>CM036617.1:23707536-26107536 GCA_020746105.1 Trogon surrucura | reverse complement strand
CAAGAAAATAGTGGATTTGTTTAGAAAATCATTTTGCCGAGTTAGTTTTCACTAAGAGATGTGCAAGTGAAAAAGCTGGTATTTGTTGTGGTCGGTTTGGTGGGCATACTTTTGTGTTCTGTTTTAAAATCACGCGCATAGATTTTTAGAAAACAAAGTAGAGATGTTGTAGTCTGTGTCCCCACCAGTGTGCTGCAGAGTACAAGATGCTGATTCTCATGTATGTTGATAAGATGTGTATGTGTAAATTCCCCCCTAACCTGACCCCGTCAGTGAGAAAAGGCTGTCCTTTGTCAAGGAGAAAAGCTATGAAAGATGTTCTTTATTCGGGATGGAGGGCTTCAGGGAAGAAAGAAAGTGGCTTATGAGTGACTCACTTGGTCAGGCATGCCAGGAAATTTTCTGCTCTTGTATCAGTCCTCAAGAGAATGTAGTAGCCAAAAATGTAGTCAGTGATCTCATAAATTATATTAATTGTGCTATATTTTCTATATTAATGTTAGGATGATTTTTTTTTAGATGAGTTTCTTTAAAGCACACAGATGATCTTCTTTGAATGAACACTATGTCAGTATTTCTTAATTTCTGTCTCCTTCCCTAGACACTCCCTGAAGACCAGCAGTTTGAATCCAAAAAGAGGGCAATGGTGGCAAAATACCACCATTGTTAGTTCTGCTGCTGGCGGGTTCTCATGACCCTCCGCAACAAAAGTTAATTCCAGAAATACAATTACAAAAATACCAATATGCTTGACCTGCCAAGTATTTCTGTATCAGCACGAGACTGTGGAGGGGGGTGATGGAGGACTCGCCACTGTCTCCAAGTCCAGAGAAAGACGTAATTTTCTCATACCCACTCCCATGGCTCCGCTGCTGTTTGCCATGTAAGATTTGGAGTGATCGTGGAGGAGCAGTAGAGGTTTCTGGGATGACAACAACATTCATCTTCTGGTTTTACATTTAATACGTAAATTCTGTATTTGGCAAGTCCTACCTCCATCAAACAGAGCTATATCAGAGAGTAGTTTCCTAAGAGAAATTCAGTTTGGATTACTTAGTTTCCTACCATTATGAGATACAAAACTCTGCTGATAAAATGGGGAGTCAGTGCTGGTAATATAATTGGATGCCATTTGAATCAGTCAGCTTCTATTTCATTTAGAAAAAATTCTTGATAGGTGCCCTTCTTTCTGGAGCTTGGCTCCTCATTGATTTCAGTGGCACATTAATCTCTAGAAAATACACTTTTCTAGAAAGTTATGATGTCAGTCCTTTTTAAAGACTGGACATTAGGAAAAAATTCTTCACGGAAAGAATGGTCAGACACTGGAACAGGCTGCCCAGGGAGGTGGTTGAGTCGCCATCCCTGGATGTGTTTAAGTGTCTCTTAGATGTAGTGTTGGGTGATATGGTTTAGGGGTGAACTTGTAGTATAGGGTTAATGGTTGGACTCGATGACCCCAAGGGTCTTTTCCAACCTGAATTGTTCTATGATTCTAGGATAAAGTACAACTTTTGTTTGTTTTGGTTTTTTTTTGCTGCTGGTTTTGCATGGCTCCTTGAGCATCCACAAGGTTCTTTCAGTTCTTAGTAAACAAATATATCCCTTTATTTCTCTGCACATATACATGGCATCAGTTCATTCCACCTGTAGATGTTTCCTGAGTGACTAGAAGAAGGGTGGTACATGGTCAATATGCTACACCATGCCTTTATGAAGGATTCCTGCAAGAGTTATTGCTGATGTTTGCAGACTGTAATACTGGAAACAACAGATAGTACTATTTTTTCCAGAAGCGGAATATATAATGCAATATTGTTTAAGTTCCTGTATATTTAAATAGATGTGATTATTGGTACTCATGTTGTTCTGATCCATAGGCGCTCACATACACTGACGCAAATACTTATTTGTCTGACATGAAACTGTAATGACATTTCTTCATCCCAAGATTGCTTCTTAATGACATATTAAATCAGGCATATTAAATCAGGTGTCTTCTCAGTTGTTTCCTAATAGGTGTTTTGTATTTATTTGTGTGACTGTAACCCTACAGACCACTTTCAGTATCCCAGTGAAAGTGACTTTATTTATCTGGAACATTGATCTGGAACGTTTATATCTACCATAAACTTTCAGCTGCTAAATGAACACCATAATGATTCCCATCCATGCAGCCTTGTTGGTGACTGCCCAGTAAATTCCTAAACATGGGAAATTTCTGGGCTCAGTAAGGCCCTGGAGACTGGACTCCCACTCTTCTGCTTTCCCAGCTACAGTAGGCTGTGGTGTTTAGTTTCAGGAATCAGCGAAGTCTCAGTTCTGAATTTTATGTTATCACTTTTTGTTTGAGTGAAAAAAGCCCCTTCAAAAATGACCCCTATTTTAATGGTTTTAAGGATTCTGAGAACTTAGATTACTTAACAATCTGGTGTGTGCAATACTTGCCCAACAAAGGCCTTTACTTCACAGTGGTGGTTTGGCTTATGTTTGTGTTCTTGTATTTTGTATTTCTTGCGTTTCTTGTGAGACAGATGTTCTGTCTTGCTCTTCCTGATTTCTTTTGTTTTTCTGTCATAGCATGGCCAATTCCTGTGCTGCTATATATGTCATAATTCCTTTAAAAAACATGTTGTTGAGAAATCTAGCTTTTGCTTCAACTGAAACATATTTTAATAGCAAATCTGGAAAGAAAAACTTGAAAATATGAACTTTGGATTATGAAAAGACAGGAGAAAATGTATTTTGTAAAATGTCATTGTTTTAAAAAAGTGATACCCGTCTTGCAATTCTTGAAAATTTCAATTTGGGACTATGATTTTCAATTAATAAAGAATCTGTGATGATTTCTTTTGATTATTACAGGCCTAAAAGTACGGCAGTGTAGGAGATTCCTTGACTGACATTATAGCATCCACAGGAAGACTGCACTTCTGTAGCTCCTTTGCATGTCCTGTTTAGAGTTCAAAAATGGAAATATTTTGACAATCAGACCATCCTGGTGCAGCTTACACTGCAAATAAGCAAAGATTGAATGTGCACAGGTATGAGTGCAGCAAGTAGCCATGGTACCAGAAGGGATGAAGAACATCGGCACTTCATGGCACTTGGTTCCAAAAAGCCTCTAACTCCAAAAAATCATGAGGAAAAACTTACGTAATAATCAATTTCATGTGAGATGCTCTGCCCGTTGTTCCAGTAGAGGGCAGTAATTTACATACAGTAATATCAATTAGTACAAGTACACAAGATGGATCACAGAGTACTAGTTGCAATAACTGGTTTTGCTAAGATAGGACAATAGTCAAGGCATGCTAAGTCCCTCAAGGATGTATTACATTCTGTCTTACATTCTGTGATTTTGCAGTAGGACTTAATAGAGTTCATGCAAATCGTACTCGTCTCACAGAACTAAATTGCCTGCACATGCCCCAGCACTACATTCAGAGGTGTGCAACACATGACCCCAGTTCAGTGCCATAAAAAACCCAGACTGAGGGACTGTGACACAGCTCTCACATTGCTTGGGTCACTTAAAGCAAGAAAATACACGACAAAAAGTATATACTCGGCTCCCAAGGTAATCACATGAAGTCCAAAACTCTGCAGTGCAGATATTGCCTCTCTCACCTGCAGGGTGCTTAATGCAGAGTCCTGAAGTGACTTCCAGCAATTACTACACTTAGAAATGTGAAAGTAGACCAAAATTCATGAGAATTAAAAGAGAAGTGTTTTCAGCTAGCATGCCAGTCTAAAATAAAACATGTTCTCTTGTATATGGTCAAGTGAATCATATTTCAGTGAGTAATTTCATTGAGATACTGATTTTTTCTCTGTTGCTGTTGAGCAGGAAGTACGTAGAAAACTTTCTGTGGCCAGAAATATTTTTCACAGATCCAGCAATATGCTGTAGTACAGTGGAAGAGGAGGCACCTAAACTTACAGTCATTGTGTTCCTTTGAAGTGGAAGAATTTGATACCTAATCCATTTTCAGAACAGTACCACTTGAAATTTATGCTTTGCTAGAAGTTCTTTAGACTGCAAGTATTTCTTTAGCAGCAAGTTAAGTTCACTAACTCCAAAATAGCTTTCTTAATTCTGTCAATACTTAGCAAATTTTACTTGTCACAGATCTAAAATAATGTTGGGATGACCAGTTTCTTCCATTGCTAGAGCTAAATGAATGGCACTGGTGCTTCGAGAAGCTAAGCAGCATGTTTTCTAGAGAGAAGGGACTTTTGTCCCAGGCCATGATGATGCAGAAGACACTGAACCTTCACAGGTCTTTTAAAACAGACGCACTTTAAAAAAAACCCAACAAAACCAACAAATAACAAAAGCAACAGAACTGAAGTCTTGGTTTTGTTATAGAAAGATTTTAAGGGGAAATTACCTTCAGCACAGAAGCATAGTTCGATTGTGCTTGTATGTAGATATGTCTGAATCTGGGCTAGCATTAGCTTGAAATATCTTTATATTTGATCTTCTGTTGCTGTAATTTAAGACAAAATTCAGAGTAACTGCCACCTCCAGAAGGGGGATTGCTTGAAGGTATGTTGAAAAAGTTAAGTCAAAACCAATGTTACAAATCATAGAATCATAGAATCGTTAAGGCTGGAAAAGATCTTTAAGATCATCAAGTCCAACCATCAGCCCAACACCACCATGACCACTCAAAATACTGAAAAATTACACTTGTCATTACAAAAAAAATAAGGTTCCTAAAGATTCAGGAATCTCCTGCATTGGTTTGTAGCTTGGACTTCCCTGAAGTGTGTTACGTATGTGTGTAAGTTTATTTTGGATTCACTGTATGGAGTGAGGACCTGAGTATTTTTCCCAACTTTTAAATTACTTTCTATGTGCTTCATATTCATCTGGTAAATGCACTTCTCCTTCCCCATCCCAGTCCCACTCCTCCTGATCTGAATGACATGCTACTTCATAGCTTATCCAGAATAATGCTGTAGTAATTTTTTTGAGACTGTGAGTCCTTTGTGTGTCAGTTAACTGCTGAAAGAACATGCAGGGAGCATCCCATGGTCTTGCTCATTTGAAGAGGTCTCTTTAATATAAGGACAGATTTTATGTAAAAAAAAAAAAAAAATCAGTTTTACAAGGAGATTACAACCATTGGATTTGTAGTAAGAAAAAACTTTTTTTTTTATGAGGTTGGAAAGACCACAACTGAGAATGCACCCAGTAATAGACTCAAACAGATGGATTCTGACAAGTCCGTGAACTAGTCACACTCTTTTTTAGCAAATATTTTGCAGCAATCCCAACTTGAAAATGCTACTTTGGAAACAAATATGGAACTATCTGTCTCCAGGCACAAAACAAAAGAGTCATGAGTGACTTTAAAATATTGTAGGTTGAGTATGCATACGATAGTCACTTGAAATTTAGGAGAGAGTGCTTTTAGTGGAGAATAGTTATGCCTTGATACAATAAATGTTTTGAATTATAAATCAAGTCAGAGGGTAGGGTGTCTTTATAGAAGGGAGGATTTTCAGCAAAGGCTGGCACTGGATTTTTAGGAAACAAAAATATTTTCCATTTCTGGAAGTCACTGTCTGAGAGAAGGTAAATGTGCTTCTTCAGAATAGCTCTCAAAATAGCAGAAATAGAAGAAAATATGGGTATAGAGAAGACATAGAAAGAAAATAGAAGAAAATACAATACAATATGGGCAAGAACTAGATTTGTTGATAGTTAAGAAAAAAATGATGGGAATACTGCTGTGTAATAGTGTGACTAATGACTCAGGTCACGTACTACTTTCGAGTAAAACCAATGCGCGGCACAGTATTTCTCTTCACTTTTTAAAGTTTAGATGTAGCTTCACAACTTTACTGCACATTACTGCATTTCTGGTGTCGTAGGAAGGTAGAAATGACAGCTGGTCCCTCTTTTCTGCTTAATCCACCTTTATAATATGGTCTCTTCCTATTCTCAGTTGTGATTTTCAAAGCCCTATGACAGCATTTAGCGCATCAGCTGCCATTGAACAAACTGGAAAATTACGCAGGCAAAAAGACACAGTCAGCTTTCGAAATGTCAGCAATCACCATTAACATGCATACCCAAAACCAAACACACGTGCATTGAACCTCTGCCTAAATTTCTGCTACGTGCTGTGGTGTTCGGGGTTTTGCCCCGTTTCTTTCTGGGGGAGAACTCTTACAGCTTCACTATCAGTTATAGATTTGGACCATTTTTTCCCTGCAAGTTACATTAAAGAAAATAAAGAGTAACTTCTCCAAAAGCCAGCAGAAATGCTCTGAATTCTTATGTATGGATGGATTTTATCATTCTGATTTGACTCACTCTGTCACTCCTGAAAGATAAGAAATCTGAGTTCTGAGAGAGTCAGAAGCATTTCATTTTATATCAGTTTGGCAAACGAGAATTTCGATTATTACAGTTGCTGTCTCTCTATGTGCCTAACAGCTCAAAGTGCTTTTATTTCAGAACAAAACTGGTAATTTGATTATCACCTGAATTCAGAAGAGCACTTAAATACTTTCTATATTTTAATGGTTAAGTTGACTTGTCTGTTTTGTTACATTCAACCTCTAAACCAACAGCATATTCTTTTAGAAAATATTATCTATTAAATCAGTGTGGCAGGATGCATGAGTTCCTCACAAATGCGAAGGTATCAGAACACCCTTATTCCTGGAGTGTAATAAAATAGAGGACTCTGTTCCTAATCTGATTCAAATAGAGATCAAATACGTTTCAGAATCTAGGTTAGCCATGACACCACCAAATAAAATTGCCTCTGAAACATCTGTTTCATTTTATAGAAAACTGTAAACATGTGTAATTACGAAACAGTCTAAGCTGTTTCTTTTGAACGCACCCTAAACAACAGGGACAGCAGGACAAGTGTTATAAAGCCAAGGCATATACATTAATCATGTTGTGGCAGCGTTTTAAAGAACCTATCAAATTCAGAGGGATTATAAAACATCTGGGTTGAATTCTAGGTAGGAACTGCTTTAAATCTCTGGATTCTAGGTCACAATAGAGGCTAAAACACGGGACACTCGCTCTTTCACTCCATGTAGCTTTCTCTTACGGGAGGATCATGGCTTTTAGAAGGCTGGAACCATTCTCTCTTCTTTTATGGAAAGCATCAATTGGTGCAGTCATTAGGGATCTTGAAACTGGGAGGAAGTTTATTGCTGTGACAGATCGGGCAACATATGGAAGGAAGTAAGATGTTCTCCAGAGACAGATTAAGTTTTTGCCAAGGCATTTTATTGAAATTTTGGAAAATAAACAGGTCATTAATTGGATCCAGATTTAGCTACTGCAAATTGTGCAAAGATGTTGCTAACCAGATGCTTTCCTCTATTTGTTTTTACAACCCTTTCTATTTATGGATGCTCTTATTTAATGACTTATTTCTTTAGCGGAGGGCATTGTTTTGCACTGGAAGTCTCATCTCTCAATTAGATTCGCCAGTAGATGCCCGAGTGAAACATACGTGTCCATACAACTTCAGGGGACAAAACAGTCAGCAACAAGGTGATAAGTAGGAAACAATCAGTAGGAAGTTGTGGAATACAGTAGTTCTTGTGAAGTTAACATTTAGTTCTTCCCTCGGTTCCTCAGCATGTAGCAGTTTTCAGGCTTTCTCTATGCACACCCCGCTAGTGAAATGGCAAAGACACTCGTCCCAAGGACAGCACCTAAGACTTGTCTTAGGTGTGAATACAATCCATGTCAGCATTTCCATGGCTTTCCTGAGGTATGTAGCACAGCCGCTGATGTACCTGTCAGCCCTATTGAAGAAAAATTTCAGCCTGATCGCCAGATCAAGGCTGGATCCCAAAATGGGAATGTAGCAGCTGTGCGAGCTAAGCTTTACCAACTAACAGACATACTTGAGAAAAGAAATCTTAATTTCTTTTTCCACTTAGATTTCATTTAGTCCTTGGAGTACAGGCATTATATTATGCTCTATCCACACAGTCTTGTTTCATGTTATAAATAATGTGCAGGGTGAAAAGCATCTGCCCTGACTTGAAAGCAGGGAGTCTAGTGGGGATGCCTTCTAAAGGATTGAGCTAGTCACACAAGGTCTTTTACAGTTAAGACAGAAATAGGTACCCCTGAAAGCAAGTCCTGTCATCCTGAAATAGGTGTGTGAGACAAGGAGGATGAATTGCCCTCCAGTGGTGCTTATTTCTTTCCATAATCCTAGCCAAGTGACAGCACCAGTGACCTGCCTGCATCTGTGACAGGCAGGGAAAAAAGCCATCTCCTCAGCTGCCACCAGAGTGCATTTGATATGGAAATCAGTGAACCACTAGCATTGCAGAAGTTTAATTTTAGACATTGCTGCTTATGGCATCTCTGGCTTCATTTTAAGGTACCTGCTCAAGAAGGCAAAACAGGAGATCAAGTACTTGTGACTTAAGTGGCACTTGAATATACAGTGGGAATATATTACATATTCCCACAGTAACTATTCCCACAGTAACCAGCCAGTGCAGATTCATACAATGGTTTGGGTTGGAAGGCACCTTAAAAATCACCCACTTCCAATATCACTCCAGTCTTCAGAAAGGGCAAGAAGGAGGACCCTGGCAACTACAGGTCGGTCAGCTTCACCTCCGTCCCTGGGAAGATGATTGAGCAGCTCATTCTGAAGGCCATCTCTAATCAACTGGAAGAAAAGAAGGTTATCAGGAGTAGCCAGCATGGATTTACCAAGGGGAAATCTTGCCTGACTAATCTGATGTCCTTCTACAAAGGCGTGACCAAATGGGTTGATGAAGGAAGACCAGTGGATGTCATATACCTTGACTTCAGTAAAGCTTTTGATACTGTCCCCCATAACATCCTTGTAGGTAAACTCAACAAATGTGGGATAGATGATTGGAGTGTGAGGTGGCTTGTGAACTGGCTCAGCAACAGAGTTCAGAGGGTTGTGATCAGCGGCACAGAGTCAAGTTGGAGGCCTATGGCCAGTGGTGTTCCCCAGGGATCAGTGCTGGGTCCAGTTTTGTTCAATATCTTCATCAACGACCTGGATGAGGGGGTAGAATGCACCCTCAGCAAGTTCGCTGATGATGCAGAACTGGGAGAGGTGGCTGACACACAGGCAGGCTGTGCTGCCATCAAACGAGATCTGGACAGGCTGGAGAGCTGGGCCAAGGGGAACCTCATGAAGTTCAGTAAGGACAAGTCTAGAGTCCTGCACCTGGGGAGGAATAACCACAAGGCACCAGTACAGACTAGGGAATGTCCTGCTGGAAAGCAGCCCCATGGAGAAGGACCTGGGAGTCCTAGTGGACAGTAAGTTGTCCATGGGACAGCAATGTGCCCTTGTGGCCAAGAGGACCAATGGGATCCTGGGGTGCATTAAGAAAAGTGTGTCCAGCAGGTCTAGAGAGGTTCTCCTCCCCCTCTACTCTGCCCTGCTGAGACCACACCTGGAATACTGTGTCCAGCTTGGGGCTCCCCAATTCAAGAGAGACAGGGACCTACGGGAGAAAGTCCAACGGAGAGCTATGAGGATGATTAAGAGACTTGAACATCTCTCCTATGAAGAGAGACTGAGAGAACTGGGGCTGTTTAGCCTTGAAAGGAGACAGCTGAGAGGGGACCTTATTAATGTATATAAATATCTGAGAGGTGGGTGTCAAGAGGAGGGAGACAATCTCTTCTCAGTGGTGCCAAGCAATAGAACAAGGAATAATGAGTTTAAGTTAGACCATAGGAAGTTCCACCTCAACATGAGGAGAAACTTCTTTACTGTGAGGGTGACAGAGCATGAGCACAGGCTGCCCAGAGAGGGTGTGGAGCCTCCTTCTCTGGAGACCTTCAAAACCCACCTGGACGCGTTCCTGTGTGGCTGCCCTAGGGGATCCTGCTCTGGCAGGAGGGTTGGACTAGATGATCTCTAGAGGTCTCTTCCAACCCCGAACATTCTATGATTCTATGATTCCTCTGTGATTGTCAGGGACACTTCCTATTAGAACAAATTGCTCAACTGGCCCTTGAACACTTCCAGGAATGGGGCATCCACAGCTTCTCTGGGCAACCTGTTCCAGTGCCTCATCACCCTTACAGTAGAGAGTTTATTTCTAATATCTAATCTAAATCTACCCACTTTCAGTCTGAAACCCTTACCCCTTGTCATATCACTGCACTCCCTGATCAAGAGTCCCTCCCCTTCTTTCCTGTAGCTCCCTTTAAGCACTGGAAGGCTGCTATAAGGTCTCCTCAAAGCCGCCTTCTTTCCAGGTTGAACAACCCCAACTCATAGGGGAGGTACTCCAGCCCTCTAATATCTTTGTGGCCCTCCGCTGGACTCATATGAGCAAGTTCATGTCCTTCTTGTGTTGGGGACCTCAGAGCTGAACACAGCACTGCAGAGGGGCAGAATCACCTCCTTTGACCTGCTAGCCATGGTTCTTTTGATGCAGGCCAGGACACAGTTGGCTTTTTGGGCTGCCATTGCATATTGCCAGCTTATGTTGAGCATTTAATCAGCCAGCACACCCAAGTCCTTCTCTGCAGGGCTGCTCTCATTCCACTTGTTGCCCAGCCTGTATTTATGCTTGGGTTTGCCCTGACCCAGGTGCAGGACCTTGCACTTGGCCGTGCTGAACTTCCAGGAGTTCGCATGGACCACCTCTCAGGTCTGTCAGGGTCCCTTTGGATGGCATCCCTTCCCTCCAGCATGTCGACCACACCACGCAGCTTTCTGAGGGTGCACCCAATCTCACTGTCCTTGTCACCAGTGAAGATATTCAACAGCACTGAACCCCTGAGGAACACCACTTGTTACTGGTCTCCACTTGGCCTTCGAGCCCCTGACTGCAGCTCTTTGAGTGTTATCGTCTAACCAATTCCTTATCCACTCAGTGGTCCATCCATCAAATCCATGTTTCTCTGCTTTAGAGACCTGGATGTCATGCAAGACAGTGTTGAATGCTTTGTACAAGTCCAGATAGATGTCATTTACTCTTCCTTTATCTGCCAATTCTATAACCCAGTTGTAGAAGACCACCAAATTTGAAAGGCCTGATTTGCCCTTTGTGAAGCCACGTAGTCTGTCATTGGTCACCTCCTTTTCCATGTGCTGTAGTATAGTTTCCAGGAGGATCTGTTACATGGTCTTGGCGGGCACAGAGCTGAGACTGATTGGTCCCCAGCTCTTAATTTTTTCCGTTTTTAAAAATGGGGATCATTTTTCCCCTTTTCCAGTCAGTGGGAACTTCACTGGACTGCCACAATTTCTCAAATATGATGGATAGTGGCTTAGACACTTCATCTGCCAGTTCCCTCAGGACCTGCAGGTGCATCTCGTCAGGTTCCGTGGACCTGTGCACCTCCAGTTTCCTGAGAGGGTCTTGAACCTGATCCTTTCCTATCCTGGGCAGTCCTTCATTCTCCCAGTCCCTGCCTTTGCCTTCTGTGACTTTGTTGGTGTGGCTGGAGCACTTGTCAGTGAAGACTGAGGTAAAAAAGTTGTTGAGTACCTTAGCCTTGTCCACATCCCAGGTAACTGGGTCTCCCATTTCCTTGTGGAGAAAACTTACTTTTACACTAGTCTTCCTTTTATCACTGATGTACCTCTAGAAGCTATTCTTGTTGCCTTTGATGTCCCTTTCCCATATTTAACGCTATAAGGGCTTTGGCCTGCTTGGAGAATTTCTTTATGCTCCTCCCAGGCTACCTGTCCTTGCTTCTACCCTCTGTAGGTCTCCTTTTTGTGTTTGAGCTTGTCCAGGAGCTCCATGTCCATCCACACAGACCTCTTGGTGGTTTTGCCTGGCTTCCTCTTTGTCAAGATCTATCACTCTTGAGCTTGGATGATCCTTGAATATTAACCAGCTTTCATGGGCCTCTCTTCCCTCCAGGACTTTATCCCATGGTACTCCTCCAAGCAGGTTCCTGAAGATACCAAAGTCTGCTCTCCTGAAGTCATACAATCATAGACTGTTAGGGATTGGAAGGGACCTCGAAAGATCATCAAGTCCAATCCCCCTGCCAGAGCAGGAATGCCTAGATTATGCTACACAGGAACGTGTCCAGGCAGGTCTTGAATGTCTCCAGAGAAGGAGACTCCACAACCTCTCTGGGCAGCCTGTTCCAGTGTTCCGTCACCCTCACTGAGAAGAAGTTTCTTCTCGAGTTTAAGCGGAACCTCTTATGTTCCAGTTTCAGCCCATTACCCCTTGTCCTATCAGTGGTTGTCACCAAGAAGAGCCTGGCTCCATCCTCGTGACACTCACCCTTGATATATTTGTAAACATTAATGAGGTCACCCCTCAGTCTCCTCTTCTCCAAACTAAAGAGCCCCAGCTCCCTCAGTCTTTTCTCATAAGGGAGATGCTCCACTCCCTTAATCATCCTAGTTGCCCTGTGCTGGACTCTCTCCAGCAGTTCCCTGTCTTTCTTAAACTGAGGGGCCCAGAACTGGACACAATATTCCAGATGGGGTCTCACCAGGGCAGAGTAGAGGGGAAGGAGAACCTCTCTTGACCTACTAACCACCCCTCTTCTAATACACCCCAGGATGCCATTGGCCTTCCTGGCCACGAGGGCACAGTGCTGGCTCATGGTCATCCTGCTGTCCACCAAGACTCCCAGGTCCCTTTCCCCTACACTGCTCTCTAATAAGTCATTCCCCAATTTATACTGGAACCCGAGGTTGTTCCTACCCAGATGCAAGACCCTACATTCACCCTTGTTATATTTCATTAAATTTTTCCCTGCCCAACGCTCCAGCCTGTCCAGGTCTCGCTGGATGGCAGCACAGCCTTCTGGCGTGTCAGCCACTCCTCCCAGCTTGGTGTCATCAGCAAACTTGCTGATAGTACTCTCTAGTCCCTCATCCAAGTCATCAATGAATATATTGAATAATACTGGTCCCAGTACCGACCCTTGAGGGACTCCACTGGATACAGGCCTCCAACGAGACTCCGCCCCATTGACCACAACTCTTTGGCTTCTTCCCCTTAGCCAGTTCACAGTCCACCTCACTACCTGAGAGTCTAGACCACACTTCCTCAGTTTAGCAGCAAGGATGCTGTGGGAGACTGTGTCAAATGCTTTACTGAAGTCAAGGTAGACCACATCCACCGCTCTGCCATCATCTATCCACCTTGTTATATCCTCGTAAAAGGCTATGAGGTTAGTCAAGCACGACTTCCCCTTGGTGAAGCCATGTTGACTGTCTCTAATGACCCTCTTATCCTTGATATGCCTTGAGATGGCACCAAGGATAAGTCGTTCCATCACTTTCCCAGGGATGGAGGTGAGGCTGACCGGTCTATAGTTTCCTGGGTCCTCCTTCTTGCCCTTTTTGAAGACTGGAGTGACATTTGCTTCCCTCCAATCCTCAGGCACCTCTCCCGTCTCCCAAGACTTGGCAAAGATGATGGAGAGTGGTCTAGCAAGTCCAGGGTACAGAGCTTACTATGCACTCTCCTTGCTGCTCTAAAGATCGTGAACTCCACCATTTCATGGCTGCTGTAGCCAAGGCTGCCCTTGAGCTTCACGTTCCCCACCAGCCCCCTCTGTGTTTGTGAGAACAATGTCTAGCATAGCACCTCTCCTTGTTGGCTCCTCTGTCACTTGGAGGAAGAAGTTATCATCAACACACTGTAGGAACCTCCTGGATTGATAATGCCCAGCTCTGTCTCCTAGAGATACTGGGGTTGTTGAAGTCCCCCATGAGGACCAGGGCTTGTGACCATGAGGTTATTCCTGTCTGTCTATAGAGTGTACCTGAACCTCACATAAATGCTTTTCTCCATTTCCACTGTATTCTGTGGAGGCAGATTGTCAATTGCATGTCTTCAGAAGACATACAGAATTTATTGTAATAAAAGCTGTGTCATTTTATTTGTGATCTCTGATTGGTTCTCCTAATTTAGGCCCAGCCAGCAATGAAGAACCACAGCTGCTTGCTCTCTCCCCGCCCCAGTGGCATGGGGGAGAGAGTTGGGGAAAAAAAAGTAAAACTTGTGAGTTGAGATACAGACAGTTAAACAGGACAGAAAAGGAAGTCATATTGATACTAATGCTACTACTAGCAACAACAATAATATTAAAAAAAGACACAAACCAACTGATGCACAATGCAGTTGTTCGCCACCTGCTGACCAATGCCCAGCCAATTCCAGAGTTGTGGTGCCCCCCGGCCAGCTCCCCCAGCACGATGTCATATGGCATGGAATCCCCCTTTGATTCGTTTGGATCCGCTGCCCTTGCTGTGTCCCCTTCCAGCTTCTTGTGTGCTCGCAGCCTCCACTAGCAGGGTAGTATGAGAAGCTGAAAAGACCTTAATTTAATATAAACACTGCTTAGCAACAACTAAAAACATCAGCGTGTTATCTACATTATTCTCAATCCAAATCTAAAACACAGCACCGTACCGGCCACTAGAAAGAAAATTAACTTTCTTCCAGCTGAAGGCAGGATGCTGGTTTAGCTGAACAACAAGGGCAGCAGCCATGCAGATTTCATACTGCATGTTTTAAAGTGCATTTTGAGGTTCACCTTTAAGACTACTAGTTAGTTATCCGATGCGTGTATATTTATTGCAGTTGGTACAGCGCCCTCAGTCAGAGCAAAAGTCCACTGGCCTCAGGTACGCTGTTTTTCATGACAGCTGCTAGTGGATACTTAGGTAAGAATGTAAGGGCACGGCAAGTTTATGGTGTGACCTCTCAGCTTCCAGGTTTCAGTAAATAGTTCCTTGGTGATGTTGTTAACAAGGCTGCCAATTCAGAACAAAGAGGGAGGTTTACGATGTGACTGCACTTCCTAGCTGAGCTACACCTAAGCTGGTGAGACACAGGGTCCGTTTCCCGTCTGTAATCTTCTGGATACGTGTAATCCCTCACATCACAATTGCTATTTTAAAACGTTATTTTCGAATCATTCACAGGTGTCATGGCCAGAGTTGCCTCCCTGTCACGTGAACTGTCACTAGTCTGAGCAAAGTGGGAACAAAGTTTGTTTTTAAAGCGATACAGACTTACTGGTGGTTTGAAAGCAAAACATTCAGAACTCCATTTGGTTTTAATTTATCATCCAAAGTATTATGTTTGGTAACATATTAGAAACCAGTGAGTATATTATTTGTTATAAGTTCCCCAGGACATAAAAGAAGGAAAAATAAAGACTGAAATACATGAATCTCTGGTTCATTCTTCTGTAGTCCAAGTACAGAGTACATACAAAGTACTTTGAAGCGAGTTCTGATGTCAGCTACACAAGTGCAAACCCTGAGCATTTACAGGGTAATCAGTGAATTCTAGTTTGGAGTAAAAGAGCTCCACAGCAGCAAGGTCTGGAAGCTTTTTTCAGGACCCAGTTCTGCCTTAATTTTGTGTCCTTGTAGCTGAGAGCAGCACTCATCTGTCAAAATCTAATTGAATGGGAGGGGGGAAAATAAAAAGGCAAACATAAACAGGATGAACCTTTTCCAGAGGTCAGGTGCAATTTCAGTTCTGCAATTTTTAGTTGCCCAACTTGAGATACTTCAAAGAAGTCTTATGTTCAGACTAAGGAAACCAGCACTCCCAGTAAGTCAGAGCTTTGCAAGTGTCATGGAAAATCAACCCAAGATGAGTAGTTCCTTTTGAAGGTTTTGGCCAAGGAATTTTTCCAGTAAAACTACATTCCATAAACATGGAGCAACACCTTAAGTAGACAACAACAAATGAGGAACACTGTGGGGTTGATTTGAAAGAGAGCTGTATGTTAAGAAAGTGGGACAGGGAGGAAGCCTGGTAGAGGGACGTGGTAGGATGCCAGGGTAAACACAGACGGCACTATTTTCATCACGCTGGAATTGAGACAGTGGAAAAGAAACTCACAACTGGTATCGACCTTATCAACCAACTCTCCTGGTCTTCCTATTTCGAACAAAGGGGGAATCAACAGAGGAGAAGTCTTGGTAAGTGGTTGCTGGAGGAGGGAGGAGGAGGAGGTGTAAGGGTGTGTGTAGGTGTGCAGGGCTAGAGAGGGGAGAGGTGGAGAAAAAGAGTATGCTCCGAGGGAGTACAGCTGATACGGGAGCTGAGGGGGGGAGAAGGAGAGAATGTCTGCTGGAGAATAATTCATCCTGCCTGCACTGGCTCTCTCTGGTCCTTTCTGCTCACTGGAAGCATTTGCCAAAGGCAAACCGAGGGGAAGAAGAGGAGCAGGCTGCCTGCTCGTTCTCAGAAGCAGTGTGGTGGCTGGCAAGGGAGCTATGGGAAGCCCTTTCCTCTGCATCCCTCCTGCTATTTGGCAGGCGTCCACTCTGTAAAAAAAAAAAAAGAACACCTGCAGCTTGTTGGCCAAAATGACTTTATCCAGGGAGACACTTTAGCTCTGCAGTGTCTATATAGAGCAGTGCAACCTGCAAGCAAAAAAAAAGAGTTCAAGAAAGTAATATGAAGTCTAAAAATTGAAAGCTTAAGTTGTGTACAGAGCAGTTAATTGCTGTGAGACAGAAAATTCTGGTCAGGGACTTGTCCAATTTCACTTGTCACATTCCTGTTTATATTGTAAACTGTTCCACTGATGGTTTATTGTGGAAGATCCATCAGGGATTATTTGTTTTGGTTGTTGAAAAGAAAAGAAAAGAAAAGAAAAAAAGGAAAGGAAAGGAAAGGAAAGGAAAGGAAAGGAAAGGAAAGGAAAGGAAAGGAAAGGAAAGGAAAGGAAAGGAAAGGAAAGGATAGTATCAATGACTTATTAATAAATTAATTAATATAATTAATTTGATAATAATTATTAATAATTGATAACAGTTAATTGTGCTGCTGCTGCTGATGTAATATATCACAGTTTGGTACTCCTAGATTTTCTGTTATGAAAAAATAATAACTTGGGATTAAAAGCTATGGGCATCATATACTGTTTCAGACATACAGAACGACTAATGTACTGTACAGAGCAATCTATGTAGGTTATGCTAAATTCTAGCTTTGGGTGAGGGATAAGTGGTACACGTGTGTGCCATATTCCCCTTGGCTTCTTTATTGGTGAGGCTGCTGAGTAGACACCAGTATGGCTGAAATTATGCAGCGAAGTGTGCGAGTGTGTTGGTTGCACTTCCACTGACGTGGCAGGTCAGCCTGCAGGCTGGGCTAGTGACCACATTCGCTGCTCATCCATACTATTTTCTGTGCAGGACCTTTGCTCTCTGGTTCTGGGATGCCCAAGCTGGTAATTTGGAGGAGGTAAGAAACCATCGTGTGCACCCTCTTCTCCAGGGCGTGGGTAAGCACATACCCAGATGCCATGGGGATGGCAGACCTCAGCTTTGGTCTAGATTCAGTGCCCTTACTCTCCCTCGCAGCAACAACATGGGACTGCCATGGGTCAGGCCAGGTGATCCTGCAGTGTACCGGAGGTGCTGGGTGCCATAAGGCTTAATTCAGTTTGCTTCGTTAGGTAGATGGGAGAGGTGGAGGCAGAAAGAGTCACTAGCTTCTGCAGCGGGCATCCTCCCAGGAACACTTGCCACCCCACTGTAGCCTAAACTTCCATGATACCTCAGCCAAAACCCAAGCTTTCCTGGGCCTCCAGGAAGAGTGACCAGCAAAGGGATGGCTTTGCTGCACATAGTGGCTGTCTTGGTGGTGATGGCTTGGGGATTGTAGGAAAAAAAAAAAAAAAGAGGCATTTTAACTGTTAGTGAAAAAAAAAAGTTTTATATGCATCCTGCAGAATATTTCCTTGTGTGCTAGGCTGCAGTCCAGCCCTAGAGTCAAGACCCAGCTCATGGTTAGTGCGTATTTCTCTATAGAGACGATTGTACAAACACTACATCCTTGTTACTCAGTATTTTTAAGATCCGATAACAAGTATTTAATAACATATTGGGAAATCCGTGGCGTTCTGCAAGTTTAGGCATTAAGTATCTCATCTGAAGGAACCCACTACAGGTGCAGGACCATTTCAAAAGGTATTCGTTTTCTTCTTGTTTCATGCAGTTACATTAGACTTTAGCCTGCCTTCAGTGGACTGATATTGCTTGCACAGAAAATGAATCTGACTACGAAATTATATTTCCTTTTATATATATATATGTACTGAAATAGTTAAGCAAGACAAAGATTACTTTTATCAGTTAGGGAATTGGTACAGAGACAGGTTATACAAGTTCCCTGAGGTCTTACAGCAAGTCACTGCCACGTAGTCCTGTGCTCTAACTATCGTGTCCATCTGTCTCACTGGACCAGAGACTGAAATCATGCAATGAATATGCATTGATTTCAAGGAGCCTGGAGAATGTCATCTTCCCATGCACCAGTCCCATTCTGCTGTGTTTGAAATAGTGTTGCCAGGAGCTATTCTGTTCTGTCTTGTTGTCTTTTTGTTTTATTTTTACAAATTCTAACTTTGGCATTGTCTCTCTAGCACAGAGAGACAAAAAAACCCTCTCTCAAACCCTGAATACTTTCTCCTTTGCCCATTTCATCACCATGGTACTGGAGTCCTGTTGAAAAAAACAAAAAAGAGCAAAACCCTCACATGAAGTCTGTGAAAGCATGAGCCTTCAGCTGAGATAGGAATGCTTGCCTGTGGTTCAGAGTGACACCAGCAGCAGGGCTGTGTAGGGATCTACAATGTATTTGGATAACATAAAAAACTAAGTTTGTCTAAACACTTTCTTATGTTATCACTGTGTTATCCAAACACTTTGTTAGTGAGACTGGGAGATTAGGATGTGTGGTAGCCCACCACCACTTAAATATATTTGCACAGTTCCCGTGGGTTTAGTTTTAGGAACTTGGGTATAGATTTAGCAGATGAAGTTGCACTAAGGGTACGGAAACTACTTTTCACTTGTTCCTGTCATAATACTCTCTCAATGCTTTGGCAGAGGAGATCTACCACCTGAAATACTTTCCTCTCTTCTGATTTCTCTGTTGAGTTCTGTTTATTGTCCAACTTCTTTTTTTTTAATATACTATTGAGAACCACTGTCTTCAGGGACTTCACACTGCAGGGTGCTGGCTATTCTTGGCTTGTGAAGAGTTCAGCTAAGGCCAGGGGAGTTTATATTCATATGCTGGTGTGGTCTGACTGAGAAAAAATGTGATGTTTAAAACTGAACAGGAGTAAGACCATAATGCTTAAATTAGAAGTCAGGCACTGAATGAAGCAACCGTCCCCTTCCAATGACTTCACCCATGGCTGGTCCCTTCTAACCCTCTGAGAGAGCAGAAGGGACAGGAAAGTCACATCCTCTGAGCCCATCATTGTGGCCAGCAGACTACTGGTTTACACTTCACCAGCAGACATGACAAAAGAGCACTCACAGGTTGTGCTCAGGGAAATACTGACTATTCCTCAGGCTCCAGCCACAGACCACAGGAACAGTTATTTTGATGCATTTATGCACTAGCAACACTTTTAGGTTCTCACTTTTACATAGTCCTTGGGGTGAGTGAAAGCTGGTTAGCTCATATAAGAATACAGACTGGCCACTCCAGGTCAGACCACAGCTCCATCCAACCTGGTATCACATGTCAGCCAGCGGGCAGACACAACTATTTTGGGAAAAATGTAGCACTCGAATAAGTATGTAGTCATGCTGTATATGTTATATAGCTTATCTGTGTTCATGTGGTTCATGGAGGTTGTGAGCCACAAGCTGGAATTTTGTGCTTAATGGGCCTTGCTGAACTTCTCTTCCAGGAATTGGCCTAATATTTTCTTGAACTCTTCTCTTCTGGCAGCCACAGCATCCTCTAATAATGACTTCTAGTGGTCAGCTATAGAAATATAGTGAAATATTTGTGTTTGTTCATCTTGAACCTGCCCCACGATCATTCCACTTACTGTTCCCAGCACTACCAACTGGTGGGCAGACCTTTGTATCAGCAAAATGATGTTTGTTGGTTTGCTCTCAATTACTTTTCTAAAAAAGTTTAAAATGCTCTTTGCTTTTTTTTTGCCCTTACCGAGCACTTGTATTGGATTTTCATAAACCTATCCAAGCTCTGTTTCCTCAGTGATAATAACTCCATTAAATCTCATCACTGTGCACTGTGCCCTGTGTACCTTCAGGGTGTTTCTTCTCTGGAACATTTATCAGCATTCAAAAGCTACAGTTTTAATGCCTTCTCAATCAATACTGTAAGAACCTTCAGTGTTTCCAACCAATTTCTGTTTTGACTGCCAGGCTAATTTGGTATCATCATTACATTTTGCCACCTGACTACTCAGTCCCATTTTAAAAATGGTTAGCGGACAAAACACGTTCCAGTGCTAATCTCTGTGGGAGTCCACTGGGAACCTCACCCCATTGTGAACATAGAATATTTATTACTACTTCTGTTTCCTGTCTTTAAACAGCAATTAAGCCACAAGTGGTGGCCTTTTCCTTTTCATCGCTGATGGCTGATACTCTTCATGATCTCTTAGTAGAGGATCTTGGAGGAGCCCTTTTCAAATCTGGTACTATTCAATTTGTCGATTTAACTTCCCTGAGCTTCTCTGCAGGAGGAATCACCAGCTGTGTTGCCATAACCATCATCATCTTGGCTTTTTACATGTGTCCGTATTTCTGGAAGTTTGCCTGGGTGGCTGGTGAGGCAGTTACCTCCCTCTTCTCCCTACCATCCTTTGCGCCCATAAACACACTACTGAGCTTGCATATAATTTCTAATCCTCTGCTTAGAGCTGCCTTCTGTGGTTTGTCCAAGCTACTAATGCTTTTGTAACCAGGAAATACTTTTTATACCAATACTATTCACAAAACATGTGGCTCTTAAAATGCAAATGGATAATCCTCTGATGCTGGAACGGGGATGCTAGAACAGAGGAAAAGGGTATAATATACTATTCAGAAGCCTCTTCTAGTTTGAAGTTTATCAAGGATGTCTGTAAGTCTGTCTTTCATGCATAAGAGGAAACCTTGCCTAACAGTACTCATTTTTAAAACTCACTCTCAGACAGTTGACGTAGCATCTGGCTTGCCTCTGGAATACATCAGTATTGGGCTTTTCAGTTAAGTGACCCTCTGTTGTAATGCTGTGCAGCGATTAGCCATTTCCATTCTGCTTCCCAGCGGTGTCGAAATCTCGCAGAAACTATTTTCCTTTTGCCCCAGTCCGATTCTTGGCAGCCCCAGACGAGCTGTGGAGCCTTGGCGCCCCGGCACGGCCCCAGGAAGGCAGTTGAAGTGCCACTGAGCCAGAGGGAAACATTTCTGGCTGCTCTGGAGACCCTGCTGTTTCATGCCCTGTATAAATGAGTTTACAGCCTGCAGTAATCCCAGCTCAGCTCTCAAACAAACATCTGCGTTGAAACATAGAACATTTCTCCTAAGGAGGAGGCAATGAACTTCTGCTTTTAAAAGTCCCAGTCCCTGAGATAGGATCCGAAACACGTGAAGTAAGTGAGACCCTCATCATAAACACAGCTCTGGGTTCCCCACAAATGACTTTTCTCTTCCTAAATTTGAGTAAGGAGGAATTGCCTGCTGATCACGCATGAGCTGCTGTGCAGACATCTGTAAAGGCAGATAGAGGTAAGAAATGTAAGATGTGTGGATAGGATAGTGATACATGGATAGGACTCATAATATCCAATATAGGTTATATTGCATATATAGGATATTGGAATTTTATCCATAATCCAGCAAACTGAACTATTCCTCTACCTGCAGAATTATAGAAGGTAGTCCAGAGATCAACAAGTTAAAAACAGACGCCTGATTTTTTTTCTCTTCTGTGACTTGAAAACAAGAGTTTCCGGCTTCTTCTAACTACATGTCACTAATGTTAATAACAACTGTGCTCCTCCAGTGGTTAGGAAGCTGTGTTGTTCTCATTGCACCAGCACTTTCAAAAGAAGAGAAGCCATCAGGCTGCCATTTAATTTTAGATGGGATATAACAAGATAAGTGCAACTAACAATAAAAGGGAAATGGGTCACTGCCGGAAGATGAAGTGGCTGATTACAGTGTGAGAACTGCAGGTTTAATCCAAGCCCAAAGAATTCCATGCCAGGTACGACATCAGGGACCTATCTCACAGTTAATTATGAGGGGTGCGTTATAAGATGTGAGTAAGCAGACCTGTTAAATATCGGAATGCAAGTGGGAAAGTGCTGTTTATATCAATTTACCCTCAACTACCCCACTGCCTACAGTGTGAGTAATGCTCTAAGGCCAGGGTGGTGTGTAGAAACTCACGCTGTTGTTTTGCTCAGAAAAGCTGGTCCTAAGTGGATAGTTTGTTTTCAGATGTATTTTAGCATTTCTAGAAAGCACTGCGCTGTACTCTTCAGCCGGTTACGCACCCCGCTCTTGGTGAAATGGAAGCAGATTTCAAGTATTGCCTGTGATACTTCGGTATATTTGGGTAGCCTTGGGGCAAGTTTTTTCCCTGCAAATAGTTTACTCTTTCTCTCTCACACCAAATGCAATTTCAGAGAGAAAAAGGTGGCAGGGAGACATAAAAATCAATGAACAGAAAATGAAGTGTTGCAGTTCTGCTTATGAATGAATACAGAGGAGAGTATGCATCCTCGAGCTGACTTTGTCAATTGTACCAATTCTGCGCATGCGTCTGTAGCACTGTGCTGTATTGATAAGCCTTTACGTAAAGATTCCTGATCTTCCAGAAAATTTCATTATTCATCAAATCACCGGTTGTCATGTTAGATGTGACACATAGGTATTATGCTATAAATATGCGGGAATTTCCGATTCAGATAAAAAAATCACTAATTCCAGCTGTGGTTTGATGAAGGAATCTCCATTGCTGTGTGGATCAGTCGTGACACTGAAGGTGGGATTGGGTTTCCATCTCAGGGGCTGTGCTGCTGTTTCGACAGACAGTGATTTCAGGTGTGTGCTGGAGCTCCCCTGCAGCCTTTGTGGGGAAGCTTTTATTTTGAAGTGCTTTAATGAGCTGCATTAGCATGAAGTTCAACGTTGCTCTATTAACTATTCCAGAAACAGTCTGTAGACTGAGACTGAAATATTAAGTAGCACTCTTATATAACAGCTTAGGCTTCTGTAGTGCTTTATGTCTGAAAGATTGACGGCCAAAGGGGTTTCCTCATTTGAGTGACGCGTTTTTGAAAATAAAGTGAGTGTCAAGGCAGTCACCAAAGGAAAAAACAGTCATTTTAAAAGTATGCAACGAGGACTACTTCTTTCCTCCACCATACACAACTTCAAGCGCAGAAGCTTTCAAATGAGCACCGTGAGACCAGTTAACTCTTGTTGTTTCTTGTTTTATTTGACTACTATGCAAGTGCTGGACCGGGGCCAAAGAATTCAGCCTCGGCAGAGGCAGCACTCGACAGCGCCAAGCTGGGAGCAACCCTCCAGCTCCGAAGCTGTGTTTGGACCCTCGTGTTTGGGAGGAAGGCAGAGTCATGGGCATGCAATGGAGGGTCCTCATTCTGCCCTTTGTGACCACCAAGATGTGCTGCTGGGGAAGCTGGGAGGGCAGCTCTGAGAAGGATGGGCAGCCACAGGGGTACTGGGGCTGGGGCTTTGCTCTCTGTTGCAAGCATATAACTGGGGTTGTTAAGGCCTTAATGGACTTTTTCTTTATCAATACCTTGCCCAGGGTCTTGCCTTTTTTTTTTTTTATTTCTTTGAATGGCTTTTGAAACAGTACATTTCTATTAAACTGCTTCCGTGTCTTTGGAAATGCTGCAAGGAAGAATGCAGAATTCCATTAGCTGGCAAAGTCAATGCATTTTCCAGCAGAAAGCGAAATCCCTATGAAAATTTAAACAGAGTGCTATGAAATGTTAATAGTTGCTTTTTCCACTAGCAATAGCATCTTTTAAGTAGAATTAGATCAAAGGACTGTAGATTAATCAAATAAGAATTTCCCTGCGTGATGGTAAACGTCTCTTTGGATAAATGCTGTGCACATCATTGACACTCGTGAGTCTCTGGGATATTTATTCTTCAAAAGACAGCAGCTGAGTGACAGACACGCTGACTTGGCAAGCTGGTGTGGGAACGGAAACCATCCCTTCCCTGCTGCTCAGGCTCTCTCCGTTTGCACCTGTGTGGAAATCCTGCCTCCTGAATTTGCACAAGGCAGGGAGGAGACTGGTCATTCCCACTCCCTGGCTGCCAGTGACCAGCCCTGTTTGGGAGTACAGATGGTAGTGGTGCCACCTGTTTTGTCTCGAAGTCCCTGATGGGAGTCTCAGAGAAGACCATACAGCCACACCTGAAGTTAAAAACAGCAAGTATAGGATTTGCAGGTGCTGTGGATGATGATGAGAGGTGTTAGAGGCTTTCAGTCTACAGCATTCATTTTAAATTTCTAGTACCTAAAATTATAATTTTACATTTTATGACACTGCTCAAGTCCCATGTCAATTAGGAATAAAATCACAGAATCACAGAATCACAGAACGCTAGGAGTTGGAAGGGACCTCAAAAGATCATAGAGTCCGACCGCCCTACCAGAGCAAGATCACCTAGAGTAGGTGACACAAGAACACGTCCAGGCGAGTTTTGAATGTCTCCAAAGAAGGAGACTTCGCAATTCATAAGGTGTAATGACAACAGATTGTGCTGCAATTAAATCTTTCCACAAGGAGTTTGCACAGAGCGAAATTTTAATGCATAATTGTGAATGAGACAACTGTCCTCTCCCTCTTCACGTTTAAGTGACTACCTCAGCTATTGCAAGGTAGCCTGACCCTGGCCTTTGCGAATAGGCACATCCCAGGCAATGCCACCCCATGGTCCTGCCCTGTTGGGCAGCCGCCTCTAGGCTGGAGATGGGAGAGCTCTGTTGTGTGAAGTCATGTCATGACATATTGTTGGCCTCAGGGCCAGAGAACAGGACAAAGGTAATAATGTGATCACAGGTAGATGTCAAAGTGGAGTGTGGGGAGGTCAGGATCGCCCATGGGCTGGGATAGGTGTTGAGCCGCTTCCGCTGGGGGCTTGCAGCCACTCTACCAGCGCTGTCAGCTTCCCATCTCCCAGGCTGATACTGGCCTCATGGGAAAGGGCACGGACTTAGGAGGTGGCATGGATTTGGGAGGTGGCAGCATGGTTCCTGAGGTGCAACAGGATCCGTACTGACTGGCTGCCCCACTGCCTCACCTCTGCCTTCCTCTGCCCTGCTGCCTGCACATGGGTTTTGGCAGGAACCCGTTCAGCCAGGTGGATGAAAGAGCCTTCTGAATCGCTATCATTTCCAGTTTTGTGGTGCTGTGAAGTTGATCTGCAGGGCTGTGAAATTGCTTGCCGTGGGCCAGTGATGCTTGTGTCAGAAAGTGTCTTGGTCACAAAGCTCCCTGGCAAGAGCTCTGCTCCCTTAGAAATCAGCTCATGCTAGAGGTGTATTAAACCAAATAATTGGTATTTTAAAATTATTAAATTATTAGTATTATTAAAATTATTATTATGGCACACTAGGAGGGCATTTTCAGTATATTTTTACACAGATTCACTTACTGATAAAAATGGCAATAATTAACTAAAGAAATAGCACATTTTGCAAACTCAGTGATTGATATGCAAGACTGAATGAAAATAGATGCCCCTCTGGCTGTTAAAAACCCCAAAAGATATTATGGTGAGGAACCTTAAGAACAGACAATCTCTCCATCCCCTTCTCCTTTTCCAGGCTGTGACCAGTTCTTGCTAGCACTAATATTAGGGACTCTTGTGTTTTGTTTACTGCCGAGTGCCTGCTGCTAGGCGTTGGTTTTTTTTTTTTTTTTTCTATCCCAAGGGCTTCATTTGTTCCAGCGCTCATTGTACCGTGTGGTTTTGGGGATTCGGACAGCCCTTCCGTAAACGGACTTTTTCTTGGCTGACAGGGGTATGATTTTTAGAAAACTAGCGAGGGCATCTCCTTCAGAGACGAGTCGGAAGCTGCGCGGTGGGGAGCAGAGGAGGAAAAAGGTTTTCTGCAGCCCTGCGTACTCTAGAACAGGCATTCTCGAGTGTCTTCAACGTTTTTCTCGCTTGCTTTCGAAGGGTCCCGGTGCACCCCTCGGTGCTGGGTAAGCTCGGTGGGCCCGGGGGGCTGCGTGGCCGCCGGCACTGGGGCAGGCTGGCTGTCCCGCTCGGAAGGCTGCGCTTCCACAAGCTGGACTCGGAGCGATTGGCCCGTGAGGATCATGTGGGAGAAGCAGGAATCCTGAGTTGTAGCTTTTGGCACTCCTTTTTCTTTTAAAGCGCTTGCTCTTTTCGGCTCCCTAGGGCTTGTTTCCTCCCTCCTTTCATTACCCTGATTATAAGCTGGAGTAGCCACAGCGGAGACAGAGACGGAGGGAGTGAGTTTAAAGGAGCAGAGATGTTTAAGCAGGTGCCCAGGACTTCGGGCACCGGCTGCTATTACCTAAACTCCGTGTCACCTGAGGGCCAGGACATGTACTTGCGATTCGATCAAACTGCCAGGCGCCCTCCCTACAGGATGAGCCGGATACTTGCCCGTCACCAGCTACTGACAAAAATTCAGCAAGGTGAGTTACTGGCAGAAGGGCTCCTTAGCTTGGTGTTGTTGCAGAGTCTGCAGGTCCTTTCTTTTGCAGAGGACAGGTTTTAATGCCTCTTATTTCAGGCTCTTTTCCTGTCTCTGGTCTGAAATAATTTGTCAGAACTAATTCCAAACTAGAGCCAAGAGTTTGAAATTGTTATTCATACCTTTCCATTTTACACTTGCACACATATGCCGAGAACCAAGAGACAAACACTAGTGCATGATTAGATATTTAACTAAATTATCTTTTAATCATAAACTGTGCAGTAGCTTAGGTGCTGAAGTTCATCTTCTCTGACTGGCAGAAAAGTTACTGGCATCAGGGCATCTGCTGCGATTGCTACAGGTAAAACCTGCCTGTGGCAAAGCACAGAGAAAGAAGAGGTGATCATCCAGTTAAAAACAAGGCAGAAGTCCAGAGTGGCTGGAGGAAGGCAGCTGGGATAACATCCTTTGGAAACAAGCATGTGTAACTGTCAGAGGATTAGAAAACTTGTCACATGTCCTTAGAAATAAGTGCTGACTTGGCTTTCTGCAGCTGCTTCTGCAGTTATCTAGGCAGTCATTACAAATGTATTGATTTTATTTTTCTGAATACATATCTCCACAGCACTAAAGCTAAATGCAGATTGGCCTCAGAACAAATTCTCTGGCCTGTGCATGCAATTTAAAATCATCTGAAGAATCATTAATGTGAAGATTAAAAAGTAAAAGCAAACTGTACAGACTTTTCCAGATTAGAAAGTGTATCAATACGTTTTTTGTATTGATCATAATTTTGTATAGTACCTTGTTTCTGAAAATATCAGTTTCTGAAGTGAATGTAGTCCTATATGCAGAAAAAAGAATACGTCATGTATTTGCCATGAAAAAAAAAACCAAAAAATCCTGAAGATAAGTGACTTTCTTAACAGGTTGCAAAAAGGTTTTTGATTCTGCTAACACAGGGCAGGCATAGAGTTAACATTGTTTACTATTGTTTCTGGCAAATACCACAGAAGTAGGTGTGAGCTTCTGATCAGCAACTTTTAAATGGAATGGCTATTTCTGTGTGTTGCTTTCCAGTAAGATTCTTTATATCCATAGCTGTCAAACTCTGGCAGAAGTGCAGGGATATAGTGATGAAACTTTTATTGCTTTTATAAAGAAAACAATACATAGTTCTTTGGCCAGCTTTTGAAAAAAAGATGAAAAAGATAGTTTCCGTGGCAATTAGGAAAACGCAGTTGTTTGCAAGGCGGTCTCAGGAACTGGTTGTGTTTGAAGGATACTGGTCCTCACTGAGGCTCTAATTTCAGGAAGGATATTATGTCATTCTGTGTACCCGGTGTACAGCCTGGATTGAATGGAAAGAAAGGGTAATTTATTTCAAATAAAGTTTATTTGAAAATGTTTTGGGTGCAGTGCTAGTACCAACTGAATTTTTCAAGCAGCAGCTGCAGGTGAGATGGATTAACACACCTCCTCTACCTGTCACGGTGCTGTTTAACCTTCCCTCTTGTAGGCCATAACCTGTCAGCTCTCTAGGACAGCCAGGGCTGCCAAAGCCATCCAGCAGTGCCAAGGCTTTTGGGAGCCTGGGTGGTGGGACAGGGAGGAGTTTCCCAGTTGTAACTTTTCTTCCTGCCCCTTGTGCGTGGATGGTCAGTGTGTTGGTGAATGACCTCCGCTCCCCTGCCCCAGCTTTGCACCCTGTCCTGCGCAGACCTGAGGGGAATGATGTTTCTGCAGCACCTCGATGATGTGATCTGTGTTACAGTTCAGTATGTGAAATATTTGTGTGTTTCTGATCGCCAAGAATACCTTGTCGCTTCGTTCACGTCTTTTGCTGATGGAAGACCGGAGACAGAGTCTACTGCTAGCTAAGTGTCAGCTCAATAGCAGTAGTGAAATTCTGTGTGCAAATAGGCTGTGTCTATATATGAGCCGATATGTAGGAAACCCATGTAGCAGAACCATAGGCAAGGAAAACTATGTAGCAAAATCGTATGCAAGGTACACATTTTTTCCGCAGTGCCCCAAGTAATGACTAATAATTTTGATAAAAATAGTAGTGTTAGCAGGACCAAAGAAGCTAAGTCTGGCTAGTATAACTCAATCTGAAACCTCCGGTTTACAGTCTGGATGAAAACCTTAGACCCATCAGTCACCCATGAGACTTTCACCAGGCTTCGCTGGGTCAGGACGTCACCGTCTGTGCTTGCCTTCTTCAGATTGTGAGCAGTGTGAGGGTACTGAAATCAGTCCCAGTCTCAGTCCCAGTCTTAGTCCTAGTCCCTGAGGATACTGGAAGATTACTGTAACAGGTTATCAGCCTATCGCTTCGGAGTTGAGTGAGTTTTACCCCTTTGGCAAGCGGGATCCATTACTAATGGAGTGCCACAGAGCAACTTATCAAGAAGGTATTGAAAAGTAAATCAGGAGATGCGAGGACAACCAAAACTTGCTTAAAGTCACCCAATTGAGTAAAGCATGTCAGTCAGTATTTAGTCTCCTTAAATTTGTATGTTCTTGAATCGTACATTTGAAGGCCGTTATGACAACATATTTGAACCCTGCTGCCCCAAATCTTGTGTTAGCACCTCCCCAGTCTAATAATTTTAATTATAGCTTATGTTTAGGAAAACATCCAGCCTGCATTTTAATATTGCTGGAGCAGTGAATCCTGCCTGGTTAATTGCTTTGCTGAAAACAGATCTGCCACATGTTTAAGTGGTGAAGTGCCTTGGGGCATGTTCGAATACCTGCTTTTTGCTTCTTGTGCAGATATTTTTCAGTTGCTGGTTTTCAGACTTGGAGGCACCCACAGTAGGAAACACTGAAGTTTTTACATCAGGAATATTTTTCCTTGGTGAAAGGCATGATTTACAAAATCACGATGTGTCCAGTTCAAAATGTATAAAACAGTCAAAGCTTCCATACCAGGATGGGAACCTGGTTCACTAATGCAGTGTAATGCAGAGTGTTGCATACAGGACTAACTTTTCGGTCATAAGCTGCATCTACTATTCTAAAATCATATTGCGCAGCACAGCTTTTCTTCCTCCTTTAAAAACACATTTGCTAAAGAAGCCTTCCTTTGTATTTTCCTTTGGTGTTAGTTAAAAATAAACTAAATGAATCATTAGAGGAATTACGCTATTTAATCATTTCTAAAAAGAAAACCACCACAAGGGAAATGAAAGGAACTAGTCTGTTATTTTAATCAGATCATACTTTGAAAATCCTAAATATTTGGTTTATGTACATACACCATCGACTCCTTGAGGCAGAATTATGTGGTGGCCTGTGAATGTGAGTAGTAATTATCTGTCTGATATTAAATAGGTATTTTCAAAATGTGATCTTTTGATGATTCCCTTTCCCCCATAAGCCCGTTAGTTTCCACGCTAAAGGGGACACATGCCTCGGCGTAAAGGAACAGGGTGTAGCATGCTTGGTCTGAGGTATTTATTCAAGCTGTTTATGCAGTAACTGCATGAGAATTCATTAATGATTAGTCATGTTCTCTTTAAATAAATAAGGTGGTGACTTTCAAGAAGTTATATTACGTGAGTCACAAAGTAGTTATTTCTTTCACAGTACATGGCTAAATTCAGTGCAGAACAGGAAAATATGAAAAGTAACTGTAGGTAAAAAGTAATGAAAAATTAAGGTCATGCTCTGAAAATATTAAATTGAAATCATTGACTGTGCAGCACAAGTAGAGCGTAAGTCAAGGTGAATGAAGCCATTATCTGCCCCAGTCCAGCTGGTAAAGAAATCACTGGTAAAGAAATGTCCCCAGTCATCTACAGTAGAATTTGATTCTTAGACTGCACTTTCACTAAAGAAATCATATGAAGAAACAAATGAAAACTACGATGAATTCCTATTCTAAATGAGTAAATTCCTGCCCACAGTGAGTAACGCTCTGTGATTTGTCTCAGTTATGTCCGCAGGCAGGAGCAGTTGAAGAGAATGTTCAATGAGCAATCTCGAAGCAGACTTTAACTTCTCAAGACAAACTTGGTTCAACACTCAGCAGGTGTTTTGTACTTTTACATGATGCAAGTTCAGTTTTGATCTTTTATGAACACTGTTACCTGTGTCACCCGCGTTTTTCTGGTTTGAGTGAATGTTAGAGGTAATAAACAAATGCACTTTTCTGTCTGTAGTGTTCCCTTTGGATCTAGTTCAACATGTTTAATTCTTCTCTTTTCTAAGCATGATTACAGTTTGTGGAAAGTGCTACAGAGGGGTGCAAGTGACTTGGCAAAAAAATTGTGCAGTTTAGGTAACTGTAAATTTCAGCTGTTAAGTAAAACAAGCTATAATACACTTTTGAACATATATATTAAAAAGGAGAGCTTGGAAGCCAGACAAGTGAAAATGTAGCAGTTATAGTCTGCATTAAAAAAGCCAAGATCACATTCTGGATATGCACACAGGTGGAGAGTACCTGTCCATCCCTGGATATGGGATGCAATTACATAATTAAAGACTGTGGTTTTGTTCAGACCTATGAAGAGGACAAAATATGGTTGTTCAGGCAACATGAACTGTATAGCATTTTGCACGTTCTGAACACAGGAAAGTAAAAGATTAACCAACAAGATTCGGCCTTGGTGGCAACAATACACATACCCCCACTTAGGTCCTCTCAGACCACTGCCAGTGACCTACTGACTCTTGAGCTTGTGGGGTAACTCACGGCCGTAGCAGCTTGTAGTTCTGTTCAATCCTTGGTGCCACCGCTCACTGCACTCCAGCCCAGGTACAGAGGAGAGGACAGGGTCTGGGGTGGCCTGGGGCATCAGGAGAAGCATCATCAGCCTTGCAGGTCTCAGCTGGACATGGTCCGTCACCCTCTCCAGCATCAGATGTTTGGGGCAGGCGTGTGTGCACGGCAGAGGGATTTTTGGGTTAATTACACAATATCAAGTCTTGGTTCAAAAACTGAAATGCTCAAGAAATACCTGTGTGGTATGTATCAAGAAATGACTTGTGTGGCACTGGAGATCAGACTCAATAATTTAGGGGACTTTTGCTCTTGAGGTCACTGAAGGCAGGATTTCATCCAAGGTGAGATCTTAACTTGGGACATATTTGTCTTGAAATTATTTGTAGTGAAATGAATAGCTGTAGTTGTGCTGCATACCTTCTGTATTGGTCACTGAGGACATTTTTAATTTTCATATTAACCCTATTGTATAATTAGAGCCAGTAATATTAAAAGGCGTTTCAGCCAATAAATGCAAGACGTATGCTCAATAATGGAATCATTAGAGTAATAATAATTTTTTTTTTTCTTAGTTTAAATTTAGAAGAAGTGATAAGTCACTGGGGTATATAAAATGATGCGTAGCAGATGTAAAATAAAAATTACTCACAAAAACAGATTAATTAAGATAATCCATACGTGGCACTTTTATTATTGTGAGAATCTTACATCTGTATTTATACATAAATCCCAGAAAATAAAGTGCAGTATTTGTACCATGAGCACTATAAGTGTTAATTAAAAAAATCTGCAGTTTTAGCTTCCAGCTGGATATTACTTTGCTTTCTTGGCAATAGATCCCTATGGACTTCTCTTCATTTTGGTTCAGATGCAAACTATAAAGTCATTGATGGCTTCTTAGCCAGAGTCATCGTTTGCATCTTACTCGTATCATACAATATTCTCAGACTTCTAGTTGTACTTAAATAATTATATGATCTGTTTCTTACAGGGCGTCATGTATATTCAGGTTAGTGCCTAAGCCTCTAACGGAAGGGAGTGAGAGAACAGGTCCGTGGTGTTTAGGTTATTAGGCTGTTAAACAATTGGCCATAGCTGACTTTGTTACACCTTGCAATAGCTGCTTTCAAGGGTGAAATGCTGAATTGTATGGGCTTGATCCAGTATACGCTAGTTGTGTCATTTCTTATTTATACTTATTTTACAGGTATTTGCATGTGGACAAGTCAGTAAATACTCATTTTCACTCCTTGCAAAATTCCCACGTCTTGTACTTTTTGCTTAAAAGCCTGTTGCGTTTCCCCGTTCAGGTTCAGTTCAATGGGTCAGATGAGCTTACTAGAGCAAATCATCACAACACTAATCGCACACCATAATATAGTGGGGGAGAGGAGGGCTTGAGCACCTTGAGCTGGACTATTTGGAAGCTATTGAAGAGCAGACAGCATGATTCAGAGAACTTGGGAGAATTGGGGCTTAACTGAAAAGAATGTGTGACTCAACCTAAAAACATCTTGCGGCTTTTCGTCTCTCATCTGTTATAGGGCTGAGGAGGTTAATTCTGTCAGGAGAAAAAAATTCACTCCATAACACCTCAGACTGCATGTGGTTTTGACTAACACACACTCGCAGATGAGCACAAGTGTCTGTCCATGTGATGTTAGGGGAACTTGGAGAAATAACTTAGTTTAAAAACAGTACATCTTAAGTAAATACCATTTGCCAAGCATGGAAGCTGCCCTGCTGGAACATACCAGACGTTTTGCTTTCCACTCGAAGTCCTTTGCCAAAGAAGGACTCAGCCCTGCAACTTACTCAGATGAATCTTTCTCCGTACCAAAGGAGCAAAATAATAAATCCTAATAATGTCAACTGGTATTGTTTTAATGAGCTGGATATTACAGGCCTTTGGCAAAAGTTGTGCTCTCTTTTAATAGGATTGTGGTCAGAGGAAGGTCTGTTTGTGTGAGCAAAGTTTCCAGGACTTGGAAATGAAATCTCTATGTATTTATTGTGTGTCTCATTTAGTCCTAATGGCGTAAAGGGTGTCTGACGTTTTTTTCCCCTTAATGTGTCACTAGTGTCTTTCATGGTTTGTTTATTTTATTGACTGTGCTGTGCTTATTTCTAATTCTCCATCACTTGAGTGGTTTAGGAGGACAGAAAAAAAGCAGTAAGTTCAAAGTGGAATCTCTAATTTAATTCGAGCTTTTATCCTCCTTGGTCACAAACACACACCCGCCAGCATCCCCCACCTCCCAAACCTGCTATTTTCTGGGAGATTTTTCAGCTTCCTCCTTGAAATCACATATGCACGAAAATACGACACCCTCTCATTAAGGAAAGGCATTTCCTTAAAGGCTGCAGCGCAGCTTTTACTTCAGAATGTGTCCAGAAGCAAAGATGATGGTACAGCTTTTACTCTTCTCTCTGCGAGGGCGCTGCTTCTTCTGCAACTCCCCCACCCCACCCCAGCACACGCTGAACACTGTGGGTTTTCTCGACATCTCTAACAGCTCTTTCCCCTTCCTTACTACATACATCCTTTGGGACCCTAATTCAATGTCTATTATCCACGTGATCCAGAGGCTTCTGCTCGCAGATGTTGTGTGTTAAGAAGTCATGTTCCTCTGTTGGCATTAGGCTTATGGCAGTGAAATGTCCCTCTGAGTGGGCATGTCTGTTGCTATTAAATGGGAGGTGAGCTGGAGTACCCCCTGCTCTGCTGAGAAGATGACTCTCTGGCTCTGTTTTGGCCTTCTCCAGCCAGCTCAACCAAGAGCAAGTTTATGGGAGAGAGGACTAGGCCTGGGTGGTGTGGACATCAACTGAGCGATGCCAAATGACCAAAAAATGAAAATCAGGATGTCTTTCATTTAGCAGTGTAAATAAAAACTCTTTGCCACTGCCACAGAAAATGCAAAATGCAGAGGAACCTTACTCCACAGGTCTAAAACTCTAATATTTATGTTTCTGTAGTATTTACCCCCCAAATGGTAAACATTTCATGCTGTAATGCAATTTTTAACGCTTGAAGCTTTTGAAAGAAGTACACAAAATGAATGTATCCTATCATGAACTGCATAAACACAGAATTTGTTTAAAAAAAAATACTTAGATCTCTTTATTTCATGCTGTGCAACAGACAGCTGTCATTATCTAACCACCACCCCATTCTTCTTCTTTTGAAATCAATATCCCAAATTCACCTAAAATCAGAACCTGCAAAGACTACTCCAAATAATTAGGTCGCATTGCTCATCCAATAACTGCAGCATCATCAAGCATCCTTCGACAGGACCTAAGATTTGAAGAGAGACCAAAGACGTAAGATGACTCTGGATATGAGAAGGAAAACGTCTCTGTCAACACTTGCATGGTGCAAGTGTAGGACTTGTGTGAAAGGCACAGTCTTTTTGCACCCTTTTAGCTTCAGGAAACAGCAGAACGATTAGTTTTTCCTAGTCTCGAACTAGTAGGGGAGTGGGAGTTTGGACGGGATAAGGCTCTCGGAGCCACACAATGTGGCTTTTTCATAATATATTTGGCAAACTCAAATGTTCTGTGGGATGAGTCTACGTTTTGTGTCTTTAATTGCATCTGATAGCGGCAGCTGAATATCTAATCATTTTGTAACTTTGAAGGTAATGTCTTTTTCTTCCTGAAAACGTTTATCTGAAGGGGATAATGTAAAATCCAAAAGGTAATGCTTAGCACAAACAGCGAGGCAGTAAGTCCTTGGCTTTTAATTTTTTTTATTTTTCCTTTCATTTTTTACAGCTATATTTATATACATTTCTGAGGACTTTTTTAAAGCTGCCATTTTGTCAGCTTCACTTTGTTAAAAGCGTGGCGGTCTGCCTAGGTCTTATCCAGAGTTAAAATGAGTTTCTTCTGTTTAAATTCAGCAAGCATCAGACTATATCTGTTTTAAAAAACCCTTCCGAATTAACAGGCTGAGATATTCAGAATACTTTGTCCAAAACCGCTTCATCATTCAAACTGCTGGTTCTACATTAGAACCCAGACAACCCCGCCAAAACCCGAGCCATTGAAGCAAAAGCTATATTTCATATCGCTGCCTGAGTGATGTAGCCTGCATTGAATAATACCGCCCCTGATTCATGGCCGGGATTGTTGTGTCTTCATTCAGCGACTCACGGCTTCATCCCGCCAATGTCTGTTCAGACATCATGGGAGCGTTGCTGCCTAAGGAAATGTAGGACTGTCGTTCATCTCTGAGATACTTCAGGTCATCCCGCCCCAGTGGCTCCTGGACCTCACGCCCTTGTTGAGGGGCCACGGGCGGGAGGCGATGGGGTGCCCTTGCGCGTGGGGCACGAGGTTTTGTCTGTTCAGACCAAGAACAGTCTATTCACCAGCAGCTTCTGAAGGAAGCAAAAAATTTCCGGTGACATTTTAATACTCTTTTATGCGGAACTATATTTAGACAGTGCTGCTGCCAGTCGTGTCAAACGCTTTGTGTCTTTTGAGTTTTCGCCGAACTGCATAATAAGCGTTTCAGCTCCCCGGCGCATAATAGTAGTGTTATTTGCTGAAAGTCTTATTATTTCAAGTGGCCTCTTATCTTAGGATCAGTTCATTAGTTCTGGCCTCTGAAGTTTCAGAGGAAACAACTGTGTTTGCTAAAAATAATCTAAATTAATTTTTTTTCAGTAATACTTATTTTCCCTAATATCTGGTTCTGAAAGTCTATTTTAAGACTGACAAAGCAGATGATGTATATTTCAAGGCGGTAATCTGGTTTCTGACATCCACAGCTGAGTTGCTAATCTGGGTGAAAGAACTGGACTACTCTTAAGGGAAATTTAGTACTTTTTTCTGTTATTTGAACTACCTTTTTAGTCTGAGAACGCAAACCACTTTGCACCTCAGGTGCTTACAGAAAGCCAACAGCAACGTGAGCTGTGAAGAGGGCTCATTTAGATTCCATCTGGCCCTGTTGCACACTGCCGCCTCCCACAGTCGCTAGCCCAGGGGCTACTCCTGACACAGAGGGTGTGGCCAAGGGCCTTGCGTGTGTCCCAGAACCCACGCTTAAAATCCTGCTGTGGCACTGTCGCTGCAAGCAGCCAGGCTAGCTGAGGGATGGAGCTTGGGTGCATGGACATGAGACATCAGGTGGACACATACAAGAGCAGAGGAGCAGAGTAGATCATGTCAACTGACTGGGCTATGGTGTAGAAGCTGAGCAGACAAGAGTTTGCCTGGTTTTACCTATCTATCTATCTATCTATCTATCTGTCTGTCTGTCTGTCTGTCTGTCTATCTATCTATCATCCATCCATCCATCCATCCATCCATCCATCCATCCATCCATCCATCCATCCATCCATCTCTCCATTTATCTATTAATCTATCTACCTTCCTATCTTTATAGATATATATATTTTAATATAATTTTATAAGCTTAAAAATAATATTTCTGAGGGTAGTAGGCACTTTGAGTACAAAGATTTAAACAGGGTACTGTTGCTGAAAGTTGCAATGACCAAGAATTTTCTCATCTGTCCACAGTACCTGGACCACTGCTGAGTACCAGACCCAGCAATCTGGGTCAGATATTCAGCAGAATATCCCTTATTCGGGAATGTTTCCTGCTTCCTTGTTAATAGTAGGATTTTGGACTAGTTGTGCCCTGACATCAGAGACTTTAATTCGAACCAGTTATTTTTTTCATAACTTAAGCACCCACAGGTTGTTCAAGAAACCATTAGCTTACTTGATTTTAACTAGGTAATTATATGTTAATCAGAAATAGCTCAGACCTTTGCAGTTGTATGGTTCTAGACAGTTTGGTTTTAGACCAATTCTGTAAAAGACTTCGATTAAGAAAAACACTGCGTTGATGTTGGACTCTCGTTGGACATAAGGCCTGAAGTTGTTGTACAAGCAGAAAGACAATCTTCAGCACTGTGTATGGTGTTATGTGAGAATTACAGGAAGACAATAGTCTAAAATCTTGGAAATATCCTGTCTTAAAACTTTAATGAGGACCAGTATAAAACTACAAGTATTTTCATTGTAGCTCTACAGAGCCATTTGCTCCCCACACTAGCAGAGTTTTTTATAGTGCTGTGGTGCCTGCTGATTGGTTCTGAAAGCAGGAAGTTTTTCAAAAAGTGCTGGTCCCAATAAAGAGACACTACTGCCTTTAAAATAGAGGCTGAATACAAAATATACAGAATTTTAAGGATAAGGTTGCAAGTAGTTGCGTGCATAAGTTTTCCAGTTCAGCAAAACACTTATGTTATTAACAGTGCTTTCTTCCTCCTGAGCACCTGAAGCTGACAGTTAACAATTCTCTGGTCTAAACTATTACCGTATAGTTCATTTTGCAGAAAATATATGAAAAGCTGAAATCACAGAATAATTGTCTTTAGTGAATATTCAATATAGATGGCCACAATCCATTTAAAGCAAATCAAAAATACACCACCCATTTTTGAAAAGTATTCCTTACTGACTGTGTAGCAGCTGGAAAACTATAGCAAGTTTTAATTATCTTCAGAAAACAAAAAGCTCTTGCCAACACATGCTGGTTATTATCAGCAGCTGCTGTATGCTGACATACTCTTTCAGCTCACATGAGGCTCAGCTGTCTTAAACAATCATTGTAAAATGTAAAATAGATTTATAGTGATGATCATTTCTTGTTAGATACTTAACTACTGATGTAATTCACACTGAATGTAGGTTCACGTCTTTGTTTAAGCTGTAATAAAATTACATAGAATGACGATTAATGCTTCATGTAAGAGGGGCAAATAGCATGCAATGGGAATTTAAAATATTGAACTGTGGTGCTTTTTTACCCATTCATTAAAAGGAATCAAATTCCCTCTTGTCATGGTTTTAGCATTTGTATAAATGCAAAATTTTTGTCCTTGCATACCAATGACTACAATATTATCACAATGAAAAAGATAGAAATTAATTTGCTGATTTAAACAGAAATCTTTACCTTTTGTTATGCCATCCTTTTATTAGCAGAAGTGGAGATCTTTATGGAAGTCAGATGGTGCAGTTCTGTTTATTGTGTAATTCAGTAGTCTGTTTTTTTAATTATGTTGGTGTACTCTTCAGAATCTGAGACACCAAAAAAGGTATTGAACATTTATGCGTCAGTGTCCTGCAGAAAGACACATAAGTATTCTTTCTCAACACATGTACAGCCTGCGTGTTCTCCAAACTGGCAAATTCATGAATAACTTGATTTTTAGTGGTGTTTTTTAATTTCAAAATGTTTTGTGTAGTCAGTGGCACCAAGGCAGTTTTAGACTCTTGTTGACATGAGTGATTGACTGAGATTTGACGGTTTCTATTCTGAAGCTTAACCTGGAGGGAAGTGTTACATTCAGCAGACTGGACTCTTGACATTTTAAGGAGTTCTTTGGTACAGATTAAACATATGCATGAGACTCCACATAGCTCTCTTTTACTGAAAAGGATGTTGACTTTTGGGCTTGAATTTTCACCCTGTATTCTTTAATCAAATTGCAATCTACTGAAACACCATTCAAATCTTAGTTTTAAGACTTGGGCGACATTCTCTCCTGGGAAACAGGCAGTGTACATACAGTTACATACCGTCTTCACACCAGCTGTGTAAGGGACAGTTTTGTTTGCTGCCTCAGACACTCACTGTTCAGATCACTGAAGAGATCCCAGCAAATAAAAATGGTGCTGAAACAAAATAGCTCTAGTTTGCAGGCAAATAATCTGTGCAGTAGCATCACAAAGTGCAAGACATACACCTGGTTGTAGTCTAGTGTTCAGAAACCATGACTGCTGGTATGGTAACAGTTTACTTCACCTCTAAAATTTCAGTGAACAAGAACCTCCCAGGCATCAAGACCAATGACTTTAAAGAATCACAGAATAATTTAGGTTGGAAGAGACATTGGGGTTCACCTAGTGCAGCCCCTGCTCAGAGCAGGGACAGCTAGATCAGGTTGCTTGAGGCCTTGTCAAGTTTAGTTCTGAGTATCTCGAAGGATTGATATTCCACAACTTTTTGGGGCAACTCCTACCAGTATTTGACCACCCTTATGGTGAATTTTCTTTTCCCTTGTATTTAATTGGATTTACAATGCCACAACTTGTTTCCGTTGCCTTTCATCCTACAGCTGTGTACCGCTAAAAAGAGTCTGACTCCACTTTCCTGTTAAGTAGACGAAGCTAGCAAGAAGCTCTCCTAGCCTTAGCCTTTTCTTCTTAAGGTTGAATAAACCCAACTCTGGCAGTTTTTTCTCCTATGTCAGGTACTTCAGCCCTTTGACCGTCTTGATGATGCTCTGCAAGGCTTGCTCTGGTGTGCCCGTGACATTCTTGTGCTGGGAAGACCCAAACTGAATCATAGAATCATAGAATCATAGAATGGCCTAGGTTGGAAGGGACCTTAGAGATCATCTAAATAGACAGATCATCTGAACAGAGTAGTCTCACAAGTGTGGTTTAGAGAGAAGCAGTCACTGGCCGCTCCTGTTCAATTTGTTGTCCAGCAGGACCCTTGAGCTCTTTTTTGCCAGGGCTGTCCCTGTCCAGTTAGCCCCAACCTGTCTTGTTGCAGAGTATTATTCCATCCCAGCTGCAGGACTTTATGTTTACTGACATTGAATGGTTTGAGATTCCTGTCAGTTGATTTCTCCAGCCTATCTGGGTCACTTTAAAGAGCAGCTCTCCAGCGTATCAATCACTTTTCCACAGTTTGATATCATCCACAAACTTGCTGAGAGTGTACCTTATTCCATCACCCAAGCTGTTAATGAAAACATTAAACAGTACTAGTCCAGTGTCAATCCCTGAAGGATGCTACTAGTAACCAACCACCAGTTGGAATTTGTACTGCTGATCACAAATGGTGAGATTAGTGGTCCAGCTAGTTGCCACCCATGCTGTCTATCGTTCATTTAGCTGGTTTGGGTATAAGGATGCTGCAGGAGACCAAGTCAAAGACAAACCCACTTGTTCTGTCTCCTTCCCAAACAACCACCAGAGAACAGTCCATTGGTTATGGTGTACTTAATACCATGTCTATAAATGACTCAAGTTCACGATGTTGCCCACATTCCTATGGCGTAAACAACAATAAACCTTTCTCAATTGTAAATCTTGTTGTCTTCAGTTTTATATAAATTAATATCAGCACAGATAATTGAACCACGACCTCCAACTTCACTGCTATAAGCTGTATGCTGCAAAGTCTCTGTAGACCTCCCAGTTCTGTAAGGTGCTCTGTATTGTATCCATAATTCATTGAGTGGAACTAACCTGCAGTTTCTCTGCAGTCTTTACACGGGAAAATATATGAAAACAGAGAAAAATAAATTGACTCTGCAGCCTCGTTTAGTTGTGACCTGTCTTGGTAAGCTGTCATCGTGTATTCAGTCAAGTCCAATGAGTTGATGCCATTTGAATTAAATTGTTTTATGCCAGCCTGAGGAGGTGCAGATTAGTTTAAGAAAATATGGGGCAAAGGAGAGATACAGAGGAGAGATACAGAGTGAGATAACAGGGGAGCGGCAGGTCTGTTCCACCCTTCCCGCTATCATTATTTCCCATGTGCAGCACGAGGTGGGGCCACGCCAGTAGAGCAGCTGAAGAAGCCACAACTGAGATCAAATATAAGGCAAAGGAGGGGTAAGGAGACACACAAGGTGTGGCACTGCTGTCTATGCTGCAGGAGGTAGAGGAGTCCACCAGAAATACCCAGGGCTGCTGAATCAGAAATTGTTTTTCTCCCTGACTTCTGAGTCTTATTCTTGCCAGCGGCAATGGAGAGCTGTATTTAAACTGCCATTACCTTTCCAGGATTACAAATATGACTCAGGTAAATGAGGGCAAGTACGTGCAGGTCTACTGCTGGGATGTACACATAAGAAAATGAGTCTGCAGCACAGCGTTTTATTCCTATGAAAACAGACGAGTTTGGAGCTAAAAATAGGTACCTAGTTATTGTCACCTTTTTTTTATATCCTTTGCTCCAATTCCGATCAGTAGATGAAAAATAAAAATCTCAGATACCAATTGCATAGGAAAAAATGACTTACCTGTTGTTTCTAGCAAACATTTTAAGAGCCTTCACAGATATCTTTTTTATGATCAGGGTAATTGGTCTGGAGGAATTAGCTTAGCCAGATAAATGGTTTTACTGGTTTTCACTATTGATGTCTTTAATAATAAAGTAAGTCACAGAACAAAAAAAAAGCAGCTCTGAAGTAATGGCTTAAATTATTTTGACCTAAAAAAAGCCTGAAGGCCTTTGGATTATAAGGAGTCCACTGTGATTCTGCAGCGAGTAAACCTAGAAAACCTTACTAGAGTCTCCTCTAAATTGGAAATTTTTTTGTACCATATCAAAAATTAAGAAGAGTTTCCACTGGCTAGTGGAACTAATTAATAATTGTAAGTGGTGCTGTGTGTTTTCAAAGTAAAGCATGACTTGAGAGATGTATTTTTTGAACCTCCTTGACCCCCTTCCCTAGACCACTTGAAACCCTTGAGGCAAGCAGAAGTGACAGATGTTGAGCACCTTTTGAAAACTCTGGTAGCTGCTCTAAAATGTGGTATCTGTAGCTGTTACTGCAGAGGATGGACACAGCAAAGGAGATTCTGGTGGAAGGATAGATGGTAACAGAGCAGAGAAGCCAAAGTTAGAATTCTAGATTCCCCAGTGCTGTGTTTAAGGAGACTAGATCATGCTGCCTTTCCAGAATAGAAGAACATTAAAAAAAGCATACTTGCGTAAGATTATAACATTTGTTTCATGGAGTATTGCGCCTATAGCTCTTTCCAAAGGAATTGGGGAAGATACTGGTATGGCAGTAGCAAGATGACAGATGGGGCAGCCATTGTGTGCACGACATCTCTGCAGCCATCAGTAAGACGATACTGGTTGGGGAAGATAGCTGGCCTGGAGCACCCTGGGGGCATTCCCTGACCTTTTCTAAACCTTGGTTAAGCACCTGAACGAAGCTTCTTGTACTGACAGCAATATTAGTAATGGGCTGGAGTCTCCTAGTGAGCTCGCTGCTCAGCTCCCGCCGCTGGGCACTGTCACTGCACATGTAACCCAGCAGAAATGCACATTCTTGCCAAAAGAGTTGGTTTTGTCCCTGGCTACTTCCCTCCCTTGAATTTGAGTTGGGTACAAGTGCAACTGCAGGATGACTTGGATCGGATTGTTTGCCCAAAAGAAAGTAAATGATGGTGCTTATATGTGCAAGGGAGGTGGCAAGAATATATAGTGAGGGATGGGGCTGCTCCTTTTAATGCCAATCAGCAGCGTTGCTGAGTTAAGCAAAGTAAGACTGTAGCTACACAAGCAATATAGAGGCAAAAATGCAACTCGATATATCGGATTTGTTTTGTTTCCTTATTTCATAACTCAGCAGAATTACTTTAAATAGGGATTTTGAAATATCTTAGCTGGAAATCTAATTAAAACATAGCAACGTTATGCAGAGACAAATCTAACATTTTTGTTCCACATTCATGTACAAGAACAAAATCCCGGTTTTGTTTGCCTGGATGGTATTGCCTTTGTTATCTGTGGTGCGCTGATGTTTGCAGCTCTCTTGATTACTTTTGGAAAGTGGTGTTATTAAACAGGGTCTCTTTCATAACAAAAGTTCTCTAGAAACTGACAGGGCTGAAGGATTTAAAGGTCTCATTCTGAAATGCAGATCATATCTTTTTATTAAGAATTTCTTCATGGATATTGGAAATGTAAAGTTGACATTTCAAGAGAGATCAGCGCAAGCAAAGCACACAGTGCTGGGGCAGAGGAAAGCCAAATTCTCCTGGCATTATTCATAAAGGAAAATATTGGGAGCTCATGTGAATCAGCAGGTAGGAGGTTGCAATGTGCCAGCAATATCATAGTGCTCTTGAGCATGCTTGAGAAATGCAGAGATTCAAAATGGGTCTAAGCTCTTCATTTAATTGCTTATCTTTCTACTAGTCCAATTTTTCTCCTCTGTTTGCTTTACTTTCTTGCCTTATCACTCTCTACCACAAGAAATAACAACACAGATTTTGGCCTTATATTTTGCATCTGCCTACAGAGATAACTTTCTGTAACTGCCATTTTCATTTTGGTATTTTCCCCTTCCTTATCACACTACACACATGCTGCCTCTTCCAAATCTTCTTACAAAGTATGCTAACAATGTGCTTTTACGTGTTTGACAGAACTCTAGTGTGCATAAGATCACTGATCAATAAAAAGTTGTCTAAACAAAATCTTCATATTTATTTTTAGTTTATGTACATTTCATTTCAGTGTTTATGCTTATTTTTATTTTATTGCACAGAGTTTGCTTGTATAGTTGCCCCTTTCACCCTCTTTTCTTTTCCTCCTGCCTCCCTACTCTGTAAACAAAATAAAATGGAAATATGCCCGTAAGCTGACAGTTAAAAAAAAATAATCACAGATTTGGAATGCTTTCATTATATATCCACCCTAGCTAAAAATATGCAGTTTTATATTTGGGAGCCCACTTTGCTGCAGATTTACAAATCAGAGAGATAAACACTCGTCTGCAGGCACACTTAGGAGCGAAAAATAACACATTCCCAAGTTGGTGTGCCTTGGGGGGGGCTGTAGTACAAATTCCCTGGCAGATGAGAAAGCAAGACAGGGTGCAAGGCTGCACTGAGAGAGCTTCCTTGGCAGAGGGAAACTCAAGGTGAGCCTCTGGAAGTGGCCATGGGCTGTTCCAAGCAACTGCCTGACCCTACAGGGACACCATCAGGCAGGCAGCAGGAAAATCTCCTCATTTCGTAGGGTTAGGGTAATTTGCTTCATTCAGAGTGTTCTCAGCTCTTTTTGCTTTAGACAAATATGATTTCTTGTCCAAAGATTGTTTGTGTGCCCTTGCCCTGAAGCAGTACAAGTAGCAATCATACCCGTAGGAGTGTGGCTGCTTGTGCACCACACGCTGTCATGTCTTATTTTTGAGTGCATCATCCCATAATGTTAGATATATAGACACTGTCGTAATAAATGCAGAATTAAAGCTTGCAAACGCTAGACTGACTTGAAGATTCTAGTCCACCCTGTATATATTCTAAGACACTTGCAATAAGCCATGACTCTACTATATAAACACAGCGTTTTTGCTCAGTATGCCCTGAATAACTTTTACATGCATCCATAGAGGAGATGAAACACATCTATAGATGAAACTTTCTATCATTGACTGCACATGAGAATCTTGGAAACGATCCAGCGGTAAGGCATCCATCAGTCAGCTGTTTGTTCCTCTCTCCTGCAAAGTTTATTGCCAGTTCCACCTGTGAATGGCCCAGCTCAAACCCATTCAGGAGATCCTGCTCTGCCCTGGGGACGCCCAAGGACAGCACTCCAGGAGGTGTAACACAAGAGGTTCCTAGCCCCTTGTCAGCTTGGCACTTTGATAAATTGTGTGGCAGTTTATTGTGGGGCACTGTGGCTTTCCCTGTTGAGCTTTTGGGTAATACGAAAGGCTTTTGGCTGTGCACACTCCTCTGTTCTGACTGTTGTGGCTGCGGCCAGGTGTGGCGCCGGTGCCCGGAGATGGATTGCTCTGCAGTGGGTTGTGCCATCCTTGCAGCACAGTGCACATACAGTGTAGGAGATATTTGTGGGGTATTACAAAATGGCTTGTGACCCGAGACAGGAATGGTGAGATCACGAGCACTGAATACTGACGGGACCACCAGGGCGGCAGCTGTTGCCTGTTGCAATCCCTGTGGCACAGCTGCATGCAGACAGGAATGTCTGGCACGGAGGGAGTACACCAGTGAGGGGATTACATGGTCACAGAGATTAAGACAACCAGGAATGCATCGAGTAGTTTTGCGTAAGGCTCTTGAGGTTAGCTAGAGGCAACTGTGCAGATGCAGGTTTTGAACGTCATCCCAGCCCAGAAGTCAGATGCCATCACTAAACTGTCACAGGTTTAAACAGTGGATTAATGAGTAGAAGTCAATAAGCAGTGTCCCCGTGGGGATTTGAGAGAGGACCCAGGGATGGTGAACATGGCTGGTATGTAGAGATAGCATTTGTCTCAAGAAGAGTTAGTTTAGCTGAGTTGGGCTGGTGGTGGCATTATTTGCTTGCCTGAAGCAGCACATTGATAGAAGGGATTGCAGACTTAAGCTGGCCCCCAGAGCAGGCAGGAGAGATCTTCTGGCAACGTACGTGGTGGTGATATGACCAAGAGGTCTGGCATTTACTTGCTTAAGGAGCAGGAATCTCCTTTTGCTCTGAAGAGAGTAATTACCTTTTCAAAGTTAGTGCTTGCAGTTTGCTGCTGCTGTTGTGTATGAAACCACATTCTGGGATGATGAACCAGAGGAAGAAAATCGTTTCACCAGTTTGGTTGGTAGAACACATACTTAGAATCATAGAATTGTCAGGGTTGGAAGGGACCTTAAAGATCATCTAGTTCCAAACCCCCTGCCATGGGCAAGGACATCTCCCACTAGATCAGGTTGCTCAGAGCCCCATCCAGCCTGGCCTTAAAAATTTCCAGCGATGGGGCTTCCATCACCTCTCCGGGGAACGTGTTCCAGTGTCTCACCACCCTCATGGTGAAGAACTTCTTCCTAATGTCCAATCTGAACCGATCCATCTCTAGCTTCAATCCATTCCCCCTAGTCCTATCACTACCTGACATCCTAAAAAGTCCCTCCCCAGCTTTCTTGTAGCCCCCTTGAGATACTGGAAGGCCACAATAAGGTCTCCTCGGAGCCTTCTTTTCTGCAGGCTGAACAGCCCCAACTCTCTCAGTCTGTCTTCATAGGAGAGGTGCTCCAGCCCTGTAATCATCCTTGTGGCCCTTCTCTGGACACGCTCCAGCACGTCCAGATCTTTCTTGTAGTAGGGGCTCTAGAACTGGACCCAGTACTCCAGGTGGGGTCTCACAAGAGTGGAGTAGAGGGGGACAATCACGTCCCCCGACCCGCTGGCCACGCACCTCTTGATGCAGCCCAGGACACAATTGACTTTCTGGGCTGCAAGTGCTCACGTTGAGCCTCTCGTCCACCAGTACCCCCAATTCCTTTTCTTCAGGGCTGCTCTCAAGCCAATCACTGCCCAGACTATATTGGTGCTTGGGATTGCCCTGTCGGTGCTTGGGATTGCTTTGGCTGAATGAAGACACGGCCTATTTGGTGCAAGTGTGCTCAGTGTCTTCACATGCACTCAAAAAGTGCAATTTTAATCACTGTAGCTGCTCAGTACCACTATAGCAGGAAGCACAGTGCTGTGTGATGTTGCAGTTGTTTATTTTGACACCACTTATGTGTCCCTACTGAAATATGACTAAAAGCTCTAGATACAGGTTTGTGCCTTTTCTTTCTTAACTAAGCTCTCAGAGACTGGTGTAGTTCTGGGTCATAACATTTGATTAAAAAGGATGCAAGCGTTAAAATGGCAACATTTCAAGCGTTCACATAGCAAGTGAGTGGTGCAGAATAGGCAAGAAAATTGGGAAGTGCAGTGTCCTTTGTAAGCTGAGCATCAAGCGGGGAGTGATAATGGAAGTAGAGTCTCCAGCAGGGACGCTGCCATCAAACACACCATCTGTAGAGCTGGGAACTTCGAATAAAAGCCTGGCCTAATTTGTCTGATCAAAGCTTCTTGTCAGATTCATGTGCAAACTCTCTCCACCTAGGCTCTTTGTAGGACAATGTGTGTGTGTGGTGGGGCGAATGTTCAAGGGCCTGTTCAATGAATGCAGAGTGCTATTTGTTTAATGCCAAACCTCCTAAGTGGGGTTAGATATACTTGCCAATGTCAAATATATTAATCTGAGCCCTAAATGCTGTGATAGTGCTTTTCTCAAATGCAATGTCAAAGTTAGGCAGTGTTCGGCAAGGCTTGTGGCTTAGGGTACCTTGTTAATGAATATCATTGCATTGCATTTAACTGCCTCAGCAGTGTCCTTATTAAAAATTCAACTTGCTATTTCTACAGTAAACAGGATGATGTTTTCTTAGCAATAGATAACAAGAACTAGTTCGTGAACACCACGCCCAGTGAAGGCTTCTTTGTGGTGAGTTAGCACGGCGAGGTTGAGCTTTGTGCAGATTTTCTTTGGCTTAATAAGGATTGAATTTGTGCTGAAGCCTTTTCTTTAGTGAGCCACTAAGAGGCTCTCTTTCCATTACCCTGCTGCTTATTTTCACAAAACTTGCAAGAGTTTAATACCTTTGAGCCATCTGTCTCTTTTTCAAATCAGCCAATTCATTCCAAAGTTATTGGGGGAGGCGATGAGGAGTCTGACACAGACAAACAGACCAACACACAAAGCGTGGTCTTGTGAGTGGCATTTCTTTAGGAAATCAGGCTAAACACACATTACAAAAGCAGATTCTTAGAAGTCTTTGTGGACCAGGTCCTTTCATATAATTTTCTGCAAGTTTCAAATTAAAAACTGGCTTACAGTAGTAGGTGGAAGCAAATTTCAGCTTATAAAGGGGAACCTTCACCCATTTTTGATATGCAGCATGAGAGAAAGCCCTAAAACAAGGCCTGAAACACAGCAATGATACTTGTTCAAGAAGAGCCTACTCAGTTAAAGGAACCATCCAGCTGTGGCCGTGAGATCTGCTTAGAAACCTGCACCTACTGGACGTGGATATCTGACTTGCCGGTTCACGGACCTCGTTTGCAATGCCATTATTTACATTTCATGGTGTCACGTCTGTCCAGGAGCTCTGGAATGACTCGGGGAGTTCAAATCTGCTCACAGTGAATAAGTCTCTTAAATCAACCCATGTCAGCTCAGGGTACAGTGCTGTTTGCATTGCAACCACAGCACCATTGGTCCAGGCTTTCAACAGACATTTGACAAAATAAATTTACTGCCTCAAAAAGCTTACAGTGGTGACTCCAGCCCTTATCTTTATGCACTGCAGGTAGTTCTACCCAAACAAAGGAGGTTATGTTGAGCAACTGGGTGAGTCACTGTAGGATGGAAGCTGAATGTAGGCTTAGGGACAACAGTTGATTACACTCGGTTACAACAGATGGGAGGAGCACATGCTAAGAAAGATATGACTATCGGCAGTTGAAAACATAGCAAGGCCAGAGGCATGATATTTACATGTGGCTTATGCTGTATACATACACAATGTTTCTTCCCCACTCCATTAAAAAATTTGTCCAGTGGGAGATAGAGGTTTCTCATATTAAAAAGTGGCATATGATTGCATTAGATGGTAAAATGAGACTATCATATAACATTTGTCTCTACTTCGCCCTATAATAGGGACAAAAATATTCTTTAGTCATAAATACTGATGGACCTTAGTCATAAATACTGGTGGACCTTAGTCATAATTGTATAGTTGCTTCACTGTATTACAGTAATGCATCAGGGTAGTCTTCATGACCCACATCCAGGGCTATCTAGTCCTGGACTGATATTCACATATGCACAGGTCACCAAGTGGCACTGTCAGTGCTCTTGGGGATCTAAAAAACAGCCTGTTGCTGCAAAATGTCAGAAAAGGTTACATCCTGTATGCTTTTTATATGGGAGGTGGCTACTGTAGCAAATACCCTATAAAGACACCATGTGTTCTGGCTGACTTTAAAGCTGATGCTTTAAAAAATATTTTTCAGGTGCAAACTTGGCAAGTTCTGCATGAATTTGAGCAGAACCCAGTATTTTTGATTATTTCAATGAAATTTTGTTTAAAAGAAAAATAATTTTTTAACATAATTTTCTTATGTTTTGCTATGGATTGAGCCATTTTTATCCGAGAGCTGTTCTTCCTAAATTCGAAGAAGTCTTTTTGCCAGTAGAACTAAGTGGTTACTTTCACACAGGTACTTAACAATTGAAACATCTATTTTTTTTTTTTTTTCTGACCCTATCATGTAAAGATACTGAAGAACGATGGAGATGAGCTCCATAGGGCACAGGACTTCAAAATAAATTGGGAAATATCAATAAGACCTCCATGTAAGAAGGATGTGACATGGGATTTCCAAAGACAAATATTATAAACTTGATTACTGACAGCCTAAAAAAATATTCTTCACTTTTTTGGGATGTCATTTAACAATGAAGTGGGAAGTTAACAGCCAGACAAGAGAAGACAGGAATTTCTGGAAGAATGATAATATGGTTAAAGACTTTGAAGGTTCATCCTTGAGAAGCTCCATCTGTATTTTCTAATGGTATATGTATTTTGCTTCCCATTACACGGTGTTTAAAGAGAAGTATAGTTTAGTCCTTTTCCCTTCCTTTTCTTCCTTTCCACTTGAGATGCATCAAGGAGACAGATGTTCTGGTCCTAGTGCCCTGCAATTGCTGACACATCTTGTTTGGTGAGTGGAATGAGCGTGTTTACAGCGAGAGTAGCCTTTGCAGCTACACTTTCTCCATGCAAAGTGAAATGCTTAGTCTCAGCAATGGTATCACAAATTAAAAAACGGTTGGATGTGGCACTTCAGGAGATGGTTTAGTGTTAGGGTGGTGTAGGGCTGTAGGTTGGACTTGATGATCTTAGAGGTCCTTTCCAACCTTTATGATTCTATGATAATTGATGTGAACGAGATGTACACCACCACCATGATGTCCTCTGGAGCAACTTGAAATACTGAGCTGCCTATAAAAAGATCTTGATACTGATGGAGAAATATTTCTGGGCAGCCTGCCTCTTCGGTTTTGTGCACATATTTCTCCTGTGATTCCTACATTTGCTTGCATTTGACATTGCTGGGAGTTTTTTTGACTATACTTTGTCCCAGGTACAAGAGGTGCCAGAGACTTAAGTGTCACAGCAGCCACCTTGCTTTTGTCTTAACATCATTTGTTTCTGGCACTTAGTGGTCTGATGCTACCACCACCATCATTACCAGCCAGTAGTATCTTTGGATGAATAGAGTTGTTCTGGCAGTGACATAGCATCTTTAGATAACCTGTTGCATTTTGGGCAAGGGAAGAAAGTGGGCTGAATGGTCTTGACATGTGGATGCCTTTTCAGAAATGTTAAGGGCATGCTGCTAAACTGGTGCACGTATCTATCGAGTCTTGTGTACTCCCAAATTTTTGAGTCTGACTTAGTCTTAGATGACCAAGTTGATGGTCTCTGCTTATCTTATGCAACAGCGACATAACTGCTGTTATCAGGTGCCAGTGGAGATGATATTTATGCCATTTCAATGCTGTCTCTTAATCATTTCTGCATGAGAGAGAGCTTAAAAGTATGTGTCTGGTAGGGAGTAGATCTTCATCCAAAGATACTACTGGCTGATAAAGATGGTGGTGCTAGCATCAGACCACTAAGTTCCAGAAATGAATGATGTTAAGATAAAAGCAAAGTGGCTGGTGTGACACTTAGTACTTGGAAAACACCGTGTGGTAATTTACTGGGTCCACTTACCAAACAATCTATTGCAAAGGTTCATAGATGGGAAATAGTGCCTGGTGTTATACAGTAGCCATTTGGGAAGAATTATTACTCTATCTTATAATGTGTGCTTCAGTAACTCTGGTCTGGTGGGGGGGTTGGACTAGATGATCTTTCAGGTCCCTTCCAACCTCTAACATTCTGTGTCTGTGTCTGTCTGGTGGACATACCCCTTCTTAGTCCAGATGGGCTCTTTGTTTTCTGAAGATTGTGTGGCCGTGGCGATGGACAAGTCAGCAATCATTTTAAAAATTCACACGATGTTGCAGAAACTGGATCTCAGTCCTGCTTTGTTGGAAGCTGTTTGCTGGTTTTGGCGGTTCATGTGCCCAATGTCTCCAACTACTGACTGCTCTAACCATCTACAAAGAACTGTGACTGTACAGTGGGGGATCACATTCAGGCTTCTTCCATGGATGTGCTCGGTGTGTGGTGAATCCATATTCTGCGTGGGTTTATGAGAACTACCAGGTTCTGTCTGAGGACTGACTGGAGTCTGTGAAGTTTGCTGGATGTACTCGTTTCATGATTGTAAGGGCTGCCGTGCTCCCTCCCATAAAGTCTAGTTAGAGTGAAGGTGAAGGGAAAAAAAAAAGGTTCCCTGATCTTGACTGTGCTAGTTTTGAGGACCTCCTGTTCCTGGAGGACACTGTAAGCTCTCAATATTCTCGGCTTGTTCTTTCAGGTATTGTTTATGTGCGTTATCCTGACATGAGTGTAGTCAGTCTCACCATACTGGTGCTGGGTGTTTCTCTGACAATGATCCTGTTTCTCTAAAGTGATTCTTCTTGGTATCAGCAACTTTTCTACTAGTCGTATATTCTGTACATGAAGCAGAATTTGTGTGGTGTCTTATTTCTTCACTTCTAAACATTTTATGGCATATTTTGAAAATGAAATGGTGGGGGTTTTCTCCCAGCATCCTGGTCTTGAACAATTCCAGGGAGGGGGAATCTGCAACCTCTCTGGGTGGCCTGTTCCAGTGCCTCACCACCCTCTCTGTAAAAAATGTCTTCTGTATGTCTGATCTAAATCTACCTTCTTTTAGTTTGGAACCATCTCCCCTTTTCCTGTCACTACAGACCTTGGTAAAACGTCTCCATCTTTTTGATAAACCTCCTTTATATACTGAAAGGCTGCAATAAGGTCTCCCCGGATCCTTCTCCAGGCTGAACAACCCCAAATGTAAAACCCTGTGTTGGCAGCTCCCCCTGTCTCTCCCAACTGACTACAGAATAACTGCTTGGGTTGACTTCTCTGCCATTTTAGGTCAATCCTTTAAAAAATGCAAGACCAAGACAAAAAACAGAAGGACCCTGCAAAAATGTGCAAATCCAGAAGCAGAGAGCACATGTCAATTCAGACCTTTTAGGACAGCCACACTCAATAATGCCCTGATGCTTATGCATGTATATATGCATACACTTAATTAATTTGGGGTGTTTTGAGTTTGAAGTCTTGATCTAAAAATACCTTTGAAAAAAAAAAAGTGAAGCCCTATGGATTTCCCGTTTGGACTGCCATACCCAATTTCTGACCAGTTGTAGAAATCCTGCAGAAACTCAAATCGGGGATTTCACCTGTTTGGCTTAACCTGCCCCCCTTCCTGTGCAGCATTCCTGATAAGCAGATCACTTCTTGTATAAATTTTGCCTCATCGCTGGAAATGTTCAAGGCCAGGCTGGGTAAGACTTTGAGCAACTGGGTCTGGTGGGAGGTGTCCTTTCCCGTGGTAGGGTGGTTAGAATTAGACACTCTTCAAGGACCCTTCCAACCCAAAACATTACATGATTCTATGATTTTCAGAAGTATGACACGTATGGATGATCTCTGAGGTCCCTTCCACCCTAAGCCATTCTATGATCCTATGACAAGCACACTTTTTACCTTCTGAAATCTGCTCTACTCTGGTGTTTTTTGATCAGTAAGGCATGAAAAGCGCTCTCTGCCTGCCCAGAACAGGGAGAGCTGACAAGAGGCAGCTCCTGATGGGGCAGCAAGCCTGGAGCCCTTCCAAGCACAGGCTGCTTTGCCCAAGCAAGAACCCCTGGGGCAAGGGAGCCGAGGGCAGAGCAGGGCTCGCTCCCACTCCAAGCTTGCCCTGGGCAAGAGAGCCCAAGAGAGCCAGGGCACGAGCGGCGCTTCGGAGGCGCAGGAGCAGCAGCGAGAACGGAGCCGAACAGGCCCAGAGGAGCCCTGGCAAGGGGCTGTGCTCAGTGCTGCAGAGGAAGGCAAAAAAACCCCACGGGCACTTGTTAACAAACCATGGGGGAAAAAAAGCCTTCCTCCCCCCAGCTGCAGGGCACGAGAGGCCGTCTCCGTGGTGCCCAAGCAGCAGGCAGTAACCGAGCCCAAAGGGAGCAGAGGAGCCCTGACAAGTGGTCATGCTCAATGCTGCAGAGGAAGGCAAAAAACCCCCGGGGACCAGTGCCAATCTGCCCCGGGGGAAAATTCCTTCCTGACCCCAGCGCTGGCGATCGGCTATTCCCTGAGCATGTGAGCAAGACCCACCTCCTCGTCCCACAGGCTGGTCATGCCTCCGCCCGAGATGCACAAACCAAATATATCTTCCCCCCAGTCTGGAGCCATCTCAGGGGCTTACAAATGGTCCAGGCCTGATCAGCCTTGGGGTTAAGAATCCTTCCCGTGCCTGGCAGGACACCAGTAGGTGCTGCAAAGCACTGGGAGCCCTGGCACCTGCATCTCTGCTTCCCATTTCCTAGGGCTGCTGCCCCTGGCTCTGCAGAGGATGAGGAGGCTGAGCTCTGCAGAGCTCTGCTTCCCCAGAAGACATTGCCTTGCTCTGGCCATGGTTGTCCCACTGGAGAGGATTCCCATTCCTCAGATGAGCTTTGAAGGGTGGCCCTGCTAGGAACTGGCCTGGCAGCAGAGAACCTCCTTGCAGCAGCCTTGTCCAGCCTCTTCAGCCTTCTTCTCTCAGACCCTCCACGTAAATCCACAGGCTCCTTGAGGACTCTTCAGTCTTCTTCTCTCAGACTCTCCAAATAAACCCACAGGCCCCTTGAGGACTTCCCCTCAGATGTCTTCGGGCCGTTCCTGGCTCTGGCAGGGACACGGGAGGACGCTGCCTTTTATCCCAGCCCAGGGCATTGTGACATCTGTGTTGCAGGGTGGTGGCACTGTGACATGGGCGTGATGCTCCCCCATCCCCAGCGCCCTTTGGAGGATGGGCCTTGGGGTGCTGGCCCCAGGGCAGTCCCTGTGCCCAGGAGGCCCAGGGGGTTCTGATTCTGTTTCAGAGCTGATGCTCACAAGCACTAACACAAGGCACACATGTAGGCAGGAGTGGGCTGATGCATCCTTCAGCTTAGCTTGACAAAAACATCCCTTGCAGTTTGGCAAAGGAAAGGCACGGAGCGGGTCCAGAGGAGGGGTGCAAACACGATCAAAGGGCTGGAGCAGTTCTCCTGTGGGGACAACAGACGGAGAGAGTTGGGGTTGTTCAGTCTGGAGAAGAGAAGGCTCTGGGGAATCCTGATAGCAGCCTCCCAGTACCAGAAGGGGGCTACAGGAGAGCTGGGGAGGGACTGTTTAGAAAGACATGTAGTGATAGGAAGAGGGGCAATGGTTTTAAACTAGAGCAGAGTGGATTTAGATTAGGCATAAGGAATACATTTTTTACAGTGAGGCAATGGAACAGATTGCCCAGAGTAGTCGTGGATGACCCGTGCCCAGAAGTGTTCAAGATCAGGCTGGATGAGGTTTTGAGCAACCTGGTCTAATGGGAGGTGTCGGTGCCCGTGGCAAGGAGTTGGATCTAGATGATCTTTAAGGTCCCTTCCAACTCAAACCATTCTGTGATTCTGTGATGTGGAGCATCTGATATCCCTGGTCAGAGGCTGAAGCAAGCTGGGGCTTCCTTCCCATAAGGGTCCCGTGTCAGGGCCTGAGGGGCACATGCGTGAGATGGCATCACAACATACACTTTAAGCCCTTTGGGCTGCTTACCCATTTGTAATCTTTGCACTTTCTGATTTGTTAGGTAATACCATAAGGTAGTAGAACAGATACAGTGAAACAGGCTTTCAGCTTTGAGTTCATTTTGCGACAGTTTAATGCCTGGAAATTAATGTAAGATCTGTGTCACCACCAAGGCTGAATCAGGACCAGAGATACTGAGTGTATTTACCAAAGCATGGTGTCTCAGGCACGTGTAGTCCACCATGTCAGGTTCTTTCATTTGATCGCAACAGCTTAATAGGACTGCAAAAGCTGTACATGCCAGTCATCCCATTGCAGGGTAATTTCTAATGACCTGCCTTTCTGTTTTGCCTCATTCGTGCAGGAAGCTGTAACACAGCTCATCAGAGTGAATTTAGCCCCATTTGTACTTGTCTGTCAGGTGTCTGAGCTCTTGTTTAGGCATCTCGCTTATCACATTGAGGAGGTACTAAAGGTTATTGTTGCCCTGTCTTTTTTAATTATAGCAAGACAGTATTTTAATAAATGGTGACAGAAGTAAACAAGTATCAGAATAGAAAATGAAGGATTGTACTATACCGGAGCTATTACTTAGCATCCCACAAATCAGTTGGCTGGTAGCTATAACATGTTGTTGCTGAGGATCTGCATTAGCAATAGCCTTGTTTCCAAGACTTCGATATATATATCCAGTCTTTGCTACCTTATTAATATTCACAGGATGAGAGAAATACAACCATGAATATCTATCTAACAATAGACCATTTGGGAAAGACACAAAAGTATTGATTTCTATTTTACAGTGTTCAGTGATCATTAATTTCCCCACACCAGTTGCCATAATTAAGCATGAACAAATGAGAGCGTACCACACAGTCAGGAGGTTGATGTGCAGTGAATAAAACTAGGTTTTTCACCCCAGCTCATGCTTTCTAGTGGAAGTAAAGACTTTCCCTGTAACTCTTAACTGTCTTCATATAAGTATATATATCAGAATAGTATCTGAATTGTTGAAAACTTGGGTAATTAATATGGTCTGACACCATGTGGTCACTGAACACCTTTATGGAGCTTGGGGTCCCCAGGATCCAAAGGCTGCTCAGGCTGTCTGCACACTGGGACCAAACTGCATGTGTCAGACTTCACGTTAGTAAATGGTATGTTTGGAGTCTCCCACACTGCCCCCAGTGAGAAAATCAAGCGGCTCAGTGCTGTTCTGCATTAATTATATTTCTCCCTTCATTTCTTCATGTCACTGAAACTGGATTTTCTTCTAACTTGGCATATTCCTTAGAGCTCAGTGAGATCTGTGGAAAATTTTCCTAATACTGAGAAATTACAGAGCTTTTTGGGTGCAAGTCCCCAGGAAAATCGTCTCATATGTGTGTCTGATTTGAGAACAGGTAAAACTGTTTGAATTTACATTTACATGCATGGGAATCACCTCTGGGCTGAGATTAAGCCCAAAAAGCATCAACCCCAAAGGCACTAGTTTGACACAACTTCTAGGAAATGTAAATGAGGTTAAGAACTGAATTTGTTGTTCAGCAATTATCTTCAAAGCAACTAATACTAACTAATCTTCTCCACAAAATGATGAAGTTCACTTGCATGGAAGAGACAGGCAGCAAAATCCTCTGGTAGCTGCAGTCGTGTGATATGCTCAGTCTTCAGTAATGGAAGAAAGGGCTGAGAATAGGCATCACGAGAGTGTGGGACACTGGCTGGAGACTCAGACTGTGTAGAAATCTTGCAGCCAAAACTAGTGGGTGAAGCAGTGCCCTGTAGGAAGGGCTGTACAGTCAGGCTGAGGGTGGTTCTTTGCCTTTGGAGGCTGAGGATGTTTTCTGACGCCATTGCCCCTCCCAGGATGATATAATTCAGGTTTTAGCAAGTAGTATCAGTGCCCAAACTCATGTTCAGACTCGGGTCGAAATCCTTCTCAGCCACTCTGCTGAGCTGTTAGCGTGTGAAATGACAGGTTGGCGGTTCTGCCTAGCAGTACATTATTAGAAAGGAAGGGAGTGTCCTCTGCTCTTGAGAAGAAAGAGGCTTCCTTCATATTTTACTCTCACTGATGATTTATTACATGCAGATAAATGCTTTTTGTTCTTAAGCTTCAGCTTTGGAAAACTACGGTTCTTGTAGTTCGCAGTTTAATACAACAGCTATGTTAGGGACATCTCTCTGCAAGTACTACTGATTTGAAAACTTGCTGAAGTTTTCTTTGAGTTGAAAGTGTGCGTGCTTTTTAAAGATAATAGAGTCCTGCTTCTTGCAATTTAGCTAATAGAAGTTGTGTGATTAAGGAGCTAATGAAGTTTCAAACAGCTTTCTTGTTACAATAAGGAGAAAGCTGTATTTTGCTCTTGGTTTCACTTTACTGGGTTCATCAGCAATTAGAAAGTTGAAAACTAGCTGGTATCCAGCTCTATAACCATCCTGAGAATACAACTGAGCACTTAGAATATGACAGACTCCTATTTATCACCAGAGGAAGAAAATTGTATCCGTAAACTATTTACTGGAAGCAAAATCGTACTTTGTTGCTTGATTTCAGCATCTATGGTTCTGGTCTCAGTGCTGCCCCCTTCCCCAGGCTGGAGGCGTGCAATGATTTGTATGTTTCAATTAAGTTGCTATAAAAAATGAGTAGCTTGAGGGCACTGGTTTATTACTGGTATCCAACTCTGTTTTCATTTACTAAATGACATTGTGAAAGCTTCTCTTCTGAACATAATCACCTTAGGGTATCCACTGAGCACAGCCCTGGATGATTCAATTATTGCTGAATGCTCTTCTCTCCCCTGAACATAGGGCTTCATGCGTTAGCTGCATGTTTAGTGTTTCACAGTTGTTCTCTCTGCACTCATCAGGGTTTTCCCAGGAACACGCTGGAAGGGTACATCTTGCTGCTGCTTCTTGAAAACATGTTATCTTTATGTCTCTTCTCACAGTAGCTGACTTCTCCAGATGACTGCGTTAAAGCTGATGAACATATTTATTCATTCTGTTTCTTTGCAACTGCACTTTCTCCTTGCTATTTATGAAACCTCTGCATACTTTTTGTAAAGCTAAATTACAGAAGTTTAAAGGACATGCTTTGTCCATGTTGATTGCTAGACAAAAATAAAGTTTCCATACAGTTTTATTTGGAGCTGGTGTCAGAGAATCAAAATCACAATGCGCACATGGCTCTGTTTCCAAAACTGTCTGTATTTCACAAAATATAAAATAGTCCAGACCAAGAGGTAAACATGAATTTCTGAGCTGCAGCAGCTTGTGATTTACAGGTCAGAGCTGTCAATAAATTTGCAGAACTATGACGATGAATTTTGTATTTGAGAACAAAAGGTTGAAAAGAAGGAATGTGTCAAAGCTCACACGTCGTTTCTGAAGGACCAGCAGGAGTAAACGCATTAGCAAGTGCTGAACTTCAATACTTTTGATTTTATACAGTTTTCCAGATTTCGGTTTGCTGGCACCTCATGTTTAATAGGCACTTACGAGTAACAAGGTAGTGCCCACTGGTTGAACCTCCACGTATGTGATGATTTCTTTTTAGTCGTTAATGAAAATCAGGAATGTGCAGGTTAAGCTGAAGTCCCTTATCAGCAGATACCCCAGGTGGTTTTGTGCACCTCTCTCTCCTGACCTCTCAGCTGCTGCAGTTCCACTGCCAGTACTACTCCAACATATCCCTGGATGTGTGCTTCTCCTTCCTCACTACTGTAGGTACACACACAACAAAATTTGATATCTTTTTCCTCTCTGCTTTGCTACGAAGCCATCTAAGCTGTCCTAGCAGCTTAGTCCAAACACATGCACCAAAGCATTACTGGTGATATCAGCTTTTTAATCACTCAGATTGAAACTTTCTCAGGCCTTTTATAGTGATGTGACAGGTTTGAAACATTTAGTAAAAGCACACCAGATTTGACAAATTTCTGGTGAACCAAAGTGTCCTTCAGCAGCTCCACTGGTGAGCCGCAGGGTGAGCCAGAGCTTTCAGGGTCCCTTGTACTGGCACAGCATCAGGTTTAGAAGTCCCCGTGCCCGAGTCAGGAGCCTGGAAATCACAACAAAGATTTTTGTATGTGCAGCTCAGAGCCCTTCTGTTTATACATGGGGCATCTGAGTCCATGGGCTTAAGAGAGGTGACCTCAAGGCACCTCAAAACTGTCAAGCCTGGAATTCGTGATGGCTGCTGGCTGTTCCTGGTGTTGCTGTTGTCAATGACTTGGCACATGATTTCATATCAAAGAATGTGTTGTTGCATCGTTGCTCTTCAGGTAGGAAATAGAGAGGCATTGGCAAAGGCCAGAGCCAAACATTTTTGTCCTGGTATTTCTGAGGTGAATATGTTTGAATTTCAGTTTGGGAGAAAATTCAGGAAAGTCACTTTTGGTCCTGCTGAAGATTAAACTGAACATCTCCTGCATGCGGTAAACACCAGAGACACATCCCTTCCCAGCTGTCAACAACCCCAGAGCACATGCAAGAATGTGAGAAACAATGGCAGCGTTCGTGAGTCTCAGGAGGAACAAAAGCTTGACAGAATATGAAGCAGCGATGACCTAACTGAAAACCAGAAAATCTGTATTTTTTTTCTCTTTTCTAACCTGAAAATAGATTTTTATTCTAAAAGGAAGTGAGTGGCATACTAATTCCCTGACGACTGTTGTTTACATCCATTCAAACTTGGCAACCAACAAAGGTGTATTAGTGCTTAACTTCTGTTACTTCTCTAATATATTTTCTGTTGTAAAAAAAAAAAGGGATACAAGAGGAAGTCAAGGCATAAAATCTGAATCAAGGCTTTATGGAAGCATTGTTAAAATCTTGCCATCTGTGAAGAGATGAGATTTAATATTTCTTCCATTTGCAATTCAATGAACTTGCACCAATGGAAATCTGATTAAAACAAAGGGGTAGTCAGTTCCAATTATTTTTATTAATGACCACAGCTATAATCACTGTAAACATAGAGTTTCTGACACTTAGTACAAAGATTTGACCTCATAAGGCTTAAACCCATTAGTTTTGGCCTGGCCTTCTCTCTATCTCATGGCTTGTGTTGAGAACAGAGCTTGGTTGTTTATCTTCAGCGTCTTTCACTGAAACTCATCCTGTCTTGCCTTGGAGCCAATTATTATTTTTTTTTTTTAAAAAAGCAAAATCTACTACATTCCTTGGTAGTTTGATCTAGAGTTAACTTCTCTTGTACGAAAACCATACGCTTAACTTTTAATTTGAATTTGTCTGTCCTCACATTCCAGACATTCTTGTTGTGCTCTCTTCCTGGAATGAAGAGATCTTCACTGTCAGGTACCACTGCACTCTGATGAAACTATTGCTCAAACTTCTTTTTTAGATAGGTGAAATTACTGCTGCTCCCAATGCCATTACTTTATCCAATTCTTAAATAATTCTTGTGGCGGGTTTTTGAAAGCTTTTTTTCAAAAAGGATGTCAAAGCTGTTCCCAACATCCAACCTTAATTATTATTTCCCTGACATTTCCCTAAGGATCAAATTACTCAGTTATTTTTCCCACAGCATTACACAGCTATTTCTCCACTCAGTCCTTTTTGGAATCATTATCATCATGATCACAGCATCTTTTCAAAGGATGCAGTCATTCACCTGAAGAAGGAATGAATTTTACTTCCTAAGGGCAGGGGCTCCTTGGCTGTATCTGCAGTGATGGAGGACAGGTGAGAAGGTGCAGGAAGGTTACAGATTATGGGGAAAAAATAATTTTATTTCTAAGGAAAGCTTGAAAATCCCTTTGTGATAGTCATGGGGCAGGATGCTGCATTTTGAGCTTGACAGGTGAGCAGTGGTGAAACGAAGGAGCAGGAAACACAAAGGCATTCAAGTGAGATGTGAGTAGCATGTGCTCCCATTTTATGAGACAGTAATATGTCGATTTTATTCCTCGCTGTAAAAATATGCAATGATACTGTCCTGATACAGGTTCTGTCATATTTTAATGTCTTTCTAGTAAGTTTCCTGAAAAATGGTACATTTTAAATTGAAAATCTCTTTTCATACACATTCCAGTCAGAGTCAGTCTCTTGAAAATACATTTAAAGAGTAAATCACAGGCCTCCAAAAAGAGAGGCAGGAAAATCTTAAAAGCACTAAATTCAGTGATTTGGAGTAAAGGAAGCTTAAAACAGACAACATCTGTTGTTTTCAATCCCATGGGATTTTCTGGCTTTTTTTTTTTTTCCCAAATCCCAGCCCCTAATGAAGAGCAATGTCAGATTTAGAAAGCACAAAAAAATGGTTTATACAAAATTAGAAATGTGTCTGGAAATCTGAATTCCTTGAGTATATAAGTCAGCGTCTGCTCCAGATCTTTCTCTAGTAATGGGGAGAAGTCCAAGTATTCTGTGATCAGGATGGTTTTCACATGCTACCATATATTTAACCAACCAACATTGGGATGAGTATTGGCTGAAGAAAAAGCATTTCAGTGTAAGTTTGAACGGCAAAAACCAGCTGCAAAATTGGACCCTAAGATTCTTAGAAAGTTGGGAGGTCTCTGCATAATGCTAAGTGGAAATGCCATGGCATATACAATAGCGTAGGCTTCTAAAATGGTTGTGGGTTCACATAAATTTCAGGGAAATGGAGAATGTTTCCAAGAACAACCAGGGTTATTAAGATATTGCTGGAAATATTCTTTTGTAGTCAATGGGTGTTTTAACACTAAACTTAAACGTACTAAGTAGCTGCATATGTAAATCACATTCTGACAAAATAACCTCTTGTATAAACTTTACTTTTTAAGGGATTGGAAAATTTTAAAGCAGTTCTGAGGTATTGAGTCAACATATCTATGTCTTAACAATGTTGTAGCCGGCACTGCAGGACTCTTCAAGTATCCTGTGATTTCCAGTTTCAGTATCAGTAAAGGAAGTATAAAGGAAAGGATTCTGAAAATGGCTACAACGGTTCACACTTTCCCTTGCTGCAGGTATAGATACTTCCCTTTTAGCTGTATAAGCCTGTCACATGCATCAACATATTTTTTTACGTTATACCATAAAGGCAGACTATGAAATTGCTGAATTATACAGTGATCTGGAAACAAAACTGGCTGGCTATGCATGGCTTAAGAGGGGAATGAAGTTGATCGTGCAATGTAAACCTGAGCTTTTCTGCCATAAGTGTATCCCTGAAGATTTAAACTCTATCCTGCTTGCAAGTGAAAGTTCATGCACCCTCAGCTATGTGAGGGGAAACCAGGCAAAACCTTCAGGTGCTTTGTTAGCATTGAGCTGGATTGGAGGGATCTGTCTGAAGTTATCACTGTTTCTTGGTCAGCAAGTTGCACTGGTCAGGAGGGCCAGCAAATCAATATCCCTTCCCTTGCTGAAATACAGTTGCCATTCTTTTTTCCATCAGGTATCTCTTGTCTCTGACATTTATGCTGTTGGAACCGTTCAGCTGGTCTTCAGAGCCCTGCTGCAGTCCCGTGCTGTTACCTTCTTGCTCAAGGCACCAGCAAAATCTGGCATGTGCCGATTCTCCCTGCCTATGCCTGCTGCACAGCATTCAAGCACTTGTTTACCCTTTTGCAAAGACCTGTAAACGACAGGTCAAATTAATTTTAATCATCCTTTACCATTTGCAGTCCTGAGGTACACGGCTGGGAAGCCCGAACTCTATGTCCCAAGGAAGAAGATTTTGGAGAATGACTGCATGGCCCCCCTCAGGGCTGGTCAGCCCTTGGGAGTTTTCTCCCTGGGCACACAAAAAGCAGCACAACAGAGCTCTTCGCTTAAAGCCTGCTTTTTTTCCCCCAATAGTCCTATTTGCTTAGGCAAATCAAGAACTGGCAGGCTGAAATGTAGGCTGAAAGGCACGTGGTGCCAAGGAAACACTTCCCTTTGCACATACATACTATTACGTGCCTTTAGCAATAATAATTCTAATTTGTCCAAGAGCTGCACTGAGGAGTACTTTCAAGATACACATCTCTGTTAAGCTCTTACAAAGAATCTTTACAAGGAGTGTGTATATGGAAGGAATTCAAAAGCTCTGGAGTGCATCACAGATGTATTTGATGAACCATTTTTTTTAATAACCTATAAAGGAATGAAAACCTTAGTCATGTAACTTCAGCTCTAGCTTTCCATTCTTGTTAATGCTGCTACCGTATTTTTGATACAGCAGCATTGCAGTGGTACAAGGGAAGATTAGCTTGATTCCTGGCATTATTAATGATGCTTATGTGGTTATTTTATTAAGGTCCCTATTATTTTAGCTTAGCTTTGACTGCTCTGAGAGTTGTGCATGCAAGCAAAAGGAAGGGACATTTACTCTGGAGTAAATCCACCGACTCACTTTAATATTGACAGCTTTATCTGGATTTAAGCCACTGTATATAGGATCCAAATGTGAGATGACCTCTGACTGGGAGCATGTGGGATTTCTTGTTGTGAATTTGGTACTGTTTCAATGTTTGCAGTAGTTAGTCCTGTAAGTCTAGATGGTTTAAGGTTCATTCACTGTGCAAGCTGACCATCTGCTCTCAGTAATTGCAAATTCACTTCCAGTATTAATAAACTGTTCCTGTGTTCTCACATGTCTCTGAAATGCCTCAAGCAACTGTTCCTTCCTCACGTGGAAAAATCACAGCAGCTGTGGAATTCACAAGGACTTTGGTGCTTGTCTCTTGCTACACTTCTGGCAGCAAATCGCAAAGTGCAAATAACTTTCCTAACTGCCTAATAACTGCAAACCCATTAAGTGTAACTCCTGTGACACCAGAAGAAAAAAACTTGCTTTAGAAGAGCCCTAATGGGATTAGAGAGTGTGTGAACACCTGTGGTTGTTCTCAGGGCCACCTACTAGCTAGAACATGTTAGAGATAAGAACCCGGCTTCTCCTTGAGCACTGGCTGGAGGAGCTGAGTGATGACCTGTGGAAATGGGGCTGGAGTTGTGAGGTGGGGATGTGCCTCCCCATCTCCAGGTACCCCCCTCTCTCCCTGCCTCCTTCCTAATGGGGCGAGGGAGCATCCACCAAAACACTGTCTCCTGCACCAAGGTACTTATCAACAGCTACTGCTAAGGATCCTTGTGAAATGCAAAAGCCAAGATCCTCTTCCACACTGAACTGCCAAAGTTGTATATTTAGCCAGAGAATACCTGATCTCCAGTGTCTTGCAAAATAGCTGTCAAAGGAAAAAAATGACACATTTTGCATAATAGGGTAATGCTTTGAGGTATCTGCCCACCAACCAGAAGGGACTTCAGTTCACAGTCCCCAAACCGTACTAGAATATATGACCACAAGATTGCCAAACAGGTGAGGGCAATAAAAGGAGGAGAAATAAGCAGACATTTTCACTAGGGTCATTGTTTTTTATTGGGCTGCCCCGAAATTTCATTTTAGGGAGAGTGGCCATAGTTATGCTGTGAGGGGCTGTGGAAGACACAAAAGTGTTTAATTAATCCAGATGGCAGAAGTTAAAGGGACTTAAAAAGGACATAATTAAACTAGAGATATGAACAGCACAGTGGCAGATTAAATTCAACATAGCAGAAAGCAGGTCAATCAATAAGTGCGAGGAATAATCTGATCTACATTGACCCTTTGCAGGTTTCTAGATAACCTGTCACAAACTAAGTTTGCAAGAAGACATTTAGATCTGACTTTGAGCCTTTGGATTTGCCAGGCCTGTGTTCTTTCACCTTCTGTGGAAGCTGGAGTTTAATGTCCTCCCTTAGAGAACAGTTCTGTGCGGGTCCCTCCTCCAAAGCTTTGCCACTTTTACTGTGTCTCTCACACAGGGGTGTGATAAGATCCAATCTCCGAATAACCCAGGGAACTTTAGTTGCAACTCAGTTAAAACTAGAGGAATTGAGCTTTTGCCAGTATTGCTTCTTTTGCTTATACTATCTCTCCGTGTTTCTCGGCGTACTGAGAAACATCCTCAGATTTCTGCTCCACACACTAGCCTTCACGATGGGTTTTCTGTGCGTGTGTGTTTGTTGCTTTAGTTCTCCAGCAAACTCCGCTAGTTAAATCCCACACGTGCTTGACCTCCTTTCAGTTGACTGAGGCAGTTTACCAGCTTCTTCTGAGGGATGTTCAAAAAGAAGAATTGGTTTTTAAGTGGCCCATTATGTTTGACTACTCATTGTTTGCCTTGGGCTTGTCACAGAGGAGTAGCTTCCCTCCAGCCAGCAGCACTGCACGCTTCTCATCATCATCCTCATCCTCCTCCTCCTTCTCATCCTCTGGGGTTTCTTGTTTCAGCTGAGCAGAGCTGGCTGCCCACACCAGGTCCTGTTGCTCCTACCAGCCTGCCATGGCTGGGGTGCCTTGCTTCGTGTACGAGATTTTAGGATTTTAGTGCCAGAAGGAAAGATTTCTCATTTTCGATGTTTCCCATTCCTCATCTCCTTTGGGTTTGGACAGCCGGAGCCAAGGCAGGCATAAGGGCTTCACGGTCTCTAACAGGCAATGGCCAGAACTGCAGGACTTCTCAGCCACTACATAAATCCATGGAAAATTTTGTTTTTTAAAATCAGTCCATGTTTTACCCTGTTCCCTGTAGAGGCAAGGCTTTTCCAAACACTCCCTCTGCGTGTGCTGTCTCCACACCCTCAGTAAATCTGGATCCTGATTTTGGGTTAATTTGACAGAGATGTGGAGATTTCACAACCTGTGCCTCTAGGGTTTTTGTCAACAGATGTGTCTGTGTCAAGGAGAAACTTTTAACGCTTTTTCTAACAGCAAGACTGTTATTGTACAACTTCACACAGTAAAAGACACCACAATATCAGCATCAGAGAGATATTACTGGATGGGGCTTTTAGCAACCTTGTCTAGTGGGCATGGCAGGGGAGTTGGAACTAGATAATCTTTAAGGTCCTGTCCAGCCCAAATCGTTTTATGATTCTAAGATTATGTGTGTGGAAAAAGCTGATCAGAAATTCATTGTGAATCGGGCTTATTTGTTTATGTGCTCATCGAAGTCCTGACCCTTAATCTTCTTTGACAATTTTCTTAATGTAGACTCAAAGAACATAATTTCTCTTCCCTGGCACTGTAAGATAGTCCTGCTGGGAAGGGAGATGGGAGACACTGAAAGTTGCTGGTACTGCTCAGACCCTCACAGCACGCTCCCTGCTTTTCCACTTATAAATCCAAATGGGTATTTGAAAGACACCCCAATTTTTGCATTTAGTTACTATTTCTGTCTTCTGTATTCAGACTGGTTTATAACAACAGTCATTAAAATACAGCAAATAAAAATTAAGTTCATACACAGGCTTTTCATCAGAGTCCAGACAAGCTGTTCCTATAAGCCAGTAGGAACACCAGTATGAATATTCCTTTGGCAGTGGAATTGTGTAGAATAGTTCCTGGAAAATGGTTGCATGTGGGATACCTTTTCTCCTTATTTTTGCTTGGCTATAGTAAAGAAGAGAGAAAGGGTATGACTGGACTGCAGGCTCACTTTGGGTTAATAAATAAAATAGTCCTTCAAGTGAACAAGAGAGAAGCATATCATCTTCTTCAGCAGGTCTCACTTCTCGTAGCATGTAATTTTTGTTTCAAAACCTCTTATTGAAGTCAGATGTAGGATGCCTTGTTTTACTTAGAGGATCTGAATATTTTTTTAGACATAGTGAAACAGTTTTAGGTTGAAGGCGTAGGAAGGTGATCTGTAAGTATCCCTCAAGTGGTTATGATCTGACTTCTCATTTTAAAAGCACTTATTTCTCATGTTACAAACCCTTAAAGTGACAAAATTACTGGTAATGACTTTTCAGAGCTCATACCACAAATGTCAACCCTGTGAAGATTGAAAATAACTCACATGGAACCATTCAGCCTTGTCCTTGAGTACAGAATATCTTGCATAGGGTTTTTTTTCCTCTCATTTTTCCTAGAAATGATGTTTGAAAACAAAACCACAGTGTGGCCTTCTTGTGCTAGGAAGTCTTTGTTGTTTTTGCCAAGAGAGTTAAGAGGAGGACAAGGCCTAGGGTGGCATCATATGCTTTTGGTATACAAAAATATGTCTGATTGAGACCATCTTAGGAGGCACTAGAGCAATGTCAGAGGAATCAAACCTCACTGCCTTTGACTTTTCAGAAAAAAATCCCTTCTCTCTGTTCCCTTGTATGCAGGCTCTTCCTAAAACCCAGTAGTGGCCTCTGTCTTGGCTGCCCTGGCTATAACCGATGGTCTCACGTGTCTGTGTAGCTTCCCAGCACTGACATAGGTAATCAAGATCCTTAAAGCAAGTCTCACTTTGCAGGAAATGACTGTGGGAGAATCCATCATTTTCTTTGCCCAGAGCTGCCTAATGTACTGCCAGTTTTTGTTTTTCTTTCTTTTTTCCCCCTTCTGTAAAGCACAGTGAAAGATCTGGAGGACTATGGTGATAGAAATATGATTAGTAAAGATTTGTGTGCCTGTGTGTGATAAAGAAAACAAATTTGTAAATAGCATAAATTATTAAAGAAACCCAAACATTAGTTCTTCGGGTTTCTGAAAGGTCAGGGAGACCTCAAGCATGGTGACTTTTGCTCAGAAAAAGACTTTAAATACTTAAATGAGAAATTTAATGCTGTGAAATAGTCACAAACCAGAGACCTTTGCGCACTCTTCAGTCGGTGTTAGGGTGGGAGAATCACATACTGACTGGCACCACTAACACTGGGAATTCATTCCCGTTCCCCTAAGTGCTTGATCAAAATAAACCTCTGATGTCTTGATTATGGCCTTTTGAGCTCCAGAGCTGTTCCTCTGCTGAATTGTCAGCATGTAAGCATTTTTTTCTGCTGATGTCTGAGGCAGTGCTGTGCAGAAAAACTTTGTCTACCCCTGTTGCTTAGAGACAATCTTCTCCTGTGATAAGCAGCACCTTTATTTTAACGAATCCTACCTTAACATTTCTGGGAAATGCATGATATTCTGGAAGAGCTGAAGAAAGCCTTCTAGCCTTGTTTGGAGTTAGTTTTCTTGCAGAAGGCTAGAGGTCTTAGGTATACGGATGTGCTGTGAAAGGTTCCTATTTTTGGTAGAAATTAGAGGTGCTGAGACACTTGTTTCCTCCAAGCTCTAGGCTGCACTAGTACAGCTGGTAAAAATCTTGCAACAGAGACTTGCTTTGTGGAGAGTTCTGCTTGTATATTTTCATAAGTATGCGTATGAATTTTTTGCAAATAAATGTAAGAGTTGAGTTGCCACAGGGTATTTACAGCCTGGCATACTTCACGCAATGCGCTTTCTACAAAGAGGCTTTTGGATGCTGGGAGCTATCTAGCCGTAACTGAAACATTTCTGCATTTAGATGCTGCTTATTTCTGATCTGGAAATGTATTTTGGTGAGAACTTCAGAAAATTAATATCAGAAGCATGTCAAGTTTGAGATGCCATATATCCTACTGCATTTACCTTGATGTATTTTACATGGTTTAGAATCAGCCTGCTCATAAACAGGGTGTTTGGGAATAGTTTTGCTAGATGAATTACCTGAAATAGTCATATTGAGATATGATGGTGGAAAATTTATACTTGAAACTGTGGCACAGTCAGCATGTTAGCTACAGCTCCTGTGAGAGATGGAAGAAATTTCACCCCAGGCAGAGATCATACCTGATTTCGGGAACTTCAGCAGTCAAGCTAGAGCAGGATTTGGAAGGAGGCTCTTGAAGTTCTGGGCAGTACAGGATGTGTTCTCGGCCATTTGCTGCTCCACAAGCCAACAGTAAGCTAGCATTTGGCTGGGTATTTGGAGAAAGCTCTGTTTCCATAGGTATTAGTGCTTGAAACCATTAAGTGTTCCACAACTCTTTTACAAGAGGAGTAATTACATCCTGTCGGCAGAAATCACTCCCGCTGTTTAATTTGGAAACCATATTCTTTGCTTCCAGTCTTGCATTGTTGCATTGCAAATAGCAGCTGCATTTTCTGCCCAGGATGGTGGCATTTCTCTCTGACATGTACATGTACATAGTGGTGGAGATGATGTCCCTCGGGATGACATTTTAGATTTGCTTGTGACTGAAGTAATTTTAAATGGTGCAGGCGTATCCAACTTTTCTTCACAGCAACAAAAATAACTTTTCTAGCTCCCATTTCCCTACAGGAGGGATCTCAAGCCAGCCCCTGGGTGCACTGGGTCTTGAAGCAAATGCTGATGCTGAACTTTTCTCTCATACTCTGTCCTTTTTAAGCCTTTTATGTACAGAAGGAAATTAGCACTCCAGATGATTATTGTCTGTTAGTGGTGTTTTTAATTACTGATTTTCAGGACACCCAATTAACTTTTTGCTGAAAACACGATTTTTTTTGCCTGCTCTGAAGCAAGCCAGTGATTCACACTTTAATATAAACTTTTTTAAAAGTTTAGCTCATGCAGCAATTCCAGAATTTTTTATTTCTGAGCTCTTTGAAGCGTTTGAACACACTAATGGAGTACTGTGCCTCTGCTATGCACAAACTGAACATCATGTTAAACAGGTCTCCTGTCACTGAAGTGCAGAAAGTGCCATTTTCAGGCCTCTGAAGATGCTTTGTCCCACAGAGTCACCTGAGCGAGAGCGTGTGGCCATGCTCTCCCAGGTCCCAGCTCCCTGCGGATCTCCAGGAAGGGAAGAACATCAGGGAACAGAGCCTGCTGAAGGGAAATCAGGATGAGATTTCTCATCTGGTTCAATCAAACCAAAGTGAACTGCTTTGTGCTGGGTACCGGGAGCCCCTGCTTTGCAGTGAGAGAAGCGGGTAGATCAGCAGTTATTTGGTCGCGTGATGAGTAAAGCAGAGAGGGGCTACTTGACTTTCATAAGTGAGACTCAAGCTGTAGAGTTTGGAGCTGGAAAACATTTATATTGGCTATTAAGGGGAACACATGTGACACAGAGACATGCCATGTAAACTCCAGAGATTTTCCAGCAGGAGAAAGACTCTGAAAAGCTAAATGAGTACCAAGTAAAAATGAGAGAGGTTTTCCTGAAAAATGTTAAGTAATACATATTTTAATCCTTCAAAGAATGTGTTTTATATTAAAATGCAAAAGTGTATGGCTTTCTCATTAGGAGGAGATAGTACAACTGTCCTACTTTATATAACTACTGCAACAGTAAATGCATGACAAATAGTTCAGGATTCCTTCGGGAAATGGCAGTCTTAGGTAAGAGCATCTAGTGCATGAAAACTGCCCAGGAAAAAAATCCCCACTCAATATATTATCATTACAATATTCTGCTTTAGATGGGAAGTTTTCAAATCACTTTTTTCTTTTGATTCCAACCCCTAACATTCTGTGATTCTGTGATTCTGTGATTCTGCCTTGAAATATTCATATTGATGCAGAATTTCAAATCATAATAATCCAGGTATTATTTTTCCTTTCCCCTTGTCTTTATTTGCTGAAAACGCATCTGTCTTATGCAGCCCTTTAGGTTCCCTCATCTCCGTAGCTTTTAAAAATTTCATAATCTTCAGGGAAAAATATCAGTATATTTGTAGGGCAAACCTGATGACAGGGCTCACATCCTGGTAGCATAAAATAAAACTCTTGCCTCAAGTTCTTTTAGAATCTGCCAAGGTTAGCGCAGGACGAGCAGCAATAAAATGGGATGAAAGGGAAGCGGCAAGTGGTGGGGCACTGGCTCTGTGTGCCCTTCCTCTGCAGGCAGCTGGGTTTGCAGTTGTAGGGTGGTTATCGGTGGCATGATTAGGGTATAGCAGCAGGAAACACTGGCATCATCTGGGAGGCTGGCGGTTGGGAGCAACGGAGGAGATCAAAGGCTTGATTGTGTTTGCAGACTGGAGAATAATTGCAAGTCACTCCCAAAATGTGGCCAAAATGTGAGCCCGGCCATCGGCTCTATCCAGTGAAGGAGAGGTGTGTACGTGGCACCGTGGGGCCCCGTTCAACTTGTGTCAGAAGGTTCAGAAAAGCCGTTAAACGGGAAATTATTGTATCAAAGGAGACTGAAACGGATCTGTGTTTTAGTCTCTGGGACAAGGCTGCTCGCCTGCAACTGGAGGGTAAACAACAATGAGAGGAAAAAGCCTTTGAGCTGGAGGACTGTGTAGCCCAGCTTGTGAAGAAGTTTCAACTGGAAGTGGAAGTCCTGGCCACCAGAGGAGGAAGGCTGCAGAGCAGTGGTGGGAGGAGATGTAGGGAGACAGAAGTCATCTTCATCTTGCTCATCTTTCCAGCATCGTCGTCATACCTGTTGATTCTTCTGATGGGCCTCAAGGCATTTCCAAATATATCTAGAGGCTCATGCATGCTATCTGAGCAAAGCAAAATCTGACAGTAAGAAGAAATAATGTGTTCTTGAGTTTATTCAACTCCCAAAAAGAGTCCAGAGCTAAGCAGGCATAAGCATCCTCATTGCACAGAGAAAGTTGAGCTTTTCTGTTTACAAGTCGCTCAAGAAAATGACAAGTAAATTACTCTTCCTGCTTCCCCCCAGTGCACTTGTGGAAAGATGAAACTATTTGTGAAATTGGTGTGTCATCAAGGTCAGAAGACCAAAGGGACTCTTGGACTTGAGACCTCCTGAGGTCCTTTCCAACCTGACTTACCCCAGGACCCTATAATTTTGTGATCTAGCTTTTTAAAGGAGAAAGCAGGGCAGACTTTCACCAGAGCTTTCACATGGAGCTCTGCGGTTGCTCCCTCTGCCATACTTTCATCACAGGGTCTGTGAGCACTGAAAGTCTTTGGATTGAGTCCTAGCTCCTTGGAAAGTAGCTCTTTACATCAAGGTGAAAGGTCTCTCCCTGATGAATTCCACCCACCGAAGTGTTTGCCCGTGTTTGTTCTGGTGAATCCCCAAGCACCAGCAGAGGGAGAAGCTTCAGGTCAGAAAGCCCAAATGAAGATCTGTATGGTACCCTAAGCTCTTCCTCAGGAAAGCATTTTTGCCTTCTGGATAAGGAGTCATCCTGCTAGTTGAATAAATTAGTGTGTCTCCAAGTCTTTCACTTCATATGACATGTTCTAAACCTTTTTTAAATGATAATGGCATTAGTTAGCAATCTGACTCGTGGAGCCACAGTTTGAGAAGTAAGTCTCTGATTTTTTTTTTGTGGTATCCAGTCTCATCAGATCTCACAACTATCTCCAGATGAAGGGGAAGTGAAGGCTGCAGTGTCTGCGCAACACTGGCAGGAGGAACTACCCTACTGTCCTTCGTTCCTGAGGTGACATCTGTACTACCAAACAAGAAAGGATCAGGGATCCCACTGCCAGGGAATGTAGGCTGAGCCATGCTCACACTGCTTAGGAGAAGGCTGATATGAGTGATCCACACAATTGTGTTCACAATTAGAAAATAGTGTGGCCAAATAGGAAAAGATTTGCAGAAGGAAATGGTCCTGATAAACTGACATCTGTGCTGCCACATTTTGCTGCTTTGTTGTGGATTTACTCTAGTTTGAGCCCATGAACGGAATGCTCACCAGTGGTGGGAGCTAATCTTCCCCAAGGAACTCAGTGCACTGTCTGGAGGATATCACATGGAGGATATCACAAATCACATGGAGGATAATGTAGGGTAAATATATTTCTTTTTACATGCAGAGGGCTTTTTTTTCTTGTTATTCAGGTGATGGTCAGCAATTTCAGGGCAAATAAAGAACAAATCTTACCCTCTGTGCCATAAACGTTACTCCAGACAGTAGACAAAAGGCTCTGTAGAAGTCCTTGGAAGGTTCCCATTCCAATTTCATGTAGTGCATGCCACATTGTGGTATCGAGCCTTTAATCTCTTTTTACAGCCATTGCTAAAGCTTCAGAATTCTGTTATTATTCAAATGGGTACGTTCTACTGATTGGCCTCATTTATGGACGTTTCAAGTACATTTTAAAGGTCAAGCAAGTAATTTTAATCAGTCTTATGTTTTTTGACAGCTGACAAGTGTTGAATGTACAGCAACACCTGAAAAGCAGATTTGTTGTATTTGCCATTACGCACGTGAATCGGGCATGGGGCTGGTGCTTCTCCTCTTCTTGTTTCATTCTCCATCATTAAGTTACTGGTACTGATCAACCAGTGCATCCACAGGAGAGCACTGTCATTGCAGCACTTCAAATCTGAGTCACAGTTGTTTGAACAGGGGCCAGGACCTGTGTCTTACAGCTGCTGGTTAAGAAAGCAGTAGTGGCTCTATCAGAGCAGAGCTGCCTTCAGCTCAAAGCATTCCTGGCTACTTAATCCATATTGCGTTCTCCTAGGCTGCCTGGCTAGTAACCATCTGGAAATTAGTCTGGCATAGTTGTCCTCAAATTCTTGCGTGCAGGCCACTTGCGAGGTGGTTGTGAAGAGCTGTCGGACCACCAGATGACAACTCGCTGTCCTCAGTTACTGTCTGTAGAACTATAAGCAAAGAAAATGAGAATATTTTCCCATTTCCACAAACAGCAGTCACGAACTGGGAGCGAGACTTGAGCTCGGGTGCTGTAGCATCAGCTTCTACCATGTGAGCTAAAGTGCTAACTGCATCGCTTAAGGTAACAGCAGTACGTACAGGGACAGGCAACAAGGCTGACCAGCACAAAAAAGATGAGATTCTTCAGCTTAGGAAAAAAAGAGAGTTAAATGAGATCTGACAGAAGCCGGTCAAGTCATCTATCGTGTGGAAAAACTGGACCTGTGAGAACTGGGGGGGGCACATGGTGAAGTGGTCAGAGGGTCGGTGTGAGCAGACAAAACCATGCTTTTTTTGTGTTTTTCCGCTACATTTTTGGAACACATTGGGGTTAGGTGGAAGAGACTTCAGAAGGGGGTGAGATCCATGCACAGCAGTCCGGTTCCAGCAACTGGCCGGGGAACGCCGCAGGTCCCTGCTTGCTGGGAGTCAAGCAGGACACCTGGGGAAAAGCTGCTCTTGCACCCTTCCCTGCATTGCTTGTGGAGCTGAAACTCAAGGGGTCCTTCATCTTCCAGCCTACAGCAGTTGCTCGGCTGCTTTCCAGCGTGGGCAGTGGTCAGGGGAGCATGTGTGCCACTGGGACACGATCAGCTGTTAGTGAGGAAGGAGTCAGGTTTAGCCCTGTCGACATTTTCAGCTGGGATGTATCTCTCAACATAGAAAAAACAGGATTTTGCAGCCCATTCAGACTGTCTCCAGATCTGCCCAGTCATTTTTAATTTCCACAGCATGATTTCTTAAGAATATCTGGAGGGTGGAGGATTAAAACAATTTACAGTTTACAGTTTACAGAAACTCGGCTCTGTTTTGCTCTGTTCATGGGAACAAAGTTCGTAGTGCTGGTTTTATGGTACCACCTTGCTTTTATACTCCGCGCTTTGTTAAACATGATAATGAGTTCGGCGCTGTATAGTGCACTTAGTGCTGTGCAGAAAATAAAAAGTATTTCCTGCCCACACTTCAAAAGAGCTGCTGTGATGGCAAAGGCTCTTTCAAGCTTTGGGCTGCTAGCCTAAACAGTATGTACACGGGGCTAGTCTGTCAAAAAGCTCTGTATTGCAAATGTAAATTTATCTTTGTAAGAATGACATGCTTCTGTTCAAAGCAAAACACCATATAAAGCAGTTCACTGAAGCAGTATGTTTTACCATTTCCCTCTCTGGAACAGAGAGTAGTTTTGTATTACATTAATCAGCTTTTAAGCCCTGAAGGTCACAATTATCTGGCCACTATATTTCAGTATTAGTGATTTTAGTACATGATTAACTTTCATGTGTGCATCATTAAGATGAGGGATTGTTTTTGAAGTTTCAAATAGAGCAGCAGGTCTTAGCTGTAGTATTTGCCATACTTGCTCAGCCGCGGTTAAAAGGGATGATTTATAGAAAATCCAGCTGTGAGTTTTCGTTTCTTCAAGAGGAGGAGGCGGGACTAGAAACCAACCTAAAACCAAGCGGAGCATTGATCAGAGTAGAAATGATGTAGAGCACAGCTCCGCAGACAACAGCGAAGCATCGTGGAAGTATTAGCTGGCAGCGATAAGGAGGCGGAAGCAGCGCTCGGTGACAGAGGAGCCATCTGTCAGGAACTGGGAATCCGATTTCAAGAGAGCAGAAAATGAAGTACAGAAGAAAGTGATTTTGGTTCAAAGGTGCAGTGAAGCCCAAGGATATCTGTGGACAGTAAGTTTCTATACTGTAGCAGGGATGTTTAATACAGCAGCTAGTATGGTTTGGAAGGGCTCTTCAGCTTGGAAAACAGAAATAAGTAGCTCCCTTGTAAAACAGCTTTTACTTAAAGTTCTTTTTTTTTATTTTTAAGATGTAAATAAGCTTATCTGTTTGAGGTGGTTTGTTTAAAAACTTGTAAACAAACTTTAAAACTGCTGGTGTCCATCACTTCAGAGGGTGGTTTTGTTTAATAAGGTCATCTCTTGTCAAGGATAAGATTTGTTTGTAACCCTTCTGAAAAATATCTTAGGAGAATAGACTGCTTTGGCCCCAGTTGCGAGATGAAAAAGGGTAGGGAAGAATATTTTTGCTGGAAAGGGGAAAGGAGTTCCCACCCAAATAGATCTAAACTAACTGGAACTACAGTGTATAAACACCCCAGGGCTAAATCTACCCTCACTTACACTGATGTAAGTCAGGTTTAAGTCTACTGCAGTTAATAAAATTACTCCTGATTTAATTAAGGATAGAATTTGGTTGCACATTTCTTAATAATGAAAAAGCCCCATGGTTCTTTCCAAAGTGCATTTTATGCTAACAGATTATTAAGGACTTGCGTTAGAGTATGTTAATTGTAAACTCACAGTGATGCATCTTTTGTCATGTATTTGTATCCTTCTTTGAACCTAGCACAAAAGCAGTGTCAGATATTGTAAGCAATCCTATTATTTCTTCTTAGCTTTTTCTCAGATAAGGTTTGCACTGCTCATAGTTTCATGCTCATTTCAGTTCAGTGGCTCGTATTTGGGGCGATATGCTTTAATCCCAAAAAGGTTTGTGAAGCTCCAACTGGGAGCGATAAGGTGATATTAGCTGTAGCCAAAAAGTATCAAAGTTCTGTATAAGACCCCAGACAGTATTGTTGGGAACTAAACTGTTCTATTACAAATTGCATGGAAAAATTACTCTTGTTGCAGTGGTTTTAATGTATGAGTTAGAAGCAGAAGCATTGGCTGCTGACTGAGAGAAAAAAAACAAAACAAAACAAAAAAAAACCCCAAACCCACTCACTATTATGGCCCAATATGGATGACAAAACACTGTAGCATGTGTGGGAAAATGGCTGCGGTCCAATGTCTGGAACCATTTATCTTCTGGTAGAGTCTGGAAGATGACTGTTTTATGTATTTTACAGAAATCCCTGCTGATTGATTTCATTTACTTAGGGGGAGGGGGCACAGTGACTGATGGCAGGGACAACTGGATGAAAAAAAAATAATAAAAGTAGATTCTTTACATTATCCCGACATCCTGTTGTGGTTAGGGTTGTTGGCACCTTTTGAGGGCACCAGTCTGTGCTGGGCAAGCCAGTACGTCCTGCCACTCCTTTTGCCACTACACACAGTCAAAGGTTTGCTTCTTTCTGGGTCTCAGTGAGCTGGAAGCTGCGAGTTCTGCTTCCACTAGCACCAGGCACATTTCAGAAATCATGATTTGCAGAGGTCTGAAGCGGAATAGACAGAAATGGGTACAGGTCTCTGTAACCTGCTGGTAGCTTGGCTATCGGTGAGCACTGTTACTGAAGAGAGAGGAAAGAATTCGTGAAAGGTCTGCAGGGAAAGTCTGGTTTCAGTGTGCAGTGCTTGCTGAAATAGCTCATCCCACTTTGGCACAACGGCTATAGGCTAGGATGTTATGGTTTTCTTCTGACGTTTGTTGCTAAAATAGCCACAGTTTCTGGTGTTTCTTTATTTGTAAGGAAAAAAGAGCTTGTCAAGCACGGTAGAGACAACAGGGACACACTGTACATCAGTGTCTTTCCTTTATGTTACTGTTATTTTTGTGTGTGCTCTGCCTGCCTGTCTGTCAAGGTGTTTGCCTTCAAATCGGTTAGGCTCACATGATGGCACGACAGTCACTTGCTATAACCCAGACATATCTACAGACATTTGCTTTCATGTTGCAGGGAATTAGTGCCAACATTTTCGTATGATGAAACAAGAGTGCGGGGATACATTTCCTAGTCAATGCACTGCTACTGTGTTCAGATTTTACAAAAAGGGCAAGAAAATTGATTTTTCTGTTGACAATACTAGTTCATTTTTTACCCTGCAGTCTCTTCACGGGATCCTCTGTTAATGGTTATAATGCCAAGTCCAATGTAGGGGCATATAACAAACCTGGAGAAAGGGAAAAAAAAATTGTGCCTTTCCCATCACGTACAGTTTCCTAGCCATAACCACTTAGTACAGTCATTCTTTGACAGAGTGGGAAAGAAAGAAAGATCTTCTACTTTACCCCAACAATCAAAGAAGCTTCACATACTTATCAAGTGTTTTTATCAGACTGGAAGGAGCTATTAAGCGCTGTGCTTTATGGTATCCCAAGAATAAACTCAGCGTCACCTCCTTTCTGAACAGCATCCTGTGCCTTTGCCTTGCAGTGTTGTTCAGCCCACACAGGCTTTTGGCCTCACTGCTCATCATGCTGTCTTGATGCGCACTCGTTTTCTGTGCCTGTTTGTTGAGGATGTGCTTGTGGTTATCAGACATCTCTTTGTTTCTCGTGTCTTGACCTCTGATTTGTAAATTTGCAGGACTTCAGATTAATCGTAATATTTTCTACTTCCTTAATTTTCTTAACCTTCTTTTCAACCATTGTTTTCCTCCCACAGAACAGCTTCTTGTTGGGACCCTCCCAGAGGAGTAGCCAGTCTTGTTCTCAAATGCTAGAGTTTGAGTCTTTCCTTCTTTGTGGTAGATCTCATGGAGGATAGTGCCACAGGTTTCAGTTGAAGGCACCAGTTCTTTTCCTTGGGTATGCGAGAGCTGCCCTGTGACACAGAAAAAATCTAGTGCCCGGTGACTTTTGTAGAAGATCTGTCTTTATCATGAGGTCCTTGAGGGGGAACATCTTCCTCATTTAGAGGTTCCTTAATGAGATACTGTGGGTAAACAGATCCAGTCTAAGTCCAGTGTCTCCCTTTGCATTTGGGGAGGAGGGGAGAAAAAGTGGTCTAAGCTGATGCAAGCTTGATTTTTACATCTAACAGGATTGCATTCTTCTGGTAATTGAAGGGTGTTTGGAGACTGACAGGCCCCAACCCTTCCTATTCTGTAAGGATTTGTGGGAGGGTGGCTCAAGCTCCAGCCATTTCACCTACTGCCTGCACAGTCCCTACATTTTTATTTGTAATCTCTTAAGTCTCTTCATTACCTGGAAACATCCTTCATGTGGCCACCACATGGTGCCTTCCCAGGCGTGCTACTTTTTACAGGTGGTGTATCTCAGAACATGTTTGACACACATTGCACATTATCTCATTTTTCAAATAAATTTTGTCCTTTTGTACTTTGCGATATAGTACATGATCAGTACAGGCTGGGTGATAGAGCTACAGCTGCCTCTTGTTTTCTTATCAGATATTGTTAAAACCAGAAAATTAAATTTAAAAAAAAAAGAACTCTGTAGGCTGTGCAACATTATAAAACCTCCCACTGAATGTCTGCTCAGAACATACGGCAACAGCAAAGCTAAATGAGTTTGGAGTAGGGGCCAACTGAAGGCAATGCGTAAGTGATTTACTTATTCATCTATAACCCTAACCTAGAATTATGAATTTTTGCTGTCCTATAAAAAGGATGACTTTATGTGACCCTTTAAAGCCTTCAGCCTTAAGTGGCATTAAGTTGATGGCTACTTGTTTTGTACCTTCAGTGAAAAATTATACATAAATCAAATAGGCTTTGCTTGTAATGTACTCATAATCCTCACAAGCAAAACTCCCACCCTAATCTAACGATCAAGCATGGTTTCTTGAACTCAACCAAAAGGTCACCTCATAAAAAATATGACGGTATAGTGTTTGGACCACCCAGGCAATTTTTTTTTGGCTAGGACATTGCTTTAATTCCGTGATTGTAAAGTTAAAATAATAATAGGATTCTAATTCAAGCAAATAAAAGTCAGGAGAACTACACTAAACTCCATTTCCATCCACTGAACACATTCAGACGAGCCAAGCTCACTTGCTGTTTGAAGGACATGTTTGCTTGGAGAGACAGACAGGATGGGCTGAGGTTGAGTCCTGAATGCTCTGGGGTTTGTGTATTTAAATCAAGTGCTCAGCATGTGTTTTGTTCCTTAACTACCTCTGGTTTGTTGATTTATTGATGCTCTTGAAGGCAAGTAGACTCAGTAAAACTGTAATCATCCTGTGTCACGTAAAAGCTCCTGATAAATCTGTGGATAGTACAGACAAAACAAAAGGGTCGATTGAGGGGACTTTTGTGGAGATGGTCTTCCAGCTACAGTGGTAACTGTCTTCTTATGGTGGAATTTCAATTGCAAGTGAAATGGAGGGTCTTGTGAAATCACTGGTTGGGGCTGTCTCACTTGAAATCTGCCAACGCAGCCAACAATTTGGTCAGGAGGAGAATGGGTAGCAGAGGTCCTGCAGAAGGGATTGGTGCCTGCAGCGTCTTCATGGAGCGCTGCTGGGAGGAGCGAAGGCTGGACTTACCTTTTCTGTATGATATGGCCTTTCCATTTGGAGGTGACCTCAGGGGAAATAGGATTGCTACCTGCTTTAGCGCTTCTTACACAGGCTTTGAATAGGATGAACACCATGAATGGCAGTCTTTTTCCAGCTGTGAGCACTGGTATACAGTTGAAAAGTCAAATCATGGTCCCACCTGTCTTAGTTTTGGGCAACTATCTGGAGCTTGCACCTACTGTCTGCTGCCTGTGTCCCTGGGCCCCCAATACCTTCAGCCTAAACTCCAACTCCGAAAAGAACCTCTGCATCTTCTTTTTCAGAGCAGTGGAGCATAACATCCAGGCCTAATTCCTTCCCTCCATGTCCCTCCTGTGTCCATGTGTCCCAGCAGGTACGCCTAGAGCAGGGCATGGGCCCTCCTTGCTTGTCAGAGAGGGATTTAGCAAATTGTTTGTTCAGGAGATTTTAAGTTGTCACATCCCTCCACTAGTGGCTAATGCCATACTTGGGCAGCTCTGTCGTATTAATGTGATTTGCAGGAATATGCACACAGATGACCAGGAGTGAATGTGGTAGATACAGGCTCAATGATGTGTTCCTCTCTTGTGCTTCTGAGCCCCTGAATTCAAAATATAGATGTGTGTTAAGATTTAGCTCTTCCATAGTGCGTTAAATCTCCGTATGCCAGTAGGAACATGTCTAATTTATACATCCAAATTAATATAAAGGGTAATCACACATAACAGTCAGTCTTTTCATCACTTAACCCAACGAGGAATGAAGGCACTATTTTGTTTGGACTGTAATTGCTTATACATACCTGGAAATAACATCCCCATATTCTTGGGTTTTTTCTGAAAACACCACCAGTGTGCTCTTACTAGAACATTGCAGACATGCATAATGAGCTAACTTTTTAACTAAACTGAAAATTAGGAGGCTGACCCATATCACAGTGGGTTATCCCCACTGCATTTTTTCCGTGAACTTCAGTGCTGAACGAGCTAAACCAGTTCATTTTAAAAAATTGCTTGAAAATCATCTTTCAGAAAATAGAATATTGAAAGCCTGGTACTGATAATGAGCATGCTGGCAGACCTTTAAGGCAGCAGTCGAACACCCTCACACTTTGTATTATTTATTTATATTACATTTATATTGCTCACCTGAGCTTCCAGAGCAAATTCAATAGACAGCTATAGTTCTGCCTTAATTCCTCCAGCCTTGGTTGCTATGGCATCCAAGTTAGGAAAATATCTGCCAGCTCCAGGTGGCTGAGCTCGCAGATGGGTGAAACACGAGCAGTAATTTAGGGAGCCATGAGGTGATATCCTGTGACCAGCGGGTATTGTCCATGTTTTTTTGCAAAAAGAGGCAAGGAGTTGTGCATATTGCTGGGAACCTGGGCTTTATTTAGCTACAGTGAAAGAAGCAACTTGTTACAGCAACCTACATTTGTACAGAGAGGCTCTGGCAGTGAACTATGAAATAAAGTAACAAACTGTTCAAATTAAATACAAAATTAGATGTTAGAAGGGACTGGCTGGTGTCACCTGTAGTCATGCTCAATAGTAGCCCATTCTGTGATTTGTTCCACTCAGCTCTGTGGGTTTATGATAGTTGAATCAGGCAGCAGAACTGAGCCTCCCGGTTAAATACACTTATAATGAGAATTTGAAGCATTGCAAAAAATCCTTTCTTGTTTACGATGTTGGTGCTTAGAATTTGTCCCTTGAGATCTGCATGATATAATGCAAATAAGATCTACAAATTCAAAGTTTTTATTCTTAACTATGTTCAGGATCAAAATGCTTTGGTAGAGTTTCTTCCCCCATCCAGCTGTCACTGCTTTAAGTCACTTTAATAGCAAGAATTAATTTTCACTGAAAACAATTTCTTCCCCAACATTTCTTTGTTTCCAGTAAGAAAAGAACAAGAACAAAGACTACCAAGCAAAATACAACTTGTCTAAAATCTCATAAAAGCTCTTACACAAGAATCTATCAACCCTGGGAAAATGTGTGTTCTTTTGTAAAAACATATTTTTCCTTGAAGTCACTGCTAGATTGCAAAAGTTCACATAACATATTGGTATGTGTATGTGTTTATGTAAGACAGACCTCTGTATTTCACTTTCTGATGTCAGGGTTGCCTTGGCAACTGTATTTTATTGATTAGTAGAATATATGTAATTGGTTTCAGAGCTGCATCATCTTACAAGTTCATTTTTCTTTGTGAGAAGTGATTTCGTTTTCCTATTCTCTGAGTAAAATTATTTTTCTGATATGAGAAATAACATTCTTTTGATCATTTTGGAGGTATTTCTGTGGCTGTACACAAAACCCAGCGAAGTTTGACAAATGCATGGTGATAAAGTCATTAAATACTTCATCTAATGACAAATGCATTTCTGACTAAAGTTCTTTTGCTGTATTTATTAACGTAGTATCTTATCTACAGCTTCACTGGTAACCAAATGGTGGCTGTCAGTGCAGTTCCAGTTATTAGATACTGTGTGGTGGTTTTCCTCCAGAGATTTCAAATTCCAGTTAGTAATACTCTGCAGGATCATCTTGAACAAAGTATTATTATAGAATTTATTTTACACTTAAATAGGCTGAGATATCAAAACTTACCCTCAAATAAGAATAAATCTGAAATACAACTGAGAGTACCTTCTGAAACTCAAAAATCTACTGTAGTTGTTTGACCCATTGTGGGTTTCTCAGATCTAAGGGTTAGCTCCTGACATAGGACAGTAGCACTTAGTGAACCAATTGTCCCATTGCCAGTCCTATTTCTGTGTGTGCTGGTCGTGTTTAGGAGCAGTCATGGTCCTGACCTGAGGAACTTTCTTTTTCACACAAACGGAGCAGGGGAGAGGATGGAAAGGGCAGGGAGGATACCATGTCTCAGTTCAGATGGTGCCACTGCCAGCGTGTAGCTGGAGAGATCCACATAGTTTGATTTACCAGATATCCTCCTGCTTTTGGTTTTGTCTTTTCCCCCTGTGTTTGTTTCATGGTTTATGGGTGTCACAGGAGCCAAGAGCAGGCAGGGTGTGCAGCTTCGTGGATCAAATCAGGCAGGGAGCAAGGAGGAAAAGCAGAGAGGCCAAGGAGGAGGAGGGGGAGCACAAATAATGGATGGGAAAGTAATGGAAGTTCAGCCAGATGTTGATGTAAAAGCCGTCTTTTTTATGTAGAACTGAAAGCATAGCCATCCCTACAGTCTTAATATTAACAATTTACAAATTATAGCAGTGGCTGTATTTATATGTCATACAGAGTGTAAATGATGGGAATGGGTTGTCAACACACATAGGAAAACAAGTCTGAAAATCTCTAGCACTTTCTTTAAATATAATAGTCCCTGACAATTAAATATCCCATTGGTTGTTATCTAAATATTTATCTTCAGTGAAATTACAAGAAGTCCACAGTCAGAGAAAACCCACAATCTTCTGTTCTCTGTTTTAAAGATTAAATTATATTCTACCTTTGAAAAAGTGCTTGGTTTCTGGTTTTATCCTGTTTTATTTTTGTGGATACCTTTGAAAAAAAAGAAAAATAAAAGAGTCTGCCATTGATGGCAAGCAGGGACAAAGGCACCGTTACTAGATTGTGTTTTTGAAGGCTGTTTACCGTGCTAAGCCAGAGACCATAATGTGAAATCATGTTTGTAATCTTTTGGATTAGAACATTCAACAACAGTCCTTCCTAGCAACCAGGCTCCACCTAACAGAGAGTCTCATTTTCTTGGAAGGATCCTGCAGTTTTACATGGATTTTTCTGGGCCAGTCTTTGGCAGCAACAACACTAATTTATTCCAGATGAAAGTCGGGCCCACTATAATTAACAATACCGTGGTATTTGTCTGAAAAGTCAAGAAGCACTGGCATTGCTAGAGAGGCCATGTGTCTTGTGGAGAAATCAGTCCATTTAGTTCAAGCTTTTAGATACCCAGGGTTAAGCAGATGGTCATAGCTGCTCAAGTTCCCTGTACAGTCTAAGGAGAGCAGCAGTTGCTTACTGAAGACCTGCAGAGGGAGATCCGTTCCCCCTCTTCATCCATCCATCCACCCACCCGAGGATGATTCAGTCTGCCTCATTCAAGTAAATACCTCTTCCACTGGGAATATAGAGGAACAATAGGAAACAAATGCTCGGACCTCCATGCAGTTGGGATCCATTTACTCATTTGAAGATGGATGTGACTTATCTTCCACTTGCATAATAGCCCAAGAATTAGAGCACTCACCCCAGAGAGAGGAGGTCCTGGTCTCTGCCTGGTCTGAGTGGACTGAGCTCACATCTTCTACATTTAACTCGGAAGAGCTAAATTCTCCCTTCGTAGGATGACCATCCGTAAGTCTCCGTGCTTCTGCTTCTTATCCTTTTCTTTTCTGCTTGTCTGTAGGGACTGTAAACTCTGTAAGGCACCAGCTCGCTTATAACTGAATGTTTGAGCAGCACTAATTGTTGTAAGGTTGAGGTTTCTAATGAAATACAAATAATACTAACAGTTATGCAAGTGTCTCCCTTCCCCCCCACGAAAAAAAACCTGAATGAAGGCTTTGTTCTGGTAGATGCATTACATATTTTTGTCTGGCACTGGTAGAAGGGGGCCTTGTACAGCCTTCAGTTGTGACACAGTTTGTGGAACAGAGGATGAGTCTTCAGTGATGTTGGACTTGATGTGTATTTAGGGAATGGCTGGCTGCTCATATGGACATGGTTGTTTCCTCATTTTTAGTTGTCATTTGTTGACATTTGTGCCAGAGATTAATAGATCTGTAGGAAACAATGGTGCTCCAGGGTCCTTACTCGCAAATCATAGAATCATAGAATGACTCTTTCAAGAGCATTTTGGACCCAGGCAAGTATGTAGCTCAGGGCAGAGGCAGGCTGCTGAGCTCCTACTCAGTGCCACAGCCCCTCAGCCTCTTCTTCTCTTAGAGTTTCTAAAGAAGGAAGTGGTGGGAGGGACGAGGCCGTGAGCACAGTGTGAGGGCGTTACGCTGTGAGGACGTTACGCAGTCACTCCTGCAACACTGGCGAAGAACGCAGCAGTGATATGTTCCTCGCATGAGTCGTTCTGGAGCTGCCAAAATTTGGAGCAGCCCATTGCCCAGTGATGAGTAGTGGTTGACCTTTATTCCCATCTTAGAGAATATTGTAAAATTGAGCTAAATGAATTGCCCTCTAAGCACTGGCAGCAGTGCAGCCGTTTCCTATAGATTTGGATTCCTTCCCCCCACCTCACTGAAACCAAGTCCTTGTTTCCCCTCTTCTGTGCTGCTCTCCAGATCTCTCTCGCATACCTTAAATATTTGTTAGGAGAGTGGTACATACGCCATGGCTGATGCAGAGTGCTGTGTATTCTTTAGCCAACTGTCTGCTGCTCCTCAGCATGGATAGCAAGTCACCCCACAAATGCCCTTCCTTTACAGGAATGCTAATTTGTATGTTTTTCTCCACCCAACATCAGCTTTTCTAAAATGTACTTTCTTTGGGACCCGGCAGCCCTTTGTCAGATTTGACTGAAACTGGCCAGTAGATTCTGAAATGGTATTGGGGTGCAGGGGGGTGTCCCAGAGAGGCAAGTGGTATGAATAGTATTTCCTTGGGAAGCAATAGTACAAATGAATGCAGAAATTAAAATCATTATGAGGAAGTTAATAGGTGAATATCTGTGAGTTATGTTGTGAAGACAGACATAAAAGCAACACATTTTTAGGTTTGCCATAAAATCTTTGAAATTATTATAGTGAAGAATTATTGAACAACTCATCATAAGGAAAATATGGGACTCACCCTGCCAGTTCATCCCTAATGTATTCCAGCCCAGCAGATAGATAGCCAGTGATGAATTTGGTCTGAGCTCATCAAGCATAGTAAGCAACTATAGAGCTTATAGGTGGCTAAAGTAGTATCAGTATATTGCACCTGTAAAGTGACAGTAATTTTGGCCATCTTGCCACCTTTGGAAGTATTATTAACTCTATGTACCTTCTATTAAATAACATTTCAAAAATAAAGAAACTTGCATATAGCATTTCAAATTATATTTAAAAGTATGTACAGTCAAGGAGAGTTTTAGACGTTCATGAATGCTGTGTTTAGCTTTCCATCTCCTGTGCCTCTTCATCTGCAGTTATAAAAATATCATGGCTCACACATATGGTTTATTCTTCAGAATACTGGAAAATAATTAACTGTAAATGGGCAGGAGTTTTTTTCCATTGATTTGAGGCTCGTCTTGAACTATCCAAAGGCAATTCAGCTACTGGCAGTGCAAGAAAAGCATCCAGAGATGCTACTGGCTACTCTTGAAAACTAACGTTCTTCTTGAAAATCAGATTGAGACAAATTGTTCAGTGGAAGTCACATAAATTGAACAGATTACAGTGCCAAAATATTTAGCATGTGGAACTCATCAAGTGTTTGTAAATTAGGATTTAGCCTTTGCTTTCAGACCTCAGGCAACTTCCTAAAGCTGTTCTAGTATTTTGTTTATCATTCTGAATCTGCATAACAATGTCTCTGTTTCGGTCTATGGTGATCCACCGCAATACACTTGGATATGCCTTCAGAATGTCCACTTGGCTTAGGATCTTCTCACGCTGTCACCACTTCTGCAAGTGGGAGTTAGGAGAGTAGTGGCCAGAGACTGGCTTCAGCCTGGTGAGGTGGATCTCCCCAGTTCCCCCAGTACTCAGTGGGGAGAAACTGTTCAGAGTAAGAACCTAACATCACATTGCTTTAGTTTCCTAAAAAGCACCATCACATTGAAGTTTTTAACCCCAAAGTATGATGTGTCTAGTCTATGAAGACTGTTCCAAATTATTCTTTACTGGGGAGGGGACCTCTGTCTTACTCGATGTACAAAATTATCTCAGTTCACGCCAATTCACATGCACTGATGCCTGGACCGAGCAGGACTTGTGTACACGTATCTTTCAGGAGAGAAATCTCTGCCTGAAAAGCTTGACCCAAAATGTTAATCTCAGGGAGAGTGTACTCTGCTATTTGCACAGTAGAACATGTAATTTCTGCATGAGGACAGTAATAAAAACATACTCATATTTATTATTTATCAAATGAGATGTCTAGGGTATTTTCACGCTGTTGGATGACACTGCAGAGTCCATCTGGGACGATACCAGGTCTCCTCGGGGAGAAAATACGAAACACCATCTTGGTCTGTCAGAGAAGCATCCTTATCTCATGGAATGCCCTCAGAGAGCAGAACACTCCTGAGGAAACATCTCACCTGGAGGTCCTAAGCATTAATCTGAAAGCCCTTCAGTGCTCATCTAGACTGGCAGAAAAATAACTCTCCTGAATAAAGGAGCACAGCATTAAAAAAAAAAAAAAAAAAAAAAAAAAAAGCAATGCTAATTTTATTCCTTCAGAAACTTGATAGTCAAGTTAAACTTTGCTTTTCAAGATGTGACTTCTCTGGGTGTGGGTAGTCTCCAAGACACAGAAAAAAATATGGATGAGTGGGGAATTTAACAGGTGAAGCACTGAATATGTTTTCACTTGCAGTCACAAAATACTTTAGGGAGAGAGTCTCTCATAACGTAAGGACAGAAGGAGATTTTAAAAAGGAACAGCATGAATCTACTTTGATTCAAAATATCTGCAGATTAGGGTCATATTCAAAATAAACCAAAATTTTAATATTTCTGATGTGTCTTCCTCTCAGCCCTTTTGCCTTTATAGTGAGCCAATCAATAATTCTTTCAGGACATCTTTTTATTGGATTGCAGGAAGACATTTTATTATTTCAATCAACATATTGTTTTTAGGAAATTATTAAAGAAAGGAAAAGACTTGATAGTCTCAAGGTGACACATGTTCATTGCAGACAAGTTATTTACTCTCCCTAAGAGTTCTAGTGGAAATGTCAAAAATGGACAAAGGAAGAGATGACTGTAAGGTTACTGTAGTGAGCTCCTGGAAGCTTTTGTAGCGTAGATGGTCAAATTCACATACCTGAGAAAACGATGGCAGAGACAGGAGGCAGCAATGATATTACAAAAGTAATTCTTGGAAGTAAGATTTGGCAGTCTGGAGTTTAATTTTTAGAAAAAGATTCTGACTATGGTTAGGATGTAGGATTTTAGGAGAAACATAGGTTGGAAACTAAAATTGTTTCTAAATATACCCAGTTGTGGTTTTTATGAAAGGGAATTTACTGTAACTAGAAGTTGCCGTGAGTGCTTTGAAAGGATGCACCTCTAATGCTCACAACAACAAGGTACATACTTCACAACTTGGAGTCAGGGTAGATGCCTAGTACTATGTGCTTTTAATTCTTGGTGGCTATTAGAGGTATTTCCAGTAGAAGAAATGACTGGGGGCGGCGGGGGGGGGGGGGGGGGGCGGCTAGTAGAAGGGATCTAAATATCTTACAAATTTTGTGTAGTTATGGATAAATTAACTGTGAAATAAATTCCTACATAATTCCGAGGTAAAAATTCATGATACAGCTATGTATTATATTTCAGTTAAGGATAATCTTCCATCTTAACATTCCTGGGGACTCATATGTGATGCTCTCCTTTCTCATTTCATCTCCAGGAAGCCATATTTGCCTTAGGGGTATGGTATCATCATGGTAAAAATGAGCTGCTGTTACTGGTGTCATGATTGACTGCCATACTTTGAGCAGCTCCCGTAGCGCACGGCTCTTAAAGGATGCTTTGGAAGGGTCTTTACACTTACTACAGATGCTAATTCCTTCATGTCTTCCAAAATGATGGAGGAGAACAATGCGCCCTTTTAATTTCAAGCCATCATAAAGTCTTGAAGACTTCTGAGGCCAATTGCTAGATGTGATTAAAAATTAATGGAGCAGAGCAATTGTACCTGATCCCCCTGACAGACATTTGAATAACAGCTTTTCCTAAGACCACCTTTCTAAATGGTTCTTTTTGCATCTGTTTTTCTCTCCTTTCTGACCACAGTGACAAATTCCTTATCATAAAAATATGGAAAAATTAGATCAAAGGCTATTTGGGGATTTTTTTACGTGCAATTCCTTGCAAAATCTGGTTGGATTCTGTTCATTGTACATAGGGTGAGCTCCCAAGACAGACTGTAAACTAAAGTATAAAAATGATTCAACAGGTGTTAGGTGTGGAAGCAGATGTGCCTCTGTTCTGTGGTACAGGAGCTGCCTTCAGTAATGCTCACACAAAATGTTTGCGAATTGAAACATATAGAACTCTGGGGTTTTGGGACAGGCTTGCTGCATTGCTTCACTTCAGAGCCTGTCTGCGTTGGAAGAGAGAGCAAATATCATTTCTGTTTGCTATTACCTCGACCTTAAAATATCTGAAAGGAAAGCAAGTAGAAGAAAAGCAGGCGGTGTGGAGGCGTGCGATCTCTGCATTGATGCTCTAAGAGGTCATTGCGGAGAGTGTCTGCTTAGACTCTGAGGCTGAAGAAAATAATGTGACGGCAAAGTAATTCTAATTAATGCTGCTTTACAATAGATATGCTGAGCATGGCAGGTACACCAGCTAAATATAGAGACTTAGTTATACATGAGAAACTTGGTTCTTCAAATCCTGTCAATCTTTTTGAATAGTTATATGTAAGTATATATTTGACTGATCATTTTTCTTCACAGAAGCAGAGAAAAACAGTCAGTTGTTATCTGTGAACTGCTTGTAAGGCTCTGTGTACAAAAGCTTTTAGGACTAATTTCTGATATCTTCATTCAGACTAAATAGACATGTACTCCTCACGTTATTTACTAGTAGTGCAAGTGTCTGGTTTTTGACAGAAATGTTCACCATGAAATATTGTTTTGGAGAGGTATTTATCACTTAAGATTATAATTTGGGGATTTTCTTTATTTGAAAGAGCATACTCCTGGCTGGTCACACACACTTTTCATGCTCTGGCAGGGGGATTGGACTTGATGATCTTTCGAGGTCCCTTCCAATCCCTAAAATTCTATGATTCTATGATTCTATGATTCGTTGTGCCCTGTACAGGGTGATTATGGACCAGAAGAGCAGTGACAGAAATATTAAGAATAGACTTTCATGATTATCCATCATGTTATCATGACATAAGTACGCACAGTTACTCATCGTCACTGCAGTTACGCAGTTCCCCCCGACAGGATACTGTTAAATAAACAGTGTTATTTGAGGAATTGGCAATTCTCTCTTCCATCCTTCACCCAAAGTGTATTCTCAGCTTTTCATAAACTGGTAGTTTTGCTTTCCTGGAATCTGCTCTTCTGAAACTCACAGATGAGCAGACCTCTCATCCAAACAAATCTGTGATAGTTCGGAGAGACTTGCTCTTCCGTATTCATTAAAAGAAGTGAAGGTTAACTAATCTGAGCACTACAGCTGAGATTACCATCCAGCACTGCTTACAAAGTAGCATTGTAAAAAATGTAAGCATGGATGCAAGTGGTGCTGAGATACCAGCATGGCAGGAGTATAAGATACTGCTTGCAGGAAAAGATGAGTTTACTGAGTTTCTGCTGACTCGCTACAGATGTGATAATCCAGAGGTAGTTAATTACAAGGGCTGGAAAAGTGAGCGAGGCACTCCAGCCGCAGCAGCTGAATGCTGCTCGAGTTAATGTCTCCAACTGAGAACAGGGCTGGAACTGTATCACCAACACATCTATTTCAGGACAGAGTAGTAAATTTGTCACCTAGCCGTTTTGAGACCAAAGCAACCTGTTTGATCAGGTGTATCTCAGACTATATGTTTTTCAGAGTTGTTCTGAATCCAGGATTCCTCTAAGGAAGAGTAAATATTAGTCCTGAAGGTTTCAGCAGAGAGTGAATTGGACAAACTTTCACTCTCCCCTTTGGTCTTATTTTCTGTGATTAATTTCAGCTTCTTCAGTGAACTCTTTTTAAGATGAAAACGAATATGATCAGTCTTGAGAGGTAAAAAAGCCAAGCCATTTTTTCTTTTTAAACTGGTCATTTTACAGGATGTGGCTACAGTTATTATCAGTCCCAAGTCCATGACTCAGATGGTGGTATTATCAAATTCTTCCTTACTCTATGTTTGTGTAAGATTCACTGAAGGAAATGTGACTACCTTCACAGACAGTGGAGTTCGACATTTTCCTGAACTCAGTGACCAGAGCACATAGGAGGAATGAAATTTAGCAGACTCATTGAGCCTTAGTGGGATATTAATACAAGACAATAAAAAAAACCACTTGGTGAGTCAGAAAGAAAAGGTATACTTACAAAAATAAAAGAAAGAGAAAAGGAGCCCAGCAGTAAGGAATTGGCTGTTTTGTTGAAAATACAGCAAAGATGGAGGACGCGTGGTGGGGTTTTAAAACCTATTTCTTACGTAAATAGTATGATGTGTACCTTATGGCACAATCCAGCAAAGCAAGCAAGGAAGTAAGTGTAAGACATGGTTAGGTGCAGTGATTTGATGACACAAATCTGTTGAAAATCCTGATCAGAAAGTAATCTTATTCAAGACAGCGTTAAACTGCGCAGTTGAACCCCTTACAGCAGGAGTTCAAATTCATCTTTTCTTCCAAAGAAAGTGACTTTAAATGTATTGCTTGATTGTGATCTAAGTTACAGGAACATAGTGCTATAAAAATATAGCATTAGTGGAATTTTCCAAGCCCTAAAATAATTTAGTGTCCAAATACTTATTTTATCTGATTTATGGCTTCACAGCCATGTTTAAGCCAGTACTGCCAAATAAAATTTTCTTTACTGTGACATGTATGCAGTTCTTCTTCAGGTATTTGGAATGGTGTCTAACATACAAATTAAGCAAAAGTTTCCTTCTAGAAATATTCAGCTCTATTTATATTTCTAAAGTGCAGCTTCATTTTTTTACATTTAAAAAGTGTAATTTCATTTTTTACAGTATCAATGCCTAAATATATATAAAATGCTTCACAAAATCAAGGACCCAAATGCATGCAAAAGCTATATACTCATATTATACAAAGGTGTTCTTAGTACCACCATGAAAGAACTTTTCTATACGTCAATAATTTGCCAATTTCATTTAATGCGTATCTCTCAAGAAACCAGTCAGACGAGTAACGAGTAAAGGTGAATTTGCCCTCCAATTCCCCATAGATGGGTGTGCTCCTGACACCTATGTAGAAACATATAATTGAAATAACATTTGCTTAAATTCCATTTAGTGAGGATTGGCTGATACCCGTGAATGTTAGGGCACTTAATCAAACAGTAAATCACAATGCATGTCTAAGCATTGATCATTTAATGCAGACACTGTCAGAAGAATTAAATAGATCATGATGTTCTTTTGTTCTTTCTTTTTACTTAGTATAATACACTCTTGCTTCCTAAATCTCCTCAGGCTCTTGAATAAAGAAAGATTTCTTTTCTTAATTTGGACAGCTGCATAATTGGGGTGCTAAATCATCCTCAGGGATGTAATCAAAATGATCCTGCTATGTAGCAATTTTTCTGATTTTCCTGCTTAGTTTAGAGCAGAAAAAATAGATTTAGGCGATTGCAATCTGTTGCATTGCCTTAGAAATCAAGCATTGATCATTACAATAGTTTTGAAACCGGAGATCTCCAGCGTCCCTTGTAAATAGATTTAATTCAAAGTTCAAAATATCTGCTGTGGTAGGTACAGTTATAGCCGTTTTAATGTAGGAAAATCTGATGCACAAAGGTAATTTAACAGAATTACAGGATTTGATTTGCCCAATTCAAATCATAAACCGGCAACAGAATCTGGGCAAAAAAAAATTAAATCACTAAGTCTGACTTCCCATCTTGACTGTTAGCCACACAAAATGCACTGAACATTTAACAGCTTGACCTTAGACCATTTACAAAAAGCCATGGGATCCATGCACCAGCATTTTCCATCCTTGATGGGAAGGTAACAGCAGAGACTGTGAAGCTGAGGCTTCGTTCAAGAGGTGCCCAACGAAGAGCAGGGGTCCGAGAGGATCGCCCCAGCCTGAGATCTCACCATATATTGCCCTTCCCTGTCTGCTAGTCAGGCTCTTGGCGTTAACCTCTCTGTCACCAGTGGATATATTTGTTCTGGTTCCAGATATTCCTGCTTGAAGCCAGTGAGGTGGAGGGAAACATTTATCCTAGAAAACTCTCAGAAAAGGGTGTTGATCCTAACACCTGTGCAGTTTCACCCTTCAGACAAACGCTGTGGTCACCAGAGTACACATCAATTGAATTAATTTTTATATTTTTATTCTAAAAAAAAGGTAGTAGAACCTAAAAACGTATGCTAAGGTATCTCTTCTCATCAGGAGGGACTTCAGCTAATGTTATTCTATGGAGTTATGCAAAGCTGCTAACTGAAGTGCTCACTGCACAATAAAGTTCCTGTAATGACACTCTATGAAAGAGCAACTTATCTTAGAAGCAGTGCAGGGTGACATAGAAGTTCAGGCAAGCCGGGTGGTTCATGGACACTGCAGCATCCTCCTGGAAATGACCTGCCCACACTCACTGAGAGCATTTCTCCTGCAAAACAGACTACATGCCAATTTCTTGATACACCCTCAATTTCCACTGTATAATAACATTAATGACCTTGACAGAAAGCATTTCCTGGGGATTAATAGCCATTTGAGGTTTAATGACCTGCAGCTATGCCTCAGGCCATCAACTCCTCCAAGCTGCTCATTAAATCCTTAGGGTGCACAGTCTGCTTCAATCACTCCTGCTTAAGCATTTGTTCAGTGTCACCTAACAACAATATTCTCCCTGAGGTATTTCCTCTTCAGAGGTCCTGGTGTTGGAAATGTGTTTGTCCTTAAGTCTTCTGGAAAAAGAACTCATCGTTAATTTTTTAGGTGGGTGTGTATTACAAGTCAAAGCATTTATCCATGCTGTCACTGAGCTTCTGTTGTGATGAATACGGTAAAAATGAGAGTTAAATTCATAAATTGCAACTTGAAATAAAAACTGTTTAGTTGCTTACAGTCTCGCAATCTAAATCAAGAGCCAGTAACCTCCCTCCACCCTAGCACTGGTGGTTCAGCCAGAGGTAATTTGTGTGAGAGGTGATACAGGACAGGTTATTTCCTGGCAAGCAGTGTCTTCATACTGGCTCTGAAGGATACTCCAAATTCAGATCTGTGCAGAAGGAACAATGCAGAGAAATGCCATTGCTAGGCCAATTTCTTACCAATGAAGTCATAAGTCAAAGATGATGTATTGTGGTATGTTATGGTACACACTTGTGAAGGGTGAACTTGGTTTTCTATCGAAGAATTTTCATTTAAGGGAACATTCTTCCCACATCCAGATGGCACCAAGTACAATTGGATCTTAGTTAAATCTGCTGCTGTGGTGTTACATCGTGTTCCCTGTTTATTTGTGTAATACTGTGGCGCAGCATGGCAAATAGTCATGGCACAAACACATCGCTATTAGAAGTTTATTCCCAAAGTTTCTAAAATCAAAGAGAAGGAGAGCACGGGGAAGAAAGAAATCAACAACAGTTGTGGGAAACCAGTACAGTGAGTACAACACAGTTATGTGTCTACAAATCCATTACATTGTCTTCACATCAATTACAGGAATCTTCTGGTGAGGCTCTGCCAGCATCATGTTCACACATCAGTCTCTGTTGTGCACTGAGCAACCAGTTAATTTGACACGTCTAAGGAAAGCAACCACAGGGCACTAGAAAGTGGAGATGTTTTCTTCCCTGAGAAGTCTGAGGAAGACCTGTCCTGAACCTGACTTTAACTTACAACTAGCTTTGAGCTTGCATCTTTCTCCAGAGTCAGACCATGGTTTTAGGGAAAGAAAAGCATTTTTCTGACAAATTCTAAAAATTAAAGGTACTTGGAGTTGTTTGGAAGCTTAAGAGCCTTAGAGAAAACCTGAATACCAAGAATGCATAGTATCATCTGTGGGGGAAGTCTTGATAAGCACAGCTTAGTTCTGGTGAGATACATGTATATCCTGTGGTAACCAGCAAGTGAACTGATGAATAAGACACAGATGGGGTGAACAGCTCAAGTACTTAACTTCTTTGCTTGTGTTTGAGATTAGTGGGTTCTGAGGTCAAGTAACTCTGATTCAATGACGTGCTTTGTGTGGGAAATAGATGCTGTTTGTGGTAAACACTGAGCACCTACACAGGAATGTTCCTACATAAACCTCAAATCCTTTGCGAACATCGATACAGATCATTTACACCACCACTGCAAACGGAGAAAATCAGGTGCACATAGGTGAAATTACAGACCTTGAGTCACATTTTACATTAATAGGAAGTGCCTCAAAGAAGAATTTATTTCATCTCACTGGAAACGTTTCTGGCTTTATATGCATGTTCCTCCCAAATTTTCACTATAGTCCCTGGAGAAGAATGAGCACTTTCTGAGCACAAGCCATTTTACCTCTATTAGACATTAGCTTTAAGATGAGATAAATATTTTCACAGAAGTACCTCTTTCTCTCTGTAGCCTGCAGGAGCACCTGGGGTGAATAGCTCCAATGCAGTTGCAGATAGGTGAGACAATTCCCACCCTTCATATTGAGACATCCCCATGTATATAAATAAACATTATACGTGGATGAAAAAATGGCTGCTGTGAAGACAGGTAACAAGATATTTAAGCATATGCTTAATGCTAAGCTTCTGATATGTCCTAATGAAGCCTGATTTATAAACCCAGACCCTCTGCTGGGGCCCTTAATCTTACGTAGCACAAGCAGGTCTGCTGCTGATCCAGCCTTAGCTCTGATTCTTCTGGTTGCTCTTGGTTTGATTCAAGCATACAGCATTGTTCCCACATAGATTTTAGGTGTAGGAATACAGTTCTAGTTGGAATTTCCTTTCTAAAGTCTACTGAGAATTCAAATGAGAGCCAGATGAGGTTTTTCCTGTTCATTTAGAAGAAAAATGCAAAACATCATGAGAAACTTCAAAACCCCAGCACTCCTTGAAAGTCCTCATCACAGTAACATTTTTCCTAAAAAATAAGTTCTTTCCAGGAATATTCAAGCTTGCAGGTGATACACATTCATTATATTTTTCTACCCCTGATGAAGAAAGGCCAGATTGATAAACAATGAAAGAAGGAAATGCTTTGAAATACATTCAGCAAATAGTGGCTTTGTAGACTCTGTTTTGAGATTACTTTTAGCAATCGGCTTTGGCTTGAAGTTGCAGAAAGGATACTGAAAGCCCCAGCAATGTTCCCAAAATCGGTGTCGGCCAATGGAGCATCATGACTATGGTTTTTACCTCTCGGCAGCATTTCTTTCCCTGCATGTCTTCCAGTGTAGGTAAACCAATGGAGTCCAGGCTGGTTTTTTTGGCTTATTCTTATTCTAAAGCTCTACCAGAAAATAGGGAACTGTAATTTTCAGTAAACCAGTGTGATTCCTTAGTAGCGAGCTTTGAGAGCATAACACAGTGGCCACAGGATACCATGGGTCTTGGGTTTCTAACTACTGTTATGGTGTAAAAAAATAACAGCAAAATGCAGCTCATCTCCTAAATCAAAATACTTTTATCATGTGTTCAATGTTAAACAGTGGTTTCAGAGCAGCATGTGGGCTTGTAAGATGGCTGTTTAAAATCTTTAACTTCCATTTTGCTGGGATTTCATTGTCAGGTTTAGGCGTCTCCTTTTGAAAACTGAGCCAGGGGTTTTTACAGTGAAATCCATAGGCGCAACCATCTTTTGTAGGCAACCGCCTGCTTTCTGCTTCTGTTTCTGTCTGGAGAACAACTTATCTCATTATACTTCTGGCATATCTGAGCCTAGACCCTGCCAAAATCTGAAAGCGAAATAAACCATCAAGAAAGTCGGATTCCTAAGTGCAGACCAAGGTCAAGTCTAGAAGAAGGCTAGACTTGGAAAATAAAGTACTTTGCCTTTTCCTTCAAAGCATACACAACCAATTTTCAGTCTTTGTTTTTATCTGTATATCCCATTACTGTAGCACTGGACAGCCAAAAATGGCTCATGTCCTCAGCACATATATTCATTCTCCTGGTTTTGAGGGGATGTAAAGCCAGAGCAGCTCTTGGATCCTGCTCTTCGTGGAGCACATCTGGAGATGGAGAAAGGCCCCGAGCTGATCCCAGAGGCAGCGCAGCAGCTGGTTGGGAGCTTCCAACTGGAGCTGATCCAGGTGGCCCTGTGCCTCTCGGGATGGGTCCCACCTCATGCTGGAGGTGACATCTGAAGGAGGGAGGTGTCCTCATGCACTCCTTCAGGGCAAGGGCAGCTGCTGTTGTTCCAGGATGTATTTTCCTGAAGGCCGAATGGAGATTTTGCCCTACAAATTGAACCTCAAGGCCCCGGGATTGTGAATAGCAGTCATCTCTCATCCCTTCTTTAAACAGGGTATTTTAATGCTCTGCAGAATTACAGTGCAAGGCACGCTGCCTTCCATCTTAATCCTCTGTAAATTTACTTCTAACAGCTACTGCCAAAATACAGTATGGCACTCACACAGCACATGCTTCTTCAGTGGTGAGCACAAAGCGGCTTCTGTTCAGAGGGAATATGTTGCAAGCCTGAGTGACACATTGTGAGTGCGTAAGATTATGAAACATTCTGAGACTGAGCAAGCCATAAACACTTCATTTTTCAGAAAAAGTCACATTACTTCTGTCATTCTGCTTGGCAAATGTATGTACGCAGACCTGGGTGCGTCCACGTAGCACATATTGAACAAGTACCGAGTGCTAAACCAGCATCATGCCAGCAGTGCTCAGAGTTCAGGGGAAATATTTCAAGTATGCACTTCAACACTCTTCTTAGTTTTTATAAAAACCCACGAGGTTTATTTGTTTATTTTTACTTTGCTCTTTCTTGGACTAAACTGACCTCAAACTATAACACAGAGTTATTTTCATTGATCTCCTGGTGAATGCTCTCTAAATTATCAGGAATCAGGACATGACTTAGGACAACTCATAACTCCAAGTGGAGGTAGTTTCCAGAAGGACAAGTATTGTGTGTCTGTCTATGGCCAGATACCCCTGTGAAATAAATAAGTCTAGAGATCACCTGAGGGCTAGACCAAATCCTTAATAGCACCAAAAAACTCTCCTGTTTGATATCCACACCACCTAATCATTAAAGTTGTAAAGGAAGGAAGACCACCTCGTGCAAGGTAGCTATGTGGTTCTCGTGTACCTGGATCGTATTTCTGGGCATCGTGCACATCTTAGCATATCGAGTCTCACGGTTTTCCTTCCTAGGGAAGGAAGAATATCTTTTCCTATTTTCAACCCAAGTGTAAGTGTTGAACGACGTGTCTCATTTCCCATCAAAAGTCTAGCTGAGCAAAGAATTAGTCATTTACTTTCAAAGTATCTTGCTGGTAGCACTGTCCAGTGACCAAGCCGTCTTTGCCTACGGTCAGGCAAGTGATGATTCAGATGAGTGGGAATGTGCTGTCCAGCAGTCAGAGGGGGTTGCCATCTGTTGCAGTCCGTGAGATGGCAACTGAAACTGTCCGACTGATTTCCCATCAACTATTAGAAGATTAAGAAATTGTTGAAATGCAACCAGCAAGTTAAAATGTGCAGGGGTCTGTATTTCACTGACACCTGCAGAGCCAAACCTTCTATATTTCCCTCCCGTTATCCAGCTAGAGACATTGACATGTAAATAGTAGGTTGGTGCTTCGGTAGCTTTGGTATCTCCTGCTGTCTACCCCACAGATCCACTCCCCTCTACGAGGAGGGAGCAGGCAGTGGTAGGTCTCCAGCCTTCCTGTTGTCTTCTTCCGGGGTAACATATGCCACAAAGCTAAAAGGGTAGACTCCAGCTTTATAGAATGATAGCTGCAAACATCTAACTTGATTAAGGTTCTTCCTGGTATTCGATAAAAGAGCAATTTCTATATTTCCTGCTTGTAGCAGCTAGCTAAAAATAGCAGTGAAAAAGTGTAGAGTGTTGTTAGTCCTGGGTGGTGCACTAATTAGTTCTTTGCTAACTGTGCTTTATTGCTGGCAATGATTATTGTCAAGTAATTACAGGGTTCCTGTGAATCTGGCTTCCATTTGCTCTGTGGTGAAACAAGGGTAAGGAAATGAGAAGTGTCAGTACCATGGATACCCAGCGTTATTTCTGCCATAGCAGAATTTTCTATTACAAGGAGCAGTTATTTTGTACAATTGTTTTAATAGCTGGAAACAGACGTAGGTGAGCTGCAAAATGGAAAAAAACAGTATTTTCAATACATCGAAAGTCTGTTTTCTACTTGAAGGAGCACATAAAAACCCCACGGCCTTCTATATAAAAAATGTATGGAGAGGAAACAAGAGGCTTCAGCCAAAATGCTAAAAATAAGAACTATACCAACATAGCCAAGTTGTCTGTTCCTTCCTCCCTCCGGTATGAATTAATAAATGTTTATGTACGACTATCAGGTAGGAATTTCTTTAACCTGATTTCTGGGTGCTGCTCTGTAGCCGTATGGACCACAGCTTTCACTACAAAGGGGACTGAACAAAAAACATCCAGTGATTTGTGTGAAGAAAAATCCAGGAAGTATTTTAGTTCAGATATCCAAAACATTTCAGTTGATTGGTAAAATTGTTTGCTCTGTAATCTTCCCTTTGGGCTTTTGAAGTGCGTTTGGATGTCTGTGTCCCAAAGTGTACAGAAAATGTCTGCAGCCACCTGGTAGTAGAAAGCAGGATTGGGTCAATCAGAATCAAAGGTGCTTGAGGAGGCCAATAAGAGTTAGATACTTTGCACATCTTCAAAGATCTGCATCCTACCAGTTAGGAAATTGAAATATCCTTAGAATTCTGGCCTTTGAGTTTGAGACTGATGTTGAAAGTTATCTGTATACATCTAGTGAAATTAAACAAATTTTCCATCATGTGATCGATGATGGAAACTGTCTGAACAGCTGTCTGAGCAGTAGCTCCACTGCTACTGTAAAAAAGAGCCTTTCATTTGCCTTCCCCTCATTCAGTACTGGTTTTTTGTTGGAGAGAAGTGTTTGGGAGGCACTTTCATAAAAATAGGTGCCTTTGTTAAAACAAAGAGAGGAAAGATTTTCCTTTTTTTAGTAAGTGAGTAATTTTTTCCTTTAATCTCTTTGTTTTTCTCATGACTCCACAAAGCTCAGCATACAGACATGTAATTAGTGGCTCTGGATTAGATCACATTGAAACACACACTAGTGTGACTCCACTGTTTTTACAGCACTGCACAGTCAAGGCAAAGGGTAGAATTTAGTTGGCAATAACATCTTTACGTAAGCATATGCTATTTCTTCAATCACTGAAATAATTTTAAAAATGGAACCGTCAAATAATGGAGGTCACCAGGTCATGGCAGAGCCAGCTTACCACATCACATCTGGCACTGGCATAGGATCATTCCAATTCCAAAAGGATGGACCGATTTCTGACTATCCAGTTAAAGAAAACAATATTTGTGCTTAATTTACTTACTTTTAATTTCTCTATAGTCGTAAGGAGCTCTTTTTAGTAATATTCTTGCAGTAAATAATGGAATCAAGCTGGAACACAAGAGGTTCCACTTAAATTTGAGAAGAAATTTTTTCTCAGTGAGGGTGACAGAGCACTGGAACAGGCTGCCCAGGGAGGTTGTGGAGTCTCCTTCTCTGGAATTCAAAATGCACCTGGACACCTTCCTGTGTAACATCATCTAGGTGTTCCTGCTCTGGCAGGGGGATTGGACTAGATGATCTTTTGAGGTCCCTTCCAATCCCTAGCATACCGTGATACCGTGATACTGTGAAACAGCAGCTGGAAAAAAAAAAGTGTAAAACAGATATAGGTATTCGATGTTTAATCCCCTCAGAAATAATATCAATAATATAGAAGTAGATATCCATGATCTATGTTAACCTTCATTTTACAAATGATTTTTCACTACAGCCTCGAGGCACGATGGAATGTTAATAACACTGATATACATCAGTGGTAATAATTACGAGATAGTTGTGAATCAGACGTCATCTGGGTTTGTAGTTACAGCTCTTGCCTGTACTTTCAGGATAATACCAGCCTTCTTGTTACTAGATTGTATGTAGGTGACAACTTTTTCCAAACGGTGTGACATTCTACTCTTTGGGGTTTAGTTTTTTTCCGGAAGAAATACACAGGACATCTTTCTCAATTGACCCTTTCATGGGAATAGATGATAAGGAAACAGCAGGATCTAAAGGCAGATCTGCTTGTAGTGCTAATCAGGTGATAACAACAGATAATACTGGTAACACGAGTTGGGAGCTCGGTTCTTCACATTGCATTCACCGTGCACAAGCCATGGATTGGCACCTCTGTCTTGAATATTTGAGCTCTTCTGTATGTGCTATATCTTACCCATGTTCCTTGCACTACAAATTACTCATCTCACACGGAATTCCAAAAGAAAGCACTTTAATCTTAATTTATGATAAACAAGAACTGAGAAGTCTTTTTTATTAATACATCAAAGTATTATCTCCAAGGGGAGTTAGTTTCATATTAATGTTCAGTGTTTAATATAAATTCACAGCATGAAGACCACCTCAGATGGGTAGAGATTCTCTGATGCATATCTGATCGCCGGCATGTAATTTGAACATCTACAGCACATGAAGGATATAATCAAAGAATAATTAATATGTTGATGAGGAATTATGTTTTGTTCTACTTATCTGCATAATTCAGAGAGAAAGTTTACAATGACAACACCTAGCTTTCGGGGTATTGTTTACCTTTTCACTCAAATTATAACATGAAGCATTCTCCTGCATTCCATAGTGCCTTTCATCTGATGAGCTCCAATTACTGTCTGACCAATTAACTTAGTACTGCACACATGAAAACCACTTTGGGTATTGTGGAAAAACTGAGCAAGGCATTGAAGTCTGAAACTTGACCTCCAGTTTAGGACACTGAGCTTCAAAACCCTGACTTCCAGAGACACTAAATCTCTGTCTTTAATTGGAGTTACAAGTACCCATGAGAGCTGAAACTAATGCTCAGACCAGCACTACATCCTCTTGGGAGCCCTCTGAATGTCAAGCCACTCCAGAGACCTTGTACATCTTGTATGCTGCTTGAATTCAAGCTGTTTGCAGATCTCTCCTATCCTTGCAAGAGATGGCATTTTTCAAAGACGGAGGGTAGCTGCAGGCTGCATGTAATGGGGTCCATCTGCTGCATCCAAATTCAAACCAGATCTCAAGGGCAGGTTACCAGACAAAACACCTTGTGCAATTTATGTGCGTTGAAGAAACATACCTTGTGTACAGATTGAAGAATTTACTGCCCCTGTGATTAAAGTATTAGCAATCTAATCAAAGACTTAGTCCAGGTACAAAGATAATGACACGATTTCAAGTATAAAGTTAAGGCAAGTTTCCAGTAGTGATACAGTTGGAATTGATACATATATACATCCTATTAGCTACATATCTTCCTGGTGTTATGCTTACCCTTCTTATGAATCTCTGGGTCCTAAAGTCAATGGTGCTAGTCTTCCTCAAGAAGAACAGGGGTGCAGAGGAGCTTACAGTAAGTTTTCATCTGAAATTCTCCACTAAAAGTATGATGTTGCTGGTGGAGATATTTTCCTCACTGTTAGGTCAGTTTAGGGCTATTCTTAGAGATTTCCTAAAATAATCCCAGAATCGTAGAATGGTTGGGGTAGGAAGGCATATCTGGAGGTCATCTTGTCCAGCCCCCTTGCTCAAGCAAGGCCACCTACAGCTGGCTGCCTAAAACCACGTCCAGATGGCTTTTGAATATGTCCAAGGATGAAGCCTTTACCACCTTCCCGAGAAACATGTACCAGTGCTCGATCACTTTTCACCAATATAAGTGTTTCCTGATGTTCCGATGGAGCCTCTTGTGTTCTAGTGTGTGCCCCTTGCCTGTCACTGGACACCACTGAGAAGATCCCATCTCTGCCCTCTTTGCATCCTCCCTGTAGATATTTATACCCATAGATGAGATTCCCCTGAGACCTCTTCCCCAGGCTGAATAGTCACAGCCTCCCCTGTCTGTCAGGTGCTCCAGTCCCTTAATCGTATTCGTAGCCCTGTGCTGGACACACTCCTGTAGAACTGTATCTTCCTTTTACTGGTGAGCCCAGAACTGGAGCTGGAACACCAGATATGGCCTCACCAGTGCTAATGAGAGGGGAAGGACCACATCCCTTGACCTGCTGGCAACCCTCCTCCTAAGGCAGCTCAGCATGCTGTCTGCCCTTCTTGCCAAAAGGGCCCATTGCTGCCTCGTGTTCAACTTGGTGTCCACCAGACCCCCAGGTCCTTTGCTGTCAAAGCTGCTTTGCAGCCTGTGGGCCACTCACTTGCTCTTTCACTCTTCAAAAATAGTGATCCAAGAAGATGTATAACATCAATATGGTACATGAATATATAACATGAACATTTGAGTAGGTACGTATAGCTACAATGTTTCAATGACTGCTTATTAACAGTATCTATTAGTTATGGAACTGTCAATGGTACATTGTAAAAATTGCTGTATAGCACAGCTGGGTGGTAGGTGAACATACTTCAGTCTTGAAGGTTTTCTAAATACCAGCTGGAGTCAACATTTTCCTTTTCAATATGAACTCAGCAGCTATTTTGGTCTTCAGGCCGCTCTGGTCCATAATACGTAGCAGTTTGGATCATAAAATCATAGAATGCCACCTATATCACTTAAGAAGGGATCCCAGAGACAGAAACTCACAAAATGAGAGTCTGTTTTCAAAATTTGGCCCATAGTGACTCTGTGAGTCACCAGAAGTTTTGGAATAGATCCCAAGGGATGGGATTGTTACCCCTTCTCTACCTATTTAATAATGTTCCTTCCACATTAAAAATACAATATATTTTATAGTAGAGCCCTTAAAGACTCACATTTTCCAGACCTTTATCCAAGCACATTTTTCAGTGGACGTACAGTGTTCATGTATCAGAGCGCTATTAATTCTCAAGTCAGCGGTGCTGAGCTTTTGAGCAGCAGGCCAAATAGGTGGGAAGGGCAGCATGGTACTGAAGAATGGGGTGGGTGGTACTCTGTCCTTCGAGTCCGTGCTGAGCCAAGACTCATGGGGGCTGTCAGAAAGGCAAGAAAAGGGGGAGGATGCGAAGGGAATCAAGCTCTTAATCACTTCTGCCCATTAGCAACGCCAGAGTATTTTTCCTAAGACTGAAGGGAGGAGTGCCTGATGTCCTTGTCAGCTCCCAATGTATATATATTATTTGAATTTTATCTGTCTCATAAATCCAGTTAGTAGTTTCAGCTGGATAAAGTATTCTCCTTGTTTCTTGTCATAAACTGCTGCAGCGTTCTTTTATGCAGCTGCCACATTTCATCCTAATGCAGCTGCATTTCACCCAGGGATGAAGTGATCCCTATATATAACTTTCGCATCAGTTTTTATAACCGTTTAAAGTGCCTCAAGATGAGATGTGGGATGCAAGCTATTGTTTTATTAGTGTCATCACAAAGTGCTGCATTGTACAAATCATTTGCAAGCTAAGAAGAAAAGTGGGTTTGAAGTGAGACTTGATAGGGAGAGATTTTTTGAGTTAGGAGGGCTTTAAAATCCTGTTTCAGGAATTTAAAAGGAAGATGGCAAAAAAATGAAACAAACTAGCATGGAGTAAGGTTGCATAAACTGAATAGACATGCAAAAATGTCAGAGAAATGAATGGCAGGGAGTCAATTTTAAGTGACTTCAGAGTGGAAGACACAGAAAGAAAAGGAGAAAGGGAAACCAGCAGTAAATATAAATTATCGTGATGATAAGCAGCAACCAAGGAGCTCAAGAGGACACTCAAAGGAAGACCTGAATCTCTCGTTTTTATCATATAGATGAGTTATGTAACACAGGTGCAACTTTTCAGCATCAGATGGCACTATTAAATGTCTTTGCTGCGTTATTAATGTTGTGTCTGAGACTTTCAAATATTAAGACAACTTGGCGTCCAAATCCCATTGTATTCTCACGTTTAGGTGCCCAATTGTCCTGTCCCACCCTGCACCTCAGCAGAGCGAGTTACTGAGAAATCTACATCATGGGAAGATTCCCTGGGGAACTGATTTTCTGCTAAAGATTCTTAGAGGCACTGATGGCTGCCTGGAACACTGGCTCATTACTCTGAATTGAGAGTCCTTCAGGTTATTTCTTGCTCCTGAGGTCCTTTGTGTCCCTGTGTCCTTGCTGACTTGTGCTGGTTGCTTCAGTGGCCCCTGCAAGTCACCTCTCAGCTTAAAGAACTTATGGAGTGTAGCACGTTGTACACTGAAAACTGTTAGTGATTTTTCCTTGTTGTTGCAATGCTATTTGCATAGCTGCCATCATGTTATTAGCATGAGGGAAACGCTTGGGTTGTATACCTAGCTCTGATGAGATCTGGATGTAAAAAATACTAATACGGACACTGTTCTCAGACCTGAAAAGTTTTGTGCCTGATAAACCTGCTATAAATATCAGACCTACCAATTTTACCAGTATCCCGTTAATTTTGGAGAGGGATTCAACATAATCCTCTCACTCAAAGGGGACTTAGGTTCCTAACTCCTGACTGGAATAGCACACCTTTCTTCTCGGGAAATGCAGCCTTGCTCAAGGTAAAAGGCTGATGAGAAGCCTCCCAGCTGGTATGCACAGAATGTGTAGTAGGGAACAAGCTAATTGTCATAGTGTCTAAAAGAAACATTTTATACAGTCCCAGACTGTGTCTGAGCAATAGAAGTGTCAGTAGCTCAGAAGGAAAAGGCATATAAAGCATTATCTAACCAGGAAAAAAATAATCTTATAGTACTGTCTTTAGTTTGGTTTCATTTATTTCACTCTGGAGAATCCTTTATGGTGGTAGCAGTGAGTAGTTAGATAAGACTCCAGCTCGGTTTTGAGCTCACTCGTCTCCTGACCTAGTGTCATTTGACAATGAATTTTATAGATTGTATTAAAAAAAAATAATTTATCAGTTCAGATTGCCTTCCTTCTTTTTCATTCCTCCCTTTTCATTAATCTCCCCGTCCTTGCGCTGCAAGGTAGAGTGTGTAAAAGTTCCCAATATCCTACTTTTGTATTACCCTTGATTTTGTACCCTTTTATCATAACCCTTCCTTATTCATCTGCTCTCCAAGGTAAACAGTCTCAATCTTTTAATCTCTCAGCGTATGAGATTTTTTTTCATGTCCATAAATAATCATGCTTCTCACTTTCAACCTTTCTAAGAAGTCAGAGCATGAGTGAACATCATCTGACTATTATTCACCAAGTGTAAAGAATTACACATAAAGAAAGTATTCATGAGCTTGAAAGGATCTTTCTCTATTGACATTTGAATTATATTCAGCCACAGTTTAAAAGGTCCATATTTTATTGTATTATTACTAGTACCACAATATTCTGCAAAAGCTTAAGGTCTATTAAAATAATAATTTGACAGCTTTATTCGTTCCTTGCTTGCAAAACATAACCCTGCTTCTAATAGTAATTATATGGCATGTTATAAAATAATTCCAATGAAATTCCACTTTTGAAAACCTTATTATCAGGATTTATTGAAGAGTATGCACTGTAGTGTAGTAAAATCATATAAATTCATTGTATGCTTATGTTTTCTTTTATTTATGATATATTGGTACTATAAATGGTAATTTTACGGGTGCGTGATACAATTACCTTTGCATTATTATTAGAATTCTTCTGGAAAAGTCTTATGGAGTGGAAGGGAACGAGGTAAAGCATTGGTCCTCTACCTAAAAGCCTTCCATCAAATGGAGTTTTCATGAAATTATGCTAAAAGCCTAAATAATTTCAGAGACACCAATATCCTTTGCACAAAAAAATATGCCATCCTATAAATAAAACTTTAGAATTTTCCCTTTTAAAGAATTCTGTTAGGTACAATGCTACATGAAAGGTTACAGAGAATTTTATCTCTCTTTATTAAATTGCATGGGACTTTTCGCTTTGGGAATTTGAGAAGTTTTGTGTTTTTCCATGATCTACACCAATCTGCTTGCAGTAGTGAAGCAAGAAAATAATCTAGTAGTTAAGGTATTAACTTGCTTCTTGCAAGCTATAGATATGAGCCTCTGTTTTACTGTGAATTTCCTATGTGACCTTGGAAAGTCATCTTTTGTTTACAAACATTTTCCTGTTTTTTTTCAATTTAGCACATTTGCTGTACTGTAATGTAATTTCTTAGCTCTGACGTAGCTTTGTAAATGCCATTCATGGGAAAACTGTCAGCCTTCAGTGTTAACATAGTAGCTGAGTGACTGTGAAGTGATGAGTTTAGGTATCAGGAATTTGAGATTTGGTCTGTCCGGACCAGATTTCTGAAGTTGTTAATAACTGAGGAGCGATCTAGATATATTTTTATGGTAAAGGAGTCAGGCACCTAATTCCCACCAACCTTATCTCTAACCTATACTCCTGAAGTGCTTTAAGTCCCCATCTGTAAAATAAGAGTTACACAGATAATTATCCTAAAGATCATGAGATGTACAGGCAGGAGAGTTATGGTGGCCACTGAAGTAGCTCAGACTGGCTAATACACTGTAGACCTGTTCTCCCATGACAGGGGGGTTGGATTAGATATCTCTGAGGTCCCTTCCAACTTAGGCCATTCTATGATTCTGTGATTCATACAGCTTCAGCCTGAACTGAACTCCTGCATCTGCCCTCATGAGTCCTCTTTTTGGGAAGACATCAGGGTGGTGAGATGGCTTGCTGGTAACATGAGAGGTGTATGGGGCACAAGGCATGCATCAAGACTGATGAGGCAAGGCTGAAGCTCTCCCACACAGTGTCTACAGCTGCCTTGAGCGTGCCTCGGGTGTAAGACATGATCAACGTTTCATTCCCAGGAGTATTCTCTAGTTGACCTTTCACACAAGTCCACAGCAGCTCCTGAGAGTAAAAGGTGTTACTAAACTCAGGGTTGAGATGAACCTCCAAATTGACTCTAAAATGCCACATAGATGTTCTGGAAGATGCAGTACAGACTCCATCATCCCAACAGTTTTCTTTCTCTTGAAAGAGAGAGTAAGACAAGGGCCAGAAGGTAATGTAAAGCACCAGCCTAATCATCTCTAAACACTCTAAACCCTGTGAACTGTAGTCAAGCTGTTACTCGACTCCCAAACACCGTTTGCAATAGTGAGACCTCTTCCACCTAACAACGGCTTGGGATGGCCGCTGGAGCTCTCTGATGTGGCTGCACAGGAAAATGTACTCCTTTCCAATGACTTGATTAATCATTTTCTCTAATACTCTCAGATATTTTATTTTAAGCCTCGTAAATTAGATTTAAGTGGTGAGCAATATAGGGAGAATAAAAAAGAGAGCTTAAGCAGTGATTTCTTACAGACAGATGAATAATAAAGGTTATCACATAAAGTTGACATAAACACAACAGATCGGGCAATTATGTGCCTTATTTATTCTAGTTGCTATTTCTTTCATCGCATTATTCAGAGGAATATCTGAATCTCAAATAAAATATGTGATTTTTGAAAAAGAGAAGAACACCAAAACAGAAGATAGAAGAGACAAGAGAGAGAACAACTTTTTAGACACCTCTCCTGTGTTCTTTCACATGAGGAAGGACTGTCCCAGGGACTTGGTTTTCTTGGGCTCGTTAAAATGCACCTAATGTGGACTAAACAGACCCCTGAGAGGATCCGGGTCAGCCTAATCTGGGTCTGCTAATCCAACAGCAGACTGTTCCCTGTTTGAGGGGTTCGTTTTCTGACAGTTTGGAGAGTTGAGCTAGATCTCTGAAGAATTAGGCAGGAGCTGTGTGGCATGAACGGAAGCAGAAGAAGGATCCAGCTAGCATGGAGTAGGCAGGGGAGGATGTCCTCTTTGGTGGCAGCTGACTGCTTGAGTCTTACTCTGGTATTGGGCACCATCAAAGCAATTTGTGAAGAATCAGAGAAAATGTTAGAAGAAAGACTGGAAACACCTCTCTCCATTTCAGCCCCAGAATAGCCAGAGCACCCACTGAGTTTTCAGTAGAGTGTTGGTGTCTTCTTAATGATGTAAATTTAACCTCATGAAGTTCAATAAGGACAAGTGTAGAGTCCTGCATTTGGGGAGAAATAACACCAGGCACCGGTACAGATTAGAGGACATCCTGCTGGAAACCAGCCCCATGGAGAAAGACTTTGGAGTCCTAGTGGACGGTAAATTGTCCATGTTGTGCATTAGGAAAAGTGTCCAGCAGGCCTAGGGAAGTTCTGCTCCCCCTCTACTCTGCCCTGCTGAGACCACACCTGGAATACTGTGTCCAGTTTTGGGCTCCCCAGTTCAAAAGAGACAGGGACCTACTGGAGAGAGTCCAGCAGAGAGCTATGAGTATGATTAAGGAACTTGAACATCTCTCCTATGGAGAGAGACTGAGAGAACCGGGGCTGTTTAGCCTTCAGAGGAGATGACTGAGAGGGGATCTTATCAATGTATATAAATATCTGAGGGTTGGGTATCGAGAGGAAGGGGACAATCTCTTCTCAGTGGTGCCCAGTAATAGAACAAGAAATAATGGGTTTAAGTTAGAACATAGGAAGTTCCACCTCAACATGAGGAGAAACTTCTTTACTGTGAAGGTTAGGGAGCACTGGCACAGGCTGCCCAGAGAGTTTGTGGAGTCTCCTTCTCTGGAGACTTTCAAAACCCACCTGGATACGTTCCTTTGTGGCCTGCCCTAGGGGATCCTGCTCTGGCAGAGAGGTTGGATGAGAAAATCTTTCAAGGTCCCTTCCAACCCCTAACATTCTGTGAAGGACAAACCCACCATCAGGTGTGGTGGGGTGAGCAGCCTTTTGGTCAGACCAAGAGAGATGCTGCTTGTAGGTTGATGGTGGCTCACGTGCTTCTGGGAGGAGCTGTAGCTTCTGCCAGCCTTGAGCACAAAACTACAAGCCTTGTCCTCTCTGAAATTGCTCTTCTCAGTGTGACAGCCCTTCTCTGTGCTGTTGAAAAGCTGCTTTGGAGCCACCTGTGTAATTTTCCAGGTCGTTCAGGGTTGCACCAAGCCAATGCAGCTGCTACAGACTGGTTCAGACCTCTGGGTTAGCCTGGACATGGCAACAGAACTGGACCAACACTACCAAAAGTATTTCTGCAACCCGTCATTAATAGCTCTAGTGAGGCCTTTTTGGTGCTGTACTCATTCCCTCTCAAAGAAGTCTTCGCTGATGTTTAACTAGTAAGTAGAAAAAGTGAGCATTAGAGTATGTGCACAGAAAAAAAGGTTAAACTGAGCATCTCAAACTATGTTTTAAGCATCAAAACATCCAGTAATAAAAGCATCTGCATTGCATCCTGAACTGTAACTTGGATTATATGCCCAGAGCAAGATAATAGAAATCACCTTTGATGTCTGCTGATGAGTAAATCCTTGCTTGTGCCTTTTCACCTAAACTGTAGGTGTGACCGAGAGGGGAATGGCTGGAGCAGGTGCCTTTAGCTGGTGGAAATGCATGTATATGAGCAAAGTTGTATTTTTGCCTGGGCCAGCAGCACATTGCACTTCTCACCTTCTGCTGTCCTCTGATAAAGAGCAAAAAGAAAAGAGATATGGGAGGGAACTGGGCACTTGATACATGTCCAAGATGCAGTATCCTGGAAGCTGACTTCATAAATCTTATTCAAGGCTGAATCTATTTGTTTGAGGTGATCATTCAGAAAATGGGAATACTCCCCACAGATGCCTCCATGGAGGAGATAGGGCCAAAGTTTTGAAGGCAGAAGTTAATCAGTCAATCATTTTTGACTGGTTGCAGTGTGTTAAGAACAGCCTCATATAAAATTAACAAAACAAAAACAAACAAGCAAGAAAAAACACACAGAGATCAAAAAAAAAAAAAAGAGTAAGATTTATTTTTACTTTCTTGGTTATTCCCTGCAATTATTCACCCATCGCAACCTGAGATTATTTTAGCTCTCACTTGGGCTGCAGGAAGATTCCTCAGCAAACTCCCCTGAGCAGCCAACTGCAAAAAACCACTGAAATACGATAAGCATGTAAGAGCATTAAATGGTAGCATTCTCCATCATGCAAAGCCTCTGTTAGTTGTTCTTCCAGGCCAGATGAAGCTAGAATGTACGTACAGCTGTTATGAGTTGTAAAATACATTTTGAAATGGGATTGATTCATCTGTGTTTCATGAGATTGAATTAAGCAAAAGAGAAAAGTATAAAGACTTGTCTTTTTTTCCAAAGCATTTAATAAAAAATATTCAGTCTCACTGGAACATAATAGAGATGTGTTTTCAGCTCACAGATGTGCAGTAGTGAGAGCCATGTTTTTATGTAAGCTGCTCATTCTTCTGTTCAATGTTAAGAACTGAATGTACTTTCATACTCCTTTTTTGGCCTTGACATGAACTAATGTCAAAGCAGATGAAGACCTGGTGGTAAATCCTTTTCAGCACTGCTAATGATTGCAGCCATTGCAGAGCTGTTACTGGCTGTCTAATCGTCTTTGGGAAATTGGGCTTTTGGTGCATAGACTTTTTTTTCCTGAATTTTGATTTCTGCAACAAAATTTGCTGGCGTGACTTGGTATTTAGAAGAGCAGAAAGATGTGTGGGTCACATACTGCAGAGTATATTCACAGCAGGTTTTATGGTGAGCTTCAGTGGGTAAAGTCATTAGGGGTGTAATGAGTGAACAGAATTACATGGGGAAAAATTCATGCCAGAGTCTCCTACCTATAAAAATGCACTTTAGTAGAAAACAGATTTACAACTGAAATTTTTTTCCATGCAAGGCATAACAAGCAGAAGAGTGACTGAGCTTGATTTTCTTTTTCCATTTCCATTTCTTGTTTTATATTTAGGGTTTTGTATTATGACTGCCTAGATTTTACAACCACAAATGTACCAAACCCCTTGACTGGTTTATTCAGGTTGAATAATAAGCAACATAAAATGTCTTCTTTCTTCGACGCCTGCGCACTCCATTCCTTAGCATTTTGTAAATGTAAGAAGTGCAGATATGTGTTTTGACTTTGATCTTGTGAACTGAACGTGTTCAAGCAGTAGGTGCTGATCTAGATCTGGGCAGTGAGGTGTCACCCAGACTACCCCAGAAACCCACGTTTATCTGAGTGAGCCTCTATTTTCAGTCATTTCTCCAGTTGTTCTGGGAGCAGCTGCACATGTAGGCAGTGTGAGTGCTGAGCAGAGCCAGACCTGGCACACTGCTTTCCAGAGAATGAGCCCATAGAGCTCAGTAAAAGTGGAGGCACTCTGCTGTCACCGTGTGTCAGTCATCTCAGAGGTTGGGTGCATAACCGTGTGTGTGAGTGACGCAGTGCACAAAGTCTGCTTCACGGGAGACACGTCAAAATCTATCGTCTGGTTTTGTGTAGCTGACATTTGTTTACTGCTGCTCTAGTAATTGCATGGGATGGATCTGCTTTTCCTATGCAAAAAGCTTTAGGTCTTATGCAGTCCCCCTCTTGAACATGACATTCTTCCATTCCCTCATGCTCATCTGTCCCTACTGTCACCTCAGAAATAAGGAGGAGCTATTCTCTTGTCCGGCTGATGATTGCCCCACCTCTTCCATAGGGGTAGGACACGTATTACACAGCGGAAGCTGTTTGAAAGGGGAAACCTAATCCAGCATCAGCTGTGTCTGTACTTCAGTAGTGGAGAGGTGAGGACAAGATGACACAAACTGATTCCTCTCCTCATGGCCTAGTACTAGCCTTCTCAAGAGAAGATTTGTCTTGATAGGTGACTGAAAGTACAAAACAGGCCTGGCAGCAGATTAAAATTAAGAGTGAACAGTTTGGGGTCCAGTGCTTGAAGCTACTGCCTGTATGTATTTTATTTAGTCACACAGACATACCTGTAGCTGTTTATCCTCCCTCTGTTAGGAGCCACAAGAGAAAAGCACTGTCAGTTCTTGATTTATCACATCTATTTTAGACACTAAGGTGAAATGAATCACATCCTGGAAATAACTGTCTCTCTTTAGACTGTGGAGGGAGTCTACATAATAGAGTTCGAATGGCTAAAGATAGGAAGGTGCGTCCTACCTGTGCAGTTGCCCCTTCAGCAGCATTAGACCTGCATTGGGGTTTCCTGGCAGAGCTTTCAGTGGCCTTCACTTGGGACTTTTCTCCACAAGAAGTGTCAGAGGCGGAGAAAACACAGTGCATGCTCCCTGTCACCCCATTTCTTCCACCCTGTTTCATCTTCACCTCTCCCCAACAACCTACCCTTGAGGGAGGACACTGGACCACAAACCTTGATGAGCAACTTCCGCTGCATGGAAATGATTACACGTCATCCCTGTCACCAAGCAGCTGTGCAAACCTCAGGGTCCTGTGGAAGCTGGTGGATTTCTTTTAGGGACTGTATTTTATTTTTGATGCTATAAAAAAGAATACTTCAGAGTGATGCCAGTACTTGTAAGCAACAAACAGCTACTACCAAGTCTCTTTGCTCTTTCCTTATAATTAAAAGAACTTTTAATGCAAAATAACAAAAGTGTGAACTTTTTTCTCTTTCTGCTCAGAAATTGAAGCAAAGGAAGCGTGTGACTGGCTACGTGCAGCTGGATTTCCCCAATATGCTCAGTTCTATGAGGGTAAGTAGTTTTTTCTCCTCTTTGTGTGGTACTGAAAGTGCGCTGGGCCCTTGCCAGGAGAGCTTGCAGTTGGCCAACTCTAAGTTTGACTGAGTTACGGCCATGGCTGGCTGCTTCACAAAGCCTGAGCTGCTGGAGTCATACCAGTGCCTAAAGAAGAGAAAAAAGAGGGACATAGTTTGTGTAAATCCAAGTACAAAAAATCCAAACACATAAGTCTTTTTTTTTTTTCCCAAACTTCCTGAACTGTGTCTTAAAATAAGATTGAAAGCACTGAAAGTTAATGAAAATTTCAGTCTTACTGAAAATGAGATTGAAAACTCTGCAAAGGTACTAAAAGTGAATAATCAGAGCTGCGTTTTACATTTGCAAAGCAAGAAAAGCCAGTATTTTGGTGCTAACTTAAAGCAAATGATCATGTCCCCTTCCAGGCTGTAGAGTTCCCGCCCAGGGAGGTGGTGTCTGGGAGAGCAGGATGAGTCGACATACTGTTGCTGTGTTCACAAACAGTTTGGGGGACTGTGGCAGAATTATTCATGCTCTCCCTAGCTCAGTGCTGAGAAGGAAACTGCAGCTGATCTGCTTTTTTTTCCTGAACTGAATATTCTCTCTGCCAGAGACACAGAGCCATCTCAGGCGTGCTCAGGTTTATTAGCTGAAGCGTAGCTCCACCAAACACTGCTGGACACCTTCCAGGGTCAGCTTGGGTCTGGAGGCATCACGGCTCCATGCACAGAGCGACGGCCAAGAAACCTCACGGGTCAGAGCCAGCTCTCTGGAAAGACAGCTTGGACGCCATCCATCTCGTCACGTGGGGCTGAGGGCGGTGGGGAGCATGATGCTGAGGACACTTCCACAGCTTCTGATGGCCAGCTGAGGTCCCTCAAGGCTCAGGTGCTGGCTTCCGGTGGGCTGCCGGGGTGCCTGGGGAGTAGTAGCACCATGCAGAGGTGCTCAGTTGCCTTTGCAGGAGCCAGGAGGGCTTTGTTAAACCCTGAAAGGAACAGAGACTAATAAGCCTGCCAGACCAAAGCTGACATAGATGTGTGTCTACCACAGTCCCTGGGTGCCCAGTAGTACTTTTGTGTCTGCCTCGTAATTAGAGTAACTCAGATACCCACTCTCCAGGAGAAAAGAGAGCTTGCTGCCTGCCAAACTCAGAGGGATGTTCCCTCCAGAAACAACCAGTGCTGGGCTCTCACAGTTCCCATACAATCTATACGCGCTCCAGACAAACTGCATCCCTGAAAATGAGGTCCTTTTTACAGGCATCTATTATGGCAGCGTTAAGCACTAGTGTCTGAGAACGCTGTCTGCAGTTCCTGTATCCCGGCGCCCTGCTGCGATACCTAAGCATGGCAGAGCAGTCTGGAGAGCAGCCACAACGCTGGAACCCGTCCCGCCGTCACAGAGCCCACTAATATGTTGCAGCCATGTAGCTTTTTATTACAAATGTCAGCTTCCAGCACACTAGTCTGGCTTTTGAATTAATATTAGGGGTTATAATTCAGCTCGGTTTTTTGGGTCTCTGTTACTCGAGTAACCCTTTGTCTGAAATCGTTATTTGGACCAGTATTAAAAGCAAAAAGCGCAGAACATTTCTGTTTCATGGGGAAAGCCTGTCTAGCAAATCACTCATTAAGTCTCATTAAGGAGAGAACCTTATTGCTCATGTGGATAAAGAAAGTGTGTTGGTAATTCCCTGATCTCGTTTGTTTGTGGTAGGTGCCAGAAAGAATAGCTTACAACTGAGTATCCTGTTAAAGCCAAAATGAAATAATCTTTCTCTCTCTGGTGCACAGGACGTTCAACTATACCTTTAACAATAAAAAAAAATAGTAAAGTGACTGAAAGGATTACAGACACAAATGGAAGGGAACCAGAGCTGAGTGAAATTGGTCATGCTAGATTTCAGTGAGCAAGCACATGCAAAGCATATTAGACAATGTATTTTCATTTGATTAGCAAGCAGTCATCTTAATATTGTGTCTCCTTTTATAGACTCACAGTTTCCCATTGACATTGCTGCAGTAAAGAAAGATCATGATTTTCTTGACAAGGACCTTGTAGAACCTCTTTGCAGGTAAATAACACCTAAAGTGCTTTTTTTTCTGATAATTTAAAAACATGAGATGATTTGTTACTGTTAGCATAGCAGTCGAAGCAACAGCAGAGGTGTTTGCTTGTCCACATGAACTAAGCAGTGATATCTGTAATGCTACTATTCTGAATTAATTTCTCTTACCGAAAATCCTGAAGTAAGACCCCCACTACATTCATAGAAACCATCACATAATTTGAAAAGGCCCAAATCCAATGGATTTGAAACACCTACCTTTTAAGACAGAACTAGCAGTAGTATAAGCAAACCCTGAATAAATGAGAGATATATTTGAGTGGCACAGGACTAATATATGCACACAGACAATATATTCATCAGTGACCTGGACAAAGGGACAGAGTGTATCGGGCAAGTTTGCCAGCAATACAAAACTGGGAGGAGTGGCCATCACACCAGAGGGCTGTGCTGCCATCCGCCATGACCTGGACAGGTTGGAGAGCTGGGCAGGGAGAAACCTAATGAAATTCAAGAAGTGTGAAGTACTGCATCTGAGGAAGAACAGCTCCATGTATCAGTACACGTTGGGGGCTGACCTGTTGGAGAGGAGCTGTGGGGAGAAGGACCTGAGAATCCCAGTGGACAGCAGGCTGTCCATGAGTCAAAAACGTGCTCTTGTTGCCAAGAAGGCCAGTGGCATCCTGGGGTGCATTAAGAAGAGAGTGGCCAGCAGGTCAAGGGAGGTTATCCTCCCCCTCTAGTCTGGACTGGTGAGGCCTCACCTGGAGTACTGTGGGCTCCCCATTTCAAGAAGGACAAGGAACTACTGGAGAGAATCTAGCACAGGGCCACTAAGATGGTGAGGGGACTGGAGCCTCTGCCATGTGAGGAAAGGCTGAGAGAGCTGGGTCTGTTTAGCTTGGAGAAGAGGAGGCTGAAGGGGGAATCTCATCAACGCTTATAAATGTGGGTGTCGGAAAGATGGAGCCAGACTCCTATGGAATCTCCATCTCTGTAGACTTTCAAAAGTCTGCCTGGACATGTTCCTGTGTGATCTACTCTGGGTGATCCTACTCCAGCCGGGGGGTTGTATTAGATGATCCTCAGAGGTCTCTTCCAACCCCTACTATTCTGTGATTCTGTAAGTGTTATGTCCAAGCACAGCAGAAAAGATGAAACTTCATTGCACAGAATTCAGCAAATACTTTCTCTGGCAGCAGACATGGTTTTCATGCTGCTGTGATTCCCTTGGTACTCTCCTTTTGGCACCAGTAGCAGAAGTGGGGGCAGTACCCTACAGTACTACAGCTGCTAAAACTAATCACTGGTTTGCCCCTCCCAGAGGGCTTGTGTTTGCTGTTTATCTAGCTTTTCATACTCCGCCTGTGATGAATATACCGTATTCCATTGCTCAAGTGCTGTCCCCCGGGACTCAAGCAGCAGCAATTCTGTGATAGTTTTGCAAAACCACATTGCAGAAGTATTGTTCCCCTCTTCTTTCTCCTGTGCTCAGCTCAAGCTGAGTTCTCCTCTTTAGCAAGGACAAAGGACCATCTGGCCCCTAACCAGGCAGACTTTATTACATGTTACGGAAACTTTCACAACACCAACACCAAAATAATTGGACAAAACACTATTTCCCCTTCTGCAACTGTGCCTAAAGTCATCGCAGACTGTATGCTGTTCCACTGCACGTCGTACTGTGTGTTGCAGGGATTAATGAGTCTGTGATGGAGGATTGCAGAGAGGATTTCTGAGAATCAGAGAAAATAGGGCTGGAAGAGAGTTCATGTAGTCCATTTCTCCATCCAGAGAAATAACTTCCTTCTTGGAGGATCCACGTAGTTCCTGGACATAGCTGTCAGAATGCTTTCCCAATACTCCCGTGCTGCAAGTGAGACCTGTTGCTTCTTATTTTGTCTGTGGCAGATACGGGCAGCAGAATATTCTCTCTCTCTCTCTGTAGTAGCCTTTGTGTCTGAAGAGCAGTCAGGAGGAAGGGACTTGGATCCTTCAATGCTTGCTCTCAAAGATGCTGGGGAGCAGAGTAACTGCAGACTGCTACTCACTACACCTTGGTGGGAGGGATTGCTATGTCCATGCCTAGAGAAACCTTGTTTCTGCACAGAGGTGGAATAACAACTCGTGTACTAGTTAGGTAGAAATACAAGTAGTATGTACAGGTTATGTTTTCAGATTGCAGATATTTAATTTGCTGTAACTCAGCAGCTCCAAACCTTTAGCTGAGAGTGACCTGTAAAAAAAGCGATTGTACTGAATGTCAAGATCCAGGTTCATCGTAGGAATAAACAATGTTAGCCACTGCCCCCGGTACCGGCTTTGTACATTGTATGAGCTATCAAGGCAGCATCTTCCAAGTTTTCCAGTGTACTGAAAAACTTCACAGCCCAGATGACCACTGTGGCCAGTTTTCTGCTCTGCATTGGCGTAACTACAAGGTGAGTGCCAGTATATCGTATGACAGCCCCAGGCTATGATGCACTTTCATGAAACAGAAAACAAAAAAAAGTTTGGTTACTATTTCTATATGCACCAATTCCCAGGTCAGGAGCCAGACTTCCATTCTTAAAACACCCAAAATTGCCCACAAAGCTGTGCATGACCACTGACTAATAGTGCATTGAGCCTGTAGTACTAAACAAAATGAATTTATCTTTTTTTTTTTAGAATAATTTTAAAGCTGGAGTGCCAGAATGGATAATAAGTTTGACTGGAGTTACGGTTCTAGCATAAACACTGAATTTCCCTGCTTTTGAGGGTTGAAACTAGACTCTTGATCTCATTTTATAATCGGTTTTCTTGCAGCATTGCAGTATACAAGACAATATGAGGCGCGACTGCAAAAGGAACTTTTCTTTTTCTAAGGCAGCTGGCAGTATTTTAGTCAGAAAGCCTAAGACTCACTGTTGTAAAAGATTTCAGTGACCTTTCTGAGATATTCTAACATTCCTGCTGTTTACAATATCATTTGAAAATCTGGTAGAGTAAAGACCAAATTTGAGGCCTTTGGGTTAGAGGCATATCTATCAAGAGATTCCACTCAGATTTTATTGAGTAACGAACAATAGAAAATTGCCATGCAGTCTGCAGGCAAACGCTGTCAGCCTGCCAAAATAGTAATTGGGCATGAAAACTTTATAGCTGATCTCTGTATCTGTTCCAAAATAGCAGCAACCAACTCTGCTCTGGGAACTTTTGTGGCTGCTGTGATAAGAGGGTGAGAAGGAAAAGCCAAGCCATGTTGTACTTTTTGTATTCATGTAAATACAGTGACCAAGAATATAAAGAACAAATATGTAACGGTCTGATACCTAGGCCCCTAAACCAAGCTCTTAAAATTTGAACTGTCCCAAGCAGCCAGCAGCTTTTTCTCCATAATTGTTGTATCTTAGATAGCATGCAAATAACCCAAGGGTTGCTGTATGTGGGATGCCTTACCATTAGAGTTTTGAAATGATGATCAGTAGCGTCTGCTGGCTTACATTGCTGTAGGTGCTGCAAGGAGATAAACCTGTCTCTCCACATGCAGCACGGAAAGTCCTGCTCTGAGGTCAGTAGAATGGCACCCATTGACTTCAAGAAGAGTTGGCTGACCTCATGCAAGCATCTAGCCCGTAACATAACTCACTTAGTTGCAGCCATGATAAAAAGTGATAGGAGTGGAAAATAGTATATTCTCTTCACACACAGAACTGATGGAGGGACATGTGAGTGCGAGCTTTACACACCAACCCTGATGGTACCGGGAGGACCCTTTTTTAAGGATCCAACCTCAGCAGAGCCCAGCACGAGGAGCTGGATGTCCTTTTCCCAAATTCCACAGCACCAGAAGCCAGCTAGGGGCATGTGTATGTAGCATCTAAACTTGGCTAGGAATAATAATGAAACAAATAGAGCAGGGAACTGCTTGAGAGAGTCCGGTGCAGAGCCACCGGAGGGGAGTGGAACATCTCCTTTATGAGGAAAAGCTGAAGGAGCTGGGTCTCTTTAGCTTGGAGGAGGCTGAGGGGTGACCTCATTAATGTTTATAAATATATCAAGGGGGAGCGTCAGGAGGACGGAGCCAGGCTCTTTTCAGTGATGTCCAATGACAGGACAAGGGGCAATGGGTACAAGCTGGAACATAGGAGGTTCCACAAAAGCATTAGGAAAAACTTTTTCACTGTGAGGGTGACAGAGCACTGGAACAGGCTGCTCAGGGAGGTTGTGGAGTCTCCTACTCTGGAAACATTCAGAACCCACCTGGACACGTTCCTGTGTGAGCTACTGTAGGTGATCCTGCTCTGGCAGGGGGGCTGGACTAGATGATCTTGCGAGGACCCTTCCAACACTTGACATTCTGTGAAAGGGTGTTGTGTGTCCCTCAAAGAGGAGTTTCATGATGTGTTTGCCTGGTCACAATCCGTAAGAGTATGTGTGTAGGTAGGAAACACTGTGCTGTCCATACTAGCTCCTCCATGGTGCCTCCTCCTGCATGACCGTCCAGTGCCCGTGGCTGCATTCCCCACCAGCTGCTTGGAAGCAGCCGCAGCGTCAGTCCTGGACAAGGCACGGAGCTCCAAGACCAAGGCAATGCACAGAGCTCCAAGTCACTTCAAAGTTGTCTTCCTATTATCTGGATGGTTCTTCAAGCAGGACAACAGGTCTCTCAAAAGGTTTTCACTTGCATTGATACAAACTTGTATTTATTTGTAAAAGCTACTGCTGTACAGAATGTGAATCAGAGGTTTCCCTCTTCTGAAGAACTTCCACCGTAAGAGTTAATAATTGCAGAGCTGGGATTGGGATTCAGAGCCCTAAATACCTGTGTCTATTGCCATCTTAGACCTCCTAAGATGTTTCGGACGTCTCCATGGGCTGGCTGGACCACGAGGACCTGGAGCAGCTGAAGGCCAGGCTTGACACTGTGGGGGATCTAAAATAGCACCAGATACCTCTGGTCACCTGAATCACTCTGCTGATGTTTAAGTATTGTTTCAAGGGACGCTTTTTAACACAGAAATGGTGTTTCACCACAGAGATAAGTGTTAGACCATAGAGGTAATGTTTACCTGTGATGGCCTGGAGAAGTAAAACTAAAACCAGAGAAGCACTTGCTGCAGTAAATATTTTCCAAGATTCCCGTGAACACTGCAGAGCTTTCCAGACAAGTATTCAGATGCATCCTAGATGATTCGTTTTTTATATAGCCACCTCTCTTGTGTTTGCTTAATGATTCTTTTTCTGACCTTTCTCAAGTCCAGATTTTGTGGTTTGTTAACATTACAAACAGTACAGTCTTCTCCCATATTTGTCAGCAGTGATATGAAAGTGTAGGGCTTCTCTCACTTTGACTAGGACACTGATGACAGCATTTTGTAGCCAGAGAATTTTATTTTTTGGTTTTTGAAGGATTTGCTGAGGACTTGGCTGTCAGTCATCCAACAACTGTAAGCATATGAGAAAAGCTTTCTGCCACATCAACAAGGCAAAAGAAGTTGAAGCAGACTGGCTTTTAGTGGAGTTGTTAGTACCAGGCAAGCTCACAAATATGATCATTGGTTCTCTAGTTTCACTGGTAAATCTTTCCACAGCACTGGATGAGTCCCAGTAAGCATGCCAGTGTTTTGTTTAAATTTAAATGTGGGATTGAGCCCCTGGCACACAAAAAAAGTAGTTTTGGTTTTGATGGATCAAGTTGTTCATAGCAGAGCCAGGTTAGAAAACAGCCAGGACAATGGTGTGGCTTCCCAAGCCTCCACTTTCAGTAACGATACTCACTTTCAGAGAGATGACCTCTCAGGCCCTGCTGAGACAATCTTGCTCTTGAGTGCTGTTAATGGGAAAGCAATGGCTTTGGACAGTCTTACTGGTTTGATCACGTGCTTTCTACACCTCTCCGTGCTGAAAAAGCAGCCTTTCTTAACAGAAATGCCACAATACTTTGTGCTGTTGGCTGGCCATGTACAGAGGTGCCTGGGTGCAAACAAGGTGTCAGGTATGTCAAGGGCTGTTGCTTGTTCCTGCAGAGATGCAAGAGCTCTGATCTGATCCTGCCTTTCTCCTCTGAGAGGAAGCTGTCTCCAAGGGCAGAAAGTTGGGCTGAAGTCCTTTGAAATGTGTCTGTGCCTCTATATATTTGGAATTGAAATCAATGTGCAAACTTGAATGCTTTGCACTCAGAAGTGCTGAACATTATTCAGCCCTAGGACCCCAAGAAAATGCAACTTTGGGTTGAGAAATTCCATGTTTGGGCAAAAGATGAGCTTTACAATAATAGATGTAATCCCAGTGGAGACTTTGTGGTCAGAAGGCTGAAGATACTGCTACAGAGCCACAAAGCCAGAAATTTATTTCAAGAACATTACTGTCATGCATGTGGGGTGTGCTTGTGCACGCATTTTACTCCCATTGATACGATAAGCACAGGGCTTTTGTGATATGGTGTAGCAAGTTTATTGGCTTGAGTTGGGGAGGAGTATTTTATCTACAAATGAGCAGGCAATATTTTGTGAGGGAATTTTTTTAAGGAAGAACCACATTTGATGGGCTGGTTCTTTATTAGTGGTAGCAATTTGAAAGGATTTCTAATATTAGAAGTTCTGGGGAGGAATATGTTTTTATGCTATGTGAGAGATCATTTGTTTCACGTCCTTGTAATTTATCTCATATAATGCTGTCAATTCTAGAGACTTGCTGCCTTTTCCTGAGGCCCAGAAGCAACAGGGGTAGCTCTTGCTGCAGAGCCACAGGAGATGCAAGCAGCCTACAGAAGAGTGCCGTTGGCACATGGCTCTCACTCTGCCTCTCTTTATTTTGAAATTCAGCCCTAAACCTGGAAAATGTTCAGTTAAACATATTTAACTCGGAGCTTCTGCTTTTAGAAGATGGATGGTGTCATGAATCAGGACCTTTAAGTATAAATAAAACCAAATCAATTATGATTAGTTTGGTAGGTTTTCTGTTGGAAGAGCATGGTTTCTTGTCCTGTGAGTATCTCTGCACATGGGCACACACACATTCACTTTCCATCAGATTTTCATTTCAGCCCACTGTCATCATGGAATGGCCTCAGATTTAAGGAGAAGAACCCTTATAGAGACCCTGGTAGCCTTGTTATGAACATGGTCCAAAATAACTAAAAAATATTTACTTAAAGATGTTAGATTTGTTATATGTTGATTGCTCTAACCTGTCTGTAATATTCACAGGTGTGGGAAAGGAACTATTGGCTGTGGTGAAACATTTAACTAACTACTAAAAGTTCTTCTTTAAGTCAATTTCTTAAAGGAGGTGCTAATGCCTAAAATGAGGAACTGCATCTTTTTCTTTTGTCTTTCACCAGTGCATTGAAATCCCCATTTTAGACCAATTATGTTGTGGTCCTACAGAAGGCAACTTACCTCCTTCTTCTCTTGTCATTTCCCCAGCCATCAGAGATGTTTGTTTATACCTGTTTCCTTTGCTAAGTACTTAAGTGTCTATGAATTAAAAAGTGATTTATGCAACCTGGCAATTGAGTAATATGAAGCTGAGATTCCCTTTTAATGCAGTGGTCTTATAGCCTGGAATAATATGACAGGTATCATTTCTGAAGCCTGTTGTATGCAACTGGCACTCTACAGACAGATAAAAGAAAAGCTTATGAACTTAGGAAGTTATGACCTTTAATCAGAGGCTGATAATCTTTTGAATTTGCTTTGCCCTGTAGACGACTGAACACACTGAACAAGTGCGCCTCAATGAAACTCGATGTGAACTTCCAAAGAAAAAAGGTAAGGAAACTTCATGAAATGTATTGGCTTTTCCCTGGCTGTTATGATGACACCTTCCCAGTTTAGCCTTTAAGTCAGTAATGCTCTTAAAAGTAAGTTAAGTTTATTTGACTTTGAACATGTGTGTCTGCATTAATTGGATGCATGATAATGTGAATTACCAAATCCTGAAATTACAAATAAACCAGAAAAAAATATGAGTAATACAGCAGGAAGAATACCGAAATATTGCATGCGTTAAAAGGGCACACACAGTACTTAAAACTTTATGTAAGTGCAATTCAAGTCAGCGGGTGAAAAGACAGTGTGGTTTCTCTAGGCTGACTTGTTTGCCAATGCCATGTGAGTACACAGTGGAAAATCCTGCTCGGAAAAAAATCGAAGCTGCTCGGACAAAAACAATAGCATTTCTTTATTTCTTGTACTGACTTATTCCCAGTTAAGAATATGAAAATAAACTCTCTCATCCTTACAAGCTCCTGTGTAACATTGGAATTATTTGAGCTTAAAGGGTTTCGGTGCAGACTGCAGAAGCTGCTTATTGATTTTGAGAGTTTTGTAACATGTCCAGTGTTAACTGTTGAAAGTTTGGTTTTCTACTACCTTCAGTAGTATACAGTGGTAGTTACCATCTCTGAGAAATCTTGGTGTCTGTTTTTCCTTCCTTAGAGTGTTTGTCTAATGCTTTTTGTAAACTACCTCTGAGAGTTGCATTTTTGGTGTCTTTGCAGATTCAGTGTATTCGTACTCTATTCACTGTTTGAGGGAGCTTGAACATGGTTTTAACATCCAGATATTCTACCTTTGGCACGTGTCCTTTTGTTTCTCTGTGTATATAGCCTCTTTAGCTTGCATTCTGTCCATTCACTGGAGCTACTGGGACATATTTACTGCTTCAGACCTGATGGGTTTTTCTTGTCTTTCATACATGCTAACACTTTCCATACCAAACACCAACATCACACCTGAGAGAGGGAACAGTAAAATCCCCTGACTACACAATACCTTTGCAATTTCAGGGGGACAGAAGCTATTTGGGTCCACATCTGCATGAGACCAGGGAGAAGAATCACAGAGAAAATTGTAGAGAAAGCAGGAATAAAGGAGATTTGGGACAACAGCTACACAGTAACTTAAAGTGGAAGAGAATGTCAGGGAGAGAGAAAGTAGGAGGAGAGACAGCTGCCAGGAGGATATGTAAATGCAAGTGTAAAAGCTGGAAATTGGGGCTGGAATTGAACACTGAACCAAGAAAACGGTTTTGCTATAGATACTGCCTTTCCTCACAGTCTCTATGGTGATCTGAACAATGAAATGCAAAATCAGCTTCCTTTGGAGGCTCGGCATAACAGGTTGGCACAGGACTAGCGCAGCTGCTTGAGAGATTCATCAAAATATGGCCAAGTGAGCTGCCAGGCAAGGTGACTGTGAAAGCCAGCGCAGCATAAGCTTTCCCCACCACCCACTCTCCCACCCGAACCATCCACGCTGTGGGCTGCTCTCTTCTCACTGGCTTCATTGAGATGCATACAGAAATCCTCATGTATGTGTTGCAAATATGTCCGTAAGCGATTTGGACAGACAGAGATTAGCCTTTGGATTAACTGCCTTCTGCAGCTGTCGATTTATGAGAATTCCTGCCCCCAGCTGGAAAAATGTGGCAGAATTCCACCGCAAATAAACCCGCTTTTCGCTTTTCATTAGCATCCCTCTGTATCTCAGGAAAGTACACCCTCAGTCAAAAAGCCGTCAACTGTGACAAATCTCTGAATCAAAACCTCTTTCCCGTTGGCAAATGTTATCAGTCACTCCTCAAGAAACTTGTCCCTTCTCGTCTTCCCAAACGTAATGGTATTAAATGGACTTTTGAATATGCTCCAAAGCTGTGCACTTGGTTTCACCCTAGGTCAGTAGAAGTACACAGTCACTGCTCTAAGATGTCTGCTCCGCCTCTGTCAGATGAATCGTTGCTTTCAGACCTACTCCTGATCCACTGTCCCCATAGCTGGTGACATGTCAGTTGGCAAAGTGCTCTCTGCATTTTTTTTAGGGCAGTCGCATTTGTCAAGGCACTCTGATATCTAACAAGAACAGTGGGTCATTCAGGATGTTTGTGGCTTCCAGAATTTCAACTGATTCCATCAAAAGAAAAGCACATTATGTCACAGGACTCACTGTGCAGCCGAATTTGGAGTGAGTCACCGTGGCAGCATTTCAGTATCCATATATTTCACTTGTCTGATTTTGCTTCTGATGAAGCACAAATATATTTCATTATCAATAAAAAACCACAAAACAAAACCCAAACAACTAAACCTTTTGGTAATTGAGCTACAAATTTCAACACCAAAGCCACTCTGTAATTTCTGGGTGGGTTTGGGGCAGAATCTAATGCTACCTTTGTTATGGTTAGAGGCAAAACTTGTCTACTACCACTGTCCATTTCCGTTCATCTCTACTTTCTCCAAAAAAAAATCTGAAAACTTATTTTCCTCTAAAAATGATTTAAAGTATATTCACCACTGAATTTATGTTTATTTCTGTTTCCTACTCTGTGCCCTCCTCTTGATGTTTTTCACAATGTCTCTACCACTTTGGCTAGTTTAATCAATTCCAGCTTGTAGAAAATACAGGCTAAATCCTGTCAGTTCATAGAGTAATGTCAGCACAGTTACAGGGATTTGTGTCAGCAAGGAATGTTCTTTAAGGTCGCTTTGGCATATTGGGATGTACGACAAATAAAAAAAAAAATATTTTTACCCCATTGGCTGGTGCCATCAATGCTTCATCAGTGGTATGCTTTGTAGATATAATTACCACTACTAAATGTTTAAGAGTACATACGCTTGTGGTTTTTAAAATATCCACTTTGTGGCACTTCTAAGACCACAATAGATGGATTTTTAAGTGCCTGAGTCTGTGCAGTCATTTGCTCTGTGTATGCATACAGCAAACTGGAGCTAAAAGTGAAGGCAGAGCTGCCATTTCTTCCTTGCAAACAAAATGACCAAAGTCATATTAGCCTTTTCTAGACCTCTTCCTGACACATCACTAGCTGCTTCTATTTTTTTACTAGCTAGGTGCAGAACTAAGATCTCCATTCATTCTTGTGAACTAACATCAGCTGCCGGAACACTGCACACCTCAACACTAACAGATAAAAGAGGAACGACTAAACCCAAAATTTCATAGCTATATTTTATTTTATGGTTTGGACATGATCTAAAACATCTGGCTGACTTGATAAACTGGGAAGACTTACAGCATTAGTGAGACTTGGCATGCTACTGATCCCAATCTCCATCTTTTGAGGTTTCATATTATTTAAGGTTTGGGGCATTCTTGTAAAATTTGGGTTACATTTTTTAATTAGACAGGCCAACGGAGATCTAGTCAGAGATGGGAGATAATGTTACCATCAAAACTTCATAGAAAAATACTTCTAATAATAGACTTTTAAAATGAGAATTTTTCCAGTCCCAAAATAGTCTTTCTGGTTTAGCACCTCATTTTAGTCTGACAGCTTGTCATATTTTACTGCCTTCATGCTGCTTCCAAGAATGTGAAGAGCTGTTTGGATGTCATGTAGGTGAAGTTAGTTTGTTCTGCTTTAAAACAAATGTACAAGAATAATGCGGTATAAACCCGGTTCAAAGTCAGGGGAAGGATATTCATTAGCAGCTGTGGGCTTCGCATCCTTAGAGAACAGCGAGTTCGACACTGACTGTGCACCTCATGCTGAAGATGTATCTTTTCTCTTTGAGCAAACAGATTAAAAAAATGTCATAGGGAGAGCTTTTTTATCCAAATTTTTTTCAAGGCACGTTTTGTCTGCATTGCAGTGTAGCTCTTGGAGCTGCCTAAACGTTAGCATGACTCCGCGTGCCCCAGGCTGAGGGATGAGTCCGGGGAGGACTGTGGGGTTGCTGCTGCTTCAAGAGAGGTCAAGGGAAACCAGAGACAGTGAGGCAGGCTGGAGGTCATCAGTTTTGAAGTGCCTCTGATGGCAAAGGCAATGGAGATAATGGTTGCCACTGTACGAAGGCTCACCTCAACTGTAGGTGTTGCCCCATCCAGGACTGAGTCTGACTGCTTTTCCTCCCCACACCTCCACGGCTGCCTTCCTTTGCCTGCACTGAGGCCCACCCTAAGTGATACCTCCGAATATTAATTTTTTAATTGTTATTTTAAGCTTCATGACCATTTATCTGTATTTCATTCCTAACATATAAATCTTGCTAATTTACCTGGTCTGTGAAGTTTATAGATGTTTACTTTTTTCTCACTGCAAAACGAGGTGCAGCACCGGATATTTGCTGTCTTGGTTTCTTAAAAGAGTCACATTGCTGTAGTATCCAGCTACTTCATAGTCTTTACTATGTATATCTTCACACTATCTCTGCAAGTCAGGATCCCTTTACTTGGACCTTTCAAACATCTTTTTTTTTTTTTTTTCTTATCTAAACAGTCACTGTGGGCATCAGTCCTACACAGTTCAGTGCACAGGCAATCTGCTCTGTAGAAGCCAAGAGGCATTGGTGGGACTTATGAATCCCCTAACACAGAGCAGGATTTTATTCCTTACTTGTTAGGATACTTGCTGCAGTCTATATAATTAAGGAAAGAGGCTGTTGCGAAACAATTTGGTTTAGAAATGGGCCTGATAGAGTTAGATAACGATTGGTCTTTTCCAACGAAAATGATTCTGTGAAAGAATTGATGACCCATATTTCATAAACTAGGTTCAGGCAGACTTTACCACCTGTTGCTCACATATAGCAACCCAGTCACATTAATTCAAATAGTGAGTAAAAGCACCTACTTTTAACATGTGCCACTTGCTGTTTTCCAGAGTGAAGATTCAGATGAAGAAGACCTCTGTGCTATCAGTAATAAATGGACTTTCCAAAGAACCAGCAGACGATGGTCTCGAGTGGACGACATTGATGCTCTGCTTCACCGATCAGACAAACATGGATCTTCTGGGGACATTAAAATGAAAAATACAACAAGCAGTGAGAGTGTCCTTACAGATCTGAGTGAACCTGAGGTCTCATCTATTCACAGCGAGAGCAGTGGGGGAAGTGACAACAGGAGTCAATCAGGCATCCACAATGCTGCCAGGGAGACCTGCGACTGCTCTGGCCAGCACGATGTAGAAAACACACTGCTGCAAGACTCTACTGCAATAAACACTGCCCTGTCCCCTAAGGACAACCTGAAGAATGAGAAACCAACACGAGCCAGAGCAAAAACCTTTCTGAAACGCATGGAGACACTAAAAGTGAAAGGTGTACATGGAAAACTAAAAGGCTCAGGAAGAACAGGTCCTTTGGAGATAAGTGGACCTGTTCTCCAGTATGAGCCAAAGTCCTTGAAAGACATGCACTGTGTGCAGATAGTCAACGGCGATCTCCAAAGCTTAGGACAAGAACCAGCCAAAAGAGGACTTTCCTTTTCTGCCAAATCCAGCAGTGACAGCAGTCAGTCTGAAAACAGCAGCAGTGGGGTGAGCACACCGTGTCTGAAAGAACGCAAATGCCATGAAGCGAACAAGAGAGGTGGGATGTACCTGGAGGACCTAGATGTTCTTGCGGGAACAGCCTTACGGCAAGTGGTGGACCAAAACCGCAAAAATGAATTTCATTCCCAAGAGAATTTGGTTGTGCATATTCCCAAGGATCACAAACCGGGGACCTTCCCAAAGGCACTTTCTATTGAAAGCCTCTCACCTATGGACAACAGTAACAGCGTAAACTGGAGGACAGGCAGCATCTCTTTGGGAAAGCAGAACTGCTCTACTCCAAAAGAGTCTGGATTGATGGCTTGTTGTCCTAAAGAGAGCAGAATTAGTATTTATGACAATGTGCCAGGTTCCCACTTGTATGCTAGTACTGGGGACCTCCTGGACTTAGAGAAAGAAGTCCTTTTTCCTCATTTAGATGACATTTTGCAACATGTCAATGGACTCCAGGAGGTGGTAGATGACTGGTCAAAGAATGTCTTGCCAGGTCTGCCAGTTGATGATGTGTCAGTCAGGGAACCTCCATCATTGCCTTTCCAGTCACCCACACAGATCACTCTTGATTTTGAAGGAAACTCTGATGGCCGGACCACACCAAGTGACATGGACAGAGATGGAACATCCTTGAATGAATCTGAAGCCACTGGTGTTAGGGACAGGAGAGACTCTGGGGTGGGAGCATCGCTCACAAGGCCAAGCAGGTAGGTAGCAAAGTTTTGTACACAAATCCATAGACTGTGAAATACGATAAGATGCAGCAGAGGCTCTCAGCCTGGAGGTCAGAAGGTGCAGGGTGCCGTTACAGTTGTGCTCATCCTGTGTGGGGATGGGGACTTCCCAGGGAAGGGTGGAACTTTGTGAGAAGGGACGTGCTGCTGTGGAAATTCTTATGTGGGATCAATGGAGAATTGGTTTAATAGGACAAACTAAGGCTTTTTTTTATCATTAATTACATATACCCTGTATATGTTGTGGGATATATTCTCAATTTGTCTTCAAAGTTATGCACATTGGTATTTATGCCTCAGCAGCCTTGTGTGCATTTTGTATGCACTGATCTGCTTTAAAAATGTGTCCCTTTGTGTTCAGAAAAAACTTCCCTACCCTGCCTTGGTCTCTTATGTGACGGGATGAAATGATGGTAAACAATTAACTTCTTAATAAATAAAGTAGGAATTTGTTGATAGTTTGGGCACCTGTTTTAAGACAGAGGGATGAGTTCCTGTTGAGCCAAGGGAGCATGGGCCTTGATAAAGGCCTTTGTGGATCCATACTGCTGGGTGTAGAGCAGCTTTGTACGTGCAAAAACATTGAGAAAATATCTGGTATTTTCTGATTGACTGTCAGTCTTGTCACACCCTCACAGAGGATTCTGCTGGGCCATGGTTTATTGCTGCTTGTGTTTGCTCACCACCATCAGAAGCAAGTGAATTCGAAGAAACTACTGAGTAAATGAACACTGCCAAAGTTTTTACGATTTGAGCCAGAACTCATGTTTAGCAAAACAAGAAACTGAAATTGATTTGGTTTTTTTTTTTTTTTTTTTCCCCAGTGTATCCAGTATATAGAAAAAGTGCATTGGAGTAAAGAGGAGATGTCAGTGTCTCAATAGCTTCGTGGATATGACCCTTGCCAAGGAGGCACAGGGTTCAATTCCTTCTCCAAAAAAAAGTCCTTCAGTATTTAATAGCAGAGATATTTGGAGAACCTCATCTCCAAATACCTTGGTGGTCAGGCCAGTCCCTGAGGAGGTGAGGGACCAGGCATCAAATCCTGGTTGTGAGTCAGGGAGAGAAAATTTTAATCTGGATCTCCCACATCCTGTTGGAAATGTGTGGGCTAAAGACCATAGCAGGCACCAGTGCTTCCCTGAATACATGAATGGGACCAACACCCACTTGTGAATCTAGCATTAAAAAAGCCAGGCTTGGGCATTTCCAAAATTAAAGAGATTGAGCAAATGGTTTTATTTGCCTCTGAGCTACATTGTCTTTCAGTTGACACACCACAAGCCACATGTGTGTGTGTATATGTATGTTTTGTATGTTGCCCAGCCCCGTCTCACAGTAAACTGCCTTCTGCCCAGTTAAAGCAGTTTTCTGATTTTTTTCTATTGTTTCTTTTGCTAAAGGAGATTGCGGTGGCATAGTTTCCAAATCTCTCATTGCCTGAACCACTCCATCGCATCACTTCACATCAGCAATCAGTCAGCAGCCCAACTGAATCTGCTGCAAAAATTCTCTCTGCTTCGTCTTACTGCCATCATGGAAAAGTACTCCATGTCAAACAAACATGGCTGGACCTGGTGAGTACCATCAATAACTGGAAAAGAGATATTTTTAGAAGAATATAGCTTCTCCTAACTCTGTTATTCTGGTAGTAAATTCAGTAAATGCAATTAGGAGAAGCAGTTGACTTCAACTGTAGAGTTTGAAACTGCTCCCTTTAATCCATTGCTGCCTAGTGACTCAGTGGCAAAGTCAGAAATAGATCCTGGAGATCTGACTTCATTGTTGTTCTCTAACAGACAGACAACCGTAGCCCCTCTAACAACACTCCAGTTCCAGAAAAATAAACAGGAGTAACAGAGAGTGATTAAAAGTAGGAAATGTTTGTTTTGCAATTCGAAAAGAAACAGCTGCTGATGATACTTCATGTATTCGATATTGGTTTGTTTGTGCTGTTAAAGAAGGGCTAGAACAGTAACAGGGCTTTGCTCTGCAGATCAAAAGATGCAAGCTTTAGCCTAGCCCTGGACCTGTGTTAGAGAGAGCTTGCAGCTGTAACAGCTGTAACAGCTACCTGGTCACTCAGCGTGTGCTGTGAAGGGCTGATGGACATGAATACCAGCAGTGTGGATCCTTCTGTAGCAACCGGCTACAGAAACCTGCATGTTTAGTACTGTACAAACCCTGATGGGCCACTCGGACTGAGGTACACTGGAATGAAAATGATCACAGATAGGAGATGATAAGTATCTGAGAAATAGTCAAAAGGAAAACAGAACCTTCCCCTAATAGACAGAGACACTGAGTCCAAAAATAATATGGCTTGACATTTACATTGTGATTTCTGTGTTCAAAGCACTTCACCAAAAGTGTACTAAATCCAGCCGTGAGCTTGATAAGACGATTTTGCTTTTAGAAATGGAAAAACAGATACAAGGGACTACGTGTAAGATCCAGCACACTGACATCAGCCACTTGAAAAAGTTCTAAGTCTAATCTGAGCAAGTCGGATCATCTGTCTGTGGTCAGTGGAAAAAGACAGGCAACTCCAAAGGCAGCTCATTCTACCCAAGACTGAAAGTTTGGGTCACCCTTCAGAAGTGCCTCCGCTCCACAGTGGGTATAGAGGCACTCTCGACTGCTAACTCTTTCCGAGTCTGCATTAGAGAGTTAGAATCCAATAAGATGAACTCCCAGATTGCTGTTCTCCTTTCTTGCAGCTCCCTACAGCTGGCTGGCAACATCTGTGCTGAAATGAGTCTCACCTTAACCAGCTCCAAATAAGCAGACTAGATTACAGCAAATTCTAGATCCGGCTGTTTGTACAGAGGTTTTCTCTCTTGACGAATATTTCTTCAGTTTATATAAGGAGTCTCTAAGGATTTATGAGTGAGACTCTAAATAGATCTGAAGTTATGTGCTGTACTCCTTCAGTAGGTCATTGAATCCAAGTTTTGTCTCCTTCCCACACAAATGAGAAAAATCTTCGTCACATTCAGTTCGTATTCATTTTATTTTTTTTTTCCCAATTCCACTGCAGTCGTCACTCCCACAGAGGGAATCCAGTTAGTTCTCGCTTTCACTATCTTTTCTGGAAGAAAGCAAACTCACCAGTTTCACTGGAGTTACTCAACTAGAATAGGTCACATAATACAAGGGATGAATCTGGCACATAGGGATTTCTCACCATCATTTATTACTGTAAATTGTTAGTCAATAGAAATACTAAATCATGTAACTTGTTGCATAAAAAAACATTCAGCATGTTAGGGGACTGAACCTCCTTTGCTCTCAGACATCCTTTGAGTTCCTAATGGATACTTTAAAACACATTGGCTTCTGCTGGATGACAACTGGGTAGTAAAAGTTTTTTGTTATGCTGTTATGCTACATCTCAGAGCCAGAGGCCATCTATTTATAAAAGTTGTCAAGAAATCCATCAGTTATACAGATTGTAAAGTGTCCATGTATTGTTCATTAAACATTATTTCACCATCTCTATAAAAAAAGGCCCCAGTTTTCAATTTCTGCCAGCAGTGTTACTCAGAAAGACTGTGTAAATACTCTGATATTTTCATGTAGCCTGTTCATGTTCATTTTCAGGTCTGTGCCAAAGTTCATGAAGAGGATGAAAGTCCCTGACTACAAGGACAAGAACGTCTTTGGTGTGCCTCTGATAGTTCATGTCCAGAGAACAGGACAGCCTCTTCCTCAGAGCATACAGCAAGCACTACGCTACTTACGGAGCAACTGTCTAGATCAGGTATGAAATTTACTCCAGGGACTCAGCTGATTTTTTCTGAAAAGGTACCCTGAGCAGGCAGTGGTGAACCTTTTTGTACTTAGTACCCGAATTGTATGAAGATTGTTATAGTTCGTGTTTGGCCCAGATCTCCTCTGGTGATTTGATACTTGGTGCCAGTACTAGTAGTTTGCCATTTTGAGGTTTGTGTCCAGCTATTCTTGAATCCTTACAGCTGTAACAGTCCTGCTGATCTGTATACAATAGCCTACCTCAACGAATGACACGAGATCTTCATGTCTATTGAATCAGAGCTCAGGATTCCTAGTTTCAACCCATACCTGCACTGCTTATGCTTGGCTGTTGCCACTGAGGGTTAACTGCATTCATCATTTCACAAGATATGGTACAAAAGGTTTTATTTACTTAGCAAAGAAAGAAAAGTCCAAGAATAGAGAGCAAACTCAGCAAAATATTCAAAGTATTCTGTTGACAAAGTCAGATATTTCCAGATAGAGTTAGGTCAGCAGGGGTTCAATGCCAAAGCCATTACAGTTCCTTTTATAATGTTCTTGGCCGCAACAAGCCAGCTGGGAGACCCTCATGCTTAAAGTATTTCATTTTTTTTATTCCCTTTTGCTTCAGAGCAGGGACATACCAATCATATTTTTACTGTTCTTCCCCTAAGGTTGAGGATATGTATCTTTATGAACACAAGACTGAGAGAAACCCCCTGGCTGATCCTCTACTATTATTGACTTCATGTCATATGACTTCTTCCATAACTGCTAGTAGGTAGTTCTGAGTTCAGAGGGAGCAACTAGCATTTTACTATGCAGACTTTGCTGCTTTCCTAGCTCTGAGCATATGAAAAAAGGTTGAAGTCATCAGTTCTGAATCTTTCTGATCACCATTCTTGTTGCTGTTCAGGTTGGGTGACAGTCATCTTCCCCTAAATGGAAATCTGAAAATTAAATGCCTAGCTGTGAATCACAGCCATTTCCCCTTACAGCCAGTCGGGAGACACAGGCCTTTCCTATCCTTTCTCTCTGTGGACTGTAAAGAGATTCTGTAGTGGTCAGATGTTGACATCTAACTCCTGGGTGTCAAAAGTGAGGTGAGATGAGTTCTGGCTACCATATGTAGCACAGGAGATGAAGGATGGCAGGAATAGCCTGTTGGAAACATATTAATGCAAGGTGCATAGAGACAACTAGAAGCAATATATTCAGTAGCTAGCATGCCTGGTTATTGCTGTGGTAATCTGGGCTTGTGTACTGAGCAGGGAAACCCAGTATAGGAAGAAAAATGCTGCAGCAGTGATGGGACTGGAGGAGAAGACACTTTTCCATGTCTGAGGAACAGGAGGTGTGGGGATAAGGATGGGCCTGTCGACTAAGAAGCAGAGCAATAGGAAGAAAGAGAAAAGAGAGGGAGGAGAAACGGAGGAGAAAGTGAAAGGGAGGGTAATACCAAAGAGAAAGAAAAATCTCTTGAGAGATTTGAGACAGTCAAAAAGAGTGTGTCCATGGGCAGTCTCAGACAAATACCTGCTCCGAGAGGGAGGGTTAGATGCTGCTAAGATGAAGGGCCATTTCAACTCAGCTTGTGTTTCCACTCAGAGTGGAATTGTGAAAATACTGAATAGGAAATAAAGGAAGAGAAGTACAGTACAAAATAACTTTCCACCAAAAACCTTTCTAGGCCAAAACCCTCCAGGCAATTCAGCTTCTCTGCTTTACAGTCAGTCACCCCCTTTGTTCCCATTTAATTCAAAGTTTCCTAATGGCAGGCCAGAGGTCTGAGCAGCATCTCGTTCATGTGTCTCTTCCATGCACTGCAGAAGGCCATGTAGAGATGTCAACAGGCATCAGAGCTTCTACTGCACACACTTGTTAAAGTTGAGGTTGTTCTAAATCATCATAAGATCTGGCACTGAAACGTCTAAGATGATGTGAGGAGCCTCACCATTATTTGTAGGATATATTATTTGGTTTCAACTCATGAAATGGAAACTGCTTTGCCTTCGTCAACTGCATCTTTATTTCTGTCGTGCATCATATGGCTGCTTGCAGGGCGGACGATCCACAGCATGAGGATAATAAAGAGATTGGGACAGGCTAACCTCTGATAAATCACTGGATTTGTAGTCCCATTTTATTTACAGAATGTGTCTGTAAGATTGTAAAACAAAGACTAAAATAACTTCTTCTATCAAGTGAAGAACTGTCCTTTTTTTGACTATGATTCTGTTCCAAGAAAAAGGGAAATAGGAGTTTGGGTAGATACAATTAAACAAAAACAGAAATTGAGAGTAGCAGGCTGATGTGCAGCAGGAGATTGCACAGGTGAGATCTGATGTCTGACCTCTCGAATCAGAATTAGTGGGAAGTTTTTGAAGGCTCTTTATATCAGCAAGGACACTTGCCATGAAAACCAGAGAACTGAGCCTTTGCTCTCAATTTATCTACCGCATGCCAAAACTGTATTTTTTTTGTAGAATTACCATGTGTCCTTCTACATCTTCAGCACATTTCTAAGAGGAAAAGGGATTTAAAAAGAAGAAGAGAAAGAGAAAACTAGATGAAAAGAACCAGATGCTCTTTCTTGTAGTCGCTTGTTAGAATGAAGAACAGAGCTTCACCTGGGAACAGAAATACAGTGTACTGGGATGTATACAGGGCACACTCCAGTTCTCTAGTTCCTACACATAAATTTAGCTCACAAGTGATGCTAAATCCATCAAGAAGAAAACAGAGCAAAAGAGCTCCTCACAGCCAGTCTGGTGGTAGCATTTCATCTCCATATAAATAAATGTGTCCCCTTGTAAAGCTGCATAATGTGTGATTTATGTAACTAGTGTCATTAATGTGTAAGTTAACAAAATTCCTAAATAGCATACAATTGAGCGTGGGAGGTGTTCTAGGGAAAGAAGGGTCCCACGTGAACCATGTGCTGGCAGAAGTAAGGAGAAGAGGGACAGAAGGCATTATTTCCTTGATTTAACGTGTTTTTGATGGTGGACTACACCACACAGAAATCTGAACTGACCACCGGCGAGACAATGGGCACAGAGGAACAAAAGACTGTAATTCCAAACCTGAAATGTGCCTTTTTCATAGGCCTTTCCCAATATTTCACCTTTTCCCCTGCAAAACTGAAGGAAAACAATGCTAACGCTTCCCAAATGAAACACTGTAAAATCACTTGGGAATAAATAATGTGATTGAGGCTTAGGAATTTGCCCCAGGGGAATTCCACTGTCAAAGGGCAGCACTGCTGTGAAGGCATCATTTGAAGAATTACAGCTTTCTTCAGATTAGACGGCAAACAGGATAAAAATGTATCTTAGTGACACTGCACAAGTAATCCCTCTGTGGCCCCCACTTTCGAACTGGGGTTTTCAGTGGGTTTTGGGGGAACTGCTGGAAATGGAAAGCAGTAAGGGGTAAAAAACAGATTCGGTTTTCATTTTAAAGCTCTACCAGGATGTACTCATCTTTTGCCACAGCATTCATTACTTCGCCGAGCATAATATTTTCTTCTTAACCTTCAAAATATATACCCAAATAAACATGAGAAACCAGATTCTCAGCTGGAGTAAATCAGCAGACAGTCACCCAAGCCAAGCAAGCCATGCTGATTTATATCCGCTGAGCATCTTGCTTAAACTCTTCAGGCAGCAGCGAAACCACTCGCACTCTGAGCTCTCCCTCTGGGATGGGATACAGAGCAGCAGCGTTATTAACTCTTAGAGTCCTGCCGTGAGAGCGTGCACTTGCCTGCAAGACTTGTGGGCGTGTCATGACCCTCGCATTTGCAGTTTTTCCTTGCTTTTGCCTAGATTACGATAAGCACCCCAAGCTTTGGTCATGATCAAAGCCCCCGGGACAGATTTTTTTTATACATACACACATACATATATTCTTTAAGTAACATTTTCTTTCTACCCAATTCAACATGGTGCTTCTTTAGGTGGGTCTGTTTCGAAAATCTGGAGTGAAATCTCGAATCCAGGCCCTACGTCAGATGAATGAGAGCTCCCCAGAAAACGTCTGCTATGAAGACCAGTCAGCCTATGATGTGGCAGACATGGTAAAGCAATTTTTCAGAGACTTGCCAGAGCCTCTCCTCACAAGTAAGCTAGGAGAGACCTTTCTACACATCTATCAATGTAAGTTGTGGTATTTTTATTATTGTAAACAATTAGAAAATATTATATACTATATAATAATATATTTTAAATAATTTATGTATGTTAACACTGTTTGGGATTCTTTCTGCTCACTTTGAGATGTATGAAAGAATGTCTCTGCCCTCAAAATCTTTTGCTAAGAGATGTCTAGAATCACCTAGAGGTTTCAGTGTCAAAACACTAGCAATTTTCATGGAAAGACTGCATGCAAATTTTGGTAAGCTCTGAAAATATCAGCCTCACAATCGGAAGGAAGCCATAAGGACAGGCTGCCATGGACACAAAAATCATGAAGACTCACATTTTTGTCAGACTTCTTTAAACTGTGAGCCCATTTTGTGCAGACATCTCGATACAAGTGAGTCTCCTGGGCATGAAGAAATGGTACTTGACCATGAGAACATGTGCTTGTGCAGTCCTCTTCCTTGCTGAGAGTTTTCATTATAGTCAATAAAATGTATGTGCAAGAAATACGCTGCCTTCATATAGATTCTCAGGTTTTCTGTAAAGATCTCTAGAGAAAGAAAAAAAAACCACAGAATTTCTTCTTTTTGTTTCAACATAAGCAGTCTTCAGAAAAATCTGAGACTCAAATGCGTCAGAATAATGAAAACTCCTTTAAACCAGAAAATGACTGAGTATCTCTTCTCCAGATTGAGGGAGAAATAAACAATGAGGAAAACACTGAAACATTAGAGGTTTTTTCTGACAATGTCCATTATGGAGGCCAGCCAGCCAGTGCTGTGGCAGATACAGAAGAGTGTACTCAGCCAGTCTAAGCCAAATAATTGGAAGCACTAAACAGAAGTGTGTCTAGTCTTTTCACTTGCAGACGTTTCAGCTGCCAAAACAATAGAAAGCCATTTTTAAACACTGTATAATCCCAGTGCTAAAGAACCTAAGTTACTTCCGTTGCCTCCCTTTACTGTAAAAATATGTCTGTGGTACATAGTCACTAATGTATTTACCATCACAGTGTCTGCAGCTGGTAGAGAAATGCTGTGATCCTGCATGTGAGAGAAAGCATTGCAAATAAATTTAGTGGATTTGATCCACTAAGACATGATGTCTTGAGACGCAAGCGAAGCAAGGCAGTTTGTGCCTAGCCCTGGACCATCATTTCCACCTCTTCTTTACTGCTCACGAGTTACAGGTCTTGTCTGCCCATGCACCCATCAATGGGCATATTCAGAAAAGCAACAGAAATTCTTGGTGCTAATGAAATGGCAGTCACAATTGTTTCCATAGTGAAGCGGCCAAGGAGGAGATTATCCACTAGAAGGACATGTTCTACATGTCCTAGGAAACAAATCACTTTTAAATGATGAAAATTTTAAAATGATGAAAACTGGAAATGTCTTATCTTGGACAGGAGAGAGACTGCAGGTGAACCACCCACCTTGCCAAGATCTCAGTGTCATCAGTGTTATTAGATCTGTAGCCAGAAGGGCTCCCCACATCCAAGTTGGGAGCCCGGCATTAGGATTCACAACAGCCAGGAGGCTGAATGGTGAAACATTGCTTCCAGCCAAAAAAAAAATGTCAAAAGGGGCAGGGCTGACTCTGTAACCTTACGTGGTATTGCAGTGAGAAGTCTGAAGGGCTCTTCTTTACACTGATTGGAGAGGAAAGAACGTGCTAGGCATGATTTTCTGGAACTGCACCAGTAGTTTAAAGGATTTTTCAGAAAGACTTGAGGATGAGTGTGTTTAAACCAAGGTGGGAACAGGAAAAGATGGACTCTGTAGGTACTGGAGTCCAATGTTTGTATTAAGATTGAGTAGCGGTAGCATTTTTTTTCATGTGGCCAACAACAAATATATTTTTGTGTTTTAGACGGTACTGACAAAACTCTTTGCAGAGAAAGAAAAAATGTTGAAAATTGCTGGGATACCAATTGTATTTCATAATGTCTGCAATTAAATAAATCTGTAGCTGGGAGTTTTTCTTCCCCTTCACCCTGTTTAACAAATTATTAATGTGAAGTTAGGAAGGATTTTTCCTCTCTTAGTGTACTGGCAAGGGATTTCTAGTTTTCTGGGACACACTGGGGATATTTTTCATATATCCACGACCTTTTTCACATATCCAGAATGGCTTGATTTCCTGTAACATAAAGGATTGGGGATGAGATGATTAACATAGTAGTCTGTATGGCATAGCATTGATGAAACTTTCTCTATTTCCCTAAAACTCTCAGTTGCCTAATATTTATCTTGAAGGGCTGGCCAATCTTCTTGTCTATGCATCAGACCCACCTGTGCAACAGTAGAGATCAGGGAGCACCAGGAGGCTGTGTGGGGAGAAAAGACACACACAGATTTAGCAACGGCTCCTCTGTCTTCTCAGAAAAACTTGTCCTTGACGCTTCTAGAAAATCAGAAGCATCAGCCTGTGTTCAGTTTGTCATTCGTGTCTGAAAGCTTTTAGAATAAAGTGCTTGTACAAGGCTAGCAGGCAGAGCTTAAAAGCTGGCTGTTCCCTCTAGTGTAAATCTGCTTTTGTTCTTCTTCTGTTCTATTATATAGAGTGTGTGTAATACCCAGAGGAGGGCTCCAAGTCCAAACGGGGAAAACTTATGGTAGTTTTAGAAATTAATCTGTCTGAGGTGCTATTTAAGCATATCCATTACTGCTTTCACTAAACTCTTTTACGGTTTAGGACACAAGCCTAAGTATTTTCCTGAAGCTTCCCTCAGACTTCTGAAATGTCTTCTCAGGGGACAAAAGAAAGCTGAAAAAAAAACATTTAAAGACATAAGTACTGAACACTACTCTCCCTTCATAAACTTTAAATGAAGTTCAGTCTCTTTCTCAGGGAACAGCCTTTCAAGCAAACACAGAAATGTCATACATTGGCTAGGCAAGCTCTGCTTGATGGAGGAGCAAATACTCCGGCCCTCCTGAGCTAGTCGAGAGGTGACATCCCTGGCCGTAACATGGAGGTTGGATTAAATGATCTCTAAGGTCCCTTCCAGCCTAGGCCATTCTATGATTCTATGATTCCAACAGCCAGCTAGTCTTTGCCCCTTCATCACCTGCCATCGGCCTCTTCAGAAAGCCATTGCCAGAGTGTGAAAGCCGGTGATAACTCTGTCTTGGTCCTACCCTTATGATTGACCCGCCCTGAACTTCACTTTGCTTTTCCTCAGATGTCCCCAAGGAGCAGCGGCTGCAGGCGGTGCAGGCAGCCATCATGCTGATGTCCGACGAGAACCGGGAGGTTTTGCAGACTCTGCTCTGCTTCCTGAGCGATGTCACCTCCGTGGAGGAGAATCAGATGACTCCTATGAACATAGCTGTTTGTCTGGCCCCTTCCCTCTTCCACCTCAATATAGTGAAGAAAGAAAGCTCACCGAGGTAGGTTTCTTCTCAACACTATAAATAATCATATCCTTAATGTAAAGTGATACTTTCAGTGTTTCTAAAGGTTATGCAGGATAAAATTTTCCAGAGCATCTGCTTTCCAGCACATGTTACACAGGGCATGGTTTCAGTGAGAGGGAAAGGCCCATGCTGCAGAGCCAGAAGCATATTTTTACATGCACAGAAGGTGTTTTCAAAAGCCCAGAAGGCATTTCTGGCTGTTCTGGATATGCAACGCCTGCTTTTCATGAGAAATTTCAACAGGGCACTAGTGAGTTTTGTGTAAGTAATGTTGGCTTCTGTGAAGGGTAAGGGCCTGATTTTGCTTTGGTTGAAGTCAAAGATTGACCAGGTTTTAAAGGATTTTAATACATAGATTTTTGGTTAGTGGTTTTCCACTCTGTTTTATGGCTACATTCTGCCTTTTGGGATACCACATTTATTTCATATTTATGTCTGTATATATATATATGTCTTTATACCCACATTAAGATGGGATGTAACATAGTGAGTGTAGACTAAACAGGGCATAGACCCTGCTAAACATTAGCTGTCCCTACTTGATGGCCCTCCTGACGTTATTTTTCACCCATCTGATTCAGAATACACTGCAATTCTTGCTCAGGTGCATGTATAACCAGTGCCTGAGCAAGCATTTTAAGCACTACCAAGGTAAACCACTGTACATCATGTCTGTTATAAATCCATTTCAAAATGTACACCACCTGATGCAGGACATGCATAACCTTTCCTGCTTTTACATTTGGCACAACAATATTTTAGGTAAATATTTTTCCTTTAAAAAGGGCCCAACAGTCTGAGCAGTCTTTTTGATAAATAAAAACTAGAGATAGGCCTTTCTTTCTGGTGTTCTGAACATCCTGCTGCTTTCATATTAAAAAGATTCAACTCTTTTTACCTGAGACACTGAATTCAATTACAGAGTAATACAGAAAAAATATGCAACAGGGAAGCCAGATCAGAAGGACCTCAGTGAAAACCTGGCAGCTACTCAGGGACTTGCTCACATGATAATGGAATGCAACAAACTTTTTGAGGTAAGAGACTCAAACGGCATTATTCATGGCCACATAATGCAGCATCCTTTGAAGTATTTATGTTTATGCTTACATTTTCTGTCTTCTATTAGCTCAGAGATTGATGGTGCCTCACTTATTTGTAAACTTGCTCCATCTAAAGTTTATTTATCTCATTTCTCTATGACTGTTCCTTTCTAGCAGTCAAAGACACAGCTATTAAATCTGCAGAGTAATTATTCTGTGGCAGTTTTCAACCCAAATTACTGAATTAAAAAATTTTAGCCTAATTAAAGTCAAAATCTGCTGGTTTAACGTTTCATTTTATTATAAGGCTTTTAACACCTCAATTAAAACTTACTCATCTCAGAAGGAAGAGCCTATATGGTAAGTTTCTATGTGTCATGCAATAAAGTTAAAATCACGTAGGGAGATGCAGTCATTTCTGCAGTTACTTTCACTGCAGATGGAGGTGAGATAATGCTTATAGTTCCCTTCCACAGAAGCACGAGGCAACATTTCTTGGGGCTAGAGGAGTGACTCAGGTGTATTGACACACAGTTGAACAGTCTTTTGTGATTCTGTGTGGGTAGTGCTGTTCTGAGCCCTGGAGTCAGTGTTGGGACCACTTCTGTTCAATATCTTTACTGATGACCTTGATAAGGACATTGAAGGTATCATCAGTAAGTTCGCAGATGGCACCAAGTTGGGTGGGAGTGTTGATCTGCACGAGGGTAGGCAAGGCTCTACAGAGGGACTTGGATAGATTGGATCAATGGGCTGAGCTTCAACAAGGGATCAAGGGGATGAGCTTCAACAAGACCAAGTGCCAGGTCCTGCACCTGAGCCACAACAACCCCATGCAGCGCTACAGGCTTGGGGAAGTGTGGCTGGAAAGCTGTCTGGCAGAAAGAGACCTGGGGATTCTAATCAACAAGCGGCTGAATGTGAGCCAGCAGTGTGCCCAGGTGGCCAAGAAGGCCAACAGCATCCTGGCTTGTGTTAGAAACAGTGTGACCAGCAGGAGTAGGGAGGGGATTGTTCTCCTGTACTCAGCACTGGTGAGGCCGCACCTTGAGTATTGTGTTCAGTTTTGGGCACCTCAATACCAGAGGGATGTCGAGGTGCTGGAGCGAGTACAGAGGACGGCAACAAAGCTGGTGAAGGGCCTGGAGAATAAATCTTATGAAGAACTATTGAAGGAGCTGGGGCTGTTTAGTTTGAAGAAGAGGAAGCTGAGGAGAGACCTCATCGCTCTCTACAACTACCTGAAAGGACATTGTAGAGAGGTTGGTGCTGGTCTTTTCTCACAGGTACTTGGAAGTAGAACTAGAGGGAATGGCCACAAGCTGCAACAGGGTAGATTTAGGCTGGATGTTAGGAAAAAAATTTTCACAGAAAGGGTAGTCAGACACTGGAATAAGCTGCCCAGGGAGGTGGCTGAATCACCATCCCTGAATGTGTTTAAAGGTCGTTTAGATGTGGTGTTGGGGGATATGGTTTAGGTGTGGACTCTGTAGAGTAGGGTTATAGGTTGGACTTGATGATCCCAAGGGTCTTTTCCAACCTGAATGTTTCTATGATTCTATGACTATACTGCTTACACAAGATTTCTCACTTTGCATAAGAAGGAAAGACAAATAAGCATTCATTTGACAGATCATAGGTTCATTGCAATTGGATGCTGAATGGCCTGTCAGCCTAGAAACACATTACCCCAAGGAAAAGTTCTCAGCAGGAGGTTTCCTCTGTGTGCTTTCCCTCCCTTCTGTGGAACAGGTCCCACACGAGATGGTCACCCAGTCCCGAAACTCCTATGTTGACGCAGAAGTGCATTCTCCCACGCTGGATGAGCTCGGGAAACAAGTGGATGAGGAAGGAGGGAACTATCAGATGTACCTGGAAAGTCTCATGCAGAATCTCCAGAAAGAAGCAAAAGAGAAATTCAAAGGATGGGTCACATGTTCCAGTATGGAGAACACAGAACTTGCCTACAAAAAGGTAATATGGGGACATATGGCAGAAGCAATAAAAAAAACAAAGCAAAATATAGCCTAGCTATGAGACACCCTGACTTGTTGCATGGCTGAATACACACCCTTCTGTCTGGTGAGGCCCGTGATTTTTTTTTTAAAGACTACTAAAAGCAGTTAAAAATGTAATATAATAGTAATTCACGTATGAGATTCCAGGAAAAGGCACATAAAGCAAGCTAAGATCTTCAAAATGGGCAAAGCAATACAGCAAACAACACAACCAGAGAGCGAACTGACACTTTAAACAACAGAGAACATTACCTGGGTAAGCCCTTGGACTGGGGACAGGCAATGTGTCTGATCATCTCCTGATGTTTGCTAACAGTTTGGAGAACACAGTCAGAACACAGGTGTTAAAAAACCTCTTTAGCTTAGATATTAGGAAGAAATTCTTTTCTCTGAGGGTGTTACGGCACTGGGACAGGTTGCCAAGAGAAACTGTGGATGCTCCCTCCCTGGAAGTGTTCAAGGACAGGTTGGATGGGGCTTTGAGCAACCTGGTCTAGTGGAAGGTGTCCCTGCACATATCAGGGGGATTGGAAATAGATGATATTTAAGGTCTTTTCCAACCCACACCATTCTATGGTTCTATGGAAGTGTAACCCCTCTGTTAGGGCAAAGAAATCCCAGTCAGTCTGTTTTGTAGCCTGACTCTGCGAGTGACGTCTCCAGGGAGGGACTGCCGGAGGTTGGGGAGGGAATAACAGGGCTCGGGTAGGAGTAGGATGTGGGAGAGGGAGCAAATAGGGGCATGACCTGTGGGTCTAGGGTCAAGGGCATGTGAAAATACAGAGGGGATTGGGAATCCCTGGTGCTCTAGGCCAGGGGGGACTAGGAAACTGAGAGCTTTGGGGAGAAGGAGTTATAGGAAAACAAAACAATTTAAGGTGGGAGTGCTGGAAGATATGTTGCTGGGGACACAGTTCTGGGTCTGTTGGGAGATGCTGGAGGTTTCTGGAGCACTAGCATTAGTATGTGAGGATGCCAGGATGAGGAGGGTTAGTTAACGTGTTTGCTGCCTGAAATATGACCCCTAAAACCGTGCAGAAAAGCTGTATGTGTGGAATTTGCGATATTAATCGTGTGTGTAGCCCAGCACTTTCCGCTGCCCTTACTGCTTACTGTGGAGATGTTAACAAGTAACAGGAACCATGAGCTGGGAAGAGTTAGCAATGAGTTTGTGTCTTTCTTTCTTGAAAGGCATTTTCCCAATAACTCACTTGAAGCTATTTTGAGGACCAAATGTCTGCATACCTGACACATAACTGAATCAACATATGTTCTGCACTTCCACCAATTAACCAGCAGGGTTAATGGCCCCTCAGTCCTAGCTAGTACATCAAATTGCCCAAGGCAGTAGCTTTATTTTAGCCCGGGGTTTCAGTATCTCATCTGTTTTTATTTCTGCACATGCATATTCTTCATTACACTCAGGGTGCTTGAGGTTGAAAAAGTGTCTGTCACACCAGAAGTAATACAGCAACTCCACTGGCACTCTGGGATCTGGTCCAGATATACACTGGTGTAAGAGCAGAAGTAATGTATCACTTCAGTTTTCCATCCAGGATTAGTATGCATATGTTTTCACATACAGTAGAGTAGCAGCAATAGCAATAATAGTAATGATTCACAGAGAAATATGCATGCTCTTAAGATCATAGAACAGAATCATAGAATTGTTTGGGTTGGAAAACATGACTGAGTCCGACCGTTAACCTAGCCATGCCAGGTCACCCCCTAAACCATATCCCTAGCACTACATCAATGCATCTTTTGAACATCTCCAGGGATGGTGACTCAACCACTTCCTTGGGCAACCTGTTCCAGATACCCATATCAAAATTTTACCCTCAGTTTTCCTCTGCTGAACATAGGCATATAAATCATAGCGGTTTGTGGTCTTTGCTCCAGGTTGGGGATGGGAACCCGCTAAGGCTTTGGAAAGCCTCAGTGGAAGTTGAAGCCCCCCCATCAGTTGTCCTAAACCGAGTGCTGAGAGAACGTCACCTCTGGGATGAGGACTTCTTGCAGTGGAAAGTGGTTGAGAGCCTGGACAAGCAGACAGAAGTTTACCAGTACGTTTTGAACAGCATGGCTCCTCATCCTGTCCGAGACTTTGTCGTTCTACGGTAAGCTGAGGGCAGATCTCCAGTACCTTTGCTTCCTGCTGTGCAGACCAGGAAGATCTGGTCTTACCTCAGTCTTAGCATCTATGTAATTGTGCTTCGAGAACTCTACTTCTAGGCAGCAGTGTTGATTTCTCAAACCAAATTAAAAATGTACACCTAGAGCACGCTGACCTTTTCTCTGATGTAATTTGAGCAGCACATTCTCCTGAGGCCATAAATATCATTTCTCCCTTAGAACAGATGTCTGATAATAGCCGCTGTTCTCTCCTTGCTTTGTTTGTTGTCAAAACAGTGCAAATAGAACCCAATTGTTTTTTATCCTGCTTTTGCTGTTCTCTTGAGAATGTTTGGTGTTTAAAAGCCAAACATTTAGTAGAGAAGATGGTGGTACTTTTAAGCCAAGGTTGCTATACAGTGTCTATATTGTTATAAGTTGTTATTTTAGATTTGCAGTTGGAGTCTTTGTAGATGAAGAAATGCTAACCCGTAAAAATCCTGCTGTGGAAATGAACAGAAAGAGGCAGTAGATACGTACTCTGACTGTCTTCCAGGGGTTGACATCTCTCAAATAAATGTGTAGCTGTGTATCAGTACTCCAAACTCAATCCCAGTTCTGCCACTGTCTATCTGCTTGTACAGAACAGACACAAAATTCCTCCTGTGCACCTTCTGCCATTGAAATCTTGGCGCTTTGCTTGTTAGGGGCTATTGTGGAGCTGTTGACATCTTCCACTTACAGGGTCAGTCATACAGTTATTTATTTCAGGATGATTTTGTGCATTCTTGTTTCAGGTCTCTACTTTCTTTGATTGGAATGATGTGCCAGAGAAATACTAAGCAGTTTTGATAAAGGAAATAGTCCATTGAATTGGAATTGTACTAGAGAAAACAAACGCTGAAGGAAAAAGATGAAGCCAATAAAGTATAATGATAATAGTACATCCCTTTTATGAATTTCAGTATTCTCTTAGAGAATGACAACATGCAAATGTCACTGGTATAAGAGAAGAATTATTGGAACTCTTGGAGGGAGATTTAAAAATTGTTTTCTCTAAGTTCTTTATAACGTTAGAACACGAGTCCTACCATTACTCTATTTCCTTTGCCTTCCCCCGGTATACTGGGAATTCTTTTATAATTAATTTTCTTATATAATATTATTGACAAACCAATGGTAAATTTGGCCCTCTGCACAGCCCCAAGAAGATTGTCTGCGAGCTTTAGATGTCCGTAATTGTGTCCTCTCATTTCCCACTTAGTTCACTATTAGGCTTCATGGTGGCTTATGTTCTTTAAAGACCTACTGTGCGGTCACATCAGTTAAAGAAAAATCTTGCCATCAAGTTCCCATTCTTTTCACTAACCCAGGCAGAATGACCCCCAAGGACTGAAATACATACCATAAAACTGAATCCTGGTAGGTTTACAAGGGCTGAAAACAGCCACCAGGCAGATCTGTCAGATTCTATTGTTTATCTCTTTTGATTTATATGATTAAGTCTAGAGCAAGGTTAGGCTGGCGATATCTCAGTCAATTTGATACCTTATGATTCGTGGGAAGTGAACAGTGAAATTATAATTCACCTCTGGGGACATGAATGAGTGTATTTTAACAGGCAGCAATTTTCTCCCTCCCAATCAAACTTCTGGCTGTGAAAGGATAAACGTAGTTGTTGGTTTTTTTTTTTCTTTCCCAATTTGAAAGTCATAACAAGGGGATTAGACTCTCTTGAGAAGACTGTAATGGTAAAAGTATAGGGGTGATGTTTCATATGCCTGGGATCTGACAGAGCTCTCAGCTGCCCTGCACAGGCATTGCTTTTCATTAAAGGTGCCTGAAATGTTTAATGTTCATTAAGTATCACAGCATCTCTGTGAGTTAGGTACCATGCCAGTTTTTACTACTGTAAGACATTTAGAGAAGTACAGAAACTACCCTAATTCTGTATAACTGGAAATGGGAATCATATGTCTTCTGCAGTCTCTGGGATACATAGTTTTCTGCTTCACAAATGACCCAAGTAAGTGCTGTGTAGTTACCAAAATGATTTGGTCACATCATTGCACTGTGCAGGCATTCACAGTAGGCGGTTCAGGATTTCACAGTAGATCTGAGGTGTGATTTCCTGCTCTCCGTGTGTTTCATCTGCCAAGGTAGTCCATCACTTTTATTAATGCACAGACGTGTAAAACCTTCTGAAGTCAGTATCTTCCTGCAGTGCCTTGAGTAACAGCTCCATTTAATATAGGAGAAATGCAGAATATTAAAATTACCTGCTGAAGTCCAAACTTTGACAGTCCTTGAACACAGCTTACCTGCTAAAACACAATACTTCCCAAAGCAGCATAATCCCTGTCTCAGACAGTCCATGGCAAGATGATGCACATTACACAGCATAGTGGGAATTTCTCATTTCTTCCTGCATCATAGGAAAGAGCATAGACCTATCCTGTGAGATTCAAAGCAGACAAGAAATACGTGAGACATGAGAAAAAGAAAAAAGTGTCGAGAATTAAAATCTAGATCTCCTGAACTTGGTGGAAAACTTCTGTAGCATGTACATCTAAAAACTTGGGAGAGAGGAAACATGAAAGGACATTCTGTTTTTAATTCAGGTGCCCTTGAAACATATTCTGAGAGTTTCAGAAGTCAATGTGGGTAGTAGCGAGGATTTCTGCTCTGCTAAACTGTATTCGTTGTTCTGTAAGTCTGCATGGGTGGAATGCAACATTTCAACCTTTGCTGGATATCCTAAGCTCACTTGATCTTCTTTCTAAAACTTCTGCCTGACTGCAGAAGGCTATATCCTACTCTGTAATACATAATGGTTACAAAACGCTCTTGTGGAGAAGCAAAATTTTTCCACCTGGAGCCTGCAGCAACCATTCTAAATCATGGTCAGACTCCCAGCTGGGGAACACGAAACTCCTCCAGGAACATCTAGGACAGTCTAGTGGCATTGCAGGCAGCAACAAGGACAGGCAGACAAGCGAAATGTAATTTTAATTCTCATTCTTACCTTGTGCCCAAAAGTTTTTTTACTGAAGTGATTCCGTCTTGCATGTATTGCTGCAGGACGTGGAGGACAGATTTGCCAAAGGGAATGTGCATGCTGGTTGCCATCTCTGTGGAGCACGAAGAGGCTCCTCTTATGGGAGCTGTTCGAGCCATCGTGATGGACTCTCAGTACTTGATAGAGCCATGTGGCTCAGGGAAAGCCAGGCTGACCCACATCTGCAGAATTGACCTAAAGTAAGTATTGCAGCTGCAAAAAGCAGGGCAAAAAAATTCCAGCTCGGGGAGGGGAGTTGTTTGGAACAGAGGACGTGGTCAATGTAGCTTTGATACTTTGAAGTCTTCCTGTAGTCTTTTCCATCCACCATGCTCATTTCTCCGCTCAGCATCTACCACTGTTATGATGTGATCATAGAAATAAAATCTGCTTATTTGATTATTGCAAGGGAGAACTTCAGAGTGTGCTTATAATGACAAGTATTTGAAGTCACCACCACCACCGTGGGCAGCAGGGAGTAGGAAGCATGGCAAGCCCATTCCTGCAGGGCATCTTTCTTGAGTATTTGAGTTTCTCAGTAATTCTCTTTCCATTTCTTCAGAGGACATTCCCTAGAGTGGTACAACAAAGGCTTTGGACATCTGTGTGCAGCAGAAGTTGCCAGGATCAGAAACTCATTTCAGCCTCTGATTGCCGAGGGACCAGAAACAAAAATCTGAGGAAGCATCCTGGGAGCATGTGAGCGTAAATCAGGGTCTGGCAGGGAACAGGAATACTGAAAGCAAAAATCTTATTTAAGCTGCAGAAATCAGATCAGACCTGGGTCTGTACAAAGCTGAAGCAGAAATCTTATAGGAAAGTTCTTTTATTCTGGAGACTTCACCTTACCCCACCACATCCCTTCTGTATTAATTTTAATTATTGAAGTAAACATTTCTTCAGACAGTTTTTATCATAATTACTTTAAAATCAGACTATTGCCATTACTTGTGTGTTACATAACTCTGGTATTTAAAGGCTTCTAAGAAGCATATTTTAATTGTAAATAAATTATGTACAGTATGTGTATATATATCTATATTATATCTATATATATGTATATGTATAAATTAATTATTTTGTATATAACTCAGTGCAAATCACTTGCATCAGTTGGATCTTAAGTGAATCTGTCACTTGTTTCTTAGTGTGTCACTGCTACATAAGCTGTGTTATGCTATTATCACTGCGCTACCAGACATAATCTGTGTGATAACAGAAACACCTGTTCTCAAATATGTTTCATGTTTGTGAATGCTGTGAGAAGGTACCTAGAAATAGATGTAGGAAGAATTAAAAGAAGTAAGAAGAAGGAGCTTACTGTACATTTAAAAATAATCAGGAATGGATCCATTTCACCAAATAAAACACATGGAAATGTAACTGAGATGGACATTTTGAAGGCCATTGATATTCAGCTGCAGAATTGTGACTGTTAGTACAAGGTGTTGAAACTTACCTATTGCCTTAATTAATGGTATATCTGCCACTCGAGAACCTCACTATGTGCACCATTCAAAGTAACTACTCATTCTTGGAGAGTACATGATAACGCTGTGTGTACTGAGGTGTCTGAAGTCAGACTGGTAAGTTATTAAGCTGTAAATCTTTCTCTTTTTTTTCTTTTCTTTTTTTTTTTAACATTTTGTCTAGGTTCTGAGTGTTTCTGTGTTGTTCTTTCCTTCTCCCGTAGAGATGGCTGATTGTTAAGGAAACTCCAAAGCAGATATTCCACATCCAGTGCACACAAAGACATGCAGATGAATACTATGCCTTTAAATATCCTTACTATACAAATAACTAAACTTTTTTAAGCTTTTAAACACATCTTGGAGATTTGAAAGACTAAATGTACACTGTGCTTGGAAAGAATTCTTTTATAGTAATGGCAAGCATTTTCATATTATATTGCACTGATCTGCGTGATCCTGCCTCTTGTAGGCATTGGTGGGAGCAGGATTAGCCCCTTACTATGAGGAGTAGGAGCCATTTAAGCCTATTATATGATTTCATTTTCAGGGACCTATTATTTTGCTATGGAAGAATGCTTTAAAAGTAATAATAATAATTTGTTGGCGTTACCTTTGAGGCAGGGTTCCGTTTTATTTTTAACTAACCTAAGACCAAAAATGATATTACATCTAGGATTCAATAAGAATGTACAAACCTGTTAATACCGTTCTTCATTAATCACATTTGTTCACTTTGACTTTATTTATTGCTGCATAAACCAGCTGAATCATTCATGGACAGTGTTTTAGCTCAATCCACTAAGAGTTAGCATGAGGTCAATTAAGCGGAATACATTTCCGACGTGAAGCTACGCTTTGGTGCCCTGATTCAGTAAACGGGGAAGTCTCTTCAAAGCCAGTGCTTTGAATTTGCCACAGGTGTGGGGGCTGTGGGGTGGACCATGTGAGGTCCTTGATAGCTGCTAGAGCACAGTCCCACGTGCCGTTGTGCACATGCGTACGGGCTGTACGGTGCGGGGACAGCCCTGCAATCTGAGGAAGCAAGCTGGTAGGAGCTCAGGGTGGACATGGGCAGAGTGACCCAGCATGATGTCCTCAAAAAAGCCACTGTCATCCTTCCCCACGAGCTGTCTCACCCACGTTTTATTGTGCAGCTCATAGGATGAGGGAGGTTGGCTGCCCATGAGCTCCTGCCTTGAGTTTATGGCCAACGTTGTGTGTTTTTAAGTCTTAAAGACAGGGGAGCTCTCACACCCGTGCGTGGCTGTGTGGACGTCATCTGCAGGACATCACCATGGCCCAGGTCCAGCTTTCCCATGAGCAAACGTTGGCTCATGAGCTGGAGGAGCAAGGCTGGTCCCCTAATTCCAGGGAGATTGCCATTCCAGAAAGCAACGCCTCCTCCCCGAACGCCTGTAGCCAGCGACGACGGCAGCTGGTTCCATGCTGGCTGTTTTCCAAAACACGAGCAATTAAGAGCACTTCTGCTATGTTCGTTTGCATAAATGAATACAGTAGTGCCTCAGTATTAATGGACACAGAACTTCTGGCCCTGGGAATGGCATTTTTCTGACAGTAAATAATTTCTTAGGGAAATGAAGGGAGAACCTGGACAGTGGTTTTGTCCTGTCTCAAAAATCGTCACTCAGCTGGAAGGGGCCCTGTGCCACCTGCTGCCGTTAGAAAGGTAGGGTTGTCCTCCTACTCTTGCAGAAGCTCTGTCATGTGCTTCTGGCATCTCTAAGCCATGTATCATTGAAATAAGATTTCTTTAAAATGCACATTATGCCGTGTCTACCATTCAGCTACTACAGTATTTTGTATTGTTGCATTGCTGTTGAGAATACATTATGATAATTGCATTTTTAAATGTTATGCTCATATCAATACCTCATATTTTTACCTCATCTGTTGGTATCAGTCATTAGTTGTAAATAAATAATTGCAGAGTTGAATAAATTTGCATACACTAAAGAATTATGTTTCTTTTGTGCACTTACTTCGTCCATTGGCATGAGAAACACCATATATTTAAGCCTTGGCTATCTTCATAGGAACCTGCTGTACACTAAGCTGTTCTGATATGGGCCTTCAGTAATGATTTTAGGCTCCAAATGATATTGTAGTCCATTATACTTATCCTATAGTGTCAGCAGTGTTTAGGGCCCTGAATCCCACTGAATTCAGACATGTTTCTGCATCCACGTTCTTGTCAATGATCCAAGTCTAGATTCATTCACTGTGGAACTGGGATGCCAAATGTTGGGTTCACATCATCAGACTTCAGCCATCTCATATCCGTCAAGCCACTGCCAAAAAAAAAGATGCAGCAGCAGGATAGGGATTCCTGTGGTTTGTCTTACACATATCTGTAGATGGAATTAATGTTCCATTTGGACGGGCCTGTATTGCTCCAAATCTTCCTTGAATTATCGAAAGAAGCAGAGACTCAGAAAACAGGGTGCCGAGCAGGAATTCATCTATGAGTGACCATATAGGATAAGCCTTTATGGCTCACCATGAGGGAAGTTCAGTATTAAACTCTGGACCTAAAGGAAGCACTTTTCCAATTCTCTGCTGTGGCAGAGATGGTCAACTGCCTTCCTTGCAAAAAAATACGGTATGTGATATACTTTCACTCCTATCAGTGCTGTTAGGGTTGAGACAGTCTGTTTACCCTGACATTGCACTGATGCTTCAGCTACTGGTATGTGCAGTGTTTGTAATGGCAAATTCTTGGGCATCCCTCCTCTTTACAACACCTTGCAGGAGTCACCAGCAAGGCATCCCTCTGTTTGATGCATGTGCTCTGCAGAATCAGTATCGGTCTTGGAGGATCTTGGCATGTCTAAGAGATGTTACTCTTTGAAATGGCAGGTAGTTGTTAGATGAGAGCACAGGCTGAACATACTGAAATGACTGTGAGATGAAAATATTGGAAGAAATATCCAGAACACTGCTGGAGCCTGCAAATCAAATAGGAGAGGATGAAAACTGCTACTGCTCCTTAAGCTCAGCAGTGATGTGGAAGAGCTGGGGAGTGAACACAGACCTTGCCAGACAGAAGGCAGCACTTAAGCAGCAACACCCACTCATGATCCCTTGGGGATTTAGCATGGCAGTATCATGCTCTCCTTGCCAGATGTGTGTCAGTCACAGCAGCACAAGGACTTCATTTAGATGGGTGCTAGGCTGGAGGTGGGTGTTTGGGCTTTCCTAAAATGTACAGTTTAAACTGGTACCCTCCATATCATGGGTATACTGTGTAGAAAGCAAACATTTCCACCTAAGGCAGCAATGGATGCAAAGATCCCACCCAGCACAGTGTGACTGTAGACTGTCCTGATTCGGTGTGCAAGAAACTCAGCTCAGCAAACACATGAGTATGTGGAGCTCAAGGGCTAACACAGAGCAGAGCAGTGGGTCTGGGTTAATGAGTAAACGACAGGGAAAATATTACCACACTGCAAGTAACTATTTGCCTGTCTGTTATCAGCTACCGTTCAGGAGGTCTCACACACCCCACACACACTCTCTAATCCACCACAGGAGCCAGACACTGCCATCTCTTATGCCTCTGCTGAAGTAAGCTGGACAATTAACTCCTTCCACCCATTTGACTGAAACTAGTGTCTCTGTCCTGCTGCTTTACCATCAACTTCCCACAAGTAGCTGTTTTCCACTTCTCTCTTCTACTGTCCAAGCCCAGCTCTTCAGCCCAACGTGCCCTTCTCCCTGCTCAGTCCCTGCATGCCTGTCTGCAGGCTGGGATCCAGTCCCCGCTGCGCTCACCCAGCCCAGCCCACACGGGAGACCACAGAGTTCAGCCCTCAGGACAGGGTGATTATGGCCAAGAAATCAATGGTCCCAGCTCCAGCTGCAGTCAAGCACTGCCAGAGCTCGAGTCTGTAGGTGTCCCATACCGTCCCACACTAAGGACTAAACTCTGGGGTGAGGAGGAATCATTTCTGCTTCTCTCCTCCAAGCAGGAAGACAAGAGCAGGAAAATAACCAAGAGCCTGTACTACTGCACCCGTGCTACTCAGTCCACCGCAATGACAAGTTGGGGCTTTTGATCCTCTCCCAGGGCAGGGGGATGTATCCAGCAAGACATAGAGGCTAAAGGTGGCTGCAGTTTGAATGCAGTGACCTGCTCTTTATCTTGAGCAGAGGCTTGAACAGCAGCATGCGGTTCCTTGGCAGCAGTTTGCAAGAAGACAGGACGGGGTCTCGGCTGTGACTGCGCTTTAACGAGAAAATACCTCATTCTGTGGCAAGAGCTTCTGCTCCAGCAGGAGGCTGCCCGGCTTGGCCAGAGCGGCTGCATGGACCTCTGCTGGCAGCCAGCTAGAGGATTGCAGTGTATTTCTTAATCAAAATACTCAATTCTGCAAAAGGCACTAGGGAAATGCAGCCTAAACCTACAGGCTTTGCTTTTTCTCTTTTACCTGCTCGCAGCAGCTCTGAGATAGACACGTGGCTGAAACACAGAGCCAGCACTTGCTACAGCGAGGATTTGCAACAGCTTGCGATTTATGGGAGCAAATTAGCCACGGGGCCATCTTCCCCAGACCAAGCCTGGCCCACTCCTTGCTGGAACAACTCCTTTTCCTTAAGAGGATATATATCAAATTACTTAGGTTGTGGGGGTTTTTTTTACAATTAAATAAACGTGGGAACCACAGGTGGTGGAGCCAGTGGCGACGACCCTTCCAACAGCATCTGCTGGCCAGCAGTGCCTGACCACGCGTGCAGGACAGATGCTTGCTGGGTGCCTGCCTTCAGCCTGACCCCAGGCCCACATAGGGCAGGACCCTGGGGTCTACCAGCCCTCTGGGCCACCCCACTGCACCTTGCCTACTCCATCCAGGCTTGGTCTTCATGGCAGTAAGACCAGAACCACCACAACTGGTCTGGCTTGACCACAGTGAGTCTTTTTTTTTTTTTTTTAACCCCAGATTTTTTCAGTTTAGAGTCTTGACGTGGGGGTAGCTGAAAGCAGGGAGTTGGTTCATCAGCACCAAACACCTATCCATGTGCCACACTGCTGGCTAACCAGCACAAGAAAGGAGTCCACCATGGATGTAAGTGCTGATCACCCAGGGTTCACGGCTGCTCCAGTGTTTCGCCCAGTGTCAGGTGGCTCCCAGTGGGACAGGAACTCAGAACTGGTCCTATGAGAAGAAAGTGCAGGCTTTTAGCTCTTTAGCCCAGATTTAATGCCATGTCTGCTGCCTTGCAAAATAGGTTAAAAAAAAAAAAGATTTAGGGAAACCTTCCTATTCTTTAGTGGTTGTATCTGGGGTTCCCTGGTGAGCAATAGGGCTGCTGGTGAAGAAGGACGAGCTCTGCTGCTGCAGATCCATTGTTGCAGCATTGGTGGCAATGCCCACATGCAAGGCACACCAACAGCTCCATCCTGGGGCTGTGGGACAGAGAGCACCATTTCAGAGCCAGATTTTGGCAGGTGACATTTTCCACTTCCCACAATGTTGCACAACCGAAGCCAGAGTGCCCACTGCCACGGCACCGATGCACACCTGGCCCTGCCAGAGGTGAGCCCACCCCAACACAGATTGAGCCGCCACATGTTTTAATTACATATCCTTCCCAAACTCTGGACCAAACCCCATTCACAAGCATCACCTTGAATGGGGTGTACTGCTTGGCCATGCTGATACCCAGCCATGGCCTCATGTCTTTTTGAGGAGCAGTTATCATCCAGTTGTCTCATATCATTCTTTCCTCAGTCAAGGAGGTGCCAAGACACTTGTATATACCTGAGCAGTGACATTCATTGCACTGCTGAAACCATCAGGACAGGGATGAAAAAGTTTGAGGTTATTATCAATGCAAATAAAAATAGTGGTTGCAGATAATGAAAAATTACATGTGTGTTACTGGGCTAAGCCAAAATGCTACAGTATTACTCCTTGGCCTCCCGGTATTTCTTGTCTTGGGCAAACTTTTCCAGCAATCACTGGTATTTATCAGAAAAGAGATACAGTTATTGCATTTGGGTTTTTCAAATAATTGAGTAATTTAATCTTTTAAGTGCCTCTGAGATCACTTGGTGTAATTAAAGACAGAAGATGAATGACTGAAGTACAAGAGCATTGGAGGACTTTAAAAATGGATGTGTCCTTGATTGTGTCTCCTGTGCATTTATACAATGATTATCCCACATTAATATGACCAAACAGATAAAAGGAGAAAACAATAAGAGCTTGGTTGCTTATTTTTCTTCCAGTCCAATGATAATAGATCACCAGCTGGAGGAACGTGGCTGCAAATACCAAGCAGGAGCAGCCACGTGCTGCCAAGTGCAGGACTCCACTGCCTCCCACTGCGAGGTGCAAGGAAAGGTAATATCTGCTTGTGGATCCCACAGCACTGTGGCAGATAAATGGTTACAAATGTGTATAAAATTCAAAAACTTCCATCAGAAGTGGACTTAAAAGCTCAGCTAGTGCTGGGAGAGTTGACTGCAACACTAGTAGCTTACTTCAGGAGCATTTATTTTTTCAGCTTTTGGAAATAAGACCCATTTGATCTCAGTGGAGAGAGGGAGGCAAAAGGGTTGCTGCAAAGTATTAACCATCAACAAAAAATCTGCAAGGCCTGTAAACAGGATTTTTTCTTCTAAATAAGCTATATATCCTGGCATACCTACGTCATACCTTGGTATTTAGCTCCCCGTTTCATATCCTAAATGTAAATAAATACATACCCAAAGAGGGAAGACGAGGTGGTGAGAGAGCTGGAGCTGGCCCTGCTCCATCCTTCATGCAGCACTAAGCCCCTGGATCATGTCTGTCTCAGTCCACAGGAGCAGTGGCTTCGCAACCCTTGGGGCACCCTCTGAGCTGATCGGAGAGGCTGCAGCCTGCCAGGAAGCCCTCCTCGCCAGCTTGCTCCCCTCCCTTTCCTGGCAGGGCATCCAATGGCCTCCAGCTCGACTGCGCCATTGCCAGACTACAAAACTTTGTCACCTCGTAAAACTTTACAGCGCCGGTAGTTTATACTGTTGCACCTCTGGAACTAAACACTCGGTCAATTCACGGTTCCCTCTGGTGGGAGGAAAACCAGATTTCTTGGGTCAGGTGTTGTGTTTGTGAAGTCCTGCCGGTTTGCAGCACTGCTGAAAGCCTTTTACAGAGCTCCAAGCGCGGAAGGAGGCCATGCCACAGCCAGCTCGCTGCTGAGAGTCCAGTCACCATTTCAGCCAACATCTCCCCAGGACATGCTATCAGTTCTGCTTGTTTTCCGGGTCCCTGCTGCACATTTCACTTGGGAAGTGCCTGGGACTCAGCACCACTCGGGCTTGGATGTGCAACCCAGCAAGGCACAGCCCTGTGGGGGGAAGCTCCAGCTTGGAAGCTCCTCTGGCTCCTGAGAGCCAAACAGGTGGAACTGAGAAGATGCTGCCGAGGTCCTCTCTTCCCCTGCAAGGCCTGATGCTGTAAAAAAACCCACCAAAAGCCAGTGAGAAGTACGTTATATATCCCAGGTTAGGGGAGAAGAGTTAAAACTCATCTGTCCTTGCCAACCCCACAGTCTTATCATAGAATCATAGAATCATAGAATCAATTGGGTTGGAAAAGACCTCAGAGATCATCAAGTCCAACCCTTGGTCCAACTCCAGTCCGTTTACTAGATCATGGCACTAAGTGCCATGTCCAATCTCAGTTTAAAAACCTCCAGGGACGGTGAATCCACCACCTCCCTGGGCAGGCCATTCCAATGCCTGACCACTCTCTCTGTAAAGAATTTCTTTCTAATATCCAGCCTAAATTTCCCCTGGCAGAGCTTAAGCCCATGCCCCCTTGTCCTGTTGCTAACTGCCTGGGAGAAGAGACCAGTCCCCACCCGGCTATAACTTCCCTTCAGGTAGTTATAGAGTGATGAGGTCACCTCTAAGCCTCCTCTTCTCCAGACTAAACAACCCCAGCTCCCTCAGCCTCTCCCCATAGGTCTTGTGTTCCAGTCCCTTCACCAGCCTTGTTGCTCTTCTCTGGACCCACTCCAGCACTTCAATATCTTTCCTGAGCTGAGGGGCCCAGAACTGAACACAATACTCCAGGTGTGGCCTCACCAATGCAGAGTACAGGGGAAGGATCACTTCCCTTGTCCTGCTGACCACGCTGTTTTTGATACAGCACAGGATACCATTGGCCTTCTTAGCCACCTGGGCACACTGTTGGCTGATGTTGAGCTTCTTGTCAATTAGTACCCCCAGGTCCCTTTCTGCCTGTCTGCTCTCCAGCCACTCTGTGCCCCACCTGTAGCGCTGCAGGGGGTTGTTGTGGCCAAAGTGCAGGACCCTGCACTTGGCCTTGTTGAACTTCATCCCATTACTCTCTTGGTAAGGAAGAAACTCTTTCCACTAATCCAACACGATTTGCATTCGCAGTATTTAGAAAACATCATCACCCTCATTCGCACAGCTTTGCTCAGTGCCAGTGTCAGTGATCGCCTCTCCCACCCGCCAGCGCCTGGCTTCCCTTTGCATCCCAGACCCTCCCGGGACCTGGGCCAGACACTTGTTTGGATGAACTCAGGAGAGCTGCGACCAGATAACAACGCTTCAACACACTGTGTTGTGAGTAACTCTGGCGACAAAGAAGAGGCTTTTAACAGTAAAATTCATCCTGTAGGGGGTATATCATTAAGGGACAAATAAGGGAGGTAGGGAGCTTTCAGAGTAGATTTTTTTTTGCCCTTTTATTTTTTTACCAAAGAATATTCAAAGTCCCGCGGTCCATCCCCACACCAGGGGACTGCTCCCTCAGCTCTCCAGGGTGAGGAATTCGCACATCCACTTGTGCCCGTGGCTTTTCTGCCCGCTTCATTAGCATTTTCCCTGGCTTCTCTCTGCCTCGCTGGCCCTTTTGCCACTCCTTCACAAACACAGAAAGCGTTGCAAAAATAATAGTCAGCAAAATGTCAGCACCCACAAGTATCTCGGCTGTAGGCTGCTGTTATTTCAACTTTCTGCTTTCTTAACGATCTTAATTTTCTCAGAATGGTTCAACCGTGTTTTTTCTGTCCAACTCACAAAACAAGATAAAAGCCTCTGATACGCTGGATGTGACCACTTTCATCTCACCTCACTATTCCTTCTCTTTGCAATCTCTTAAAGAGAGTGGGCTTAACCGGCCAGCATCAGCCGTAGCCTTGTGACAGCTGGTGAGGAGTGGTTTGGCTATCCACGAGTGACACATCAAAGTTGGGAAGAGCTCTCCCCTTTCTTCTTCTCACCTCCTCTCCTCGGCTTTGCATGAGTGAAGAAGCAACAACTTCTGAACTTTCTCAGCTGAAGCTGAAATCTTGCACCTAAAACTAACTTCTCTGCCCTGAATAAGGGGGGTTTGCAAGCAGAATGAACAGATCAAGTTTTTCTAAGTGACTCAAAAGTAAACGAATACAATGCAAGGAGGAAAGTGAAGGGCAAGTTGTGTGTTTGTCCTGGGTTTAGCTAAAAAACCCAGTCCTGTTTAGTGATTTTTACTTTTCAGTTTAGTGTCTTCTAAAAGGCTGCACGTTCTGAAGTCAGCAGCATGTTTCTGCAGACAGTGTGTGCTACTGGCAGTGATAACACCTGATGTTTACAGTCACTGCCTGGGACTGGTGTGCAGAAAGGCTCTTGCTTATACTTATTCCTATAGTGACCAAGGCCACTGCTGGCTCTTGTGTGCCACGCTGGGGGTGCCGGGTAGTAAGAGGGGGGCACAAGGAAGTAAAAGGTGGCACCTCCGGGGGGTAATAGACAGGACAGGTGACCAACGAGAGTATTCCATCCCATATACGTCATATTTAGTATAAATTGAGTGATCACAAGAGTTTTTGCCCTTTTCGGCCTTTTCGCCCTTCTTTTCTGCAATGGCCGGTGTCCAGAGAGGACTCCATCTGCCCTCCTGCTTTTGATCCGGATCCTGAGTTCCCGAATCCAGCTCCCTGTATCCAGCTCCCGCCGCCGCTGAGCCTGGGGTTTCCCCAGTGCCTCCTGCTCTGCAGCACCAGTGGGGATTTCTATTGGGGGAGGGAGTCGGGTTTGATATCGGGCTACTATCTACAGTTGTATATAATTCTTTACTTTTATCTTTTTACCATTATTCCTATTATTTTCATTAAAGCTGTGCTAGTTTTTTTTCCTCTAATCCGTAAGTGTCTCTGCCTCATTCCCTTTTCTCTTCCTGTTTAGAGCGGGGAAGAGGGGGCTAGAGAGCGTCTGTCCGCGTTAGTGGCCCGCCCAGCCCTAACCCGCAACAATGTTTAAATATGTTGACACTGGTATGGCCACTGTCGCATTAATTACTCCAGTCCCTTTCTGCTCCCACTGCCTTTAACCTTGACATTTACTTTCCTTAGGATGTTTAACAAGGATGCTGCAAACTGACTGCTTAGGACCAGAGCTGCAGCGATGAAATCCCTCAAGTGAGTAACTCTTCTGAAATGGAAGAGCTGCCAAATTTACTGCAGTGTTACTACGGAATAAGCTATTGCAACAAAACACACATATTGGTATGGTTATTTCCACAGGCTTTTAAAATAGCAATAGTCACTCTAAAGAAACCAAAACCAACAACAGAAAAATAAATAAATCAAAGAACCAAAACTCCTCCAGAGCCCGAAGTCTGTTGGAAAAACTTCTGTTTAGGCACAGGCCCCAGCAACCTCCAATAAAAGTTATAGCTATTTATGTGGCATTGGAAAAACAAACAGCAACAATAACTTCTTGCACAATTATCACAATAGCAGCTCACAAGGTATTTTGTACTTCATATTGCAGACAGAGAAATTGGAGAGATTAAACAGTAAGGTCATGTTATGATTTGTTAGGTGCAGTATCTTTATTTCATTTCTGAGATTGTTATAAAAACAATATAACATTCGTTCTTCCATTTAGCAAAGACATCCTTCCCACAATCACCCCACACAATCTTTCAAAGAAATAAACCTGACGCTTTGCACTCACATCACAAAAATAATTTGAATAAAATTTTGTATTTTACAACATGTTTAACCTGGAGCATTAAGCAAACTGGCAACAACATTCCTTTTACAAATACGATTAAAATAAAGAAATTAGTCTACATAAAATACTGCATGTTAACATCCATCACATGCAGACTCTGGGTGCTGTTCAGAAAACTAAATACTGTCCTCCACGGAGCTTTTCAGCCTGGCTATGAAGTCTCCTCTGCTCAAAGTCCTTGCTACTGTCGTCATTCCTGCTCTAGATGCACAGATGGTGATGGGGAAGTGCCAGATCATCGCTCAGATGTGGCTCTCGAAGGGAAGAAGTGCCCCACGGCCCACAGCCTGATGGCAGGAGGTGATTACTGCATCAGTTTGTTTGAGCACACTGCAATCCTCCTTGGACAGGTACCTAACCTTTGCCTATTCAAGGTCCTTTCTGCTCTTAGCGGAGGCTGATTTTTTTCCCAGGAAAATTGACAAGAAACTCGCACTGGCCCCTGATTATATAAAATGAAGCAGATTCCTGAGGCAAAAACCATACCATTATCTCCATCACATCAGCCTGTGTTTTCCCATCATTGTGCCATTCATTCACCAAGAGCTACACGTGGCTGCGTGTGGGCAGCACTCTGGGTCGGCTGCTTGGGAGAAGACTTTGGCAACTGCTGTGCCCAGCCTGAGCTGGTCGATATTTGAAAAATATTCCGAAGGGAACTGCACCAAAGCCTGCGCTACTTCTATGGGCCGCGGCACCACAGGTGGATGCAATCATCCAGCTTCATAGCGACAAATCCCAATTTACGTACAAATTAGATATCCAGCTGGTGCCATCTGCCTGTCGGTGGTTACATATCACCCATCCTCTATGGGAAGAGCCTGCGGTGTCTCCTCCATGCTCAGGCTGTGGCTTCGCACATCGTGCTGTGGCCAGGCCATTAAATAGCACGGGGCAGCAACTCACTGGATGTTTAGTTGCTAGTGAAGTGTCAGGATGGGCTGGTGCCCACCAGCACAGCAGCTGTGTTCTGCTGGACTCATCCTGCCTGGGCCCCCTGAACCCCCTCAAACCCAGGGGAGGTACATACACTGGGCTTCTCAGAAAGATCAGTCCCAGGCTCTTTGTTTTACCATCAGCAAAAGAATTATAACACATATAAACGCACATAGGTAACACACAAGTTGGGCATGGCCTGTCTCCAGTTGGTATCAAATGAATGTCACCTTTTTTATGTGACTCACTGCAATGCTATGGAGGAGGCCATTTGGCACTTCGCATGTTTAAGGAGAGCTATTTCTTTGTAACCCACATTGCGCCAGGCAAAAATGCCTAAAAGTAAAGCAGTTTAAAATCTCCTCTTCTTCAGCAAGTCCTATCAGGTTAAACATATTTTTTATATATATTTTCAATACTTCATCACTTACCCTGAATTTTTTCATGTTAACCTTGATACTGAAAAATACATTAGTGAAAAGAGAAAAATTTTTAAGACTGGAACCAGAGAACAAATACAATAATCATTATGATAGGATATTAATTCTTTTCTATTTATATAGATTATTTAAGCAAAAATATAATCTTAAATTACAAATTTAAATCATATTTCCTATGCAAGTTTTAATTTACAGTACAGAATCACAGAATCATTGAGTATTCAGATTGAAAGGAACCCTGGGAGGTCATGTAGTCATCTACTAGTTATCTAGTAGATAAACATCACATTTAATACAGCAGAATCAGCTTTAGTAGATAATTCTTAATTAACACAGAGCACATTTCCTTTAAAATATTCTTTCCAGTGTGTGACATTATTCACATAGCAATAAAAATACAATTACGGCTGAAGGCGATGCAGGCCTAGAGTTAGAGAGCAGAGAAAAATGACCTCACTGCTTTATGCTGAGGACACTCCTAATGTAATGATTCACCAGGCTGGCAAAATAACGTAGGAGTTTTTCTCAATTCTCTCTCTGTTTCTACTGATAAACAGTGTTGCTAATATTTTGCTAATTTATCTTGCCGAGAGAAAAATGAGAGGCCCTCAGACATTCAGTAATACTTTGGGATGAAATGCTGTCAAAAGTAGATCCAGTTCCCAAAGGAGACCCTCCAGCCAACCTGGGAGAGGCTTGGAGCACCACCTCCCAGATCTCAGACCCTGGCAAAAGCAGCAATAAAGAGCTGGATTATAACACCAGAATGCTGGGGTTTAAAGTCTCCACACTCATCACACATGAATAAATTATCCACATGTTTCCAGCACGTAAGTAGCCGGGTAGCAGCAGAGTGGCAGCTTTGTGCAAGGTGCTGCAAGAAGTGCAGAAATGGGGTGCCCCAGCCCTGCCATGTCCGTGGGTACAGGGCAACAGGGGACAGGGTCAGGCAGACAGCTTCCTGACAACTGAGACAGCAAAGACAGCTCCTGCTTTCTGCAGGAGCAAAGACAGCTCCTGCTTTCTGCATTTTTACTGAGCAAATCAAAGAGAAGCCCTTTTGCCCTTCCCATTTCCTCCCATCAGATGGCATGACCTCTGCCAATTCCTGGACGTACCCCTGCAGCTTTCACCGCTGAGAAAGACAGAGTTGCTTCAGCTGGAGTTCACCATGAGGTCCTAAAGTCAGATGCAGCTGTCAGCAGCCTGAGGAGTAGTTGACTGATTTGCCAAGACCTTCCAGCAGCACAGACTCATGTCCCCCTGTTCTTCCCCTTGCACCTGCTTTAGGAAAGGAGATGTCCTTTCCCCCAGCACTGCTTTGTGCAATTCTTTTTTGTGTCTGCTCAGACACATTCCCTGCTCCGGTTGGGTGCTGTCTCTGATCAAGAAAGTTCAGCATTAAGCCCTAATTTGGAAAAGCAAACCATTTTGTTCCTCCTGAGTCTTCTCTTGGAGAATTTGACATTCAGGCTCTTCCACCGCTCCATGTCTTTAAAGCATAGCTTCACCTGTCCAACTCAGTGAGGCAAAACCAGGGAGGGGAAAGCATCTGCTCAACAAAAGGTGCCAGGGAAAGTTCTGAGGTAACTCCAACCGCAGGAATTAACAACCGATCATAAACCAAATGTACTAAACCAGAGAAAACAATTTCTGGAAGCCTTATGTTAGCAATCTCTTCTCAGTGTCAGTGTCCTGCAGTATCAGACAATGTAAATGCCTTTCCAGTGCTGAAGCAATCACAACATTGTGCGCCCTTACTGTAGATTTCCCAATGCCAGATGAAATGGATGCAAGAGAAAGGGCAGTGCCCCATTCAAAGGGGCAGGTCTATTTATACCTTTTTTCTATCCTCTTGGAGTAGTAAGTAATTAAGAATATAGTAGCAATAAAAGCAACAAATACGAAAGATATAAAGGCTAATAAGGATTTTCTGGTTTGGAAGAGGTGGCATTCAGGACACGAAGCAATCTCTTCTGGGCACAGCAGCTCAGCAGTTTCGGGACCAGGAAAACCGTTACTGTCAATTATTTTTCTATAATGTTTCATAGAAGGCTTTGGTTCATATTGATTTGCAACATAACCGTAGAGACCATATTTAGGAGCAGTCTTGTCATTAAAAGAATAGACAAAATATCCTTGCAGGTTAATATTATCCAAGGTGTAAGCTGCAAAAGAGAACAAAGGGTTGAAGAAATGAATATATGTCACTTGAGCATTCAAGAGCAGTACAATATGCCTGTACATAAAGTAGGGGCAGAGGGATGCTAAACTCAAATCTGCACTTCTCTTCCTCAAAATAAGGGAAGGTACATGCACATCTATCAAGTGTTTCTCATAAAAAGGATCTGTCAGACATTGCCAGACAGTGATCTGCGAGTAGTCTGCAATTTATTTTCTTGTGCTTGGTAAACACAGCTGCGAGTGCATCACTGTGTTTAAGGATCAGCATCTAGCCTATTGTGAAAAGATGGCTCTCTTTTTTGGATATGAAAGAGTACAGGGTTTGGTTTTCCTGCACCTGGATTTCTGCAACTTAGTTCTCTGATTGCCCCTTCTCCCTTGCAGAGCAACAGCCAAGTTGCAGAGGACTGCACGCCTCGCTAGCAAAGACACAGTCACACCACAAAGAGACGTACCCATGCCAAGGCCATGTACTGGGATATCATCAGTGCAGGTGGAAATGTTATTCAAATCATAGTGCTCTCTTGTTATTGACTCGAGTTTCTGATCCAAGACGACCTGTATCAGTCTTTATTGAGAACATGTCCACAATCCATACTGCTAACTTGGCTACTGGAAGAGGTCCAGCAGCTGGAGCATTAACCTTGAGCCATCCGTCCTGCTTCACAAAACCAATCAGTCCATGGTAGTAAATGCAAACCGTAATACTTTATCTCTCAAAATCACTATTTTTAACAAATTAAAGCAATGTCTTCTAGCAGATGAACACGGGACTAAAAGCTAACAATTGCTGAGTTTTCACATGACTCTGGAGAGAATTCTTTCTGCAGCCACACACAAGACGTTTAGCAACCCCTAACCTACTCCTCATGTGTAAAATGAAATAACATTCACCTGCCCTTTCACAGAGCTGCTACCCGGGATAATTAGTCTGTGATTGTAAAACTGCATGTGGATTTAACAGTGTCACATAAATGGTTACTGCTGTTCTTTGTTTTCAATTGCCAAAGATGTACTTACACAGTGTAGAAAGCACTTAAAAATACAACCTCAGTTCAAAAGGTCCTGTACTGTAATCTGGAATCATTTATCTGCACAAACCTGCTGCCTCCCTGGGAACAATGCAGGTGGGCAACATTATACTCACAAATGCTGCCACATGCAGTCCCTGAAACCAGCTGGAAAGGCAGAATAGGAACTTTTAAGGCGAGAGCACACATGCACTAAATCTCCTCTCACTCCTTTCCCATGTGACATGGAGGTAAGGATGCAAGATTTGCAATGCATCTCAGTTACTGCCCAGGGTCTTGCAGAAAAAACCCACAAGTTTTGGAGAAACCTGCATCAGTCATGGTGCCAAAATTAAGAGCTTGCTCCCTGTGTAAGGACAAGATGGACAAAATCAGAATATCAGAGTGGGAAAAGACAAGAGAATGAAAAAGCTGGAAAGCTGGTATTACTGATGAACCAAACACTAAGGAGAAGTGTATGATGCCAGAAATGGGCAAGTGAGCTTTAGGGCAAGTACTATGGCTAATTAGCAGGGATGCATTCATCCGAGATGAAGAAGATGGAAAGATAGGAAAATATGGCTTACATGTGATAGTTAAGCTGAAAAAAATCAGAGCTATTTCCAGGCTGGACAGAAGAAAGGAGAAAGAAATGTTCCTCCTGGTACCACATCAGTATGAATGACAAAGGTCTGTAAAAACGGGGAATGTGCAGCTGTTCCAGCTAACAGGAACTGGGAGAAAAGACCATATCCATACATGTTTCGAAAACAGAAGCACCAAGAACTGGTATGGTTTGAAGTTGTAGGAAGGAGAGAAGCAATACAGAAAAAAACAGAGTGAAAATCTGTTTTTTTCTGCCTCCCTGGGGCCCGAGTTAAGGATGTTATCAAGAAGCTTCCTGGTCTGGTCAAACCCACGGACTATTACCCGCTTTTGGTTATGCAGATCGGTAATGATGAGATAGTAGAGAGACGGTCAGAAGCAATCAAAAGGGACTTTAGGGCACTGGGGCGGATGCTAGAAGGATCAGGCGCACAGGTTGTGTTTGCCTCTATTCCTTCAATTATGAGGAAAAATAGTGGAAGGTTTGACAAAGTGCAGCAGATTAATACTTGGTTAAAGGGGTGGTGCCAGCGGTCTAGCTTTGGATTTTTTAACCATGGGGAGATCTACAGGGCACCTGGTCTACTGAAACAAGCTGGGGTTCAAATGACACAAAGGGAAAAAAGGATCCTTGGTCACGAGCTGGCGGGACTCATAGAGCGTTCTTTAAACTAGATATGAAGGGGGATGGGGTTATAGCTGGGATTGCAGCGGGGCAGCGCTCTAGAAATTATGAGGACCGGGTGGCCTTCCATCCCCCTAGGGTGAGATCAGTGTGCTCAGCTTGCTCCCTGAAATGCTTATACACCAATGCACGCAGCATGGGGAATAAGCAGGAGGAGCTAGAAACCTGGGTTCGGGCAGGAGATTATGATCTGGTGGCAATTACAGAGACATGGTGGGACAGCTCACATGACTGGAATGTGGTTATGGGTGGCTATGTCCTTTTCAGGAAAGACAGGCCAGCCAGGCGAGGTGGTGGAGTCGCTCTTTACGTGAAAGAGCAACTACAATGTCTTGAATACCATCCAGGCATGGATGAGGAGCAAGTTGAGAGTGTATGGGTTAGTATTAAGGGGCAGGCTGGCAGGAGAGATACTGTTGCGGGTGTCTATTACAGGCCACCAGATCAGGGTGAGGAAGTTGATGAGGCCTTCTACAGGCAGCTGAGAGCGGTCTCACAATCACAGGCCCTGGTTGTCGTGGGGGATTTTAACTTCCCTGATATTTGCTGAAAGGACAACTCAGCCAGTCAGCCACAGTCCAGGAGGTTCCTCCAGTGCATCGATGATAATTTTCTGATGCAAATGGTGGAGGAGCCGACTAGGAGAGGAGCACTGCTGGACCTCATCCTCGCTAACAAGGAGGATCTGGTTGAAGCAGTAAAGGTTGAGGGCTGCCTTGGCTGCAGTGACCACGAAATTGTGGAGTTCAGGATCTCATGTAGCAGAAACAAAATAGCAAGCAGAATTGCAACCCTGGACTTTGCCAAGGCAAACTTTGGATTTTTCAAGCAATTACTCGAGAAAATCCCATGGGCAAGGCTGTTTGAAGGTAAAGGGGCCCAAGATAGTTGGTTAGCGTTCAGTGACTGCTTCTACCGTGCTCAAGATCAGAGCATCCCGACACGTAGGAAGTCAAGGAAGGGAGCCAGGAGACCTGCGTGGCTAAACAGGGATCTGCTGGGTAAGCTCAAGGGCAAGAGGAGAATTTACAGCTCTTGGAAGGCGGGGCTGGCCACTTGGGAAGAATATAAGGCTGTTGTCCGAGGATGTAGGGAGGCAACTAGGAAAGCAAAGGCCTCCCTAGCATTGAACCTGGCGAGAGGGGTCAAGGACAACAGGAAGAGCTTTTTCAAATACGTGGCAGATAAAACTAACACCAGAGGCAATGTAGGCCCACTGATGAATGAGGTGGGTGCCTTGGTGACAGAAGATACAGAGAAGGCAGAGTTACTGAATGCCTTCTTTGCCTCTGTCTACTCTGCCGGAGGCTGTCCTGAGGAGCCCCGTTCCCCTGAGGCCCCAGAGGAAGTCAGGGCAGTGGAGGAGTTTGCTTTAGTCGATGAGGACTGCGTTAGGGACCAATTAAGCAATCTGGACATCCATAAATCCATGGGTCCAGACGGGATGCATCCACGGGTGCTGAGGGAGCTGGCTGATGTCATTGCTAGACCACTCTCCATCATCTTTGCCAAGTCTTGGGAGACGGGAGAGGTGCCTGAGGACTGGAGGGAAGCAAATGTCACTCCAGTCTTCAAAAAGGGCAAGAAGGAGGACCCGGGTAACTATAGACCGGTCAGCCTCACCTCCATCCCTGGGAAAGTGATGGAACAACTTATCCTTGGTGCCATCTCAAGGCATATCAAGGATTAGAGACACTCTACATGGCTTCACCAAAGGGAAGTCGTGCTTGACTAACCTCATAGCCTTTTACGAGGATATTACAAGGTGGATAGATGATGGCAGAGCGGTGCATGTGGTCTACCTTGACTTCAGTAAAGCATTTGACACAGTCTCCCACAGCATCCTTGCTGCTAAACTGAGGAAGTGTGGTCTAGACTCTCGGGTAGTGAGGTGGACTGTGAACTGGCTAAGGGAAAGAAGCCAAAGAGTCATGGTCAATGGGGCGGAGTCTGGTTGGAGGTCTGTATCCAGTGGAGTCCCTCAAGGGTCGGTACTGGGACCAGTATTATTCAATACATTCATCAATGACTTGGATGAGGGACTAGAGAGTACTATCAGCAAGTTTGCTGATGACACCAAGCTGGGAGGAGTGGCTGACACGCCAGAAGGCTGTGCTGCCATCCAGCGAGACCTGGACAGGCTGGAGAGTTGGGCGGGGAGAAATCTAATGAAATGTAACAAGGGTAAGGGTAGAGTCTTGCATCTGGGTAGGAACAACCCCAGGTTCCAGTATAAATTGGGGAATGACTTATTAGAGAGCAGTGTAGGGGAAAGGGACCTGGGAGTCTTGGTGGACAGCAGGATGACCATGAGCCAGCACTGTGCCCTTGTGGCCAGGAAGGCCAATGGCATCCTGGGCTGTATTAGAAGAGGGGTGGTTAGTAGGTCAAGTGAGGTTCTCCTGCCCCTCTACTCTGCCCTGGTGAGACACCATCTGGAATATTGTGTCCAGTTCTGGGCCCCTCAGTTCAAGAAAGACAGGGAAGTGCTGGAGAGAGTCCAGCACAGGGCAACTAGGATGATTAAGGGAGTGGAGCATCTCCCTTATGAGGAAAGACTGAGGGAGCTGGGGCTCTTTAGTTTGGAGAAAAGGACACTGAGGGGTGACCTTATTAATGTTTACAAATATATAAAGGGTGAGTGTCACGAGGATGGAGCCAGGCTCTTCTCGGTGACAACCACTGATAGGACAACGGGTAATGGGCTGAAACTGGAACATAAGAGGTTCCGCTTAAACTCGAGAAGAAACTTCTTCTCAGTGAGGGTGACGGAACACTGGAACGGGCTGCCCAGGGAGGTTGTGGAGTCTCCTTCTCTGGAGACATTCAAGACCTCCCTGGACACGTTCCTGTGTAGCATTATCTAGGCGTGCCTGCTCTGGCAGGGGGATTGGACTTGATGATCTTTCGAGGTCCCTTCCAATCCCTAACATTCTGTGATTCTGTGAAAATAAGCTCAAATATATCCAAGATATGTTTTTTAACTGCAAATGCAGAGCACACGCAGCCAGGACTTCAAAAGGCTGGAGAAGGAACTTTTGGCCACTTGATGTTCAGTAATCTGTGAAAAAAAAGTGGAAATTAGAAAGGAGGAAGTTAAAGCCAATACTTAACAGTGGACAGAACCGCCAGCCATTCTTCACTACCTAGCAAGAGAGTGTAATAGATTATATGAGGCTTGATAAATAAAAATTACAGGAGATATATATGATTAATGCCAATCAGCTTAGCTTTATGAAAAATAAATCTTGTCAAACTAACTTGACATCTTTTTTATGAGATCAGCAGATCAATAAAAGTAATGATGTTTGATCTAATATACTTAGAACTTCACGTGGGAACTGACTTGATATTATATGGCATTTGGATCAAGAAAATAGAAGGTTACAAAGTCAAAGGGAGCCCATAATAAACAGATTTCAACAGGTCTCAAATAGAACTAGTGGGGCTAGAAAAGTAATTGCAGGTAAGTAAGTGCCACAGCAGATATATTTCTACCGTGATCATAGAGATTGACTTTTAGCACTAGGGTATTTAGGGATCTTAAATATACCAGTGACCTGAGAGAGAAGTAAAACTATTTCTCATAAAGTTCGCAAATAACACAAAGATTAAGGAGATAATTTCTCTAGCGTAGGAAGCTTTGCACAAGCAATCCACTGACATTTGAACATGACCAAATGTGAGGAGGATGTCAAAGAGCAAGTAAAACATACTTCGGCAGAGGGAGTTCTGCCTGAGGGGCTGGAATCTGTAACTAAGTTTGAAACTTCGGTAGATAACCACAGAGTTTGTGTAACCAATGTGCTGCCATGGCCAAAGAGGCTAATGGGCTGCTCAGATGTACAAAAGAGGAGTAAGAGGCTCAGAAGTTATGTTATACCTGCCTGAGATATGGGTGTGGCTGTGGTAGGAACAGTGTCCAGGTCAGGGTTTACACCTCTCAAGAAGAATGCTGACAAACAGAAAAAAAGTTTAGAAATTGAAAGGTTCTAAATGATATTTTACAGTAAGGGACACAAAGAGCTTTGCTGGTGTTATTTATCAAAGAGATAAACCAGAGAGAGCTTGTTTTCAGTCTGTGAATACCTACACAGGTAAAATACAAGGAAATGCACAACAAAATGGCTTAAAGCTGAAGTTGAAGAAATGTATACTAGAAATAGAATCATAGAATCATTATGGTTGGAAAAGACCTTTAAGATCATCAAGTCCAGCTGTTATCTAAATCTGCAAGGCCCACTTCTAGACAACGTCCCCGAGCAAGTAAGATTTCTATATATCTATGCACATACTTAGATACTTACATACGAAAACAGTAAATAAGTACCCACTGCAACAGCTTGCAGTAAGGTGTAGAAGATTCTTCCATCAGTAAAAATTGTCTCATCTTGTGTTTTTCTAAAAAGCCCCAGCATGTGTTGCATGACAGGATGACTCAAAATGCCTCCTCTTTGCCTTATAATTTATGAATATTTGAGGAGAAAAAGACTGCTTTGGGTTCTGAATAGCAGGAAAGAGTCCAGGAAATGGCATAATGAGGTAGATAGCTGAATTATTATGAAAATCACTGTTGGATAAGATCACTGTTGGATAAGATACAGAGACAGCTGAGGAACAGAACTCTTAAGCAGCCCTGAGGCACATCAGTGGGGAAAAGCAACAAAGCAAAACAACAGGAGAAGTGCAGTAAGAAGAAAATCTGACTGATTACATGTGGAGCTACTCACATTGCATCTACTTAAATTTCTTGAATCCGCAACAAAAAACTTCTTCTGCTGTCTTATGCAGAATATGTGACAGGTCAGTCTTCCTGATGTTTAATATCACCAACCAATCGCAAATCAAAGGAAAAGCTGTTATGCTGTAATAAGATCTCATTTATAGAATATTCTACATAGGATCCCTTTTTCTTAAAGTTAGACATACTCCATCACACAGTGTATACTAATATTGAGATTTGTGGCATATAAACCATCCTTACCTTTTAAAGCTTCATTGATGTAATTCTGTATGTAATATACTCTGAGTTTATCGTGCACCATATTCTGGTCATCGTCAATCCCATTGGCCATAACATAAACTGGGACATTGCCATACTTTGATTTAACCCATTTGAGCAATTTCCGCAGTCCCCAGGGCACTACTGCAGCTCTGCTGGGGGAGTGCAGCCATGTGATGTCATTGATCATTTGAGCTTCAAGATAGTGGTCATATTTCAGTGCATCTTCTTTCTCCCAACCCACAAGTGTAGTAGTGTAGTGACTCAGGGCAAAAAAATCAGATGAGCCCTGGATTAACTTCTTTTCATCCTCTGAGAAATAAGGCAAGTGGAAATTATACAGGTCAGCACTGTTTCTTCGGCGAAGCCATGCTCTCATCACCTGTGGGTAGTCACCATTCCCAAAGATGGGCTCTGCAAGCCAGCCAACATCGAACTCTAAAATTCTGTCAGCGACTTCTTGGTCATTCCTGGAAAAGGGACAAGCTGGCTCTACCCAGTCAGCTTGCAGAGCTATAGATATTTTGCCCTTCTGAGATCTCCTGAATTCTTTGTCATAAAGATGCCATACTTTTGCATGGGCTTTCAACAGGTTATGTCCTGCTGTGTATGTCAAGTTTTTCACAGGCGGCTCATTCATTGTGATCCAAAATTTGATGTGGTCCCCAAGACTTGTAAAGCAGAATTTGGCATAGTCAACAAAAGCCTGAATGGTTTCTGGGTTTTCCCAAGCTCCGTATTTGGCAAGGGAAGCTGGAAGCTCTTGATTCTCAGCCATAGGTTGCCACAAAGCAACAACAGGGGTTATGTTAACTCTGAGAAGTTCACTAGCAAAACACTGATAATAATGTACAAGTGTGTGGTTGATTAGAGAAAGGTTACCCAAAGGAAGGATTAAAGACCATTTCAGTGAAAAATGGAAGTGTGTGACATGCATTTCTTGCAGAAGAGAGATCTGGAGCCTGATAGCAGCAAAATCGACACAGTGACGCTTGCGTTTCGATGTGAAAACTCCATCCACTTTAATAAGCTTCTTCGTCTGGTGAACATCCCACACATAAACATTAGAGTCAAGAAACTGGGCGGGTGTCGTGTCTACCTGGGTAGAATAAGAAGCATACCAGATTCAAGCTGTTTGTTCTAGGTAGGTGGGAACATCATAACCATCAGGCACAAGATAGTGAAAGAACACAATGCATCAAAACTTTGCACTTAGCACCTCTGTTGCATCTCTGATAACATCTCTGGCTTACATGAATGAATTATTTTCCTGTTAACATGTGACATCAGAGAAGTACCACATCTATGTATCATTTCCATCCTTTTTTTTCCAAAGAAGCTTATGCTAATGGTCAACATGTTTATATCTTCCCAAGATTGCTCCAGTCTGTATGGGAAACAAGGGACTGATCAGGCATAAGGCACTAAACTTGCAACAGATCTCCAGAGAAGCAGATCTTCAGCAAAGACTACAGTAATTTTTAAAATGTTTTCCTTTCAAGATTAAGAAGGGCCCACAGAGACACTGTCTGTTGTAAATTACCCAGTAGATTTAGTTTCAAGACCACTCCCTGAAGGCAGTAAAAGAAATAATGAATGCAACATCATTTCTGTGTTCAGTTCTCTTCCTGACTATGACGAAAGATGAGTAATGCTCTGCACTTGATTTTTAGCACGAATTCAGTTGACAAGCAAAATTTTTCCTTCTTGCTAAAGACATCCTTTTTTTATTTAACTCATGCTGAACTCATTTCAAAAGTTATTTCAGCACGCTGTTGATGTCTGAATCAATTTTTTTTTCAGGCCTCTGAGTAAACCCACTATATATCATTCCAACAATAAATGCATTTCCCATAAGTTTTTAAAGCTCTGGATGTACTGACACAGTAGCAGATGAGCCCTTCAGAGTCCCACAGAATTACACTTTCACTTTTTAATGAATTTCACAGTCACAGTAAGGATTAGAAAATGGAGAAGTGAATTACTTCAAATAATGTGCTGTGTAAAATCTCCACCTTCATACCTTAGTGTAATTCTTGCCAGAATTATCTAAACCACATGTATTTATTTGTCCTTTTTCCTTCTTTTTTTTTTTTTTTTTCAATTTGGTGCACGGTTTCCCAAGTTCAGATTTCCTTGTCCTGCCCTCGGTTTGAAAAGCAGGTGTCAGCCTACAACCAGCATTCAACATGTAGCTGAGGCTCTGCGGACTGTATAAAGAAGCTGCTGAAAATCAGTTGCTGTTTCCTCCGGAGAGGTCAGTACTGTGCTTATAGAAGAAAATAATAAAAAACAGCATGTCTGTGGGAAATTGCTTTTCTGGAGAATTGTCCCTTGTAGATTACTAAAGCATGCATTGCCACTAATACTGTGGGAATGCTGTCAAAAGAGTTTTTCCACTGTGATGCATCTACAAATCACACTACCTAAGTTTCAATGGCCTTTTGAAATGAAAATATTCAGCTTTGAAGGTTTTGGGCATAGGAGAGATTTTTTTAAACTGACTTAGGCTGACTGACTATAGCTGTTATCGATCCCAAAGGCAGCAATTCCATTTCGAATCCCTAATCTATCTGGGAGCTAGGAGGATAATGACTCTTGAATTTTCTTGGAAATTGGTGCACCAAGTAAGGAGGCTGCAATTTCAAGAGAACAAAGTCAGATTTTACTTTTGGAGTGAGGGGAAAAAAAAAAACCCCACACCCCCTATACTCTAGCCTTAGGAAAGATTCTGTCTTTGTGGAAAATATACACTAAAAAATTCTGGTTTTGGATCAAGCTTCAGCAGTGAATTTAACTACACTTCTTTACTGTGGTTAGAGAAGCCCTGCAAGCCAAAACAGCATCGGAGAATTAGAGTCAAACTCTAAACCAGACTGTAACTAAGCTACAATTTTTCCTCATGCTATGAAGTCTTAAAATTCGAAAGATTCTTCTAAGATGATATATTTAGGTGATATTCAGGGGCACTGCAGGCCTCCATCGGATACGGTACTACATAAAATGACAAAGAAGGAATACTGAAATCTCATGTAAATCTGATATTGTTTACTTTTTCTTTTTTTTTTTTTTTTTTTGCAGAAGCCCTCTAACAATGTTACCAGCATATATATGCATAAGATGTAGATACATGCCAGTGGAGTTTTAAGAGATTTTAGGAAGTTTTCTAAAACGTATATTTACAGCAGACAAATATATAAACATTAAAGTTATGCATGTGGAAAAGCAGTCATATTTCCCATTTTATAGACTTGGGCATTCTGAATACACTTTAGCAGTTCTAATCAACTTCTATTTGAAAAGAACTGACTCCCAGTAATTGATCACATAACATGTACAAGGAAGATGAGCATCTGAACCCTCTCAACTTCTGCATATTTTCCTAAGACGTTGTTCATCATATCTCAATTTGACTGGATCTCCTTGGTCACACACAGAACGCCTAGTGAAGACTGAAAGACAGTGTTTGGCACAAAAGCCTCGTGCCCATCTCCTTGGAGCACTGTGGTAATATGTACCAGTAAAGACACTCTATTCAGCAAATTTTTCACTGTGAGCTTGTGCACTGCTCTGTCTGGACTTATCATTGGACTCACCTGAATGTAGTTGTCAACAATTCCCCAAGCAAAGCCGCAGGGAAAAATACCTTCTATGGGCTGGTTTTCAGGCAAGGGTGGGAAGCCATTTTTTTCTATCAGCTTTTGATAGAACAAGACAGAAGATTTGGGCACCAACTTCTTGTCGTGACTTTGAAAATCAACATAAAACAATCCACGTCGAATACTGTATCCCCTGTGCCATTCAAAGCCGTCCAGGAGGGACCAGACTGTGTAGCCAAACACATTAACTCCGTCGTATCGGATGGCTGAGGAAAGAACAAAACCAAACTTATCACAGTGCTCATTTTCCCTCTCTAGATTACACTATATCAGCAATGTTTGCGGTATTCATGTGTAAGAACAATGCAATAGGTCGATAAATATCTCAGGGCCTGCCTCAAAGCCCGCTCAGGGAAGGTATTTCAACTACACTCTGAGAGCTGCCAGCTCATGGGTGCACCAGGCAAGGGAGTACCTGACTTGGCTCTAAACAAGCCAGATTTAGAAAGAACAGCAGTGCAGCAGTGGTTTGAGCAGTGCTGCTAATTAAGCGTCCCAAACCTCAGCCTCGGAGGAGCACGCTATGCTTGAACCATTTGTAGCGACCGCACCAGCTGGTAACAGCACCGCACTCTGCGAAGCACATACTGTGGCTCAGTGCGGGGTAGCTGAAGTGCATCAATGCAGCAGTGCCTTGTATGCCAACCAAAGTTAGACTCTTCTTTTTTTGTTTTTTCCTTCCCCTCCACTACAAATACATGTTGAGAAAACCCTAATAACCCCTTTGGTGTTTTCTTTTCTATTGGCACAGATTTTAAGTAGAAGTGACAATGCAGGAAGAGCCTCTTTATTTGATGATTCCACCTTTTCACATCTTCTGTGGCACAGCATTTTCAAGCTTAAATATTTAAGGGTTTCTAAAAATACATATATGTTCTAGGTCAACTGTTTGACTTCTAAGAATCACTACAAACTTTGAAGGTTAATATCAGGGTCTACTGGCATCTGTTAGTATTGCCAGCATTACAGAGGGTTTTTTTAAGATTTCAGATGATACTCATTCCTAGTTGCATTAAACACTGAGATTCAGGAAAATATTCCTGGGCAAGGCTCAGCTTCAGGAAAGCACAAAGGAGTGTGCTTATTTTAATTACATAATTAGACCCACCCTAATTCAGCAATGCATTTAAGCACATTCTTAGATGTTCTTTTGAACTCCAGTTTGGCTCTGTAGCCAGCAGTTTATCTTTATTACTCACCATCTTCTGTCAACCCAAACTGGGTTTTGTTCAGTCAAACAGAATATTTTCCAGCCTAGTAACACTGAAAGCATTATTTCAGGCAACCAGAATATCAAGATATTAATTTCCTGGTTTTATTAATGTACCTCACTACAATCAGTTATGAAGGACCACATGGATTCTTGATTGTAACCCTGTTTGGATCAATTAAATGAACTGCGGTTAAATAAGCAATGAATTTGGCACAGTTTCTATCAGAGGTCATGAGAAAATGTCTAAGGAAATGGAAGATTTCTCCTCCTAAAGGCATCATTCTTTTATGTTTGGCAAATGCCAGTATTTTTCTAACCTCTGCACGCATCAATGATGAGAGTTGCCATACCAGCAGAGTAAAAGCCAATACAGGTCCACTTTGTGAACCGGTCTCTGTGAAAATTTCTCCTTGAACAGCATCTCACCCCTTCTGTAAGTCATCACACAGCACTCCCACACTTCCTGAGCACCTCATAAAATTCCTCCTTGAATCCTTCTTTTAAAATGTGTTAACTTCTAAGCGTCACCTATGAAAGAAGCAACTTGAAAAATTTTCTGGAAGTTCCAGAATGTTTGGAAGTCTCAAACAGAGTATCCTACACGGATTGCATGTTACTGAAAAGACACAATGAAAATTACTGTCTTTTTTTTTTTTTTCCCTTTGTCTTTCTCTCCTGTCTTTTATATTTGCTGGTTTGCAAGCCAGGCTAACTGAAACCTAAACTGTCCTTGCTTCTGAAACTGTGTGGCCTTGTCCATATTACCTACTGGAGATAATTCCTGACCTGAATAACCCCCACAGCATGCCTAGAAGCGTGCTACTGCACAGGCCAGAACTCTGCCAGAACTGGGTTAAAAATGAAACAGCAGTTCAGCTCACACTCTGCTTAGCTCACTAGTATACAGACAGACCAAGGAAACAAGGCAGACCCATAAGCATCAAACGCAGATCCTTAAAACCCTCTGCTCAGCTGCTGCCCAACCCCTGGGATATGAAGGTGAGGAGTGTGAAGCCTCTGCTTCCATGTGGGAGGTGCCCAGGGATCTGTGTTTTGTCCCTGGACATACCTGAGAGTAAGTCAGTCCTGATCTGTCAGGGGTCTGGCTGAGCCCATTCTCTTTAGGACTCTTTGAATTCAGACCTGCTAACACCCCAGATAACAACCTAACTCCTGGGCTGGTCAAAGTGGCACAAAGGAGCTTGCATGCTCTCCTGGTCAACACGCTTCACTTTACAAGGAACAATCAATTTACTTGTTGCACCAGAGACAGAGCAGGGAAGTGAATATGACCCTAGAGTAAGTGGTTAGAAACCCACCCATGTGAGAAGATATCTCCAACAAATTAGCAGCTCTAACTAGTATTTAACTATTTTATATTACTGCTCTATGTACTCTATTCAACCCTAAATTATATTGGGGGGAAAAAAAAGGATAAAAACCCAATAAATAATACTAAACAGATTATTGTGATTGATGTCCAGAGCTGTACCTTAGTAAAATTTGTGCAAGGGCAGAGAAAATGATCTTACGAGGAGCGATTGAGGGAACTAAGACTGTTCAGTTTAAGGAAGAGGAGGCTGAGGGGGGACCTCATCATGCTCTACAATTACTTGAAAGGACATTGTAGAGAGGTTGGTGCTAGTCTCTTCTCACAGGTAATTAGGGACAGAACCAGGGGGAATTGAGGGCCGGTTTAGCTCAGTGGGTTGAGTGTGGTGCTTGAAACACCAAAGGTCGCGGGTTCGATTCCCGTTCAGTTCTCACATGTTGCCTGACCTAGTCAAGGCGTCCCTGCCCACAACAGGGAGGTTGGATTAAAATGGTCTCTAACGTCCCTTCCAGCCCAGGCCATTCTATGATTCTATGATGATTCTATGAATGGTTTCATGTTGCAACAGGGTAGGTTTAGGCTGGACATTAGGAAGAAATTCTTCACAGAAAGAGTGGTCAGACATTGGAATAGGCTGCCCAGGGAGGTGGTTGAGTCGCCATCCCTGGATGTGTTTAAGTGTCGCTTAGATGTGGTGTTGGGTGATATGGTTTAGGGGTGAACTTGTAGTGTAGGGTTAATGGTTGGACTCGATGATCCCAAGGGTCTTTTCCAACCTGAACTGTTCTATGATTCTATGATTCTAAGATTTTTCATTTTAAAATGTATTCTTTCAGCTTTATATTTTCTTCAGAGGAACTCTTATTGCATAGCATTTACCCTCCCACATATATATTTTTGCATTTTGTATATACACGTTCATACATTTAAGATATGGAAAACAACTGTTAGCAAATAACACAGTAAATTTCCTTGAGTCCCCTGACAGTATAGTTCACGTTTCCCACTTCCTTCCACCAAAGACAGCAGAAACTTCCCTACTGACTTCAAAGACAGCAGCATCAAGCTCACCAAATGCTCATCAAGCTCACCAATATCTACTGATATTAAGGGTTTTCAAGAGCTGAAAAGAACAAACCCAGGAAAGGGATTTGGAGTCTCATTTCACAAGTGCCAAGAAGAACGTTAAAGACTAAAATTACTTTTCAGCTGGGTTCTTTAACATGTCTCTGTTGTTGGCTATTTTGCACTATGATTTTGTCAAGCACATATTAATACAACTTCAGTCCTACCTTTTAAAGTTTCCATAATGAACTTTTTGAGATAGTAAATATATTTGGCATCATCTCTCTTGGTGCTACCAGAAACAAACCAGCTGTTTTCCACAATGAATATTTGGGGGTTGTTATATTCACGGCTTATCCAGTAAAGAAGCTGCCTCAGGCTTATTGATTCTAACTGCTGGAATTTCATGTGGGAATCCAAGAGCTGGAAACTCAGGGTAGCTCCAAAAGAAAGAGCAAAAAAGTCTGCTGTTCCCTTGATATACTTCTTCTCAACTTCACTGAATTCAGGCAACAGAGATGAGAGGTTGCTTCTCATGCTCTCTGGATAGTCACCATCAATAAATATGGGCTTAGCAAACCAGCCGAGCACAAAATCAAGGGATTTTTGACATTCTTTGATGTTTTTTTCGGTCATACGCTGAGGTTTTATCCAGTGGGAGCTAAGGGCAATTGACACTTTTCCTTTTTGAGTTGGACGAAAATGGTCATTGTAGAGATGCCAGACTTTAGCATGAGCCTGTTGAAAAGAAAGACTGTAATTAATGCACCTGAAATTCCATTTTAAGTAATACAATTACTCTCAAGTACTAACGTCCAGTGTCACGCAGCAACCACACAAACACAGCATTTGAGGCCTCAGCCTTATTCACTCATCAGCAGCTTATAACTCCTAAATTAACTTTTCTTTAGTATCATATTAATGTCGTATATCAACTAGAAACTGCTTGTTGGTTGTGGAAAATGGCATCTCAGTTTTCCGTGAGATACTATTCCAGGCACTGAAGACACTTTTAGCTAGAGACCTTTATTAACTTTTGTTATTGAGTTCAGACCTACTTCCAGTATCTACAAAAATTAAAATCCATTGAATTAAATATGTTTCAAAGTATGTTTTCATTATAGGAATGTCACCTTATCTGTAGAGTCACAGATAAGTAAAGAAGGAAGGTCTATTCTTAGGAATTGCCCAGATCTCTTGAATGATACAAGACAGAGAAAAAACCCTTGAATTTATTGCTTTTTGCACCAGTATAGCAAAAATGACCAATCTGGATTTTTAAGTTTAGTGAAAAACAATTTATCACAGCTCCTGAAAAAATATTCCTATGATTCAATTTAAATTGTTTCATTTAATTTGTCATTTGGCATCAGTTTTCAACCACCTGTCTTGATATAATTTTAACTGTTACTGTGAGGAGATCGTTTCCTACCAAATTTCTTTCCTGTGCTCTTACAGAGTCAGTTGAAACAGTCTTTTTATATTCCCTTTGAAAGCTAAATAGATTAAGTTCCTGGAACCTTGCATTATCTTCAGGCATAGCTTCAAGCTCTCTAACCATTCACACTGTTCTCCTCTGATTCTCTTCCAGTTTGTCATCGTCTGTCTTAAACTGCAGAAGCAGAAGTGGACATATATGCCAGTGGTAGTCTCGCCAGCAGTAAAACCAGAGACAATTTAATACACTGTTTCTGCTTATGCAGCCATGGCACTTCACCGTGAGCATATGCTCATCTAAACTTACCAGATCTCCAGAGCCCTTCACCATCTTAAACATATTTTTATTTTGCACCCAGCTTATCTAAGAATATTGACTGCTCTGTGAATCAACACACCATCTTTCTATCATCTACATATTAGTAGAAATTGTAATGCTCTTTTCTAGATCATGGATAAAAAGGTTAAAAATATGAGATCTATTCACTAGAACAAAGCCTACCTAATAACTCTTCCCAGTTTACATTCACATTTTGAGACTTATCAGTTAGTATTTGTTCAAATGTGATGTGATGACATGAACCTCCATTCTTGCCATACGAAGTCACAGTGATGAATATATATGACAGATTATTAATCAATATGTCACACACATTTTTAGGCCTCCTTGGAATATAAGACATACAGAAAGCCTTATAATTCCACTCCATGCATTTGGCATGTTGGCAAATTTTAACATTATATTATTGACAGCTGCTGTTCACAGTTTCCTTTTCATACACACTCACCATTCAGGCTTTTGAATCACAATGATTTCCAGTTGCCAGCATCACTAGGAACATTAAGCAATGAGAGTTATTAATCATTTTTTACATAGACATTGTTAATTACCCAGGAAAAATAATGAATTCCATTATTCTACTGTTCTTGCAGAGTTTTAATCCTCACTGCTGGGAGAAAACCCATTGGAAGTGAAGGACAATTGAAGGTAAGATCAATAATCAAGGCTCAGTTCAGTTGCCACGATATAGAAACCTGCTGCCTTTGAGGAATCATAGGGTATCTAAAACATCTGTGCAGATCTGACACCGGCTCTAGAGGAGACTAGACCCGTGTCCTTTTAGAGTGGTTACCAAAAGCAAAAGAGAACAATCTTGGAAACTGTGGATCGCTATAAACACCTAAGTACATGTATCTGAATCAGATTTCAGTTGCAAAATTCAGCATACATACTCTCATTTATAATACATCAATACTTCAAATAAAAGTGATGCAGTGCTACAATGAATACAATGAATTCTGATGAATACAATGGATTCTGATGCTAGCGAGAAACTAAATATAGTAACCACTTCAAATTCTCATGTCAAAAATGAGAACTGACCTAAGCACAGACTTTATATTACTTCATGCTGGAGCTCCATTACACTGATGAAACAACAAAAGTCATTACGCATCATGACCAAAATGCTACACACCCAACGCTTCAAATATGATTTTGAAATTCCACTGGGAACAAATGTGCTACCACTTGCCACTCAAATCTGCACACCCAAACTTTTCTTCATAAAGGTGCCATATACTCTTGCTCTGTTGGACCTGACACATCTCCACATGTTAAGATACCACCATACACACTCTCAAACACATGATTTCACCTCTGTCACCTGCAATCCACCCACAGAGCACCTCGAGGACTGTGGAGGACTTGCCTCATAACCCTTGGCCCTCCCTATTTCTATAAGCAGAAAGAGATTTTCCAGCATTTTCATAGTTTTGATTCTACCATGAAGAAAGGAGGAAGGGAATCCTACAGCTTATTCCTCTACACAGAAAATGAGGTGCTGTTTACTCCCTCATTGCAATGAAAAAAATATGAAGTGTAGCAATATGAGACTATTTCACTCTAATTTCTAAGCAAGTCATCTAGTCTGCCTCTATAGAAAACAAGAAGACTTCCGTCTAAGATATGCAGGGTGACCTACTCTGTGGGTGACCATCTCTCTCCACTGGTGACAGACAAAACCTGTTACTCAGTTTAGACAAGACATGTTCTACAGACACATGAAAGCAGGCGAGAAGAAGCCAACTTCAATGTCTACCCTCTGGAGTGTGCATGAAATGGAATTATATTATTTCCATAAAAAAAACAGCTAAACATAGTTAATAGTACATTAAAGCCTCCAGGCTCTGCGGACATAGATTAATGAAGTAGTACAAAACTGCATAGAAATAAAGCTGCAAGAAGCCAGTGACAGGAGCAGACTCTCTATAGAAATCTGGGACAGAATTCATTTGCCTAAAATTAGGTGTCTAATGCAGTTTTAGAGACTTCAGAGTATTCCAGCCTGAATTCCACCCAGTCTCAGAAAGCTGTGAGTCTCCCACAAATCCTGTCACATCTCTGAGCTCCACAGAGACACCTGGCATGCTAAAGAATGTGTCGAATTGATAATTTGCACCTATACCTATCTTCTGGCATATGAGTCCCACTCCTTATATTTCACTACCCACGCATGAGCTAGATACCCAACTCCCACTACAGGCAATGGAGATCTCAAGCCCCACTCAGCTGCCTGAATGCATGCATCTGGTTTTCACTCCAGAACGACACAGGGCCAGGTCACATGTGCATATCCATGCAGATGTCCTCAATAGCCTGGGAAGTCTCACACAGCACTATTGAGATACAGAGCTAACATGATTCCACTCCAAGTCAATCCACTCGGCAGAGTTTAGCAAGCGATTCCCAGCACAGTACGGCAGGACCACTACTTAGGTCCCAATACCTGAATGGATTAGCAGTAGAGTTTAATGTAGGTTCCTGGACCTTTTTGAGATGCCTTACCTGCATGAGGATGGCAGACACAAAACTGGGAGGAGTGGTTGACACACCAGGGAGCTGTGCTGCCATTCAGAGAGATCTGGACAGGCTGGAGAGTTGGGCGGGGTATTTTATGAAACACAAGCACAAGTGTAGAGTCTTGCATCTGGGAAAGAAAAATCCCAAGTACCAGTACAGGTTGGGGACTGACCTGTTGGTGAGGAGCATAGGGGAGAGGGACCTGGGGGTTCTGGTGGGCAGCAGGATGACCAGGAGCCCTCGTGACCAAGAAGGCCAATGGCATCCTGGGGTGTATTAGAAGGGGAGTAGCAAGTAGGTTGAGAGAGGTTCTCCTCTCCCTCTATTCTGCCCTGATGAGGCCACATCTGGAATATTGTGTCCAGTTCTGGGCCCCTCAGTTCAAGAGAGACAGGGAACTGCTTGAAGAGTCCTGCACAGAGCCACAAAGATGATGATGGGAGTGGAACACCTCCCTTACGAGGAAAGGCTGAAGGAGCTGGGTCTCTTTAGCTTGGAGAAGAGGAGGCTGAGGGGTGACCTCATTAATGTTTATAAATACATAAAGGATGAGCGTCAGGAGGACAGAGCCAGGCTCTTTTCAGTGATGTCCAATGACAGGACAAAGGGCAATGGGTGCAAGCTGGAGCACAGGAGGTTCCACAAAAACATTAGGACAAATGTTTTACCTGTGAGGGTGATGGATCACTGGAACAGGCTGCCCAGGGAAATTGTGGAGTATCCTTCCCTGGAGTCATGCAAAACCCACCTGGACGTGTTACTGTGTGACCTGCTCTAGGTGATCTTGCTTTGGCAGGGGGGTTGGACTAGATGATCTTTTGAGGTCCCTTCCCACCTCTAACATTCTCTGAATCTGTGATTCTGTGACATGTTTCAGAACTCAATGGGAGACCTTGGTCTTGAGGCCAGGAAAAATATCCTTATGGTAGCCCAACGGACACTATACCTCCACTTGGACAACTGAAACCTTCTAGATGTATACTACCTACAGCTTGAGTTTAGCCTCCCAGATCATGTGAAGAGAAATCCTGTAGGAACCAACCTATCATCAGTTCCTTTATATTTATCGGAGACCTTACTTCCTGATGTCAGTGACTTACTTGTTGATATCTGGTTTTAGTTCACAACTGACTAGGATTAAGACCATGGCAATCCACACTTCAGTACTTTTACTGACACACAGCACATTGACTCCATGTTCCTGGTTTTGCAAGGTTCTGAGGAGTCTTGCTTTGCTCCTTGTTAGCTCAGACAGGCGTGCAATGCTGACAGATCACTTGGCTTGACTGGAAAACTTTACTAAAAAAGGCCGGATACAAGCTGGCTCTAGGAAGGGTTTTGCAGTCACACATGTGTCACAAGCAGAACTAACTGCTAAAAACTGTGTGCTGGTTTCCAGGCTCCAGAATTTGGGTAGTTTTGCCATTATTACTTGCATTCAGAAAGTAGCAAGTATTGTTAGATACCAAACACACTGACCGACACCTTTTTGGGAGATATTACTCTATATTCTTGAACCTGCTGAAAGGTGAGCTAAGCTGATATTGGGAAAGCTGCGGATTAGGTCATGAGGATTGGTCATGTTTGATCAGCCTTGAAGAGATCTTTGTGTGAGTCAAAGTCAGTAATGTCAAGATCGAGCCTTGACGAAGTGCGAAACACATTTCCAAGCCAGAAATGCCTCCCTCAGAGCCGTAACTTGGACTAGTCCTACAAAGTCCAAATTCCTGCAATGAGAGCAGAAATAATTCAACATAGGCAAGCAGGCTTGACAGTCTGACACAGTCATGTCCTACTCTATTGTAGGACATATCTACATAGCCTAAGAATCATTAGGTGAAGTCAATTTAGTAATATACAGACATTTCTTTGCCTGCCTACTCTTTTACATTCCTGTCCAAGATCATTAAGACCTTCCTGAGTTTGGTACTGATACTCACCATTCTGCAAGATCTCTGTACTCACATCTATCGTGATGCATAACTTCCACAAGTGCAAATCAAGAATGATAATTGGGAACATCATGATTCTATAATTTGTGTTCATTCCTCTAGAAAAAGTTGTTGAAATTTTAAGTTGTGTGTCTTCTTAACCGATAATATTCATTTCACAAATGAAACTGGAGATATCCTGCCCTCCATGCTCAGACAAACTATCCTGTATTAACTATCTCTTTGCATGCTAATGAAACAGAACAGGAAAGTGTTACTGAAACTCATTTAGTAATACAAAGAGAAGAGTTAATTGAGCCGATGTACCTCCAACAAAAATGTCATTATTCAGTCCCACATCAAAAGCCCTTCTGAAATGGATATAATTATTGGAATGACATGGGAAAGTCTAGTATATGATTAGTCAGAATGTGCTTTGTACTAAGAAGGGGAAAGTATAATATGTTTTTCCCCTGTATCATCAAAAGCAAGTATTTCAATCAAAAGCTACAAAAAAGGATGTCACATTTCATGTAACGTTTTACCCTTAGATCCAAAGTCAAGTAGGTTTTACCCACACAGTCTCTGAACAAACATTCTCTTCCACAAGCAAATTATATTCCTAGTATTGAGTAACAGATACATGTATTTAGAAATTGCTTAAGCTTCTTCCCATACTTGAAAACTGGTAAGATAACACCTTCATGTAGAAAACACAGGACTCTGCTACAGCTAGTATGTTAATCATGTAGTAACTATGGTTTTCCTCTATAATCCCTATGCTAGCCAGCATTACCCCAGCTGAAGAATTCAAAATTTGTTATCTTTCACCAACTCCAACAACCTGGGATCAGAATTAGGCTTGTAAATGGTACACAGGATGCCAAGCAAACATTTTTTAGTTTATAACTACTTAATGTAAAATTTGCCCCAGTTATAGCTTTAAGTATTGATCACACACCTGATCTACATTGTTTTGTTCCAGTTTCTTTCTCAGTACAATTTAGTCACTGTTCTTTCAGACTGTGTTGGTCATTGTAACATGGTGATGCCTCGTGAACTTGAATGAATTTACGCCTGCCATAAATAAGGCAGGAATCAATATCATTCCTACTTTGAGAACTGGGAACAGAGATACTATAGCATGCATATTAAGCCCAGAACAATGCCTCTGTTTGGTATGATACTTATCTCTATAGAAAAAGCAACAAAGATGGCATTAAATACTTCCCTGAAGGCACAGCGGTTAGCCAAAACACCCTTTGTCCCCATCACAGGCAAAGTGGAGGAGCACGAGAATAAAAAGGAGAAGGTAACCTGAAGGCATGAAGTTAAGCCACAGGCATCAAGATGCATTGCAGGTACTCCAGAAATACTAGCAGGAGTAGTAAAAAAAGAATCCCAGAATATAAGGATGGAGATAAGAGTTATTTTTACACTTTGATTTTGAATTTTAGAGCAGATGAAAGTCTGGGAAGGCTTGTACTTTTACATACTGCACGCATAAGCATAAGTGAACATTATCACAGACAGATATGCAGCAGAGAGACACAAAGTGGCCGCAACGTGAAAGAAGGAAAACCAAAATCAGGTGACTGCTGTAGGAAACCTCTCGTCTGAAGCACAGAAAGCCTAGATGTGATAGTGCAAGCCCTGAGTTAAGTCTCTCTCAGACTCACCCTGTCTTGAAAGGCCACTCGCTCAGCAGTTTACCCCACGACGTGGCAGCCCGAGGGAAGGAAGCTGGACCACGCAAGGCGCTCTGCGGATCCCACCATCACCATCAGAGGTTGTCCAAACACAGGCATACACCTTCGGAGGAGACTCATCTCACCTAATTTTTGTCATCATCTGTGTCTGAGCAATTCACACACACACAGCAGAGAGGAAAGCTTCTGGGTCACAATTCACCCGAGACTTTTTTGATGCCCAGACAAGATGAGAAGAAAATTGCCTGCTCCCCTCCTCTCACAGCATGGGCAGGCTGGTACAACCACTGGACTCAACATCCTGGGCAAATAAACGAAAGCACCAAGAGACAAGTGGGCTGGGAAAGCAGTTTGAAGTCTCCCTAGACGTAACAGTCTCTGAAAATATAAAGGTCATCCGGAAAAGAATTAAGCGGCATTTGACTTTGAGAAGCAATGGGAGACAAGATAAAAATAGCTTTATTTCTGACAACAAGTGCTTCTGAGACACTTGATGTGTTTAATCATTTTCCGTTAACTCTGACAGAAAAGATTAATTACGGAACTGCACAAAAATAGTTCAAGGAATGTTGTGACCCATGTGAATATTAAAGATATGAGGGATTCTTAAACAGAGTACAAAAAGAAGATAAAAGTACGGAGTGGTTTGAGTGATTTAAAGCTGAGAGACAATCTTGCAGTACTGAAGGGAGCTAAAATAGTCCCTGATAAAAGACTTGACTGATTGGAATCTGGGACACAATGCTCAGGCAGCATTTAGGGGAAGACCAAGATATAATCATTGCTACCGAAATTGTTTGGGCCGTGCTGGAGCTAAATAAACCTACTAAAGCAAAGACCTCTACCAGAGCATGACCCTCTTGGAGGGCAGGCCAGGCTCCACGCATGCTGACATGTTCAAGTGTGCAAAATGTTGACAAAAAAGGGTACGAGGGAAAAAGACACAAAGAATTTAGTTGTAACCCGCAAAAGCAAGCGCACAGCTGTGTTAAACAGCACAAACCAAGATGGTAACATCACTTTGTAAGAGTTGATAATCATCAGAGAAATGTGCTGAATAAGGAGGATGAAAAAAGCACCGTCACTTTGGAGGAACCCTTAATGGGAATGATGGTACCAGTTGCAGCAAATGATTAGCCCAAAGTGCAAATGTTGAATTAATGGATTTTAAGTCATGTACTGGTTAGAAGGAAAATAACATGGTGCTAGAAACAGCAGTAAGCAAAATACTTAAGAATATCAAAGTCTTATAAAACTCATATAAAACTGATACATCAAACATACATGTAGAATATATAAAACTGATAAAACAATGCCTCCTCAGAGCACTGAGAGTAAATGGATGGTAAAAACTGGAAAAGACAGTATTTGTAATAGTACTGACAAGCAGAAGGCATCGACTATGGCTCCAAATCTTTGGTTTCATGAATGTTTGTACAAACTGGGTGGAGAGAGAAAGAAACAGCTGAGGAAGGAGTAGGGGACTGCCTGCAAGAAGTTGTCAACCCACAGAATAGAGCTTCAGAAGGCAAAAGCCCCAGAACTCGACTCTTCCCTGTGCTAAGGCAGCAGCCAAGGGAGATGACAGATGAGCCTACTGCTCTGAAAAGTCGTGAGAGGGACAGCCACAGTAATATATATACTCCTTCATGAAAGCAGTTTAAAAAAAAAAGAAATTAATTTTAGTTAAATACAGACTCAAAATAACTAGATAAACACATAAAAGGCAAACATTTCTGATACCTTTAAGAGTAAAAATTCTGGAAGAGGTGACTAATATCACTAGTGTGTTTGACACATCACCTGTTTTTCTGGTAGATACACACAGGTAAGACAAATATTAATTTATACATATTCACCCCCCTCAACATACCACTTATAAATGCTTGTTCTACACACTGTGGAACCCTGCTAACCCAGGTGTTTCACAGGGAGAACAAATGTATTTCTGATGGTTTAGTGGAAGCACATGAAGAGAATGTCATTGGAAAGTGTCAGAGCAGTTGGCAGAAGCTAAGTAAACTAAAAAGGCCAATGAAATAAAATAGTATGTTAGAAAGATAAAAGTTTTTAGCAAGAGATACAGATAAACATAAATAAGACTAAAGCCCATCATTAATATGTGTACCAGATGGACAAGCAAATGACAAAAAACATTTCAGCTTGCTGAGCCTAATCTAACTAGCTAAACCAGCAACCCAGTTTGGAAAGCTGTTGAAGACAATCTGTAACTGGGAGTGAGAACTATGGAACATAGAACCTGGGTTAGTCATTACTACTGTCCCTGCATTTAAAGCACACAAAGTAGAAGCCTTGTGCTCTGGTGTTAATAATTAACGCCAAAACTTACCCTGGGCACACCAGTAGATTAAAAATAAATTGCCCTAATTGAAGCGTGTATCTGAGAGTCTTCCAGGAGAAAGACAGGAAGAAATCCCTGTCATACCATTACTACAAGAACATCAACTGATACTGGATTCGGCAAATCCATGTTTTTATAGCTGGCAAAGGCTGATGGACTGGCAGTCAGAAATTGTTCCTGAGGTACATGAACATGTTGATTTAAAAGCTCCAGAAGTTCACCTAGCAATGAATGGTAGAAGTTTTTCCCCAACTGTGGTCCCAAAAGAAATTAGATTGCAGGAGTCTGCACGCCAAAGTGTTTATGAGTCCTGATCATCAGCCACAACAGCAGTCCCCAAACCACAAAGAAAAGTTTATTGGAGCAACAAATAATTAGAAGAAGATCAGGCATTTCTGATGTTCCAATCTGGCCTATCATAAAAGCAGGCAGCAGGATTTACTGGGTAATGGTTGATTTTTGAGCAATGAATTCTGTTATACCATAAACCACACCTGTTGTAGCAAAAATGCCAGAGTGTGTCATAACAGATTTAGCATATGCTGTCTTTGTGATCTTGTTATCAGGCCAAGGCTAGAAAAACTTCCTCCTACATTTATGGGCCAGCAATACTGATTTATATGCACCTACTACGCAAGGAATCCACCATGTTCCAGCCTGATGCAATATTCATATCACCCAAACATGGGAAAAATTATCAGAGCCTGATCACATCCAAGTAATTCCACAAACAGATGGTGTATTAACCTACAGCCACACTCAGCTCAAAGAGTTAATTAAACAAGAGTAAGCCATAACTTTGGGAGCACAACTGTAAGTGACAAACAGGTCAAGAGACATAGAAAAGAGAAAAATATTTCATAGTAGACTAATCACCTTATCAACAAGGAGCAAAATTAATAGGAAGCTCCTTGCTCTACAGGTTTGCATGAGCTCATGTCTCTTCTGAGTTTGTTTTTCCCCAGGACTTGATATCCATGTTTGCAGATATGATTAAGCCTCTAACGAAGATGTTAAAGAAGGCACAGCAATGGGAGTGGAGACTAGGACAAAACCTGACCTCTTTAACATTCAGGAAAGGCTGGCATAGATAGTCACACTGGGGATGTTGTTCCAGCATGGCCACTTTATTTGCACTTTGTTATCCCCCCAGAAGAAGCAGAGGCCATGTGATCATGAGACACAAGAAAGTCAATCAGTTGACTGTATTAAAAGGAGTATGTGATGCTCCAGGGAGACTTAGCGTGGTGATTCAGAAATTACTGTGAGGTGAAAGGCATAATTACCAAGCTCAGTATACTTAAGAGTATCAACACAGTAGTATGGGCTCAGCAGAAGAATGAAACACAACAATAGGTGTTCCCAGAGCATACTATGGGGATCCCATCCAGTTTGTTCACAAGAAAAGTAATTTTGAAGAGGCTATAACAATAGAAAGGTAGCTCCCTCTGGAAGAAGACAGTAAGGCATTGCTACAGAATTATTTAATGTACACATTAATGTACCCATTTAAGGTACAGTAAACATTTCTACCACATAAACTAGATCTTCTCCCTTTGCAGCACCCAAAGATATCAGGTCTGTGGTTGCAAACACAAATCTCACATCAGAACAGTAACTGTTGCAGTGCCCAAGTACACCACTACAAGCTAATGACAATCAGAGGTTCAAGACACAAAGCAGTGGTGGTTTGACTGGGTGCAACCCACCAAATGGCTTCAGAAAGTATTTCTGGATGAATGCACTGTGGATAGCTTTTCCAGTTGTGAGTTTCTCTGTGAGAAATAACAGCCACTGGGCAGCAACAGCAAATTGCTGGTGGAAGAAGCCTCCACCAGCAGAGGGTAACAGTGAAAAATACAGAGGTATTTGGTCCTGCACAGTTGGCAAAGGAATATTTAGCCAATATACTTGAAAACAATATACTGCAAGCTGTCACAGACCATACACCACAGCAGCCCCAAAATGAATGAGGATCAAACAAAAATAATGACAGCCATGAGGTTAGCAACATTGTTTAATGACAGCAAAAACTTCAGGCTGTCAAGACAATGGCATGTAACAAGATTCTGGCATTTGTGTACAGGGCAAAGCTGAGCATCATTAAGCAAGGTCAGAATGAAATTACTGGATCAGAGCTCTGCTATAATATAGGCAAATGCAACCAAGAATGAAGGGGACTTACCTGAGCTGATGTCTACAAAGACCATTTTTTAAAACGAGACATTTGGATTGTTCACGCCCAAATCTAGCTCAGTCATTCACACGATAACCTGAGTTTGCTATAAGCCTGGCTATTAAATTTAATCATTCTGAGATTAGAGTTGTGCATCAATAACAATGGGCTACAGGATAAAATTGAAAGTTCCAGCCAGCCCTCTAGATGGATGCAAACGGCTCCTAATCAATAAAAATGCAAAGGTACCAGTTTTCAATCTTCAGACAGTTGTTTAGATTACAATTTGACCAGATGTGAATGTGAAGTTCTTCCTTCTTTTTCTAATCAGTCTGCAACTGTTTATATGAGATCCAGCTGTGTTTGCATGCACATCCAATATAAAGCAATTACTACAAACTACCTCATTGTGTATAACCTGCCTGAAATGTTCTGGGTTTTGTGCATGTAATAGAACTGACTGAAGGGTACGATTTCAATTATACACCTTTACAAGCAATGCTCAAATTGCAAAAATCACTGAAACTGTATACTAAATTAACTTTAATCCAGTAACTTTTGAAGTAGCTTTTGCGTGATTGTTGCAGACAATAAAGCACTTGACTGTAACATCTGAAGTCTAGTTGGTTGTAAAACCAGCCACAAAAGCAATGATTACAGTGCACGGCAACAGCAAACAAATTACCCACAAGCAACTGCAATAAAGAAGGCAGGGTGTCATTCTTGATGGGAAATCACTCTTGTGTGGTCCCCTTCAGCTGCAGGAATTTTGAACTTGGCTCTACATCCTGTAGCTGTAATCCTACTTATACTTTTATACTTCCTTATTTGCACAAATAGGAGAGTTTTAAGTGCTGAGCAAGTTGAGGAACAGCTATACACTAGAAGAAAGAACCACAGACTACCCTCAGACCTAAACATGTTATCATGAAACTGTATCAGACATGAAAAAGCTAATGGCTCCAAGAAGAACCACTCCTTGGTCCTGGTCCATAGAAACCGTAGGAAGATTCACAACATCATTGCCAGATTCAGGAGCAATGGCTTACAGTTTGTAGACTACGGAAAAAGGGGATTATAGCCCAGTAAAAACAGTATTGCTGTTGCTAGTATTAAGCTACAGGATGCATATGATCTTTATCTTGACTTGGCAATCACGACTGCAAGCAGAAATGAATGACATAACCTAGTGGCCTTGATGCCTCAGTTGTCTGCCCATCTTTGCAACGGCACAGGGAACCATAAGGCTAACTGACAAGTTTTAATTAATAGAATGGTCATTACTAGCTGTAATTCTTCCTTAATGCTGTTGTTTCCATGATGTTCGGCTACAAAAGGGAGATCTTGGAAACTGTAGGATGAATTAAAACCAGTTACTCAGCAAAGAGTGGAGAAGGCAGACTTTGGTCTGCCATCACAGAATCATGCAGTCATAGAATCATAGAATGTGCTGGGTTGGAAAGGATATTTAAAGGTCATCTAGTCCAACCCCCCTGCAATGAGCAGGGACATCTTTAAATAGATCAGGTTGCTCAGAGCTCCATCAAGCCTGACCTTGAATGCCATCAGGGATGGAGTCTCCGCCACCTCTCTGGGCAACCTGTTCCAGTGTTTCACCACCCTCAGGGTAAAAAACTTCTTCCTACTATCTAGTCTAAACCTGCGCTCTTCCAGCTTCCACCCATTACCCCTCATCCCATCACTACAGGTCCTTGTAAAAAGTCCCTCCCAAGCCTTCCTGTAGGCCCCCTTCATATATCGAAAGGCCACTACAAGGTCTGCCCAGAGCCCTCTCTTCTCCAGGCTGAACAACCCTAACTCCCTCAGCCTGTCCTCGTACAAGAGGTCACATCACACTCCTCGGCAGCGACCAAGAAGATGAAGTGCAGCTATTCAAATCAGAACCCAGAAGAGAAGAGACAAATTTCAGTGAAAGGAAAGACGGGGCAAAAGAGATTCACTGGGGAAGAGAAATGCTTGATGTACCATTTTTTTATGACTCAAATAACAGAGTGATGACTTCAGCCAAGAGATGGAGGGACAAAACGGGGCATCCAATTTTACGGTGGAAAAATGTTTTGAATCTTTGTATTTCTTCAGGGGCAAGGATGAATAATGTGTATTCATCCAGTCTTTTCTACAAGCTTTTGGCTATACTGCAGTCACAGATTAAACTGGATTCAATTTATATGTCCTTTGATTGGGGAAATACATTTCGAACCTCATCTAAAGTGTGCTGAAACCATGAAAATACACTTTTGAGGTATGAATAAGTCCCTTTATATCTGTTTCTAAATACATGCTTAATGGTAGATATAAAATTGCTCTACTACAGAGCTGAGTGTTGACTCAAAAGCATACAAATAAGCTTCCCGTTTTATTTTTGTAGTCTGCAAACATAACAAAAAGCACCATTTGAGCTAAAAGTTGGAATCTTGTAGAACAGAAAATTGCAACAAACAAAAAGCATTTCAAATTAAATATCCAATTCTTACTTCATAAACACAATCTTCACATTGCTGGTTATCTGCAGAAATTAAACTGTGTTTCACCTGTCTGTAGCCAAGCAAACCAACTAGCTTGGTTGACATAATATTGAATAAATGTTTTAACATAGTTGCTAAGAAGCTAAATGTTAATAAAGTTGATATAAAAATATGTATAATCTACAGTTGTTTCCTTTTTCAAAGGATATCCTATGGTTTTATATGATGCAATATAGAATAGGGGGGTTTACTACATCAGTGAACTATAACCTTATCAAGAAAAGAAATCATAGTAAAAGAGCTAAACTAGTTTTTATCCAATCCTCAGAGAAATATAAGGTTTTTTTAAAAAAATAAATAAAAGAGAAAACAGCAAAAGAAAAGGAAGAGTGTTGTCAGGGTAATTGTTCAGTCTAAGCCACACAGAAAAGGGCGTGTGTCGGTTAATATATACAGTTGCAAATACTAATACTAATACTAATAAACTACTCTTCTTTCAGCACTTCGTGTTTCAGCTTCTTTGCTCTTACCACCAAGTACTAGACACTTCCTGACCAGAATTAACTTCATATTAATAGACTGAAGTATTAATAAATAGAAGAACTTAGCCTATTTCAGGTTTCCTTAATCAGCTCTTTGCCAGTTCTCTGTTCATATTGTCCTTTGGAAAGAAAATAGTTGTCCCTTAAGGAAAAGACAGTAATTCTGATACTGGGCTTTCTTTACCAAGAAACCTACAAAATATTATTTTTACTTTGGTTAACACTGCTGCAGAATGAAGTCTTTAAAAAAATCCTGTCTGAGTTGAAGGAACTAGCACAAGGGGAAGTTGATATTTTATCTTCTGTCGACTATTTCAAAGTGCAATACTAAACCTCAAATTGCTCTGGAACAAAATATAAAGCCAGTGATGTCAAGATGTTTGTATATATGAATGAGAGTCATCACTGGACTATGAATATAAAAAGTGAAATGCCTGTATATCCACATTTTTTTTTCTTACTAATTCCAGAGAGGGATAAAAACTTTATCTTTTTCCTTGGCCATTTTAAACATAGATACAGAAACATAAGGACAAATTGAAATCTTAACAAAGCAGTTAACTGACAACTTCACATAACCAATTTAAGCAATTTGTTGGGGATTGGCATTTGTTTCTGCATAACCATGTTCTCAGAAATTCTGCCAGTACACTGTAATATGTAAATATCCAATATCAAAGTACAATAATATTTTCAAAAATTTAAGGAAAACTTATATTGGGAGAAATCCCGGTTCTAAGATCAAAATGTACTAGAACAGCAGAAACGCAAGTACATGTATTTCCTGTTATGGCCTCATTTCATCCTCCTGTGTCCAGTTATATATACGTCAGAAAGCAACGTTGTTCTGCTTCACCGTTACCATGAGGGTAGGTACATTAGCAGTTGTCAGGAGGCTGCGTATAGTTACAGTAATTAAGTCAATATCTAACAGTGAAGCAGATGCCCACCATTTAGATATTGTCAGTTTTAAAGAAGCGCAGTTCGAAGTAAAGAGCTTGGAGAAATGCCTCATTTCTAAGTAATTGACAAAAGAGCTGTACAGGTATAGCAAAAACTTTCAACAGATTTCCATGAAGACAGACACCAAAACACTTTGAGAGCCACAGAGGCTTCTGTAAACTAGCTCAGTGTCTGTTACAGCCCCCCTCCTAGACGACAGACTGATCGGAGACATCTCAGATGTCTCCGATCAGTCTCCTGTATTGAAGACTGAGTCTTCAATACCAGAGGACAGGAAGAGCAATAAATCTTTTAAATACTGTCTTTGATTTTCAGACCAGCACAAACTCATGTGAGCAGCCAGATGGCTTACATATATTCTAGGCTTGTTAGATGGAAGAGAAGATTAACTGTACCCCTGTGCCTATGTATTGGGTTTGCATGGCCAGGTTTTGGTAGCAGTGGGTGGCTTCTGTGAGAAGCTGCTAGAAGCTTTCCCTAGGTCCTACAGAGCCAATGCCAGCTGGCTCCAAAGATGAACCTGCTGCTGGCCAAGGCTGAGCCTATCAGTGATCCTCCTATGCCACAGGATAGGGAGGAGGTGGAGTAATCAGGGGTAAAGTTACACCTGGGAAGAAGGGAGGGGTGGGGGGAGGGTGTTGCTTTTAAGACTTGGTTTTATTTCTCATTGCCTTTCTCTAATTCAGTTGTTAATAAATTCAGTTACTTTCCCCAAGTTGAGTCTGTGTTGTCCATGATGGTAATTGTGAGTGATCCCCCTGTGCTTATCTAGACCCATGAGCCCTCCACTATATTTTCTTCCCCCTGTCTAGCTGAGAAGGGGGAGTGATAGAGTGGCTGTGGTGGGCTGCCAGCCAGGGCCAAACCACTAAAATCTAACATAATATGTAGCTGGTTAATTTCCAGCCACAGTACTTACATATACTTTAGCAAACAGTAGCGTGGGGGACCCAATATCTATAACAACCCATGGTCCAGAAGCCAATTAGCAGCTGGATTACACTGGGTGTGCTCCCATAGAGCAGTTTCCAGGTCACCTTCATCCAAAACCACCTCAGGCAATTGAGGCAAGCAGGAGATTCACTTCGGATACACACTCCTGATTTGTACTGTCATATTTTAGAAGCACACTTAGGCATCCTAACACTATAAAAGCATAGAAAGCTTTGTATTATTTGTCAAAACCAAACAGCAAAATAATTGTTCATTTTGAGAGATCCTACATGATGCATAAGGTAATGAGAGCTGTCCAGCCATTCTGGCCTAGAGAAAAAGGTTTTCGTTAGCCACAGCTATGCCAACACAACCGTCAATGAGTATGCAGTACAAAGGATATTTTAAAAGATGGATTTAACACAGGATACCTTAAAACAGGATGACACCTTAGATATTAAGAAATTCACAGATGGCACAACTTACATGAAATCATGCTTCAATCAATGATGTTACAGGAAGCAGAGCAGCTGGCAGTTCAGTTATTAATGAGTTGCCCAAACATCAGTGAAAAGCAAATGATTGGTCTGAATCATGGTGTGAGGCTCTTGATGGATTCCCCCATTTTGCTGGGATGAAGGGAGCAAGGCAGAGAAGGAAGAGGAAAGGCAGGAAGGCAGGAGGGTAGGCAGTAGAAAAGACTGCATCTCATTCACTGAACTTTGTCACTGGAATCTCTTTCAGACGTCAACCCTCTTACAGATGAGCTAAGATACTCTGCATGGAATACACACCCAAGTTCTTTCTGTCTTACTGGGAAGAAAAAAAGTCTCTGTAGAAATAAGCAGTTGGAAAAAAAGTAAGGCTCCATCTGTAAGCAATCAAAACCCACTTTCCTCATATTAGTAAGATGCAAGAAAGCAGAGATGTTGGAAATAAATACTGAAGAAACAGTCGGGATTTTATGTATCTGTTTTGAAACAAAATAATTCAAGAGTATTAAGATGTGATTTATAGTCAAGTCCAGCAGATGCATTAGATGTTTATTACCAAATGAGCGACTGAGCGGAATATAAGGATAAAAAGAATGTTTTGCGGGGTCTAGTTCACTTTATGTTCCCAGTCTAAGTCTCTTTGGAAGACTTCAACAGCCTGACCCACTTGTTGGCTGTTCCTCAGTGACACAAGTTGTAAGTACACAGGCATCCACACGATGGGATGATCATGATCTAGTCAAACCCCTTGATGCAAGCATGCAGAACAAGGTGCTACTTCAAAAGAGCAAGGGAGTTCAGTCATTTTCTGAGATCTAGCCTCCTACTTCCCAGATATCCACACTGTTATGCTGGGAATGTTAGGGGTTACATTCCTGCCTATTCTGTTTAGTATCTGCTTCTGGACCCACTATTCACATATTTGCCTACTCTCTTTTTGAGTCTGCTCATACGACCTGTTTCTAGAGACTGCTACGGCAATAAACTCCTGAAGTTCATGACCCCTGTCTCAGACGGACTGAACTGTTTGCTCCAGGTGTCTTTTATACTCCGTGGTCAGAAATGGGAAATTCTAGATTGCAGTTTATCTTACCCTAACGTAGATGGGTAAAACCAGTCAGAATTACCATGCCTTAAAATCTCTCCACAGAGCATACAGGGAGTATAATCTAACTACGTCAGATGTAAGCACATAAAACACAAACATGTAAAGTGAGATAAACTACATCCTTTAAGTCTTTAATTGGTCCTTTTCAATTTAAAGGATATAGTTTAGCACAGTTTGATTATATATACTGGATACATACATACATATATATATAAAAGAAGTTTATTGCTACCCTGAGAGTGCTGCCTCCATAATCCATCCTTTCAGGAACGACCCTGTGCTGCAGAAGAAAAATAGAAATGAGAACAAAGTCCTTCCACGAGCCTGAACTACTATAGACCAGAAGGTAGTCCTGCTAATTGTGAATCTCCCTAAGTTCCTGCATGATGATAACCGACCAACTGCTGTGTTTTCATTGTGGACCCACATAAAAGTACGAAAAATTCTGAGCAAGGCACTGGAAATGCATTGCTAAATCATACAATGTTCCAGAAGACGGTGATGAGTCATATTACTGTGTAAGAAGAATTCTGACTTCAGAGAATTTTCACAGAAATACAGAAAGTACCTTACTGATAAAAGTTATTACTATCTTTATGATCCTGTGTCTGCTATCTGCCAGAGATTAGGAAAACTAGATTATAGAATTAAGAAGAGCCTCAAAGGCATAAAGTTCAACCTCCTGCTGCTATGGGCATATATATGACACAACCTTATTTATAACCTGATCCAGATTCACTTTAACACTGGCTAAGTATCTTTTTCATGCTGTTCTCTCTTGAAGACTACTACACAATCACACTTCACAAATGGTTTCCTTTTTTTCTTGATTTTCAGGTTAAATTTATTCATGTTCAGTCAAAACACTTTGGTTCTTGCATCAAAATTTGCACTGGATTTCAACAGTTATTTTCCTTCACTTGTTTCTACAATCAATCTATTTATAGATATCAAGTATATCCTCTCCCAGTGTTCTTGCTTGGGTAAATAAACCATGTTCTAGTGAGGTAATTCCTCATGTTTGCTGGAAACATCACCTGATACAGACTAGAAACAAATGTGTCTTTGTCACAGCTGGATTATATTGGCATCTGACAGTCATGCTGTGATCAGCAAGTTCTCATCTCATGGAAAAATTTCTGAGTCTTTCTGTTCATCTGTTTATTATCCTGATTATCCTTTGCACTGGCACTGTTTCCTTGAGTTTAGCTCATGCTCTCATTAGTGCAATCCTTCTCTGTGCCAAAGCATGGGAGTTAAAATATGTTAAAAAGTTCAGCTAGCAACCGCCCTTAAGCCTGATGCTTCTACTTTCAGTGATATTTCCATTGGCAGTTTCCTAGCTAATGCTGAAAATTCTCTTCCTTCTGAAATGACACGTTAATTCTCCATGTGCCACCATTTCAAGTGTCCTACTGAAAATACAGATTGATTAGGCTTAGCATATTTTCTTTTTCTAGATAATCAGTTATCACAGAAAGCTATCAGATGGGTCTGGTTTGACTTTCTTACCATAGATTCATAGTGGTTTGTGTCCATTGTACCTGTAGTTATTTACATTCATCTAAACCTCATTCTCATTAACCTCTCCTGTCTATGAATCCCAGTGCTCAACGGGATCACCCTTCTTGATAGAACAGACGAAAACACCATTTGGTTTTGGAAGTATTTTAATCCTGTCTTTTTGCCCCACTACCTGAAGGCTCTACGTCTTTCCTTATGCTACTTTTCCTTAGCTGATTTAAGGATATCTTGTGATTTGTTTTAAAATAATGAGTGGGATTTTATTTTGAAGATTTCATGCACATTTTAAATTTTCTGCTTATCATACTCAGTAAATGACTATTGTATTACTTAAATTGAAAAGAGGTTCAATAGCTTCCCTGAAGAAAATAATGGGGGTCCTAAAGGAAAGAGATCTTTTGTTTCCAGACAGGGGGAGACTGTGACGACTAGTATTTGGTCTGCATTTGGAATATTGGCCGCATCTGGAATATTGTGTCCAGTTCTGGGCCCCTCAGTTCAAGAAGGACAGGGAACTGCTTGAGAGAGTTCAGCGTAGAGCCACAAAGATGGTGAAGGGAGCATCTCCCTTATGAGGAAAGGCTGAAGGAGCTGGGTCTCTTTAGCTTGGAGAAGAGGAGGCTGAGGGGTGACCTCATTAATGTTTATAAATATGTCAAGGGGGAATGTCAGGAGGACGGAGCCAGGCTCTTTTCAGCGGCGTCCACTGACAAGACAAGGGGCAATGGATGTAAGCTGGAACACAGGAGGTTCCATAAAAATACGAGGAAAAACTTTTTTACTGTGAGGGTGACCAAGCACTGGAACAGGCTGCCCAGGGAGGTTGTGGAGTCTCCTTCTCTGGAGACATTCAAAACCCGCCTGGACGCGTTCCTGTGCGCTCTGCTGTAGATGGTCCTGCTCTGGCAGGGGGGTTGGACTAGATGATCTTTAAGGTCCCTTCCAACCTCTAACATTCTGTGATTCTGTGGGGGGAAAAGATCATGTTAAAGTTTCAAACCTTTTTTGATGTTTTAAACTGCATTTTCCAAGGACCGCTCTCTTTGCATTTTTGGAAAAAGCATGAAATGCCTTCAGTATACCTTAACAGGCCTGTTGGTTCAACAGCATCTGACTGGCAAAAGGAAGTGAAGAGCCACAGGATGGGCTACTCAATGGCCATGAGATCTTACACAGGAAATTATGGTCATTTCCTTGCTCTGGCTTTACAGGATGAAGCAGGAGGTACCGAGTATCCTTGCAGGGAGGAACTGCACTAACATGCAGTTCCTGAGTCAGAAGACTCAGTTCAGTGCTCTGGAAAACCAGGGGAGGGCACAAGATATAGGATTTTCCCCCAGAGATGCAGAAAATATCACATGCCCGAAACAGGTGAGACTCAGGCAAAATTTGTGTATGATCCAGAACACATGTCAAAGTCCATTATCCAAGAAGTCACAGGAACACAGAGTACCTCAAGCAAATTTCTGAACTAGCCCTTCAGTAACCCACTCCTCTGTTACCTACCTCACCTTTACTCACTCTCATTAGACTAAGTGTAGAAGTCCGTCTACAAAAATCCTGGGTTTGAGTTGGTCACCACAGGTTCTGTCTATACACACAGAAATGGGACGATTATTTTGGGGGGTTTTGGTCACAGGATGAGAGACCCCACGCTCACTCCTCTCCAATACCTGTAAAAGGACCCTAAGGTGGTGAGCTCGAACATAGATGTCTCTGCCGAGCATGTCTAAAATTAGCTCAGGTGTGATTGCTCTCCCCTGTGTTCACTTCAACAGCCTACAAGAGAGAAGGCTCTACTGCGATGAAGCATCTACCTAGCAAAGCACATGCGTTGCATTCCTTCATCTTCACCCTGCCATCACCAGCCCTGACACAGCACTGTTGTATGGCTCTTGAGCTCCTGGCCCACCACTTAAAGTTACTTGGCTCTATGCCAAAGCCTTGCAGGCAGCCAAGGACAGCTTAGTCCATGTCTTCACTCACTAGTTGTGGTGCAGAGCCAAAGTACACACAGCTACACCCCTGGTCAGCCCAGTGGACAGCTGGCTCAGAGCTGGAGAACAAGTCCTAGCTGCTCTTCCCTCTGGGATTGCTGGGAATGATGCCAAACCACTTTAAGAGAAATATCTTTGCACTAAACTGCATTTTATAATGCTTCTTGAAAAAGCAACTATTGAAAGGCCACACAGATGCCAAATCGTGCCTCAGAGCTGATGCAAATGCTGCCTGGAAGACAGTACAATGATGCTGCTAAACCGTGGGGCAGGAGCAATTTCTCATGCTACAGCCTCACCCAAACTAGAGTAATGCCATGCTGCTGACAGCTGTAACTCGGGGTGGACATGAAACCTGGGTAGTTTTTTCAGCTGTTGGACAAATATAATTTGCTACTGATAATCTTTGTGGATTGAAGATCATCTCACTGGTACCCAGTGCCAATATCAGTGAGTTATTTTCATGCACAAAGGTGAATCTGGGGTCTCTGCAGGTTCTAATTTCCATCCGACTCTCCTATTAGCACCACGAAGTGGAGCTCAAGAGCTGGTGGCCACCTGAGGAAGAAACAGACCACTTCTGCATTGGCAGTGTCAACTCTTGATTAGGCATACTGGTTTTCCTTGCCTGCTCTCCTGTGTCCTTGATTTAGAGGAGATAAGCTGATGAAAAAACTACTTGCAAATCTCATACGGACTACACTTCAGTTAACCCATCCATTTCACCGTCAGCAAATTTTTTTCAGCTAGAAAAAGTATTTATCTGTATCCAAACTCCCATGTTATGCTACAGTTCCAATAATCTGCATTGGTTTTCAGCATTTACATCAGCAGTGTCATTCCAACAGTGCAGAATTAAAGTGTCATTGGACACACTCCAGAACGACCCCTAGTGCCTAGAGTCCTACTGTCTTCTGCATATACTTGAGCCTTTAAAGATTTTGAGACACAAAACTGAGGACTGGTGCTTCCCAAACATAGTTACTGCACAAAACAATAGTGAACTATGCAGTGGTGGGGTTGATAGTTAATCTTACCAGAAACATAATGTGGGAATTAGGAAAGTAATATTTTCTTATACTTGTAGATGAATAACAGTAGAATATGAGAATCCCTGCAATGGTCAGGCTGTCCAACCCATCTCATTATCATTGAAAGCAGTTCCAAAATAAGGTGCTTCAGAGAAAAATCTTCAGCTGGTTGCACCAGCTGCTCAAAAATCTGGAATTGCCTTATTACACAACCAGCGATGTAACAAAAAAAGATGACTCTGCCTGGCAGCTTTATGGGCAGTTGTCATTGCTACCTCTTCTATCTTACGTCCAATGTCAATTGTCAACATCCCAATTAACTCCCTTGTCTCTATATGCCTTCCAGTATATTTTTTTCCACCTGGATGCTTTAAAAGCTCAATCAGGCATTTCTATGTGGTCTTGGGTCTACAAAACTCTAGTGCCCCACAAGTCTGTTGTCAGACCCTCCAGGTCCTTTCCCACATTGGGAACATGCTGCTGCAATGTACATTTGACCACTTCCAATTCCTCTCTCCCTTTGTAGTTCCCTCTTCCATGCTCACTTCATTCCTAAAAAATATTCCCCAGAAGCACTCCCACAAAATGAACAGTCCCCGAACAAAAAAAAATGGAAGGGAGGTATATGAATCAAGTTTAGTTGCCCACAATCATGTAGCAAGGTTTTAACCCCAACGCTACATGATAATGTCCACTATATGCCCCCCTCTTTCCCATGTTTGTGGCATTATGAGACACAAACCAAATCCTGAGTAACTTTAACACAAGAAAAAACATCAAATGCTCCAAACATCACAGTGACCCACAGCAATAAAACAGAGGAAAACACAAAGATATCATCACAATCCTAAATGCTTGCAACAGAAAGCAGATTCTTTAGGTAAAATACTTTAACGATCCTGGGAACCAGGCCATTTTCCATGGCACAAAGACAGGGAAAAAAGAGGCACAGTAAGAAACATAAACATTCTGCAGCAACATCTATTTCTTCCTGACTATCAAGCCCCCAAAAGCAGATCCCAGAGGCCAGCATCAATACCTCATCTCTAACTACCCTAACTAACTACACTCACCTTCAGTTTCCACAAACCTATTCCAAACTACCAGTTACACAGGAAATATTCCTCTCCAGAAGAGTCCAACCTGCGTAAAGTGGGATCTGAACTTTAGGGTTCTTGCCTTTCATGGCTTAGTGTTACAATACTGTTTCCAGAACAATTTCATCACCAACCAACTTTGCAGTGGTCTCCATTTCAACACCCTAAGCTGGGCTATGGAAAACGGCTGTTTCTCAGCTGCTCCTAACATCCTGTGTCAATTTGATGCTGGTCCTATTAGAATTTCCCTTCGTTTTAAGTAACCGCCTCCTTCGTTTTCTTTGTGTCAGAACTAGGAAAGAGGAGCATGATAAATGACCACATAATTTTAGTTCCACACAAAAGTGGCACAAGCAGCCCAGCTACAAATATAAGCGACAGAGTAACCACTGCTGTGCAAGAATTGTGTCCTGATAGCTCTAAGACTGTTTTATTTCTTTCATCAAAGAATAAAAGGCATCAATCTGCAGCTTCAAGAAGTCAGCCACATTGCAACCGGTTACACAGCAATTTCACAAGGGTAAACTGACCCAGTTTGAAGCAGTGGGCACTCATCCAGTGAAAAAATACAGAAGGCAAGGTGTGAAATGACTGACTGACCCAGTATATCAAAACGAAGTTTTGCAGTACCACATCACAATGGAAACCCAAGAATTTCTATGGCAAAATAAAAATAAAATGACTGATTTTAATTTCCATTAGTTCTCAACTTTTTCTGGGAAACTGAAGTCGTCCTCTCAAATACTTTAATTTCAATGAATCATCAAATTCCATTTCTGCAGGTTTTGGATCTTTCTGACTTGCACTAATTACATTATATCACTTTGTGAAAACAGGAGGTATTAGGAGTATGAGAAAAAACTAGCTAATATGACAAGGCTCCAGTAATCACAGCTGACTATGAACAAGAAAAAGGGGGATTTTTTATACTACCAAGTATATTATTAAGATGAAAAACTGCACTGAATCATATTCCCACAGCTCTGATCCTTGCCCTGCATGTTATACCTCAATATTCTCATTCAAAACAAGAGGCATGTTCATGGCTGAGAAGTAGGATGATAAACCGAGTTCAAGAGCTCCTTTGGTCTCATACTTCACATGGCAGGGGTGCTACTTGAACATGGGAATGCACATTTTCTTCAAGTTAAGAGGAATACATCTGTTCAACTTCTTACTTAACTTCTTGAACGTCAAGGATTCTTAAAAAAAGTTTAATGAAAAATTCAATTCTCACTTATTTTCCTTGAGCTCCTTCAAGAAACTCAGATTTAATGTCCATGGGACTTGATGAGATCCATCCACAGGTCCTGAGGGAACCGGCAGATGAAGTTGCTAAGCCACTTTCCATCATATTTGAGAGGTCATGGCAGTCTGGTGAATTGCCTACTGACACTGTTCTGCATGACATCCTGGTCTCCAAGTTGGAAAGACATGGATTTGACAGGTGGACCACTCAGTGGATAAGGAATTAGCTGGAAGATTGCAGTCAATGGTTCAATGTCCAAGTGGAGACCAGTGACAAGTGGTGTCCCTCAGGGATCGGTACTGGGACCTGTACTATTTAACATCTTTGTTGGTGACATGGACAGTGGTATCAAGTGCACCCTCAGCAGGTTTGCCAACAGCACCAAGCTGTGTGGTGTGGTCGACATGCTGAAGGGAAGGGATGCCATCCAGAGGCACCTTGACAGGCTTGAGAGGTGGATGCAGGCCAACCTCATGGAGTTTAACAAGGCCAAGTGTAAGGTCCTGTATCTATGTCAAAGCAATTCCAAGCACAGATATGGCCTCGGAAATGAGTGGATTGAGAGCAGTCCTGGGGAGAAGGATTTGGACATGTTGGTGGATGGTAAGATCAACATGAGCCAACAGTGTACGCCTGTGGCCCAGAAAGCCAATCGTATGCTGGGAGGCATCAAGAGATGTGTGACCAGCAGGTTGAGGGAGGTGATTCTGCCCCTCTGCTCTGTCCTTGTGAGACCTACCTGGAATACTGAGTCCAGCTCTGGAACCCCCAACACAAGAAAGACATTGAGTTGTTGGAGCAAGTCCAGAGGAGGGCTACCAAGACGGTCAGAGGGCTGGAGCACCTCTCCTATGAGGACAGGCTGAGAGAGTTAGGCCTGTTCAGTCTGGAAAAGAGAAGGCTCCGGGGAGACCTCATAGCAGCCTTCCAGAACCTGAAGGTGGCCTACAAGAAGGCTGGGAGGGACTTTTTACAAGGGCCTGTAGTGACAGGACAAGGAGTAATGGGTGGAAGCTGGAAGAGCGTAGATTTAGACTAGATACAAGAAAGAAGTTTTTTACTCTTAGGGTGGTGAGGCACTGGAACAGGTTGCCCAGGGAGGTTGTGGATGTTCCATCCCTGGAAGTGCTCACGGTCAAGCTGGATGGAGCACTGAGCAACCTGATCTAGTGGGAGATGTCCCTGCCATGGCAGGGAGGTTGGAATTAGATGATCTTTGAGGTCCCTTCCAACCCACATCATTCTATGATTCTATGATTGTGTGAAGTAGCATCCCTCCTTTCTCTTGCAGGCTGCTCACTGTGTGCCACCCTCCCAGCACTGGTGGCAATGCGGGGAGAGCAAGTGGACATCGTAAGGAAGACAGACTCTTTGACTTAAGTTCCACCACTGTGAAGCACGGTTTGCGATTTCATTAAATCACCAGTCAGCTTCCTCCAAAAAAAAAATCACATGACATTTATAAACAAAAATGAACCAGAGAATGACTCATCTTTGGGGGACCCCAGGCCATCTCACTTGATGTAAAGTTTCATTTTCAATGCCATATGTACACACAAAAACACAGTATTGTCTCAAAAAGCCAGCTCCTGCATTCCTGCTCATGGGCGATCACCCTCACATCTCACTAGATCCTCATGCATTTTTCTAATACTCCTTTTTCCTATCAGCCCATGTTTTGTTACAACTCCTGACCTGGATCTTGCCTTCTGACAGAATACACAACTGGTGATGGCCACTCTGTTGTGGTGGCTCTTCTCTCTGCAAACACCGCTTGTACCCAAGTCAACATTGTATTATGACAGGAAAATAAGTGGAGAACGAAATAAGTGTATTACAAAAAGCACGTCATCATTGTCAGGGGCCGGCTGAACTTTGATTTCAAACCTGAGGTCAGAATTATTGAATCAATTTTGAAGAAAAGTCTCTTTACTCACAAAATACAAGGCAAAAAAAAAAATCACTCAGCCTGACACTGCAATAGATTCGCAACCTACTTTCTCCATAGAAAATAAATGCTGGATAATTCTACCACTTCCATATATTTTTTTTTGAGCTAAGGAACCATAATTAGAATAATTAATCAATAACTATATTCAACAGTTCCACACCTGTGGCAAAAATCAGTATATTTCTTGAAATGTCAAAAGTTAAATAAACAAAATGAGTAAACTTTGCCCTCAGCTCTGAAAAGCAACTGTTCCAGTGGGGCTACTACATATTCAAAAGAAGAAAAAAATTGACTGAGAAAACACACTGGAAAATCACAGTGAACTCTTACCAGAACATGTGCCCAACAGCTATAAGTCCTTCCCTGTTCCCTACCCAACCATGTGATGTCTTTTCCAGAAGCAGGATCAAAACAAACAGATGCTGCTATCTTCCCAACTGTAAAGCAAATAGCCTGTAACTCTTAATGCCGGTAGTGGCAACAGTTTCTAGCCTTTAGTAAGGACATTAAATTGATTAAGCTACAAAAGGATTCCTAGGTTGACTTTTGGACTTAACGAAATAACGAGCCATTTCCATAGTATAATCTCTCCTGGCCAATTTTAAAGCATTCAGCTGTCTTTAGAGGTGTGCTAAGCTGACTAAAACAGAAGTCAAAGCTCAACTCTCAACACGAGACCTAAAGTGCAAGTAACAAAACAGCACGTACAGACCAAAGCGTCAGCCCGTTGGAAATGTGCGGGACTCCTCATCTCACTCTCTTGCCGAAGAGATTGCCGCAGGTCGTCTCACAGAACTCCCCGGCCTTTCAACGTCCCAGTTTGGCCAGACCAGATCCTGAGCAATGCAAAAGCTCCTGTGCTTCTCATCCTGCAGAAGTCACAGAGCTCCGGCTGCCCGGTGGCACTGGAACCACCTGTGGCCCCAGCCCCTTGGTTCCTACACCAGCTGTTGTGAACAGCATCTGTAAAGATCTCGGTAACTGGGTTTTTCTCAGAATCAAAAGAGCTCAACTTTTGCAGTTCTCCATAACACAGAATGCTGTCTCTTTTCAGACTAAATGTACACAAAACTGAAGCAACAGAAGTGTGCTTCAATTTGACCAAATCCAGAGATTACGAAATTGCTGTGTCTTACTCCAGTGTACATCTGAAAGGATCCTCCCTGCTAAATCTCCAGGGAGACATACCACCAACTTAACAGGCCGGGCTTCTTACGAGTGTTTTGTGCTCTCAGAGTTGAAGCTGTCACAGCAAGACAGAAGTTGCCATCACCGATATCTCAAGCAAACTGTCTGCTGTTCGTATTGATTTTATTTCATTTTTTTTCCCTTGAACTGTGTCATATATCATTCTGTTATGAATTTGCAAGAAAAGAGGAAGAATACATGTTTACAAGTACTGTCACCTCTACTGCCACCAAATGCATCAAGAGTACCTCTTCTCAAACTGCTCCAGCTGTCTTAAAAGATTTTTATTCCTACCATTGACACTGAAAGGCCATTCCAGAAGCTCTTTCCACCAACAGCTACCCATGACTTCTAAGAGCCATGATATTGAGCTTTTATCCTTTTGTGTGTGTGCATACGGTACTTTAAATTTTCTTCCTGACATTGATATTTATGTCCAGGAGTATTTACAGAGAGCATTAGTGTGAGTATAATTCCTATCATTGTCTCCTACTCATCCCATTTTACTGAAGGCTCTGGTATGAAGCTATGGCCAGTATCTCCTTCTCCTCTTGCACTTAGTTATTCTTCCTTCTCGACAACTCACCTTCTCTTTCTGCTAGCACATTTTCTCTCATGTGAAGTAATTCAGTTCTTTCTCCACAAGGCAGTCTCTTCCTTCATATTTTATACATGATCATATTACATGGGTCACCTTCTCCCTCAAAGATCTGTCCAGTCTTAATTTCAGTAATTTCCTAAACATCCCAAGATGTTGTCTACAATCTTATTCTTCTGTTTCATTCTTCTGATTTAATCTAAAAACAGCATCCACAGTTTTACCTGTGACATTCTTCTATACGCTTTGACTGGGAAATATTCAAGCATGAGTAACTTTTATTTAGTACTTAAAACAGGTAACACACAACCTGTAATTTCTACAACCTGCCGTCGTTGTATATGGAGGTCTCCTCCCCTATATCTTCAGAAGCACTTCATCATTTCCTCTTCTTTATTTTTACTACCTTGAAAAGGAAGAAGAAAATCTCCATTTGTACACTTCTTTACCTACAAGTCCGCGCAAGCAGGCTCCTTTGATTTCTGGCTTCAGGGCTTTCTTAAAACTTTGCCAAGATCAGCCTTGCACCTTCACATTAAGCTCAGCAATTTAACTGTTCATCAGAGACAACCAAACACTCAAATCACACAATCAGTTGCAAGGATTCACAAACAGCCCTCAAGTTCTGCCAATTACTAACCGAAAACCACAAGACTCTGCGAACTGGAGCTAAGCAAACTACAAAGCATCTATAAGCATGTATCTTTCTTGATTCTTCCAATGTAAGAGGAATATGCACCACGGTCACCGAAAATTATTAAAATGAAATGTCTCCAAATGCCGACACTCTGAGCTACTCACTGTTCTCTCATTAGTGTCCTAATGGTCACCGCTTGCCACCACTGCTACCAGCTATATCGACATATTCACTGCTTCTGTCTAGGTGGAGAAGTACTGAAAGACAGAGTAAAAAAGGATTTTGTTCCCCATAGTAGATTGGGAAGGAGATGCTGTTACTCATAGAAATAGTTAATAAATATGAGGAACGAAGAAAAGGCAATTGCCCAAGAAAGTGCAGGAGTCCTATTCTGATTCAATTTCTACCTGAAGCAAGAGAGATCAGAATTTTACCTTCTAGAAAGCAGGCATGTGATGAGTGAAGCAACTTTCTCTTTCATCACAAAGCATTTTTTCCTCACAGAAAACACCACTTTCAACAAAAAGGACTCTCTTTGCACTTTCAATCTGCTGACAGTTGCAGAATAGAGTTTTCTACTTAACCTATCATGGGAAGAGCTCTAAGAGCTCCTTGCTTTCGGTCAAAAGGGAAAGGCTGGCACTAAAAAATAGTGAACTATCTTAAACCAAAATACACCTTTCACTCTGCAAAAATTAAAGCTAGGTTTTACCTGCCAGGTCCCAAGGATATCCTTAAGTACGAGTAGGAGTTATGCCCATCAACTACCTTAAGTACCGGAAAACTTCCGTAGAAACAAGATGAAATGGAAACTGGGAAAGTTTGTTATATGAAGCAATGCAGAGTAACATGAGTCGTTCCACACGCTTCACTTCTGATGCCCCAAAACTACAACAAATACAGGATCCCTTCTGCTTCAGGAAAGAGGTTGAAGGGGAGAACCAAGAGCATCTCATACTTTATGAGGTTTTATCAAATCAGAATGAAAGAACACCAAGGAGCAGACAGCTTCCCAGTGAGGCTTTATGAGATGTGAAATTTATGTTGCTTATCTAAATGCTCTTACGTGTATCAAACTGCTGGTCATGCGTAGTCATTATCTTTCTGGTACTCAGCAGAGCCCTGCCCAACATGTAAACAAAAACTTTGATCTTGAATGAAAGAGCATGTTGTTTAAAAACAAAGCATACTAGATTACCTTGGATATGAACCAGAAATCTCACCTAGGTACCTCCAGCAGCAGCTACTGCCACAATTAAAAATCAGGCATGTGACACTTCAACTGAGATATGAAAACACAGATTTGGGGCTGCCTATAGAATTAAAGACAGAGATTCTCAGCTACAAAACCCACAACTACCAAGCACTAAAATCCTCATCATGAACAGGGACTCTCAAGAATTCCTCATCATCATAACAAAAAACAAAAGAGTTGAGGTGAGACTTAACGTACCTATGGGCTGGACCTGTTGCTCTTCCACACAGAGAACACACAAATTCTATTTCCAACCCACTTCCGTCACCACTGTAGTCTTTCCAGGTCCTGCCTGCTGAGTTTTAGCAAGATTTCCTATAACTTCTAAAACGCTTTTCAAGTTATAGAAGCCCTTTACTTGAGAGAGGTCCACTCTTACTTTTCCATGATAACACCTTATTCTCCAAGTAATCCTGATATTTCTACAATTAAAGATCAAAGTACCTTGTAAAGATAACCAAAATGTTTTTTTGTTACAGTAAAATATTGGAAAACAGCAGTCCTTTTGCAAATTCGTATACAATCAGATAGAAATGGCAAGGGGAAAGTAACATATCCTATCTTTAGACGTAATTTTAAGAAAATGAGTATTCTTGAAACCCAAACTTCTCTGCTTATCACACTTTAAAACGAAACTCAATTTATTTTTGCATTCAATGATTAAAGCTTGAGAAAGGTGCACTATAGTTTTTAACATAATTTGTGAACATAGTATACCCATCCACAGCTACTAGCACATAGAACTGCAACATCAGATCTGAGTTTGCTCTATGGTTTGACTGCACTTCTTTGTCATCTCTCACATCTGAAAGATACTTGATTCAAATGATTAGTGAGTGATCAGAACAATTGCTACTGCAACAAATACTTAGCAAATATATTTTACCCAACAGATATTCAAAACCAGAAATTTCTTCTTTGATCTTCTTTGAATTAAGTCTTAAGAAAGCAAGAATAGGAAAAAAAATACTATTATTTTGAATTATTTCTTCTTTTTTTCTAAAAATTCTGTATATCTTCACAACTACAAAGAGCTGTGTTACTTTCAAGAAAACCCAAAATCATTCCATTTGCACTAAGTGAAAGTCTGAAAGTTGTCTCGATTCTGGAAGAAAAAACACGCACTGAGAAAAGACTGTTCTCCTATGCTGCAGTTGCTGATACTTTATTAGGTTTAACACTGAAGGTTAACAAAAGAGTACTTACCTTTTGTTTTGGAAAGAGTTTTGGAATAGAAATCAGTCTGTTGCTATGTGACTGGTTTCCAGGCAGCAATTACACTCACTTCTTTGGGGAAACAACAAGTTCTTCTGTTTCTGCAAATGCTGTTTATATTGAGCAAATCCAAGTTACGTTCAACTCAGACAATATAGTGCGACCCAGTAATGAAAAAATGCCTTTGCAAAAAACAGAACGTAATAAAATGACCTCTTTCAACTCTTATCTGGAGAAAGAGATGCATCATATACATAACAGATTGCTGGCATTACATCTTCTGGCTGTTGACTTGAGAGAATGTCAACTTTTATGAACTATACTTGCTCCATTCAATTTATTCTGTGAATAAACACATACAACTGCCTCCATTTCTTACCATGTTTGAAGAGCTTAGACATATCAAAAGTGACAAGTGTCAGTGGAAATACTAAGAAAGGGTGAAGTTTTCACTGACTACTGATCAACACCCCTCAAAAACAAACCAAGGATGCATCCATAAAATGTTTTTTCTTACTTTTTTTACACTATTTTTATGTGCTCTTTTTTATAAAAGTTATCTCTTAATCTGCCCATTTAGCATCTGTTATGACTCCCTTGTGGAAGTTCAGAAAAATGAAAGGTAATTAAAAAATTCAGTACAATAGAATGAAATCCATTTGAGCTAAATTTAAACGTTATTCAGATCAAACTTCATTGCCCTATTTTCCTCAGCCCTGAACAGAACAACCTGAATTGAATCAAATTCTTATTTGTTTGCTTATTCAGATAATAACTCACTCACAAAGACAGAGCCCAAAATCCACATTCATATCTGTTGAATTTTAAAGAATTTAAAGGAAATTTTGTCTTTTAATGTAATTAGCATCCAATAAAATAAACTAGTAGACATCAGATTTCACTAGTTATTAAGCTTTGCTCTTATGAGGGTCTTCAGTTTGATAAATGCAGAAAGAAGACGCATATTTTAAGTAAGTAAAAAAGAGTCAAAAGACACGCATATTAAGAGTTAGTCTGGTCATTTGCTAAGAGCCAAACATTCACGAAAACACATTCTATCCTTTAAAAAACAACCACGTTCTGCAAGCTCAACTTCCCTGGGGAAAAAAAAAAATTAAAAAAGAGACAAGAATGCAACAGAGAAGTAAAAATTATTAGGAAGAAATTTTGGACCAGACTTTTTTGAAAATGTTACACATAAACAGAAAAAAATTGGGCAGCTGAGAAGCTTTTTGGTGGGGAATAATAAAACAGCATCTTTGCTGGTGGCGCCATGAGGACTGTCTCTCCCAGCAGCACTGCCTGGCCCCACTCACATCCTCCAGGTTATGTGATGAAGTGGTACTACTGTACAGCCTTCTGAACCAAATCAAGGTGCAGGAGCGTGTGCTCCTGAGAAAACTGACAAAACTCACCCACAAAATTATCTGCAACTCACAGGTACACATTAAAAAACATTATTCAAGTGGCAAAATCAATCACTCAAGAATTATGCAAGAGTTCAATTTGCACATGGAGATGTAACTCACTCACTACCATGCACAATGTAACTTAATCTTTCATTATATGATTCCATACACTTTCTCTCTGGATATCAGGCTGTGTAGAATCATAGAATGTTAGGAGCTGGAAGGGACCTCTAGGGATCATCTCACCCAACCCCCCTGCCAGAGCAGGATCCCCTAGGGCAGCCACACAGGAACACATCCAGGTGGGTTTTGAAAGTCTCCAGAGAAGGAGACTCTACAACCTCTCTGGGCAGCCTGTGCCAGTGCTCTGTCACCCTCATGGTAAAGAAGTTTCTCCTCATGTTGAGATGGAACTTCCTATGTTCTAACTTAAACCCATTATTCCTTGTTCTATTGCTGGGCACCACTGAGAAGAGATTGTCCTCTTCCTCTTGACATCCACCCCTCAGATACTTATATACGTTAATAAGATTCCTATTCAGCTGTCTCCTTTCAAGGCTAAACAGCCCCAGTTCTCTCAGTCTCTCTTCACAGGAGAGATGTTCAAGTCCCTTAATCATTCTCATAGCTCTCCGTTGGACTCTCTCCAGTAGCTCCCTGTCTCTCTTGAATTGGGGAGCCCAAGAGTGGACACAGCTGGGGTCTCACCAGGGCAGAGTAGACAGGGAGGAAAACCTCCCTAGACCTGCTGGACACACTTTTCTTAATGCCCCCCAGGATCTCATTGGCCCTCTTAGCCACAAGGGCACATTGCTGTCCCATGGACAACTTACTGTCCACTAGACTCCAAAGTCTTTCTCCATGGGGCTGCTTTCCAGCAGGACATCCCCTAATCTGTACTGGTGCCTTGTGGTTATTCCTCCCCAGGTGCAGGACTCTACACTTGTCCTTATTGAACTTCATGAGGTTCCCCTTTGCCCAGCTCTCCAGCCTGTCCAGATCTCGTTGGATGGCAGCACAGATTTCCTGTGTGTCAGCCACCCCTCCCAGTTCTGCATCATCGGCGAACTTGCTGAGGGTGCATTCTATCCCCTCATCCAGGTTGTTGATGAAGATACTGAACAAAACTGGACCCAGCACTGATCCCTGGGGAACACCACTGGCCACAGGCCTCCACCTTGACTCTGTGCTGCTGATCACAACCCTCTGAACTCTGTTGCTGAGCCAGTTCACAAGCCACCTCACACTCCAATCATCTATCCCACATTTCTTGAGTTTACCTACGAGGATGTTATGGGGGACAGTATTGAAAGCCTTACTGAAGTCGAGGTATATGACATCTACTGCTTTCCCTTCATCAACTGATTTGGTCACGCCTTTGTAGAAGGATATCAGATTAGTCAGGCAAGATTTCCCCTTGGTAAATCCATGCTGGCTACTCCTGGTAACCTTCCCCCAATTGATTAGAGATGGCCTTCAGAATGAGCCGCCTTGTCATCTTCCCAGGAATGGAGGTGAGCCTCATGGCCTGCAGTTGCCAGGGTCCTCCTTCTTGCCCTTTCTGAAGACTGGAGTGATATTGGCTTTTTTCCAGTCCTCAGGCACCTCTCCTGTTCCTCATGATTTTTCAAAGATGATGGAGAGTGGCTCAGCCACAACATCAGCCAACTCGCTCAGCACACGTGGATGCACCTCGTCGGGGCCCATGGATTTGTGCATTTTCAGGTTTTGTAATAGTTCTGTAACCAAATCCTCACTGACCAGTGGAGAGTCATCCTCACTCCAGTTTTGCTCCCTTAATTCCAGTGACTGGAATTTCTGGGGGCTGGTCTTAGGAGTAAAGACTGAGGCAAAGAAGTCATTCAGTAATTCTACCGTATCTTCATTCTCTGTTATCCTATCTCCCACCTCATTTAGCAGCAGACTCACTTTTTCCCTACTCTTCCTTTTGTCATTGATGTACTTAAAAAAATTTTTCTTGTTTTCTTTCACTTCCCTAGCCAGACTAAATTCCAAGAGAGCCTTGGCCTTTCTTGTTGGTTCTCTACATACTCTGGCTGCATTTCTGTAATCCTCCCAATTAATCAGACCCTTTTTCCACTTGCTGTAAATTTCCCTTTTCAATTTGACTTTTTCCTGGAGCTCCTTGCCTAACCATGCAGATCTCCTGCCTCCTCTACTTGATTAGATTATCTATGATCTACTTGATAGTCAAAAGAGACATATTCTGCAGCTTCCCACATCATTGCTTGCACAAGATGAAAGGTCTAATATCAATAAGCCACGGAGATGTAAGGACAAAAAGGAGGACGTCAGTGTTAAAGCTGTTCACTTCTCTGTCCTGAAGAGTTAGGCTCTGTTTATGCCTCTGCCTCTACTGAAGAGGAGCCTGGGACGGGAGGTCTTCTGCATAAACTGCACATCCTTCATTTCCTTTGTAGGTGATTTGAGATTTTGGAATCTGAATTGTGGAAGAGCTGAAAGTATAACACAACTGACTGATATTTTAAAAAGATCACATGCCAGAAAAAGATCTTAAGAATCAGTGGATAATTTGGGTCTTCATTCCATCTGTGTTGCAGCACCTCATTCATGAAATGTGGAAGAAATGATACCTTGCTGCCTCATGCTGTTGTGTAGAAAGAAATGTTCACTAACTGTGAAAACTGAATGTCACTAGGACAAAACAAATCCTGAGCTTCTGTCACTGAACTATCAGTAGACTTCCCTGGTTTAATTATACTTTTTGCATGGTGTAGGCAAGTCTCTGCCTCAGTTTCTTCTTTATTAAATAGAAAAGCACACTCCTTCCCCATACAGCTTTTATGAGAACAAGCACATGCTTGAGATTATGAGGGGCTCAGAGAGATACTGTGGTGATGTGGGATATACTCAAGTGTGAAACATGGTCAACTGCATCCCAAAGTACTAAACAAAGAGTTTAAAGGTTTCATAACCAGGAATTTAATCTGACATTTTCCCCACATTTTCCCCACCTGTATTTTCTCTTATTTGTAGCACTAAATGTTGTGAAAGTAATGCAAGAAAACGTAAAAAAAGTTGAATAAGGTATGTGCTGGATGTTTTGTTGGAGTTCACATCTGAAACATGATACTCACTAGGATATAACTCCTGCCTGTAAGTGTACGCTGAGCAGATAGACATTAGCAGAGTTTGTGTATTAAGGTACAACAGACCATACCTCACTGGTCACATCACTCCTACTAGACTAAATCCTTTCTCCCGTCACTGGAAGAATTCGTACATACTTTTGTTTAATTCTCCTTGAGAATCCACAATGTTTGCTTCCAACAAGCATTACAATTACACCATACATAGGTACACTGCATTAAAATTATGTATAACAGCCTACTTATGCCACTAGTTGGGGAACAGAGTTTTTTTCTACCCAGGTGTTCACACTCAGAAAACCCCCATACTCTGTCAAGAAAATCTGTCAGTATGACATTTGACCACCTCTTCCATCTCCATTAACTCAGTAAGATTTTTTTTACCAAATGCGTGAATTCTCTTTACAGTCACATTAAGCATTTCCATAGTGACCTTACTAAGCCAGTGCTGGACTGGTACAGCTGAATGCTTCCACTCAACCCACTCAGAACAGCGTTTGCAAGCATCAGGATTGAACATTTCTGCAGAACACAGTGAGCACTTTAACTTGGCGTGTTTCCACTAACTCGGAATAACGCAGGTACAAAGTTGCCACCTTCCAGCTATGAATTTTGCCACCTTTAGCCCATAAATCAATCAGCTGCCCACACCCTGTTGGGCACCTCGATTCGGTTTCTACTCCGGGGTCCACCAATGAGATGGGCTGAGGGCAGCCTCCGCACCCTTTCCCTTGGCAGGGCACAGTGGGGCGGAGGAGCCGCCAGAGCCCCTTCCCGCCTCCCGCCATTTACCTGGAGCAGGTGGTGAGCCGCCCGGTAGCCGAGGCGTGGGCCTCCCTGCACGCCGGGCGGCAGCCGCCCCGTGCCATACCCATGCCAGGCCACCACGTAGGGGTTGTCCATGGTCAGCCAGTAGCGCACCTGCCCGCCGAAATGCCGGAAGCAGAGCTCGGCGTAGTCACGGAAGAGCTGGGGCAGGATGGGACTAGCCCAGCCACCAAAGGCGTCCTGCAGGCCCTGCGGCAGGTCCCAATGGTAGAGGGTGACGACAGGCTCGATGCCCAGCTCCCGCAGGCGGCCCAGCAGCCGGCGGTAGTGGTCCAGCCCGGCCGGGTTGAGAGGCTCTGTTCCGTTGGGCAGCAGCCGGGACCAGGACAGCGAGAAGCGGTAGTGGGAGACCCCCAGGAGCCGCAGCCCCTCGGCGTCGCGGAAGAGGTTGTTGTAGCTGTCGCTCGCCACGTCGCCGCCCGTCGGCCCCGTCGCGGGGGACCCGGGCGGCGTGACCGGGCGGTGGGCGAAGGTGTCCCAGACGGAGGCTCCTTTGCCGCCCTGGCGCCAGCCGCCCTCTGTCTGGTAGGCGGAGCTGCCCGCCCCCCCAGAGGAAGCCGTCGGGGAAGGTGTCGTGGAGGAAGAGCTGGTCCTGCGGGTAGGGCAGCCGGGAGAAGCGGGACCAGGTGCCCGAGCCCTGCCCCGGCGCCCCGAGCAGCGGCCGCCCCAGCAGCAGCGGCAGCAGCAGCAGCGGTGGAGGCGCGGAATGGGCCATGCTCCCGGCGGGGCTCCGCGACGGCGGCTCCCTCCTCCCAGCCCCCCGCCGCCCCCTTTTATGTCACCTCATGCCGTGTCCCCCCCCACCACCTCCGCCCCGGTGGGCACGGCTATTAATAATTACCTCGGAGCTGCCATCTGCATCCTTCCCGCCCGGCTCGCTCGGGGAGAGCTGCCTCTGGGGGCGGGATCCTGGGGGTGAGACGGGGCGGGCGGGGAGGATAGGGCTGCGGCTGGGCGGGGGTTCCTCGGGGGAGACGTGGTCCTTGTCTCCCCTTCGGGGTCTCCTCTGTCGCCTCCCCCCACCAGGGGCGGAGATCCCCGTCCGAGGGCGGCAGGGGCGGCCCCCGCCAGGACCCCGCACCTCGCTGCGGCTCCGGTGCCCCCCTCGCAGGCGGGATCCTCGCCACTGCCCGGCAGCCCTTTCCCGAAGCGGCTTTTCGGAGGACCCCGCGGAGAGACTCGACGGCCGGAGCCGTCCCCTCTGCTTGCAGTCCCCTTCCCGCTCCCCACCGCCGTGCTGCCGCCGTCGGGGAGCCCCGGGGGCCGGCGGGCAGCGGCCCCTGCGGCGGGGCCGAGGGAAGGGAGCGATCGGCGGGGGAGGGCGGGGGAGGCGAGGAAATAAAAATGGTTTTTCGTCACCTAGTATTTCCTTCGTGCTACCTTGACGAGAGACATCGCAGCTGCACATTGATGTGTAGCAGAAATTAAAGAGAAACTCGTTGTCCAAGGACATCATGCAGTCATCCCCTTGTCCCCCTCCCAGTAATTCGTGGGCTGTCACCTCCCAATAATAACGCTTTTCTTTTCTGGAGCAGGACGTTGATGTATTTAGGTGTTTGCCACACGCAAAACAAGTTCCAGCTAGAAATACCTCACAGATCTTTACAGGGAGGAAAAAAAATCAAGCTAATTTTGATTATTGAGTTACACTTTTTAACTGATTGATGCATGGCTCTCTCTTGAAAGACAGATCTTTGGCTGCAGTTTTCGTCTCTTTCGTATAAAACAGTTTGGCCAAGGCTGCAAAATTAGAACTAGCTCAACACATTGCAAAAACCTGGTATTCAGTTGTGTGGACTCTTAACACGAGTTGGGACATCCAAGAATAAAACACACCTTCTAGACAGGCTGTTAAGGACAGGGAGATATTCCCAGGAGATAAAGTTGTTGCTTAACTACAAAATGAAGGTATTTAGAAAATTTCATTTTATTTTTAGAAAATAAACGCCCTCAGGGGAAAATTACAGGTAATCACTAATAATGCATCGATGGATTTAAATGCTATTTGTGATCTGCCAAAGGTTTTCTTTAGTGCACAGGATGGGGTCTCGCACCTCCCAAGTGTAGGCAAAGTATTTATTGTGCCTGATTTACAGAACTTCTGACTTCCACCTTTTCTGCACTGATTCAGTTCAGTTTCAGGTGCTAGTCTGTGTGTGCTGTTTTGAAAAAAAGAGACCTACAGTGGACAGGAATGTAGTTAGTTTTCTGTTGCGGTTAATAAAATAATTAATTCCTGTTAGAGGAATGAAGCTCTGAGCAGCCTAGGGAACCATCAACACCCCTTCCTCAAGGGAGGAAGTTTTTGGAGTGGGAATAGGGGCAGGCCCAGAACCAGGGCTGATCACTGGCTGTCAGGAATGAGTTCACTATATGGTCTGAAATTTGATTACAGTCTAAGTAAATGACAGCTTGAGCTTCAGCAACAGAGACGCTGCAACAGAAAAAAAAAGGTATTAGCATCACCTGGTAGTTACCTGCAGAAGCTGGAGATAAGTTGTTAAGTGCCCAGCAGCATTGCTGCAGTCGTGCCTGTGCAAGGAGTGAAGAGCCGGTCTCCCGTCCAGCTACTGACCTGATATCAGTGGAAGTGTAATGCCTTCACTGGAGTTCACTGCCAAAGTATTTTGAAAAGTGAGATGTAGATACGTGTCTCAGAAATACCTCAGCCTAAAACAGGATATTAGTGATGCCAAGTCCATTGTTGACATTTAAGGAAAAAAATGTCATTGGCTATCTGGGGACACAAGAGATTTAAAAATATATTTCGGTATATTCTCTTTTCATTTACTAATTATTAACTGAAACCTAGATCAATACTATTTATACTTAGACAGCAGGAGCAAGTAGGCACTGAGGCTCCCTCATTAGGAGCTCATTTCTTCCAGACCCTCTCAATAGTTAAAGGAAAGATATAGCCTCATGGTGTTGGTGTAAGTCAGCCTAGCTAAGATCTTTGTCAACTTCTGGAAGTGGCAACGTTCTTCAAAAACTGGCCAGGAAGCCTACAGTGACTGTCCTCCTGAAGCAAGCAGCATTTCAGGGATGAAATCTGGCCATAAATTGCTGTAATGAAGCTGTCACTTCACCTGTACATCTGTCAGATGAAAACTCTTTTTTTAGTGTAAATATTAGAAAATATGCACCGTGGCCTCCAGTTGACTGATATTCTCTTACAGAGAAATCTTGTTTTCATGTTTTAGGACAATACAATAACTCACTGCCCTGAGCCAACTTTTTTTTTTTTTCTAACAGACAGTCTAACAAACTCTGTGCAATATTAACCATGCAGAAAGGTCAGCCAAACACTTGCAGACATCCAGGTCTCCCTCACGGCTCCTTGAGTTCAAAGCATGGCCCCGTTGTGTCCGTGTTGCTGAGCAAGCACACTTTCAGCTCTGCCCCAGGTTGGCAGACCAGGTTTTGCCTTTCAGCCTCTTTGTATTGGTGATCACTGAATGTTCAACTTTTAATAATATGTAAGTGTCGGTATAACTTTCACTCAGGCTGTGCTGAGATTTTCTCTGCTAACTCTGCAGTCAGTGTATGCAATCAAATTTAACAGGGTCCTAACTAAGCATTTCTGTTTCTACCCCAAAGAGGCTCAGTCTCCTGAGATATGTAATTTTAGGTAAAGTAACTCCATTACTGCTTTAGATGCATTTACCAGATTTCCCTGAGGTAACATCACACACTGTCTTCAATGTAGCAAACCCCTTCCTCATTTTAAAATCTCCTCAGAAGAACTAGAAGCCTTACACTGTGCTCCTCACTGTGGAACAAGTGGTCTCAGTGCCTAAACCCACCATCGTCTGTTTTAATGCTTCTCCTCTGTTCACAAGCTTATTTCCAAACACATACAAGCATACAGTCAGTTGAAAATAGCTTTGTGTAATAGATTTACACTCTCAGCATTTCATCTCAAGACACAAAAATACTTGCTACCAGTTGGGGACACTGCTTAAAACAGTGACCACATGAATTAGACATGACCATGTTTTCTGTACTGCTTCCATCACTGCATAACAATACTACTTCTTTATTCTCAGAGCTACTCTGTCTGTTAAACACAAACCACTAAGCTGTCAAATTTTACTTCCACTTGCTGATGAATACCTATTCCCAATGGAAAGCTGTGCAACAGCATTCTAGATTTGCCTTCTTCATCCCTGCTGGAGCATCCCAGCGCACCAGGCAAAAAAATTCTTCCTCAATCTTCTCAGAGAAGAAGTTAAAAGTCAAATGTTCTTGAAAAAATAATTACAGCTTTCCATACCTATTCCTTCTTTCTCTCTAAATCACACAAATTGTATACATTCACTGTACATTCAGAATTACTTTAAAGACAGCTAGTGACTGTACTGAATTTAGAAGCATGGTGTTGTCAGGTCCTAAATATACCTGTTGGTGTAATGAATTAGTGTAGTGCTGAAGAATGTTTGGGAAGATGTCAAATCCTGCCCTATTCTACCCTTAAGTACCAAATCATCATCATTTCCACCTTTTTGTAGTTGGAAAGGGTGGCAGAGAATCTGAAATGCTTTTTTTTTAATCCTAGTCATCACCTGTTTCAAGTGTGGCAAATTATTTTTTATCCCATAAAAGTCTCTAAATTGTTCTCCTGTGGTAGAATCTAGTGTGAGGTGGGAAATTGGAAATCTAAAGTACAGTTGTTTCCTCTTTATCCTTTTATAATTGTGTCTCCATAAAGTGGGAAAATACTGAATATCCCCTTTTAGGAAAATTGAATTCCAAATCGTTTTCCCCTTCTTACTTTGAAGGGTAATGGGCAGTAATTTCAAGGCAGGCCTAGCAATTTATATTTTATTTACATGAGGCAGGGATGACAATCCCCTTGTAGCCTAGGAGGGCGCATGTTGTGTCTGGATGCTTCCTCATGCCTGTATGGCAGGGGCTGGAAAACCTTCCCAGTCTTGCAAACCCTCCTTCAGGGGAACCAGTAACCCCATTTCAAATCTGGAATCACAAAAAGTGATGGGAATGGGAAGAAAGGTGAAACAACATCTTGGAATGCCATTTCAGTTGGAAACGACACCTTGGTAATGCTGCATCTTACTTCACGGAGGCCACAAACACCTCCCCGTTATCCAGATGATGAGAGGAGTTTGTGGATCATCGCCACGTCTTCAGAAGTGCCTTCTGAATTGGGGAAGAAGCAATGGGCAAAGACAGAAGAGAAGAGAAGTTGCCTCTCTCCTGAGAAGGAAGATAGTGAAGAGGTGGATACAGCCCCACTTTTCATGTCCTGGGCAGGGTACATGGGCTTGGCTGGAAGGAAGAGTCCAGAGCTCAGGGAAAAGGGTCAGGGATGTTGGAGAGAGGACAGAAGAGTGTCCCTTGCCAACTCCAGTCATACAGTTCATGAGCCACAGGCTTCAACTCTGTTTTAGGCAGAAACCAAACCCTGGTTTTAGTGATTGAAGAAATGGGTCTGACTCCCCAGAGCCTACTGAGCCTGTGTGAACAGGGGAAGGTGGGTGTCCAGGGAAGCTGCAGACCAAGCAGGGAGTTGTCTAATGAGTTTTTGGCACTTTTGGGATAGAAAATCCTGGAAAACAGAGGGACTGGATCACCCACAGGGGTGAAATAGCTTTAACAATTTAGATGGGTTCTGGATAGTCTGGATCTCAATCCTAAGAGGTGCATACCTGTGAAAATTCTAGTTTGTGGTCTTTAATGAAGCATAAAGAGGAGCAGAAATGTAATTTTACTGTTCTCACTTCTATTTTAATTTCTTTTTGCGATACACTGTTATAATTTGGAAACCAATTTCATTCAGTCTCCACAGGATGGCTTGAAAGCTTGAATCCTGTGGCTCAGTCTAGAGCTGACAGCACTCTAGAGACACATGGTGACTTTTCATATACAGTCCTCCTATCTCTTCAGTTCAGGCACAGCTGAAGCATTTCCCTTCACTCCTCAAATTCCTACTATTTTAAAACCTCTGGCAAAATGCCACATCTTCTGTGAAAAGAAAGATCCACAAGGGCTTGAATGAAGAATTAAAAAGCACTACTATTAAAAAATGAAAATGCAATGCTGAGTTTTCTGTATATGAAAGTTGAATTTTTTATGCATTAAATTCAGTCAGGAAAGAATATCCTGCAAAATTACTTCTATCATATCTCTAGATCATTTTCTGTACATAAATCAATAAGAATTGCTCCTGCTAAAATCATACAGCAGGAGAAGTTAGTGCTTGCTAAATGTGTATTTCAATAAGCAGCTGAGGTTTCAGTTCATGCCAATATTGGTCTCCTTTACTGAAAGGCAAAGCCTGGCTCACCGAGAAACAAGAGTGGGTTTAAGAACTATTGTAGTTTCTTAATTCTTTTTAAGATTTTCTACTTCAATGGCTCTTCTGCAGTTAAGACTTGTATCATTTTGAGCTGAGCTGAAACTTTGTAAACTAGTCATTTAAACTAATATTGCTGCTGCATTAGTAAATGTAGAGGTAATACTGGCTGCAAACACAAACACTTTTCAGGGCTACAGGTATATGATGTTCTTGAACACACACGACATATTATACAAAATCAATTTTGACTGAAGAGCAAAAACAGTCTCTGTACTGTGTGAAGTGTGTAGTACTGAAATGTGATTTATAGTCAACCTAGAAGCCTCTTAGTCTTTTAGCGCTGCTTCACACTCACATAAATGTACTTGTGAGGTATTCCCAGATATTCAAGCAAGGCTTACTCCTGTGTTTCCAATATTTGCTCAGAACCATGGGGGTCAAGACATCTAGTACCAAAACAGTCAGTACGCACAGTCTAGGGTCTACCTCCTCAAAAGTGCTTGAGGAGTTAAACGAAATTAGGCCAAGGTAGAGTATGCTGCGACAGTCCCATCTTGAAAAGTTGACCTTTCTAATAAAAGAGAAAAAAACCTGAGAATTTCACCTCTGAGACGTGCATGTCCAGGAGCCAAAGTATTTTGTTTTAATCATTTCTTCACAGCTGCTATCCAGAAGAATCACAGAATCCCAGAATATTAGGGATTGGAAGGGACCTCGAAAGATCATCAAGTCCAATCCCCCTGCCAGAGCAGGAACGCCTAGATAATGCTACATAGGAACGTGTCCAGGCAGGTCTTGAATGTCTCCAGAGAAGGAGACTCCACAACCTCCCTGGGCAGCCTGTTCCAGTGCTCCGTCACCCTCACCGAGAAGAAGTTTCTCCTCAAGTTTAAGCGGAACCTCTTATGTTCCAGTTTCAGCCCATTACCCCTTGTCCTATCATTAGTTGTCACCAAGAAGAGCCTGGGTCCATCCTCGTGACACTCACCCTTTACATATTTGTAAACATGAATGAGGTCACCCCTCAGTCTCCTCCAAACTAAAGAGCCCCAGCTCCCTCAGTCTTTCCTCATAAGGGAGATGCTCCACTCCCTTAATCATCCTAGTTGCCCTGTGCTGGACTCTCTCCAGCAGTTCCCTGTCTTTCTTGAACTGAGGGGCCCAGAACTGGACACAATATTCCAGATGGGGTCTCACCAGGGCAGAGTAGAGGGGAAGGAGAACCTCTCTCGACCTACTAACCACCCCCCTTCTAATACGCCCCAGGATGCCATTGGCCTTCCTGGCCACAAGGCCACAGTGCTGGCTCATGGTCATCCTGCTGTCCACCAAGACTCCCAGGTCCCTTTCCCCTACACTGCTCTCTAATAAGTCATTCCCCAACTTATACTGGAACCTGGGGTTGTTCCTACCCAGATGCAAGACTCTACCCTTACCCTTGTTACATTTCATTAGATTTTTCCCCGCCCAACTCTCCAGCCTGTCCAGGTCTCGCTGGATGGCAGCACAGCCTTCTGGTGTGTCAGCCACTCCTCCCAGCTTGGTGTCATCAGCAAACTTGCTGATAGTACTCTCTAGTCCCTCATCCAAGTCATTGATGAATATATTGAATAATACTGGTCCCAGTACCAACCCTTGAGGGACTCCACTGGATACAGGCCTCCAATCAGACTCCGCCCCATTGACCACGACTCTTTGGCTTCTTCCCCTTAGCCAGTTCGCAGTCCACCTCACTACCCGAGAGTCTAGACCACACTTCCTCAGTTTAGCAGCAAGGATGCTGTGGGAGACTGTGTCAAATGCTTTACTGAAGTCAAGGTAGACCACATCCACCGCTCTGCCATCATCTATCCACCTTGTTATATCCTCATAAAAGGCTATGAGGTTAGTCAAGCATGACTTCCCCTTCGTGAAGCCATGTTGACTTCTGTGCACTGCTTCAGAAACTGAAATTCGCTGAAACTGGCTAATTCGCATAGAAAGTTTTGAGTTATTTTCTGGTGTTTTGTGCTGGATTTTGCTTCTGTGTTTTCTTCTGCGGTTTTGCTGTGATATTTGAACACTGTTTGAAGATATAACTTTTTTCCTATCACACTGCAAAGTGGCAGTCACCAAACTGTAGGTTTCTAAAACCAACAGCTACCCAAGTGATCTGGTTCCATGGGAAGACTGAAGGAATATCTGCAGGCTCTTGCTAGGTCCTGCATGTGGGTCAGCAGCAGAAATTAAAGCATTTCTATGAAGGCTTGCAGTTATGAAATTTAAAGCTTGTTGCTGGACAGCTAAATAATGAGAAGCTTGAGACTGTCTGACAGGAGGTCAGATACCAGATTAACACATGGAATGTCTGTAGTCTATCAAAGACCTAAGAAGCCTACACAAGGTACTTGTCTTGTAGGGAGGATGATGTACAGACCAGAAAACATCCAAATACAGCACATAAAGATACATAGCCTAAAGTAAACACACAGTGATGGTAATGACTGGAGTTTCCCTGAATGTTTACCTTATAGAAAAAATAATTAACCAGTTAGATACTGTATAACAGAGGCAGAGGCAGAGTAGAATATGGTGGCTAATAAAAAGATGCTTGATATAACCTATGAAGGACTCATTAAATGTGTGTAAAGAGGACTTGGATTCTGTGGATTCAGATTGCTGAAATCACTTCTGTGTTTTCATAGTGCAGTGTTGTGCTGTATCTGCCACAGAGATCTACCGTTTCTGAGCAAAGATGTTTCTGTGTGAGAATTCCCATGCTCAGCTGAGCTGTGAGGCTGGGCTAGGGTAAGCAAGGTGGGCCATCAAAACAGGCTCTGGAGCTGGGGGATGTCAGGGACACCTTGGGGAAGCAGTAGTTGGTTCCTGCAGTGCTTGGATTCAGTAGTCCCTCCAATATCAAGAGTTATGAGAGCAAGAGGCAGGTGTCTGTAAAAATTACCTTCCACAATTAACAAATCTGATGAAATGAGTGGGGACTTAGCTTTGCATTAAGGGAAGTGAATATAGTTGTCTACTTCCAGGTTTCTATGTAAGATGAGAAATTAATTCAGCAGCTTAAACACAGGAATCTTTTGTCATTGTAGACGGTGTGGTGGCTCCTACTTTAGAAGTTACTGACCTTGCATCCTATCAGGCAATTCCACATTAAAGTCTTTGAGGCCTCAGAGTGTCTCAGTAGACGTCTCTGTTTAGGTAACTTAATTCAGCCCATGACAGTTCAGGGAGATCTAACCAATGTAATACATGCAGCCTAAAAAGTGATTCAGCTCACCCTAAGGTAAGCACCAAGGAGACATTCACTTATTCAAACATGTATATCTAGTTCCATCTCCAGCAGCCCATGGTGTCTGACGTGCCTGCATGAAAGTTGTCATTATTGCACATCGGGCTCATTTTAGCTGCCCCCATATAGTTGTCTTGACTTTTGGCTAAGCACTCCACCTAATATTTTGAAACAGCACAGATCTCCTGGAGATCCTTTACTATCACCTTTGGGTAGACGACATGACGACTCGATGGCATGACACGATGGTGGAAATGACACCATTTACCTTCCTCTGGTCACTAAATGTGAGAGATCTACGTCCTCCTGTAATGGCAGCTGGAAGTCAAACAGGATACCCTCATACATTCAGAATGGTTCCCAATGCCATGTGTAAGAATAAAAGTCCTGACCACAGTGGTTGGTCACGTCTCTAATTACACAGTCTGCTATGGTCATCCAGCTGATGAGTTCTGTGAGTTCTGTGTCATCCAGCTCTTGCTGAAAACATTTAGGTGCCTGAATCTCCAATTAAATCTCACTCTACTCATACTCCGATATAAATTTTTATCTTAGCACCATTAATAACATTCTTATATATCATACATCTGCTACCATAATTAATACAAGGACTTGCTTTACTCACATCTGAAATCACAAGAGGTTTAATCTTTTGAACAATAACATGCCTATCTCTTCTTTAGGGTGAAATTAGGGACAGGATAATATTTGTTAACAGTGTCATGATCTTAATACTACTTCCTGAGCAGGAAACAGACTGTTACATGTTTTAGGTTTATTACCTTCTTTAAGTGATGGACCTAACAACCTCTTTCCAAGACCAAAACAGCAGGGGAAAATCAGGAAGCCGTATGTGCTACCACTGACTTCAGGTTTGTGAGATTAAGTCTTTATGAGACTATTTTGAATTTTCTCAAAATCGGTGACTAGATTTCCAGCAGCCACTCTGATTCGCATTTATAGTGTCCTATCTGTTGCAAACCAAAGTATGAGCAATATAATAAGGAGGAGCTGTGCAGCAGTTACAATGCAGGTAACAAAAATATCACAGTGATTGAGCAACACATGTTAGCACTTCATTGTTTTAATTGTCTCCATCCAGCAGATAACTTCAGAAAACATTAACATGTGTTAGATTCTGGGAAAAACAGTGTTTGGTATGTCTGCTCAATAGCTGTGAGGAAAGTCCCAGATTGTGGCTGAAGGAGGTATCAATTAAGCTTTGATATATCTGTATTTGAGCTATATGTAAGAAAGTTAAGCAGTCTAATTCTCTAAAATTGTCAGGTCTGTAGGAAGGTTATCTACTGTTTTGTACAAGTATCTAAAGTAAGCGTTTTCCAAGTGTAAATCTTTCATTTACAGTTCTCTTTTGTATGTGTCTAGATCATAATACATGTGAAAATTCAGTTTGAATAAGTGCTTTGGAGTCTGTAACTACGTTCAAATGCATTAATTGCTGGAAGCATGTAGCCCCTTACCAGCATGATGCATGTATTCTTAACCTATTTTTTTATAAATTGCAAAAACATTCTTTGTAGCAAAAAACCTTTTATGTAGACACAGAGAATCAGTCCCACCCACCGAGAGAAAAGCAGACCCCTGGCATTATGAAACATGCTTCATAGGAGACAGCAGTAAGGGAATTTTAAATCTATTAGGCATAAAAAAAAAGTTACTACAGTTAGGCATCATCAAGCAATTCCTCATTCTGGCTGAAACAGGGAAAGGACTTTTTGCAGGCAATGTGGAGGAAAACCAACATTCATCAGATGAATTTCTCTGTTAGGTACCAAGGGGTGGCTACTGAGAGCTACACATTTTGAGTCACCCTGTCAGAGCAGGTGTTCATTTGGGCAATTTATGGTCACAATGGCTGATATGGCACTTTCACATCTGAATTCTGTAGCTTAATCATAGATAGCAGGAGAAGTTAATTTTGTCATTTTTTTTTTAAATTAACTTAGCATTTGAATTCCTGTAGACCCGACTTTGAGTTGACAGATGTTCATTGAAAGGAAGGCATCTGTGTCCATTTCTCTTTATTATTTCTATCTTCAACTCAAAACATTTTTTAACTGAAAAAGCTGAAAATTTTGAGGAAGGTATTTAGTATACCTCCACTTAGTTTTCATCCTTTTTTTTTTTTCATTGCCTCCTGAAAGTCTCCTTTCTGTATGCAATGACTTTTCTGGATATTCCCTTACAGTGGATGTGCTGTAAGGACAGAGTATCAATGCCTGCAGTGTGAGAGACTCGTCTTAGCATGTTTGCCATTATTATTTCAGCAGGCCAGCAGCAGTTTCCAGAGGATCACAAATGAAAGCAGGAAAATGGTGATTTTTCAAAGCATGGCAGGTATCTCCAAAAAAAAAAGCTCAGCAAAATTTCGTGCTGTGGGGAAAGCATGCTTCCCAAGGCTAAGGGCATCCTCCAGACCTGTTTCACAGCTCTCGGTGCAGTCAGCACTGTTAAGACCTCAAGGTTGGTAGATCTGGTCTCTAGAGATTGCAGCACTGCTCTTGTCTCTTAAAAATGCAGACAGGCTTGGCTTGGTGGCAAAAGTTCCACCTGGTTTACTGTCTTCAAGCCATGCCCCTTACACACTCATGACCTAGCTGGTGAGGCATTTCATGTTTGCCTGTAACAAGGTGTCAACACAACCCTCTGTATTCTCCCTGGGGCTAACACAAAATGTTTTGATTTCTAACTCCTCTTTTACAGTGATCAAAATAGATCAGGATTCTCACTTCACACACATCATTGCTCAGCTGCATCCTGCCCTGTTCCCCTTCCTCACCCAAGTCCCAGGCCATGCTGTATTTAATACAATCACTTCTTCCACCCATGGCATGAAAGGACATCACGATTTACAGCAGCATCATGCACATGCTTTTATATTATTACTTTAGCTTATGCTAAGGATTTTAATTTTTGTTCTCAATTCAATGACCAGGGTTACTTTGTCCATATGATTTATGGGACCTGCATATGAGCAATACCCTCTGAACAGTAAAGGCCACCTAAGAGCAGATGGCCTTTCCTTAAATGCAGGAAGGCTCTTCACTGTGAAACATATGTAACCTGGAAGGAGACTCTTTTGTCAGCTTCAACTACACCATGGTATAACAAAGCCACGTAAGAAGTCTCTTAGTAAGTAAAGTCTCTTTAGAGACTATGGAATAGTAATATTGGTAAAAATTCTACTATGGGTGTAGGCTTAGCTTGTGCCTCTTCCAAAATGGGACCTATCTTCACCAACAGAAACACTTTTATGCTCCTTTAACTGGAAGCCTGGGTCTATGAGAAGGCCTCTGGAGAGTAGCAAGTGCCAGCTGATCTGCAGTAATGGTCCTTCTGTGGTTTTTTTCGTACATGGCCACTATAAAGTTGTTACTCCTTACATAAAAGGCCTCCCTTCCTCACCTACCACCTGCTTCCAGGGCAGTTGCTCGACCCTAGTAGTCTCTCTGTACTGGAGCTAGTCCAAGGACCAGGGAGACCACACATAAGGAGCTGTGGAGCAAATTCCTAATCCCAAACTCTGAGGCTAGAGCTCGACAAGGAGAAAGCAAGGGAAAAGCTGTTTCATTGTACATCCACAGCAAAACCTTCCCCCTCAACACCCAGCTCTTCTGTTTCAGCAGCGCAATCTGCTTCTTTCAATCATAAGCAAAAAATTTTATGTGACTAAGATCCCAGCAATTGTCTCCTTCACCACATGCACCCACTTTTTCCAGTAAGCCCTCCCCAGAGGTCTGGGGGGACATGACACCAAAAGCAGAAGAACAACTTATGGAGAAGAAAAATAAAAATTAGAATAAATGTGACTTACAAAGTTGGTAAGAGAAAAGGAATTCACTTTTCTGAGACTGAAACATGTAAAAAAATTACCATTTTTTTGCAGAGGCTCTTAGATTCTGTTCCTATTTGCAGCTAGGAAATGCTTTTCTCACCCACAGGACCACTGTTTGAGTAAAGCAACCCAACAGCCTTATATGAAACAAGTGTGATCCTGCCAGAGCCACTCTGTCCTAAACTAACATACAGGTCCAACTGTACCTGTAAATAAGAGAAGAGCTGTGATATGCTTGTGCACTCATGCCCTCCTCAGCCCACTGTTTAATTGCCATTCTCTGGCTCTGGTTTTGGACAACTCCGCAAGACAAATATGCTACAGAGAGGAGCAGCCATAGCCACTGTCAACCTGAGCCAAATGGTACTACGTAGCCCCAGACACATGAGTCAGTCTCTTTTATCCTCTTTTCTTCATCATCATGGAAATGGCTAAAAGTCCAATTAACCCTTTCTGTTTGGTACCAGGAATATTTTTTAAAAACCTACACATGCATCAATAACCAGTAAAACATCTCCATAACTCATCTAACCTTCCTAATTGATGTTTGATAAGGTGTTACTCCACCAGCTCCTATTCAAAGGAAACATCTGCCCATGCTCAAAATGCTGGGCGGATTTCTAAAAATGGGTATAAACCTCTCTGTAAGTCCGTACAAACTTTACTTTCCAGCTTTTAATCTGCTGTTGTACTTTGTGTTACAAGGCAAAATGGCCACAGATTGCACCAGGGGAGGTTTAGATTGAATATTAGGAAAAATTTCTTCACCAAATGGGTTGTCAAGTTTACAAACATTACGAATCCTCTCACTGCTGAGAAAGCTACATGACCATCAACAAGATAGGGAAGAAATTCAGTATGTACACATATGCATGACATATTTCTAAACACTGGTGATAAAACTGGTGTTAAGTGCTGATAATTTGAGATTACCATTAAACAGCTGAGCAGTGCTTTTTTTTCTGCCATGCTTAGATTCGCAAAGTTTACCTACATATTTTCTCACACAAGAGAGAATATGTTTTTAAGCCCCCGAACTGTCTATATTTATATACTATACTTATTAATACTATTTAATTGCATCTTTAAGATCCCCACTCTATAACCATCTTGATTTTTACCCAGCGTGAAAGCTCTTCTTGGTGCTCTGGCAGAGGAATAGAAGGTGAAGATGTCATCAGTGTGAATGTGAAGATTTGGAAAAGAATTAAAGGCACTACAAATAGTACAAGTTGTTGTGGTGGTTATCATAAGCTTCCAACAGAGGTTTGTCTCCAGAGATCAAGACCCTAATGAAGCTACAGGAAGGATCTCTTTAAATATCCAAGTTCAGAAGGCTACTTTGAAAACAAGTTCAGTTGGATGAGATACAACTTTCTTTAAATGACTACTGAAAAATTTTGGATATTAGCCTTTTTTTTGCTGGCGAATATATGTTAAATCCTAAGCTATTATTAGGGTGATCTTAGCTCAGTGAGTGTGTAATACAAATGGTATTTTATAGGATTGGTTGGGAATATTCCAACAGAAAGTATTTTTGGTCAGAAAACACAGCTTTATCAAAACCACAACTTTTTTATGGAAATGTACATACCAGCTTTGATACAGATGGAATTTCCATATCAAAAAAATCAAAGGGCTAGAGAAGCCCAAGTCATAACAGTCTTCTGGCTCAACTCACTTTTCTGGCTGTAGGAAATGAAAACTGAGATTTCTAAATGTGCATGACTCTGCCTGAAGACTTGAAGATCTGTTTTCTACCTGCAAAGAAAGTGCACCTTTCATCTGATTATATTGGGATGAGTTGTTTTTTCATCTATAAATAAGGGAGAGAGAAAATGAGGCTTGTTCTGCAGCCCAGTGGTCGCAATTGTCTGGTAGGAATACGACAGAGCAGACTGCTGATCTTCCTTGTCCCATTTGACAGGTGATTGCATCTCATGACTGCAGCCAGATACACAGTGGATAAAACACTTTGCACCAGACACCCTCAGAACATGTTATTCCAAAGATGAATGAAGAAGGGTCTCACATAGGAGAAATTATTTCATCTTTCCAAGAGAATGACTGACCATGAATGCATAGACACCTTGTAGAGAAACACCAAGGGAACTGTAAGGATGTGAGGCTTCTGCTTCCACATATGTTATCTCTTGACAGCAATGCAGTCATTTCAGATTTTTTCCAGGTATTCAAAATTGCTAAGTAAGCATGCCATTGCAAAAAAAAAAAAAAAAAAAAGAACATGCTGTAGCAAGATAATAAATGTGACTTGCTTAACAACTGTGTTATCTCATATGACCAGGCACAAGAGTAAATAGCGTAATCTAAGTATCAATGTGCCTTATGCGAAGGGTATAACAAGCTGTAGGTCACACTCTTTGAATTATCATGTAACCATTTGCTATGTAACCACCCCCCTTGAAAAATACACAGAGCCAGTCAGAAATCAAATATTAATTTTTTCACAGAGAGTTTATTACAAAAAAATGAAGCCTCATACCTTGTGGAGAAGGGACACCCATCATTTCCTTCAGTGCTGAAAAAACATCTTTTGTAATTGTCGTAAATTAACATTTGCTAAGTTTATGTATTGTTCTCCATTACAAACTATCATGACAGATGTACCTTGTATTGCGGGAATACCTGACCTTCGCATTAATGTCTTCATACTGATGTTAGCTGAAAGCCCTCCCCTACCACAATACTTAAAATTCTTTTGTCTGCTTAGTTTCTGTCTGATTAAGGTAAAGGTCGAGGGTTCATTCTGAAGAAAAGCAAGAAAACGCTTTTCAAATATTTCCTATCCAGCTTGCATTTTCATACACCTGAAAGTTGTTCTCAGACATGTTGTTTGTAACAGATACAGTTGCAGATAAATCTTTTTTTTTTTTCTGGTCATATTTTATATTAAAAATTCAATTACAAATGGCTTTAAATAGATTAAAATTATCACTTTAGAGTCAACCGCTTACCATGGGGCCTGACAGGTTGTTTTGAAAACATCGTTTGCTGTCTTCCAAAATACAATAGGATGATTTTCTGTAGCCACGTAACATGTTTATAATATTACCTAGCCTCTTACAAATTTATTTTTATTCTTAATACTAAGCTGCTTAGACTCAGTGTAAAGAATACCATTTTTCTATTTACCATCCCTATCCATCAACTAGACATCAGCCTTTTTATTATTTTGAACTGGTGCATCTGAAGTCTGAAGCCTGAATTCTGGCTGAATCTGTGTGTCACCTAGGTGAAACACAGATTATGGATTCTTTAAATCTCAGTTGTATGCTATTTAAAGGAAGGAGTTAAGTGATACATAGATCTTGTCCTGAGCCTTGGCTCAGGAATGTACTTCACCCCAGGGTCTTCATCACTAGTGCAGCCAGCTCAAATTGGGATTTCAGCTGCAGTGTCTTTTACTAGATGAGATGAAACAGAACCAAACCTCAAGGTGAGTTCACCCTCTGGTCCTGTACAGGTGGCCCACAATGTCCTGCTCAGCATCATGGCATGGAAGCCTCTTCTGCCCCAGCCCAGGGAAGCACTGAGCGGTGGATGCACCAATCAGAGGAATGTGTCCAGCAGCAGCTTCCTCTGAGACACTTCTGGTGCTGAACAATGACTGCAACAGCAGTGCAGGCATATATAAACCATTTTAATTAGTGGAATGTGCATATCAATTTCATTTCTATCTGGGGATTAATCACTGCTGATTAAAGTCCCTATTTTCAAAGGAAAATAAGATTTCCTCTGCTTCGAGGGCATCTGAATGCTATATATGCTTCTCTGCACTTCATATTCTGAAAGAGCTCCAAAGCAATATTTCACCAAATGGAAGGAGTTGGGCTTATATATGATCTCATTTGCATGCACAATGTGCCCTGCCTTGTAAGAATATATTTGACTTGCTGCTTTCCTTTGCTAATAAGTTTTACTCACATGATATTAGAAATGATGGCTCAGAAAAAAGACTGGACTTTTCAGACTGCAATCTTCAATGTGGACATCCTGAGAAATACAGTCCTGAAATTTCTCTTTTCATCCTTCAAAAACTGTTGGGTTTTTTTTATGTCAGCACATCTAGAAGAGTCATGTAACTACCCCTGAATGGCACAGTCGGGGAAACTATATTCTCCAGATGCAATAAAAGTTACTGTATTTTATTTCCTATTTTCTGTGGAGGAAATTACTTTTAAAAGCCTCCTATGATTTTGCAAGAAATAGAATAGAAGATAAATTAGTTCCTGCAAATTGTGCATTTCTATTGCATTCATTTTAATGAAAATGTGTCAGTTTCAAAAGAAGTGAGAGGGTTTGGTTTTTTTAATTGTAGTTCTCCTTTAATTAGATTTAATCAGATACTTTATAGCACAATGAATGTGTACATATGGATGTTCAATAAAATTCTTATTACTGTCCTCTCTCTTAAAGGTACATATAAACCCAGAAACACATATTACAGTTCACCAAATCTATTGTAATATTTTTAAAGTAGAGGCAGATTTTAGTTCAGTCATGATAAAGAGCTCAGTTTTGCTTCCACATAACTATATGTGAAACTCTAATTCAGTTGAAAGAATTTAGAAGAAATCTTAAACTTTTGGTTTGGTTGACTCTACAACCCATACTATTGATAACAACAATAAAAAATTATTGAGTGTTGGAACTAGCCCTAAAGAGAAAAATATAATAATTAAACAGCTCCAAATATGTTGAAAACCATTTGAATTATTCGATGGAATATTCTGGTACTATCTAGAAATGTGACCTGTAATCCATGGCTACTGATATTCTTTCAAAATTCTATTAAAACTTATTTTAGAAGGTATTTTATCTGCAGTGTTTACTGGTCTCTTGCCTCCAACAATTATTTGGACTGTATGAAGAGATTGTTTAGCTGGGATCCATGGTAACTCCTCAAAGTCTAGACTCTGTGCAGTACATATCACCTTTATGAGAATCTATAAAGCTTTTCTCTTACATTTTATGAACTGTAGAGATAAAGTCATCCTGTAATACAAAATAGGTATTATATCCCTTGAAAAGAGTTGTTTGAAAACCTTGTAAAAGAAAGCCCTTTCCCCACACACACACCCTGCACATCCATTTATTGTGCTTCTGAGGGGTAGATTTTCAAGGTATTGCTCTCTATTTGTATTTGAAGAATTAATCAACAGCTTTAAATGGATCCTATTTTCTTTGAATCATCAAGGAGAAAGTGTTTAAGGCCAGCTGTCAAATCAATTTTTTTTTCGCTTGGGCTAGATAAAGAGAGCTTTTGATTTTCTTGCTGGCCTTGCACAAAAGTGAATCTGCATATGAAAACACTGAGGTTTTGGAAGAGTTAGACTGTTTTCTGCATACTATGAAATGCAAGTGTCATTTGGAGAGTTGCTAAATTTTTATCTTGCCAATCTGTTGTTGTATGAGTTCTCCTAAAGCTATTTAAGGTCAAGTCCCAGAAGAAAATGTCTCAATGTTAACACGTGTCCATCTTTTGCAGAACTGTTGGTGGAGTAGAAAAGGCAATATATGTCATGAAATTTGTTTTCAAGCTGGTATACTATTATTTTTCCTATTCGTAACAAAAGGGAGCCATATGTGGCATGGATGTGCAATCATTATCATGTTTTCCACATCTCCTTGTCACCTTTTGTCCAGTACAGGGCTGTTGACACTGCTCCTCTTCTCCCTTCAACAACCCAGGTCTCCGGCTGCTGTTTCCCAGGCACACGTTTCAGTTGTCAGTATCATGTCATCCACCCAGTGCCAAATCAGAGAAAGGTTGAGGCAGAGCTGGGAAGGCTCTTGAAGGCATATGTTCTCCCTGAAGTCTCTCTCGCTGAAAGGTAGGATCACCTTTTCTACAAGCTAGATTCCTGACATCAGTTTGTATAACCTATTTTTAAAAGCATCTAATAATAGAGACTCCATAAGCTCCCAACCAATGTGCTACCTACCAGTGCTCAATATCCTTATTATTAGTCTGATACATTTAATTTGATTCTGCTTAATTCCATTAATTTTATATTACCATCTCCATTTTCCTCTCTCTTGATTTAAAAAAAAAATAAATAAAATAAATAATCCTTGAATTTTTTTTTTTAATCATGAAGGCAGGAACTGCTTTACGCAGCTGAGTCCTCTAAAGTGCCAAGTAGAAAAGGGGGACTATTTTAAGTGGCCTATATTTATGACTCCTATTTATATGTCTCTGTATGATGTTTGCCTTTTTCTGCACAATGCTGATTCATCTTCTTCTCATCCCCTGTGATTCTCAGACCGCTTTCTGCAGAGCTGTTGCCAAATCAGTCATCTCCCTTCCTGCATTTGTTCCCAGTCAGATGCGCCTGCCTCTCTTGAACTGAATTGGCAGAGATGGGAAAGGTCAGATGGTTTTCACACATTTGTCAGGGTCACTCTGAAGCCTGAGCCAGTTCACTGGTAGCCTTACAATCCCTCCAAGCTTGGTATCATCTGCAAAATTAAAAATGTGGTCTCTGCTCAGTTATCCCATTGATTAGAGTGTCACTTACTGGGCAGACCTTCCACAGAACAGCAGTCAATACCTCTTTCTCCTTTGGCAGGGAACATCTGGTAATGACTTTGTGAATAAAATTTTCCAAACACATTTGCCCTCACTTCACAGACGTTTCGTCTAGACCATGTTTCCCTGCTTTGCTTGAAGGGATGTAAGGCTGAATCAAATGCTCACTGAGAACAAGACATATAATAGTCACTGCTTCTCCTCTAGGTATAAGAGTTGTTGTACTACCTGCAAATGTGATTTGGTTTCTCTTCCAGGTTTCAACAGCCAGCAGATTGCCAGGCTGAGAAAGGCAAATGAAGGTAAAAGGGGAAATCTTTGTTTTGATCAGTATATTCCCCCTATATATATATAAAGAGTAATTTGCTTAAGAATCCTATGCAAAGACTATGATGAATATCTGCTGCCCTTATTCAAAGGTAAGCAGTCATTCCAGTTTGTTTCCTACATAAATTTGGGGAAACAGTGTACATAAACTGCTGGGGATCTGACAGCAGCCAGCTGAGCTGGTGGGGGCTGCCTCACGGACAAAAAAATAACAGCCTGAATAACTAACCCCAGCTTACAGGTGATAGCTGCCGCGGGTGATAATAACAGATCATGTTACAGCGTTGTGAGACCTGAGAACACCTGAAGAGGTAAAAGTGCAAAAAGTCTGAGAAAATTAAAACAGATGAGAATACATGAAAATAGAGTGAAAAACTGAAGCATCTCAAACTGCATAGCAGAAAGAGAAGAGTGGTTATAAGGCGGTTGGATCACAACCTGAGTATCTGCACAGGCAACAGCAATGCAGCAGAGGGAATCCTGCAAAGTAAAGATTTATTGGTGCTGGAAGCTGAATCTAGATAAGGTCATGTAACAAATAATGGAATTTTTGTCCACTGAAAATCTGTTTGTGCTGGGTTCTCCATCAACGGCAATTGTGAAATCTAGACTACTTTGTTCTTCTACAAGTTGAGCTGTAGCTCAAAAGTCCCGTGGTTCCTGTTACTCAGATAAAATGACCAGGACCATCTCTTTGGCCCTACCACCCATATGGTTCATGTACTGACTATAATTCTGCTCATGCACAAAGAGATCAGATGTCATTCCCACGTCTCAGTGTGCGTAGTAATTGCTGTAGAGCCTTTAAGAGAATAGGCTGAATAGGAGAGCATCTTTATAGGGGGACTCCTGGCACCCCTACTGAGCCATTTGCCCTCTTGAATTCCATCTTTTCAGCAGTGGCAGGACAGATTCAGTCCCTTAATTCCTAGAGGTAGAGGAGGTATGGAACTGAACAGCTACATAGCTACCATCATGTCACACACCTGGAGGGTATGCATCGTGGCTCTTGATGCCAACAGGGGCTGTGACCCTCTTGGCAGCCCAGTGCCCCTGGACGCCCGTGGCTGCAGAGCTGCCGAGAAAGCAGTACTGAGCTGGATGTGTTGAGCTCTGTACTTTTCACAGGAGGAAAGGCTGGGGAGAGACCACAGGAGACCTGGAGACAGTTATTTTCAAATGAGGATAGAGAGGAGGAGGAATCAGAGCAACTCCTGAGGTGAGTACCATGCAGTAACACCAGACATGGACCTGTTAGAGCATGTCCAGAGGAGGCACATGGAAATGGCCAGAGGGCTGGAACACCTCACCTACAAAATAAAACTCAAGAGAGCTGGAGTTGTTCAGCCTGGGGAAGAGAAGGCACTGGCAGGACCTTACTGTAGCCTTTCAATATACAAAAGATGGAGAAAAACATTTCACAAGGGCCTATAGTGATGGGACAAGGGGCAATAGTTTTAAACTGAAAGAAGGTAGATTTAGGTTTAGTATAAAGAATTTTTTATTATGAGGGTGGTGAGACACTAAAACAGGTTGCCCAGAGAAGTTGTGGGTGCTCCATTCCTGGAAGTGTTCAAATCCAGGTTTGTCAGGACTTGGAGCAACCTGATCTAGTGAAAGATGTTCCTGCCCATGGCAAGGGGGTTGGATAAGATGGTGATTTTATGATTCTATGTGAGTCACAGTGAGGTTCTGGAGATCTGATATCTGATAATAATACACCATTCACAGGAAGTTCATTTTTGCGTGCTCCTGCTATTGTAACATTTTGAACATACCATCACCACTTAAAATGAAGTCAAAAAACACAGGAAATGTGTAATTAAAGAGGACCTCTATCAAACATAAGGGCCCCATAAATAGAGTTGTTTGGGTATCTTAAGAATGCTTTATTAATAGTAACATTGGAAAGTGTTATGTTTAAAGGAAGAGTTTCTAAACAGCTTTTTATTGAATTTTCAGGAGAACGGATGAGATTAACATTGAGATATCTTACTTTGATGAAATTGATCCACTTTGATACAACAGATTTTCATTTGACAAAGCAGTAACTACAACATAGGTGCTCCATCTTCTGCATACAACCTAACTGTCACCACTCCCTGGGACCCAGTAAATAGGATACATACCTAAAAAAGAAAGCTCTGTGAGTTCCAAATCTTGCTTTAGGAGGTGTGGGTGACTTTTATATCTTACGGAACACCTCTTGCAAGATGAAAGCAGCTCACTTGGCATATACAATAGCATTGTGTTGGAGCTGTTCTTGGGGGAGAATAATGAAGGATATGCTTTTAAATGCTAGAGAGCTTTGGAGGCAGTTTGGTTTGGGTTTTTTTAATTAGACTCAGCCACTGAAGCATTACAAAGGCACACGTCACCTTCACTGATATGAATTGATGGCCTCATTCCTTAGATTTTACTACACATGACCCATTCTATTCAGTGGCAAAAGAATAAAAGGTGGGATTTTCTTCCGATTGATATAAACTAGTGATTCTTCTTCCCCTTTTTAGCCCTGAACCAGCAAATTGGTTGATTTATGTAGTTTTGCCATTTCACTTCTCAAGGCTACACACTGCTGAGAATTACTAGACATGTTTATGCTGAAGCACAAATTTTCACCCCCGACACCAAAAATCAGGCCCTATATCATGAAGCTCTAACAGTCAGGGACCATCTTTACATTCTTTGTATTGCATGTCTGGGACACAAGTTCTCATTTATTGCCACAAAACCAGGCAAAAATGTTGATGGGATGAACAGCCTACAGAAAATTGTCTTTTGCCACTTTCTGACTACCTTGCCTGTTCTTCACTCCTTCTATTTCTAGCCCTGCTGCACACACACATTCTTGCAGCTCTATGCTGTACATGTGGGTTGGGACAGATTCTAAACTGAGAGCAAGAGCTTAAGCTGCACAGAGCAGAAGGCTTAGGAAGGTCTCTATCACCCATCTTGTCCCAGGAAGCAAACAGCCCATGATGCATTCTCCTTTTCCACCTACCAAAGCTCAAACTGAGGTGACAGACACAACTCCTGCCCCCTCCTTTCCTTACTTGACTGCGTAAAAGGCAAGTGTGTGAAAACGAAATCTGCGTTGTGCCCACCAGAACCTGAAATGCAGACAGGTCTTCTATGAGCGCACTTCTGAAGAAAAGAGCCACACCCCATGGCTACGACAAGTTTGAAAGCCACAGTGCATGTCCTCAGCACCTTGGCAAATTGTAGTAAGGGACAGGAAAGAGATCAGCCTGTGGTGTATAACCACCTCTCTGTAATATTAAAGATATTAATTTTATCTGGCAACGGTCATGACATTTTTCTTATCCTTTCAAAATATTGAGCGAATTCACAAATGACTTTCAATAACCCATTTGTATTCATTTTCTTTTTCTAAAATAAACTTGTCTAGGAAAAATAATGAATACCACATTCATTACAATAGAAGCCTTTGGAAGACATATTCTGCTTTATACATTTCTTTACACCCAAAGAGTATGATAAGATAAATTACATTTTCAAGCAGTTGAATGGTATTACGGCCCCATTAATTTCAATAGCTAAGCCACCGCAAGAAGCATTTCCTATAAATTCTTTTGGTTTTGTTTGGATGTACAATAGGGAAACTTACTGGAGATTAAAATAGCATCTGTGCATTTTTTAAAGTTTTTCATTATGTTTTGCAGTTTTGCTTTTTCCCTAATGCATCAGAGCATAAACAAATAAACTACGGATGTGACAAATAATAGGAAAGAAGTAGTGTTTGCAGACAACTTTGATTCCAGTCTAACTAATGCAATTGCCAGCATTTTGGCAAATTTTGGCTACCTGTTGTAGAGCTGTGGGAACCGTAAATTCCCTTCCGTGTGGAATAAAGGGTACTAAATATAGTCACCATCGGCATGAAGCAAGCGATTAAGAGCAATATTTTGAGAAACAGCAAAAAGACTGCACTGAAAAAGTGTCATATTTGCAAGTTTATCTATATCCTAACCCAGAGACAATATGGATTCTCCTCTGGTGTAAAAGGGGCATGAGGTGCACTACTGCTAAAAACTGAACTAGGAACAATATGAAGCCTGTGGGTTTCAGTGACCTTGAGGAGATGTAACATCATACTTCACATCTACATTTCTGCTGGAGGTAGGGAAACATATAAGGGAACTCTGGAGTCTCCAATTAGTACCACTGAGTGGATATAATAAGCTTCTATGTCTTCTGTTGCAACTATTTGACTTGCAGACCCGCTTCAGAAAAGGGCTGTTCCCAGCTCTGCTCCACTAGAGGAGAATTACTAGAAAGAATAACTTTGCAAAGTTTTCCTCAAGTTGCAGCAGTCAAAGAAAACTATAGTTGGTATTAAAAAGTTGGTTTTCTATTCCCCAAAGCAATATGAGCAAGTAGCTGTGTGATGCTTAGCTGCCCGCCAGGTTAAATGACAACACATACCTGAGGTCGGGAGATATTTCTCTTCCACAATTTTACTTTACTGGGAATTCATGTGATCAATAAGCCTCACTGAAAAAAAAAAAAAAAAAAAGCCTGAACATGGGAAAACAAATAGTTTAAGCCACAAATAGGAAAAAAATCCATTTGCAGCGGAGAGGTGGTTGAGAGGAACTTTTTTTGCTAGCTTGCTCCATTTTCTGCACCTTAAGAAGTTTATTTTGTAAAGATTAATGCAGCCTGACTGGAACTGAGTTTGGGAGAGGAATCGAGGAATATCATAAGTATCGGTGAGTAAACAGAATGAATTCTGACCAGGATTCTTTTTCCTGCAGACCTCAAATACCTTTTGCGCAACGCAATACATTGTGTTTTTCATATGCTCTTTAGCTTACAATAGACGTGTATAATTATCTATAATTTGGAGTATAGAGTAGCAACATACAATATTTATGTTTGAAGGCACCTCTCGACCCATTGCTCAAGGCTTCACAGTGGGAGCTGCTTGCACAGAGCCTTGTCCAGTTGAGTTTTGAATACTTCCATGGAGACGTTCCTCTTGCTCTTTCAGCAATCTGTTTTCCTGTTCAAACAGGAAGAAAAAAGTATATACGAATTTATTTTTTTCTCGTATTCGCACCGTATCTAGCACAGCACACTTCTAGTGTATGGATGCTACTTTACAAATAATCAAGAAATAGCAGAAATGCTATTGTAAAATGCGTTCAGTTGCATTAATTATTTAAATACTATTGCATTGTCTCATATTTATTACAGAGAAACTCAAGATTTAACTGGCAGCAATGATAAATTCTGCCCTGTATGCCTAAGAACTATCTTTGTTTTGGTGTTATATCCATCATCTATTTCCAGAGTCTACCTGCGCAGAACTGAAAGATGTCTTTTCTTCATATTGGCTAAAAGTTATGACACTCTGTGAGATGGGCTATATTTTAAGACAGTAAATTCCAAAGTGAGCTCTTCTGGGAAGGTCACAAACCACTTCGCTCAATTGGCACTTGTTAAACCCAAAGAGTGAACACGATGCCTCTGCAACCTGGATTATAGCACTACCAAAAAAATGCTCTTTCCTTGAAATTTCCACAAGTAGCTTGACTCATCTCTGAAAATACTTATATCCCAAACATATCTCTGGAGCACAAGGTCTCATTTTTTGCAGCTACTTAATGTTTCACTTTCAGCTGTGCACCTCTAGCTGATGGCAAACCAATGGAAAATGAAGGTGCTCAGTATATGACTATTAGTCTGCCAAATGGTATTTTGCTTGGAACAGTCCAAGATTCTTAGTTTGTAAAAGCAGTGTCCCTGTGTGTTTGCTGCAAGCAAAGTCTCTTAATGGTTTATCACAATCCTAATTTCCAATTTAAAGTAATGGAATAGTAGCACCATTTACATTAATGGCTTCCATAATATGCGGTATCATTTCTTGCCTAAGTTGCTTCCCACAGCTAATCTGCTACTGCACAAAATGATACCAAAAACCTATTTATTTTAATGGTATTTAATAAGTTATTTAGTTGTGCTCTGTACTTCTTGGAAAATCTGCCATTCTACTCTAAAGAAAAAGGCACCGTCTCAATTGATATATATCTTACATAGTAAAAAAGGAGGGTGGCTTTAAAGAATTTATGGAACTTTTGATGCCTATGGTTTTTTTGGTGGGTTTCTTCTGTTAGTGCTCCTACTGCCATGTGTGGTGCTCAGAAACTTGCTACTCATAAGGGACTATTTTGTTCACATCTCACTCATTTGGCCCAAAATAGAGGAAATGCTGATAATTTATAGGCCAAAATAAAACAAAGCTCTTCCAACCTCAAGACAGACAGCTACAGCCACTAGAGCAGCCACTAGTGGACATAGTTTATCTTGATTTCAGTAAAGCATATGACACCATCTTCCACAGCATCCTTGTAGCTAAACTGAGGAAGTGTGGTCTGGATGACCAAGTAGTGAGGTGGGTCGAGAACTGGTTGAAGGAAAGAAGTCAGAGAGTTTTGGTCAATGGGGCAGAGTCTAGTTGGAGGCCTGTGTCTAGTGGAGTCCCTCAGGGGTCAGTGCTGGGACCAGTGCTGTTAAAAATATTCATCAATGACCTGGAAGAGGGACTAGAGAGCCCTGTCAGCAAGTTTGCTGAGGACACAAAACTGGGAGGAGTGGTTGACACACCAGAAGGCTGCGCTGCCATTCAGAGAGACCTAGACAGGCTGGAGGGCTGGGCAGGGAGAAATCTTATTAAGTTCAACAAGGGCAAGTGTAGAGTTTTGCACCTGGGAAAGAATAACCCCATGTGCCAGTATAGGTTGGGGATTGACCTGCTGGAGAGCAGCGCAGGGGAAAGGGACCTGGGGGTTCTAGTGGACAGCAGGATGACCATGAGCCAGCAACATGCCCTCATGGCCAAGAAGGCCAACGGCATCTTGGGGTATATTAGAAGGGGAGCAGCAAGTAAGTCAAGAGAGGTTCTCCTCTCCCTCTACTGTGCCCTCATGAGGCCACATCTGGAATATTGTGTCCAGTTCTGGGCCCCTCAGTTCAAGAAGGACAGGGAGCTACTTGAGAGAGTCCAGTGCAGAGCCACAAAGATGATGGAGTGGAACATCTCCCATAGAAGGAAAGGCTGAAGGACCTGGGTCTCTTTAGCTTGGAGAAGAGGAGACTGAGAGGTGACTTCATTAATGTTTATAAATATGTCAAGGGGGAGTGTCAGGAGGATGGAGAGTTTCTTCTCAGTAATGTCCAATGACAGGACAAGGGGCAATGGATACAAGCTGGAACATAGGAGGTTCCACAAATCCATTAGCAAAAACTTTTTCCCTGTGAGGGTGACAGCACTGGAACAGGCTGACCAGGGAGGTTGTGGAGTCTCTGGAGACATTCAAAACTCACCTGGATGTGTTCCAGTGTGACCTACTCTACGGGATCCTGCTCTGGCAGGGGGGTTGGACTAGATGATCTTTCGAGGTCCCTTTCAACCCCTGACATTCTGTGTTTCTGTAATAGTGGCTGCTTTATAATAACAACTGGAATTTAACTGCTTCTCCCCCTGGAAGACATGGAGCGAGGTCAGGGATCACAGACGAAACATAAGACCACCAAGGAGTAGCCATTTCTGGACTGGTTTCCTTAGTCAGAAAACGCATTGCATCAGCCATCACATGGAAAAAGAGCCAGGAAACACTGATAAGAACCAAATTCATGTGGTAAGTTCCACAAGACTTTGAATGTTGTCTTGAAATACATTACTGCAAACTTAAGTTATTGTTATACCTGCAAGCTCCAGTCAAATGAAGACCCATTTCTGTCTGGTTTTATGATTCAAGGGATCAGAACTCTGCTTGTGAATGCTACATATAATCCAGAGCCATGTGGCTTCAGGCTATTTGGCATGAAAGTGCTCTGCTTCGTGTCAGTGGTCTGCTCCCCCTTGAGTTGAAGGCAATAAACAGATGCCCGAAGACTTCATGAGAAAATGAACCAGAGCCAAGAAACATATTCATTGAGGGTTATTCAATCTCTGATTTATTGATCTGGCACACTGGAAGATGCAGGGGTCCTACTGTGACCACCGAAATTAACGTGTATTGGAATTTCATAATCGCCCTCTATTTGAAGTGCATATTTTGCTATGCAGCTAAATTAGCTGTGAACACATACACAGCCCAGGCTACCTTTCTTCTGAATATGGCATTCTTGTGGCATACTTTATTAACCAGTTATTGTACATATAGAAAGTGTGGTGAACAACATACCCTAATGTAGCCTATTCAAAATTAGCATTTGCAAAGTTACAATCATTATTCAGTTAGTTCTAATTTTCTCCCACATTCAGCTTTTGGTTCCAACCATTCCAGATATAGAATTGCTCATTAAAAAAAGAAGGAAAAAAATTTTGTACCTTTTTCAAATAGCAGAGTCAAATGAATACTAGGCAGAGAGTAAAACAGGTCTGAAAAACACCTGGTTTTTTATTTCAGAGTCCTGCAAATATGCAAGCCAGGATCCTTACTGCCCTGTGGAGCTCAGCTGCAGAAGAAGGGAGCAGGTAAGGTACTCACTCCCACAGCAGCCTGTCTTATTTATACACTAAAGATATGCCGCAGAGTTTTAAGACATACCTTTGAGGCATCCGCGTGTTCCTAGGGATTAAGGAACTTAGATGCAGTAATAAATTCTCTGCTCATGTAACTCCATCCAAGCCAACAGAATTAAGCCAGCAGCAGTTGCTGCCTGCAGTTTTTAAGGTCAGGGAGATCTTAACGTGCTGGTGTCTTACATGACACACACCAGAAAGCTGCCTGCCTGCAGAAGAAATTTTTCTTGGTGCTAAACAAGCTACGACTGTCAGCCTGAGTATCCCTGTGCATTGCACAGTCTTGATTACAACTCCCGTGCAGTTCTGAATTTGCCCATTTCCTAGGTGAAGTATTCGCCTGATTAAGAGGACTGATTGTTAAAATGTTTCACTTCACTGCCAATCTTAATTTTAACAAAGATTTATTAACTGCAGACTCACTGTCTCAGAAAGGGGGCTGGAAGTGACATAGAGTCCTGATTATGTACTGGTCACACTGCTTAAACCCAGAGTTAAAATAACAAGTGGTCGTAGCATAAGCTTACATACAAAGACTTAATAGCTGGAGAATTAACAACTTACAGAAGGGAAATCATAGCACTCGCCAGTTTATTATATACAGTTCTTTCGTGGACTCTGCAGTAAGTGAGTTTACTCACTAGAAACAAGGAAACCATCAAAAGTATGTGAGGGGGGGAAAAATGTGGTTTTGTTGCAAATAGATCATAAAATAATGGTCGCTGTCACAAAGTGTAGTGATTGCAGGTCTTGACACATGATGATTGCTTATTACATCAAAAGGATCATATTTACCCATTAAAGTATGTGTTATTATCATAAAAGCAGGATGTTATTATATCTAACCATCAGTATTATTTCAACACCTACATCTCACTGTAAGCTTTTTTTTATAAAAGACATGTTTTCAGTAAAATTTCTGATATTTTCTTATTTCTCAAATTCTATGTAAGACATGTTCAATATCCTGGTAACAACTTATATGATTTCCTCCTGCTTCTGTAAAAGTATCATTTTAAATGGGCCTTCTAATTAGGTCAAACATTTGAAAAAAAAATCTGGAAAGGCTGAAATCCTGCCTAAATGAGGGCAGCTCCTCTTTGATGTGGTAATTAGATTTTGGTACAACTATAGCAATAATTCAGAAGCCTGAAGAGCAGAGACAGAAAATATTTAACTGGTCAAATGTTTTATTAACGTATTGAGTAGAAAGGAAGGAGAGGGAGAGAATGTAGTGGTAGGAAGAAGAAAAAGGGAAGGTGAAAGACAAGAGAGAACAAAATACAGTGAGGGAAAAGGGAAATAAAATATAAAGGAAAAAAAAAAAAGGAGAAAGAGAGAAAAAGAAGATGTAAGAAAAGAAAAAAAGTGAAGATGAGGAGGTGAGATCTGGATGACAAAATGGAAAGAAAAATGAGACCGAAGCATATGACAAGAGAGGAAATGTGAAAAATGAAGTTTATTTTTAAAAGCATGTGTGTCAGCCATAGCAGCATTTGGGAGGTGAGGAAATTCAAATCAGCAGTAGTGTGGTTGACAATTATCTACCGAAGCGAGGCTCTCATAGGACAACTAATAAATTGTCCAGATAACCATCTGCGTATGCTCACAGCTTGAATGCGGGAACTTTTACCATCCTTCACAGTAATAGAGTCTAACAGCATCTGCTTGAGGTAAGCATCATTTCTTGTCATTTCTCCACTGAACAGCCACTGATATGGGAACACAGTGGATTTTTGCCACTCGCATAATGTCGTGCAATATGTTTTGCTGCTGCCAAAACCAGGACTCTCATCCAACAGCTCCCAGGCTTCCAGATCATGTTCACAGTCTGAAACAATCACTTGGAATCATCACAGGACAATAAGAAGATGGCTAGCAGGCAATCTCATCAGCAAAACCATCTAATATATACAATTTAAAGATTCCTTTCTATGGCACCAACTACAGTAATCATCTAAGAATGGAGCTGTGGGAAAAATACACAGCAAATTAGCAGTATCAAAAGCTTAGAAAGATTGCCAGGCAACCATCATTTTGCATCACCCAGAAATTGGTTTGTGTGAAGGCACTTTATTCTGACTTGGATGATTACAGCCTTTCTCCATCACCCATACACATTAGGAACTGGAAGTGGGGTCACCACCTGCCTGCTCCATTAGCAGCAAGACAATTCCTGCTTTTCATTCTCTGTTTTGCACACTCTGTGCTGGTGCCCAGGAGTGGGAGAAAAGAAAATTCAATAGTGAAGCTTAATTGCCATTGCCTTGTGATTTGAGCTGGAAAAAGTTTTGCACAGAAAGCAGAAAAATGCTCAGTATCCCTGGGATGAGGATATTAGAGAGCTAAACGTTTGAAACTAGGCTGTGCGTACATCCTTCTTCCATCTCCTGATTAGCTATTCTGAAAGATGACTGAGATGAGAAAAATAGAGTATCTCTCTGTACCAGAAATTACAGCATTAGTTGAAATAGTTTCCTGTTATCACTTTTGTTACTGTTTTTATGATGCTTTTGGATTTCACTCAGTCTCATCATGTTCAGTGCTTTTGAAATTTGGCCTGCAAGCTCTGATAAACTTGGACTTCCTACAGATGCAACCACGGCTTAGTATGGTGAGACTTGTGGCTTGTGTCTACCAAAGCGTAAGACTACTGGGAAAAGCAACAATGTTCAGCAAGGACAAGAAGACAAACCACCTCTGGGCAGTAGAAAGATCTACTGTTTTGGGAGCATAACCAATTATTTCTAAAAGAGCTGTTAAGCAGTCACGAAGACCAGCAGAAACATTTTAAGGTGTTCAGGGAACTTTGACATCCAGGGCAGAGAGTGATTAAATTTAAGACCTCAGTTCTCATCTGGAGTTTTGATGTCTGAGAAGACAGAAAATGACAGGACATGGAAGCAACGTGTAAAATAAATTTTTTTGCTTCTCCAGGTAATCCAGTGGTGCAAAATATAATCAAGAATTGTTCAAACAGGTCATTTACATGTCCTACAGATGAGAAGGGAAATTCATTAGGTTCCAGAATGCAGCTAGTTAACCTAATGCAGCTGGTGTTCAGTAGTAATGAAATGTGTGATGCTCATGGGATTGCAAACTAATACCACAGAAGTCATGCTTTTAAGCCTTCTGACTTGGGCTGCAAGTCCCCTGGGCAAAGGAAGCATCTTGTAGGGTTTTGGAGCCCACAGTGAAATCCTGATCACTGTCTAGTTCCTTTAATATTCTTCCAAGATAGATGACGAATTAAAGAATATTGAAAAGCAAAATTGTGGGAAGTAGTTGAAAATATTTCTTAGAAAAACTGGGCATCACTAAAAATCCTTGTGAGCATTCCACACTAAGGATGGTAAACAAACTGAGATTAGGGTTCAGCGTCACAAATATTTAAAGCCTGAACTAGTGCCCATAGAAGTCAACATGCATCTCTCTCCTCCCTCTAAAAAGATCAGCCCCGATCGACCTCCTTGTCATTGCATTTGTTTCAATTCCACCTTAGAATTAGGCTTTCCTCTAATAAAAATACAAATTTGTTCCATGCTTTCCATAAAGTAACAAAAATGAATATTCACTAAAATTAAAGAACAATCCCCTGGGACTTTTTGTAATTTTAAAAAATATTTCAGCTTCGATTTTTTTCTCTTTTTCCACCTTGCCCAGCCACAGGTCGAAATCAGACCATTGAAAATCCAGCCACTATGGTAGAGAAACGTAACACTGAAAAAACTCTCAAGGCTGAGGGTAAGATATCGTAAGGACAATCTCAAGCCTCAAAGTACAGTCCATCAAGACATTTCACCTGCACAGGCTGCTGCAAAGCTGTCAGTCTCATGGCTTTTGCCTCTAACAGTGGCCATTTTCAGGTGTGAAAATGGATACCCTGAGTTGCTGAGGTTTTTCGTTTGTTTTTTTTTTTGGTCATTTAGAGAGATGTGTATCAATTTAAAAAAATAACTGGGTACCTAAGGCAGGACAACTGATGTATTACACATACCTGCTCCTCTACCTGACCGAGGAGACAAGTTCACTAGTATACACTCAGGATTATTGAGTCATCATGCTAAGATACAGTTAAAAGGATTAAAAATTGGGCTTCTGTGATATATTCACACTGTTCTTCCACTGTTTTTTTTCCAAATCCTTGTATTTTTTCATTACCATATATTTATTTTTTTCACTTACTAGTTTCAGGCAGAATACTTCTTCAACAGCTGAATGAAAAAAGAAATACATTTACTAACAAGAAGGAACAAGAATCACCATGGTGGTAAATCCACTGGACCAAATTCAGTATACAGTTAGTAAATCAATATTAATAATGTTAGTAATGAAAAAAAGAAATTGTTCACAGTAACATTGTATCTCCTGGTAGAACAACATTTGCTATACCAACATAAAAGAAAGCAAAGGAAAAACTTACATAACAACTAACACACAATAATTATTAACTATTCCATTACTGATTACAAGAAAGTTTCTTACAAAGAAACGTGTAGATGGAGACTGCACAATGGTGAAGAGATACACAGGAGGGTTCACCCACATATGAAGAAGCTCCCTAGGTATTCTAGATGGACCAAAAAAAATTGACTGCTATACAGTTTCTAAACTATAATTGCTTCTTCGAGTGGCTAAACTCCAGATTTCAACATTGGAGGGGACTAGCTCGAATATGCTGTATCCTGACACCCTGTATATACATTATGCCTTTACGAATTTCTTAAGTTAGTGTTCTATAAGGTATCACAAGATGAATCTGTCATTTTTCTTGTACTATGTTTGCTGTAAAAATTACTGTATATGCATTTTCTATACGTTCAAGTATGAGAAGCTTTATGTTAGATGTTAGGAAGAAGCTCTTTACTATGTGGCTGGTGAAACACTGGAACAGGTTGCCCAGAGAGGTGGTGGAGGCCCCAGCCCTGGAGACATTCGAGGTCAGGTTGGATGGGCCTCTGAGCAACCTGATCTAGTTGAAGATGTCCCTGCTCACTGCAGGAGGGTTGAACTAGATGGTCTTTAAAGGTCCCTTCAAACTCAAGGCATTCTATGATTCTATGAAGTGATCTTGAAGTGCACACCCCCCAAAGGCAATCAGACAGTCTTTCAGTCATGGTTTGAACTATCCTGAAGGATCCTACTATACATCCTTCCACACCACCCATGAATTTTACTATTTTGGGCAGGTCCAAGAAAACATTGTAAGCATTTTAATTTTTTTAATTTTTCAAGTAGCCTCAAATGTATTTACCCAAGTTAACAATTAATGGGATGACAGTGGTTCAGAGTCCCTGTAATCACTGAAGCTAATCACACTTTGTACACACTTTGTGTACAGGGCTTGGATTTGTTTTTCTCAGTCTTGTCCTGGTTCACTGACTACAATGCAAAAGGAATTTTATAGATATCTAGTCTTCGAGTCAATCTTCGGTATGCCTGCTGGGTACTTTTTTAAGATTTTACTTTGAAAAAAAATCACAGAAAATGATAAGTTATCTTCAAAATGTTGAACCTCAGCTCATCCTCAGGAAATTAAGCCATAACTCTGTGGCACATTACTGCAAAGAGTATGTAATATACCTCTACCATTTTTGTGCTTTGTTACTGTATTTTTTGTTATATGGTATTTCTTTTTCTTCTTAAGTACAGATGTTTTTTAAAGCTCACAGACTTTAATGACATTTCCACAATAGACAAAACCTGCAAATTGTGATAGGAACTTTATAAAAGCAGCTAAACAAAATGGTTCTAGGAAATAGCTTCAGTGTTTTCTAGTTCATCACATCTAAAATTGGGAAAATGAATTCTCAAAAACAGCAGAAAGAAAAATATCATTCTTTTATACCCTACAATTTAAAATAAACAGAAAATGTCATGCGTACTTCATGGTCACAAATTAAACCATCACATTTCTTTTAAACTAAGTGCATCAACTATAAAACAGAAGCATGTTCCATTTTTTCCTATCGTCTTCAATAAATCTGAATCTTTCTTTCATTATTTGTTTCTAGATATTTATGAGGTACATATTTATGAGAATTAACTGCCTTACATTGCCCAGTGCTTTTCTGTGGATCATTGTGGAAAAATACAACCAGACAACAAACAAACACAATTACTGACCTCTGATGCCTTACAAGCAGAGAATTTCAAAGAGCTTCTTAAAACTTTGAAAATACTATTCACATTTCTTCACTGTGAAAATACATTTATAGGAAGGTTAAAAGGCCAGTTCACATTTACACTACAAGTTAAAAACAGAAGTGGAAAGCAAGCCAAGCATAGTCTGAGTCCAAACCTTATGCTTTGTCCCTTAAACGTAACCCTCCTCACCTTCACTGGTCTCGTTAACATCCCATACCCCTACACAGCTGGAATTAAATTGGGATATTTCCCATAATTATGAGTTACTAGATCAGGGGTTTGACATTTGTGCCAGGACTGCCTTCCAACAGGATCTGTACAGCTCACCCAAATGGAGATTTTGGTTTCCAAGAAAACTATCATCTCAAAGCAATAGTTGTTGTGTTACCCATCTTGCAGTGGGACATTATTTGGGATACAGTACTGATCTGCAGTGGGCAGTTGAATTCCACTTATTTTTAAAAAAATAATTAGTTGATAATGGGCTGAAAACTGCTACAATATGTATGGTATTGCCCAGCGGAGGCAGAAGAGTCAGGTGGGCAACTCAGGGCAGAGGTGTTGAGGGAGTGTGGGCTCTAATCCCACAGCTGTCCCTAGAAAACTGTCATTTCACTTCTCTGCAGTTCAATTTCTATGAAAGAAAAGCAGAGGAGATGACAAAAAAATCATTTATAAAATGCTCCAAGGCTCCAAGGTCTGCTGATAAAAAGCATCCTGTGAGAGCTGGGTGTTACAAATATCCATACCTGCATGAGACAAGGAGGATTAAAACAGATTCATCTTTGGGGTCCCACAGCACTAGCCCCTCAATCTTATTGAAAGCTGTTTGTCATGCCTAAATCCTACTATTTGATAGAATATTGGTAGATGTCCAGTGAGGGGGGAAATAAAAAAAAAAAAAGAATGGAAAGCAGGACTCTTTCCAAGATGAAAATTAAAGGGCATTCTAATATCATTGAAAGGCATCACATTTGTATTGATATAAGAAATACTTTATCACAAATAAACTAGGTAATTTGTCAGCAGAAGCTGTTAAGGAGGAAAATAATTTATTAGATTTTTTAAATACAACAAGATTAGAGGTGTATTGAAGTAATGAGAATATCCATATCTATATTAGATTGATTTTTTTTTTCTTTAAAGGGATAGAATTTATCATGCTCTAGGGCATAATGCACCTACAAAATTACTGAGACTAAAAAGAGACTCTGTCACAAGTTTAACTTAAAGAATTAAAAGTTAAGCTTACCGAATTCACGTGTTGCTTTTTAGGGCACATTACAAAATTTACACCTTCCCATGAAACCATGTTTTGTCTGCTGATAGAGTCACAACACTGGACTAAAAATCATGTGGTCAAGGCTGGCTGGCCATCGAAGTCAATGAATTTGCATCCAATTAATATCTACGACAGCGCCATTTCACAAGTGGGCCCAACACTGAGAAGGATGATCTGTGCTCTAAAAACTTTGTAACAGATGTTTTAGGGGGACATGACAGGCAAGGATATTCTAGTCACAAGTTTGAATATCTTACCCAAGATGTTAATATCATTCACCAGATCAGATAACTGTGCTCTTAGGAAAAACTGTGCTTCTTAGAAGAAATCTCCATGTTTTTACCTTCCAAATCCACACATCCAAGATATTTGTTCATTGGTAAAAGAGATGAGTCATAAGAGCATAGAGTGATTTCTCTAGTGGAATGAAATTTCCCACCAGTTATAAATGTGTCACAGTCTCCTTTGCCAGACAGCAAGAAAAGTGCATCAGGGTGGAGCAGGTAGGGGACCATTTCACTTAGTTCATCTTCTTCTAGTGGAGGTCTTTAACTGATGTAATTTGGCGGAGCATAAACTAGCTCACATCAACACAGGAGCTGGCTGCAAAAACCTAATGCTTCTGGTTGTATTAGACAACAGTAACTAGTGTTTTCATGCTTAGATATGCAGAAGTTCAGACTAAAGAGAATCATAAGACTGTCTCCTCTGAGCTCATGTCTCAGCACTGATTCTTGTTATCAAACAAGAATGTTTGATTTATTTAATGTTTGATGCATTTATTTCTTAGAAGAGGCCAGTTTTGAGCTGAGGATATAACACATGGTGAATTGACTCCAAGTGGTAAACATCCTTCTTGTTAAGAATATATTAACTGGCTTCAGCTTTCACACAACAGCTCTTCTGAAGTCTCTCCTAGATTGAGGATCATTTTAGGCTAGAATTTAACTGCAGCAAACTTTAAATACTTGCAAGCAGACATCCACATTTGACCTATACTTCTAGAACACCTCTGTTATTATTGGTGATGACTGGTGATAGCAAGCTTGTATGTAGACACTTCTGTATACACATAAATTTGAGTGCCCTAAGTTAAAACTGAATACTACTGAATCCCATCCTTGACATCATGTATGTTTTCAGTGAAGATATGCTCACTTGACAATCAAGACAACAAGGTTATACACTGAGTCCAAAAACTTTTCTCTATCCCAGTGTAAAACATTTTTGCAGGATACAAACAATAGTGTCACAGAAGAGTTGTAGCTGGAAAGGACACCAAAGGTCCCTTTCCCTGTCCCTGCTTGAGCCAGGATGGCCTTCGAAGGGAGAGCAGGCTCCTCAGGGCTGTGTCCAGCTGAATATCTCCAACGACAGACATCCCACCACTTCTCTGGGCAGCCTGTGCCAGTGTTTAATCACTACCACTCAAAATGTTCCTTGCTCTGTGAGTGAAGCCCCTTGTCCTTTCTTCACACTCCATTCTTGAGCTTTTCAGTTTTGCAGAGCCTCTAAGAATACTGCCCAGAGGATGCAGTCTTCCCATATCAGTCTCAGTAATGACACATGCAAACCAAAAATTTCCTCCTCATTCTTCCATTCCCCCTCCTATGTTGGTTTGTTGCGTTAACCGCCTTCATCACAGTGTTGCACCGTTAACAGCTGTTTGATTTCCACAATGTTTTCACAGCTTCTGTTTCTATTTAGACGTAATGGTCTAAATTTCTTATTTCTGAATATAAAACCTTGAATTTCCTAGAAGAAAAATGATTTTTTGAGTGATCCTTTCCTGCAGTCATCAAGTACTTCACATCGCTGAATGTGGTTGACCTGCTTTCACCGGTAGTGCTTCACAAATCATCTAAATTTTATTTGTGGTTTACTTCCAGAATGCTGATAAAATTGTTGACTAGCATTGATTTCTAAGGAACCTCATTAGAAAAAAAAAAACATGATTTGATGGCTGACAACTGCTCTTTCTGGTATCTTTTCCAATATTACAAAATATTCCTCTAAAGTACACAAATTAGAGAGAAAAACATCACTGGGACATTTGGGCATGGCTTCAGCATTGTATATCGCTTGCTCTTCTGCTAAGGAATGGAAGAATAAAATGGGAAAAATTTGCTTTAAAAGAGCCTTTGAAAAAATCTTAGGGCTGCCAGGACGAGGACCTACATTCCCGACGAATGATGACATCTGTTCATCTTACTGGTTTTTCAGAGCGATCAGCACCTCTTTGGGCGTCGGAAACAGTTGGGTTTTCAATGGTGTTTGAACCTAGCAGCTTCTGATGGCAACCCTCTTTAAAGTTTCAGAGCTCAGCCCTTAAAGTTTCACTCCAAATTAGATCCAAACTTTTTATGAGTTTAAATAAAATAAAGTAAGACCTCAAAACCAGGCCAGTGAGTTCTAAAGTGTTAAAAAATAAGAGTTTTCATTTTTTATTTCCATGTCCAGATGTTTTGTTGGGCTCTTTTTGTAAAATCCAAACCAAATATGTGTAGCCAATCTGGATGGGGCTCTGAGCAGCCTGATCTAGTGGGAGATGTCCCTGCCCATGGCAGGGGGGTTGGAACTAGATAATCTTTAAGGTCCCTTCCAACCGTGACCATTCTATGATTCTATCCCAAGACATGAGTTTATGGTAAATTTCCCAACAGCTACATGCTGAGGTTCTCTGTCTTGTTCCTGCTTTTCTCTTTACAGGGAACAAAAACCAGGCCTCTGCTCTTCTCAAACCTTCTCAGTTCTCCTAAAACTTTCAGAAATGTGGTATCTTTGAGATATTGTAGGCAGGCATACTGAGGGAAAGCTGGTACAATTTCATAAGCCTCACTTCTTTAAGAAATTCCAAGAGTAAATAATAAATAAAACCTGGAGAAGATTAGTTAATCTTTTCAATCAAACTGTGAGGATTCTCTTAAAAATTATCTTCATTGCTCTGCTCAGGTTTAGCATCTTTCTCTCTGCATATTTCATGCCAATAAAAAGAAAGTTCTTTGGGGCAAGAATATATCTGCTTTGCTGGTAACTTTGGCAACTGTGTAATTTTTATAATAGTGAATTATTTGCACCATCCACTGCAGAAGATTGTATGTCCCAGTGCACTAGCCCTCAGCAATACATATGGAAATCTTGGAGGTCTGAGCCCACAGCTGAAGAACTCAAATTCTCAGGAGATACATTTTCAATTAAAGTTTTTCATGTTAATACTTCAGATGTTTCAACAACAATTTGCTGAGGCGTGCAGGGTATCTCAGTTAGAAAGAAAAGGGAGAGAAATAATTAATGTGCCCAGGTTGATCTTCTAGTTTCTCCAAACTTATTTTCTTTGTTGCTTCCAGAAAATTTAATGGGCAAACAAATTAACAGTAAGTCAGCAGCTGCTCTGAAGTTTCCTTAGTTACAAGAACAATTGTCTAAAGCAAAATAATTCTGCTTTGCACAGTTACACAGGACAGTACAAATGACTCAGCCAGCTGATGGAAAGTTTTTCTTTCCCAGAATAGTCTTTGCCATGTTTCGGTGCATCTCTATGAAGAGATAATTGTTGTAAATAATTGCTAAATATTTGTGATGCAGCAATGCCTCTGCATCCCAGCTGAGACTGTAAGCCCTTTAGGAGACTCCATGTACACACAGATAGCAAAGATGGTCCCAGCTCTCCAGGCTTTCAATTTAAATGGGCAAAATAGATAAAGGTCAAGAGAAAAGCAGAGCTATTTTTTTCTATTTTACATGTGGGCTATTAAAGGCTATGAAATTTATAGAAATTAATGACCAATGGCAAATTGCATAGACAGTTACCTGTGGTTTTATGTTAAGTCCCTGTTAAAAGAGCAGAAAACCCAAAGCTGCCACACCAGAGTTGCCACTGCCACAAGCCCATCCTCTCTCAGCAATTTTAGAAGCTTACAGTTTCTTTTTTGACCTACGGAGAGCAATATGAGGTTCACCACACACTATACCATGGTGTAGCCTGAGGTGTTTAGAGGGCTGTTTAAAGAACGCAGCAGTCTCCTAACCACCCCAGCCCAGCTTCAGACCACAGAGGAGACTACTGGGCTGTGCATGCTCAAACTGGGATACAACGTCTTTTCACTCAGCAAGGAGGAAAAAAGCCTTGCTAACTTTTTATATTCCCATATTTCAGCTCTGGTTTTAAGCTAGGACTGAAATCAGCAATGCTAAGGACATAAATGCCAAAGTTGTTCTTGGCGTATGCTGCCAAACCTAACCTGCAAGGAGATGAGCAAGAAATCTTTCAGGGCATAACACTGCACTGAGACTTCCAGCCACACCTGGGGCTAAATTCTAGGGAAGCAGCTAAGCATTTGAAGTGATCTCTAACCTTCAACAAATAATCTGAAACTGAAGAAATTCAGTGAATATTTGCCCTTCCTGCACTGTTCATAAAACCCAACAGAAAACAATGCCCCTCTCTTTTAAAGAGATGTGTGGATGCTTATTGTGGAGGGCATGGTATGATGACCAGTACTTCGTTGCTTATAAAGCAAGTAGCATGTTGAAATCTTGGGGGTTTTCATTACTTTTTCTCTGGTTTTGGTTTTGTTTTTTTTTCTACAGAAAATATATAATGGCTTCTGATTGTGAAGAAATATAGAAATGCCACATTTTACATTAAGTATTTCCTTTTAGATTCCAAATGAAAGCATACTTTGGAGTTTTGCAAATTAATTTACTTACTTTTAAAATCATTTGTAGAGGAATTTCTTGTGGAGCAGAGGTGCGGTATCACTTTAAAAGTGTGGACAACCCAGCTTAGGCCTAAACAAAGGCTCTGTCCTTGAAGCTGCCTTGGAACACGGGGAGGAGGAGGTTTTATCAGTTTTGTGAGAGCTTTGCGAGATGCTTGGCTGGAGGTGCTGGACCCGGGTGGAGAAGGAGAGGGGGGAAACCGCCTGCACAGTTGAATGGCACTACCCAATAAAACGCTGGCGTGTGTAAACCTGTAACTGACCAACTCTGTTAAGGGGCAGGCGCGTGGACACCGCTTAACTGTATATATTGAGCTGTTCGGAGCAATAAAGTGAGGACGACTGGTAGCCATATTAGTGTGATGGTTACCAGAGGCAATGTAGGTCCACTGATGAATGAGGTGGGTGCCTTGGTGACAGAAGATACAGAGAAGGCAGAGTTACTGAATGCCTTCTTTATCTCTGTCTACTCTGCCGGAGGCTGTCCTGAGGAGCCCCATTCCCCTGAGGCCCCACAGGAAGTCAGGGCAGTGGAGGAGTTTGCTTTAGTTGATGAGGACTGGGTTAGGGACCAATTAAGCAATCTGGACATCCATAAATCCATGGGTCCAGATGGGATGCATCCACGGGTGCTGAGGGAGCTGGCTGATGTCATTGCTAGACCACTCTCCATCATCTTTGCCAAGTCTTGGGAGACGGGAGAGGTGCCTGAGGATTGGAGGGAAGCAAATGTCACTCCAGTCTTCAAAAAGGGCAAGAAGGAGGACCCGGGTAACTATAGACCGGTCAGCCTCACCTCCATCCCTGGGAAAGTGATGGAACGACTTATCCTTGGTGCCATCTCAAGGCGTATCAAGGATAAGAGGGTCATTAGAGACAGTCAACATGGCTTCACCAAGAGGAAGTCGTGCTTGACTAACCTCATAGCCTTTTACGAGGATATAACAAGGTGGATAGATGATGGCAGAGTGGTGGATGTGGTCTACCTTGACTTCAGTAAAGCATTTGACACAGTGTCCCACAGCATCCTTGCTGCTAAACTGAGGAAGTGTGGTCTAGACTCTCGGGTAGTGAGGTGGACTGTGAACTGGCTAAGGGGAAGAAGCCAAAGAGTCGTGGTCAATGGGGCGGAGTCTGGTTGGAGGTCTGTATCCAGTGGAGTCCCTCAAGGGTCGGTACTGGGACCAGTATTATTCAATACATTCATCGATGACTTGGATGAGGGACTAGAGAGTACTATCAGCAAGTTTGCTGATGACACCAAGCTGGGAGGAGTGGCTGACACACCAGAAGGCTGTGCTGCCATCCAGCGAGACCTGGACAGGTTGGAGAGTTGGGCGGGGAAAAATTTAATGAAATATAACAAGGGTAAATGTAGAGTCTTGCATCTGGGCAGGAACAACCCCAGGTTCCAGTATAAGTTGGGGAATGACTTATTAGAGAGCAGTGTAGGGGAAAGGGACCTGGGAGTCTTGGTGGACAGCAGGATGACCATGAGCCAGCACTGTGGCCTTGTGGCCAGGAAGGCCAATGGCATCCTGGGGTGTATTAGAAGAGGGGTGGTTAGTAGGTCGAGAGAGGTTCTCCTTCCCCTCTACTCTGCCCTGGTGAGACCCCATCTGGAATATTGTGTCCAGTTCTGGGCCCCTCAGTTTAAGAAAGACAGGGAACTGCTGGAGAGAGTCCAGCACAGGGCAACTAGGATGATTAAGGGAGTGGAGCATCTCCCTTATGAGAAAAGACTGAAGGAGCTGGGGCTCTTTAGTTTGGAGAAGAGGAGGCTGAGGGGTGACCTCATTAATGTTTACAAATATATCAAGGGTGAGTGTCACGAGGATGGAGCCAGGCTCTTCTCGGTGACAACCACTGATAGGACAAGGGGTAATGGGCTGAAACTGGAACATAAGAGGTTCCGCTTAAACTCGAGAAGAAACTTCTTCTCAGTGAGGGTGACGGAGCCCTGGAACAGGCTGCCCAGAGAGGTTGTGGAGTCTCCTTCTCTGGAGACATTCAAGACCTGCCTGGACACGTTCCTGTGTGGCATAGTCTAGGCATTCCTGCTCTGGCAGGGGGATTGGACTTGATGATCTTTCGAGGTCCCTTCCAATCCCTAACATTCTATGATTCTATGATTCTATGATTCTATGAACTTGGCCGGCTCTCCAAAGGGACCCTTCTAGAATCATCTACACGTACTTGTAAAAAAAAAAAAGAATATATGTTAAAAAAGCTAGAAGGTTAAAAGTTCATAATACACAATAGGCTTTTTCTCCTACTGCCCTCTAGGAATAAACAGCCTACACATGGCACCAGCCTAGACAACAATGACCTCCACGTGACCTAAGAACAGATCAGTTCCACCTGCTATTGAGGCCAGGGCAGAGAAGATCCTTGAACCTCCAGTTCCTACTTCCATGATGCAGCAATGGGAACTCACAACTCCCAGCACAGCACAGCAAGTGGTTCCTCTCTGTGGGAGATGCAAGCTGCTGAAAAGACTTCCTTCCCCACCACTTTTCCCTCCACTTTTTCAGATCAAATTACCTAAATATTCATAAAACAAGGTGAGAAATGAGCATTCAGAGGTGACAGAGAGCAAACCACTCCTATCATCAGCATCATGCAATTGAGGGGGGAATCCACCTTGGACCTTGACATCAGATCAACATTTTGTCAAACCTTTCAGATGCAGCAACTGAGGGGTTCAGTGTCCAATATTGGGGGAATGTGTTCCTGCTGGACCTTGACAGTTATCCTGAAACATGATGCTTGCAGGGCTAAACTGTCTTCTCTAGTTCTGTGTTTGAGCTGATTCATGTTTTCCACTGGTTCATATAAGACATTGATTGGGTTGAGGGGGAGGCACAGCAACAGGCCACCGGACGTACTAGTACTGGCAAGTGCCAGGTTTGTATCAAGGAGGTTGTCCGTGCAGGTTTGCCAGTGCTCAGAACTTTTAGTTTGCAAATTTCCTATTGCTGCAATTCTGGCTCTTTGCTGGGCAGTATTTGTCAACTGTTTTGTGGCACAGATGAATAGGGCCCGTGACAGAACCCAGGCAAGATTTAAATTCAGCTCTCCTGTGATATGTGGTTACCCCAGTAGCACTTCACTACCACTCCCTGTCAATGATCCCTTTCAAATTTCTGTATTTTATCCTGATCCATATTTCTTTCCTTTATTTATCTGTCTTCTATTACAGTGGCCTATGGAATGTGGTCTGAGTACCAAACAAGTACAGCTTGTCTTGGAAAGGCTGTCAAAATTACTGGCTCCACCTACACGGATGTCTGAATTTCTTCTGAAACAAATTCTACAGATCCAAGTTTACAGACTAAGACATCCAAAATCAATGATGACTTCTCTTAAAATAGCAAACTGAGAAGCTTTGGACCCAATTTCTGAGCAGCCAGACATCCATGAACTGGGAGTGTTTGGGCACCTAGAGGTAATAAATGTACTGACCGTCCCAGGCTACCATCAGCGAGATTGATTTCATCTCTCTTCCTGTTACTGCAATATGTACCACTTAACTCCACGATGCAAAGGCACAAATGAAAGAGATTAATGTTGCTTGTTACTGATGCAGTTTCATTTCACCCAGACACTCACGAGACCAATAGTGAAACAAGACTCCGTGACATTCAAAGCCTGCCTGGACACATTCCTGTGTGACCTACTGTAGGTGAGCCTGCTCTGGCAGGAGAGTTGGACCAGATGATCTTTCGAGGTCCCTTCCAACCCCTGACACTCTGGTTCTGTGATTCTGTGATGCACGGCTTCCTCCTCACTGCCATGAGAATAAAATACCCTGCAGCAGGAGGTTTTCCTAACCTTGCACTCACAAACAAGCTCATCAGGACAGATTAACTGGCCTTCATATACACCTCATGAGGGGCCACACTGGCAGGACTCATCTTGCCCCTCAGACCCACCAGGACCAATGGAGAGGCACAAGTAGCACAGCAATGCTGCAGTGCTTGAGCCTCTCCGTTGGGAAAAGACAAAGGTGGAGGGCGAGGCACTACAGGCAGTGCTGCTCCCTCCCAAACGGAAGCAGTAGCTGTCCTCATGAGCAGGTTTGGTTCGGGGAAGGACATGGAATATGTGCATGTCTCAGTGCTATTTCCCAACCACATTCCTTACTAAAGGCAAGGTATGGAGACAAAAGCTTTCCTGGCCTTTAAGACTTTTCCACCCTTAGCAGCTTGCTGCACACAGCCTAGGAAACTCGAGGCTGCGGCAAAAGGAGCTCTGGGTGTGACACAAATAGCAACTAAGGACTGGAGTGTATGTGAATGTGGACAGTTGTCCACACATATGCAAAAGATGGGAAGTCATCTCTCCTGAGTGGTTATATCAAAAAAGGTTTTTTAAAGCTGTGTATGGATTAAAAAATTACCTGGTGAAGAATATCTTTTTGAATTTGTGTAATTATGTCTTACCCTAATTGCAACTTTACCAAATGTTATCAGCTACTAACTAAGATCCTTGCTCTAACAGATCTCTGAATTCTTGGATGTTTAAATTAATTGTTTCTGTCTCATCCAATTACCCTCCATTAACTAATTTTTCTTCTTAGAAATTAACTTAAAATGTATTTCCTAGCAACTGAAACAGCAAGGTGATATATCTGAGAGGCAACTTAGCATTCATAAAGATTTGAACACAGGACAGAGAGCTCTGGGACTTGAGTCTGACTGTTTTGATTGTCTTGTTCCTCGAGGATAAAAAATAACCACAAACAAATGCTGTGACACTAACGATACAAAAGGGTTCTGAGATCACAAAAATAAGACAAGAAAGTTAGATTAAGAGCGACACATTTTCCTCAAAATCCCTGTGTCGTTCACAGTGATGTATTTCACAGACAACCTTTTGCAAATCAGCCGTCCTATAGGGAGCTTCTTTCACACCTGGACAAGAAGTGCCCATAGCCAGCACACAGCAGTTGGTGGCTGACCAACATATCTAGCTGATGAATAGGTGACAGCTAAAATAATTTAAACATTGGAATCACTATTGCTCTATTCATCAAATTGGCCCTTTTCTGATTGGCCCGATTTCATACTCCTCCCTCCAGGTTTGAAATTGTCCAGAAAGTAGGAAAGTTTTGGTCCAGGGTGAATTTGGACAAAGACACCAGTCCAGCCTGAAGCACAGAATTCATGCATCTCTTTCTTTTCTGCTGTTACCTCTTTGAAGTTTTTCAATACTCTTCAGTACAAAACCTCAGAAGTGATTAAACTCTATCGACTGAGTCTTTTTATTACATGCTAGAAACTTGCACCCCCAACCAGAAAGCTGTTTGCAGAGGGAACATTTTATTATAGCTTGCACAGCACTCCAAAAAGAAACAAAAGCCCTTGTGCAAACCTATTGCTGAAGAGTCTTCTAGAAACATTTTCTTCCACCAAGTCCAAGAAGGAGTTTATCAGATTGTTTGTCTTCAGTGATGGCTCATGTTGCACCTGGCCTGATCGGCTCATTGAAGCACTGCTCCCTCTTGGAAGATAGATGGTGGCAACCATTTTCAGTGTGTTAGACCCAGAAAATGTACAGGAGTTTGCAACCAATTACACTGGTGATTACAGTAAATCTGCAAATTATTCCAAGAAACTAGGTGTGCTCCCAACACCATGACTGCATCTGTTTCAGTAAATTAAATGGACTTTTTCTTGGCTCTGAGGCAGCCTACAGCCACCCTACAACTCCCTTGGCTTCCACAATAAGATGGTGTCAGACAAGCAGCCTGTTGGAAATCATCCCCCGCCCATGCTAAATCCAGATCTGTCTAAGAGACTGCAAGTTTGCCCTGGCCAAAATGGTGGCAAGGACTATGCCCAGCAGGATGGGTGATTACAGGTGCTGGAGCCTGTGGGCTGACATTGAGTTAATGTCACTGTAGACAGCAAGCCTCAGGAACCAGGATTGCACCCAGAATTTTCTTCTCACTTCCCAAGTGAGGTATTAGTGGGTTGTGACTTGGCAGCATCATCCATCAGACATCTACTGAACTGGATTGCAGCTGATATGGCTGCTTCTGCATTCCTGTTTCCTTTTCCAGAACAAACCCTACAATTTTAAGATGGTGTGTACTCTCAATCCGATCCAATCCAATCCAATCCAATCCAATCCAATCCAACCCAACCCAACCCATCCAATCCAACCCAACCCCATCCAATCCAACCCAACCCCATCCAACTCAATCCAATCCAATCCAACCCCATCCAATCCAATCCAATCCAGTCCAATCCAATCCAATCCAATCCAGCCCAATCCAATCCAATCCAATCCTTTCTAAGCTATTACAGGCGTAAAAGAGCAAAGTCTAGATTCCTCACCCTCCCCTGCCCCAGACATGTACTTTGAACTCTGGATATAAATGTAGAAGTGATGATGGAAAAATTTAGAGCTTCCTTAGAGCTTCCTACCACACATAAATTGCATCAGTTTACAGCATATAAATTACATCAGTTTATACTTCCCTGAAGACTTTCAATCAGTGGGCTAAATTGAGAAGGGATAAGTATGCAATATAGTGCTATGGTAAATGGAGCCCAACAGAGCCTGTCTAAGGAGTTATTTTAAAAAATGAGTTTTAAAATTAATTAGGATGTCACTTTTCATCTTTTGGAAAGAAGAGAAGGTGGGGAAAGCAGGAAGGAGATGTTATGGCAAGTCAGACATCGTTGCACTACATTTCCCCTCTGATCTGTGGGGAGACAGGTACCCTCAGATTTACAGCACTCCACATAGTGAGGCTTACATACCCAGCACATTTATTTCCTGATTTTTTTTCAGAAAGGTATGGTGCAGTGAACACGACCTTGTAAAAGATATGAGACATAACAAGCAATTCTGTATTGACAGTGTTTTTTCAGGGAAAGGATGCATAAAAAGAGGCGTCTCCCCACAAGAAGCTGTTCGCTTGTGCTCCACTGAGGAAGCCAAATCCTAATCAGCGATCCTGAAATGTTGTTTGGGTGGTGGCGAAGAAGGACCAGGAGGCAGAGACTGCGCTGGGAGCACGTAGAAAGTGGTGCCGCACCATGCTGTTTGATGCACTCACAACACTCTCCCCCTGCAAATTATGACATTAACCATCTTGTAATTATTAACCTTCTCAGACCAGGGTCAGTGAGGCTGCAGGACGGGTTTGCCACCCACCAGAGCTGATGGTGCTCCCTGCTCGGTCCTTGTCCCCACCAACACAAATTACACTTAGGGTAGCTGCCACCATCCCTCACCTCCATAGCCAGCGACAGGGAACCCAGCTGCAGGGAGGTGGGGAAGATGCGATGAAGGCATCACAGGCTTGCTTTACCTGGATCAGCTTCACACAGCGGCACACATGACTATGCGAGATAAGTAGTATAGACCACAGCACTGAAATCATCTTGGCAGCTACTAACACAAATATATTGCCTATCACCCGTATGAGAGGCACTGTTGGAGGGCAATGTCAATGTTTGCACATTTAATAGAAATGTGAAATTGCCCTGGTGTCATGTGAATTTTTCTTTCTTCTTTTAGGACAGCTGATTCTACTTTTTAAGGAGGCACGAATTGTCTACTGCATTTCTCGTTCAAAAAACACTTAGAAAGCCTGACAAGAACCAAGACTGCACCATACTGGAACTGTGCAAGCAAAGGCTGGGAGGGTGCCAACTTAGTTAATGGTTAGTCCTGCCCTTCAAAACTTTTATTAATCTTTTTCTGGTTTATTTTTTTTTCACTGGCAGGCAACAATTCTATTTTTAGCCACATCCCTATTTTATGCACATTTCATCAGCACGCTGCCTGGAATTAATATTTACCTTAGCCTCAGTTAAGATGTGCAAGTGTATTCTGGCCAAGTGACCCAACTGGACTCCAAACATGTAACATTCACTTTTGTTTCTCGACTTTTCCGTGTCACACAAGACCTAAAGCCAAGGGGGCTCCTATAAAACCCACAAGCTATGAAGAGCAGGTGGGTATCTCCATGCAGGTCTCCCTCCACTGCAGAGCAACAGCACTTCTGTGGTCCTGATACTCAGTACAGCACTGAGGAAGGCAGAGGCAGACAACTGGAAATTTCTGAGCAACTTAGAGCTATATCAGCTCTCCTACCAAACTGTCCACGTTACAGGATCTCCTGTTTCAAAAGGTTTCAAGCCAATGGATGGCTGTACATCGGAGTCAATCCTGTGAGTCACAAGACATGTCTGCGGACAGCACATGAAGGACACCCTACAGGCTGAGTAGCATCTGGATCAGCCATTCATTCCAAAAAGTACATGGCCTGTTGCTTGTATGAAGATGAAAATGTTCATCTCAGAAAAATATCTTTCAGCTTTTGAGAAGGGGTGGCTTGGAAGAAGGAGTAAGTGGATCACAGGAGCAGCATGTTTGACAACCTGCATCATCTACTGGCTGGGTCACTAGTTCCTTTTCAGTCTGGGTCATATGAAAGCACAGTTATTTTTACCTAATAAACCATGACCCAAGCTAAAAATATCTTTGTCATTTGATAAGTGAATTGACAGAGTGAATGACTGTCACTGCTTTGCATTGATGTGTAAGTGATGAGAGCTAGAAAGGCACAAAATCTAACACGATAAAAATTACAATATTTTTAATTTCACATAGCTGTAATTCACACTTGGAACCACTGAGAGTGTTGCCTTCTATTGCTATCTGAGATGAGGACAATGATGATAAACTGAAGAGAGTCTAAATAACAACCATAGAAACAATGAAAATAAAAGCATTAAATAGAATTTCACAGTTAATTACTAGTGGTCAGGGAAAAAAATACTTTCACTTTTAGGAAATCAGTAAACATTAAAAAGGATTCATAGTGTTGTCAAATCACATCTTGTTGCTTAGTGGCAATGTGAATTGACCTGATGAATCACTGAGCAACATATTGCCATTCATCAAAATAAATGTCCCTCACTTTCATGACTACGTATCTTCCCCACACACAGCTGTAAATGTACATACATAAACATTACACAAACTTTTTTGTATTGCAGGAAAAACAGGAGCTCTTTTTCCTTGTTTCTTGTTCTGAATGAGAAGGACAGATAATATTGACGTCAAGGTTGGTAGCAAGGTCTACTGCGTAAAACCGTGCTGGTGAATCAGTACAAAGGCGTTAATGGCTACAGGGACAGCAAAAATATAGCAAGCTGACATTTAAGAGAGAACTGTCTTTGTAATTAAACTGCTGATGTGCAAACCTACAACAGGAAAAGTGATCACAGTAATCAGCCCTAAACAAAGACGGAGAATCAGAACAAACACGTCAATACCTACAGGCAGGGAGTACATTAGAAATGATTGTCACTGCCAGTAATCGGTGCTTGGAAATGCTGAAGTTGTTAAAAGGGCTCTGTTTTTGGTGACTGCCCTTGCTTATCTATCTGTTCAGAGCACTCCCGTGTAACTCATTTCCACACTCCAGATGTAGGCAGCAGTCCAGCGGAACAGACTTTAAAAAAGATAAATTAGTACAGATGTCAGCTAAAATAGCTGAATACCAAAGAAGGACTCTCGACTGTCATTATAAGAGGGTTTGAGCTCTGCCCAAAGTCTTTGTGTCTCTGGGGAGATTGGACAGAATATCTGCATTGCTGGAAAGTACCCGCTGTGCACAGCAGTCTGTGTCCAAAGGGCATGGAGTTATTTATCCTGCTTGCTTGAATCATGGCATTAAGGATGATATATGAATTCAAGGTCAAAGTGGTTTGCCCCTTGCCACTGTTACTAGACCTTTTCTTTTGCTCCCTTGCTAAAAACATTTCTCTTTACTAGTGTGGAAGATGACCTCTTTTAAAATAACGTCTTCATGCTTTTATCCATTTTAACTCTTACTATGTCTGAACCTCTTAGTAATTTTTAACATCAGTCCTTTAAAGAGAGCCATGGGAAAACAAGCAAGAAATAACATAGGCCTTAACCTCTGTTTTCAGAAGCAGCAGTATAGTAAGTACATCTCCGTCACCCATCCTGGAAATGTTAAGAAGTAATTTCTCAGATGTGTGGGTAAAAAGAGCTGTACTCACCCCATGCAACTCCTGTCAAAGCCGTCTCTTGGAGAAGAGGCTGCTAAGCTTAGTTAGAATAAGTGGTTCAATGAATACCATCAAAATCATCTTCTAGAAATTTACTATAGAGGTCCTGTTTTTTGTCTGGTCAGAAACATAAGGGAATGGGGATGTTTTGGGCTTAGAACATTTTCCCTCCCTTCCCAGAAAGGACTGACTCCTCCAGCCCCAAAAGAAGAGGGGAAAGAGGCAGAAGTGATCATCCTTTTTGACCAGTTCCAATAATATGTAATGTACGTCATGTCCGCACCAGCCTCACACCTGGTGCACTGGAACTTTGTCATTAAAAGCACTTTCTGGAATAAAAGACCACATCCAGGGACTATATCAAAGTCTTGAGAAAGAAAACACACCAATGTTCCAGTCTTTGCTAAGAAACAAACAAGAAAGCCTGAACGAGCTCTGAACTGTGGTGTTTGGCCAGATACACTCTCCTCAAACAGTCAGTTTGGCAAAGAACACTAAAGTCACCAAAAAAAATTTTTAAAAATTATGACTTACTAAAGAGAGATGTGAAGGTAAAGCAAAGTCTGCCAAAACCCCTGGAAACTAAAATCCCCAATAAATTTAGCAAGTTTTTCCTTCAGTTTGAGATACTTAAAGAGGACAGAAAAAAATTCCGAAGGACTACGTTTTCTGATAACGTAGCCTCGTAGGTTCAAAGTATTTAATGATAGTTTGGATGTAGTGTCATTTTTCCTCTTGTTGCAGCTGAGTACTTAGTCCTAAAAGCTAACACCTCCCCTAAATGTGTCCATAGCACGGAGCAGAGTTATCAGTGAACCACCCAGAAAAGGATAGTGAGAATGGGGAGAGAGAAAAAAAAAAATCTTTTGAAGTTATCTCTATATTAATAAACTGGTCTCACCACTAAGGAAAAGGATAAAACCTTGAGCTAATCCAAAAGGACAACGCTATACACAAGTTTCACGTTCTTCAAACATTGAAGGTGAGGGTAATGGCCTGAAGTCCACTGTGGATCCATCCCTGCCAGATTTCCACCTGCTCTGCATTTATTTCACCATCTCCTTTGCTTTTTGTCAAGGCACATCTCTAAGAGCTTCTTAAGAGTAACTGGAACCACGTAAGTCAATATCTTCAGTCCTTAGCACTAAGGAGCTCTGTACAGGAAGAGCCCAAGGCACACAACTAACAAGTGCAGTGGTGCACGTACACACCACACCTTGTCCTGCATCTCAGCCTGCAGTCCCAAAAGCCTTTGAGTCTCCTCTCAGACATCTCTAGAGCTGAATTTGCCCTGTCACTCTTCATGGGAGACAAAGAGGTTGACCGGGAAATGCCATATAGTTTTAAACTGAAGTGTCCTTCACTGCAGTCTCTCAAGCTAATTTAGATCAGGTTGGCATGAATGACAGAGGAAATCTACTATTATTTTTTCTCCTGACAGTACAAGGGTTCTAAAAATTACATGCTTCTAATCCCTCATTAGCTGGTGTTTTAAATTCCCAGGCTGTGCAGCTTGTGCTCAAGGAGAAAGTGACAAGAGAAGAGTTATAATCCCTGTGGCAAGAGCTGTCACCAAATACCTGCTGGGTGATAAATCCACTAGGCTTTTTCAACTCGCTTTTTTTCATGCTTAAACTTCACGGATGCTACTCAAAATAAGGAAAAATAAATGAAAATGACACACAATCTAAAATTCATGGCATGTAGAATGACCTGTTTATACCAACTGATGTGATGTGCTCGGTCTTTGAAAGACCCTTCACATCACAGACTAAAAAAAGTGCAGATTGACAAGCTATATATTTTCCTAAATTGTTTTTCTCTCTCTCAGAAAATGTCGTTTGCAGCACTGCAGAGTGCTTAGGAACTGATCTTCCCTTGTAATGGACACTAAGACAAAGCTCTCTGTGATGTCCAACATGTTAAAATGAAGCTAATAGACCAGGCGTCATATTTAATAACACTTTCAAATTATATTAAATGCAATATTCAGCAGAACCAACTTGCACTAACAACAGGCAGGCCAACTGCAAATGATGGAATTTTGCAAAACAAACAAGTACAAATAAAAAGCAAAGATAACATCATCAAATACATTTTATCTTGTTAAGCTGATAAGCACTATGTGGTTCACAATATTTCACATTGCGTTGCATTTGTCACACATTCAGTAAAATTATGGTGCCACAAGCAACCTGACACTTAGCACTGCGCATGTTGTCATCATGCCAACACAAAGTGGAGTCTAATACCAGGCTGATGCTAGAAGAAACAGTTACTGGACCTTGACTCAGAATCCCCTCTTTAACTCTTTAATTCAGGGAAAATTTTGTAGGGAGTTTGTGTGGTTTTCAGGTATAATCACAGAATCACGGAAGGGTTGGGATTGGAAGGAATCTCTGGAGGGTCATCCAGTCCAACCACCTTGCTCAAGCAGGGCCACCTAGAGGCAGTCACCCAGGATCACAGGGGGTGCCTGAGTGGAGAATAAAAAACGTTGCATTCCCAGACACATTTATCTGCCATACGGGTAGAGTTCAAGCGGTGACAGGGTCCGATTTCACAGGCTGTGCTATCATCTGCCCGTGACCTTGCTTGTGAGCAGCCAGCCCTCTGGGGAACAGGGAAGGTTAATCACCTGTATGGGCTGCTGTTCTCCCTTGCTGCTAAATATGACGACGTCAGGTATCAGTGACTTTTCTTCGATGAAATGATCTGATCATCAGGCACTGAACACCACAAGTTCTCACGTGGACCACTATCCCACCCGCATATCCCCCAGTCTTGTTATTGTCAGCATGGGTAGGAAACCCTCAACTCAGAGTTTCTCAAGGTCAAAGAGGATTTTGCAGGCATTGTACAAGAACTGGATAACAAATAGATTCAAGCATTTGCACTGCACATACAACAGCTTGGACTATCCTATAGTTAAGATAGATGAAGTTTTGCCAACTGATGCATCATCCCTGTAGAAATCAATGGCAACATTTCATATTTATAGAGTACCTTGTGCCACAGAGTCTTCAAGCTCTCTACAGAGCAAAACACACAAACTTAATAACATTAGTAGTGCTTGGGAACAATTTCAGTCTACCCTGTGGAGAGTTTTTCTGTCCTCTGATTAGTCAGTTATCCCCTTGAAAAGCCATTTACTTTTTATATAGCTTTATGACTGTTATAAATAGAAGATTTAATTTCTGTCATTTCACAGGGTCTCACATCTCTCAGTAGCATGACAACTGGAAACAATATAGGCAGGTCTGGAAATTTGATGATACTGACTGCTGTGAATAGGGTAGGCACAACTCCCTTTGACAAAAAGACAACCAAGTTTCAAAGCATCTTTCCTTGAAGCTTCTAGACTCCTGAGGAATTGATCATGAAAGAAAACAAGAGTCTCTAGTGAACCGTGTTGGGTGGAAGGCTTACTGCTGCTACGGTCAGTGAATAATGAGTGTAGTAGCAAGGAAAAACATGTACTGTCAGCAAGGCATTGTCTGAGCATTCCCCAGCAGGATCACTCCAATGCAACAATACTACAGATGGCAAAAGAATCTGGATATAGGAGAGGCTCTGAGGGTCTCACACATAATACATTCTATCATCATGGTACTACTGCATTATTGAATTATTCTATATACACTAACAAAGTTCCTGAGCCATTACATTAAAATAAGAATTATTTATGAAATAGGGTATCATTGACTCAAGAGTAATTTGCATTCTTAAGTGTAGAATGCACATCAGGAAAATGCACGGAATAGTAATAACAAGAAGAGTTACCTACACTAATGCAACTTGCTTTTACCAAATAACCATCAAAGTATCAAATTTAGTGATGCTTATGAAGCAATTTCCCTTCCTTCTCTGAACACGTGTTTCTCCTCTGCCGAAAAACATTTCTGAATACTGATCAACTATCCTCTGAATTCTGCAGAAAGTCTTTGGTGGTCTTTGCACTGAATAGGTCACCCTTTTTTGAGTAAAGAGCACTAACAGATGTGTTGATTCCAAATCTATAGTCACAGATTTAGAAGGCAGTGCTTTCCTGTAGTTGATAGTTTATTACATTAATTTCTACCAGAAACAGCGCTCATCACAGGTCAGTGGAAAATGAGGTTCTTCGTGAGCCCTTTTCACTCCACTGAGTAAAATGACTACCAGAAAGATGTGCTGGGATTCGTATGAGCCACAACTATGTCTGAGACAGTCACCCCATGCTCCCTTTTAAGTCAGTTCAGAGGGACAGGCACTTTCAGAAGATGATTCAGCTGATCTGATTTATGTGCTTGCCTCAGGATGACATTCGTTGTCTCCTGCTGTCTGGAGGATGTTTATTTCTACCTCTGGACCATAAAGTAACTGGCTACGGTCTATTGCAAGACATTTTGGTTGGCAAATAGTGTGGTCACTAGTAATGATAGACAACATAGCTTGAAGTTTGTGGGTAGCTACCATGTTGCACACTACAGATTCCCAAAGGATCTTAGCACTATTAAAAAAAACCCCACAGCTGGGCAGTGTGGTAGGGAGCTTCTCTCCCCATGGCGGAAGTGTCTCCCAAATACCCAAGGTACTGGTCTATGACAAAAAATGTTCATTGATTTGCAGGTCAAATATCCTCCCACTAACAGGGCAGTGGAGAACAAAGCTCAGAACTGTCCCAACAAATTGAAGATACACTTTATTAAAAAAAAAATGCACTTCTTTAGAGGCAAATGTAAGTTACTGCACCCAATCAGCAATGACCGTTAACTCATACAAAATGGGAAACCATTATTACACAACCACTGTGTTGAAATTATCTAAGTGCAGAGCAACAGTTGAATTTGAATCAGCAATGTCCTGTCTGCTGTGAAAAAGAGACCACCTCAAATATAAAAACAGAATTGTAGCTTGAAAATGTGAAGGTCATGGCACTGTGTTTCAAAAGGAGGTGAACAGGCAGAGCAACAGGAATGGTCAGAGGTCTGTAAAGCATGTTACATGAGGAAAGACTGAATAAAGTGGAATTGCTTACCCTAAAGAGAAGGTTGAGAGGAATGTAATAAAGCTTTCAATAATGTAAGAGGATGCTACAAAGAAAAAAAGAACAATTTTTTCTCCAAATCCACATTGGGCTAGACAAAAAAAACCAAAACAAAATGTAAAACCAAAAGGGATTTAATTTGCAGAGTAGAAAATCCAGAGACCAGCTGAGGAAACACTATATAGCAGTAAGCATAGTACAAGTGTAAAATATAGGAAGGCTCTGCCACTAGAGATCTTCATGGACATGTCAGACTCAGACATGGTGCAGGCACAGAAGAAGGCCAGAAGAAGTAACCACCTGCCTCACAGGTCCTTTTCAAGTTTCCACAGTGCTTAAAGCCTGTGGTCCCTGTCATAGGTATATCAGCATTAAGTGCTGGTCTCATCCTTGTTAGAAGACAACACAGAAAAGCACGACTTCTCTGAGGGGCAAGGATCACTGTGCAACACTCGGGACATAGTGGAAAACTTAATACAAGCCCCTTGTGACAGTACTACGAGCATCACACGGTACCCCTCTTCCCAAGGTCCTCTATGAAGGCTGTGCTGCTCCCTGAGCCGCTCCAACCACAGAGGTCAGCTCAGGTCACTACTCATTTTGCTGCTGGTCAGACTTTTTCATTGGCTTTTGAAAAGAGTAGAAAGATTCAGACAAATAATCACCACAGACACAAAGGATGCAGCAATAGATCTCACGGTTCTGCAATAATCAGTTCAGAAATAGCTTGGATTATTAAAAAAAAAAAAAAAAAAAAAAAAGCCCCGCAAAAAGCAACATAAAAACAAACACCACACAAACAGATGGAAAAACACCTCTCTACAGCGTTATTTGACACCTCTCCCTTAAAACATGAAAGGGCCTTTGAAGCACAATGTTAACTGCATACATTATCACATAGTAAAGGAATGAATAAATAAATGTTGGGGCTTTCTACAAAATCTGTGCTGGAGATGCATTTCTTGCTGAAAATGTCATTAATCCGCAACTTCACATCCTCAACTTCCCCACAGACGGAGCTGCAGCTCAAGACAGAGCAAGCCTTGTGAGCCATCTCCTTCACTAACCACCGTTTGAGAAACAGCCCTCGCCCATTGCAAACATCCCTGTCAGCTGCAAGGATTCCTAGCAGGGGAAAATGTACTGGAAAAGTAAACTTTTTTGGCTGTTTTACTACCTCATACTATTACATGGAAATACACAGAGACTGGTCAAGTGCATTGTGATGAACCATGTCTTTATGGGCCATAAACCACAGTCTAAAAGACCATTCTCTGTCCTGAACCCAAGTCTGATACTGTAACCAGTCTTCCCTAGCTCCATTTCCTATTCCACCATGTCTGGACCAGTAGTTTTGCTAGACGTACAATTTCTCCTTCATTTGTTTGGCCCTTTCCTCACTATTAGACTAGACCATCTGTTCTTGGTAGGAGAAAATAAATATTCACATTTAGTTGCAAGCTGCTATTGTTTTGCACAGCAAAACAAATAAAGGCACCACCAGCTGAAGACAGTAGTACTTCTACAGTTCATGATCCATATTACAATTCTTATGCAGCATTTTTACTAGTCCTTCATTTTTCAAGGTGTGTAAAGATTTGACAGTCTCTTAGAAAAAAAAAAAACCACAGACTCTAGCTTTTCTAGCAAAATGTCAGGAAGAGGAAGAAAGTAACTTTGGGTCTGATTTTAGTTTGATTTGCTCTTATACGATCAGCTAAACCACACACTGCACTAATATTTAATACCCCCTTGACATTGATGTCAATGATTGTGAAGTGTAAGAGACCTGTTGTAAGCATCTGACACTGACCTGTTCTCCTGGGTCAAGGTAAAATTATCCACTACATCATTCTCTGACAAAAAACAAACAAACAAAAACCACAAAAACCAACCAACAGGCTTTGACAAAAAAAAAAAAAAAAGCTTCCTATCCCTTCCTACTTCAACACTGCAACTCACTTTCTTCTCAATTGTGTCACACTGTAGATCTGAACCATGAAAAGACAAGACTTGAAAAAAAGTCCATCTTGGAGAAAGTTGTTTCCATTTTTTAATCCAGACTGTTTCCATCGTGGGCTTGATGCACACCCACATGCCCCTCCAGCAGTACAACGGGGCACAGTCCTGCCTGTAGGTGCCTACCACCCTGACTCAAATCCAACCACAGCCCCGGGAGCCTGCCCATTCCCCTGTGCCAGCCTGGCCAGACCCTGCAACACATGAAGAAAGCCAAACTGATGTCAAAGTAGCTGACTTTTAATTTTGAAACAAGTTTGCAGGCAATCCAGTGAATTAATCAGCATCACCTATGTCAGTAATTCACTATAAGGAAAAAAAGAAAAAAGAGAAGCCTGAGCAGCAGAGTATGTCCTGGGTATGGGGAAGCACTGAAGGCTGCTATCACAAGGGGCTTGTGCTGGTGAAACCAGAGGAGCAGTCACAGTGATTTGGGGCACTGGTCTGGTCCTCCTCTCCTGATCCCAGAATTAGCACCTTCTAGGACAGCCTCAAGCAGTGCCAGGCCTGTGGTACGCAGCAGGAGAAGAGGCAACATCACGCTCCTCAGCTATTCCCTTTGGCACAGGGGGGGAGTCCCATCTGAGAGGGTACAGCAGCAGTCACCCCACTACAGCTGCAATGCTGAGTGCTTGGGGCAGGGGGAAAGAAGGAGGAAAGCCCCCTGTCCAGTGCAGACCCTTCCCAACACGACTGTCTCGTGCCAGGCAGCAGAGAGGAACATGTGTCCGCTGGCTCCCAGACTCTAAATGGCAACATCCGTCAAGCATTTCAAGCTTATAAGCAGTTTTCTTCTGGATTTTAATTCACAATTTCTTTAAAAGACCTTTTTTTTCTCTAGAAAGGTGTGACAGTTAATCAAGCTGCATGATTAAAAGGTTGATGTTGTAACGACTGAGGCTCTTTGAGGGAAATTGTGAGGGATAAAAAACCTGAAGGCCCCATCACTTTGTATCCCCTATCAGGTCCACTCTGGAGCCTTGCAAATCACTGCTTACCTCTCCCAGACATGGGCAGTCTCTTTTCTGTACATTACATTCAGTTGATCTCATCGTGCCAAACTTGTGCTCCCTGCTGTGTGGCAACACAGACCATGAAAGCCCTTTTGCTTCCTGGAGAATTAAACTAACCTCTAAAGAGGTGATCTCTGCGTATGAAGCAAAACCAAAAAAAGCACCAAAGAGCAGACACCAAGCTCAGTTCGAGCTTTTCCACCCACCAGCATGATGGCCATGCCTTGGCTGGCCCTCTGTGGGGCTGCTCACCTTTGGGTTGCCTCACTACTTAATCATTGCACATTGCATAGTGGGGGATGTATTTGTACTATTTCAAAACCAGATAACCACTGGGTGAGGAAACTGATACATGAGTATAATTTAGTAGCCTGCCTAGATTCTTTGATGAATGCAAACCCTTAATCCCACAGGTTAGTGCTGTGGTATAAGGTGAAATAGGTGAGGTTACAACAACAGCATCCTGCTGGACCAGGCCCAATTTCCTATGTGTTGACTTGCATAGAATCCACAGCCTGGACTGAGCCCACCCAGCTTCCCACCTCCCCTGAGCAACTTCCAGGGGCAATAAAGAGCCAAATGACTCAACCTCCTTGTCTCCATGAACTCAAGCCTCATCTCAATCCCAACTACCAAAGCCAATATAGAGATAGCACTATCCATTAGCCAGTTCTGATCTCCATACGGTGCAAACCTCTATTGACACATCACCAGAAAAGTTCGCAATTTTCACATTCATTTGTGCAGTCACAGGGTCTCCTCTGTTTTGTGGGTTTGTGCAGTGGGACCCTGGTAGTGAATGCCTATGGCTCATTCTTTCAAGGTGCTTCAGGTCCTAAATTCCCACGAAATTCAGTGGCTACTGCTGCTGGCAGGATGCAACCCTTAATGCAAGCCTTTACAGTCATGTGCCCTGAGGCTAAATAAAGGCTAAATAATCAGTCAGGTAAATCTTCAAGAAATACAGTCATGTTTCAGATTCAAATTCCACCCCCAAAAACTGTAAAACATAGAAATAAAGAACCACAGAAAACCATTGTTTAACTACTGTCTGTGATACAGTCTAATAAAATATCAAATACACATTTTCTTGGAAATATTATCCATATGCTATACATATGCATCATATAATGTATGTATATAATGCATATTATATATTTATAATAAATTAGTGTGTGTTTATGTACTTACACACATCTGAAATGTCCAAAAGTTAGAAAAAAAAATATGTATGCTTCATAGTACTTTGAATCTCACGAAGACTGCAACAGCAACAGAAAGGTACATATAGAATGTGGCTGAACAAAACACAAACTACATCAGATCAAGCAATCCCACTATCTTCATAAGAAAATGAATGCCTTCAAGAATGAATTATACCCATGAGAAAAATAAACTATTTCCCCTAAACATCACAGCTATCACTGACAAGATGCATAAAGCTGCACAAGTAATGAAAGTCAAAACCTAAACAAATATTACAAGCTTAGCAAGAGATATTAAGAATACATATATGAAAAAAAAAGACATTGAACACTGGTCACCTGTGAATTGGCTGTATCTACTATAGCTATACTTTTCTTCCTTAAAAATATTACTTTCCTTCCTGATGCATGCTGTTTCACCCTTCATTTTGCAAGTGTAACATTTTGTTCTTTGAAAAAAGCTTGGTATCTTAGACCCTCCATAGGTCCTTCAGCTGGGCTCCTCTTGTGCTGCTGACATGAAAGTTTAGAATATGTGGCCAGGAGTTTGCAATAATTTGAAGCAGGCTTGTGATTAGAGAATACCTGACATTATCATAAACTAAAGGGAAGATGATTCAGAAGTCCCCCCTAGTTTCTGTGGCTAAATATGCAGATGTGCAGTTTCTACTGCAAATGGAAGAGAAATTTCTGAGTGGAAAGCATCCCATACTTGCCATGTGCCATCTTCTGGTGCCTTCCTCTGAGACAAACGGTACTAGATCACAGCATGGGCCTCGACTACGCTGATCTTGGCTCCTGTCCAGCCTGGCAGCTCTTGGGTTCTGTCAGGTCTCTGTACCTCTCCTGGCCCTGTGTAACTGCTGCTTTCAGCTGTGCCCACCCCTAAATATTCCAGATGTGTGAAGCCACATCTGGAATATTGTGTCCAGTTCTGGGCCCCTCAGTTCAAGAAGGACAGGGAACTGCTGGAGAGAGTCCAGCGCAGAGCCACAAAGATGATGAAGAGAGTGGAACATCTCCCTTATGAGGAAAGGCTGAAGGTGCTGAGTCTCTTTAGCTTGGAGAAGAGGAGGCTGAGGGGTGACCTCATTAATGTTTATAAATGATCTTTTCAGGTCCCTTCCAACTCCTAACATTCTGTGATCCTGTGAAAACACCAGTTGCATATCTAGGGATCAGGTTGATGGAAGGCTACTTAAACATACGTCCTTTTTTCTTGGCCAAAGTGACTCTTCAACTTAAATCTCCTTATGAGGGCATCTTCTACTACATTGTGATTTTCTGAACTGCTTGAACTGGAAAATTGGTAGCTATACGACCTTTTTAAAACATTAATATATATTAAGCAAACTTTTGTTTCAGTGTATTAATTTCTTAATATACAGATAAGGAGTTCATGTTTCATCCATGTACAGAATAGCACAAGTTACGGTACATGATGTCTTTCTTCAGCTCTCTAGGATGTTCTTTATCCTTTGACATAGGCAGAGCCTGCCTGGCTATCGCAGTTAAGTCTTTTGAGTTAGCTAATATGAAATTGGGGGTTTCTCTCTCTAGATACAATATAAGGATGCCCTGCTCTCAAATCTAACTCCCTTCAGTTCTTTTTATCGAAGTGACACCCACTGAAAAGGTAGTGCCTGCAGGGAAATGGTGGAGAAATCACAATGGACAGAGTTCAACTGAACAATGTTTAAAATTGTTCATAACATCAATTTTAACATTTTTTTTAATTTTAATGTATCTTTTTTCTTTTATCAGTTACTGAAAGCATTTATACATACAACTGAAATTGTTCCATTGGATGTTAGCCTTAAAAACAGTATACAGCAGATTTCTGCAATTTATGTTTCTGTTTACACAATAAAAATTATTTTTCTGTTGTTGCATTTAAAGTATGAAAGCCTGATGAAACCCTGCAGAAATGCCACATTTTTTTTGAGCTTTTTGATATAGAGACAGCTATTCTTCAAAGATGAAACACTATACCTTGTTCTAACACAAGTCTCGTGATGCAGATTCATACATTCCACTCAATCTCAACACACCGTATCTCGCATACAAACCTCTTTCTGTGCCTGCTCTGATTTCCTAATCCTGCAGATCTTTGGCATCCTAATGTCAATTCATCGTAGTAAACTGTTCTTTACTTAACACCTTAGGTCATAAACTTCGAGGTATATGGGATCTGTTGCTTTTAATTTTAAGGACACAACCTAAACATTTGGAATACAGTACAAAATAAATTTAAATAGTATTCAGAAATTTAATTCTTTTTATCATTATCTTTGTTTAAATAATTTCATTTTTTTTTAAATGTCATTCAGGAAATCTTCACTTAACATGCGCTTATCATCTTCCAAAGTGAAACGCAATTTCAGCTCCTTTAAATCATGGGATGTAGAAGAGATATGCCTGAACATTTCTATGCATTCATGTTAATAAAATAAATCCTGGAAATTCTAAAATTCCTTTGATAGTTAAGGAAAAGCAATTGGATTATTTGGATGTAAATGTTTCAAGGTCAAACGATGACTTGCTCGCAGGATATTTTTATGATGGGAGACAAGCAATCGGGTGGAAGTAAATATTCATTCTCTTTTCCAGCTTCATTGTTGTCTTAAAAATAAGCATACAATAGATTATTTCCCTTTCAACCATTTAGTAAAAAGCTATTAAAAGCATTTTGACATTTAGTGTTTTGAGGAATCATTGACCACAAAAGAAAGCCTGTATTTTTCAGTGAACCCTTTAATTATTTTCTTAGTTGTTGAAAAAAATAACTGATTTATTTTGGCAATAACTCCAGTTTCTACTGTATTATTTTAAAAGTGGATGAATCTTAGAAAATAGTACTATTTAATAGTACTCCTGTCATAATCAAGTGATATCTATATGAAGACCTACAGATATCCAGAAATATCTGGTATTCTGCACTTTCCTTGCTTCTGCATCAGTCGTGATGTCCTTCTTAGCAGCAGAATTAAAAAAAAATAATTTCAAGAGTTTCATTCTTAGAAGTAAAATTGGTTTTATGATCTGCATATACAAGCTGTCTTTCATCTGAGAGTCCTCCTGTCTTTAGGGATTAATGCAAAATCACACTATAATTTAATGCAAAATCATCATTTATATCGCAAATTGCAAAGCATCTTTTTAGATGCGAGGGGATATCTCTCCTTACTGACCAGATGTAACCATTGCAGTCTTTATCACAGTCACAGTCCATGCAAGAGTATGATTCAAAGAACTAAGCACACAAGAACAATATTTGGGCACAAAGTCAGATGATGATCATTTTGACACCTCTGTACCACTGCATGTTGAGTGAATAAGCCCCAAATATTGTGTCCCACACCACTATCATTTATTCCCTGATGATACACGTGATAGATCTTCTTTATATAACAAAAGTTGGAGTACTCAGACAATACTAACTGTAATTCTTTTGGATGAACATCAGCGCTCCTGTAAATTCATCCCAAGGTATCATTTTGTGTTTCACAAGCAATAGAACATATATCCATATACAGTCAGAGAAATTCAGGATGCACTCTCTGTGTATACCCATAAATTATGATGTTTAAGATCAAGTACGTACAACTTTGTTACAAACAGGATTGCTGGGAAGATGAAAGAGCCTTCAGCGAACATAACTCAGAACTCCCTCCGGAAGAATTGCTTGCACTACTTCTCTCAATCATTCCTAGATCTTCACCTTCTCCTGACCAGGCTCTTCAGCCTTCACAACGCAGACTTTCAGCAACTCTGACTCCCTCACATTAGACTTCTTGGACAGCGTCTTCCACTCAAGTCTCTGCCCTGATTCAGTCCTGGTCGGTATGGTAAGCTCCAAGGGAAAACTTCTGTCTTTATAGTTCTACCTCAGAGGCTCAGACGCTCTATGTCTGCTGTAGTTTTAGTGCTAAAAATGCTCCTCCTGTCAGTACAAAACTGTTCATTATTCTTATTTTTCAACATTGCTAAATTTGCATGAAAATTTCCACAGAGCACTGGTGAAAGGTCTCCCTGGGAACAATCAAGGCCAGGCCAGAAAGAGCCAATACATTACTGGACTTAATAAACCTTTTCTGTATCTCCAACCCATTTCACAATAAAATACATAATGTTCATGTGTGGCTAGTATTTGCAGGTTAAAAGACAGCACTTTTTTTTTTCCTCTGAGTACAATTTTATTAATGCTATTCATAGCATGTTTAAGAGTCGAAATACAAACACAAAGTCATGTTTGTGATTCTTCCCATTGATGTGCATTTCAGTGAAGTCTAAACACAACCGAAGGACAAAAAAAAAAGAATTTTGAGATTTTTCTTTAGTTTTTGTTATGACCCTGGGTTTCTCTACTCTGAAAACAAGGCTTAATCAATATATTGTTTATCAGGGCTCTGCAAAAATTGGGTTAAGTCAACCCACGTTTTGCTCATACAGCAGATGATGTGATGACTCACAGATAAAGGGAGAAACAATCACCCTCAGGGACATTTCAAAAAATAAAGGACACACGTAAACTAAGTGATATAGGGTAATCCAACAAGCCTGTGCATGTTCTACGTAGCTCTAACTAGAAGTCAGGCAAGAGGAAAGCAACAGTCCCAACTGATATTAAGAGAGTAGTTCTTCCTTGGGGAGGCTGGTCTCCCAGGGCCACAGTCACATGCCAGTGAGGAGAGATGCTCCATCATGGGACAGTACACGGAGCCAACATTATGCTCCAGTTTCAAGACATCAGTATCTTTATCATAGAATGGTCTGGGCTGGAAGGGACCTTAGAGATCATTTCAATCCAACCTCCCTGTTGTGGGCATGGACGCCACCTCTCGACTAGTCAGGCAACACGTGAGAACCAAACGGGAATTGAACCCACGACCTTTGGTGTAATCAAGCACCACGCTCAGCCCACTAAGCTAAACCGGCCCTCTCTAATGTAAATTTTGTTCTTGTCCACTTAGTCCACTTTGTGAGCATGGACGACATGCTCCACAAACAAGTGCATGTGGTTGGCCAGTCTTTGAAAAGGGAGACATCATTTGCTGGAGCACTTGGATTTGTGAGGTATTTCTTTGCCATTCATTTTTAGTGATGAAGAGCCTTAATCTAGGTTTTACCATACTAAGAAACAGGCATACAGCAGCCAAAATTATTAAGACAATGAAGACAAGGTGCTCTCACTGTGTTTTCTGGAAAAGGAGAATCTTCATGAGGTTCTGAAGGATTTTATTACTACCATCTCTACTTCTGTCGTGGTTTATCCACTTTCTGAATCTTTTCACAGTAGAGCAAAATCATAGAATAGTTTGGGTTTGAAGGGACATTTGAAGGTCATCTAGTCCAATCCCCCTGCAATGAACAGGGAAATCTTCAACTAGATCAGGTTGATCAGACCTGACCTTGAACGTTTCCAGGGATGGGGCACCCACAGCCTCTCTGAGTAACCTATTCCAGTGTTTTGTCACCCTGCAGAGAAGGCCTTGGTGGTATTGGTGGATAAGAAGCTGGACATGAACCATCAATGTGCGCTGGCAGCCGAGAAAGTCACCTGTATCCTGGTTGCATGGCCAGCAACTTAAGGGAGGTGATTTTGCCCCTCTACTTTGCTCTTGTGAGACCCCATCTGTAGCGCTGTGTTCAGTTCTGGGACCCCCAATATAAGAAGAGCACGAACCTGCTCATCTGAGTCCAGAGGAGGGCCATAAGATGATTGGGGGCTGGAGCACCTCCCATATGAAGGCAGACTGGGTGAGTTCAGCCGGGAGAAGAGAAAGCTCTGAGGAGACCTTATAGTGGCCTTCAAATACATAAAGGGGATCTACGGGAAAGAAGGGGAGGGACGTACAAAGGCACGTGGTGATAGGACAAGGGTAATGGCTTTGAACTGAAAGAGAGTAGACTTAAATTAGATGTAAGGAGGAACTTCTTCACTGTGAGGGCAGTGAGGCACTAGAACAGGTTGCCTAGAGATGTTGTAGATGTCCCATCCCTGGAAGTGTTCAAGGACAGGCTGGATGGGGCTTTGAGCAACCTGGTCTAGTGGAAGGTGTCCCTGCTCATGAACTTCAAGGTCCTTTCCAATCCAAACCACTCTATGACTCTATGAAAACACCAATAAAATTTAGTTTTCATTGGGAATTGCAAATAGTGGTGACCTTTCTGCATTCAGAGCACTGTCTTCCTGCTCAGGTCTAAGAGGATGAACAGAGCAAAGTCAAGTGCCTAAGCCTTCACAAAATCAGCTGCCAGCTGGAGAGGTCCCCACTGCTGGGAGAAGGGAGGCAGAGACTGCGATGGGATCCTGGGAAGCTGCTGTGGGGCACAGCACCCACAGGAACACATGGCAGTTTTTAGAGCTCGCAACGAGCCAAAGTAATCCTAACATTTATAAAACCCTTTAACATATATGTAACCCCAGCTGGGAAAAGGGATTTAAAAATTCTTCATTCCCATGAAGGGCAGAAACGTTACTAATCTAGATGGCCTGTAAAAATCTCAGACACATGGTAAATTGGTATTAATTATCATAATGAGCTGAGATATGTGCAAAAGCATCCAGATGTTGAGTGAACACTGTGCTCTATCAAAATTTATTACACTTGTTTAAAAATTTGAAGCCAGAAAGAAATTACATTAATCAAATAGGAAAAAGTCTCATCTCTTAAGCAGTACATGTATCACAGTTAAAAAGCTGGTTTAACTGGGAGAGACTAGAAGCTATCTGAAAAATAAAATCATACAAATTTTACAGGAAGGTCCATGTAAACTACTGCAGAGACTTTCCTGTATCTAATGACTGCTGAGATGAACTCAAAGAGGCAAAAATCTACCTATGTCTCAGTAACCAGTTAATATGCTTTGTGCTGTAAAGCGGGGGTTGCCTTTTTCACGGCAGAGATAATCGTAGCAGAGATTGCACAATTGATTTTGCACAAGCTGGTAGAATACACAATGCCTTGTCATGCATGCAGGGTCTTTTAGAGAAAAGTGGAGCTCTATCTCTGGTACCCCAACATTCCACTCTGACTGCAGGATGGGTCTTTCTCAGTGGGGAACAACTCATGCACCAGCATGCTAAGTCTGCAAGCCAGACACCTCTACATAACTGTTAGAAAAGAGTGATAAAGAAAAAACACTAAAGATATTTTGTTTGTCCTTCAAGAAAGTCAACCTGTTAATTTTTTTACATGTTTAAGTGATTATTTTTTTATGTACATATACCCAGCCAGCTGCTAAGAGACGTGCCCTGTGCAGAAGGAACATGTCTCACACAGGCACAGAGCAGTTGTGGTTTTACCAGTTGTGAAGGGAGAAATGTAGAACTGGGTCATTTTTACTGAAGTGAAAATTTCCCATATTGATTAGATAGTGATCAAAACGTGGCCCTCAAGGTTTCAGACATGATAAAGCCTACACAAGGCAAAAGGGAAATAATTCTTCTATTTTGATTATCAGTTTTGAAATCTTAAAACCCACCAGTACACTCTAATTAAAATAACTATTCCTGTGCCACTTAGAGCAATTCTTCTGGTGAAATTAAAGATCCCAAATACAGAGGGCTTGAAATGTCACTTACACGCACCAGCAGACACTGAAAGCAAGTCCATTGGAACCTCTTGTTTTGCTCCTTTGCTCTCTCTACAGTGTCACGGAGTTTCTAAACTGGGAAGAGGTCCAGTAATGGTCCTGCCCTTGGAGGACAGTGATAACATGGCTTGTCTCAAAAATGTTTTGGATACTGGAACTATCAGTGGTATTCAATCACTCCCTAAATTTAAAAAGAGGTGAAGAAGAGAGTGTGATCACCAATCTAACCAGTAACATGGGTATTCCTGGTGTCATCACCCTGTCTCTTATGCTGGGAGAGTCTGCATGAGCTTTACCACCACCTGAGGACTTCCTAGAGGAGAGCTGCATCTTATGGAGAGTTGCAAGTATGAGGACAGCAGAGCTTGCTTTTAGGGGTAAATAGTCAGCACTATGCAGAAGGCTTGGGGCTGCTGAGAAATAGCTGCCTAGGATTAAGACAGCATGTTGTCTCCTGCACCAGCTGAAAACAGAGGGTGAGCGGGGCTTAGAGCTGGGACGCAGAGGCTGGAAGCCTTGCAGAACAACCGAAACACTCTTCAAGTGATAACTGCCAGCAGACTGAGTTTGACAGGGAGACGGTTTCCCTCTCATGTGGCTCTAACCCTGCTGCTGGTGATCCTTTTGTTGTGTTTGAAAGAGGGAAATTTGGAGGCGAAAAGCAGCTTTGCAGTCTGCAACCCAGCAGCCCAGGTTGTCTGTTCATACCGCCCATTGCACATCCCTGGCCATTCATATTATCTCCTTGTGGCAGCTAGATTCATCTTAGTCATCCCAGGGCTGTCCACAAGCCTCTCAGGCTTCATCAAAACTGGTGGATCAGGGAGCATATGCCTTAAAGTTCTCAAGATTCTTAAAGAAGGCCTGTAAGAAAAATAGGGACATTTGCTTGTTGCTATAGGACAAGGGGTAGTGGTTTTAAACTAAGCAAGGGTACATTTAGACTGGATAAAAGGAAGACATTTTTTTACAATGAAGGTGACAAAACACTGGGACAGGTTGCCCACAGAGGTGCTAGAAGCCCCATCTCTGGAAACATTCAAGGTCAGGCTTGATGGGGCTCTGAGCAATTGGTTCTAGTTTCCTGCTCACTGCAGGAAAGTTGGACTACATGACCTTTAAAGGTCTCTTCAATCCCAAAATATTCAATGATTCTATGATTCCATGTGCACCCTATTTAGTCCTGCCTTCCAAACCCTTGTCTTTATCCTATCTCAAGAGCTCCTCATCTTTCTAAGCCACATTCCCATGCTTCAAAGACATCTCCACAAGCTCCTTTGAACATCTCTCCTGTTTTCTTGTTTACAATCAAATTAGGTAATCATTGGCAGAGATTGATGTAAGTACCATCCTTACAGAGCAGAGTAAAAGTTATTTCAATCAATTTTCATAGCACCACCCCTTAGTCTGGATGCATCATCTCTAGAGTTCGTTCCTATTTTTATGAAACCTGGAAACTAAGTTTTTCTCTACCTTTCCTCTCATACTCACTGCTGGGCACATGTGTTTAATCTCCCTGGTTCACAGCATTACCGTGCCTACTGCCTGCTACCTGTCTGATGGAAGTCTGGTAAAGGGTCACCAAATTGATCAGAAGAATGGCGCTCAACACACGCAAGGGGAGGCTGAGAGCTAGGCTTGCTCAGGCTCAACAGAGAAAACAGAGTCTGACACCTTTCAGAGGCAGATGGTGACGGGACAAAAGGCAATGTGCCCAAGGAATACCCCAATATCATACTAAGAAAAGAGAAATCCTTTCCTGGAGATACTGAAACCTTGACTGGATAAGGCCCTGGGCAACTTGATCCACTTGGGCCTGCTTTGAGTGGAGGTTGAACTAGATGATCAACTTCTGACTTAAACTATTCTGTGATTCTATGATTTCATTTACCACTTCAAAAACTGTACATTGCCAGACTCCATGGGAAAGTGCCTAATTAAGAGCAGCAGTAGAACAGGCAATGGGAGATGCAGATATATTGTAATTGCATTTGCAATGCTGTCAGCACTGGAGCTATATACTACAGTAAATATGATAAAATAGCACAACAAAGTCCAATTTAAGAAGTTGTGAGGAATCATGAACCATATGAATGGATCTTACTCATCACTGTGCGTCATGCTGCTTTACACAGTGGGCAAAGCCCTTACTTGAGGCTAAAGAAAATTCATCCCAGTCCTGTAAAAGTTGTGTCCCTGTTCAGATGTTTTCTGGCTGAAATATAACATTTTGCATTCTCTGAGGCTGTACTTAAGGTTCACCACAACATCACCAGTGCTTTTTAGAGTTTCAGGTTATTAAGACAGCAACAGTTTTTGTAATTCATACTTTGCAATGCACTACTCGTTTGTACTTTGGTTATTACTTTTCTATGGCTCATAATAAATTTAGAAACTGCATTGGTAAGTTTTTTATGGTTAAAAACGCCTTCAGGAGTTATGTTGATACTAAAAAGGACTTTGTAAGATTAATACTGATATAAAAAAAGCTTTCTAGGATTTATTGATATAAAAAGCCTCACAAAGATATTACTGAAAAAAAATCACCATGATGAGATTTTAATGAACATTAAAAAGCTCTGAACATAACAAACCAGCATTGATTTTCTGCAGTTACCTAAATGCACAATGTTCTTTTTTGAGAAAGCCGTGCATGGCTCAGTGCACATGGAAAACATTTTTTAACCTGGCACAAGGAAGACCTTGGTAGGTGGAACAGGCTGGGATCCAGCTGAGAAGCAGGTGGTGGTAGAGCAGGTTCTGTCAGCCTAACAGGGAACAAGGGCATGAAAAAGAAACCTGCACCGAGCTGGGAAGCAGAGAGGGTCTCCAGAGAAACATTCACATATACCTGCTCGGGGTAAACTCTCATTCTGGGAATAGGCAGCTGCCATTCCTGCATCTTTGGGTGCAGTAATTATCCTTTGCTACAGACAAGAAAACAAGCACAGTCATTTTTTTCCTGTGGAGTGCTGCTGGCAGCAGCAGGCTTGCGGAGACTGTGCCACAAGTCCTTGCTGCTGTGGTTCAGTGGCCCAGGCTCCAGCCCTGCCTCTGTGGGCAAAGCACCACGGCTGTTGCACACAGACCCTTGGGAAGAGCTTTTGTTGGTGACTTGCACAACTACCTGCATCTAAGAAAAAATAAGGATATAGGTTGGCCACTGATGTTTATTTATGTCCTTCATTTTAACCCATCCATAGGCCGCTTTGATTTTTTTGTGCATGGTGCCCTGCTTATATTCTTTCTGAATCACAGCCTGCCCTGGAAGCTGCTTATTTTACTGTTGATTTTTAGGAGAGAGAACAAAGGGACTCAGCAGAGAACTACAGAACTGCCTACTGGCCTTGGAGAGAGAGAGAGAACTTGAGGAGAAGACACCTTAATGTTGTACTCAACATTTTTAAAAGTAAGACAATAATGAACATTAGCAGCAGAAATAAATTCCACTTATTTTCTCATAATTTCATTAGGAACTGGTATTCAGATAGTATAAATGCCTTGAGTAAATCCCCATAATGCTTCCTTTAATTTGTTTGTATTATGTGTTTTATTGCTCCAGATTTCTCATATGCAAACAGAGTGCTCAGAAAGCAATACAACTCAAAATAATGATTTAGCAGCATACTAATTTGTATACATACAAATATAATCATTCCATCAGTTTTAAATTATCAAAAAGACATTAGTTAAGAGCTTAGTGATTTAGTTAATAGCTAATTCAACAGTGGCAAGAAAAGCAGAAAAATTTCTTACATCTGACTTTGTCCAAAACATTCCATCAAACAAAGGTATTTTCTTAATGATTAAAAAGCAAAATTAATGATCCATGTTATTGAGGCAATATAAGCTTCTCAGCAGAGACTATTAATAGCTTTCCTGAGTCACTCAGCCCCCAGCCTTGCACAGCACTTGCCAAGCACTAACCACCACAGGTCCCCTACTGCAAATTTATCACAGCCTTTTGGAAAAGCAACCCTACTTCCAACTCTCATGGTCCTGAACACCATCCCACTAGCAACGCAGAGATGGCAGGCAGAGATGGCAGCTTGGGCATGCAGGAAGCCTGAAGGGCAGTTTTGGGAGCCCTGGGCTTCTCCACTCACCTGGCAGACCAGACAAGAAAGGGTGCACAGGACGTTTGCGAGAGGCAATGCTGCCCCGTGGAAAAAGCAAGACAGGGACATATTCTTGGCTTTGCTGGTGGCTAATTGCCTGCTTCTCTTTCACCAGACATTTATCACCCACTATATGTTGATAATTTTGCGAAACCCCTTGAGATCCCTTGACAAAAAGGGCTCTGTGAGAACGAGATACTCAGCATTTTCAATCCCATTTAAAAGGGAACAAACCAAGCCCCCCCTTCCAGATTCCTCATGGCAATGTGCCTTGAATACTGATGTGTCTCATATTGGTTTGCTCAATGAGTTGAATAAGCAAATAGGGACAGAACAAGGAATTACTTTACTCACAATAGCAAATATGGTGACTAAGTACCATCCTCACGAAAGGAGGAATTCGGTGGCCTTTAGATCTCATTGAGTTTCCCTGCAATGCTCTCGCTTTCCTTTACCTGCAGGCACCTGGCACAGTGACGAAAAGCACCCCATGGAAGAAAAATACAGGGGATAATATTGCACCCATTCTTCTCACTGAGTTATGAGGCATATATACAGATTACGACCTTTCCCTAGCACTGTTCACTGTAATAAAACACATGGTGCAGAGTTTCATAGTGATCCAGCAGTTACACCCATCTTTTGGACACGCTAGAAAAAGGAGAACTAAAGTCCAACTTTGAATCCACTAGAAGTTTTCCACCATCAGGAGATTAAGTAAAGTGGCATTTGCAGAAGGACACGTTTATCATTTCTCCACAAGTACAATCAAAAAGGAACATTTTTGAAAGGAGATTTTTTGAAAATAAGTTTTTTCCTCCTTAACAAATATCTAGGCACAAGAAGGTAACTTCACTCCAACTCCTAACATAAACAAAAAATACAAAGTGAGAAGCAGCTGAGGTTGATGAGCCTCTCATATGGTTGATGCCACCATATTTTTGCTGAAATCCTACGGCTTCTTACGCTCTTTAAGATTTATTATACATTATATTTTTGAGTTCCATATTATACTTGGCATTCCAAGATCTTTTTTGTACAATATAGACAGACTGAATGGCAAAAAAATATTTCTAAGTAAAAGAGAAAATACAATTCAATAATTGCTAAACAATTGCTGTAATTTCAAGCTGTAAAGTTAAAAATGGGTAAATACTCAGGGGTGTTAGAAAAGAGAGCTAAAATTGGAAGCAAAACATTTGCTTAAATTTTCAAGCATTAGCACTTCCATCCTCTACACTACACAAAAGGCAGAGGATGTTCCCAGTGAGACAGTATTGAGGCAAAAAAACCACTGTCCTGCCATGCTCAAAGTAAAATCATATAAAGTCATATTTGTTGTTTTGCCTAATTATTGGGATGGAAATGACTAGTGTAGTGAGGGCTATCCAGAAATCAGTCATGTGTCCTGCCTACAAAACATAACTTCGTTGAAAACATTAACTTCTTCAGGTACAACAGCTGGGTGAACTGGCTCCCTCTTGGATGACATATGAAAACATTCTTCTCCTCTGTTTCCCCAGCAGGATAAAATGTGAGGACAGACACAACCAACCTCTGAAGCACACAGAACCTTAAACTTGAAAATGTGGTGTTACCATTACTCAAGAAATCAATTTCACATATTCAAACAGAGAGATATCACTGCCTCTGAACGGAAGCATTAGAGAAATTTAGTTTAGAATCAGCTCCACAATTCTGCTAACATTTTTAAGGTATGTTGCGAATTCTTTACAAAAGCAAGACTATTTAAATCATGTAACTGCATAAGTAAGGTCTCTTCTTGTTCATCATTACAAAGGACTAAATAAGAATAAAATATGACGTGATGTTATCTATTTTCTTCTACTTTGTCACCTCACATTTAATAGGACGGATAACAAAAAGAAAATATTTTGTTCCCCTCCTCAGTAATAGCCAATGCAAATTGCCATTACAAGTGGCTTTCCTCAGGCTTTGGAAAAAATAATTGCACTGATAATAAGTCATTTATTTCTGTGAACAGCAGAACTTGGACTTTATAGCTGATAATAAACAAGTAAATATTTTCCTTTAGCAAGGAAAAATTGAAACACGTAAAAATTACCTCACAGTGGAACCTGACCATTACCACTGATGGAAAGTGGAGACTTTTTTCATAACAGAGTTGTGGCAAAATCTTCAGATGTAAGAAAAATGTCTGTTGTTTACAGGCACTTGCGTACACAGTGAGTGAATAAAAGACATATTGGCAGTGAATGTGAAACCAAAACTAGAAAATGAAGGCAAGCATTTTGAGAGCAAGTCAGTGGCAGCCAACTGATATCTGAGATCACTTCACCACTTGGAAGGTAAGTAGGAAAAGCAGATCTCTTCAAACTCCTTGCAATGTTAGCTTCGTACAAGTACAAATATGTGCATGTAGTGCACATACATAGCTGTTTAAGGTTATATTGCTATAAATATATGATAAAGTCTTAGTATAGTGAAGGATGAGGCACAGAAAGGTGAAGTATTTGGACAAGAATCAGTGGCATCATGGGCAAGAGAAGACAGATTGTTAGGCTTGTGTTACGGCCATTCATTCACATCCCATGTCCTTCCTCACCTGAAAAAAAAAGCACATTGCAGCAATTCTGCAGTTTGCTTCTCAGAGAGTGAAGTATATCAGAATAGTGCCAAAGTAGAATACTAATTTTTAACTGGGGAGAAGATTGCTAAAAATGTTCAGTTTTCAGCTTTTCATCTGGCAACTTCTGAAACTCTTCTCTGCTCATGCATATTTTCCCCTAATTATAACATCTGGAAGTACGCCAGGAAAGATCTCTGCCTGTGGTATCTACTACAGCAAGATGACTTCCAGAATAAAATATTTATTAAACTAGGTTCACAATACCTTTTGCTTCTTGTTAACTGATTTTTGAAAAATAAAACAATTGTCTGTTTTGACCCCTCTTCATTCATACATCCTATGAGCTGCAAAGAGACACATTCTACATCTGGACCCTCAGAACATGTCTCAGCAGTGATACATAATAAAGAGTAACAGGGACTCCCTAAAAACTTCCCTCACATAGAATCATAGAATCAACTGGGTTGGAAAAGACCTCAGAGATCATCAAGTCCAACCCTTGGTCCAACTCCATTCCGTTTACTAGATCATGGCACTAAGTGCCATGTCCAATCTCAGTTTAAAAACGTCCAGGGACGGTGTATCCACCACCTCCCTGGGCAGGCCATTCCAATGCCTGACCACTCTCTCTGTAAAGAATTTCTTTCTAATATCCAGCCTAAATTTTCCCTGGCAGAGCTTAAGCCCATGCCCCCTTGTCCTGTTGCTAACTGCCTGGGAGAAGAGACCAATCCCCACCTGGCTATAACTTCTCTTCAGGTAGTTATAGAGTGATGAGGTCACGTCTAAGCCTCCTCTTTCCCAGGCTAAACAACCCCAGCTCCCTCAGCCTCTCCCCATAGGTCTTGTGTTCCAGTCACCACAGCTGCCTGGCCACCTTCACAGTTTCTGAGCCAGCCTCTGCTATACATCATTTCATTTTACAGCTTGGCACCAGCAACACCAGCAACAGCAACACCCTCTCTGCCCTATGCCTCTCATCAGCTGAGTTCAATGACACAGACACAAGAGACATCCACTGTCTACTCTCCCATCCTCAGCCTCTCCTGTTCACATGTGACAGAGCACACACGGGTTACAAGCAATAGTGGAGGACAAGAGACAGCTAAAAGCAGTCCTATGTGATTTAAAGTTTGTTTCCTTGCTCGGCTTTTCTTAGTATTTGAAGGAGGAGGTGGCACCGTTTCTCATGTCACTTTCCAATGCATATGACCTATTCTCTGGTGGGCAGCCTGTGGGAAAAATAAAGAAGAAAAGCCCAGGTGATGTGCAGCTGGCACAGGAACACTGAGCTGCGATGCTGCACAAGAGGATACACAATATTCAGAGCAGTAATTGAGGCGGTGGATGAACTGTGCCCAGTTCCTCTGGAGAACCACTGTCTGCTCTACACACTACAGAATGTGTTACACCAGGCAACAGAAGCAAGATAACAATCATGTTTATTGCTAGATTGTAATACAGAAAAAAGGCATTAATAAGACCATGAGTCTCACCTGCCCATAGCTCCCTACTGCCGTTCTGTGACTCTTCCATGCCTATTAAATTTCCATGCATACACGCACACTGAACCAACAAGGGAAAAAAAACTCATTTTAAACAAAGAGAAAAACAGAAAAATATTAAGAAAACTTTGAAAGGCTACATGTAGAAAACCGACGACACGGCTTATTTTTGCTACTGACTTCACCAGCCACTTCTTTTTCCTACTCCCAGCCTATATGCTGCCTATGTTTGAAGTGCTATAGTGATATCTACTTTTAATACAGGTCCTTCCACCCCTAAAATTCCTGCTGGCATTGCCAGCTCTATTTTGAAAATGGGAAGACCAAAATTGCAAAGTGAGCTCTGTTACCTGCAGTTACCTGCTTCGTTCCTTTTTGGGATGTCCCCATCTTTTTGCATGATTCAGCTGCTGCAGAACAGGCAGCAAAGATTCCAGCCCCACAGCTGCCTGGCCACCTTCACAGTTTCTGAGCCAGCCCCTGCTATACATCATTTCATTTTACAGCTTGGCAGTTTAAATCAGTGCCAATTAGCTCAGTACCTGTGAACTATGGTTGCTGAGCAGTTGCTAGACAACTAGCAGTAGGGAGAAATGGAAGGGATAGGACGGGCTGCCAGGAACAGAAACCACTACAGATCCCTCTGCTTAGGGTCCACGCAGACTGCTTCTAACCACCTGGCAAGCAGGAGTCCTGAGGAGCATATGTCAACAGAGAGCAGCAAACGCTTCACGCAGGTGGAGATGGCCGTGCAGCTCACAGCCAGGCACCGTAGAGGCTGCAGCAGCCTGGATCCAGCCATCAGTCCTGTCACCAAGGCTATGAAACTGAAAGAGAGCCAGTGGGTGCAAAAGCTATAAGGTGTACCCTCTTGTAAAAAGCACTCGGTTCAAAAGCAGGCTAACGTGGTCAGCCCTGCTTTATTGAATATTGAGAAGAGCAGACTGTGCTTTAGTTACAAGATAAGTCCAGTAAGCTGTTCTCTCTTTAAACATATCCTCCTACACCATGAATAGCTTTACTTTAACAGAAAGCACAGCAAAACTTAGACTGTGTGAATACAGCTGCTTAGCAACCTTACCAATATCCTGTCTACTCCTGTATTGTAGCTATGAATAATTACTTCTCCATGTAACCTTTGCCTCTCTGTCACTGCTCTCCCACAGCTGTACACTGTAATAACTGCAAACCAAAATCCCAGATCTAATTTTTTTTTCTCATAGTTAAAGAAATCTGGAAAGAAATCCAAACAGGTGTCTGCCCTCCCTCATTACAACTAGATGATACAGAGCCCTGAATATAAACAACCAAGACTTTCAAGGCTGCATTTCTGATTCAGATTCTGTGGTTCAAGCTTGTCTGTATCCATTGCTTACTCTGATCTCTACTGGCGGAGGCAATTTTTTAAAATCAACTCATAAACTGAACAATTTCACCAAAATTTAGAAAACACTTTGAAAGCATTGTTGGTAATTAAGCCATTTCCTGCATTCACTGACTACTCCGGCCACAATTCCTGGAAGAGATATTTAGCTAGTGCTGCTTCATAGGAAGAGACTTTATTCTAAAGCTGAATGCAAGAAACACAGTGTTGGGGGTAAAATAATGAATCATTGTCCTCTTGGCACATCTCCCTGTTAACTAAAGAAATGAGTATTGCCCAACTTTACCTCATCCTCTGTGAGGATGCCGAGAGTTTTATTTCCTAAGAGTCCTAATCTGTATAAACTCCCCAGATTATGGACTGCACAAATTTTAAAAAATGAATTTTAATAAAGACTGGTGACCATGCCTCAGAAATACATAGAAAACTGTTTTGGAAAGTAAATACAATTTCAGCACTGCAATATTAGTATTACTAGATACAGCAAAGTCACATCACTAAGAATGCAGAATGTCATCTGTTACTAGAATATTGCATTTCTAATCAGTATGTGATTGCAATATTGGTTTTTATAACAAATAATCATTACTACAAATATTAATCTTATTAAGTTACAAAGATTGAAATAGTTAATATTGAAGGAGTCAATATTTTTATAAGTGTCTAGAATTGAACATCTTGTGGCATTAGTAGTTAGCTGGGGGATACATTTATTCACCAGAGTTTTCCTCATAAGAACTATTATTCCAGTTCTTATAAATTACGATCTCAAAACAATGGTTTTCCACCTTCTCTAAGTATGTAGGACTCTGAAAATTTTCCAGGGTGACTGAGGATTCCGGTATAGTGCAGTTCAGCCTAGTAATATTAACATTAATTTTCCTTGACACCTGTCACAGATCCATTAGAAAGTATCAGCAGAATCCAGCAGTCTGAGCACAGATCAAAACCCTCTTTTTCTAGAATGTAAACATTGAAGTAGGTGGATCCCTTGCCTGGGCAGGAAGGCAACCACCTTTGACAAAGAAAAACAGTCTGGAGGATGAAGAACAGGAACTTTCTGGGAAGAAGACACTCTGCTTTCTGGCTGCAGACAAGCCACTTAACTTCTTTGTTATCTTATGTCTGTCCAAGGTCAGTAAGTGGCCTGACTGCCAAAGCCAGCAGCTAGCAACATGGGAGATTTATACAGGAAAAGAAAAGCAATTGTACTTGAATAGTGCCATGATATTTTACCTTCAGCAACAACACCTTGCCTATGTTTCTCTCCCTCTCTCTCCCTCCTAGCAAAGTTGAAAAGCTCACACACAAAAGCACGAAAAGCAGATGACCCACAGCCACACACGCGCAGAGCAAGGAGAAAGGGAGACACTGCACACACCAAAAGGCAATCGCTGTATTTGCACCCTCCCAACATCCACATCTGCCCATGATGCATCAGAGAATTTGCATTCCTTACAGATCACTAGCACCCGCTAAATCAAATCTCTTTTAAACCCTGAATGTTAGTTTTAGGAATGCCTCAGTTTGTTCAAGTGCTAAGAACCAGCTAACATGACACTGTCATTGCTTCACGTGCAAACTGTACTAATCTAGCACTTTTTCTGTTTATGTGGATAGCAAAACCAATAAATCCATTCTTTCTTCTCCTAACAACCTGAAAAGCTATGTAATTACTATAACTTTGGTCTTTTGTGGTTTTAACTCTCACAGCAAAAGGTGCATAAATGATATATTTGTATTACATGTTCCATTAAAGGTGTGCAAGTGGTTTACAAAAATCAATTCATGCACATGCTACTGCTGCAAGACAGGAAGCTATCTGCTTCAGCTAGGCAATGACTTCAAAAAAATCAGTATTAGCCAGGTGTTAACTAGTCTATATGCATCCGGGAGGGTGCTACTCTAACAAAACTGATTTTAATAGGAGTTTATTTAAGCCTCTGTAATTTCTCCATGTAGAAGGGCATTGTGCCTTTTGATATCTGCCTTTATACACACGGCGATATAGTAATGAGGGTATGAAGTGTGTTTTCTTCCTGAGTAACAGAGGTCCCAAATCCGGGTGGAAAAGTTGCAGAGAATTTGCAGAGTCATTCATTAACTATTAAATCTGAGGAATACAGAGGGCTTGAAATGAATGAAAACACAACTGTGTGCATTGAACAGGACACTCAACTTCTGGGGATGTGAATGTTCCATCCTACCCAAGTTCACTAGGAGCGTGTCAGTTTTGGGCTGTGCAGGGCTGGGTCACTTTTCTCTTGTCTCTCTCAAACATCTCCCCAGCTACTTCTGCAAAAGTAATGTGGAAGCCCCCAGACATTCCTGGTTGTCCACACATGCAACACTGAAGTCCACTTGGGCAGATTGTGAAGGTATTTTTCCCAGTCTTGCCAGCTACTTTCATTGGCATTTGTGCAGTAAGGTTTTGGCAGTATTTAGCGTAAGCAGGGTTGCTTCACAATTTTGTATGGTATAAGACTTTTGTTATGACCTTCATTTTGCAGTAATCTCAGCATTCAATAAAAAAGAATGCTAATGAAAACATGTTTATGAGGGATTAACATGGCAACAAATATAAAACTGCTGCGCAGTTTAAAAAAAAAGCTAAATACTTTTCTCATGACTCCTCTAAATATTCTAAATTATTTATACTGACCTTCTGAGCAAATCTAGCTCTTAAATTTAAGCTGCAATACTAAATGTAATAGAAGCATTATCAACAGAGTGCTTGAAGTTGCATGCCTCATATACCACACTGGCAATACCCTTCATCTCTGCTGTTCCTCTGCTGTGCTCACGCAGCACATGAAATTTGGGAGCCTTTGTACTAGAAGTGTTAGAGGGTTTGGTCCCTTCCTCTTTCTCCAAATCATTTGTAGGTAACTCCTTGGCCAGAGAGTGGGCACAATCAACTCTTACGGCAAGAATCACTGGCAGAGCCGCCCTGTCCCTTTTCCTCTAGAGACAAGGTTCATCTTGCAGATTGATTGAGCCACTTTGTTATGTGCTACAACAATGCTCTGTAGCTTGAAGTACCCTGGAGGGGATGGGATTTTAGCAATTGGTTTTAGGGTTCTCATGAAATCTGAGATCTATTACCCAGCCTTCCACAGTCATGAAGGACAAAACTCCTGAAGATTCATGGGAACGTTCCAGTTTTGTGCTGTATGAATACAAACTTGATTTCTCATCCTTCAGTAACTATCATCTCATTAACACAAAGTATCCATGTCAATCTGATTTCTGTCGAGTTTTGTAAACACCTGTCTTTATGATTATCAAGCTTTAGTATGGTCCTGGTTTGAACACGGACCGATCCTGTTTATAGCTAAGTTAACTCATTCCTGGGTTTGTGCTCAGAGGTTAGACCACATGGGGAGGTGGTAGGGAGAACGACTGAAGACATGGACACTCGTTGAAAAGAGACTGACTGGTGTGGGATGTTTATCTTAGGAAAGGATAAACTAGACACAATAAACACACGTGATCCAGTCAAGTAGTTCTTCCTTCAGTGAAGTCCAGCAGTCCCAGCTGGTGCATCAGAGAGACTTTTCTAAGCCTTTTCTAGGCTTTCTGGTTGGATGAGCAGATAATTTAGTTTTAACATTACTTGTAAATACTGTTAAACTCAACGCAAGCAGTGGTGAATCCAGCGCTTTTATGCCCTCCCAGCAGTCCCAAATATAAGGAAGGAAATTAAAGTAAATGAAAGGAAAAGCAAAGCAGCTCTTCTCAGGGTAGGCATACATTAGAGATACATACTTTAAAATGTGCTGCTACAGAGTCAGATGTATAGCCAGGCCAAACAGCCTGGGGGATGTTTGTTGAGACAGCAAAATTTCATCTATTCTCCTTCTAGCCCTGCACCACATAGCAACAGACAGGTCGTTATTTCGGGCATCTTTTAATAGAAATTCAAAACATCACAACTCTCCCATTTACATTACAAAGTTAACAATGAAATTTATACAGACGATGCTAACAGAATGATTTGCTATGATCACTCTATATGTACATCTTTTAATTGAATGATCACCTGCCTGTACATTTCCTGCTAGTTCCAGTGCCTTGATTTATATCCCTAGAAACTGCCTGCCTGCCCTAGATCAGAACAACACTGAAAACCAAGGGTTTGTGACCATTTTAAGATTGCTTGCAGTGGTTTTGCTTTCATTAGGTTTGCTAATGTAAATGACTGAAGTAAACGAATTATTCCAAAACGCTTTGTTGCTTGGTTGCACAGATCTTGAGAGATTTGAAGACAGATTTGAAGACAAAGGATGGAAATGAGAGTTCAGAGAGCCCCAAAAAAGGGAATAATGTTAAAATGCTCAATTCATGCCACAGGATCTCTATCCAGTTGTGCATTTCAGCTTTGGGCAAGGAGATGCACCTCCAGATGTCCAGGTTGTCCAGAGAGGTGGTAGAGGCTCCATCCCTGGAGACATTCAAGGACAGGTTGGATGGGGCTCTGAGCAACCTGATCTAGGCAAAAATGTCCCTGCTCACTGCAGGAGGGTTGGACTAGATGACCTTTAAAGGTCCCTTCCAATACAATACTTTCTATGATCCTATGATTCTATGTCCCACTTGCTTCTACCACTTTTCAACAAAACTGTCATGTGCTATCACTTTCACCCAAGACAGATGTCATAGAATCCTAGAATTGTTTAGGTTAGAAAATATCATCAAGTCTAACTGTTAACCTAGTATTGCCCACCACTAAACATTTCCCTAAGCACTACATCTACACTACAACTTTTTAATAACTCCAGGGGTGGTGACTCAACCATTTCCCTGGGCAGTCTGTTCCAATGCTTAACACACCAACATTCATAATTCCAGACTATGGAATCACTTCTGGAGGTATATTTGCAACAGATACTGCAGCATGACTCAAGGATGTTGTCAGGGGAACATAATGGCTCCAGATTCGTGATGCTCAGGAGGGCTGGTGTTAGCCTTGCTGACAAAACCGAAATGAAGTGCAAACCTCCCAGAGGAGGTGCCAATGGAAGCCATGTGCTATCAGTGAAATTGTGTGGGATAAAGGCCTTCATCCAAGATCCCAAAATTCAAACACCAGTTTTATGGCCAGTAAGCTGGTAGGCAGTATTTCAATCCGTGGTATTCAGCAGAGAAGATTAGTTAATAATCCAAATATACAAAGGGTTTTTCCTTCAGACTTTGACTTGAATACATTTACGACACTGACTGAAAGTGTTTTCTGGCTGACCTGAAATACAACATCACACTAAACTCTGATCTGCTCTGCCAGGTGTGTCAGGGTAACATATGGCTCTGCAGTGCGCAGGCTAATGCAAGCGAAAACCAGAGGCAGACTAGAACACTGAAAAACCAAGGTCCTATACCAAATACTCCTTGAAGCTATTTATTGGCTTTGAGGCATTGTGTAATTCTCTCCTGGAGTTAGCTATTAAAAAAGCAATAGTTTTAAACACTGCCCTGAAATACTAGACTGTAAAATGCAGAACAGGTGAACTTGCCATCTGGAGCAGTGCAAGCTGAATACACAGACACTTGCTACATTTAAAACGACAGCCCAATGCACAGGAGGAATTATCAGAAAAACAAAGTAGGCAAATGCTCTTTTGATCACTACCTCCATTTTCCCAGTTACGTGCACAGGTTGTTTGCCTACTATCAGCTAAGTGCTCGATGTGCAATGTGATGGCTAAAAGGCCAGTGCTATTTTTAGCCGCGTACACATTGCAAGGTAGCAGAAATGTAGGACAATTCACACAGGCAATTCTTGCCTGAAAACGTGCAGCACTGTAACTGGTGCCTGAAGAGAGAGGACAACAGTCCTGGTCAAGGGCTGGTTTATATTACCTCCGTGTCAAAATCGAGTCCCAATATATATGCCCTCAAACACTAGCAGCCAAGTGTGATAGATGTTTTTGTCTGGGGCTCTGCTTAAGCTGCCCAAGGGGTGAGACAAGGCCACCGTGTGACCCTCTCAAGCAGCCTCACAGGCTTTCTGACCTGAAACTATTTAGTTCTGACCAATCTGTTTTAAATCCCCCATTGGCACTGGCTCCAGGTTCACACAAAAAGCTCCCTCTCCTCCCAGACTCCCAGAGGGCACAGAGCTGGGCAGATCGCCGTCCACCTCAGCCCAGCAGCCAGGGTGAGGAGACAAGGACACACGCTAGCCAAGGGCAACTCAGCAGGGCCACAGGCCAGCTCTAGGGCATTTTGGACAACAGGCTAACAAAAGGCATTCAGTAGGCTGACAATCAATAATAAAGTTTCTTTGCAGAATTTCCTTCCTGTGAGGCTAAGGGACACTGGTGTCATCTCCTGAGATCTGTGTCCTTCTGAGAAGTTTCTCAGGTATTTAGACATGGAGGTTGTTCCAAGCTGCCATGCAGTTGTCATTCTACACAGAGTGGCACGTAAGAGACAGCAGCAATTTTTCTAGCTGCCTTAGGCAACGAAGCAGCTTTTGCTGCTGGGAGGAGAGAGGAAACACAGATGTGACTACACGCTGGTCCTCAGAGGTGCCAGACAAGCTGGATGTCAGCGCAGAAGATGGCCTAGTTCAGGAGGGTGGGCATGACAGAGCAAGGAGAGGGAGCTGAGCCCCGCAATGACAAAGCCACAACAGACAACCATCCATGCACACTTTTGCACACCTCAAAAAGTGAAGGATGAAAAAAGTGTTGTTTGGGGTAGAGCTAAGAACAATGAGATGGAGCTGACAAAAGAAAAACTTCAGTAGAGCTGGATGTTAGGAAACATCTGAAATGATGAGCAAGTTGAACACGATTTAAAACGCGAACGCGAGAATGAAAATAATTTCTGTGCTTGACCTGCCATTTTACCATACTACAAATTCTGATTTAACTGCAGGAAAACGTGTTTGAGTTAAGTTGAATGGAGTTCCCACAGAGTTATTAACAGAACGGCTCAGGGTGAGAGAGGTGGTGGTTTAGTTACCTCTCAGTAACTGTCTGCAGATTATTTAATGTCTGTAATGTGCTTTAAAGATTAATACCACTGAGTGCTTAGTAAATTAGAACAAAAAAAAATCCCCAACAGTGGCATCTATTAAATTGCAAAATAACCTCTCCAGGGAAGCCTCAGAAATATTGTCACTAAATAAATTTAAAACCGAACAGCTTGAAATGTATTTACTATAGGAAGGAGACCTGCATTTGCCCCAAGGAAAAGAGGAAATGTCCTAGGGCTTCAATAGTCTTTCATCTCCATTTTTTTATTGCTCCTTCCTGATGCACAGTGGAGAAAGATTATTATTTAAACTGTTTTTTCCTCTGGAGCTGTCTAGTGAAATGTGCTGACAGGTACTATCCATGGACTACATATTTCAGGTAATTCACAAGGCAGGCAAGTAAGGAGGCCCACATTCCCTGACAAAAACCACACAGATGCTAGAGGAGGATGCAGGTTTTCTTTGAGACTGAGACAAGCTGCCAGCCTTTGCCATTTTCAAGGCAGACTGGCAAAAATATTGTCTGGATGCATTTCCAGACAGATACAAAGAGCAAGAAGCATGCAGCAGTTTAATCAATCCAGGATGTCACAGGAGGCTCAGAACAAAAGGAAGAGGCAGCCTTTGCTTTCTCCTAATGGTCCTGCTGCATCCGGTGTGTGCAAAAAGAGCAGCTCTCTTCTCTTCTCTTGCTATCACTGTCAAGAGCCAGAACTGAGGTTGTTAATATTCCCAATGGCAGAGGGAGGTACAGAGGCAGAAGGAACGTGAACACAAGTCCAAAGAGCAAAGTCACCCTGTGGAAGAAGGGATTCAGACAATGCCAACTTTTACACAGCAACTAGAGGCTCAGTTGTTTTGACTCTGATGTGCCATTAGAGTTCCAGCTCTATTTGGGAAGGTTACATATTGCAGCCCCCACGCTATTTGCACCTCACTGAAGAGCCACATCTGCCCTGAAAAAATTAAGAGCAGGCTAGAGGCTCCAATGAGGTTTTTTAGAGCCTTCAGGTAAGGACTGTCCTGAGCTCCCTGCGAAGCTCTGGGAGGTACTGCCAAGTCTCGAGCATGATTCAAAAATCACAGGATGGCTGCAAGTAGGAAGGAGGAAGTTCCTTTGATTCTGTGATGTGGGGCTGAAGCGTGGGCAGACCTTTAAGGAGCTGCAGCTCCTGCCCCACCAACAGAACTATTCTGTGGCTTAGCAAGAAAGAGAGGTGACACAGCAGCAGACAGTGAGGGAGGTGACACTGAGTAGAACAGCAGGGAAGATAACAACATGCAAATTAACTACTTTTTCTTAACTTGTAGGTAGCTGAAATACTTAACCTACATCTTCTGTAATTACTTGATCATCAGTGGGGTTTTGCAGTAAATGGGAAGTGCAGCAAAATCCAGAAATAATTTAATATTATTACTGAGATGGGTTGAGTGTACTAAAGTTCTTTTTAAGAGTACACACATGGACCTCAGAATAACTACTTTACTATGGAGTTCCCATCTCTGCTTGGCAGTGGAGGACTCATATTTTCCTTTGCATTCAGCAAAGTGATAGATGTTGCAAAGATACTATTCAAACACAAAGATGTTTAAGGCCACGTAAACCTTTGGGGCAGGGGAAGAGAGAGAGAAATGAAAATTGGAACTTCTCAAACGATGGCTCCATTTCCAGCAACATTCTGTGGTCCAGGTTGGCAGCACACGGGAGTTGGGTAAGAGCTGATAAACTGCATTTTCAGAGGCAATCAGACAAGTACTGCAGGGGCAGGCAAGAAGACAAGATACTGGTTTGCTTCATGCAAGATATTTTGATATGACCTCCCACTACGCAGTCCTTGATGAAATTTTCCTATGCAGCATCAGCAATAGCTAATGAGGATGGCTGGCCACTGTCTCGTCTTGGGTTTTTATCTTTATGAGCTCTGAAGCTAACTTGTCCAATCCTGCAACTTGTGAAGACGTGGCATGTTGTTGGTAAATCCAAATCTCCTCCATCATTGCCTGTCCTACTTTCCCTGGGCCAAAGTGCCAGTACTGCAGTACAAAGAGGCAAGCCAGGTACCATAACCGAGGGAAGAAATTTGAGCTGCAACTCAAAACCCTAGACGCTTGAGGAATTTTGATGTGGAAAAAGGATCTCATATCACAAGATCTTTGCAAGTTAGACATCAGAAATCAAACCAGAATGCTACTTTTCAGAGTATTCAGGTACTCTAAATGCTTATGTCTCAGCGGTACAAATTTCACGCTGTGCCTAAATGGAAAATTATTTGATAACCAACAGCTGCACTGCCAGAAGTAGAACCAAAGTCTCCATTATGGAGATCTCTCTATACTGAATTAAATTTGTCATTACAAGTCATCAGATGAAAAGTTAACTATCAGCAAATTTGATTGATGTACTAGAAGATTTTTCAAGAGGTATGCTTAAACTGAACTAGAAAATGAGGGCATATTCCAATAAATCCACCAGAATGTTGTAAATTACATATAAAAATGTTTTTTAGAGGCTTGTTTTCTAACAAGCTATGTTAATATTCACACTTACTCAGAGAAAATAAAGTCATAGTACGTGTGCCAAACTTCATTATAAAGGCATTTGATTCAAACCATATTCTAAAAATAACAATAAATCTCATTCTACTGCAAGTTTCTTGTAGCACATCCATGTTATAATACAAAACAAAATAAAACGCATTGTATTTTGAATGCAGCCTCATAAAATATCTGAATGAAATATTCACTGTATGCAATGGATGAATCAATAACAAACAACTTTGGAGCTTTTCTCTTAGTAACCAGTGATCCATTCACCTCCCCTTCCTCCCAAAACATATGGTGTAAATAACTTTTTGCAAAGCTTATTGAAGTACTGATAACAAACATCCTGAGTAAAAGATATATATTTGACTGACACAGCTAAATCATAGGAATGTGTTTTCAGAATTTTATTACATTGTTTCACCTCCTACAGAACAAATAAGCAATCCATTTTCTTGTAAATAAAAACCTAAGGAAAATATGTGGTATTGACTTTAGGGAATTTCTGAGCTATTTCACCTCCATAGCTTTTCACTGAGTAGTCTCAACATGTGATGACAATCTTTTTAGGAAGATATTTGGATGGACTTCATTCCAAGTGTTACAGCCAAAGTCCTCCTATGCACAAAAAGACACACAACTTACAAGTAAAGACAGGGACATACTGTTACCATGATTCAAACTTTAACTCGCAGTCATTGAATTATTAATCCTTATCTAATTACAGAAAAAGAAAAAAAAATACTAAAGGGAAAGCTATTAAGTCTCAGTGATGATACAGGTAAAACTTACACATATCTCTCAGCTCCTATCCCTTCTCTCTGTTATACTAACCTTTCCACTGGCCTCCTGGACCCTAAGGCTGGCTTCACACCATATATGAGATTTTACATACACTAGATACTTGTTCTTTGTTATCTCTGTTATCCCTGAAACCATTTTTACCCAGTTCCCAGGTCTGCCTTTATTTAACTGTTAGCAATTGGCCACCGATGTGTTGTTTACAGTTCCGGGGTCTCAAGTGTCATCCCATGCCCTCTATTGGCACCCCGTACCTGTACTCCTCTGCAGCACGTCCACTAGCTTCCCTTTGGAGGCCTCTGCACCATGTTTGTCATCTCCTATGCTGCATCATTTTGCTAGGGCCCTGCATTGTTCATTTGACGTAGCATAACTATTTGCTACTCTCAGCTAGGTAAAAATTATGGTTGTATCACACAAGTGTACCAAGCTAAAAGGAAAAGTAGCACAAATTGTGTAACAGGCACCTGGTCATTAGGAAATTGCTGTTGCAGCTAAACAAGCTAAAGCAAATCCCCAGGCAGGCCAAGACAAGCCCAGGCAGAGCTTAAGTCCTGTGGCCTTAACGTAGCACCTGCAAAACCTCTGGCCTGTTACAGCCAACAGCCATGTGCGTTACCATGAGCACAGTAAACCCTGAGCTACAGGGCTACACACAAGTTTGAATGCACGACAGCCTATAAACGTAGTCCATCCTTGAAAAGCTCTATTGCTCAGCCACAATGCCTCACAAACAACTGGAGAAGGGAACTCGCATCATCTAGCCTCCTCTATTGCAGGCACTTCATCTTCACTCAGAAGCAATTAACTTCTCCTCACTTCTAGTAACAGCTGTATCTATCCCTACCCACTCATGCTAATTGGTGACTCTACTGTTTCCTTCCTGCCTTGAAGAAAGTCACCCTGCTTTAAATGGAAAAAAAGCTTATAAGATTTCTTTTGCTGGTGACTGGCTTCTCCAGGCCCAGGCAAGAGCATACAGGGAAATATTCCTTTCTCTGCCTGGCTTAATACTGAGCCAAAACTAGGCCTCCTGTCCTAGGAGCCAGTTTAACCTGGTTCTTTGCCTGGTTTTTCAGCAAGTTCCTTGCATGACCTTGAGGAAGTCACTGGTAATCTGTGATTTAGGGCCAAATTGGGGCAGTATTGTCATTTAAAATGTTATGACAAAGCAGTTCAACAGCTAAAAATAGAATGTGCCATTTAAATGCATGCATTTAAATTATACGCAAGAGTCACCTCCAGGCTGGTTTTGTCATTTCTAAGAGGGGCACTCTTAACTTGTGCTGTAACGCTGCATCAGCCCTGAACTCTAGATCCCAGTGAAGTCACCTGAAGTGAGTGCTGTGCATATGGCTGGATAAGTTGTAAGAAAGAAGCTGCCCTTCCCTCCCTACTCCCATTTTTGACTGTGAACCAATCATGTTCTGGAAGTGAGCATTGGGATGCTGTGCTTTTCATCAGCGTCCTTCTGGGAAAAGCCTCAGACAAAATAAAAAAAAAAGGAAGGAGGGGAAAATCATAATACTTCAAGCCGTAGTTCCTTTATTGTTCTTCCCTTAGTCCTGACCTTGCCAGCTTCAAACCAGCTCCTGCTGTGCTGCTCCCTACCACGCTCTTACAGAAACTCCTGTGCCTCAGAAACACATCCTGCTTGTGCTCAGTTTGCTTATTCTTCATTTTAGACCAGACTGAATAAAACTTTGTAGCCAATGAAAGTTCAGCACTGGAACAGGCTGCCCAGGGAGGTTGTGGAGTCTCCTTCTCTGGAGACATTCAAAACCTGCCTGGACGCGTTCGTGTGTGACCTACTGTAGGTGATCCTGCTCTGGCAGGGGGGCTGGACTAGATGATCTTTGAGGTCCCTTCCAACCCCTGACACTCTGTGATTCTGTGATTTAACTGAAAGGTCGAAGTCACAAACATGTCCCGTTTTAATGGACTTTCAGGAAGGATTTCATCAAATTCTTGGTTCCCCTATCCTGACTGATCCCAGATCCCAATTATAGTGTCATTTCTATTTTGCTCTAAAATAAAAATTCAGAGATTCACAATTACTCCTCACTGCTCCCTACAGTACAGATTTTCCTAAGCAGAAGCATGTCAAAAGATGCTGATGTTTGAAAAGCAACTCCTCATCAGGCTGGCAGGTCAAAGTGGAGTCTTGGAACAACCCATAATCCCCAAAAAACTCACAAATTTTTGTTTAACAGGGTTAGATTCCCTGGTAGGCTCAACAAGAAATTATGAATGTTGCTGTACGCTGTATGTCCTGCTCCCTGCAAGGTATCCTGGTGCTTTACACTGCTTCTGATGTATGGCCTTCAGGCACCATTATATGCTTATGAACTTTCATAAATTATAAAAATCACAGCAATTGTACATTATTTACTCTATTTCAGTTTTACACTGATCTTTGTAAATAGGCAATGTGCAAGGCATTTTTTACTGTACCATTTAGGAGAAATTATGACAATAGGTGATTGTTCCTATTAGTGATTATTTTGGAACTTGAAATTACTGAGAAGTGTAGCTGTTATAGGAGTGGTTTGAATTACACTTGTAGGCTGAATCTAAGTCAGAACTTTCTAAGTGAAATTATTATCTGAGTCTTCTAAATACCTGATGCCATTAATTTTCTCTCTCTTCAGAATAACTCCTAAACTTCTCTTCTTTTGGTATTTGTCATCTCCAGCTGCTCAAGTTAAGCAGCTGAACCCGTGTGCTCCCGAATGGGTCCGATATCTCAGCACAGAGGCACTGCATGCACAAAAAGCCTAAACTGCACCTCTCATTCATTTTGCTCAAACCCAAAACATTCCTGAGGGCTGCTCTCAAATGGAAACATTGCTACATGATTCAGACACTCCCATGTGTTTTTCTTTGCTAGACTTTATATCATATTTTTCTCCAGAGCACTTCCACTCCTTTGCTTATTACAATTAATGAAACCAGGCCTGCACAGAGGGAGGGTAGATAATGTTATGGCATAAAGGTTACTCAGTCTGTTACTTGGTCTGTTCAGCACTGCACATTCCTCGCACTCTCTCCAATTTATTTTTAAGTACTCCTATCCAAAGGTCTTTTATAATTAGGCCAAACACAACCAATTCATAAAGCACCATTGTTTTCCCATGTTTCAAAGCAGGCATTCAGGACTGTTGCGTACTCCAAATTGATTGAGCACGGGGATTACGTTATCTCCAGGGGAGATGATGATCATCATTTCCCACCCAGTTCCTGAGCTGTCTTTACTAATTTATCTTAATAACATCTTTGTGTTTTGACTCAGAAGGAAAGAGATCAAAGCAGAGAACAAGGCAGGCATACTCTCAAGATTAAATTTGGCCAGAGGCAATCAGCACAGCAAGTAAACAGCTCTTCAGCAGTCTGAAGAAAAGCCTGGTCTAACGTGAGCATTTTTGTGCTCCTGCAAGCTCTCTCCCAGTCAGCCCAGCTGGCTTGGGAGGTCATATCTTCTGCTCATGCCATTTCTTGACATCATCCTGTCCTACTGCCCTTCGCCACCCTTGAACTTTATTAACCAGTACCATTACAACAAACTTTGTGGTTCTCCTTTTCTCCTTAATATGTGTATTGGGTTGGCCTGGCCGGATTTTGGCGGCGGAGGGGGAGCTGCAGGGTGGCTTCTACAAGAAGCTACTAGAAGCTCCCGAGTTTGATAGAGCCAATAGCAGCTGGCTCCAAAGAGGGACCCGCCGCTGGCCAAGGCTGAGCCTATCAGTAAAGTGACAGGAGAGGAACGCCTCTGTGAAAAACGTATTTAAGAACGGGGAAAAAGAACTGCGTCACAACAGCTGGCACAGAGATGGAGGAGTGAGAATCTGTGCAGACACCAAGGTCAGTGAAGAAGGAGGGGAGGATGAGCTCCAGGCACCAGAGCAGAGAGAGTCCCCCAGGCCCATGGTAAAGCGGGCTGTCCCCCTGCAGCCCATGGGCGGGGTGTAGATGTCCACCGTGGGGCAGAGGACCCCACACCGTGTGGGTGGATGCCCGAAGAGGGCTGTAGCCCACAGGAAGCCTGCATTAGAGCAGGTCGCTGCTGGAACCTGTAGCCTGTGGAAGAGAGGAATGCCCACGCTGGAGCAGCTTCGCTGGTGGCACTTTTGGGAGGCTGCGGGGGACTCACACTGGAGCAGTTTCCCCTGAAGGACTGTGCCTCAGACTCACGAGGGGTGGGCTGCCCCTCGTGAGGTGTCTCACGTTGGGCAGTTTGTGATGAATTGCCCTTCGTGGGACGACTCACGCAGAGAAGAGAGCGTGAAGCTTGTCTCCCGTGAGAGGGACCCCACAATGGCCCTGGGGAAGAGTGAAGAGTCCTCCTCCGGAGTGAAGAAGCAGTGGAACCAACGTCGGAAATTGCTTCACTCTCAGTTGGTGTGGCAGGTGCATCCTTCCCCCATTGGTCGGGAGTGCCCCCCCCCCCCCTCTGTGAGTCAGCAGTTGCTAGGCAGATTTCAGAGAATTTTCTGGAAACCTGGGCTGGCTCGGAAATGGCCCATCACCCTGAGGGGCACTCCCAGGAAGTTGGCTGGCAGCCAATAAGAGGCAAACATGGCTTGATTGACCACAGTCAGCTCGACTGAGACTTTAAAATGGGGTGCCGGCAGCCGTCTTGCGGGAGTTCCCTTGTGGGAGCTGGCTCTGCAGGCAGGGGTGCTCAATCTCCCCCCTTAGGTGGGACGCTGCCGCCTAAGGACTTTTGTCCCTGGGGTTGAGACTCCTCATCTGTGTAAGGTGAGCATATTAGGATCCGGATCATTATTCTTTGGTTAGGGTGGGTGCAGTGTAGTTAGCTCTTTTCCAATTGATAGCCGAACCTTTAACTTTGGAGGCGCTTCTGTTTATTAATAAATCTAATTTAGGCACGTGCATGAATTTATCATCTTTAGAAACATGGGAGCGCTCTTCTCCACTGTCTCCACGACAGTTGGCTCCATGTCACATCTTGAACAGAATAACCTAACCAAAAGGGAAAACAAGGAGATTATACTCTTTGCTTTTTGCATGGGAGCCTAAAACATGACTCCTGCTTATTTTCTTGGCTCTTTTGTTTTGTTGAGAAGACAGACTTGATCCAAAGAAGCACTTCCAAGTGTTCATTTTAGCTTCCATTGAAGCTTCATTTTTAAAGTGGATTTTGCTCCCAGTGAGGTTGGGAGCCACTGCAATCTAGCTTAAGTGATTTATTTACTTTTTCTTTTAAATCAATGGGCATTAGGCCTCTCCTGTACTATCATTCTGCTCAAAGCCAGAGGTGGACGGAAGAAGCTCAAATCTGATTGAGAATCAATGTACACACATACAAGGTCATATGCCTGGGAACAACAGAACACACTTGTTGTTGAGCAGGGAGTCAGATCCTGCTAAGCAGCAGCTCTGAAAAGGATACAGGCGGTCACAGCAGAAGAGCACCCAGGTGTCAGCAGCACCATGCTATAACAAAAAGTACGTGGCTGTTACCCACAGAACAGCACACTGAACGCAGAAGCAGTAGATCCTCTGCATTTGGCAGTGATGACGCTGTTGCCGACACGCTTGAGCCCAGGCCTTGGCTTTGAAACACTGAAGATGTAGGAAAGGCATTTGCAGCTTGTGAGTGCTGTCACCTTTGCCAGTCATCTCTTTTCTTCCCAAAGTTTTGTGTACAGTGCAGACATCTTCTTCGCTAACAGTCAACATATGAAGGAGCCCAACACTATAGAACAGAGGATTCCAGGCTTTTAAAACATGACATTGGGCAGGTACAGGTGTTCTCATCCTAATATTTGTCTGAAAGGCAGAGAAATTCAGCCAGTATCTTCATATCTGCTGCTAAGGAAAGGAGGAAGGCCAACACTAGGCAAAAAAGAGGTGAGCAGCTCTGTCTCTGCAGGACTCCCTGATGTGTGCTGCATTCCAGAATTCTGCTGTGACCCCTGTCTTGAGAGAGAGAAGCGAAGCCTAACCTGAGAAGCTTTAAATGAGAAATTTATCCTCCTCCTGGGTCACAACCTGACTGGAGACCAGAACTTGAGGGGTCCTTCATAAAAAGCCTGTCACAGCACTGGACACCAGCTCCCAGAAGATGGTGAAGGAGTGAGCAACACAGCCCCATGGCACATGTAGGGACTGGGTTCAGCCTCATTCCATCACAACCAGTCATCACGTGTGAGCTCAGCATTGACTCTAATGTTTTCTTGAGACAAAAATAAACATATTTCTAAAGTCTCGTTATTTCCATTCTCCTTGTATGTAGTACTGCTTTGGAAAAGCTAACTTCTGTCCCTACAGATTTTTTTCCTCACTTGCTTTCAAATTCCTTCAATTCATTGATGAAAATAAGCCAGAAAGGTGGACACACTCATTTTAAAATGTTGCTGTCTTTAAACTGCTATTGACAGATAAGGAATAGAAAGTGACCAATATCTAGCTTTTCAACCAGCTAAACATCTAGCCATCACTTTTTTTTCCTTTTTTTTTTTTTTTCCCAACCAGCTAGAAGGCCTGTCAGATTTATCACGATATTCAGGGTTCTGCCATGCATGTCAAATCAAATGGCCACTGGGCTCTTTGGAGCGACTACTAGGCTCATTGGAGCCTCTACAGAACTAGGTGATCAGCCTTAACTATAATTTTCCATGACAAAGTAGCTTTAATCTTCATGCAAGGTATGTGTCAGCCCTGTTTTATCAGGGAGGAAATTGGGTAGAGATGAAGTCAGGCTGATTAGCTCCTCTCTCTCCACAGGAGAGTGTTTAGAGAATATAAAAAGCACCATCATAGAATCATTCACGTTGGAAAAGCCCCTTGGGATCATTGAGTCCAACCATTAACCCTACTCTACAAAGCTCGACCTTTAAACATATCCAGGGATGGTGACTCAACCACTTCTCTGGGCAGCCTATTCCAATGCATGACTATGCCTTCTGTGAAAAAAATTTTCCTAATGTCCAGCCTAAATCTACCCTGTTGCAGTTTGAAGCTTATGTCATTAAACATGAATGTCAACGTGGAGCAACACTGTTCTAATGTCCACACGATGGGAATGTCACCTCCCTGCTAAAATCAAGTTGCATATTTCTGTGACGTAAAACTGAAAGTGAAGTTTCAGTCACAGTGGCTAGGGCAGTCTGCAGAACAAGCTCTTTCCAAGATCTGGTTGGGTTGCTCATTTTCTGAAACCTCCTAATATTTTCTTGGGAAATAAAATCACGTAAGCTTTTGATTTATTTTTTTTTCCCTACAGTATTACAGGAGAAAAGAAGAAAGTCAGTAAACTAGAGGAAAAATTATGAAAAAGGCTTCTATTCTGAAGAGCAACCAGAAGCAATTTACAGTAACAGCCTTTGGGTTCTGATTTTTAATAGAAATCATGTGCTTGCATGTTATAAAGCCAGATACTGATGTGATACATTGGAGGGCTATAGTTGGTAACATGTATATCTTTGCAGTATCTGATAAACTATTTTCCCTGCATACTCCCCTTTGTGTGTGTGTGTGTGTGTGTATGGATAGCTTTGCTTTGAGGTTATGTTCTTCCAATCAGTTTTAGTTTTCTTGACCATGTTCACTTTTTAATGAAAGAAGAGTGGAAAGAAACTTCACTTACTCTACTCCTCCCTTTGCTAACATTTGTAAGGGACGCAGAACAGCTCTATAAATCAGAGCCGGTAAGGTAATAACGCGAGGTGCTATGCGGCTCAGCAGTTTCTGAGAGAAGAAAAAAAAGTTGTACAAAAGTAACATCTTTTTATGTACAAATATCCCAGTAGGAAAGCTGTGCACCTCCTGCTTCCAACCTTTTTCAGCCAAGCCTGTACTGAGTGCACACAGGCCTCGGCACAACCGAGGTGCCTCAAGGATGGGGGGAGTCGAGGTTCTTGCCTCGCCTGACTTACAGCCACGGCTTCTCACCGTGTGCAGGCTCATGGATCTTTTCAAATCCGTACGAGAGAACGCTGCAAGCCGGTGTCCGAAGGGGCGGAAGGTGTGCGACATCTCACTCTCAGGCCTCCGCGCAGTCAAGACGCGCGCCGGGCACCCTCGGCAGGGAAAGAAAAGCACAAGTGAGGGCGGACGAGAGCGTTCCAAAGCGAGGAGCAGCGTTTTGAGGGCGGGCACCGCCTTCTCGACCCTCCCGCCTCGCCCCGCTGACACCCGCCGGCCCACCCGCCTCCGCAGGCCACCGTTAGCACCTCAGGCGCAGGGCGGCCCCGGCCACCCCCTCCCCGCCGCGGGGGCTGCGGCGCCACCTGCCGCCCGCCGCCCGCACCCGCCGCCCCTCGCTCCGCTCCGCCGACCTCGGAGAGCCGGGCAGGGCCGCCGCTGCCCGCCGGTCGGCCTTCTACGGCCGCCGCTGTGCGGCCTGGCGCGGCCCAAGGCTGCCCCGCCACACGCGTGGCGAGGGCTGAAGGCCTCTCCCCGGCGGACGTTCGCCGTCGTCTCCTCATAGACAGTGGTGATCGCTGCAGGCAGCAGCCCCCTAAAACAACAACGAGCTGTGTTGACTGCCAGGGAGCGAGCAAATTAGCTTTCAGTCAGGGATTCACACTTTGACTTCAGACGCACCTTTATAAGGTGCTGAGTTGCTCGTCCGTACCGTGAAGCTGAGGCTCAGTCTTCTGTGTTTTTCTCCTCAAGCCCCGACACTGGTGCTGTGTCCTTTGTCTGCTTTCACCTGATCCAACCTCTCCACATCTTGCCAAAAAAAACCCCAAACCCTGCTGCTCTTGACCAGTCCTGAGTAGCACTCAACCTGCTGTAGACCTTATAAGCTTATAATCATTTACCCAAAAAGTGTGAAAATGTCCATTTCCAAGACTCTCTCATTAAAATCCTTGTTAATTTGCATCCCTTTAGAGGTCCTCGAACACATTAAGCAGGCAGCCCAAGAAAATCCCTTCATCATTTATAAACACACGAGAAACCCAGCTCTAAGAAGCACTTCCCTAACTAGTGGCCTCGCTAACAGCTTTCCTCACTTTGCTCTCCTGTCGTGTTCGATTACACCAGAAGCTCTTACAACAGCATTTGTCTGTTACTGCACATTTGCCAGAGCCCAGCTTGTAGCATGGCAGTGTAAATAATAAATCCCCAACGAAGGTCTTGCCCAAGACAGTAATGGAGCCTGAATGACAAGTTATTTGTTACAGAACAAAAATAGTGTGTGTGTGTTCTGAACAAAAGACAGCACACCCATCGGTTTGGAGATCTGGCAGTTATAAAAGCCAGAAGATCTGCACGATGGGTGCATTCTCTGCAGAGCTCACCTTTGTCAGACAGCTCTGGCAGGCCATGGCCTTCAGGAGAGCCTTTGGTTTTGAGTCTTCTCCCTCTTCTCACCCCATGAGTACTGTGAGATCTCTGCTTATTGCTGACAGGAAAGGGTCACCTTGCAGCACCAGAATGTTTAGATTTGCATTTATTTGTTTTCATTCCCTCTCTGGAGCAGATGATGATTTCACTGGATGCTTTTCCTCTCTATAGGTGAGGACTAGAGCTATTTGTGAACGGAAAACATTTTTTGTCATTTGGAAATCCAGCCCAGTGTAACAGGGAAATCACCAAAACAAGGAGGGTATGTTTTATGTTGTCTATACCACTTGCAACTCTGGCTACATTATTCATTCATGGAGACAGAAAAATATGCCAGAAGAAAAACCTAAAAATGGTTACAGCCAGATATTGCCTTTCCATCCCAGCAGCCCCAACCCCTATATACACAAGGAAGTCAGGCTGTCTCCATTAGCAGATCGTAACACGTCCTGTCCAAACCCGCAGCGAACTGACAGCTAGTTCCTTTTGCTTGCAGAGCCTGAGTGCACAGATGCATGAACGTGGTTACACAAGTTAGTAAAACGTTACACAGAATCACACCACCCTTTAAAAAAAAGGATGCTTACAAAGAACGCACTTTGATCTTCTCTACTCACTGCAACCAATACCCTAAAAATGAAAAACAATAAAGAATTTTGCCTATTTTTCCAAACCGCTGTGGTATCAGCTAAGCCCACAGCCATTGATTTTACACAGATTTCGTAGTAAATTGCAATTTAGCACACAATTATTAATGTCTACACTAGATTTATCCCAGTTATGAACTACTACCCTGGTCTCACTGGAAGTGACCCCTCAAACTACCTTGGCTCAGGAGAATCTGATTGCTGAGGAATTTTCTAAAGCAGAAGAGGGGTGAATACATGGTCCACCACTTTGAATGTTCTGCTGCTGCTGAAGGAAGCAAAGAAATTTCTACTGCAATAGTATTTAATTCTACTTGTCACTTGTATTTCTCCAAAGACTGTCAGAATGTGTATCAGAAAGGAGCAAAGATTCTGAGTCAAAAACAGAAAATAAAGTGTGGAGAGAGAAAAATAAAGGGGAAAAAGTGAGACAGTTCTCTACTGCAGTGTCTTCCCTTTTATTGCAAAGAAGAAATAAAAGATGTGTCGAGGGAAGAAAATGGAACCTTCAGGTTTTATGTAGTTACACTCCTTTCTGACACTGCTAGGCAAAGAATATAAAGAACCACCAGAATAATATTCTTGGCTAGTCTTTATGTTGGTTTGAAGAACTATTTGGTTGTACTAACAGTGATTTAGAGACAACTATGAAGAGAAGTTCAAAGGTATCCCAATTACAATCTAATTCCCCTCTGCCTAAGTTAAAAATGGAAAGAAATTAGCCCAGCTCCCCGTCAAACACTGTGAAGGACAAGAATCCACCCCTGGATCTACCTTGGCACAACTACAGCAGGCATACGTCATTAAAATGCCTCCAGCGATGTGCACAGCAATTCGACACTAAACTGACAGCCCTGTCTCAATATGAAAAAAAAAACCACCAACAAGAAAACCTTTTTTTTTCCCACTGCTTTGTGAAGCACAAATGAGTTTTCTGGAGCTCCTTAATCAAGGCTTCCATGAGCACATCAAAAGATTTTTGTTGACTGCATTCACTGTGTAAGGGGCAGACGTGGGGCTGTGGCAGCATTGCCCGCGACGGGGGACTGCAACCAGCCGGTCTGAACAAACCCGAGCGAGTTCTGAAACCAGCGTCAGCCTGGAACACATGGGACAGTTACACATTCCGCCCTGCAGAAGACAACCCACATGGCTGTTGTTTGTGGGCTGCAGCGGGTGCTTTGCCAGCAAGGAAAGACTTTGAAGAGTCGGGTGGAATGCTAAAAGTAAATGTCTGCACTTCTGAATGGCCACACACTGGAAGTATTGCTTCTGTCGCACTGGGAATATCATCTCTTTCATGCAGCATTGCTTTTTTCCTGCTCCCTCTTGGCATGGAAAATGGGATCCATACTGTCAGAGAAAAAGACATGAACAATATCCATGGACAAATGGATGATAAAGGGCCCCTATGGTAGGGGACAGTGAGGTCATGGGTTCGTTCTGGAGAAAGAAGCAAAAGTCCTGGAAGGACAGGGAACAACAGGCATTGCTGTTTACTGAAGAGGAGGATTATCTCGTTGGAGAGAGAAGGCAGGCATGTCCTCAAGCAGCTATCTTGTCTGGGAAGTGACACAGTTCTAGACAGATCATTTTCAAGTTTATTTAACTTACAAAGAGACTGTGAAAAAACACAGAGCATCAGAACAAATTTAAACCATCTGTTTGATCATCTTGCAAACTGTAAACATTGTCATTGAGAAAATAATCTTTCTTCAGAATAACAATGTGCACAGATTTGACTAAAATGTGGGTAAAAAAGAACTTCCACTAAGTCAGATGGAAATTATCCGGAGCACCAATCAATACTTAAATTATTTTGAGTAATCCTTCTTTCACCAGCAGCTCCCAGGTGTACTCAGGAATGTGTGCTTCTCCAGCTCCCTTTCCCACCTCCCTGCCCACTCATCCTGCCCAGCACCATTGAAATTAATTGCCACACTGTTTATCTATTTAAAGCCCTTGTGCACATGCCCCATACTTTTTTTTTCCCCCCTGTAGCATCTATATTTATTCTTTTCTGAAAGTACCGAAGTTTTAAATGACTGCATTGCAAAGGTATGGTCAGACAACTGAATATTTTTGTCTTATCTGCATGCTGTGCTCTTAAACTATTTCTTATGATCCATAATGCATAACTAAGAGAAGATGCCCACCTGTAAAGTGGAGGCACCAAATTTGCTCTTTCTTCTCCTAACTCAGAGCCCGTTATCAGCAATTTCACTGGTTTGAAATAAGAGGAGGAAACAATTCATGTTAACACCCACTAGCCACACTGGTATTTCACCCTGATGCCTTTTCAAGCAGCCTATTTGTTGCTCACAATATCATTAATATCCTAGATAAAAAATAAAATTCAGTACATAGAGAACATTGACATTAATCTAATGCAACATTTAAGGAACAGTGCCAAGCCTAATACATATTAACAGCCTTGGATTTACAGATACAGACGTTCAGAACAGTAGCAGGAACTACTTTAAGAAAGTGATCGGTTACACCCACACACCCCACATCAACTCATGTTGATTAGAATGCATAAATCTTGCAGAAGCTGATCATTTTCAGCACCATTAACAGCATGGATGGGCTAGCTCAGCAGAGACCAGCTGGGGTCTGCAGGTCAGACCCAGCCTGCAGGATATCTCTGCCTGGCCCCGTGCCTCTTTCCCCAGGAGGAGATGGGGAACGGCTGCTGGGGCAACGCGCGCGGTGCTGATGGCTCAGTGTCTCTGTCTGTGCCCATCCAAAGCCCAACCCAAAGGGCCATGAGCTGTTGTTGAGTGAAAAAGGGGCAAGGCACAGACACATGTCCCTCTTGCACCTCTCCCTTTGTTGAGAGCAACCTCCTGCTGCCATTTCAGGACAGTGGCTGTGAGTGGGACACCCTGGATGGGGGTGCAGCTGCTCAGCTCCCCAGATGAGGCTACCACGAGTTGGGTCCTGAGATCTCTCCTACAAGGACAGGTTGAGAGAGCTGGGGTTGGTCAGCCTGGAGAAGGCTCCAGGGAGATCTTATAGTGGCCTTCCAGTACCTGAAGGGGACTGTTTACAATGGTGTGCAGCAACAGGACAGGGGGCAATAGTTTTAAACTAGAGCAGGATAGATTTAGATTAGATGTTAGGAAGAAGTTCTTTACAGTAAGGGTGGTGAAACACTGGAAGAGGTTGCCCAGAGAGGTGGTGGAGGCCCCATCCCTGGAGACATTCAAGGTCAGACTTGATGGGACTCTGAGCAACCGGATCCAGTTAAAGACATCCCTGCTCACTGCAGGGGGGTTGAACTAGATGACTTTTAAAGGTCCCTTCCAACCCAATGCATTCTATGATTCAATGTTCTCTCCCACCATAAGCCACAGTGTATCCCAGCCTGAAGATATTATTCAACCTTAGAGAAACTACCAAAACATTTTGAGCCATTATGGCTCAAGTCCTTCTGTCACTGATTACAGCACAAAGCTCTCAAGTCTTGCAAAGTCTTGTGTTCACATCTGTACTAAACTAACCAAGAAAAAAAAGGAGCATAATGTCATCTCACCCAACAGAATCATGAACAAGTTGAGGCATTGTTCACAGCGACATGAAACGCAAGGAGGGAGGTTTGGCACCTTTTTCACTGCTGGTCACATTCAGCCATCTATTAAGTCATTCACACAAAATCATGCCTGTTTCTGAACAGTCTTTAGAAATGAAACTTAGGAAAAACTAAAATCAAGACTATAAAGCCCATATTACTCATATTAAACACCAACACAACATGGAACAAGCCTACACAGGAGTGCAAACAGACAACAGCACCACAGGATAAGTGAAAGCCAAGTTAAAGAATCAGATGCTGCAGGGCTGACCATAAATTTTAAAGAAGTCAGACAGGAAGAAACATGGGGTGGTTTCTTTATAGCCTTCAAAAAGAAAAAAAAAGAAAAAAAAACAAAACACAGATAACTAAAGCAATATTGTAAAGGTCTGAAGTGGCTGAGGAGCGTGAGCAAGGGTTGACCATTCAGCATGTCTTCCGCCACCAGAGCTAAGGGTGGTCAAACAAAGGCAGCAGGAACTGAATTCAGAAACACGTAACCAGAGGCAGCTCACACAGTAGATGCTTTCTAAGGAGCACCCTCCGTACGTGGGGTTTGTGGGTTGAAAGGGCGACTGGACTTGGAAGAGAGATCCATTGCAAATTATGAAACAGTTAAACCGCAACAAGTTCAGGAAATCCTCTGGACTCAAAATAGCTCACAACAACAGGGATGTGTGGGGGAGTTACTATATACTCTTATCCTGTTCTTATTCTCCCCTAGGCACCCGTTTCTGGTCACTGCTGGAGACAATCTGTCTCTCTTGTACGGTACAGTTTCCAACCACTTTTCTCTTCTTTGATCTCAGCCTTTCTCCCCAACAAATGCCAGTCCGGTCATGAACTCCTGTGCTTGACCTGGTTTCTGCTATTCACATCGAACACACTGGAACCTCCCACATCCTAAAAGAAACCCCAAGCCATCCTTGTGGGAAGGAAAGTTAAAATCCTTGCCAGTAACTATTTGATGCACAACACAGGAAAAGGCCTGTTGGCTTTGTTTTGGTTTAAGGTGTTTTTTTCTTCAGAAGGCAAGACCTATGATGGAGAAGGGACGTGCAGACTTATCCCTAGGGAATCCCAATATTAGTGGATGCAGTCCTGCTTATGGTACCGTGTCTGCTTAGTAAAACACCGCTTACCCGTGAACATAACTCTTGGAGTCTCAAGTGCTATAAGGACTGGGTAAAAAAAACAAACCATGACTTCACATAAACATTTCTGCAGTGAGGTATAGGCTGCTCCAACAGCCTTTTACCTCCAGGTCTGATGAGGAAAGCAGCTCTGCTATCAATCTCTTCATTTGGCCTATTTAGAAGGATAAAAAAAACACTAGAGAGAAGACAACGTAGTGCTTCTACTCAAGATGCAGGGGCTAAAATTTTGCCTTCCTGTGATAGAAAGGTCTAACTTGCTCTCTCTGCTATAAGCAGCCGCACACATTGCAGTAGCCAAAACACCACCACTCCCATTAAAGGGGGAGAATATGGCAGATGAGGCATAGCCACGCTCCAGGTATGCGGACTCCTTGGTCCTTGTACAATGAGATAAATTATCTAAGTGCCTTCAGCTGCAGCAAACACTCAAGTAATTCTCTAGTGCTTCACTCCCATGGCTGGAATTTTCATTGCAGGTTTCCTAGCAGGTGGAGTGTAATATAGTATGACAGAACACTTGAGGCTAGAAGGAACCTCTGTTGGCTAATGTCTCTACAAGGACCAGGGCCTGAAAACATGAGGCTTCTTTCAGTTGTATGAAGAAGGCTTTAGCTATTATTTCTTCTTGATCAGGCAGTCTGTAACAGACACCCACAATGTCATGCGTGCTGGCTTGCCTGCTAATACTGACCCACGAGCTCTCAGCTTGCACCTCATCCATCCCACATGGAGATCCATGCACCCCTGCTGCACTCACAGGGCAACTCCCCCTCCTCATCCTCCTGTTCAAACCCTCCTTAAGAGCTTGTATCCATCCCTGGTGGCACTGGAGTGAGCTATCTCACCAAATCTTTGTGGTCTGCATGCAGACCTCTAATTTCTCCTGTTTGCTCATCATGTCATGTGCATTAGTGTACAGGCACTTCAGAGAGGCACACAGCTTTTGATAGCCCAAAGGTGACATGAGGCCTTCCCTCATAAAGCTCTGCCACAGATATTCTCAAAATTGGCCCCTTTCAGCCTCCACCCCTCCCTTTTTTTTTTTTTTTTTTTATTCCCTTTGCCTGCCAGCTTGCTCCATCACTTGATGGTCAGTCACAATTTCCCTCCCCTGTCATTCCTACAGTCTCTCCAAGCACACTGTTGGTGCCCACATGGAAAAGCAGGATCTAAGCACCCAGCAAGCCCCCTAGATACCAGGTTAGGACAGCAGATGGAGTCTCCTAGTGCTTCCAGCCAAGGTACTGAGATGCACAGGAGGGAGCTTCCAGCCCCTGGTCTGCTGCCAGACACTGTATCTCTTCCCTAGCAGCAGAGATGCAGGGGGAGTGGGAGCCATGCTTCTGGGGTCAGAAGTCACCAACTCCCAGCCTTAATCATAGCACGAGTCCTGCTTTCCCCCCCAACATACTCTGTAGCTCCTTGAGTGCAGCTTTTGGGAGTTTCAGACTTTTCTACCTACAGGGGATGGGAGAAGGTCTCACTGACCTCCCCAATGCTGCGTAAGCGACTGCCTTCCTCCTGCAGCTCTGCCACTTGGCAACACAGACCCCCCAGTAGGCAAAAGTCTATCTCCTCGGCCCTGGTGAGAGGTCCTCAGCATCCCTCAGCCCCAGCCCTGCTGAACTGCAGGGTACTAATAACTACAAATCTGACTTCAAGCTGGCTGCGTGTATGCAGGCATGCAGATATATGCAGGGCTATATACATGCACAAACGTGATAAACTATTTTGAACCCTCACAACTCAGAAAATTTAAGATGAACCAATCTATTAGTTTTGTATTTGTTATCTTTAAACCATGCTAACACTCATCTGCAGTGACGCTAAATGGCAGGCAGGATAAAATTTGAATGCTATAATAGTGACCTAAATGTGCCAAGCCAGGGAAAGTCTCCCTGTTTCACGATTCCCACTTAATAAGCTATTCTGTCACAGAAACGGGATCATAGGACAATTGAGGCTGGAAGGGACCTCAGGAGATCTGTAGTCCAAAATGAAGTTAGAAGTTAGGTCAGTCATGAGGTTAGGTCAGGTTTCTCAGGGCTCAGCAGGTTCTCGAAAATCTCTGAGGGAGACTGTATAATCTCTCTCTCTCTGGGCAACCTGTTCTGCTGCTTGACTGATTCCATTCTGGGCAGTTTGTCTTCATAAGTTTCTCCTTGTATCCAGTCTTATGCCTGAGGTTGAGCTTCTGACTTCGTCTCCCTGTGAAAAACCTAGGCCCATCTCCTCAGTAACCTCCCTGCAGGTATTGGCAGGCTGCTCTTAGGTCCCCCAAAACCACGCTGGAAGCTGAGCTCCATCAGCCTCCCCTCACACGGTCTGTGCTCCAGGCCCTGGCCATCTTGGTGGATCTCCACTGAACTCACACAAATTCACCCTTCATTTTCTTGGGGTTCCAAAACTGAGCACAGTATCAAGTACAGAGTAGAGGAGATAATCACCACCTCCTGATCACCTGCTGGCTTTGCTCCTATTAACGCATCCCACAATGCTGTTTACCAGTTCCCCCAGGTGATTTTGAAGAGATGTGCTGCCCAAACTAGTCAGTCCCCAACCCTGTATAATTGCAAAGGGTTCTCCTTGTGCAGGGGCTAGACTTCACATTTGTCCTTACTGCATTTCATGAGGTGGTCCCATTCCTCCAAAACTTGTAGGTGCTTCCGTATGGCAGCATATTGACTTCCCCCTCTTGTTTTGCATCGTCGGGGAATTTCACTCTGCCATCTCCTCCAGGTCACTGATAAAGATGTTAAATGTAACCCATCTGTACTGGGTTCAGTTAGGATAGGGCTAATTTTCACCAGAGGCTGGGAGCTGGGCATAGCCAGGGTAGCTGATCCAAACTAGCCACTAGCCAAGGGGATATTCACAGAATCACAGAATGTTAGAGGTTGGAAGGGACCTCAAAGATCATCTAGTCCAACCCCCCTGCCAGAGCAGGATCACTTAGAGCAGAGCGCACAGGAACGCGTCCAGGCGGGTTTTGAATGTCTCCAAAGAAGGAGATTCCACAACCTCCCTGAGCAGCCTGTTCCAGTGCTCTGTCACCCTCACAGTGAAAAAGTTTTTTCTCATATTTTTATGGAATCTCCTACATTCCAGCTTCCACCCATTGCCCCTTGTCCTGTCATTGGACATCACTGAAAAGAGCCTGGCTCCGTCCTCCTGACATTCCCCCTTGACATATTTATAAACATGAATGAGGTCACCCCTCAGCCTCCTCTTCTCCAAGCTAAAGAGACCCAGCTCCTTCAGCCTTTCCTCATAAGGGAGATGTTCCACTCCCTTCATCATCTTTTTGGCTCTAATTCGATACCATTATGGCGTCATGCTTGGGGTATATAGAGGGAGCTGGCCGAGGCAGGGTTTCTCACTTTTTCCACCTCTCCTTCTGAGAGAACCTGCGTCGCTGGGTTCCGGGTGGTGAGACGTCCGCGTTACATATTACTCGCATTGTATCTGGTTAAACACTACTGTTGTTTCACTGTTATTATTATCATTTATGTTTCATCATTAAAACAAACTATTTTTATCTCAACCCCACGAGGCTCTGCCTACTGCTCCTTCCTGGCCCAGTGCGGGAGTGAGCGAATGAGTGGCCACGTGCTTTCTTTGTCTCTCCCAGCCGGGCAGTTGGCTTGAACCATGACGCCATCCCAGGACAGAACCCTGTGGCATCCCATATACCACCAGCCTTGAGGCAGAGCAGCTCTCTGAGTCCGACCATCCAACCATTCTTTCTACCCTTCTTGTTGACTGACGCCTCCTAAGCCCAGAACTAGGCTATTCACAGGTGCGAGAGAAAAACGTTCATGCTACAGCATAAACTGCCAGAATACCCATTTCTTATCTAATTAAATATGGCCTGGATTGAAATGCTCTATGGATTACCACCTGGACCAGGTGGTAAACTCCCAGGAGGGAGCTGAACTTGCAGCTTCCTCTCCCATCCCAGGAATCACGCCTTCATCTCCCAGCTCCAGCCACTACAGCACATTTCACCCTGTGACTGGCAGGCTAATCTCCATCCACCCCCGTTCTGTAACTCTGCAACTGCCCATTTCTCTCCCTGACCTCTTGCTCCACCTCTGCAGTAAATCACCCAACCTTTCATCCCAGCTGGCCAAAGTGCTCCCTCTGACACAAGCTTGCTAAGCCGAAGGGATTGTTTAAATGACAGCACATTCCCGGAATCTAAACTTGTTACCAACTTGTTACCAGTCTCCTCTCAGCACCATGCATTTATACTGCTTCCTTTCAGGAGAGAAAGTGCTGCATGACTTGGTCATCAGGAACTGTTCAGGCAGTGTTCAGTGGGGTTACTCCTCTTTGCAGAGGGATGAAATACTTTTAGTTTTCTATTCATAGAGACATTTTCTCTAAGTCACCTGAACACCACCACTATCTCAAACTCAATGCATTATTTAAAGGCCATCTACAAGAATCTGCAAGTTTGCATTTTTTTATGCATTTCTTTTGGACCTCTTTTTTCCCCCGAATATTCTCAGGGTTTGAGAAGCGTATTTATTCCCTTAGCTCATTCCACCAGTTTTCATTTGTTATCAGTTTTCCTCTTGTGTAGCTCTGGCTCTCAGCCACAGCAAATCTGTGCAAACAGGTACCTGTTCCAGCGGCGGCAGGAGATGAACCTTCCTTCTCAGGGGCTGTTTTTAATCACTGCTGCTCATTGAAGCCTCGTGGGCCAGTGAACGTACAGCAAAGAGCGGAGTGTGTCTGCTCTTGACAAAACAGGCAGAACTTTAAGAGCTTTAGACAAGCTTTTTCTTGAGATAAACTCATTTTTTTCTAATTTGTATGTGTGCTATTAGACACGACTGACAAGAAGGAACAGTGTAGAGCAGGTGGGAACCCACGGCAAAAACATCAAAAGAAACTGAGAAGATGCAGAAGATACAAATGGAGCGTACATGCTGATTTTGGTTTTAGCACATCACTCTTACATTCTGAGGAGTTTTCCATAGCTACTGCCAATCTTTTATTGAACTCAGATGCTGCCTGCTATTGCAAAGCACCAGCGCACTCTATTTTCCCATGAGGACTTGAACTTTCTTCCCTAGTTTGGCAGCTCTCCCCTGTGTAGCAGCTAAGACCACTTCCACAGCAGTCTATGCTGCAGGAAGAACAAATCATGGTTCAAATAAAAAAAATAATATACTATGCTTAAGTCTTGCAACCTCGTTCTTAGGACCATTTCACTACAGCCTGCTCCAGCATATTAAAAATGCAAACGTGTAAAGTGGGAAAATACAAGGTACAACCTAACAGGCACTGGAGTTCTTACCAGTGAACGTTTTCACAGGTGCGCACAGAACCCAAGACCGAGTTATGTGGGTTTTTCAGCATGTACTCATGACCTGCCCTCTCATGAACGTACCGCATGACAAAACCGTTCCATTCCAGTTCCTACGCTGTAGGAAATTAAAATATCAGGCGTTTCAGAAGACTGACAACAGAAATAGCAGAAAGGAAGTAAATGCACGCATCTGTTACTTTAATATCCATGAGTCTTACATGGTTGTATTTCTGCCACGTGAGACAGGAGAGTTTTCCCTGGCCGTACGTAAAGCTGTCAGTGTTCTAGATTCTCCTCTCATACGCAGCATTTCAGTACCTCTCAGCTCCAGGAATGTATCCATAGTAGGTACCAAAGGACAGGAAAAATCAAGTCTCTCAGAGACCACCCACTATGCACACAGTACCTTACTTTTTTTTCAGGCGAGTTGGCATGCACTCCATATAAATGTTACACCATTTCTAGCATAGTTAGTAGCTTAGCAGCAGTTAGATACTATCAAGTACAGGAGAAAGTTCTCAAGAAAAACCCCACTGTGCTGTGCAGTATCAGTGTGACAGATGACCCCCATCAGCTCCAGAGGTTAATTTTTTGTGATAAAACCTGATTTTATATTCGTGAAAGCGTGGATGAGGCTGCACGCAGATGCTCAGGGGATAACCAGAATCAAGAACTGCTCTTAGACTCATGTGAGTCCTGGTAGAATCCAACACTTACCACTGACCTCCTGGAAGTATTTCATAGAAGGCCTGGACGCAGACTCTACTATCCTGTTGTACATTCACTGGGTTAGAAATAGCAGAACACCCAGAAAGAATGCCTGCACAGGAAATAAAGTTTAAAAGATGTTCAAAGGTCTGAATCTATTCAGTGTAAAAAAAAAAATAATAAAAAAAATTAGATGTAAAAGCAAAAGGCTCATGTGAAAAACTTGAAGCAACTTCCTGGATGAGACGAAACCAACACTGGTTTTGAAACGGACATGACAGAACAGAAGAATGGAGAAATGTGAAAATCTCCCTGTCTAGTAGAGGCAACGGCTGTCAGGAACATCACATTTCATTACCAAGAATATGGAATCTAGACATTCAAATAGGGTATCCACCTTGGAAGCCCCCGAGTTGTCTCAGTCATTCATCCCAGGAACTTAAACTGAGCAGTATTTGGGGTTTTTTTTTAGTCCGTAATGAAATGGGATGACCCAGCTACTTAACTACTTTTAAATCCTCATCAGTCTTGAGTTTAAATAAAAGCAGTGTGTCCTAAGCAGGGATGGTTTAGTACTGGGGACTACTTTCTCTTGTCAAGGAGCTGTAAGAATGATACTGCTTCCTCAGGTAGAGAGGCAAAGTCACCAGTGACGTATAGACCAGGCTCACAGAAATATGCACAGGGAACTGAAAAAGTGATTCTTTTCTTGAGTAATTTTTGAAACGTGTTCCTTTCTCTCTTAGTATGGAGGTAAAAGGACTGAACTGCACCCAAAAGCCATTCCCCAGTCAAATAAGAGTCCCCTGTAGGGTCACACAATAGAAGAAGACCTTTCTCAGTAAAAGCTCGTCAAGTCAGTCTTAAGAGTGAATCAGTTGCTAGCATGACAGGAGATCACACAGTAGAGAAATGGCATGTGAAAAGCTATTTCATCCCAGAATTTAAAGAACAAGCCTGGCATGAGCTACACTGTCCATACAAACTTACACAGCACAGAGGGTGAACAGGGTAGTATAACACGTCCCTGAAGACAGCAAAAAACATTCTTCAACCTTAAAAAGCAAATTCTTTTGGTAAATGTGTACATATGTAGGCAGAGACAAAAGGTTTGCAATTCTGTGTTTACTAAACAGACAATCTTTCAAAGCTCCACCTTCATTTCGCTGCTTTAAGCCAAGTATTTGTATATATAAACAACATATGAATGTTTTAAGTGTACGTGCATCAAACAGAAGGAAGGCCCTGACTGCTGAAAGCTGTTTTACAACTCTACAGGCTCCAAGAGAAACTGGTTTACTCTGAAAACAAGTATTTGAGGTTAAACAACATTTAAGATTTTTCTGTGGTGAAGGCCGTGGTGTGTAGCAGCAACACACTACTTATTCTATATTATTAATAGTTTCTTTTTTTTAGGCAGATCATAGTTGGTTCTTTTAGCCAAATTTGCATAAACAGAAAACAATATGAAAGAAAACCATGTTCCAAATTCAACATCAAATAGTAGCATTGAAACGAAGATGGTAGAGTTTTGAATAAATTAATGAATTAAGTATGGATTTAAAGTGTTCTCCTGATACATCAAGTATTTTATCTAAACTAAATATGATAGCACTAAGTGACACTAGTTCAGTGTTATAGCCATCTCTCACTTTCTCATTTTGGATAAATACAAAACCAGAGATCAGGCAACGGATGCTGATCTGGTATTATATAACAGAGTTATAAAAAAGTAAACAAGTAGCAGAGCACCTTAGGAAGAAGAAAACAATATTCATTTTTAGGTCTTTGCAGAGATGAAATACTATCCCATGCAGAATTAGCGTAATATCCCATAACCCACTGTCACACGCTTGTCAGGATAGTACTCAAATACATAACCGTGAGAGTTGCTGAAGTGATCCGTATATCATTAATAATTTTTCCTGTTCCTGCCAGTATATACAAGAAAATGTTTTGGCAAAACATGATCTACCCTACTGCAACAAATCTTTATTTTCTCTCATGTTCCTACTAAAGACTTGCTTCTTTCCCTAATGCAAAGAGCAAGAAGTGAACTCCACTTCTACCCAAATACCTCCAACTTAATTCTTCCTTTTGGTTTACACTCTGCTTCATATTTGGGAGCACAGAGTTGGCTACTTATGCTTCAGAGGAGTACTTGACAGGTCAGATATTAGAAGACAGCTTCAGAATTTTGCAGAAGTATTGTAACCTTGGAAGGAGTTTCATTCACTAGATATTGTGAAACCGAGATACCAAAACACAGCAGCCGTTCAACTACTAGTTCTCTAGTTCGACTACAGAACTTGTGCACATCTTTTCCGACGCACACGGCAGTCGGGCGCTATTCTGCTGCCTGCTTTTGTTTCACAACTTGATGGCTGTGAAACAAGCAGCATGATGGCTGCATTTAGAATCATGGAAAATCTTAACTAGGAAGGAACTCATAAGGATCATGGAATCCAACTCCCACCTCCTCACAGAACTACCTAAAACTAAACTGTACGACTAAAAGCATTGTCCAGATGCACCTTGAGCTCTGGTAGGCTTGGTGCCGTGACCACTTCCCTGAGAGCCTGTTCCATTGACCAACCACCCTCTCGGAGAAGAACTGGTGTTGCAAATGAGAAAAATTCGGAAACCTGGCTGGTTGGGACCCACTGAAGGGAATGAAAAGCAGCAATGACTGGACAGAAGACACACATTGTCCACAGAAGAGGACATACATATGTAAGAGAAGGGGGGGAACCACCCCGAGTTGCTAAGGAGGTGTATCAAAATTAGTAGTCAAGACTGGGTCATCAGGGTTTCACAAAAAGCTGCTAAGAAAAGAGGTCATATTGAAAGAGAGGCACTGTAGATGGCATTATTGATGGTTACACATCACTATCTGCAGTGAGCACCTGTGAAGACTGTTGCTATTAGGCAGCTTTCAGAGCTTTTTTTTTTCAGATAGCTTTTATCTTGGCCTCTTCTCCCTTGTTTTTAGTGTCGCATTTAAATGGATGCTGTCTTAACTTGATCTTACTGATGGGGGTTGGAATCCTCTACTAGGATTCCTTAGTAAGGACATTTGCCTAAATCTGAATCAAAGAAACTCTGTATCAAAGAAAGCAACATATCCTCAGTTGTCCCCTCTTAAATAAATACTATTAATGATATCATCATGATCAATAACTTTGCTTCCCTCATAGAGGCTTTCATCTGGAACAGAAGACTCCTATCACTGGTCATCTCGTATTGAGTAACTGCTTTCCCATCTCATTTACCTGTTGTTTCCCTACCCTTTCTTCAACTCTCTAGCACCTTTCAGATTAATAACTCATTTCTAATATCCCAATTTTCACCCAACACACCTCAACACAGCACTGTTTGTGCATCACCTAAACCACATGGAATATAGCAGAAGATAAATACAAAGCAAATAAAACCATAATTTTTCTCTCCCTCCTCCAGTTTTTATCCGTTAAAATGCAAGGATAACAGCAAATGCCTTTTAGGGAAAATACAAAAGCGGTTTCTGCTGCCTTTCAGTACTTTGCAGGTCAAAGGCTCCAAGGAATTGGTGATGTACATCAGGTTCATGTAACATGTTACTGCATCTACAGATGTAGCTACAAAAAAAAAACAAACCCAAAACCTTGCTGCTTAAAATGAACACCTTATTGTTTTATTAAATACGGATTGAAAACTCTTCTGTTCTTCAAAAAAAAAATATCTTTAGTTTACAAGAATTTAATTTTGCTGAATAGAAACATACTACAAGGAACATAGAAACCTGTGAGCTTAAAATACATCTTCCAAAAAGCCAGCTGTTCCCCACCAGACTACTTCAAGGTGCTGTGACTTTAGAAAAAAGCTGGTTTACATTATCAGCACATCTTCTCAAAATATTAAAGAAAAAGCTTTTTAGGGCAAGAATGGTTCATTTTAACACACTCCTTTATATTATAATACCAACCGAAGTTACTACTAAAATCATTACTAAGCTCACATGTTCTCTTACATTGCATGTTATAATTACAATTGCTTTCCATCTGTAGAAAATTAATAAAATGAAACGATACTGGCAGAGCCTAATATCTAAAACCTTCAGCTCTCTGGATCTGTTCAGAATCACATAACAAATCTGTGAACTGCATTTTTCTTTTTTATAATAATAAAATTACTTCCAAGCAAGCAGCCAGCATATGCAAGAATACTGCTTTGATTTTCAAAATACTGTCCTCCTTTGTATGTACACATGCGAGGTAGGACACAAGCATCAGAAACATGTCTAGCCAAATGAAACACCTTGTAAGACATAATCCATCCTCCAAAGAAACTATACGCTGAAACTAATTACAGCTTATCACATGATTACTAAAATACTGATTGGCAGGGGTAGAAATCTGTAGTTGACTTTCTAAGAAGGTAGATATGATGTGATGCTGCTATCTCAAAATATACGATACGCATCTTCATTATAGAATCAAAGTGCTAGTAAAAAGCCCATCATGACTGTAATGAGGCACTGAAAAAAAGTAAGCATGAAACCTTTTCACTACTACACGTGCACACTCTACAACACTACATATTTCATGTCTATACAAATATAATGGCACTCGGTGAACTCAGATCTTTGAGACAGCAGAATTTGAAGAACTTGCTTTAAAACAAATTGGGTGGTGGTGGGTTGTTTTTTTTCCGTATTGCTATTCCAGTTGCCAACATTCAGCTTCTTCCTTTTCCACTAGCAACAAAATACCAGAAGCTGTACTCTCTGCAGTGAAGCAGGTGTCCCAAGTGTGCTGGACAAATCTACTGACACAGCAGGAAGTCTGCTTGTGTCTCTGGAAAACAAGTCACTTCGTCAGCGTTAGGAAATTGCACCTAAATTAGCAAATGTCTTCTGTAAAGGCAACAGCCAAAGAAGATGCAAACACTGGAACAGCAATGGGTGAGCCTAACTGGAAACAAGAACGCATTCAGGTTCTTCTACTCCTGACGGACGGCTGGACAGAGGGTCCTGGTCAGCTGATTTTATCTTTTTGGTTGTCCTAGAGCCATCAGACCAGTGGGACGGCCCCACTTACAACTCATCGGTGTTTGCAGATCCTCTGCCTTGGGCAAACACGATGGTATAACTGAAAGGGTTTCTTAAAAAAACCCACCAAACACAACTCTTTGTAAAATAGGTACCGCACCTACCTTGATGAGGCAGAGATGTATCAATCTCTACAACACACACATAGATATATATTTAAACACAGACAAGTTTTGAAAATATTTCCATCCAAACTCAGAATTTTATACACCTGGGGTATCCAGTTTTCAGACGCATGTATGCTCTTTTCATTACATGCCCTGTATGCATGAGTGTTAAAATACTCAAACATAACAGTGTGCTTGGTTTTGTACTTGTACTTACACAGGACGAATATATCTCAGAACTAACCTCACAGAACCACAGGGATGTAAACTTGCAGGATTCAAAACCCATCATGTGTGCTCACAAAAGCAGACTTTGAATCTGTTAAAACCTCCATGTGGCGGAGGTGGAGGGGAAGGCAAGAAAGCTGCACACGCACCTCTATGTGAAGTTTGGTGATCGTGTTTTTCAGAACATCAGATGGCAAATGCTATGCAAGAATAAAATATTTAATCTTCAAGCCTATGTTTTTTGCAAGTTACAAACTGAGCATATTCATTTTCAGTGGAAATATCTTTAATATGAATGTTTTTTTTTGTAAATTCTGAAGTTTTTGCTCACATAGATTGAAATGTCAAGACAGTAGATGCCAAAATATTTGAAAAAGGGTTCAATTTTACTAGAAAACAAAGTCAACTGGCAGAGTCAAGTAGCGTTAAAACAGGATTCTAGGTTATCCTAGGTGGAAGAGGTGTACTCACGCTAGAACTTCCAGCAGTTTCATGTTTCCTTCCTATTAGTGGATTAGCTAGCCCTAAATATTAATCATGTCGGTGGCAAGTAAAAAACAAATCCTATGCTTCAGGAATCAGAGTGAATTATTCTTAAACACTAGTACCAACATTACAACTGCTGTTTGCATTTTGCACATGAACTGCAGATCACTGAAAGTTTCCTGTTGCACTGCAGCAAGAAAAGAACAGGTAACGTGAATAAGCTTAATTTGCTGCAAAGTACAGCAAGATACTTCGGTAATCTCACAAAAATTTCATACCGGAACTTGTTACAGTGAGTTCAATTTGATCTTTTAATGTAATACAGTACATTTTTATAAACTTAACATTATCATTGCAGAAGAGCATGCTAACTGAATGTTAGCAATTTATCTTTGATACATAATTATACTCTACTGTAGCTACTGTATGCAGATCTCAAAATGTTAGTACATAAAATATTCATTTTCTTTATGAGATGAGAATGAACCTAGAAGAGGTTTGAATATAAGAATGAAATATTTGCTGTGCCTATTTCTCAAGAAATAATGAATTACACATTATAACCCAAGAAATCAACATTTAAATTGCAAAACTATAGTTTAAATTTACATTAAACATTATGATCTGTAATGTGCATCAATATTTGATGAAGTTTAACCTAACTGTGTTTATGCACATAAAGCCTCAAGAGTCTGCAGCAGTTTCAGCATCAATTTTTCCTATTTTTTTGTATAAAATGGACTTAAAGGTACATCTTCCATAAATGGTTTCAGTGCAATTCTGTCAAAGAGGAAAATATAAAGCTAGCTTTCAATCATTTTATACCATTAAAAAAAAAGAAATCTAACTCCAGCAACTTGCATTTGCACTGCTGAAGCATAAGTAAGCCAGTTCCATTGTGCCAACTATTTCAAAATCAATACAAATCAACCGTAATTGCCTTCTTCGGCAGCATTTCCCCCGTATCAATAGGTATAAATGCTGAAAAGCTGAATACTGGCGGTGGAGGGGCAGGTAGTTAAGCTCAGGCAGAATGAACTCATTGTTTACAACACCTCTTTCCATTGGGAAAATACGCAGAAAGAAATGCATAATGAAAAGATTCTACATGTTTCTTTACTAGTGAACTTATAATTTGAAAATCAGTAAATCCACGGTTTAGTATTATCCTTTCCTCTAACCTTTACAGGCTACCTTGCAACTATAACTAATTTACTGATGGATTATATGAAAATGCTCCATTATTAAATGAGATAAAATTTTCTAAAGTTAGAAATTGATTTTCTCACATGTTGTCAACAGTCAGGGAACCAGAGGGAGAACGGCACCTGGAATTGTAACATGTGCTTGGCTAAGCATTGTGTAGTAACCTATACATTTTGGTTCGAAGACAGTTTGTAAACTGTAAAACTGCATACAGGATACTGCTTTAAGGATTTTGTTTCTATTTCTTTTGCGGATTATAAAAAAACAAACCCAATGAAAACAAAAACGCGACCTCTCTATGGTAGCACAAAATAAAAATGGAGCTTCAATCTGGAATACCTTGACTGCAATAATCAACAGCTGGCTATTCAACAAAAACTTAGCTCTTCATACCAAAAAAATTTGGCTCAAAAAACCAAAAACAAAACAAAAAGGTACAATAAACTCTCAATAAAAGGTTCTCTCATGAGGCAACCTACCATACACTACTGCTAGATACGAGTTTCCAAAAAAACATTACATCCCATTTTCAGCACATTTTTCATAAACATGCAACTTCACTATAAAGTACAAAACACTTGGCTCTCAAGAACAGCTTTATAAAGACACACTGCATCAATAAAATTTTTTCTTTGTGATTAACTTTACATTGTAAGAAGAACTGTATTTTCACTAATGTTTATATATCAGATTTCATATTATAATGTAGTAATAATTTGCTCTTTGTGAACATCATGTTCAGAAGGAAGGATCTATACACATTAACATACTAGACTATTAAAAACTCAGTTACAGAATTTTATTGATACAGTAGATTAATAAAAACTGATAGGGGAAGATAAAATGGGTAGGGTATTCAGTACATTATTTAATAACACACTTTTTAAAATTAAAATATTTTAAATCCTTTTTGAGTTTTCAATGCCACTAGAAGTCCAGAAAAGTCTGGCATCAATACTGAGGTGTAAAACGCGTCAAACAACTTCTTTCACAATTTGCATCTCTTGTATTATTCTATCCAACATTGTTCAACTGTAAAAGAAAGTACTTTAGCACCTCTGGTGATAGGTAGGTGCCTAAAGGTAAACACTAGGTTAGACTCATGAAGGAAACAAAGACCACTTTTTTTTTCTTCTTCTCAACAAATAGTGGCAAAAGAAAGTGGCACTATTTTGTTCAACTGATTTTTTTTTTTCACAGTTAAATGTCAACAAGAGTACAAATACGAACACTGACAGATATTGCTTGAGATAATTTTCAACAAACTCTGTTCTTTTTTAAATCAATAGATTCAATAAACAGTGGGGTACTGTCAGTTTAAAGCCGCAGATAAAAGCTATACAAGCACTTTAGAAGTCAGAAACATTAAAAAAAACTATTTACAGTTTTCTTCTTTAGTTCATATGTCTACAAAGCCAGCGCACATTACACTTCACAAAAATCCACAGTTAATGATATCAACATGTGTGTGGCTAAAGCTTGTGACCTAGGGACTGCAAATGCAGGGGCAGTAAAGTAAAATAGGTTTTGTCTTTTTTTTTCAGCAACCCCGTTTGTGCACTAACAGCTTCATTCAGTCTCAAGCTTTATCTTAAAAGCATTCTTCAAAGCTTTCACCTGGAAGGCTGATAACTACATGCTCACTCATCGCCTTTCCCTTTTGGAAGTTCTGCGGCGGACCTGTTTGGAGAGAAAGCATTTTAGATGTTTTTACAGGAAAAAAAAGTAAAATATATAAGAATAAATATATTCTAAAATGGAAAAAATGCTTAGTCTCACAGTGACACTTGAGTAGCTGTATATAGTGTCATTTGCTACTCATTTTATCACGTGTATAAGCCTAGTCTACAACCAGGGCATAACTTTCATTGACGTTACTGAGCCTGTGTCCTTCAAGTAACCAGAAATAAACTTTTTCTCTTTTTCAGAGTTTTCATACACTCAGATGCTCCAACCATCAGGTGTATTCACAAGTGTGAGGGCATTCGTAGTTACAGTCCCCTCTATGAAAACACGCAGAGCATGGGGAAGGAACAAGAGGAGTGAGAAATGCGCACACCTGCAGGGTTACAGGCTTACTGGCACTGCTGGGATGGTCCCTGTGACCAGAGCACTGGAATGGAAGGATCCAGGCTCTGCAGGAAGAACAGGCAAGGAAGACAAGGAGAGGGCAAGGAGCTTCGCCTGGGGATGGATGAAGAGCCAACCGAGAGCTTACGATGAGTGCAGGGAGAGGTGATGTTACAGCAGGGGTCTGCTACAGACCACTCGATCAGGAAGACTGAGCACATAAGGCTCTCTATAGACAGACAGAAGCAGCCTTGTGTTCAGAAGCCCTGGTCCTCATGGGGGACTTCAACAACCCTGATATATCTGTTGGATGGACAACACGGCCGAGCACAGAGCCATTCAGGAGGTTCCTGGAACATTTGGATGATAACTTCCTTCTCCAAGTGACAGAGGAGCCAACAAGGAGAGGTGCTATGCTGGACCTAGTACCCATCAACAAGGAGGGGGCTGGTGGGAAATGTGAAGCTCAAGGGCAGTCTTGGCTGCAGAGACCATGAAATGGTGGAATTCCTTTGGGCAGCACAAAGGGCACGCAAGCAGCTCACTGGCCTGGACTTCAGGAAAACAGACTTTGGCCTCTTCAGATAGCAGCTTGGGAGAGTACCAGGGGATAAAGCCCTGGAGGGCGAAGGAGCCCAAGAAAGCTGGTTAATATTCAGGGATCACCTCCTCCAAGCTCAGGAGCAATGCATCCTGACAAAGAGGAAATCAGGCAAAAATGGGCCAGCAATGTGTACTCGCACTCCTGAAAGCCACCTGTACTCTGGCTGCATGAAAAGCACCATGGCCAGCAGATCAGGAGAGGTGATTCTGCCCCTCTGCTCTTGTGAGACCCCACCTGCAGTGCTGTGTCCAGCTCTGGGGCCCCAACAAAAGAATGACATGGACCTGCTTGAGTGAGTTCAGAGGAGGGCCACGAAGATGATCAGAGGCTGGGGTACCTCCCCCTATGAGGACAGGCTGAAAGAGTTGAGGCTGTTCAGCCTGAAGACCTTACAGTGGCCTGCCAACACTTAAAGACGGCCTATAGGAAACCTGGGGAGGGACTGTTCACAAGGGCATGTAGTGATAGGACAAGGAGTAATGGTTGCAGACAGAGGGTAGACTTAGATATTAGGAAGAAATTCTTGAATGTGAGAGTGCTGAGACACTGAAACACGTTGTGCCAAGAAAGCTGTGGATTTACAGCTCTTGGAAGGCGGGGCTGGCCACTTGGGAAGAATATAAGGCTGTTGTCCGAGGATGTAGGGAGGCAACTAGGAAAGCAAAGGCCTCCCTAGAATTGAACCTGGCGAGAGGGGTCAAGGACAACAGGAAGAGCTTTTTCAAATACGTGGCAGATAAAACTAACACCAGAGGCAATGTAGGCCCACTGATGAATGAGGTGGGTGCCTTGGTGACAGAAGATACAGAGAAGGCAGAGTTACTGAATGCCTTCTTTGTCTCTGTCTACTCTGCCGGAGGCTGTCCTGAGGAGCCCCGTTCCCCTGAGGCCCCAGAGGAAGTCAGGGCAGTGGAGGAGTTTGCTTTAGTCGATGAGGACTGGGTTAGGGACCAATTAAGCAATCTGGACATCCATAAATCCATGGGTCCAGACGGGATGCATCCACGGGTGCTGAGGGAGCTGGCTGATGTCATTGCTAGACCACTCTCCATCATCTTTGCCAAGTCTTGGGAGATGGGAGAGGTGCCTGAGGACTGGAGGGAAGCAAATGTCACTCCAGTCTTCAAAAAGGGCAAGAAGGAGGACCCGGGTAACTATAGACCGGTCAGCCTCACCTCCATCCCTGGGAAAGTGATGGAACAACTTATCCTTGGTGCCATCTCAAGGCATATCAGGGATAAGAGGGTCATTAGAGACAGTCAACATGGCTTCACCAAGGGGAAGTCGTGCTTGACTAACCTCATAGCCTTTTATGAGGATATAACAAGGTGGATAGATGATGGCAGAGCAGTGGATGTGGTCTACCTTGACTTCAGTAAAGCATTTGACACAGTGTCCCACAGCATCCTTGCTGCTAAACTGAGGAAGTGTGGTCTAGACTCTCGGGTAGTGAGGTGGACTGTGAACTGGCTAAGGTGAAGAAGCCAAAGAGTCACGGTCAATGGGGCGGAGTCTGGTTGGAGGCCTGTATCCAGTGGAGTCCCTCAAGGGTCGGTACTGGGACCAGTATTATTCAATATATTCATCGATGACTTGGATGAGGGACTAGAGAGTACTATCAGCAAGTTTGCTGATGACACCAAGCTGGGAGGAGTGGCTGACACACCAGAAGGCTGTGCTGCCATCCAGCGAGACCTGGACAGGCTGGAGGGTTGGGCGGGGAAAAATTTAATGAAATATAACAAGGGTAAATGTAGGGTCTTGCATCTGGGTAGGAACAACCCCAGGTTCCAGTATAAGTTGGGGAATGACTTATTAGAGAGCAGTGTAGGGGAAAGGGACCTGGGAGTCTTGGTGGACAGCAGGATGACCATGAGCCAGCACTGTGCCCTTGTGGCCAGGAAGGCCAATGGCATCCTGGGGTGTATTAGAAGAGGGGTGGTTAGTAGGTCAAGAGAGGTTCTCCTGCCCCTCTACTCTGCCCTGGTGAGACACCATCTGGAATATTGTGTCCAGTTCTGGGCCCCTCAGCTCAGGAAAGACAGGGAACTGCTGGAGAGAGTCCAGCACAGGGCAACTAGGATGGTTAAGGGAGTGGAGCATCTCCCTTATGAGAAAAGACTGAGGGAGCTGGGGCTCTTTAGTTTGGAGAAGAGGACACTGAGGGGTGACTTCATTAATGTTTACAAATATATCAAGGGTGAGTGTCACGAGGATGGAGCCAGGCTCTTCTCGGTGACAATCACTGATAGGACAAGGGCTAATGGGCTGAAACTGGAACACAAGAGGTTCCGCTTAAACTCGAGAAGAAACTTCTTCTCAGTGAGGGTGACGGAGCCCTGGAACAGGCTGCCCAGAGAGGTTGTGGAGTCTCCTTCTCTGGAGACATTCAAGACCTGCCTGGACACGTTCCTGTGTAGCATAATCTAGTCATTCCTGCTCTGGCAGGGGGATTGAACTTGATGATCTTTCGAGGTCCCTTCCAATCCCTAACATTCTATGATTCCATGATTCTCTGAAAGTGTTCAGAGCCAAGTTGGATGGGGCTTTGAGCAACTTGGTCTACTGAAAGGTGTCCCTGCCCATGGCAGAGTGTTTGGAATAAGAAGTCATCTAACCCAAATAATTCTATGATTCTACAATTTTTAGTATTGCTACTAACATTACTAATGCATTTGTATGAAATAAACATTAAAATTAACTTCTTGAACATATATGCATATGCTAGTAAGAGGAAGAAATTGGTTTATAATTCTGCTTCAAGATTCCATGCTTCTAGTACTATTGTGTACCCATTTTGTATATAGAAATATTATTCACTATTATAATCCAGTTGAGAAGAATGTGCATGAATTACCTGGAAAATAATTCCATGACAACTCAGATAAAAGCTATACAGAATAGAAAATTCAAGATGCTTGACAAAAAGAAACACAGCTTCTCTGGAAACTACAGTGCAGCACCACTACACCACAGTGGCAGCTGACAACCATGTCATTCATTTTAAATACGGAAGGTTAAGTTCTAATAATAGAAGTCATTCTCTGAACATCAATCTACAGAGGACACCACAAAGATTCACAAAGTCAGTCTCAGGCATTTCTCTTACATTGATTGTGGAAACTTCCTCTTCTTCCGTTACTTCTTCCTGGGGAATGTCGTCACTGACAGGTGAACTACTCTGAAATACATCCATCTCTTCACTAGATTCATTCTCTTTACTGGCTGCTTGTTTGGAACGTCCTGCACGGCTACAATCAGAAGAAAAACAAACATCAGTTTCACAGTGTATGGATCTGCACATATACAAGCCATATGAGAGCAAACACTCCACAAGAAGAGCAGCTTTAAAATTTCATGGTATATAATACTCCTGTCTTACATATCTACCTAGTTCACCCATACACAGAACAGAAGTGGAACTAGGAGGCTCGACAACTGCATTTGAAAAACCAGTTCGTCCAGAAGAGAGGGCCAGAAGTACAAAGTTGAACAATTTTTGCCTCTTCTAGACAAGACAGATTTTTCTCTTCAGTGCCAGAATAGAGGCCAAAGAAGGTTGATGTAACAGTAACCAGTGACCAGGAAAAGCCAAACAGCCAGAGACTGAATACATGTTTGTTTTTCTTCCCTTCTATTCAAATCCATGAATAGATGTATTCTACTTGCATAGGAGTTTATACACAACAAGATTTTAGTAAGTGCTTCTGTGTTTTTTACAGACCTAAAAAGAACTCACGTTGCTATTTATTTATTTATTGCTACTGAAGAAATTAATGCTGTAGCAAAGCTAAATGCAAATCTTTCAAGTTAGGTCATGCTAGAGATAATCAGGATAACAAGACCTTAATTGAGATAATCAAGAACAATCAGTCAACAATATCTTAAATTGTCTGTGTTAGTCATGGGAGCTGAACCGCAAGCAAAAAGCGCACTTTTGCTTAAAATGAGAACTAGTCTTCTCCATGTCTTTAAAAATAAATAAATACATACATACATACATAAATTGATCAAGAAGCCAATTAGGTATGTATCCAAAACGACACAGCTGCACTCACATTACCATTTCAGTTTGGGTCACTAGCACAATTCAGAATCAAATCACTGAATCATCCTGTTTACTGCAGACTGTCTTGGTGCACCCAAACTACGTGACTTTTGGTTTAAATTGAACCAGAAACGTTGTTCCAGGCAGACAACAGACACGCTTCAATCCCCAGTGGGAGCAACAACTATCCTCTGACAGCAAACAATACACATGGTGGGAATTTACAGTGCTGAGAATTACACTAAAAATCTGTCCAAAATAAAAATCTCTGAATTGCGTATAGTCATTGCAGTATAATGGGGGTTTGGGCACCAATCAGCCAACATGGCATCCTTTAAGAAACAGCACAATTGAGCCCAACTCAAGCTTTCTAAGACTAACAGAAGCAATGTAAGTGAAAGGGAAGCAGAAGAATTATTCACAAGACAGGTTTCTTCTCACATATTACAATAAAAGCCTGCTGACATGCACTGGTTGGTCACCCAATTAACTATCAGGTTATACACTATCGTCTTACAGGTAGAATTCCAAATTATTATGCAACATCAATCCCCAAGGAGCCCAGAAAGCTTTAAGCATTTGGATTAAATATGTTCTATCTTGTAGTACCCAGTGCTGCTCAGTCTATCGGTTTCCTTCGTTTAAAACTGCTGTAGATATGTATGGAGAAAAGGGCAAAAGGTCTGACCATAGTGCACTTGGAAGACTGAGGAATCACTGTGGTTTCACTTTTTTCTTCCAGATTTGGAAAAAAAGTCAAAATTTGGGTGGTCTAAGTACAAACAAATAAATACAGTATTTTTTTGGATGAAATCCAGAACAGACCCAACAACTCTGACCCCTGAAATAACTTACTTGGGCTCCCCATGCCAGGAACAATGTAAGGACACACGAACAAAGAGCTACGCCTGTTACTGATCACGTGTACTGACACAGTTTACTTTGTTTAAAACTGGTTAAAGAAACACACCGAGTTCACTGATTTCACCTAGAAGCGAATTAGAAGCTATTTAAATATTTACTAAAGGGTACATTTGACAAATGTCACAAAGCACATCACCCAACACTAATTCGTTGGCACATCTTCTCTGCACAACAGTAAGAGTCTCCAGCTCTTGTGCCACTGCATGTGTAGTAGTGACTTCTGTAGTGACCAAGGCAGTGTCTGGACCCATGGTTTTGGTTACAGAGGAAAGGAGTAGGAGAGGTCTGACCCAAGGCAGGGAAAAAGCACTCTGGAAAGATCAGGATATCTCACATGCAAAATGCCACAACATATGATTTAGTGTGAAACTAGGATTTGAATTGAGGGTACAAATAAACTTGTTGAGGCAAAGACTTCCCACATGGAAGATCGCTGGGAACAGGAAAATTAGTACATCAAACCACCAGAGGAAGATCAACGTGATGCTAATTGAGCCCAGAAACTAGAAAAAACAGAGTAATGCAAAATGTCAGACTGAAGATGTTAGTAGCACCCTAGGGAATTTAATCACCAGGTTCTGAAAAGTATCTTGCAAATCTGTTCCATGAGCTGCAGTTTGAAACCAGTCGGCAAATACTGGCACAGGTTGCCCAGAGACATGGTGGAGGCTCCATCTCTGGAGACATTCAAGGTCAGGCTGGACCAGGCTTTGAGCAACCTGATCTAGTTAAAGATGTCCCTGCTCACTGCAGGGGGGCTGGACTAGACAACCTTTAAAGGTCCCTTCCATCCCAAAACATTCTATGATTCTATAAGTCCTGTCCACTCGTACACCTTTGCTTTACATATATTGCATATATATGTACAGAAAAGGTAGAGATAGCTGTAGTTTCTGACAGCACGCACAGGAAATGAATCCAGCCACAGAGCTTACCTTTATTTTGGAGTTTAATACGCCTCAGAATTTTCAAGAACTACTTATCCTTCCTAGATCGGAGCAGATTTTATTAATTCAGAAAGGATTCAGGTGGATCATAAGAAGGCCACAAATTAGGAAGTAAGTGAACATTAATTTAAGGAGAAGCAGAATAAACTTAATTCTCCACAACACTGTTTCACCACAGTAACAGTTTGATTCGTCCTGTCTGAAATTAATGGAAGCACTTCTCACTCATTCAAGCCCTCGTGAGATTTACTGTCTTTTCTCCTAGAAGAGCAAAGCTCTATATGCTACCTGAGCACATTAAATTTATTCATAGCCTCGTGCTCTGGTTTGAGATGCTCTAGGAGAAGCAGCTAGGGAAGACATTTTAGAAAGCACAATGGCAATTTATTTTCTTAACTGTCAATTAAAGTATTCTGAAATATTTTTGGTAAGTGATTGGGGGCACAGAGGCATATTTTTAATTTTCACTAAAGACAGATTTAGAAAATATTCACCACTTACACTTTTTTTTGCTGTGATGGTGGTGTTTTTGATGGCCTTCCTCGTCTTTTCTGTGGCGTAGACTGTGCTGATTCAACTGTACTAGTTTCAGATGGTTCTGCTCTGTTTTGAGGAAGACCCAAATTGCAAAGTATCAAATTATAACTAATGTCGTCCAAGGATAAAAAAGATGCAGCTTACAAGCAGATGGACTTACCTCTGCTGTGTTCTTTTCTGCGTCCTGTTCTGCCTGCCTTTTGGTTTTTGTTCAATGTTTTCAGTTTGCCTTTCTTCCTCTTCTTCCTCCTCTTCTGCTGCAGCTGCTGGCGGTTGTTTTTTTTTGTTCCTTTTTGATGACTTTGCTACTGGTTCTTCCTTTGGTGTTCCCCCATTATTTGCTTTGGGAGGGCGTCCTCTTCTTCCTTTCTTTGGTGGGCTGTTCTGTTCATCCTCGCTTTCTATTACATCTTCTTTTAGCCTTTTTTCCTCTTGCCATTGTGTTTCATCAGATTCTGAAACAACTGCAGGTCTCTTCCTTCCCCGTTGACTACCTCTGAGTTTCTGCTCTTGACCCAGTTTATTCAGGTCATCTATGCTTAGTTTCTCTTCTGAATCTGTGATAGCTGGTTTCTTCCTTCCTCTAGGCTTCTCTACCTCTGACTGAAAAGGTAAGATTACATTTTTAAATTAAAAAAATGAACTGCCACATTAAAAACTGTCACGTTCACAAAAGTTACAGAAATTTGCCCCAACAAGACAGAGTCTCCAAGTTTCACAAATTGTCTACGTATCCATTTCAAAAATCTTTCCATAAGTATAAATACATACATGTAAAACACCAAGGAAAGAGTGTAAGTTTATTTTGAAGGTGAACAATCAAGATACTGATGCATGTGAAGTCTTCCTTATTTGTATCCTCAGCTGTGTCAAACACAGTTGGCTAGAATGTCCATACCTGCATTTTTAGCGTTAGGAAAATATAGACAGGATGGGAATTGTTAAATTCTGGCTTCAGCTTGGTTGTGAGCTGCAGGTGCTTGTGCCTGGCTCCCATGCTGGCAGTGGGCAGGCACTAACACAGAAGACAGCAGAGAAGACAGCAGACACCATCGATTTATGATCATAGAAGGAAACAGGAATTAGTGGTAGCTGCCAAACCACTGCTGTCAGAGCTGCACTAAAGACTCAGCATTTGCTCAGCACATCAAAAAACCCACACCGAATCCCTTAAAAGAATCATAGAGTAGTTTGGGCTGGAAGACACCTCTAATGATCATTTCATTCCAAACACCCTGCCACGGGCAGGGACATCTTCCACTAGATCAGGTTGCTCAAAGCCCCATCCCACCAGGCCCTCAACGCCTCCAGTAATGGGGCATCATAACTTCTCTGGGAAACCTGTTCCAGTGCCCTACTGCCCTCACAGTAAAGAATTTCTTCCTTATGTCCCATCTAAACCTAGCCTCCTTGAATTTAAAACTATTGTCCCTTGTCCTGTCAACTACAGACCCCAGTAAACAGTCTGTCTTCCTTATAAGTCCCCTTCATATACTGAAAGGCCACTATAAGGTCTGCCCAGAGCCTTCTCTCCTCCAGGCTGTACAACCCCAGCTCTCAGCCTTTCTTCACAGGAGAAGTGCTCCATCCCTCGGATCATTTTCTTGGCCCTCCTCTGGACTCACTCGAGCAGGTCCATGTCTCTCTTACTATGCTGGAGGCCTCAGAGCTGAACACAGCACTGCAGGTGGGGTCTCAGGAGAGCACAGTAGAGGAGGGGAATCATAGAATGTGTTGGGCTGGAAGGGACCTTTAAAGGTCGTCTAATCCAACCCCCCTGCAGTAAGCAGGGATGTCTTTAACTAGTTCAGGCTGCTCAGAGCCCCATCGAGACTGACCTTAAATGCCTCCAGGGATGGAGCCTCCACCACCTCTCCCGAGTAGCCTGTTCCAGTATTTCACCACCCTCACAGGAAAGAGCTTCTTCCTGATTATCTCATCTAAATCTTCCCTGCTCTAGTTTAAACCTACTGCCCCTGGTCCTGTCGCTACACACCTTTGTAAACAGTCCCTCCCCAGCTTTCCTGTAGGCCCCTTCAGGTACTGGAATCACCTCCCTTGACCTGCTGGCCGCGCTTCTCTTGATGTGCCCCAGGATGCAGGGCACATCAGGCTTTCAGAGCTGCAAGCACACATTGTTGGCTCATGTCCAGTTTATCTACTACCGTCCACGAGTCCTGCTCTGCAGGGCTGCTCTCTGTCCCTTGACCCCCCAGCCTGGACTGATACAGGGTTCATCCTAGCCCAGGTGCAGGACCTTGCACTTGGCTTTGTTGAATGAACTTCATGAGCTTCACATGGGCCCACTCTTGTTAAGACCCCTCTGGATGGCATCCCACCCACATAGCTTACCAAGAAAGGTAGAACAACCCCTTTCTGAATCAAAGGCTCTCAGAACAGAAACTATTTCTTCACCTCTCCATGCTCTAGTTCTCTAAAGTGCAAAATAAAGAGGCATAAACAGTGCAAATATTTCCATAAGCAGCAATTAGGGCCAAAATGACAGCTCCAACCAACTCCTACCCAGGGAGGGGGGCAGGCAGAATTTAAGCACCCAACATTTCATGGGGACCGTACCTATTTCTTTTCAGACCACGAAATGCAGTTTCATAGCAATGCTTATTTCACACTAACATTACTGTATTTCAACACATACAAACCATCATTTCTTACTATTCACCACACTGCAGTTTAATCTATGCAATGATATTTATGTCACTTAAAACCAGCTTGAATATGTTTGTTTTTTTCTCTTCACCTCTCCCTTGTGAATATATGATAGAAGTCAGCTTACTAACAGGTATCTCCACTTTATCCTAAAACCCTTGTCAAAAAAAGGAGAAAGAAAAGCTAGAAAGGATACGAGGGGAAAAAAAGCAGAAATTGAAGGACAGAGAATTACACTAGACAAAAGTAAGAAAAATGTTTGAACAATGATGACATCTCCTGTCAGTTCACGATTTCAGTGACAAAAGTGTTTATCTACATCAGCCACACTCTTGTTATTCCCTGTTCTATGTGCTTTTGCAGTGTTTGTCTGTACCTGTCATCGTGGCTGCTTTTACCAGGTAAGTTGTTGTAGCCAAGTTTCAAAGTAATGTTTCTTTCTCGCATTAAACAGTGTCCCACAAACTTAGGATTAAGATATGACTCTATGATGGGATCTGGACAAATAACCTGAACAGTGACATCTTTAATACATGGACTTTCTGCTTCTCCGTTGCTATAATCTGCTATAATCTGCTCCACAACTCCAAAACACAACCACCCCAAATGAGTTCTGAATCAATGACCTTTAGCAGTTTTCTTACATATGTGAAGTAAAATACAAACACCCTAAAAAGTACTCAAAATGCTGAGCTCTATTTGCTTTATCAGTTAGCTTGGTTAAAAATTCAAACTAATGCTTCTAAACATGAATTGCATGCAAAAGACTCTCAGACTTTTCAGGGTTTACAACTGAAACGGCATCTCAGTAGAGAAAGCATCAGAAGTGGGTTTTTTTTTCATAAAAGATTCCCGATTTTTCCAGTTTTGTTATAAGCTGGTTTGCTTTTTCCAAAATATATCACAATGTAAGATGGTTATTTACACTTCAAGACAAGCAACAAAATTCAAGACATATTTACCAGCTAGTAACTTATGTTCCAAGCAACCTAGAAAAATGTAACAGACTGATATAATAGGAGAATAGAGAAATGTCAGAGACAGTCAAGAAAACAAAGCAGCAGTGACACCAGATACAGGACGTCCTTAATGCACGCTCACAAATCCACTTGTAACAAATCTGATCTTGTTTGTCTTTTTACTTTCACAGAATCACAGCATCTCTTTGGTTGGAATAGACCTTTTAAGGTCATCGAGTCCAACCATTTTCATGCATATCCCAAATACTACAAAATTTACAGCTTGCCAACTGTTACTAAAACAGAAGAAATCAAATTTTACTAAGTGGTATGTGAAATTCTTATTATTTGAACTATAATATCCTGTGGTGGTTTATTTGTCTGTATTCTGATACAGGTGTAAATACTGCTTAAGACAATATTTAGCCTGTTTATAATTTCATTAACATATTAAAGCACTACATCTGAGAGTCCAAATCGTTTTTATATCCTCATGAAAAACCTTTAGCATTACTAATCTACAGAAATACATAAATCCACCAATAAGAATTAGTGGTCATTCACTAAAGAGACATATGTGGTTTCTCCAGAGTGATCCTGACATTGTAAAAGTGCACAGCAACAACACCATTCTGCTACTCCCTGGGGTTCACTGTTCTCCCAAAACAGTTTCTCTAACAGCATGGGCAATGTGCTTGTTAATCATTAAGACTATTTGGCATCATATTGGATTGTATTCGCCTGTATATACTGGTTAGCTACCTCGCTCTGCCCTAAAACTCTGTTGAAGACTGTGTTACGCACGATCAGACAGCTTTAAAGTTGTGCTTCAACTTTAGCTTGTGCTACATGGCCTTCAGAACCAAACATTTTTCTGCCTCCACTGCAGCATGAGTCGCATGCAAGGAAACAGAACCGTACAGCTGTTCAGATGACTCTTCCTTAGCTTCTAAATTCAACATCAAATCATAGAATCATGGAATGATTTGGGTGGGAAGGGACCTCAAAGATCATCTAGTTCTAACCCCCCTGCCATGGCAGGGACATCTCCCACTAGATCAGGTTGCTCAGTGCTCCATCCAGCCTGGCCTTGGACACTTCCAGGGATGGAACATCCAAAACTTCCCTGGGCAACCTGTTCCAGTACCTCACCACCCTCAGGGTAAAGAACTTCTTCCTACTATGTAGTCTAAACCTAAGCTCTTCCAGCTTCCACCCACTACTCCTCATCCTATCACTACAGGCCTTTGTAAAAATCCCCTCCCCAGCCTTCCTGTAGGCCCCCTTCAGGTACTGGAAGGCTGCTATGAGGTCTCCCCAGAGCCTTCTCTTTTCCAGGCTGAACAAGTCCAACTCTCTCAGACTGTCCTCGCAGGAGAAATGCACCAGTCCTCTGACCATCTTGGCAGCCCTCCTCGCTCCAACAACTCCTTGTCTTTCTTCTGTTTGGACCTCCAGAGCTGGATGCAGAATCCCAGGTGGGGTCTCACAATGGCAGAGCAGAGGGGCAGAATCACCTCCCTCGACCTGCTGGTCACACATCTCTGGATGCCTCCCAGGACATGGTTGGCTTTCTGGGATGCAAGCACACACTGCTGGCTTATGATGCCCTCCCTAGGTATTCCAGATAACCAGAGAACAATCAGTTGCCATTCCTTACAGCTGTTGAAAGGAAAACACATCTAGCTGGGAAAGAAGAACACATCTTAGCAGCAGTGATGGGACAGTCCAAAAAAAGGTGGGAATTGTAATGCATCAACACTGTAATGAAGTATTCCGACTTTGCTAGCTACAAGCAAGAAACCATGTATGATACAGACTTCTACATCCTCAGAAGGCAATCTAAAGTTTCAGACAGGTTAAATTGCTCCCCTGAAACTCCAGTGTAGTTCATCATTCTCACACTAACCCAATTAATTTTTCCCAAGCTGTATTTTAAGTAAACATCAAGAACACATACCAAAGAGAAGAAAAAAAAAAAACCCTACTGTACACTGGGGAACACAAATCCAAGGAAACTACCACCTTAGACAAAACGCTTCATCAACAAATCCTCAAAGTAAGACAAATCGTGGACTAACTCCCATCGACTTAACTCCAACAGAGTTGACCCGTCGATATTAATTGCATTTTCATATCCAACTCTAAACAAATTTTCCAGTAGTTTGTGACACCAAATCAGCTTCATGTTTTATAATATTTTCTTGAAAGATCTCAAGTATGACCAATTTAATCTTTATTTTAAAGTCCTGGTGACTTAAAATGAAACATCTGCAATGCAACCAAACAGCTCACCCTTACAAGATCAGAGTCGTCCCTTTTGTCAGTTTTCTTCCCTGGTAAGGGTGAAGCCAGTGTGAATTCTTCATTTTCACTGTGGTCCATTTCAGTACTGTCAAGCCTAGAATGAATAAACATTTATTCTCCTCACTATTATAAAAAACCATACATTAAGAACAACAATCTTCAGTATAAATCTACTCCAAAACCTTGAACAATCCTGGCAGAAACAACCTTTCACTCTGGCTAATATAGTCACCATGTATCACAAGCCAGAATATCTAAGCCTCAGGACAAAGGTGTCAATCAGAAGTCAAGTGGAATATTCCTTTTTTTTTCCACTGAAAAAAAATAAGGAAGCTTTTTGAAACAGAAGAGCATTACTGAGTTTCAAGAGATCTGTGTGTTTGTATACATTTGCATACCCTTTCATATATCAAAGATCCCCACAGGCAGAGCCACCAAAGCATGCATGTGTTCCTGTGGTGAGGTTTAGGCAATAAAACAGCAGATTTAAATTTCAGAGACCAATTCATTCCTCAGTTTTTGTTTTTCTCTGTTACTTTGGGCAGTAACTTTATTTAAGTTCCTACATATGTAAATGTGGACAACAGTACCGCCTGCATATGTAAAACACTGAGACCCACAGATAAAAGGTAACGTACAAAAGCCAGGACACGAGTCATTTTGTTTCACCTACCCTGAGTGTAGAAGCAACATTCTTAAATAACTGCACATCGTTTAATGAAGCGCAACATCCTATGTACTGAAATGAAACAAACTCTTAACTCCCTGGCCTGGGCACTGCATAGACTGAGAAGCATGTTCTTGCTCCTACAAATACAAATTCTGTAGTAACTGCGATGTAATCAAGTTTTTATATATCACCTTAGTAGATGCAAGCTTGCCCACATGTATTCAGGCAGACTGAACTGGAAACACCACCCATTTACCATGGTAAATTACTTCTGGAGTTTTCTCTTTTGGTATCTCTACTCAAAACACTGATCAGTTTAACTTACAGCCTGACACGTTCTGTCATTTTCATGATCTCCCCATTCACATAAGTGCAGCTTTTTTAAAAATGAACTGGATGTAGAAAAATTGTGGTCTCAGATTCATTTCACTGGATATAGAGAAGAATCTGGATTCTGACCTGTCTTTTGGCAGTGGCACATGAACCTGCATGACTTGTAAGAAATTAAGCTTCTTCGTGGACTTTCCAGGAAGGTCAGAAGAATTTCTTGTAAAACATTGCACTACATTTTAAATTAATATTATATATTGAATGGTCTCAGAAACACCAAATGAGAGGTCTTAGAATCATAGAATCATAGAATGGCCTAGGCTGGAAGGGACCTTAGAGATCATTTAATCCAACCTCCCTGTCGTGGGCAGGGACGCCTCTCAACTACATAACTTTTCCTCACAGTCTTGAAACAATGTGAGAAAATATGAATAGTGGGGGCTATGCAATCTCTAAACCTCTGAAAAAAATACATGATAATGTGACTTTCAATTAAAAAAAAATGAACATGAGAAGATACAGTAACTGATGAACCTAAAAAAAAATTCAACACAAAATAAGCTATATTTTTTTAAGACATATCTAAAAGAAGACTTATATATAGCATTACAGTACATTTCCTTTTCCATTACAGAAGGAATCTAAAATCCAGAACTATTTACCTGCCAAATCCAAAGTACAGGAGAAATTTATAGAGGAGGAAGTCATGCAAGATCACCACAATGACCTACCAGTCCTCACTGCCCATGATGTGTTGTTAACATTACAGCAGGGCACAAGGTTTGTAGCCACTGCAGATGTATGTACACAGACACACACATATTGGGATGGATATATAGATATTAAAATAAAATAAACACATGAAGCTGTCCTTCATTCTACAGTCAACTCTGGATGTTATTTGATTCTGGGTATTATTTTTCTTTTAAAGTAAATTTATTTCTGAGGTTAGGAAGCCAAAGTCATGGTTTTCAGTTATACCAATGTGGTACCGTAACTTCACTTCAAAATAAGGTAATAAAATTCCGTTTCTCACTTAGAATACAACATAGAAATATTCAAAGTTTCCATTACAAATATTTGAAATATCAAAGCTCCTTTGTTGTCTACCAACCTCCCTTTGATCCTTCCTGGAGAGCTTGGATTTGAACTGCTGCTGGCATTGCTTACAGTTTCCATTCGTGAAGATTTGGATTGAGACTGCTTGCCTGCTGACGAAAGAGGCTTATTAACTGCTCCAAGAACATTGGCTGCTTTGGGCTGAAACCAAAAATATATTTCCTTTATTTTAAGCTACACATTTAGATATCGTTAACATGTACTATGCTTAAAATATTCACAGATTTCACGTTCTGCAATCAGCATCTTAACACGAAGCGATGAGCGTTTTTCATATGGAAGTTACAACAGGCACCAGAACGGAAGCTGACGAAGCTGCAATGAGGACAGCCAGCTGCCACCAGAAACGGTGCTCTTCTCTCCACCCTTACAGTCTGTCCTCTTCGATCGTACTGGGTCCTCACCCGACCTTTCACTAAGCCACTTCAGCGCTTTTTGTGCAGCTTGCTTTCTGCTGATCTAGCTGCCTCAACCAGCTCACCATTCGGATGAGATAAGCATCTGGACCAGCAAAACAGCAGCAGCAGGAGGACAGCCCTCTCAGCACAGCAGCCATTAAACTGGCTTAGCTGTAATGGCAAACCACACCAGTTCCAACTGGGAATGAGTGAGAATCTCGAAAATCAAATATGGTGGAGAAGATTCGAAGGCTCATGCACAGTTTTAAACGTGTTCGGCTTTTAATAGGTGCCAAAGTTTCCAGAAACTGGTGAGCTTCAGATTCTTTATTTAAGCAGATTATCTTGCAGATCTGCCAAATATCTCCAGCTCATACTAACATGAGTCAAAAGAGTTCAGTTACTCCTAAAGAGAATATACCTTTATGACAAAAATCCACGTACAAAAATGTTGAATTAAAGACCATTTCTCACACTTCTCATTATCAAGGATGATCTTCTATTTCAGTATTAGATTCTAGCTATATCTAAAGTTAGCGACAGCTAAAAAATCAATTCAGCATGCACATCATAGCAGCTCTCAGTGTTCCCTTTTCAGAGATAAGCACCATGGATGAGCTGGTTATACTTTCAGAGACAGAGGGAATCTTACACTTCCACCAAAGATTCACTCTGCTTTGAGTACAAGAATAAGAAAATATTCTTTCCAAAAATAAACCCTGGAGAACAAAATCCAGTTTAAAAATTGACATCTATTAGTTTAGAACGTAATGTTAATCCATAAGTGAATACAAACAGAACTTAAAAGCAGAGAGATGTTCAAATTCACACTGGTCTGGACTTCCTACTAAGGAGGAACTAACATAAACAGGGCCTGCCCTAACAGCTCCTCCCTCACCGCAGAACTGGCAACTCCAAGCCTTGCTGCCTTCAGACACTGTTCTTGCTTATATCCACCCCACCAACACCCACTCAAGCTTGTTGTCCACTCCCAAAAAGAAGACTCCCTAGAGCAACTCTCATTTCACGCTGCTTTCATAACAGTGAAGCAACTGAAAATTTTTGGTGGTCCGATACACCTCTGCTCCTAGTTACGAAATTTCAAACCAATGGGCAAGGAGCTAGAGTACACAGCACTAGAAATTTAAAATACTATAAAAGCTACCTCAGGATTCAAAAGCATTTTGATTCAGATACGTGTGAGATACGGAGCTACTACGGAGTGCAGCAAAAGGCCACTAAGATGAATAAGGCTCTGGAGTGTTTCTCGTCAGGAAAGTCAAGAGAGAAGGAGCTTCGGACTAGATGATCTCCAGAGGTCCCTTCCAACCTCAGAAGTTCTGTGATTTTTTGTGATAGTAAAAATTATGGTTTTTGTTTAATATTTTCACAATAGATTTAATATATTAAGTTTGGGGCAAAATAGCAAGAATGTTTTATGTCACAAACTGGGTAAGAACACTCAGTACTGACTATTGATCAGAAATTGGAAGACACACAACTTCCTTTCAGAAACTTATGCATTTTCAATAAGAGGTGAATCTGTCATTTATGAAATTCAAATACTCAGTTGCACAATACAGTGATGATATATTTCAATCAATAAATGTTGACTTTCAACTTCTAATGAGAACGATGCATCTGCATTTTTTTCTAACTTCCATTCCTCCTCCTTTATTAGTAAGTTATTAGCTCAAAGCTAATGCTTCATGAGCAAATTTATGAAGATTCTGAACTTTTATTTCTTTTGTCAAGCAGCAAATGAATGTTCTCCTGTAATCTGGAACAACACACGTGAATCCAGATTTAAAACACAATTTGTCTTTTCCTCTACTAGTTTTAAATTTTATTCTAAGGAGGTCTTAGTGAAGATTTGATGCATTTGATGCAATGCATATTTGGAAAGAACAAATTAATACAACTATAGAACAGTCAGTTATCTTCTAAGATACTGTAAATTGGTATTTATCTTTGCCAAACATTAATTACATGGTTTTCAAGATCACTTATACTGGAGTTTTCCATAGGTGTCATTTCCTACGCAATAATGCAGCCTTCGGCAGGAAAAAAAAAAAGGCTCACCATTTTGCAAACTTGTTAAATATTATGGGGTTTTTTTTTGGACTTTCTCTTTTTAAAGACAACAGACTTCATGTACTATTACAACCCAGCAGAGACAGCAGCAGTTTTCCCTTCTACCTATCTTTTTCTTTCCATCTGTTTACCACCCTTCAGGAAGAAATCTATTGTCTTGGAGCGTTTCATGAACTATGTGTTAGCTTTCTGTAGAATAAAAACCTAAACCAAAACAGCAAACACAGCACCAAATCTCCCAAATCCCCACCCCGTACGTACCTTTCCAGGAGTGAAAAAAGACTTCATTTCCGGAGGAAGATAATTTTTGGTGTTACTGAAATTCTGTAAAGAAGGGAGAGCAGGGGGGTGGAAATCACATCATTAATCAAGGAACAGGATATATACATTTTGGAGGTAGGACTCGAAGATTTTCTTTACATTATTTACGCTTTTGAAAATTTAAACATGAACAATATCTCGGGGTGAGGGTGAGAAATCAGTGTGCATGTATATATATATATAACTATTTATGAAAACATATACATAGAATCATAGAATGGCCTGGGCTGGACATAGATACATTTTCAACTATATTATAATAGGAAGAAGTCTGAAGTTACAAGAACTGTTAAAACCATCCTGAATTACAACTAATAAAGATTTAAACAGACTTATCTCAAGAAAAAATAAATGCTAAGGTGTACCTTGTCGGGTTGAGTAAAATATCTGGCTGGAAGTACAGGGTCTTTAGGGGATTCCAAGCTGTATGTTGTGCTCTTTGACATAATGATATTCATTGCTACATCACAGACCGTATATAGTTTCTGTAAAGAAATTTTAACTAAATTATGTAAACAAAATTTTTAAAATCAAACAAGTAACACTTTAGAAGTTTAGCACAAATCTTGACAAAAGACAGTTTCTTTTGAGCAGAGAACAAGAACTCACAGTTTAAAAGCAATTATCTTAAACTTTTAATGTTAGCCTGCATCTTAATGTATCGCAGGGTCTTAAAATATAGGAGCAAAAGACGAAAGCCCTGTGGGCCCCAGCAGCTGAAGAGAGTTAGGCTTCATGATCTTTCTATACTCAAGACTACAGGGTATGCCACGGTTTCCAAGACAAAGCTAAAAAAAATAAAAATAAATTCTCATCTCTGTGGGAAAAGCAGAAAATGACAAATCTGTACATCATGTGATGCAAAAAACCCTCAAAAATATCATCAGATTTTGATACATTCACTACACAGGACACACTGGAGATATCTAACACACGTATTTTTCTTCCTATACTAAACTTACTCTTGCACTTTTAAAACTAAATATTACAAAGCACTTCAGTGGAAGATTTAAACAGTAACAATTATAGGTTACATATATGTAAAGGTAGCGTTCAATTAACTTACTGAGACAGGACTGCAAACTATCACAACTCCCTTGCAACTGTGCAAGATTTACTGACACATAGACAAATAACTGTCTTAAAACTGCAATAAATATAACCATTACAGTATATAAAGTATCATCTCCCATATACAATTCTACTGAGAGACATTTTAAAGTTGGTGTATAAACAAAAAGCAACTCATTTCCTGAATCAGGCCAGAACTAAACACAATTTCCAGTCAATAAAACATCACCTACTTCATTCATTTTCTGATCATCTGGTCCTTGAGCATCCTTAGTTTGTTTGATATTTTCTACCATTTTTCTGATAAATGCATGACTGTTGTTTTCATTTTTAGCCATCAATATTTCCAGTATGAACCAGAGGCACCTAAAAGAGAAACACAGTACTCCTCATGAATAAAAATGCAAAAGAATTTTTTTAAAAGCACATTTGAGCAGGTGGTTTTACTCTAGGTTTTACTGGTATTATTAATTTGAACCAGTCTGTCTAACTTTAGGAAACGAATTCTTTAGGAAAAAGAAAAAAGTAGGATGAACAGAAGGTGACGGTTCCTCTGTAAGATATCACAGAGCACTAGAAAAGTATATATACTATTTCTCACGACACGTTACAGAAATAACTGCTATTGTTATGTGCATTCGACAGTCTATCAGGGTACCACAATGTATTAAAATTTCACTTAGAACAATGTTTTAACCCCAGAAATAACACTACTAGAAGTAGTCTTACTCTTTAATGTCCTTGAGTTGTTCAATATCCTGGACTTTGACATAATCTGGGTCATGAGCTAGAAGATGGATAGTGTAAGGAACAACATACTCTGGTAGAAGTGACAACAGTTTCTCTGAAAAGCAGAAGAAAGATGCATCAAAAGACTTCATACCAAGAAATATGCTTTTCTACTACAGAAGAAAGCAAAATTTAAGGTCAGCATACATTAAGATAAAGTACAGGCACATGTGGGCCTATAATTTATTTACTGCATTACATGATTGATGTGTAGAAGTTCCATGCGTACAGAAGTTAAAATTTTAAGTATCTCTCACTAAGGGCTGCATATTTTCTAGCTACCCTGAGAATAATCTTTTCCTCAGTTCAAAGCCTGTGTTCCGAAAGACCTTGAAAAACACAACTGAGAACAGATCACAAAATCCATGTTAACTGCAAGACGTCAGACTACTATTCTCTCCTTGGACAGTGCAGCGTAGAGTCTTGCTGTCATCAGAACAGAAGGAAATGCCCTCTGCAGTCCAATTGCCACAACGGGGCAGAAATTGCTGTTACGGGGGCTTTGCAGTCAAATTGCCACGAAGTTCTCCAGACCCAGCACCTACCTTATATCCTTTTAAAGCAGGGACAGGAGGTAACATGAAAGTTGTAAAGAAGCTGCAGTGGACAGAGTTTGAAAGGCCCAATCTCACCTGAACAAAGCAGCACAGCTCAATTATGACACTCAAAAACTTTTTCTAGCACCCTCTGAAACTTGTAAGTAGTCCTAAGTAAGGACTGCAGGAGAAAGCCTTTCCTGTATCACATCAGCCACATGGACTATATTCCTCAGGGATTCAAAAAGTCAGGATTTTTGCCAAAGGCCTTCTCAGAGTTATGATCACAAAATACACCTTCCATAATGTAACAAACTCCTGAGCTAACCAGCAACATGCAGAGCGAACTCCAGCACCTCAAACTTTGTTGATGACAACTGGAATACGAAAGAGTCAGATCCCACAGGGCAAGGACAACAAAAAGAAGCTGCACACCAAAAGTCAAAGAGCATTTTGCAGAAAATATCCACGCTGCTTTCTTTAGCCTAATGACTGAGAGGGAGGATGCAGAGCACACCTCAGTTATTAAACCTGCACCCTGGGAAACAGCCAGCACAGCAGGCAAGGAAGGTGCATTAGCATTCCGTGTGTCTTACTATGGTGCAAGTGTCTGATCTTGAGTGCTTGTGGCAAATGCAAAATCACAGTATTAACGTGCCTACAGATAAACACTTGAATGTACATGTGAAAGAAGGGGGGAAGGTTCCTGTCCCTGAGGGGTGGGAAAAAAAAAAAAATCACAAAAAAAAAATCACATTTTTGAGGGGTCATGAAAGACAAACAAATCTGTAAATTGTTCATTCAGTATATTAACTTATGAGTAAGTTGTCCAAACATCTGTAAATCATTATATATAATAATATTTGAAAACTATCTTAAAATACATTAGAACAGTCACATTCTTATCCTATATATATATTCTTATGAGATGTGCTGAACAAATACAGTGCACATCAAATAAATACATCACTATTGTAGATTTCACAAGACTAAGTAATTGCCATGCATCAGTCAAGTCTTAATCTATCCTGTTCTTAAAGGTCCTCATAAATAGGGATGATGCAGAGCCTACATAAAATATTTGGATTCATTCATAATAGCAAGAAAAGCATTCAAAAGTAATAAAGGCCCACAGAAGATAGTGCTGTCATGTTCCAAGGATACACTTTTAGACAGTCATTGCAGCTGATGCAGTTAATTATCAAGAGTAATCTCTACCGCAGAGACTGTAAGCCCTCACAAGATTTTAAAAAAAAACAATAAAATAACCCAGCTTCCTTCCATTTCAAGCTATATTTGTGTAATCGAAATTCACTGTACTTTGCAAAGCAGTTTTTAATGTGTTTCAATCGACATTCCTCTATTAACTTTAAAAACATCCTTCACTTCCTCAAGAACTCTCCTGCATTTTAGCCAGCAGCTGTTTGAGTAACAACATAAAAAAATAAAAGATGTGGCAGGGAAGAAAAAGAATAGTGTTATGATGGCAGGGGGATTGGACTTGATGATCTTTCAAGGTCCCTTCCAATCCCTAACATTCTGTGATTCTGTGATTCCAGAACAGCAGCAAAATTGGCTTGCTGTGGAGATGCTCAAGGCAAATCAACTTTCTATTATTTGTATTAATCAGCAATTTCAACAGAAAGCTCATCAAGATCATGAACTCAACGTTTCATTAACTTCCTGCCTTGTACAATTTTTAATATAACTACAGTAATAATTCCAACTGGGTCAGGAAAACAAAGTGAACTAGATCCAGACAAAACAGAAAAAAAGGACAAGTATTGATACATACTATATTTCAACCCTATCATGGCAAAAAAAGTAAAATAGTATTTACACATTTTTTTCCTCATCTTTAATGAAGAAGACACAACCTAAAAAGCGGGGTGGCTTTGCAGACATCAACTACACAGAATCACAGAATTGTTGAGGCTGGAAAATACCTCTGAGATCATCAAGTCCAGCCTATGTCCCAACACCACCACATCAGCCAGACCATGGCACTAAGTGCCACATCCAGCCTCTCCTTAAACACCTCCAGGGACGGTGACTCCACCACTACCCTGGGCAGTGCATTCCAGTGCCAGCACTTGTAACCACAATGTGCCAAAAACCCTCATGGCAGGCCTTTACGAGCATTCTGGAAAGAAACTTGTTTTAAAAAAATAAATTAATCAATCAATCCTTATTCTTGGAGTTTCTCCACTTACTGACTTGCAAGTAAAAGCTCAGTCTTAGAAAACAAACATCCCAATGCAAAACATAAGTCTCTACCTAGATGAAGTTAGTAACAGACACGCAATCAAAATACGTCTCCTCTTGAGTGGCTTCCACTGTCAATAGCATTTAGAGAATTTAAGAAGCCTGAGAGCAATTTCTGCCAGCCTAAAAAGGTCAGTGTGGAAGAGGCATTTCAGTGTCTAGTATGAACCCTTAGGAAGTTGTCCTTAGGTGGGGTACACAGAAGTTTACCATCTTTTCCACAAACATTGAATATCCGAAATAAATCTGAAAATATCTGAAATATCTCCTCCTAATCTATGCCACATTTAAGAAAAAAAGTATCACAAAATCACAAGTTCATAGATTCAGGAGAACAGCTGCATTAACCAAAGATGCAGATTCTCAGCTCTAGTTTCTTTGTGGAAGCTTTTCAAAGGAGGTTCCATCACCACGACTACCCTGAGCTAGTGCATGCCCAGCAGGGAGAATGACAGAGGGAAGCACGTACTCTTTTAAACAGTATGCCCTTATCAGAGCTGAGCTTCAGCTGTACTACTGCAATAACGATTTTTTAAGATGCAAGCAGTTCAAGATATTTTGTGTAAAAGCTCAGACTCGCAAATCTGAATGTCACAAAGTTAACACTGTAATCCTCCCAAAATCCCGTGATCTATCTTTAATCCAGATTCCTCATGGACTATTGTACATCTCAAATCAATGGCATCACTCAAGGTAAGTTTTTCAGCCAGGAAATAAATAAATAAACAAATGAAAAACAACGGGCACACTTTGGGGTCCTACTGGATAAAAACAATCAGACATCTATGCTTCTCTTCATTTCTTCTCAAGTTTGTCATGGTAAATTTACAGCATCTATCTTAATACAGTTAGGAAATCAGCAATTACTTTTAATCCTATGAAAATTCTTATACTTTCCTCCTGCATAACTAAAAAGGTTTCAACTTTCAAGAGGAATATTCTTAGGATGAATTAATAGAATCAATAGATTTCTCTTTTTTACATGTTACTGAGGAGGGAGAAAAGCACTGCTTTTCTTTTTTTTTAAGTCTAATTAATACTAGACAAAAGTATTTCTCTGCAGACTTATTCTCCGCTCAAAGTCTAAGACGAATAAGGCACATACAGATTGATGTGACTAATATAAAGTCTGTGATTCATAAACACAGAAGGAAATCAGCTATCTCACAGCATCTGCGAGATCAGGTTCACAAAACAGGTCTGGGCTGTCCTACGATGAGATGAAATAAAATCCCCCTCATTTCACAAAGACCAAACCATCAGTAATCTTTCAAAGAATTAAACTTTCCAAAACTCTTATTTAAAATGTCCATAACACTTTATCACAAAGGTCTACCTTTTCTGATGACCAGATACCAGCGTTGTCATATGGTATGCATGCAGCTTTGAGTAAGTCAAATAGAGGAAAGGAGTGACTTTGTTAAAAAAAAAAAAAAAGCTAACACTAGTCCATAATAGCTTCCAAAGCATTCCCACGATCAGACTACTGGCACTTCGAAGAAAGAATTACATAAATTCATCCTGAAGTGATGACAAATACCATCCTTTGCCAGCATATGATAAGAAGCTACTTGATATAGCAGCACAAAGACAGTTAATTCAGTACAGCATTTATGTCATTAAGTGAAGTTTACAGTATTCTACATATAAAACCAAAAAATGGTCAATATTTGCACAGTCGTAACATTTACATTTGAACTACAGCACTTGTATCAAGAAGTGACTTCTAATCTCTTACCGCTAACTGCCGCATGTTGCTTCAGATATTCCCTTCTGACATTTATGTTCTTCACAAGGCACTGCCTAGCATGAGCTCTTCTCTCTTTCACAGGATCTTTTGCACACAGTGCACAAATAGCCATATATTCTAGTGGCAGACGTAGTCTAGAAAGGCCTTTGTGAAGTTTCTGAGCAAATATTTGTCTCACTTGGTAACATTCATCCTATTAAAAAAAAAGCAAGAACAAAAAAGGTAATAGTAAACTCTTCTAGAAGTAATACAGACTGAAAAAAACCATGGAAGCCTGGGTGAATATGACCCTCCTGAATTCACAAATAGCATCAAGAGATCATGCATTAGATAAAACAAGTCTCCCTCCTCCTCCCACTCCAAAATTAGATCCAAAATAAATTCATCAAGCCCCATTCTCCTCTTTTGTGCTTCAAGACCTAGTCTTGCTGTACGGACTGAAATGGCTGCTGTAGCCCGAGTTGAAGCAACCCAAGACCACAAGACCGACTCAAGATCTGTGGCCTCTTTACATTAAATCCACCCCATAACAGAAATCTGAGATGCAGCTCTCTTGCGGCTCAGTAACATCACCTTTGAACAGCTTAGAAGAGACGTGTGCCTGCTTGGTGTATTGACAAGGAAGCACATCCTCCTCGACTCAGAGGACAAGAGAAGGTACAGTTCAGTGTTACTGATGGTGTTGTATGGCACAAATTAGAATGACTATTATTTGTCTTTTAATATTGAGAATAACATTAAATACAGCTCAGTTATACTAGTTCACTGAAAAGGAGAGACAGGTTGCCCAGAGAAGTGGTGGAAGCCCCATCCCTGGAAGTTTTTACGGCCAGGCTGGATGGGGCTCTGAGCAGCCTGATCTAGTGGACAGAGCCTTGAGTAGCCTGATCTGAGAGGCGTCCCTGCCCGTGACAGGGAGGTTGTATTAGATGATCTCTAAGGTCCCTTCCAGCCTAGGCCATTCTATGATTCTAGTGAGGGATGTCCCTGCCCACGGCAGGGGGGTTAGAACTAGATGATCTTTAAGGTCCCTTCCAACCCTGACAATTTTATGATTCTACGATTCAAACTGAACCAAGTTCTACATTTTTCCTTATAGCATACTGTCCTGGGTTTGACAGTAACAAGACCCATACCTTAGCCCAATTTTACATATCTAATCTGAATTTAATGCCAATTCATCAGCAGCAGTTCACCATCCTAAAATAAATTTTTCCAAAGCAGCATGTACCCCTCAGACACAACTCTTATTCTTGAAAACAGACAGACTTGCTTAAACAATTAAAACATCCTGACTTGACACAGGAAACTGAAAAAGCTTCGAGATTTTTTTTAAGAAATGAAACTTATATAGTCTAAAAGATTTATATTAAATACAATTAAAATTGTACTTTCAACAGCAAAGCTTATTACATCTTAAATCTCGTCTTAAAGCCTGCTGAACAATCAAACACTCAGGTACTTAACACTATGCTCAATGATCTTCTACTCCAATATGAAGCTCTGCTGACATCAAAATTTGTTCTGCAGATCAAAATACTTAACTTGCTGGTATGCTTAGAGGTTTGGCAAACACGTACATTGCTTATTTTAAAATTACTAAAACTATATGCATTCAATCATCATAAAGTCTCTGTTTACGAGTGCAACCTTAATACAGCAATTAGCAACCACACTTAATTATGTATTCTGCACTCTAATCATTCCACATTAGAAAATAACAGTCTCGGAGGAAAAAAAAAAAAAAGCTGGCACACAACTTTAGAACCTGTGCAGCCATCACAGATCTCAAAAATGAGGCTTTGTCTTTTCTTTAACTGCTTTCCAATCTGTCTACTTAGAGAAAATTTGCTGTAAATTGTATTACGTGATACTGGAGTTGGCCTTGACATCACCTGAATGTCCTACTTTGCGGTGAGACCTGATAGTGTTAAGAACAAATAAACTTCTAAAATAATCAGTCTCTACCATCAATAAATGGTTTCCAACACTAAACATTCTAAGCATAAAGTTTTTGTATGTGTACATGCGCATTTGTATAGCTCAAAATCAAATATACAGATGAATTCCACAGGAGATTAATATAGTGCCACTTTTAAGTGCAAAAGTCACTGAAACCATTACAGTTACTCTGCAGCTGAGGATCTGAACTGAAGAGCCTGGCAGAGAGGAAAGGTAACCACAGAGACGTCAAGAAGATCTAGAAAAGTTCATAGAACCATAGAATCATTAAGGTTGGACAAGACCTCTAAGATCATCTAGTCCAACCATCAACCCAGGACTATCATGACTACTGAAATAGATCCTGAAGCGTCGTGTCTACACATTTTTGAACACCTCCCAGAAGGGCGACTCCACCACTTCCCAGGGCAGCCTGTTTCAATGCTTACTCTTTCAGTAAAGAATTTTTTTTCCTAATATCTAATCCAAACCTCCTCCGAGTAAGTATTCAAAATTCATTAGAGGTTGCAAAGAAAAGTGAAGGCAAAATTCCTGTCCAGCCAGAGCTTACAATTGTAACTCTAGTACAAGTACAAAAGTAACAGAAGGCAAAGAAATGTCAATAAATGAGCAGGAAAAGTGACTAAAGTCATCCTATAGTGGAGCAGATTGTCCTGGAAGTTACGTCAAAGCATCCACAGGTAGGTCATTACAGACAGTCACCACAGCTTCGCAAAGGAGAAATCATGCCAGATTAATCTAGAAGCTTTTTACAATGGAGTGACTGCGTAAGATGGATATGGGAAGAGCAAGTGATGGCATCTACCTGGAGTTCTGTAAGGCCTTTGACTCAGTCTCACAGAACATTCCTGTCTTTAAATCAGAGAGATACAAGTTTCATAAATGGATGGGTAAGAAATGAGCTGGATGGCTATGTCCAACAAACTGTGGTCAAAAAACTCAATGTCCAAATTGAGTGGTGTCCCTCAGGGGTCAACATTGAGACTGGTACTGTTTATCTTTACTAATGATTGAGAACATGCCTTGGCAAGTCTGCAGATGACACCAAGCCGAGTGGTCCAACTGATTCACCGAAAGGATAGGATGCCATCCAGAAGAACCCCAATAGGCTTGACAAGAGTGGGCCCATGTGAAGCTCATGAAGTTCATTCAACAAAGCCAAGTGCAAGGTCCTGCACCTGGGCTAGGACGAACCCTGTATCAGTCCAGGCTGGGGGGTCAAGGGACAGAGAGCAGCCCTGCAGAGCAGGACTTGGGGACGGTAGTAGATAAACTGGACATGAGCCAACAATGTGTGCTTGCAGCTCTGAAACCCTGATTGTGCCCTGCATCCTGGGGCACATCAAGAGAAGCGCAGCCAGCAGGTCAAGGGAGGTGATTCCAGTACCTGAAGGGGCCTACAGGAAAGCTGGGGAGGGACTGTTTACAAAGGTGTGTAGCGACAGGACCAGGGGCAATAGGTTTAAACTAGAGCATTGAAGATTTAGATGAGATAATCAGGAAGAAGCTCTTTCCTGTGAGGGTGGTGAAATACTGGAACAGGCTACTCGGGAGAGGTGGTGGAGGCTCCATCCCTGGAGGCATTTAAGGTCAGTCTCGATGGGGCTCTGAGCAGCCTGAACTAGTTAAAGACATCCCTGCTTACTGCAGGGGGGTTGGATTAGACGACCTTTAAAGGTCCCTTCCAGCCCAACACATTCTACAATTCCCCTCCTCTACTGTGCTCTCCTGAGACCCCACCTGCAGTGCTGTGTTCAGCTCTGAGGTCTCCAGCATAGTAAGAGAGACGTGGACCTGCTCGACTGAGTCCAGAGGAGGGCCAAGAAAATGATCTGGATATCCATAAATCCATGGGTCCAGACAGGATGCATCCACGGGTGCTGAGGGAGCTGGCTGATGTCATTGCTAGACCACTCTCCATCATCTTTACCAAGTCTTGGGAGACGGGAGAGGTGCCTGAGGATTGGAGGGAAGCAAATGTCACTCCAGTCTTCAAAAAGGGCAAGAAGGAGGACCCGGGTAACTATAGACCGGTCAGCCTCACCACCATCCCTGGGAAAGTGATGGAACGACTTATCCTTGGTGCCATCTCAAGGCATATCAGGGATAAGAGGGTCATTAGAGACAGTCAACATGGCTTCACCAAGGGGAAGTCGTGCTTGACTAACCTCATAGCCTTTTACGAGGATGTAACAAGGTGGATAGATGATGGCAGAGCGGTGGATGTGGTCTACCTTGACTTCAGTAAAGCATTTGACACAGTCTCCCACAGCATCCTTGCTGCTAAACTGAGGAAGTGTGGTCTAGACTCTCGGGTAGTGAGGTGGACTGCGAACTGGCTAAGGGGAAGAAGCCAAAGAGTTGTGGTCAATGGGGCGGAGTCTGGTTGGAGGCCTGTATCCAGTGGAGTCCCTCAAGGGTCGGTACTGGGACCAGTATTATTCAATATATTCATCAATGACTTGGATGAGGGACTAGAGAGTACTATCAGCAAGTTTGCTGATGACACCAAGCTGGGAGGAGTGGCTGACACGCCAGAAGGCTGTGCTGCCATCCAGCGAGACCTGGACAGGCTGGAGCGTTGGGCGGGGAAAAATTTTATGAAATATAACAAGGGTAAATGTAGAGTCTTGCATCTGGGTAGGAACAACCCCAGGTTCCAGTATAAGTTGGGGAATGACTTATTAGAGAGTAGTGTAGGGGAAAGGGACCTGGGAGTCTTGGTGGACAGCAGGATGACCATGAGCCAGCACTGTGCCCTTGTGGCCAGGAAGGCCAATGGCATCCTGGGGTGTATTAGAAGAGGGGTGGTTAGTAGGTCAAGAGAGGTTCTCCTTCCCCTCTACTCTGCCCTGGTGAGACCCCATCTGGAATATTGTGTCCAGTTCTGGGCCCCTCAGTTCAAGAAAGACAGGGAACTGCTGGAGAGAGTCCAGCACAGGGCAACTAGGATGATTAAGGGAGTGGAGCATCTCCCTTATGAGAAAAGACTGAGGGAGCTGGGGCTCTTTAGTTTGGAGAAGAGGACACTGAGGGGTGACCTCATTAATGTTTACAAATATATCAAGGGTGAGTGTCACGAGGATGGAGCCAGGCTCTTCTCGGTGACAACCACTGATAGGACAAGGGGTAATGGGCTGAAACTGGAACATAAGAGGTTCTGCTTAAACTTGAGAAGAAATTTCTTCTCAGTGAGGGTGACGGAGCCCTGGAACAGGCTGCCCAGGGAGGTTGTGGAGTCTCCTTCTCTGGAGACATTCAAGACCTGCCTGGACACGTTCCTGTGTAGCATAATCTAGGCGTGCCTGCTCTGGCAGGGGGATTGGACTTGATGATCTTTCGAGGTCCCTTCCAATCCCTGACATTCTGTGATTCTATGATCCGAGGGATGGAGCACTTCTCCTGTGAAGAAAGGCTGAGAGCTGGGGTTGTACAGCCTGGAGGAGAGAAGGCTCTGGGCAGACCTTATAGTGGCCTTTCAGTATATGAAGGGGACTTATAAGGAAGACAGAGAAAGACTTTTTACTGGGGTCTGTAGTTGACAGGACAAGGGACAATAGTTTTAAACTCAAGGAGGCTAGGTTTAGATGGGACATAAGGAAGAAATTCTTTACTGTGAGGGCGGTAGGGCACTGGAACAGGTTCCCCAGAGAAGTTATGATCCCCCTTTACTGGAGGTGTTCAGGGCCTGGTGGGATGGGGCTTTGAGCAACCTGATCTAGTGGAAGATGTCCCTGCCCATGGCAGGGTGTTTGGAATGAGATGATTATCAGAGGTCCATTCTGACCCACTAAGATGTGCCACTAACTTGTTTATAAGCGTTGGTGACTTATGTTCTAATGTAAATCTCATCTCTGAAAATGCCCTGTCAAAAACTGAGAGGCAAGCATTAGACCCAAAGATAGCAAAAAAAAAAAAAAAAAAAAAAAAAAAAGTGGCAACACATCTGTTACCAGTATTCACAAAGAGTTAAGGCTGATAAAGCTGAAAAATAAGCAAAAAAATAAAGTGAGAGACAGTGATGAAATGGAGGTGAGCTTGCAGGAAATGTACTGAAAAGAGAGTCAAAACAACGAAGGAGAATTCTGATATAGGAAAGTTGCAAGGTTAACATTTGCAATAAACAAAAATTTACCACAGGAGGGAAATGACAGAACAAATGAACATATTTTCATCACCAGGATCAGAAGGAAACAGAATATGCAAATACTCTATTGGCAAGGCTAGTCTGGCATGACATTATCCAGCTAGAGAATCCTTTTCCAAACAGAGACAGCTCTTATTTGTCATTACAGTAAGTGGCTATCTTCCTCTGTACTAATTTTGTTCTGAAACGTAAAAATCTTTAAAACTCATTATGACACAAGACTAACATTGTTATTAGGTTTTGGAATAGGGAGACTGAGAGATACCAGTCTGCACTTGGAGTGTAAAGACCTTCTGTTATTAACCACTGAATTTCTGGTGCATTTTTGTTAATTTCATCCGCTTAAGTGTAATTTTCAGGTTTGTTCCATTTCTCTTTCATATTAATTGGGAACTGACTAAGGGCTCCTTTCCACAGGAACAAAGAAGCTTAAAATCCACATCAACATTGTTACGTTAATATATTAAGTCTAATACAGTTTTACTCATATGAATAATTTTTTTCTAGCCTAATTGTTCCTGACTCCAAACAACTTCAGAATTTAAAAAGATACTCTATATGAAAATAAAGAACATGCATGCAGGAGCTATACTTGGTATTTTCTAATATTAAATGCCAGTTTCCAATCTTCTGATACTTAAAACGGGTCAAAGCTTTTAAAGTTTTAGTAAGAAACATGAATTAAGGTCTAGAATGGAATATCACTACTACTAAAGATATCTTTTGAAAAGGATTCCTTCCAGAGGATTTCCTGAATTTTGTCAAGTCAGGGGAATATCAGCAGTTACACAAATGACACCAACACGAGTCCCTCCATCATGGAATTCCCTTACTCTTGGGAGTATGAACCAACTGCTGTGGAATTTACTAAGTCTGCAAGACAGGAACATGGAGGATCTCTATATCTCTACTTAAAATCTGGCAGTTATTTCCTTTCATTTGCTTCGGGCTCACAGGCAGAAATTAAGGATGAAAATTCCAACATTTACCGACAAATCTCTCCATATCTTCTAATATTTAAAGGATGCCAACTATCTTTGCAAACATATTCTACCCAAGTATCAAGAAACCAAGGTCACTGTTGTCACCACAGCACAACACACTTTGTATCATCTCATCTCACCTTCTAACAATGTTATAACGCAGCCAGTGTATTACTTTAAATTAACAATGAATTAATTGGTTTATCAATATTTTAGCATTCCACTACTTTAAGTTAACATTCTCCCACAGAACAGCCAAGTAGTACAGCTCTAACTCTCATCTGAAATCAGTTTTCAGAATTATGTAGTGGGAGAATTCATATCAAAGCCGAATATTTTGCATAAAATGAGATTAGCAGAAGTATACACAACATACAGAACAAACGACACATACACCCATACATTTGCTGATAACCCACAAGTCCCACCTAATTTCCTTACATTTATGGCTAGTGCACACAGCTGGTATTGTTCTAAGGTGATGATTTCATGGTAACAAGGTTCTTGTGCCAACTTCACAATAGCATTCCCTGCAGCCAGCCTCAACCGAGACATATCAGGTTTACTGAAAAACAAGCACATGGATTATGAAGGTTAATCAGTAAAAAATATATGTAATTATTTGGCTTAATTAAATCCCACTAAGTTCGCATTGCCAAAAAACTTTTCTTACTTTAAAAAGTAAGAAAAGTTTCCCCAGACTTTGGTCCCTCGGTCCCCCCAGATCAACACCAGAAGTAACTTCAGATCGAAAGTGGTTTCCATGTCACCACATTTTACAGCCTATTACCTTGCCCAATAACTTTGCAATCAAAATAACTGTTGGAATTTCCTAAAAGTTTCCACGTGGATGTGAAACAGTTTTAGCTGTACACTGGACCAGCACAGTCCAAATTGACCCTTGGAGAACTCCTTTTAGCTTGTAAGACACTTTTGTTTAGCATGCTGGTTTTCCTTCAGCAAGGAGTTCCTGTCAAAGTAGCAGCCCATTTCTAGTCCCCAAAGTTGCCAAACTTTTTCTAGCAATCATAGTTCAAAATCTATGCTGCAAGTGAACACAAAATAAGATGATGTAGATACTGTTATAGGTGCCTAGGTGAATTGCATTTTTAAGACAATAGCAAAAAGGATTTAGCAAGTGAAAAAAAAATTCAACAGTCTGAAAGTATCGTTACTTGACTTGTACACCCAAACTGCACTCCCACCTAGCAAAACACTCCAATCATTTGCTGATTCTCCTATCAGAAGATGAATGGGTTTTTCTGTAATCTACAACCATATTTGCAAAGATTATCGAAATATCAGACGTGTCTTCACAGGTGCTTTCCAAACTCAATGCGCACACTTAACGTACACATTAAAAAAACTTGGTTGGGCTTTCACTGTTCTTAAAAAATTTGCTTCAGTAAAGCATACTGTTTGATCCAAAGAAAGGTGGAAGCAAAAAAGTGTAAACGCTAATTAATTTTATTCAAAAGTACTAAGTCTAGATTTTTCCTTTGATAACTTGGAGCAGGGATCAAGTCGTATTGTTAGTTAGAAATAATTATTTATTTAAGCAGGATAAATACTGTTTAACTTAATCATTTGCCCTTTATGCTTATGAAGAGCAAACACTGTTGTCTTCAATCCATTATCATGAAAACTGTATACAGCATTTAGTGAATGAGATTAAAAGCAAGTATTAAACACAGAGTGCGTGATAAAAATACCTACTAAAGAGCTTAAATCTTAAAATTTATTTAATCAGGTTTTATATGCACCTCAGTATATTATGGAAACCAGAACATTTTAAAAAACACCCCTAAAAAGATTATGAGCAACCAAGTGACAGGACAAAAGCTGCACTAACTTTCAAACAAAGCATGAAGATTAACATGTTAACGGCCAGGTCTTAAATGCTAAATTTCATTGTATATTGCATCTACTGTGATAACTGAACCCGACAAAGATTCAATTTTTGCACTTCAGTGACAACTAAGCAAAAATGACTTACAAGTAGAGAGTGATTGAGCCAAAGGAAAGGATAAAATTAAGAACTTTCAATCTTCCTCAGCTTTGGTAGTGATAACATTTACTTCTGAAAATTGAATCAAAGATATTTCACATAAAAGTTGGTCGAATCTTTACATAGTGTATGTATCGCAGAAATGCCCACAAGCATGTCTGTACGGTGTGGGAAGGAAGAGGAGGACAGTGTCAGTTATGAGTATCATTCTTACAGCTGAAGATGAAAATCAGATCTGTCTTATTCCCAAAAATATTATTTTTAAAAATCTTTTAATTGAGGATTTATTTTTGATCAAATTCTCATAGTCAAAAGGTTTCTGATCTGCATTATCCCAAAACACACAACTATCAGGGTTGAAATAAAAGCTTCTGTATGATATAATTGCAGGTTTTTTCACAGAATCACAGAATGTTAGGGGTTGGAAGGGACCTCAAAAGATCATCTAGTCCAGTCCCCCTGATGGATAATTTTGAAAACTAGTAACAAGGATGACATGGTCCAAGCAGAAGCTCCCTAAGAGATACAAGAGGGGACTAGACAGCTGATTTCTAAAGTGCACAGACAGCGAGATACTTGCTTTCCTTCAGGCACCTCTACCAATCACCACACTCACTCAGAGGATCAAGAGTGGCGTCTCAATAACATGTGCCAGCTCCGTCAGTACTCACGGGTGCATCTCACCAAGGACCATGAACTTACACGTGTCCAGTTTGCTTAAATATGCTCTAAACTGATCTTCTCCTAAGGAAGAAGACATCCATCTTCCTTGCTCTAAACCTTCCCTGGTCTCCAGGGCCTGCCTTCAGGAATCCCAGGCCCTCTGTCACCAGAGCCTCATTCAGCAGCGGGTGTACATTTTCCCTAATCTTCCTTTTGTCATCCGTTCACCTAAAGCTCTTCTGGTTGTCTTTGTCATCCCTCTCTGGATTCAATTTCAGTCAAGCTTTGCTTTTTCAACTGTGTCTTAGCTAGTGTTCTCTATATTCCTGCCACATTACCTGGCTCTACTTGCAGTTTCTGTACACCTCATACAATCACAGAACTGTTTGGGTTGGAAGGGACCTTCAAAGATCATCTGGCCAAACCCCCCGCCAACAAGCAGGTACATCACCCAGATGAGGTTGCTCAGAGCCCCATCCAACCCGACCTTTTAAGTTTCCAGGGATGGGGCTTCTACCACCTCCCTGGGCAACCAGTTCCAGTGTCCCACCACTCGCATTGCAAAAAATTTCTTCCTTGTATCCAGTCTAAATCTACCCTCTTAGTTTAAAGTCATTAACCTTGTACTATCCCTACAGCCCCTACTAAAAAGTCTGTCTCCATCTTTCTTAGAGGACATTAAGTATTAAAAGACCACAATAAGGTCTCCCCAGGGCCTTCTGCAGGCTGAACAACTCCAGCTCTCTCAGCTTGTCCTCAGAGGGGAGGTGTTCCATCCCTCTGATAATCTTCTGTGGCTCTCCTCTGGACTCACTCCAACAGATCCCTGTCTTTCCTATGCTGTGGGCTCCAGAGCTGAACACAGTATCACACATGGGGTCTCACCAGACTAAAGGGGTGGAATCACCTCCCTCAACCTGCTGACTACGTTTCTTTTGATACAGCCCAGGATATGGTTGCCATTCTAGGTTATGAATGCACATTGTTGGGTCACGTCCAGCTTTTCATCCACCAGGACCCCCCAAGTCCTTCTCTGCAGGGGTGCTCTCAATCTCTTCTGTTTTGTTTTGCCAGAAGCTCCTTCCTCATCCATGTAGATCTGCTGAAATATTTGCCAGACCTTCTGCTTTGACCACTCTTAAACTTAGAGATGATGCTTCAATATTAAGTAACTAGCTTTCTTCGGCCTGTCTTCCTTCCACGGCCTTATCCAACAGGATTCCACTAAGCAGATCCTTCAAGAGGTCCAAGTTTGTTCTCCTGAAGTCCAGTACTATGATCTTGCTTTTTGTCCTCCTTGCAGCCCTCAGGACTCTGAACTGCAATGTTACAGCCAAGGCTGCTTTCAATCTTCACGTATCCAATAAATCCACGGTTGTTGCTATGAGGTCCAGCAGAGCACCACTTCTCACTGGCTCCTGTATCACAAAGTTGTCACTGGTGCTCTCCAGGAGGAGGCTCCTTCAGCCAATATCAGAGTGGTTGAAGTCCCCCATGAGGGCCAAGGCCTGCAAGGATGAACTTGGTTCTGTTTATAGAAGGCGTCATCCACTCCCTCTTCCTGGTCAAGGGGACTACAGCAGACACACGCTACAATGTCACCCACACCTGTCTGGCTCTTCAATCTTAACCTATAAGTTCTCGGCTCATCCATTCACCCCTAGGCAGAGCTTCAAGCTCTAGGGTTGAAGGGCAACCTCACATGTCATTGCAGCTTTCTCCCTCCCCTGAAAGTATCCCCAACCTTCCATTAACTTTAATAATAGAGAACTGATCACATCATTACATACAGCTTGCATTATTATTTACAGCTTTGAGTACAAAAAGAGGGGGAAATTTCAATCTCTAAAACATGGACAGCAGAGAATCATCACTCCAAGCATAAAAACACAGACCTAAAGAACTGATCCATTCACAAACTACTGGATAAACTAATAATATGCTCCAAGCAGTTACGCTGACGAGTTAAATTACTCCCATATAACCACCATTGATAGTCATAATACAGAACTTAAAACTATGGAACATTTACGAAGAACTTTAAGAAAGACTACATAGTTGCTACAAAGATAATATACTAAACAATTTTCAGGTTTGCAATTCTGCACACACAACACAGGTTCGAATCTGCACGATCACTATATAACATTAAACTCTATCTGAAAACCTTTTTACTCATACTGACACAATCCACCCATGCCCTTATTAGCTTTTTTAGACATACATTTTCAATGCTTGCCAAGCAGTTGCAGCCAACAACTTCTCACTTCTCTGACTGCAGAGGATTAAGAGGATAAGAAGAAAATGTATAAATTGTCTAATAACCACCTAAAAGGTAAATTATTATTGAGACTTAATCATTTTTACACATTTCCCTCTCCCTTTCATTTTTGGAGTCGTCCAGGGATTAAACGCCTGCCATCAAGTAGAAGTGCCTTATGTACCATCTATTCCCACCTGGTTTACTGCACCATGCTATTATTTTTTATTAGGAAGCCTGCCTATCAGTCTTTGACATACACAATGACTGGTACATCAGGAAAAGCAAGCTGCATAAAAAATAAAAACCTACTTTTAGTGGGAAAGAAGTTACACAGTTTATTACTGAAATATGAGTAATTGTTCTTTGAAGACAGAGATAAAACAAAGATGATAAAATCATTAAAATAGTTATATCTAGAGTATCAAAAATCAAACTTATGAAGGAATTGAGCCAAGCTTGCCATTAGTTCTTGAGAAGTAAGATGTATGAAGCGTTAAGCAGTCTAACACAATAGTTTAAGCAGTACTTTGACTAAAACTCTCCCCACCACGTCATCACAGACATCAAAATGTTACCATCTGTTACATACCTAATTTTCCCCTGCTCTGTTAAATCTCCATCACTGTGTAATATTGTTGTTAGCAACCTCAGAGTAGAAGTTCCTGACTTGCTATGGTTGTTCTTCATTCCTAGCAACCATCGAACCATCATCTTGATGGCCTGAATCTGAAAAAAAATTGATATGCAGAAGTCAAATCACACCACCAGGCTCATTTTCTAAGTAATCTTCACCTTAATTTAATTACACAGTACTTTCACAAGTGCCTTTTGTTGCTATGAACACAGCCTGTCAAGGCAGCAAAACATCATTTAAACACTGAAAGGTAACTAGACATATTCTCACTGGACAGCAACTTTTCACTGAAAGTCTCAAGCATTTATTACAGCAAATAAAAATTACACAACATTTAGTTAAAGTTTGAACTGTTTCTTCTACTAAGCAATCACATTTTGTCCCATAAAAGCATTATCTAAATTGAGCTTACACACATTAAACACCATGGAAAAGGCAAAACAATTTATATTTCAGAAAATGTTACTGGATTAAAAAGCAGAACACGTTTCCATCTTCATATATCCCTGTAATTTCTGTGCTTAAACAATCTCTGTATATTCTTTATTTGTGTATGTAATACCTAAGTTAAATTTAAGACATGTAAATTGAAAAACACTTCATAGATATTTTGACTGTTAGAGTATCAACCTGTATTAAGATAATTCATCCTGAAAAAAACCACTTCTTTCATGGCTGCTTAAAGAAAAGCTTCAAAGTCTGTTACTTGTGATAACTCATCTTTTGCCAATGGAAACATCAAGTGCTTTGAAGCAAGCTTCCAAAAGTATACAGAATCCAGCAGCTATCATGAAACATTGAGTAATTTCACATTTCTTTAGTGAAAATAAAGCATTAATTTGGAGACTATGTTTTTTTAGCATTTGAATCCTCTTTCCTTTGCTCTCATATAGAAGGAAAATGAAAGACAACAAAGAAAACAGAAAGAGGAGTATCCTCTTACTGCAAAATGAAAATACCCATCTGAGTCACACATTCTTGGGTGGAGGGGGGGGGGGAAACCACAAAAAAACAATGAAAACAAACAAACCAAAACACCAAACCCTGAAGTTCAAAACAAAGCCCAAAAGCTTTGGAAAATCTAAGACATTTTTGTACACGTTAACTTCAAATTTTCTCCTTAATGGGCAAAGTAGTTCTAACCTTTTATATAAAGATTCACAGTATCACCAAATGAAATGAATCATACACTTGATCTATCCCACATAAACTGATGACAACAGTCCCTTTGGATTTAAGTTTAGGATTGTCATATATTCATGAGTTTATGTATTTACTCCACCCACAGAATTCTAATTCTACTGGGTAAGACCAGCAAGAGGTAGGATGCCTGTCACTCAGGAACTCAAAAGGCACAAGGGTACGGGGAACAGACATGAAATTGTCTTGCCCCAGCTTTCAAAGGGTCTTCCACTGACACTGCTGTAAGTATTCACCAGAAAATTTTAAATGGCATTAAACCCAAGATAACGATAATAAAACCAGAATTATGATAATTAAAAACATAATTATGATGACGAAGATGATCAGCAGCAGCACAGCAGCAGCAGATCTTCTGAAAGCTCACCAAGTAAGTTTCTTCGTGTCATAACCAGTACCTGTAACTATCAGTGCCTCCCATTTGCTGGGAGAATGGAACCATGCCAGCTTTATTTGTCAAATAACGTACTCAGACGGGGAACAGCCACATGCTATCTTGTGCTCTGACACCTCTGGCCAGTTTCTGAGCAATTTCAATTTTAATCTTTGCATCTCTCTTCCCCCCTCCATCACTCCCTGCCCTCCATAGCACTGTCCGAATCTACCCTCATCTTCCTTCTACTTAGCAAGTCCTAATTCCAACTCCAGAATTTTTCTCTGACCCCACTACATCCCCTGTTTCTTTACTGGTGTTAACAACGTTGTGACGACATTCCAGCAACCCTTTAGAATTAAGCATTGGCATAAAATGAGCACAGGGCATGAGAATCCCCCCCGCCACTGCCTCTGGCTACGTGAAAACTTAAAACATGCTCAAGTTTGCACTGTGCTCATGTTTTTAATTTTTCCTTTGCAGCTTAAGAGGATAACTATCCAAGGGTAATTCAGACTGGAAAGAGTATGAGGTCTCTCCAGTCTAATCCCTCTCTCAAATGAAGGTCAACTATGAATTCAGACCATGCCGGCCTCAGTTTTATCCACTGTGGTTCTGACAGCCTCCAAGAACGGGCATTTCCCAGGCTCTTTCGGTAACCTCTTGCAACCTATTCCATTGCCTGACGGTGCTCAGGTTTTTTGCCTTGCATTCAGTCTGGAACTATTGATTTAATTTGTACCCTATGATGCTACAATTCTCCTCCGAGGTTAAAAGTTATTACACACAATATGAAAATATTGAGAAAATCAAAATACAACACTGGTCAGAACCATATCAAAGGCCACAGGTAACTGCTTTGTACTCAGCAGCACAACATGAACTACATGTATTTGAAGTGCAAGCAAAAGTGACTGAACATTATGTTTTCTCCGAGCCAATGAATATAACATGACAGATTTCTGATTTGTCATATAAGAAAACTGTGGTTAACTACCAGCTTTACATAAACTGTCAGCAATGAATAAGAACTAGTTTTTAAAATTAACAATTAAAAACAATCAACAGATAGTTATAACCCTTTCCTCTGATCACGAGGTTATCACCATGCTTCCCCCGTAGAAGCATGACAGGCTGCCATCCCATGCAGTGACCTTGGAAACGCTGTCCTCCTACTACATCAGCGGAATGACAACAGCCAGCTCAGGTTGCCCGCCTGAGTTTTCAGAGCCACAAATGCTGCAGGTTTTTGCAGTAGTGAAAAATGAAAGAATGCCTCCTTAAAGCCCATTCAGGGAAACAGAATGAGAAACCGTATATTGCAGTGTACATAGAAGGAAACACGAAATATCCCTGTTGCTACACAAGTCTCAATCCACTGCACAGTGCACAGAAGCATTCGGTACTCACCACTCAAGAGAGCTGACTTCTTTAGAGCAGCCACTCAAGTGCCAGACATAAGAATTCAAGTCCAATTCATTTCATAATTAATCCAATTCATACGTAATACTGTGCCAAAACATTTCTCTACAGACGTTATTTCATTTAAGGTTTAGCACCCAGAACTCAGGCTAGCCTGCATCAGTCTGTATCTGTTAGACGGGACAATACTAAAATTTTGTCTTCAGCAGTCCTTCACTTTTCATACTTAAGCTCGCTAGTCACAAAGGGACAAAGTGGCTTTTAAAACTAGAGTGAAGAAAAATACACTGTCAGAGACAAATCATTTCTAAACTAATGGTGTGGCCTGCAGCATTCATTAAATAGAGGCTTCTCAGTGGTAATAAATGCTAATTAAATTTGCAAATCAATTTTCACAATAACCTGTTTTCACTTGCCAATAAATGCTTCTTAACAGTTTTTGGGCTTGGCTTCAACTTTAAATTGCCTTAAGATTTTCTGTAAACCAATTCCCTTCCAAATAGTCGGTTTTAAGAAAAGTTTTGTGAACAGAAAAGCACATTTTAGAGTCATACAGCTTCACAAACAGTTAAAAAAAAAATCAAGGAAAACACTACTTCAGTGATTATACGTGTAACTTGAAGTCATGTCTGTTTTAAACTACCAATTCATGAAATCAAAACAAACATGCCTTTTTAACAGTTCTTGGAGTGTACTCTGTAACTATGGAATTGCACAAATACAAAATGATATCCATGCTGTAGTCATAGAATCACAGAATGGCCTAGGCTGGAAGGGACCTCAGAGATCATTTAATCCAACCTCCCTGTCATGGGCAGGGACGCCTCTCAACCAGATCAGGCAACACATGAAGACCGAACTGGAATCGAACCCGTGACCTTTGGCGTTCCAGCAGCACGCTCAACCGAGTGAGCTAAACTGGCCCTCAAAAGAATAAAAAACTAACAAATCAACTCCAAACATAACTGAGTATTTCCAGTAACGAGTTCTGTACCAAGGTGGAAACTAAATTACTTACTAACCCAGCAGAGAAGGAGGTGTGCTATGAAGCATTTAAAAACTTCAACAAGAGAAGGTAAAAAACCTTTTAAAACCATCAGAGCAACTTTATTCAAAAGGCAATGGAAATTAAATGACTGCTATAAGTAACTTAGAAAGAGCATGTTACAAAGTACATGCACCTTTCTAATTCTGAGAGAAAATGTGAAAGCATGATCTATCCCTGCTCTGAAGAAAGAGCATTTAAAAACAAATAGACACAGGACGTATTTTCCACAGTATAAGCCTATTTCTGATTGAGTGAAAAATTTAGTGAGAATATCTATTACCAAGTCCAGAAAATGTAATAATAAATGTACTCCAAATAAACAACAAGCTTGAGATGACATTTTAAAGTTAAAAAAAAAAATCCAAACCCACACAAACAGAAAAACCCCAACCATTTTAAAGTGATGGGTTTTTTTCCTTAAATCCATGTTTTTCCTCTAATACACAGAGAAAAGCAGTATAACACATTTATTTGTTTGGGGAAACTGACAAATCCAAAACCATTTTTTACTGTATTCCAAAACAGCACTGAAAATTTCTTGGAATGTCCTAGAAGCTCAAAAGAAAAAGGGAAGACTTCAAACAAAGCCTCTATGGTATTTTAACTCCTATGTTAAACAGAAGGGAAAAATAATTTAACCATGATATCTAGAATGCTTAATGGCTGCACACCAAACCCAAGCTACAATAAAAATTCAATAAAGTGTAAAAGAAGATTTATTTGCAAATATAAAAAAAAGTAGGTGCTCCCCCAACCAAATCCTTCTGGCAATCCAAAAATGTGTATTTTGATATAATCTTCATTTTAAAAATAGTTACTGCTTTTTTACTTTTCAAAAGGTGACAAGGAAATGGAGAAAAGCAGTTGACTGCTTTAGGAATCCAAATATTTAGCTTTATTATTATACACACAAACACAGGAAAAATTTATTAAGTGCTACTTACTTTAACAAGTGTTTCAGGAGACACTTCTTCATCGGGGACCCAAAGCTTTGTTGTCTTTTTTCCTGGAAGCTGAACCAGACGTTACATTTTGTTACACTGCTGTCACCTTTCAGTGAAGCCTGCTGTAATCTGCTCCTTACTCTTTGCTTCCGAAAACAATCCAGCAGCACTCACTAGTTAGTTTCATGCTTTCCATATTTTAAAGTAACTACTACTGAAGTGAGATATGGTTCTTACCTCACTGTTCAAGTATCAGAAAATTTAACAGTAGGAAAGGTGGGTTTTTTTGTTGTCGTTACCTGCAAACTACTGCTTTAGCGTATAACAGCCATTGTTTTGAAAATATTTTCCACTTTCCATAGCCAGTAAATTAGAACCTCAACTGCATTGTTTTGACAGTAATTCTTACCCTAAGCAATGGCTGATAATGCACAAATTCTTTTTTTTTTTTTGCATTTGATAATCACTATCAAAACAGAAGTATTAGAAAAGTCTAAATTCACAGTGTTCCATTTAAACAGTAGCTTCAAATGTGTTATACTTCCTATAAGAATCACCACTTGCTTGCTCAAGACAAGAGACTGAGTGAATTCAATACTAATATTCCCATTTTTACCAAGAAGCAAGTCATGAGTGATCAGCAGCTGTGCTCTACACAGGCCTGTGGCTTTTGTAGAACCACCAAACAAGTACTGTCTCCTTTCCTGTACTGTGGGTTTTCAATTGAGACAAAGAGTGAAAATCAAAAGACAACAGTACGGAAAGCGAAAAATTTTCCGCAAGGACTTGCTGAGTATCATACTACAAGAGAAGCAGCATCTTAAAACGAGGTTTTGAAAACACTTACCCTATCATTCATTAGCAAATCTTTAACAATGAAAGTGGCGACCAAAGATTTCAAAGGGGCAGCAAACTGATCAGGTGCTAGCATGGCTATATGGCCAATAGTAACCAGTGGCGTAATGAGGTGCTCAAAATTGCTCGGGTCCAGGCTTTTATGCAGTGGCTACAATAAAGGCAACAAAATCAAGAATTACTGATATAATCCGTGTCCTGTTGAGGAGAAGGATGTTAAGAGTTCTGTACTAAGTTGCCCATGTCTACCCCAGAAATACAATTTTAACAGAACTGTTAACTATTGAGATTTCAAGACACATTCACCAACCTTAGAAGTCAAAAGCCAAGTTAGGAAGAAAGACAAAATGTTTATCACACCTGGGTAGTTCAAAAAGTAGCAGCTCAAGCAGGTCCATTTAGGAAATAGACTAAATGGTTTATTTTTTTTATCAAAGTGGGCATACCACACCTCAAGATAGCAATTTCAGTAATGAAATACAATTCAGCCTTCAAGACAAAAGGCTGATGGGCACTGATTTAAAAAAAAGTACAGTTGCATTTATAACTATTTAAATAGTTTCTACCATAATTAAGTTTTCCTACAGCCATTTGAATACTTTGAGCCAGTCCCAACAGGGGTGAGGAGTGGTGTACGGTTCCTCTTTCCATAAATACTTCATGGTTCTAGTAGACAGTCCAACAATTCCATTTTTTTTTTTGCTCCATCATCTGTTAAAATACATAACCCTACACATGATGGATCACAGGATATAAAAACTCCCTCCGTCACCATTTTCTAGGCCAAACTGTGTGAGAACAAAGGGAAAGGGAAATATCTTCTCTAAATTTGATACAACTTGCCATATAATATTGCCACTACATTCCTTAGTTTACATATGCAACATTAATCAAAATGAACGCAAATATTTCAATGTTACCTCAAATATCTGTGCAAATTGCGTTTCTTTGCTGGAAAATATTGCATGGATGCAGTGAATAGCATACTTGGCTTGACGAGGGGGTCCCTTTTTAGCTTTATGATGCAACACTGGAAGCAAAGCACTTAAAAAAAAAAACAAACCAGTAAGTACCTTTTCACAAATTATAGCTCTTCCAAAACACCAACCTAGCACAAAAAGTACAGATACCCATATACAGAACACAACACCTCGGTAAAAGCGCTAATTATCTTGGTTTTGGGAATTTCTTCAAAGAAAGAAAGAAAGGGTTAATTCATATGGCTTGCAAGTAAAAAGCCCCTGGATTTTGTCGATAAAAATATTATGCAGCAAAACAAACACCTTTTCTGCACAAACTACCAAATGTTCTTCTGGAAATACTCTTTTTTATGCATGCCCATAAAATTCCAAAGAACGTTTTTACATTGCCATATATTTCATTTCGGAAAAAGCGTAAGTAATTCTGAAGGGCAACGATCAAAATTATAGTAATAGCAGACATGTATTAGTTGCCACTGCTTCTCATATATTCACTTCACTTTCATTACTCAGAACACACCCCATTTTAATGTCATTTGAGATCTTTTTTGTTTTACCTGAAGTAATGCTTTCTTCCAAAAGAATGCAGGATAATGCTACTGTAATTCAGAAGGAAGAATGAGAACTTACAAAATCCCATACAGTAAAGAACATTACTCAGAGTAAGATATACAACTTACGATCGTATATGAGGAAAGTCTTCTTCAATTTTACTTCCTGTGTTTTTGAAAATTTGTAATGCAGCTTCTGCCACTTTTTCATCATCCATCTTCAAGCACGCCAGGAGAGATTCAAATGTTTCAGCTGAATGAAATGAGATAGGGTGCGTAAATGAAAGTACCTGCCAAAATAAAACAAAAGCCACGTTAATATTTTTTAAAGGTCGACTTACATAGAACATTCCATCAAGAGTCATTTTCCACTGCCATATTGGAATATTTATAATACTCTGCCTGGTTGTGTCACGTGATCCACATTTCATCTGATTTTTTTTTTTTTAGTACCTCCTAAAATTCTCTTGGTTTTGTACATGATCTCATCGGTTTTCACTTACTTTTCCAGTTTCAATTTCTTCCTCTATTATTGTGACCATGTACATCTACATTAGCAAGTACTGGACTAGAGCAGAAGCAGGTCTTAAGAGAAATACAACTGATGCCAAGGAAGCAATATTCACATTTCGCAGGTTTTACTTCAGACTATTTCTAGACTGACTGAACCCACTTCAGCCACTGCAACGCATGTGCTTCCAAAGCCTCTGAAGGGAATCCAGCTTGTGTGCCCCGAGGCTTCATGCTTGGTTGCTAAGTGGAACAGCTGGTTGCGCTCTGAAGCTCCTATCTCTAAAATAGTTATATAGACATACCCAGTAAGGTCTCTAATCCCTCAAGGTTTCCATAGCAGCTTATCAGATCCTGTATCTCTCCTTCATATTCTTGGACTCCGTTTTCAAGTATGATAGTCCTCAGAGTTAAAAGGAATCCTCATTCGATCATCTCTGAAAATTTGCCTTCTCTTCATTTTTAATTGTCTGTTGATTATCAGCCTCATTCCATACAATATCCTGACTCGTGGCAAAGAAACGATCCTCAAAATCTATAAACTTCTTCACACAAAGTTTTCTATTTTCACCAGGTTACCTTCATCCCCACTTGCTTGTATGACATTCCCTTTTCTGGATTCCTGCATCTATCATTTGTGGATTCTTCTCATGATGTACATACCTCTGTTTTTCTTTAAGTATTTTGAGGTCTCTGAAGCCAGTCCACAGCTACTCCCAACTACTCCCAACACCATCATATAACTGAGGTGGTACAATGGCACAAGTAACTTTCTGTGCAATTACAGGTATAGCTGACACACTACATAGCCTAAAGTCTTTGGGAAAGATCAAGTGAAACAAAAAGCCCTCCGTAGTCAGATTTAAGAAGTTTCACTCTTCTAACTGCATTTATAAATAATACAGTGACCAGCCCTCTTCCTCCTAGGAAAAAGGGAGTATAGCAGAAAAAATTTTACACAATGTCCCCAGAAATGTATCTTGATGGGATCAGCTATGTCACTGAGTCTCAAAGATTACACACAGCTGAAAATAAGAGCCCAATTTATGAGGAACTCAGAGGAACCACAGTATTGTACTGCTATGCAGTTGCAATTCCAAAAGTAGTATAACTATATTCGCAAACCACTGAATTTAGACTAATAATCAAAACTCAGCTGCTGCCACATACTCAACTACTTCTGGCTTCCCAAAAAGGTTATAACCTCACTTTCATGCCACATTAAAAGAGCATAGGGAACAACACCCAAACCAGTATTCTTCCACCACATGCTTATGACTAAAGACACTGAGTGCTAATTAAAAATTTATTTTAAGAGTTGCTTTAGGAAGTTCACATGCTCACTGACCACCAGGTGGATACTTGCCTTAAGCAATTCAAGACCTGCTCTGATTGCCTGATCCGTAGGTACACCCTCATCTTCATCATCAGCTGTTCCATCTATAGACTTGTTTACTTGCTTGATAAGGGCACTGAAGGAGGGAAACAAAACACAGCCTTGTGTTTACTGCAGTTCCACCATGTGTGACCATTTCCATAAGCTTAAGATATAATGTTATTAAAAGGAACTTAAAACGTAAACCATAATCTTTCTACAAAACAACTATGTCAACTACGTACATAATCTGGTTGTCTTCATCTCCTATCTAAATCAGAGCTTATGAAGCATTAAGTTCCAAAATGTTTATCTATCATTAATTAAGAACTTATATACAAATTACTCAGGAAGGATGATCAAACTAAGAAAACCATTCAAGCATTACAAGCAAGAAATTCAGGTAAGAACTGCGGTGAGGTTACTAGCTGCTATGGATTCTTAATAATTGATGGAGAATAACCCTTTACAATGTTTAGTATATAAGCAAGAGAAAAAAACAAAACAAAACACTAAACAGCTGTGCTAAGTGTTCATGAAAATTTTAAAACATCTATCTCCTGCATATTTCACCTTGACAGTAATGCTTGTTTATTTTCTTACACTGTACCCTAGGAAAGGAAAGGGTGATTATTCAAATGATCCTGTAAGTGAGTACTGTAGACAGTGTCCGTATCGGAAACTGAACAATATTCAGATTGTTCCTTCAGTACATCCTGTAAATGATATTTTTAGCAAAAATAAACAAAAATCCAAAACCATCCCACCAAAAAAACCCAACAACTTAGAGTAAACCAAGAGACCTCCTATTCAGACTTCCCAATATTTTGTCTGCTACTAATTGGACAAAAAAATACCATCTTAAAAAACCCCAAACCAAAAAAAATCCCCCAGTCTGAGTCTCACCAGAAATGAAGCAGAAGCTTAGTGAAATTTTACAAAGATAGAAGACTAATTCTGTGGCAAAACTGAAAATATGTGTTTTTTACTACTTTTTTTTTTTGCTTGTACACAGTATGGCAGTTGGTCAACAGGGAGATTGTGAAATTTTACAGCTTCATGCCACGTGAATATTACTTTTAATATACATTCTACATTGCTTCTGCCAATATGCAAAATATATTTTCAAACTTTAAGTAAAAGTCCACCTACATGTTGTACTTAATCCAAGATCAGAAATCAGTTTTTAAGTGAAATCTCAGTGACTCCATTACATTGCACACATGACAAGCAGAAAGCAAAACGCTCAAGTACTTAAAAGTTAATTACTATAGTTGGAATTAACAGATTTTACCAGTACTTAGAACTAGTTGTTTCTAATCAGGTACCCCGTATCTCAAACATAGCTGTTAAATAATAATTTCTGCAATTCATTTTTAACCCCTTCCATAACTCCACTGGCTTATTCTTCCTTCAAGTCTTGATGCCTCATCATCATAATCTTTAACTTCCTTGTTACTGTTTATGTCACTACGAGCTAATACTCTGCAGAGCAAGTTTCAGTGAACAGCCACAGACAAAAATTTCTTTTAAAATAAGTCAGTTGGTCACAAACCAAACTGCCCATTAGCAACAGATCCACGGTTGTCCCAGCTGTGCTGAGCGGCTACGCAATTGCTTCTGTGGCTACATTCTGAAGGACCCAAAAAAAAACCTCAGCAAGGGGAAATGGAAGAAAGTGCTGCAGGTCACCAGGCCCTAAACTGCACCTGCCTGACCTGTTACTGCTTGTGCTTAAAGGTGAAATAAGAAACAGTGATTTCAAACCCCATGATCAAACCAACGACACACACATAAATACCTGATGGATTCAGTATCAATGTGCACAGGAGCAATTCTCTCAAGAAGAAACTTTATCATTTCCAGGAAAGGATTTGTTGGTTGTTTTGGATTGCCCAACTTCTTTGTTATTTCCCTCTGCAATCAAAGTTTCAATTAATTTTATAATCAATTTAGTTCCAAAAATATTCATATATTTTAAGACAATTCTTACCACACATCCTTCAGCCTGTTTGCAAGAACATGTGGGGCTAACAAGCATTTCTAACTGACTTCTTATTTTTTCATCATCTTCTAGAACTTGCGTAAATTTCTTCATGAAATCTTGAGCTTTCCCTGGATCAGGAAGGTTTCCTTTAAATAAGCAAAAACAATCACTATTTACTTTAATAAGTATCAGTATTGTAAATTAAACAAGCACGAAAAGTTATACCAAGAAAGTTTCTATATATGTTTAAGTTAACCAAGGAATGGTGGAAAAAAACAAAAACCAAAACCAAACAAACCACAAAACACTTTAATATGTACAGACTTATCCATGAGGACACCAATTTCTAAAAATCCGTGTACCCACAGACCTCCCCGGGCTATTGGCTTCCCTCATCCTCCATAGTCATTTAAGCAAATCTAAGTGATCTTGCTAATAATATAAACAGCTGAAGCTGACCTCAGAATGCAAACCTATACTTCACAGAAAAATACACTCTGTAAATAAATCACCTGATATGACAAGTGTGAAAAACATCAGAAGGGTATTTTTCCTAAATTACCCTTTTTCACTAAACATAAAATACACAGCAGCTTGCAACACTTAAAAAAACCCCCCAACTTTTAAAGTGCATTTCTTAAACTACATATAAAATTCATATTTACATTTTATATCATAGCAAGAAAATTTTTTGGCAGAGTATTAGTATATTATTTAAGATGTTTCATGCTTTTGGTACAGCAGGTGTTAAGCACAGGTGGCACAGAGAATAGTATAGGACTACAGACAGTTAATTCAAAACAAGTTCTACCAAGAATTTGTTTTGCTGTATTGATTCTTTTGGTTTTTTAAATGCAACACAGAATTAAAAGAATCCAAAAAAACCCAGAAACTGATCAACTTTTATATTGCAAACGAAAGGAAAAAAGAATGCGGAACATGGCCAAATAGCAAGATTCAGATTTTTCTCCATATTTTTTCAAAAATGTACATAGCCTTAAGTAGCATCTCTTTTCTGTCAGAACAAAAAAAGCTGATTTAAAAACAATTTCAGAATCATAGAGCAAGTTTTACTTCTTCGTACCGGTTTTAACACTACTGGCAGGTGGGCTGCAGGGAACAAGAAGTGTTGCCTTGGGATCAGTGGTTTGTTCTTTGCTGAGAGTTCAGGCTTCGTACAACTTCTTCAGTTTCCCAAGTGCCTTCCCTGCTACTTAAACCCAAACTCTTTTGCATCCTCCCAACAACACTTAAAATACCAACAGCTCCAAGTCAGCTAAATTAGTTGACAGTTTCATAGGCTAGTTAACATCTAACATCCTAGATCCATCTAGATTTTGAATTAGTGCACAACAGATGTAGTCAAAATGCACATAATAAGCTTCATGGCTGGAGACTTCTTACAGTAAGGAAGTAATTCTGCTTACAGTTGTCTTAATTCTTTAAAGCATATTACTACATCATGTTTATCATGATTTTTTAATGTTTTGTGGATAAGTTTTATTTGTTACAAAACTTTTTTACAAGCTTATCTCAAATGATTTTTAAAACAAGAAAGCAATATAGTTCAATCATAATTTTTACAGTGTAGATACTTCTACTGACTTACTTGTTATGACCATCACTTTTGAGAATATAGCTTTGCTGCTGGCATCTGTCTGCAATTCACACAAGAAAAATGGATTAAGTAAAAAAATTCACATTATGTATTTACACTTGAGTACCATGTGAGCAAAATTCCAAAACGCTTTATCAACAAGTCAGCACCTATTTTCCTAACACACCAGTGTGTTAGAAATCAAAACCGAAACAGAAATTAAATCTACCTTACAGGATTCAAACAATGATGTCAACACATACAGAATCTCCATATTCGCACCTCTTGCGACTCAGAGGAAAAATACCAAAACCGTACCATAGAGTTTCTTTATTTCTGACTGGTTTGGTCTTCGAGTTCTGGCCAAGTCTTCAAGTACTGACTAAAGCTACCATTAAAATAGACCTTACGCTGAGCGAGCTGCTAATGATTCAGGTAAAAATGAAATAACCCGACTCAGAAGTATTCTTTTAACTTCTAGTAGTATAACTTCATCAAAAACCAACAGATTGAAGAAGATTAAGAAACATTTCTTTTTAGAAGTTCAATTGTGGTGCTTTACCTACATTATCTTATGATATGGAAGCATTTGCAGAAAACGAAGCTTATATTCTAATACAGACAAACCAGCATTCACCCACTTTTCTGTATGGGAACAGGCAAGTTTATGTATTCTATTTAACTGTATACCACTGCTGTAGGAGCAAAAGAGGAGAACTGGGATTTATGCTTTTGTTCTTCAGAAACTCATCCTAAAGGCAAGTGTGATGTCTGTTCTATCTCAGATTAGAAGAAATTATCATCAACTGGGAGTTTGTCAACACCTTTTCAGTCTCCTCAATAGTGCTTGCACTTGGGGAGAGCCTGAAGAGGAAAAAAGGAGAGCGTCTTCAGAGTTTCACTAAATGGCCAAAGAAGTTTTTCACAGATGAAAACAACAGTGGACTAGAAAGTTCAAAGATTTATAATCACAGAACAATGTAGCTTGGAAGTAACAACTGCAGGTCACGTGGTTGAACTGCTGACTCAAGGTATGACCAGCTTAGGTGAGCGTTTGCTCCAGACCTCATCCAGTTGCATTGTAAATATTTACAAGGATGATTTCACAACTTGTCTGGGCTACCTACTCTCACATTTTATCAGCCTTGCTGCAATTTTTTTCCCTTACTACCTAATCAAAGTTTCCTTGTGGCAACTTCTGAACACTGCTTCTTGTCCTATCCTTCCTCATCTCTGAGAGCTCTCACAATGCCTACGCTTGCCATGAGGACAACCTCTACAGGAGAACAAATCAACAATTAAGCTACAACGATTAAGCTGAGAAATTACATCAGAATGAAAAAGCATATATGGTAACACACAAGACATATTCTGAAAGGTAAACTAGTTCATTTCAGTTCCGTTTCCTGAAAGGAAACAAGAGTTTCTACAGTTCTGAATGGCTATTGGATATCTGTCTTAGCATTCCTACTGCTTTGAACTGTGTGTGCCTTACGATTATGAAAATAAATAACTGCATTCACTATGAGTTCAATTATATGAATTATCAACATAGAGAAAAAAAATTAAACACAGCAACAACAAAAACTTACAAGAAAACCACAGAAATAAAAGTTTTGGTAAAAACAGCTAAGCATTGGCAATAGGCACAACGTGCAGGGTTTGGGATAGCAAAGGGCTGGGGGGTGACCTGTGCAGGAGGAGGTCAGGTCAGGGACTGTCCCGTGCCTGGCAAAGCTGCTTCCAGCCAGCTCTGCAACCCACCAAAACTCAACCAGTCAGAGGAGCCTGTCGTGCCTCTGAGAAAACATATTTAAGAGAGGAGACTCTAAAGGGACTGTAGCCAGTGAAAGAACCCACATGGGAACAGGGGGTAAGAAACATGGAGGAGCAAAAGGGAAGGGACCACCAGGCCATGACCCCCATCTCTGCTGCCACTGCCCCAGCAAGGGCACCAAGCACAGAGCGCGGCGAGGGGTCTGGAGACTACGAAGCGGGGTAGAGAAGTGTCCAAGGGGAGCCAAATTCTCATTTTCCAAGTATTTATTTGCTCATTTTTATTTCTCACCACCATAATCAGTAATTACAAATTCATGTCACTTGACAACAAACTAACTTAAGTAAAATTCCTGGACTCCAAACAGTTCTGTTGCCCACCGTGCCACAGCATCTCGGGCTGTCACAAGGCCCCTAAATTCTCCATTGTGCTCCTGTTACTCAAAAGGAATATGCAGGCACAGGAGGGAAGCTGCGTGGGCAAATGCAAACATGTCAAGAGCATACACTGGTTTGAATGTGATGCTCTACGCTGGTATCTACCGAAACCTACATGTTTCATTCCATATTGTATTTGATCATTTTACAATTGAAAAAGAACTTTCATTACATCTCCCTGAGAATAAAAGTTAAAATTCCACTTTGAATTGAAATGCAGAAAACACCATGACACTAAATCAGGTTTTAAATGCGTAAGTGTATTTAAACTGCACCAAAGAATGTAAAATAGGACATGAAAAAGATTTCAATAAAGTCACTGAAACACAGTGAAATATTGTTGTACTAGCAATTACTGCATTTTAAATTTAATACGTTATAGCATGTTTTAAATATACAAAGTCAAAATGATGAATTTCACTGCCATCAGGGCTGAAACAGTAAGGGATTATACATTTTATTTGATAGGTATTTGTCTGCAAGAGAGCAGCATTTCTAAGCAGATACATTCAATCATCATCTCAGTTACACACTCTTCCCACTTCAGGTAATTCCCAGCAAATGTATAATCCAGTCATAAAACTTCATTAAATATACTGTGGCATATGAATATATACACATATAGAAAATAAATCACAGCAGTACATGAATGTGAGCAAGGCAATACAATCTACTATATATTATTTCTGTTAAAAAAGTATCAGATTAAACTCTTGGCGTTAAAAGCAAGTTCTTATCGCATTCCAAATTATATCCAATATTTAAACTTATGGCTTCCCTCTGCCCCCAAACACGAGTATGCACATACATATAACTAAAATAAATCTAAATTTAACTTTATAAGAATATCCTAAATGCTCAGTAACTGTTTAACTTCTGAGCAAATTTGTGAACAAAGACTTCACCTGCACTCTAGTATCTCCAATACAACATTTAAGAAGTTTCCAAGAGGGAAGAGAAAGAAGCAACCTGTTAGGATAAAAATATTCCATTTTTTTTAATGTTACAAATCACACAAAAGGCAAGAAGTTGGGGTATAGAGGTACTTTTCTTAATTGCTCCATTTGGCAATTGGTTGTCCTTCCCCTTCTTTCGAGAGCCAGAACAATCCCTCAAACGGTGGAAGTAAATATTTTAATATCAAATAACTGGTAAAATCTTCTAAAGACTTCTGTAACACCCCTTCCTCTTCAATTTGCCTAAAAATGTACTTAAATATTTCCTACTGCAAGTGGCCTAATGGAGCATCAGTTAACTTTCACAATATTTTCTATTTGTCATTAAAAATAAGCTTGAGATAGTGAAACAAACAGAATTAAAAACAGTGTATTCCATAAAAATGCATATTCACTGTTGAATAAAGATAAATTGAACTCACTTTAGGCTGTTTTATTAGGTCAACTAAATCCTTTACTTGATGTCGCAGCAAATTTTGACATTTCCACATTTCATTCAATGCTCTAAAAAAAATAAAAAAAGATAAGAGTTGTCAAAATCATCTATTCATTAAATAACATCACTCTCCAAGAAGAGCCTTTAAATTCTTTACAACTTCAGACTCATAAACGTGCTTATTCCCTGAACTTTGATTGCTAAGTGAGCAAAGCCTAAATGCCTTGTAAATGCTTTCCACAATGTAGAAAATTTAATTGGTCGTATTAGACTGAAGCAAAGTGAAAGTTTGAAAGAAGTTTCATTTCGGATGCTTAACAATACTGCCTTTAAAAGAAGTAGGAAATAACTGATAAAAGCTCATAAAGAACTCATTTGTACAAGCCTGCAATCACTCTTGTAAAAACATTCCAAGCAGCAGGCTAAATCAGATATTTTAAGATTTTTATCATCAAAACAATGTTTTTCTTGCACGCAAAAAGCAGCTACTGGATGAATAAACTGTGTAAAGTGGACACGATAAGGCTTGTAATAGATGCATTAGAGGTATTTGAGAAAATTGAAAACTCAGCACACTTTCCAGGAAAAATAGGTCACATGAATTAAGAAAGCCAGAGCTTCATTTCAAAAACTTCCAGAATCCATAAGAAAAACAACTCATTTCTGTGTAACTGAACACACTGCACCTTTAAAACTAGCACTGCTGCACAGGAAAACTGTAGAACTCAGAAGTCACTTGTCTGAAATAACAAGTATTGAAAAGAATCCATCCTGCATTTTTGTTCAGTCTATACTAAAAATTACTAGAGCAGTAACTTATTTTTCATATACTCTTTAATTTTCATTTGTTACAGCTGTAATACCCTCGGGCAAGTAATACAAGAAACGCAGGGGATTAAACCGTCAGTTTATGTAGTATTTGAAGGCCTTGGGATTTTTTAAGCCACTCCTTCATATACAAAGCTTTTACTAGACTCCCTCGTGAAAGAAAAAAAAAACCCACGAACAAACTATATTTGATTTTCAAGTAACTAAGTACTACTAAATACAAAACAAAGTAAAACGAACTGAATTCAGACAAACTGTGAATGTTACGGCAGTAGAGCTGTTATTAGTCAAATTCACACACGTGCCTGTTTTAAGTGGGAGAAGGCGTGCGACATAACTAAATTAAATGCATGCTGAAGGTGAAAACACAAGCAATTCTTTCCCACCCTTAAGGCACCCTGGATGCTAAAACGAGGTGTATATTAATTGAGAAGCTGTCAGATAAAGTCTAGGGCTGGTCAATGCCACTATCTAGGCTCGCTCTTTTCAGACCTAAATGCACTGACATGTACTCACGCTTCCTTCCCGATCTTTTCATACCACTTTTTTCAGTTGTTTATGTCGGAAAGGTACCACACCTTGTTATAGAACACCCTAACAAGGGTTGTTTAGCTTTTTTTCCCCTCCAAAATCTCACTTGAGAAATAGACACTATTGCTCTGTTCTGTTTCCTGATATTTCATAAACTACTGTCATCCACTGGCTTAGGGTATTGATACCAATTCAGAACTAATTTACAATATTTGTATTCAAAAGTAGTTTGCAAGAAGTCACAGCACATACTTCACAGCATTTGAATCCAATGTTGCATAAAGGTAATATAGACATTTCATTCGTTCGTTCGTTTCCAAGTTGTGAGGGACCATGTACTGAGCAAAGATGCGTTCAACAAGTAATCTGGAAAACAGGATTAAGAAATTTAAACGGTAAAAGAAGTGACCTTGAATTGCTAAAACATTCAAAAATTCTCAGATTCATCTAGAGACCAGTTCTTGCACGTCAAGAAAAGGTTATTCAAAAACCTAAAGGTTGAGTTACTTCCAACATAACTCAGCTTGAACTAAACAGAAATATATTACGGCTGATGTAATGTTAATCTTGGCAGTAGGACATTTAAGTGATTACACTATCAAAATCAGATGTATTAATCTAGGAAGGAACCAAAGGATTTTAGAGTAGGATATCTTGAATCAGCCAAAGGAGATGCTGTCAGGGGGTGTCATTACAGGTCAGTATTGGGACAAATTAATGAATTGACCCAAATTAATGGGTTTAAAATAAAAATTAAAAAATAATTTTAAAAGAAAGATCATGTTGACTGTATCACACATGAAGTCCAAAAGGAGAATTCAGATACCACTCAGAAGGAGCTGAGTTCCCTCCCTGAGCCCTTCCCCAAGTGCTGAGTTTATCCAATTTCTTTTGCTTTCACAAGAAAAATGCAGGTACATTCACAAGGGAATTATTAAAAGGTTCTGCTATAACATGGAAGCTCCTTATTTGGAAACAGGAGAAGAGAAAGATTTGGGTCTTCTAGTTATCTAGGAAAGACTTTGAAGAAAAAGCAAAAGGAAAACTAAGCCCATGCTGCAATCTTAAAACCCAAGACATTGGCAAATGGAGGTCAGCATTAACAGAATAAATAGGTAAAAAAAATTAATCACGTATATGCAGGCTAGAAAAGGGAAGAAAATCCTCATGCACAATTGGAGCAGGTGGTCAAAACCCAAAGCCAGTCAGTATAAAAAGATCCCAAAGTTTAAGAAAAATGCACATGGCTAAGACTGGAACTGAAGATTCAGACAGTTCTGCCCACTCTCATGGTACCACAAAGTAATTGTTTACTTTGAAAATGATTCTGAGGTCACAATTTTTTGAAGAGATTTGTACGGGTTTCCAACGCCATTTGTGTCTGAATGTGTTGTGAAGGCCAAAGGCTTGGTTCCAATGCCATCAGGACCTTGCTTAGTTAAGGTAGACTAGTTCCCAAACTAGTTTCCCATGTGCAACCATCTATTTTTCAGTACAAACGACCACATACAAGGCCATAGGTGGTACGACAGAGGCGCTGCTTTTACCACAAATCCACAAGGTTTTAATTCACAGCCATTACAGTACAGAAAAGCTGTTGTCACGAGGTGTACTAGACTTACGTTTAAAGCGTGGAAATCTAAAGCAAGATCATTAAAGCAATCTTACTTACTGAATTTTAACATAAAAAATAGCAAGCTACTAAAATATAAACAAAAGTCTCCATTACTGAAGCACTGGTAAAGTACAGGTAAAAACTTTGACACATTTCAACCTATCTCATCCTTTAAAATCACTTCTGGCCTTAAAAAAAAGGTAGAAGAAAACCACACAGGACAATATTTGGCTGCAGCTGTATAAGATCACACGTTGGATCAAGACCATACAGGATTATGAAGTCTCCTCCTTACTGTCAGCACTTAAGCACAAGGGAAATCCAAATCGGCATAACAAGTTCTCACCCTTATCCACAGACTCATCTAGCATTCACGACTGACTTACCGGTCATCAATGCTGTTTTGATAATATATATGCAGAAGTTTATCTTTGATCCATGATATCTGTTTTGCAGCTTCTTTTCCTGCTTCTGACTGTAATGAGTATTTCTTGTATATCTGTGCAAGTCCCATCATAGCTTCCTTCCTCACTCTCCACTTGACAAAAAAGAAATGGTACCCGGTTTAGCTGTTCAAAACTCAAAATCACTGCACAATTTCCTGACAACGACTTCTTTTTCTATCCCAAAAAAATTAATTTACTTTTTTGTAAATTGAGTTCTAAGTGCAACACTTTCTCATTAGGGCATATATTACATCATAATCTAATACACTAAAGCTAATGTACTAATACACATCAAAGCTAATACATTAATACACATCAGTAACTGCTACGCAAACGTGTCTTGAATTTAGAATTGTTAAAAATTTAAGCTAATACCTTTTCTCACTATCTATACTGAATATCTGCAATTGTATTAGAGGTGCAACAGAGAAAAAAAAAATAAACATGTAACCAAATGGAAAAAATCAGATGATCATGTTAATTTAAAAGCTTGCCATCAACAGCTCTTTTTATCATGCTTTGACATAAGCAGCAAACCTAATAATTTTTACCAAAAAATGAAACATAGCTAAACCAAATTTCAAGACTATTCAAGTTTGAAAGCTACTACATTGATTTGCAGTCATTCAATAATCTAACTGAAAGCAGGTAAACAAGCTACCTACATTTTTCATCAGTAACCTACAACACATTTTGAAAGCTACTTGCAAAATTCCTTACAAGAAATATTAGAATGTTTTTACAATGGTCACATTTTACTTAAATATTTTACTAAAACTAGATAGCTGAACTAACAGGGTTGTGCTCCAGTCTATTTATTATTTTTAATCACACTATCTTATATAAACATACAACACAAGGAAAAATGTGGCATTCCAGTCAGGAGCAAAAGATACCTCATTAAATAGACTGCTTCATAATATTTTGTATTATATTGGATTTCATTAATCATTTTTAAATCAGTTTAACATTTTTTAGAAGCATTTCTTTTAAAAGCTGAATTGCAGCCTAGAAACATAATGCACAGACATTATTAGTATTAATTAAGTCTTACCCGCTTGTCCAGTGTTCGCTCTCTGACAAAATTAAGCAGGTGATCATTGACAAGCAAAAGATCTTTTTTAGCAGCAGTAACTATGGATACTATAACATCGTGCCTTATGGCCTCTTCAGGATCATGTGACCTTACTTTTAGATATTCTGAAAAAAAATTAGAATAAGTATTTCATTTTAAGTATTACAACTTGAGTTACTTTTCTTTCTCTAGACAGTACTCAACTGCCAAAAGCAGAAAACATGATTTTCTAGTGTTTTGAGCATCAATAGTGAGAAACCACTAATTTTTCTGAAAGATTAACTGGAATGTCAGTACAACTTTTTATTTGCTTAGAATATCAAACATTTGTATTTCTGGTATTATGGAAATGACAGTTACGGGGTTATATTTTTGTTATAACGACTAGGCTATGTCTACATCAGCAATTATTACAGCCAAATAGAACTGGATCTGTAGAGTAGAACAGACAGTGCTAAGAACTTGATAACCACACTATATATATTTTAAACTCTCATTTCAGGCTAGAGGCTACTACTCTCTTCCTGCAGACTCTATCCCTTCTGGCTGCTGGAGCACATCAGTTGTACTCCTGATCACAACCTCCGTATTATCCACACGGAATCTAGTTCACACGCTCCAGGAACACTCCACAGTGTGAGCCACGTACGCATTGTAAGCAGGGACAAATCAAGAGACATACTTCAAAAGCACATTCTTTGACCAAGCTATAATGCTTATTTAGACATATCCTAGCTTACTCATCTTCAAATAATTTTTCTAGATTAGTTTGGCCCATTTGCAGACACTGTCTGCAAAAACATGCTGCTGACTTTAGAACGTGCAGCCTTTTAGAAGACACTAAACTGTAAAGTAAAAATCACTAAACAGGACTGGGTTTTTAGCTAAACCCAGGACAGCTACTTATTTGATAGCATCAATAATCTTACATTATCAACGTTTTAAAAATTCCTGCTCATAAGCGTCAAACGACAGCTACCTATCGTCATTTCAGAAAGGTGACAAGTAACATGGCAATGTTCATTTATCTTTTTAGAAGTAGGTATTTGAGATTAATTTAGAAGTACAAACAGGTAAAAAAAAAAATGCACACAAGTTATTAACATCACTGTACATAGCATACAGCAGTGAAACATTGAGAACATTAAGAAACACCGCAAGTTCACTCTGAATGAAATAACCAGAGGCTGCTGCTCTCTTATTACCGTTCAACGACCAGTGAAAATCTCTTTCAAGTCTCATCTGGAACACTGGTCATTAACATTTCTGGTAATCAGCACAAGTGTCAAAAGAGTACATCAAGAAATAAAGCTTTGCACTTATGGAGGTTATGAAATTTGAAATTCAAACACGACTATTTTTAAAAAACAAATGAAGAACAATGCCATTGCACAGAACAGTTCTGGTCTCAAACCCCAGCAAATCAGAGAAATTTTTCAACAGTTTGACTTTGCTAAGCACTGTGGGGAGAGAGAGGAGGGGCAAGCAAAATTACATTTCCCGGAGGATACCATTAGAGGGGGCACAAAGTCTTTCTGCAATGTAAAAAGGGAAAAAAAGTCCTTGAAAATACAATTCTGACAATCGAAGAGGAAACATCTGTATCATTCCATTACCGAAAGGTGTAGAAACATTTTTTTTAAGCTGTCTTAACAATACCAGTAACTACTGAATGTATGTAGCCTGTCTAAATGCTCAACAAGCAGGAGAGAAATCCCATGCACTTAACTGCCCTTTAAATTTCCTCCTTAGAGCAAATGGACAAAGATATTACCTCCAAAAAATTACAAGAAGTAGGATTTCATTAATCCAAAGAAGACAGTCTTCATATACACTTTAAGGGGAAAAAGACCCAACCCAATCCATTCTCTTCAGTTACACTTTTGCCGCTAAGACACCAGGAGAAATAAACACTCAGAGCTTCTATCTGTGCCAGCTGCCTTCTCCCTTCTTGAATTACAGGCTGTGTTTGAAGGAACAGAACCCAACGGCTGCGGTCGCAATTAGGAGCACTGTTTCTAGGTTTCAGACAGCGGCTGCATAATATTTACACATTTCAGCTTCATGAGACCTAAGTCTTGCATGGTAATTAGTAAATGCTGCGACCAGTAGGTTAGCCGTGCTGTCTCTGCCTGATCCCATGGTGCTTAATTTCAACAGCAGTTGGGAATGTGACTACTGTAAGAGAGGGAGAGCAATCTCTTTGGTAAGGGCATTCTTCACGTACAATCTTCTCAGCCTGAGAAGCAGCACCCGAAGGCAGGGACTCTGTCACTTACACCTCCAACCTCACCTACATCATCCGCAACCTCTGACAACGCTAGGCAGGATTACAACTAACCTTTCTGACTTTCCTAGACTTAAAATTGCATTTTAATGTTACGATAAATCTGGTACCTGTTAAGTCTTTTGCTAGGTCAGGATGGTTCATAAGGCAGTGACTTGCAAATTTCACACATTCAAGACGAATAGGTACATGGATATCATTGAACCTATTTAGGAACAAGACAATGTATTATAATAACAACGACAAAATCACTTCTATCACAGCAATTAGGTTTTTTACATACAATCTCAAATACCTGTGAAAATATTTTTATGCTTCCCATGCACGTTTACATGCATAAAACATCTCTGATTTGACAATATTAAGTAGACAGTCTTTAGCTTACGAAAAAAGTCCTGTGCTCATTTATTAATGCACGTTCTGAACATAAAGCGAAATACCCTCTCCTAGTACACATGAAAAACTTCCAGGCACACAACAACTATTTACCAGAAATACGTCTGACAAATTTAAACCATCTTTTCTATAAAGCCTCACATAATTACCTGTGAACCACGTATCAGCAACTAAAAGTATCACAAGACTGCGATATTTGCCCCCTCTTTAAACTGTACGACAGCGAACAAATGGGCATCTAGCCTAGTACAATTTCCTTTTAAGACAGATCACTTCTATAAGATTTCTTTTCAAAAGACCAAATTAAGTCGGATACTTGAATAGTAGTATTTTACCATGTTTAATTTTGAAATAAGTAATTCTATAATAGCACTACTGATGTGATGAAAATTATGAACAACCCTTGAACAATTAAATGCATTTTCAAGCTGTCCTCAAAATGCCTGGTTTTAAACCAGTTAAAAAGATTTTAGAACACCGTTGCTGTTGAAATGCTTATTTATCAAACAGAGGTTTTAAGGAATAACTGTTTTAGTAAAAACCAGGTATGTTTTCAAAATCAAGATATTTTAAGAACAGTTCCTTTAATAACATAGCTATTATAACTCAGTTAAAATCCTCGAAAAGAGTAAAAACATGTATGTGATTCACAGCTAGTTGAAAACAGTAATTACGAACAACAGATTGCACATATTGACATTGCTTCACATTGTAACACAATGAAGCACTTTCCTTTGGGCTCAATTAGATGTGGCATTTTTTGATGACATGCAACGGTTTTAAACAGTTACATACTTCCAAGCAAAAGGCCTTCTTCCCTCAGTTACATGTCCTGTAACTTTAGAAGGAGAATTTCCTTAAGAACTCTGGTTTTGATATGATTGAATGCTGAATTATAAACTAATGCTTTTGTAATAATTTATAAAATTTATCCTCAATTTACTCACATCAAAAACATTTTCATCTTAGTAGCCACATTTAAGTCCTGACTACAAGCTCTAGCTATATTTTCCATCTCAAACCAGCAGAATATTTCAAAACCAAAAGACTACGCGTGTTTGCAGTGTTCTACATGCCTCTTAAAGCACTCCTACCCCACCAAAAATAATTGAAACCAGTACACAAACACCATACATAAAAGCCACCTGATACCACAAATGTCATTTGATGCTGTTGTAGAATTAGTCCATCATTGAACAGTTTTAACTTGTGAAGAAATTGAACTAAACTATTCCTTTTTCTTGACAATGGCAATAAAGATAGCTGAGAAAAAAAAATTAACTAAAAGGGCACAACTAGTAATTATTCAACTCTGCAGAATCACAGATGCAAATGATATTTATAAAATAAAAATAATGTCTTTAGCATTAGCTGTCCTTTCTCAGATAAAGCAGCAGGAGGAAACTCACACTTAGTTGTGTCATTAAAAACAAATTAAAAAAACCTAATACAATTAAACAACAAATAAACAAAAAACAACCACAACTTCATTGAATGTTTCCCCCTCCTAAGAAGGGAACTAAATCAGTATATACCTTCCCAGGTAGCACTGCCAAAGTGGTTTGTTTTGAGATGCCAACTCCGAGTCCTTTGCCCCAAACATTTTTGCTAGAAGTTTTACAACCTGCAGGCGTTCCTCATTGTCATTGCTCTGGAAAATGAACACATTTTTTTAGAAATTTAAGAAAAACCCCACAAACCAATGAACAAAACATAACAAAAAAAAAGAGTTCTGTTTTGTACAGCTTCTACACCACTATTTTTATACACCTCTAGAAATATCATTGTACAGATGAATAGTCTTTTCTTGTATACTAATGTGTATCTCAAGACAAAAAACCTTCACTATAATTGGGAGAAGACAAAAGCCAGAGAAAATGAAAAAGTAGAGACAAAAATCAACATGAACACAGCCTGGTAGAAAATACACAGATACGTACACGTTTTTAACCCTCATTTACAGGTTACTGATCCTGTCAGAAAATCTGATACGGGCCTGTATGAGCTGATACGAACCAAAGCACGACACAAACCCCGTAACACTCATTCTACATTTGTCTGCACCTAAAGGCATGCAGTTCTTTAGAACAGCATTTAACTGAAAACATTTAGATAAAAAGAAAAAAGTTTTCAGAAAACAAGTTTTTAGAGAACACCACACTGAGTACCCAAGATATGAGATGCACAAGATCTGGTCTTATATTTTAAGCTTATATTTGAAAATGATCAGTTGCAACAGACACTTTTTTCACAATTAAAATTAGCACTAACAGAGATAAAACAAGGCCTTGTCCAGCATATTTTGAGCATCACTGATTTGCATTACACTTGTTTGATACAACACACAACATCTGAAGCTTAATACATGCTAACATTTGTGCAATTGACATGTACTTACTGCTCGCTACATTTTTTTCATTTGCTTATTGAAGAAAAAAAAAAAAGAACAATTGGCTGCTATGCTTCATTAAAAAGGGAACAGCAAAAAACCTAGCTGACATTAACTAGATATTATTCATCCCTTATTATTTCAGTCTTTTTCTGCTGGTAGTAAAGACAAGGACTGCTAAAAAGTAGTCCCTTTCCCAGCCATCTGTGAAATTCTTAGTAGTACAACATCGCCTTTCGAATGTGAGCAAGAAATAAGAGCACAGTGTAGCCGTCAGTTCTCTAATACGACACCACAGTTTTAAAGATCAACGGTTTCTCCGTTCTGACTCAACACCATAAATGGGAGGAAAAGTTTGCGGTTTCGCCTGCACATGGGTGGGAGCGATCCCAGGCACAAACAGGGCCTGGCTGGAGAACGGATGGAGAGCAGCCCTGCAAAGGAGGCCTTGGGGGTGTTGTTGGATGGAAAACCGAACGAGCCAGCAATGTGCAATCATGGCCCAAAAAGCCCAATCCCATCCCAGACCACACCAAAACCAGCGTGGCCAGCATGTCAAGGGAGGTGATTCTATCCCTCTGGTGAGACTCCACCTGCAGCGCTGTGTTCAGCTCTAAGGTGCCTGGCATAAAAAGGACATGGACCTGTTGAAGGGAATGCAGAGTAGGGCTACAAAGATGATCAGGGCGCTGGAGCACTTCCACTCTGAGGACAGGCTGAGAGTTGAGGTTGTCCAGCCCGGAGAGGAGAAGGCTCCAGGGAGATCTTACAGTGCCCTGCCAGTACTTAAAGGGGGCCTGCGGGAAAGAAGGGGACGGACTCCGCATCAGTGAGTGTAGGGACAGGCCAAGGGGTAATGGTTTCAAACTGAAAGAGGGTAGATTTAGAAGATTCAGAGGAAATTCTCTGCTGTGAGGTTGGTGAAACAGTGGAACAGGTTGCCCAGAGAAGTTGTGGATGCCCCCTCCCTGGCAGCCTCCAATTTCAGGTGGGATGGGACTTCGAGCAACTGCATCACAGTTGTCCCTGCTCATGGCAGGACGGTTGGAACCAGATGATCTTTAAGGTCCCTTCTGACCCAAGCCGTTCTATGATTGTATGTCATATTAATTCAGCTCCCTATAAACAGTAAAAGCATTTGTAAAATCCTTGAATTAATAGAGCAAGAGAAGCTAAGGATGAAGAAATCTCTAACACAATTATATTTCTGCATTACAATATACTGTAACTCTTCCAAATACATTAAAGTATTACGGATTAACAGCATTAATAGTAAATCTATTAATATGTTTGTCTCTGATTAATTTTATCAATTAAAATTCAGATTGACATTACTGAAGGCCATTGCTCTTAAAATGCAATAAACTGTATTTTTTTTCTTGATAAGTTTCAGCTTGTAAGTGTCCATTACACTACAAATCCTTATTCTGTGCCTTTATGGTTAAGAATTTCAAATTTTTTTTTAGCCTATATCAGTCCAGCCTCCATTACTCACATTCCATCCACTCATGCTTAAACTAACAAAATTTAAAAAATATTATGCATCTCTCAATTTCTCTAGGTAACCAACATAGATCCAGAGCAAGACACCCAGAGAGTGGGGAAGGAGGATGGGAGAGGTGTTGGAAGTTTATTTAACTACTTGATTACACAACCAGAAATATAGAAGAAAGGCATTAAAAAAACCAACTGAAATATCCTTAATGAATTAGCCACAGAAGAAGCTTTCACTGTATTATCCACTAATTCAATTATTAGACAATCCAGTCATGTTTCTAGTTCTGTCTATAGAAACAATGAATACTTGTGATTATGGATCAAGAGTATTTGGTACTTTCTAAATTTGTGTCCAGGTGCTAGTCACCTTGAAATATTCTGACATAAGATCCTAAAGGCAATAAAAATCAAACTGTATTATTACTCATTAAATGAATGCATCACTGATACAGTCTCTTTTCTTTATTCTACTTCAATATTTCCTTCTTTTTGTGAGGGAAAAAATGAGTATCAAACTCTATCTTAATCCTTCTGTATTTCATGAGACATTGTGTACTTTAAGTGTCATGTTTTTCACCTCTTTTCCTTAGGTACAATCCAGCCTTTTGCATGCTTAATAGCGAGCCATATATTTTAATTTCCCCATATAAGCTGTCAACAAACAGGCAAATATTAGCATCCATTAGTAACAACAGCTGAAGTTGGTCAGGTTGTTATCACTGCAAAGTTAACAGAAGAGGCAGTACTGCAGATCTATGGGGAATTGGGAGTAAAAGTGGACACATGACCCGAAACTTGCCAAAAATTTTAAGTATCATATGCAGGAAGAAAGACAGCTCTACCACAAGAGAAGTCAACATTTTATTGATTTTATTCATTACATCATACAGACGTAAGACCCTTTATGGTTATGTCATAAACATTAATGAGCTTTTCATTCTCCTGAACATTAAAATGGTATCCACCTTCAGTAGTACAAATTTCTAAAATTCAAGTATCAAATTTGAGGGAAGGAATATCAGCTTCCTTTACAAGCTGACATATACAATATGTACTTACCTGTGTTCTCTCCTGCAGGAATAACACTGGATCTCTAAACACACCACCTTAAAATGCCAAGATCAGGCACAGACCTGAGACTGACCCTCACAGAATAAGTTGAATTCATTTCAGTGCACGTTCTCCTGCTAATCCCCCAGACCCCTTTCCAAAATTAGGTAAAAAAAAATCATAGTAATAATTACCAGTAAGAAGAAACCATGCACTGACAGCTCTCACAGGGTGTTAGAGTTCTAACATTACTCCTTTTCTGCCCCCAGATAACACAGGAGTTCTTTCTTAACAAAAACTATAAAGGTGTGGTGGGTTGACCCTGACCAAAAGCCAAACACCCACTCAGCATCTCACTCATACTCCTCCCTGTACCCCAGAAGGAGAGAAAAAAGAAGGAAGGTTGAACGCCTCATGGATCAAGGTAACAACAGTTTAACAGGTAAAGAAAAAGCTGTGTGCACAAGTAAAGCAAAAAGAGCAATTCATTCAGTACTTCCTGCTGGCAGGCGTATGTCCTGCCACTTCCTGGAAAGCAGAGTCCCAGCACACACAGTGTTCGCATGCAAAGACCAACAGAATGAGCACAAACATCCCCCCCTTCCTCCTTCTCTCCCTGAGCTTTTCTTGCTGAGTATGTGTCCCCTTTCAACCTCCTGCCCTGCCTCAGTCTGTCTGGGAAAGGAGGTTGGGGAAGAAAGTCTTCACCTGTGAAGCACTGTTCAGTAACAGCCAAAATATTACTGTGCCATCAACACTGTTTTAAAGACAAATATCAAGTACAGTACCATACAGGCTGCTACAAAGAAAAATAACTCCATCCCAGCCAGACCCAAAAGGATGACTAGTTTGTCCGCTTCTGTTTGGTACGTGAAACCCCACAGCACCCACCAAACTGCATTTCAACTCACTTCTAACGTACTTAAAAGATTCAGGGGATAGATAGGACAGGAAAAGCAACTGAGGGAGTAAAACACACAAAAGCTGCACTTTTCAGAGGACACCAGTTACCGTCAGCAACCTTTCATTTGTAATCCAACATGTACAATTCTCACGGTAGTTAAAATTGCCTGGCATCCTGACCAAACCGTATGGTCAGCTCTATGTTGTACCAAAATGGCAAGGTGCTTGAACACTAGGTGGCCACACTGTGAAAAACCAAAACAGTGTACACGTGCAGCAATGTTACTAAGTCACCCAAGCTCTCTTACAAGCTCCATATTAACAGTTTCTTAATGACTTCATACACAGGGAAAAATTTGTTTGGTCACTGACAAGATAAACCTTGGACTTTTCCCACAATCAGTGAGACAGTCTAGAACTTCCATAAGACCCTGATCCCACAAAGATGAAAAAAAGAACACCCAATAGGCCTCCTGCCACAAAGAGAGCGAAAGAAGTTCAGGGAGATGGAGAACAAGAGATCTGATTGCTGTCAGGCAATGAGTCACAGACACACAGACATTCGTTCCCACACCCAAACTCCTATCAGACACAGAAGTTGAGAACAAGACAGTCCAATCAATTGGAAGACAGTAGAAATTGCTCACTGAAGCTCAGAATCACAGAAGGGTTTGAGTTGGAAGGGACCTTAAAGATCATCTAGATCCAAATCCTTGCCATGGGTACAGACACCTCCCACTAGACCAGGTTGCTCAAAGCCTCATCCAGCCTGACCTTGAACACTTCTGGGCATGGGGTCATCCACAACTACTCTGAGCAACCTGTTCCATTGCCTCACTACCCCCACTGTAAAAAATTTATTCCTTAGGTCTAATCCAAATCTACCCTGCTGTAGTTTAAAACCATTGCCCCTCTTCCTATTGCTACATGCCTTCGTAAATAATCCCTCCCCAGTTCTCCCGTAGCCCCCTTCAGGTACTGGAAGGCTGCTATCAGGACTCCCCGGAGCCTTCTCTTCTCCAGCCTTGAACGACTTGAACTCTCTCAGTCTGTCCCCACAGGAGAACTGCTCCAGCCCTTTGATTGTGTTTGTGTTCCTCCTCTGGACCCGCTCCAACAGGTCCATGTCATCCTTGTGTTGGGGTCCTCAGAGCTGGACACGGGACTTCAGCTGGGGTCTCGCAACAGCAGAGCAGTGGGGCAGAAAGAATCACCTCCCTTGACCTGCTGGCCACGCTTCTTTTGACGCAGCCCAGGACATGGTTGGCTTTTTGCGCTGCCTGCGCACATTGCCCACTCGTGTTGAGCATCTCATCAGCCAGACCCCCAAGTCCTTCTGTGCGGGGCTGCTCTCAGTCCACTTGTTGCCTAGCCTATACTGGTGCTTGGGACTGCCCCAAACCAGTACCACATGCACCTCCTCATCTTCTTTTTCTGTTGGCAGTACAAATCCCCACTCATCAAGTTCTCACTCTCCAGGACACGAGCACTACCTGCCCTTTGCTCCTGGGGCTACTTCCTGTGGCTCCGTGCCTTTCCTTTGCCAGACTGCAAGGGATGTTTTTGTCAATCTAAGCTGAAGGATGCATCAGCCCACTCCTGCCTACACATGGGTCTTGTGTTAGTGCTTGTGAGCTTCGGTTCTGAAACAGAATCAGAACCCCCTGGGCCTCCTGGGCACAGGGACTGCCCTGGGGCCAGCACCCCAAGGCCCATCCTCCAAAGGGCACTGGGCAGCACTGGGGATGGGGGTGCATCAAGCCCATGTCACAGTGCCACCACCCTGCAACGCAGATGTCACAATGCCCTGGGCTGGGATAAAAGGCAGCGTCCTCCCGGGTCCCTGCCAGAGCTGGCCCCAGGGGCAGCCCGAAGACATCTGAGGGGAAGTCCTCAAGGAGCCTGTGGGTTTACTTGGAGAGTCCAAGAGAAGAAGACTGAAGAGTCCTCAAGGAGCCTGTGGATTTACGTGGAGGGTCTGAGAGAAGAAGACCGAAGAGGTTGGACAAGGCTGCTGCAAGGAGGTTCTCTGCTGCCAGGCCAGTTCCTAGCAGGGCCACCCTTCAAAGATCATCTGAGGAATGGGAATCCTCTCCAGTGGGACAGCCATGGCCAGAGCAAGGCAATGCCTTCTGGGGAAGCAGAGCTCTGCAGAGCTCAGCCTCCTCATACCCTGCAAAGCCAGGGGCAGCAGCCCTAGGAAATGGGAAACAGAGATGCAGGTGCCAGGGCTCCCAGTGCTTTGCAGCACCTACTGGTGTCCTGCCAGGCACGGGAAGGATTCTTAACCCCAAGGCTGATCAGGCCTGGAGCATTTTTAAGTCCCTGAGATGGCTCCAGGCTGGGGGCACAATATATTGGGTTTGTGCATCTCAGGAGAGGCATGACCAGCCTGTGGGACGAGGACATGGGTCTTGCTCACATGCTCAGGGAATAGCCGATCGCCAGTGCTGGGGTCAGGAAGGAATTTTCCCCCGGGGCAGATTGGCACTGGTCCCCGGGGGTTTTTTGCCTTCCTCTGCAGCATTGAGCACGACCACTTGTCAGGGCTCCTCTGCTCCTTTTGGGCTCGGTTACTGCCTGCTGCTTGGGCACCACGGAGACGGCCTCTCCTGCCCTGCAGCTGAGGGGAGGAAGGCTTTTTTTCCCCCACGGTTTGTTAACAAGTGTCCGTGGGGGTTTTTTGCCTTCCTCTGCAGCACTGAGCACAGCCCCTTGCCAGGGCTCCTCTGGGCCGGTTCGGCTCGGTTCTCGCTGCTGCTCCTGCGCCTCCGAGGCGCCGCTCGTGCCCTGGCTCTCTTGGGTTCTCTTGCCCAGGGCAAGCTTGGAGTGGGAGCGAGCTCTGCTCTGCCCTTGGCTCCCTTGCCCCAGGGGTTCTTGCTTGGGCAAAGCAGCCTGTGCTTGGAAGGGCTCCAGGCTTGCTGCCCCATCAGGAGCTGCCTCTTGTCAGCTCTCCCTGTTCTGGGCAGGCAGAGAGCGCTTTTCATGTCTCACTGATCAAAAAGCACCAGAGTAGAGCAAATTTCAGAAGGTAAAAAGTGTGCTTGTCATAGGATCATAGAATGGCTTAGGGTGGAAGGGACCTCAGAGATCATCCATACGTGTCATACTTCTGAAAAATCATAGAATGATGTAATGTTTTGGGTTGGAAGGGTCCTTGAAGAGTGTCTAATTCTAACCACCCTACCACGGGCAAGGACACCTCCCACCAGACCCAGTTGCTCAAAGCCTTACCCAGCCTGGCCTTGAACATTTCCAGCGATGAGGCAAAATTTATACAAGAAGTGATCTGCTTATCAGGAATGCTGCACGGGAAAGGGCTCAGGTTAAGCCAAACAGGTGAAACCCCTGATTTGAGTTTCTGCAGGATTTCTACAACCGTTCAGAAATTGGGTATGGCAGTCCAAATGGGAAATCCATAGGGCTTAGCTTTTGTTTTCAAAGGGGTTTTTGTATCAAGACTTCAAACTCAAAACAACCCAAATTCATTAAGTGTATCCATATATACATGCATAAGCAGCAGGGCATTATTGAGTGTGGCTGTCCTAAAAAGGTCTGAATTGACATGTGCTATCTGCTTCTGGATTTGCACATTTTTGCAGGGTCCTTCTGGTTTTTGTCTTGGTCTTGCATTTTTTAAAGGATTGACCGAAAATGGCAGAGAAGTCAACCCAAGCAGTTATTCTGTAGTCAGTTGGGAGAGACAGGGGGAGCTGCCAACACAGGGCTTTGCATTGGGGTTGTTCAGCCTGGAGAAGGATCCAGGGAGACCTTATTGCAGCCTTTCAGTATATAAAGGAGTTTATCAAAAAGATGAAGAGAGACGTTTTACCAAGCTCTGCAGTGACAGGACAAGGGGCGATGGCTCCAAACTGAAAGGTAGATGTAGATTAGACATATGGAAGACATTTTTTACAGAGAGAGTGGTGAAGCACTGGAACAGGCTGCCCAGAGAGGCTGTGGGCTCCCCCTCCCTGGAATTGTTTAATATCAGGAGGCAGGGAGAAAACCCCCACCCTTTCCTTTTCAAAACGTGCCATAAAATGTTTAGAAGTGAAGAAATAAGACACCACACAAATTCTGCTTCATGTACAGAATATACAACTAGTAGAAAAGTTGCTGATACCAAGAAGAATCACTTTAGAAAAACGGGATCATTGTCAGAGAAACACCCAGCACCAGTATGGTGAGACTGACTACACTCACGTCAGGATGAAGCACATAAACAATACTTGAAAGAACAAGCCAAGAATATCGAGAGCTCACAGTGTCCTCCAGGAACAGGAGATCCTCAAAACTGGCACAATCAAGATCAGGGCACCTTTTTTTTTTTACCCTTCACCTTCACTCTAACTAGACTTTATGGGAGGGAGCACGGCAGCCCTTACAATCATGAAACGAGTACATCCAGCAAACTTCACAGACTCCAGTCAGTCCTCAGACAGAACCTGGTAGTTCTCATAAACCCACGCAGAATACGGATTCACCACACACCGAGCACATCCATGGAAGAAGCCTGAATATGACCCCCCACTGTACAGTCACAGTTCTTTGTAGATGGTTAGAGCAGTCAGTAGTTGGAGACATTGAGCACATGAACCGTCAAAACCAGCAAACAGCTTCCAACAAAGCAGGACTGAGATCCAGTTTCTGCAACATTGTGTGAATTTTTAAAATGATTGCTGACTTGTCCATCGCCACAGTCACACAATCTTCAGAACAGACAACAGAGCCCCTCTGAACTAAGAAGGGGTATGTCCACCAGCATTTCTGAAGTACGCATTATAAGACAGAGTAATAATTCTTCCAAAAGGGCTACTATATAACACCAGGCAATGTTTCCCATCTATGAATCTTTGCAATAGACTGTTTGGTAACTGGACCCAGTAAATTACCACACTGTGTTTTCCAAATACTAAGTGTCACACCAGCCACCTTGCTTTTATCTTAACATCATTCATTTCTGGAACTTAGTGGTCTGAGGCTGTCCAGAGGAGCCCCGTTCCCCTGAGGCCCCAGAGGAAGTCAGGGTAGTGGAGGAGTTTGCTTTAGTCGATGAGGACTGCGTTAGGGACCAATTAAGCAATCTGGACATCCATAAATCCATGGGTCCAGATGGGATGCATCCACGGGTGCTGAGGGAGCTGGCTGATGTCATTGCTAGACCACTCTCCATCATCTTTGCCAAGTCTTGGGAGACGGGAGAGGTGCCTGAGGATTGGAGGGAAGCAAATGTCACTCCAGTCTTCAAAAAGGGCAAGAAGGAGGACCCGGGTAACTATAGACCGGTCAGCCTCACCTCCATCCCTGGGAAAGTGATGGAACAACTTATCCTTGGTGCCATCTCAAGGCATATCAAGGATAAGAGGGTCATTAGAGACAGTCAACAGGGCTTCACCAAGGGGAAGTCGTGCTTGACTAACCTCATAGCCTTTTACGAGGATGTAACAAGGTGGATAGATGATGGCAGAGCGGTGGATGTGGTCTACCTTGACTTCAGTAAAGCATTTGACACAGTCTCCCACAGCATCCTTGCTGCTAAACTGAGGAAGTGTGGTCTAGACTCTCGGGTAGTGAGGTGGACTGTGAACTGGCTAAGGGGAAGAAGCCAAAGAGTTGTGGTCAATGGGGCAGAGTCTGGTTGGAGGCCTGTATCCAGTGGAGTCCCTCAAGGGTCGGTACTGGGACCAGTATTATTCAATATATTCATCAATGACTTGGATGAGGGACTAGAGAGTACTATCAGCAAGTTTGCTGATGACACCAAGCTGGGAGGAGTGGCTGACACACCAGAAGGCTGTGCTGCCATCCAGCGAGACCTGGACAGGCTGGAGGGTTGGGCGGGGAAAAATTTAATGAAATATAACAAGGGTAAATGTAGGGTCTTGCATCTGGGCAGGAACAACCCCAGGTTCCAGTATAAGTTGGGGAATGACTTATTAGAGAGCAGTGTAGGGGAAAGGGACCTGGGAGTCTTGGTGGACAGCAGGATGACCATGAGCCAGCACTGTGCCCTTGTGGCCAGGAAGGCCAATGGCATCCTGGGGTGTATTAGAAGGGGGGTGGTTAGTAGGTCAAGAGAGGTCCTCCTGCCCCTCTACTCTGCCCTGGTGAGGCCGCATCTGGAATATTGTGTCCAGTTCTGGGCCCCTCAGTTCAAGAAGGACAGGGAGCTGCTTGAGAGAGTCCAGCGTAGAGCCACAAAGATGGTGAAGGGAGTGGAGCATCTCCCTTATGAGGAAAGGCTGAAGGAGCTGGATCTCTTTAGCTTGGAGAAGAGGAGGGTGAGGGGTGACCTCATCAATGTTTATAAATATGTCAAGGGGGAATGTCAGGAGGATGGAGCCAGGCTCTTTTCAGCGGCGTCCACTGACAGGACAAGGGGCAATGGGTGGAAGCTGGAACACAGGAGGTTCCAGAAAAATATGAGGAAAAACTTTTTCACTGTGAGGGTGACTGAGCACTGGAACAGGCTGCCTAGGGAGGTTGTGGAATCTCCATCTCTTGAGACATTCAAAACCCGCCTGGACGCGTTCCTGTGCGCTCTAGTGTAGGTGATCCTGCTCTGGCAGGGGGGTTGGACTAGATGATCTTTGAGGTCCCTTCCAACCTTTAACATTCTGTGATTCTGTGATTCTGTGATTCTGTGAAGAGAGGTTCTCCTTCCCCTCTACTCTGCCCTGGTGAGACCCCATCTGGAATATTGTGTCCAGTTCTGGGCCCCTCAGTTCAAGAAAGACAGGGAACTGCTGGAGAGAGTCCAGCACAGGGCAGCTAGGATGATTAAGGGAGTGGAGCATCTCCCTTATGAGAAAAGACTGAGGGAGCTGGGGCTCTTTAGTTTGGAGAAGAGGAGGCTGAGGGGTGACCTCATTAATGTTTACAAATATATCAAGGGTGAGTGTCACGAGGATGGAGCCAGGCTCTTCTCGGTGACAACCACTGATAGGACAAGGGGTAATGGGCTGAAACTGGAACATAAGAGGTTCCGCTTAAACTTGAGAAGAAACTTCTTCTCAGTGAGGGTGACGGAACACTGGAACGGGCTGCCCAGAGAGGTTGTGGAGTCTCCTTCTCTGGAGACATTCAAGACCTGCCTGGACACGTTCCTGTGTGGCATAGTCTAGGCATTCCTGCTCTGGCAGGGGGATTGGACTTGATGATCTTTCGAGGTCCCTTCCAATCCCTAACATTCTATGATTCTGTGATGCTACCACCACCATCTTTATCAGCCAGTAGTATCTTTGGATGAAGATCTACTCCCTACCAGACACATACTTTTAAGCTCTCTCTCATGTAGAAATGATTAAGAGACAGCATTGAAATGGCATAAATATCATCTCCACTGGCACCTGATAACAGCAGTTATGTCGCTGTTGCATAAGATAAGCAGAGACCATCAACTTGGTCATCTAAGACTAAGTCAGACTCAAAAATTTGGGAGTACACAAGACTCGATAGATATGTGCACCAGTTTAGCAGCATGCCCTTAACATTTCTGAAAAGGCATCCACATGTCAAGACCATTCAGCCCACTTTCTTCCCTTGCCCAAAATGCAACAGGTTATCTAAAGATGCTATGTCACTGTCAGAACAACTCTATTCATCCAAAGATACTACTGGCTGGTAATGATGGTGGTGGTAGCATCAGACCACTAAGTTCCAGAAATAAATGATGTTAAGACAAAAGCAAGGTGGCTGCTGTGACACTTGAGTCTCTGGCACCTCTTGTACCTGGGACAAAGTATAGTCAAAAAAACTCCCAGCAATGCCAAATGCAAGCAAATGTAGGAATCACAGGAGAAATATGTGCACAAAACCAAAGAAGCAGGCTGCCCAGAAATATTTCTACATCAGTATCAAGATCTTTTTATAGGCAGCTCAGTATTTCAAGTTGCTCCAGAGGACATCATGGTGGTGGTGTACATCTCGTTCGCATCAATTATCATAGAATCATAAAGGTTGGAAAGGACCTCTAAGATCATCAAGTCCAACCTACAGCCCTACACCACCCTAACACTAAACCATCTCCTGAAGTGCCACATCCAACCGTTTTTTAATTTGTGATACCATTGCTGAGACTAAGCATTTCACTTTGCATGGAGAAAGTGTAGCTGCAAAGGCTACTCTCACTGTAAACACGCTCATTCCACTCACCAGACAAGATGTGTCAGCAATTGCAGGGTACTAGGACCAGAACATCTGTCTCCTTGATGCATCTCAAGTGGAAAGGAAGAAAAGGAAGGGAAAGGGAAAAGGACTAAACTACATTTCTCTTTAAATGCCCAGTAACGGGAAGCAAAATACATATACCATTAGAAAATACAGATGGAGCTTCTCAGGGATGAACCTTCAAAGTCTTTAACCAAATTATCATTCTTCCAGAAATTCCTGTCTTCTCTTGTCTGGCTGTTAACTTCCCACTTCATTGCCAAATGACATCCCAAAAAAGTGAAGAATATTTTTTCAGGCTGTCAGTAATCAAGTTTATAATATTTGTCTTTGGAAATCTCATGTCACATCCTTCTTCCATGGAAGTCTTATTGATATTTCCCAATTTATTTTGAAGTCCTGTGCCCTAAGGAGCTCACCTCCATTGTTTTTCAGTTTCTTTAACTGATAGGGTCAGCAAAAAAAAAAAAAAAAAAAAAGTTTCCATTGTTAAGCACCTGTGTGAAAGGAACCACTTAGTTTCTACTGGCAAAAAGACTTCTTAGAACTTAAAAAAACAGCTCTCCGATAAAAATGGCTCAATCCATAGCAAAATATAAGAAAATCCTTTTAAAAAGTTACTTTTCTTTTAAGCGAAATTTCATTATAATAATCAAAAATACTGGGTTCTGCTCAAATTCATGCAGAACTTGCCAAGCCTGCACCTGAAAAATATTTTTTAAAGCATCAGCTTTTAAGTCAGCCAGAACACATGGTGTCTTGCTCAGATAAAAGTCTACCCATGAGTCTACTTCATATGGCCAATTTTTTTTTTTTATTCACTGCTTCTGAAGCCAATTACAAACACAATGCACATTTTCAAAAACACAGAGAGCAGTTACCCAATTTCTTCGAAAAGCACAGATCATATGTCCACTTCCATGTGTTCGATGCGTGCAAGATAAGATCATTCTGACACATCCTCACTCCTCAAAACTGCCAACCCCGCAGTTGAGACAGATCATGTTGAAAGCAGGCTGTGGCTGTTTTAAGAGTAATACAAATCTCTTTGGCAGCAAAGCAGCAATATGAGATCATGGAACACAATAACTGTCCCGCCACCTCAGAATCGTTGAGTATCCACTCCTAGTATCTGACTTAGATTATTACATCTGCATATTCAAGAGCCTTATCAATCTCCTAGAAAAAAAAAAACTGGGCATCCCTGAAGTACTATGCATTTGACCTAAATATATTCCACAAACTTCTACTTAAATACCTGGTAGAGAACCCATGGCAAGTGAGCTTGGAAGACAAAGCTCCACAGCTGTGCACATGGATAAAGACCCAATACTATATAGAAGTCAAAGTTACCTAGTCAAGCTCTGAATGAAATGCAGAGCTCACTGGTTATTGTATCACTAACTTCAATTTACCTTTTATTCAGGAAGACATCTTCCCTCTCCCATATTTTCATTTGAGCTGCCAAAAGTATTCTCTTTTACCTGATCCAAGGATACTGCTGTCCAGTTTCTTTGCATTCAAAGCAGCAAAACATCAGCTGCATTCTACCATAAGCACTTGGATTTTCACTGCAATCATACGTTCTTCCCAACACACTAACATGCTATTTACCTGGACCTGAATTAAAACCACTTGACATTAGCTGCTGTTGCTGAGAATGAAGTCACAGCTACTGTTGAAGTGGAAAATATTTAACTATCACTGGTAGGTATGCACAAAGAACAAACTTGTGCTGATCTCAGAAAAAAACAGACTGACCATATTTCAGTAATATTCAGAACATTCATCTTCAAAATACCCTTTTAACCATAGAAAGGCCTCTCAGACCTCTCATTTATAATCATAAAATTACTCGGGTTGGAAGGATCCTTTAGATACCATCTAGTCTGATTCTCTTGTCATGGGTAGGGATATCTTTCACTAGATCAGGCTGGCCAAAGCCCCATCCAACATGGCCTTGAACGCTTCCAATGGTGGGGCATCCACAATCACATCAGGTAACGAGTTTTAATGTCTCGGGACTTAAACAAGGATTATCTTATTCCAAATGGAGGTTTGCCTTCTTTCCTGCAGAAGATGGGTCAAACTACATCTGACAGCCAATAGGACAAAACAGGCATATACTGTTTGCTCTTATTACTGAAGGCATCAAACACACACACCTATAGCAACAAGATGATTCAAACAGAAGTTTAACATGCTCTTGGAACAGAATCACAGAATCATAGAACAGTTTCAGTTGTGAGAGAACTTCAAGATCATTGAGCCCAACCTTTGTCCTAGCCCTATCAGCAACCTAAACCGTGTCCCTCAGCACAACAGTACGAGGGTGGCAAGACTTTGGAATAAGTTGCCCAGAGAAGTTGTGGATGCCCCCTCCTTGGAGGTGTTCAAAGCCAGGCTGGACAGAGCCTTGAGTAGCCTGATCTAGTTGAGAGGCGCCCCTGCCCATGACAGGGAGGTTGGATTAGATGATCTTTAAGGTCCCTTCCAGCCTAGGCCATTCTGCGATTCTGTAATTCTGTGAACACCTTCCCATCTCCTAAACACCTGCAGGGATGGCGACTCAACCACCTCCCTGGGCAGCCTGTTCTAATGCCTGACAACCCTCCCAGTAAAGAAACTCCTCCTAATGTCCAACCTGAACCACTCCTGGTGCAACTTAAGGCCATTTCCCCTTGTCTTATCACTTGCCACTAGGGAGAAGAGACCAACCCCTGCCTCACTACAACCTCCTTTCAGGTAGTTAGAACTACCTGTTGCAAGCAATAAGGTCTTCCTTCAGTCTCCTCTTCTCCAGACTAAACAGCCCCAGATCCCTCAGTCGTTCCTCATAAGACACGTTCCAAACCCTTTACCAGCTTGGTAGCTCACCCCTGTGCCCTCTCCAGCCTTCTTGGCCACCTGGGCACACTGCTGGCTCATGCTCAGCCGGCTGTCCATCAACACCCCCAGGTCCCTCTCTGCCTGGCAGCTCTCCAGCTGCTCCTCCCCAAGCCTGCAGCGCTGCTGGGGGTTGTTGTGGCCACAGAGCTACAAACTGTACTGGAGTTCAACAACACTAAGAGAAGTAAGAATGTAACTATCAAATTGTACATGTCTATTGGAAACACTGTTAAACTGGATCTTAGAAATGCCAAACATCAACCACCCTACTCTCCAGGGCTCAGACCACAAGGAGAAAACTACACTGAAGATCAAGGAGATAAAACGCAACTAAATACACGTTCATCATCTAAAAAGAGTATCCTAAACGAAGAACAAAAATGCAAACACAAAAAAAATGCTGTAAATTAAGAAGTACAAAGAAATGAAGGAAGAGACCAGAAGTTGCTCCCAGGTGGAGTAGAGAGGAAAGGCTCACAGCACTGGGTTACTAAGCTTGCCGACCGCAATCATAAAACAGAATACAGCAAAGAAGCTTCTATTTAAACAGTGGAATATGAGAGTCAGTTAAGGAAGAGGAAGATAATGCAAGAACCTGCAGTTTTAAATAGGCCTAAAGATGGAAAGGTTACTGCAATTATGGCTATTTAAAAAAAAAAGATGTGGTAGCAGTTAAGATTAAATCTCTTTAGTAACAGCTTCAGCCGCAGAAGTACTGTTTTTATTGGAGCGAGAATTATAATTGTTCGTCATGTGTAAGAACAAGAATTAAAGGCTGAAAAAGGTCTGCTTTTAAAATATAAAGAGCAAGCAGTAAACTGAACCTTACTTCTTCTGGAAATGTGAATGGGAATATAAAATAAAAAAACCTCACCCAACAAGCATATAAACATTTGTGAAAAAATAAACAGGCATCAAAAAGCCACTACGATAAGAAACAGTGCAATGAGAACAAGCCAAAGGCTCTACAAACTCAAAATCTGTCCTCGATAATAAAAATACACGCAAATTTAAAAGCAGCCCGCTGCACATTAGCCCTCAAGTTTAGTAATGGATCAGTTTCAAACTTAGTAATACAAAACTGATTACATTCTCCACTTCCACAGTAATCCTGTGGAATGACAAATAGAATAACAGTAGTGCAGAATAAAGGAAGTACCCGCTGAATATAGAATTTCTCCAAGTGATGGAGACGCTCTGAAACGGCAGGAAGGAAAAAAAGAAAGATACCTACTAAAATAGATAGGCAGCACCAGCTACCCTTCAGACAAAAGAAATAAGCCTGAAAAACCATAAACATCATTGCAGCAACAACTACAAGGTAACAAATACAAGTCTAATATTCCATTTCCACCTGCCACAGACCCTTCTATTTAGACAAAATTGTCAGTATGTCAGGTTCCATTAACACAGAGCTCAATTTTTCCATACCAAAAATTACTGTTCTGAACAGATGTAGCTTCTCTGCACAGCTAGCAGCACAAGGTACTTTCAATATATTAAAGCACTTCACAATAAATACTACAGTGAATGAACAAAACAGGTCAAATTCTCAAGTCACCAAAAATTGTTATTGCTTGAAAGACAAGCCAAAAACACATCATCAACCAAAACCCAAACATATATGCACTGTAGGACAATATATCTAATGTTAAATTACTCTTTTTGAGGGCTTTTGTAAGTTTTTGTTTAAATGATGCTGAGAAGGTACGTTTTGTGTGTACTATATTAATATACCAAATAATTTGATAAACTTAACAGTAAAAAAAAAAATCATTAATAGTCAAAGCACAAACATTTCAAATATATAAGAAGAATAAGAAGAGTTTACCTTAAGTTTGAATTCAAGCTGTGGTAGAACTGACAGCAAGAGGTGACTGTCAATATTGTATAACTCCAGAATCAAGTCAAACACATGCTCTGAGAGGTCACTAATTGATGTTTTACCAAGCATGAGGACCTGATTGAAGAACTGGAAAATAAAAGAGAGCATGCATCAATAACAATTGTAGCACAGAATCCATATATACACACTTCTAAAGCCCATGCTTTCCTACCTTTTTACCTTAGAACATTTATTTCATCACTATTAAAAAAAAAAGGTGGGTGAGGAGGCACACATAAATCAGGATTCTATAATAGAAATCCTAAGATATCACTGTTTGGTACTCAATATTACACAGAAAATAAAACCCATTAAGACTGATGTTCACCTTACTGCAGCAGACCTACAAATAATTTAAGAAACAACTTTAGAGGAATTCCAGTGCATCAGATCTTCTTATAAGGTGACTATATTTAGAGTTATTTAATTATTGAGAACAATCACTTTTAAAGTATTCTCACATTAAATCAAAATAAGGCTGGAACAACTGGCTAATTACTACACTGCACAGCTGACAGGTTAAAGAGTTGCAAGTACACAGGCGGGAATTAATAAATGACTGTTCCAGAATTTGTAATTATGAGCAACATAATGCAGCTGTAAAGCAATTACTCTTTCTCAGTAAACTTGACAGGTTTGAGGGAAACTTTATACTTATCATTGAAGTATTTTCTAATATAAACCAGTAAAATCACAAAATTACAGAACTGCCTAGATTGAAAAACACCTTTAAGAACAAGTCCATACTACTTGCAACTATATCTTCTCATAACGAAAGGGAAAAAGCAACTAAAGAGGAATATACCACCCCCTACTCGTAACAGGTAGGACATAATTTGGGTTAAAACAGTGCACAAGTGTGGCTAAACAAATTATACTATTTCCACTTGTCACTAAAGCAACAGAATACACGTAACTGGCACTTCAGTCTCCTACCCCCAAACTTGAGACCGATGAACAGCACACCCTCTGTACCTGACAAGGTTAATCAGCAAAGAAGCTAAAAACCCCTAAAAGCTACCGCTTTTTAAGGCTACGAAGTGAACCCTAACATGTGATGCACTGGAAAAAGTCATCAGTTTCTAGTAATAATGACTAGAAAATAATAGATAAGTGCATTTCATTGCAAGTTAAGACCCCACACTGTCTTGCAGACAAGTCTTCCTTTTCTGGATACAGTTGCCTGGAATGTATGTTTCTGGTTAGGAAATTAACTCCTACTCTGTCTTGAATATATTTTGAGAAAGAATGTAACTTTCAAAACAAAGAAACCAGACAGCATAATATTTCCCACTTGTGGGAAACCAACAACAGAAGACTGCATGTACATATTTTCCGTAAGAGGAAGATACTTATTGTACAGACTTCCTTCAAAGCCACAAAATGCCACCCAGTTTGTAATCTATCTTTATTTACAGAAGAACATCACTAAAAACACATTCCTACGTAACAATACCTTCTCAAACACCAGGTTGGACTAACAGGTTTCAAGCAAGGGCTTTCACTGAAGGTTTTTTTTAAATCTGAGAAGGTACCCACTTTCCAAGGACAAGCGTTACAAGTCTGAAAGCAACAAAAAGCACTGAAGGTTTTTTTTTTATTGTTTTCAAACTCCCGAGGTTTTTGGTCGTGAGACCTGCTAAACTCTCAACTACTTGGGGAAAAAAAAAATAATTCTTTTTTTTCCCTCTCTGTTAATGCAACTTAAGTTACTCCTGTCTGACCTTTACTTCCTTTCATCCCTCTTCTCTTGCCATATCTACACTCAATTCAGTGACAATCCACTTGCTGATTTTCTTCCGTACTTTCTTTTTTTAGATTTTCTCTTTTTTCCTGTGACACTACCATTAAAATCCTGCTCTATCCTCGCTTCTCTTAGCTTCTAAATAGTTTCATCTCCTAACTAGAGAGTTTTGCCACACGAAAAAGGCGTTTATATGTTTTTGTCAGAACAATACGTATCAGTACATCTGGTCTTCCAGTCACACTGAGGATTGAAGCGCAAGGTCTCCCAAGACAGCAGAAACTATTCAATGCCTTTCAGAAATCAAAACTGGTATGGGCCTAATAGTTTCTGTATGGTAAGTAATTAGATTCAAAGTGACAGGTTATGCAGTGATTCATTAATATAACAACTCTCAGAGAATAATTCAGAGTTTGTGGAAAGACATTTTACAGTCCTATTTGACTACACACAATTCATTCTTTTTACAATACAGCTCTGTAAAAAAAAAAAAAGTATTGATTTCCATATTTGCCTGCAATATTTACTTACATTAGTAATGTATGGTTCAATTGCTTGTGCTGTCCTCTTTAGTAAAGCCTTTGCCAAATCATAGGCTTGCTTATTTAAATTCTGGGGAAAAAAGCAAACAGAAAAGCTTTAAGCATATGCATTAATCTTAATAAATACAAAAAATTAAAGCTACAATGTACTGGTTAATGCATTAAAGAAATAGCCTGTTCTTTTTATAACTTTCAGTAGTAAAGTTAATACAGTAAAACCAAATGTAGTCCAAACAAAGCTTTATGGTCTCCACTGCTATTACCGAGACAAGTCTTTTCTGACAAACCTGGTCTTACAGTTGCCCATCTTAGTCTGACACTCAGTGAAACCAGTTTCTGCATTTTACTGCTCTTCCCTATAAGCTTCCCCAAAACCAGGAAAGTGATATAAAGCAACATCAAGGCATTTACAGTCACCAGAGAAGCAAGACCCTGAACAGGATTGTGGTACAAAGTATGATTTTGTCCCTGTTTCAAGTAGCCACCATCACCATCTCTCTATAGTATCTTGCAAATACACTGTCTATTTGACTAAGATAGTAAAGAAAAACAACTCCAGCATTTCAGTTTGTGAGCAAGTAAGAGCGAAGAATATTAACCAACAGAACTCTTTAACATAAGGAAAAAGGTTTTTTTTTTTAAAAAAAACCTGCACTCCCAACATTCCTGTCCCTCCATTTGTCTAATTAGGTTACTGCCCTATCATAGTTTCCTTCCTTTCCCAGCACACATTCTCCACACTCTAGATGCTACGTCCTTTCTCCAATTTCTATATCACAACTATTTTTCAAAAGTTTTCAGAAGAAAATATAACTTGGTCTTCGCAATGTCCTCAGCAGACTTAATTAACACAGAAGAGAGAAGAGAAAGTCTTCAATACAAAAAAAGAAAATGTTAATAGCTAAAAGTCTCTGTAAAAATATAGTTTCCCTAATTTTCACTAGTCTTCACAATTTCAAAAAATAACACAGCATACTCCATTTACAAGACAACAGCATAAAGAGGCACTTTATGGCTTTTTTGTTTAAAGTCTCAGTATAAAGAAGAAAACGTCCTTTTAGCATAATGAAAAGCAAACACAAGATGCATTGCCACACACAGGGTATTTCTTTGTCTGCATATGCTCTGGTCTTTGTAGCTATCTGAGTGAAAAAGAGACAATTTGCAAAGAGATGGAGAGCATTGTCTCTAATATAAAAACAAATGTATAGAACTACACACTTCCAGACAGCAGTGTTAATATAAAACAAAAGAAGTGTTTGACTTGTCTACTGACAGAATTAAGTTAGGCAACTCCATTAAAACAACTATAGAGATTCAAACCTGAAGTATTTGTGTTACTCCGAGCCACTAGAGAAGGTGAATAAAAATCCAATTCTGGAAAGATACTCAAATGCTTACATAAGATGCTAGCATTCTTGTAATTTCCTCTTCTTTTATCTAATCAAGATAAGGGTCAACACTGGCAATCTTTTGACAAAACTGTATAGCCATTCCATGTCCCAGAAAAAAGGAAGTTTCTGCATGATAGATTGCTCTTTATAGTTAAGGAAAAAAAAAAAAAGGCAGCATCTGCATTCATTTTCTGTTATTTAGCTAGAGCTGTGACTGTTCAGAAAATAAAAGGCATAAATAACTGTAACAAGGAACTTATGCCACTTGCAATTCTTGCTCTGATCCTTCTTGAGTTCCACAGTTCACTTCCACCAAAACTTCACCTGGGCAAGAGCGAGCTCTAGATCATGAACAAGATCCAATTTACATAGAAAACAAGCCCAAACAGCAGACCTAGCGTAGCAGAGTTCCAACAGGCAGATCTGTTTGGATTCACATTTAGTTTCAGCGTGCGCCTTTCACACAGCATTTTAAAACCTCAGTATCTGCAGAGGTAAAGGCTAGAATCAACTCCTTGCAACCCTGAGCACATTACACTTTGTTCTACCTTTTCAAAAAAGCTGCAAAGAGGAAAAAAAAAAACAGCCTAGCTCACAACTGGCTAGGGGAAGTTCACCATTTTTCTCATGTCTCCTGTAATTGATTTGACTGTGCTGATAGCCAGGGCCCTCAAGTGTCCACAGGCTGAACTTTCTGAAAGTAACAATACCAATAAGTCTTACGAGTACATGGGAAAGTTTTCTTCTCCCTTTTCCAGCTTCAGGATCAAGAAAAGGGAGCACTGTCTCCGTTGAAATGAGAACAGGAGCAACCTAGGCCATTATCAAATAGGTTCAAAGACCTTTTACACATCTTTCTGACACAAAGACACTTTAAAGGTTGCCTCACGAAGAAATTTTATGAGGGTAAGACCAAATTTAAAAAATTTCTTCCGTGTTTCTCAAAACTCTTCTATCATTATCCTCTCTTTGATCTTTCTATACATTTAGAACCAAAAAAAAATACACCAAACCCACCCAACAAACTGACATGGCTTTCAAGATCTTCCAATTATTTGAGAAAGCCCTTATAATGGGGATGGTAATTTTAATCAGGATGATTTTAAGAGTATGAAAGCACCCAGTGCCTTCAAGCTTTTCAGTACTGAATTGCCATCAGCTGGCAAGGCTGTTTAAAGTAATCATTAGTAATTACCCCATTTTGAAGGGAAAAGCAGAAATAAGTACTGATTGATAAGGACAAACCAAAGAACCACCCCTGAAAAGGCAGAACACAGATCTTCTGCAAGATAATTGAGAAGTTGCATTTAACATCTCAAACAGACTTAGAGGATGTTACAGACAGACCTTTCCTCCCCCTGTCTTGAAAACCTCCAGTTTTCTTTCAGAAAAGAGTGTTAATGAATGGAGAACATTTCATCTTTTTTTTTTTTAATGTTTATAAGAACTCCAGCAACAATATTTGAAGGTAGGTCATCTTTGTCAACCATAAGTTCTCTCCTTTGTCTCAATTCCCACCATGATTTTTGTGTATTTATTGCTAGCTCTCCAGGACACTTTGCCACAGAGCCAAAAAATGAGGTTGTACTGCTACGATGGAGTTGGCAGGGATGGAAATGCATACCCACTGATTTAAATGCATACCCACTGATTTTTTTTCAACTACTTTTCCCAGTTGCCTCTCAACATCCAATTTAACACACAGCACAAATAAATTAAGATTGAAATAATTTGTAATCATCCTTAAAAAAAAAAAATGTATGTACCTTATTTTTTCCTCAAAAGGATGACTAGCTAGCATCAAGCTAAGTCCTTAATTTACTCACTTTAGGAGTAAAATCAAAGGTGAAGGCTATATCTAGACCAAATTTTATTCAAAAAAAAATCACAGAATCATAGAATCATAGAATGTTAGGGATTGGAAGGGACCTCGAAAGATCATCAAGTCCAATCCCCCTGCCAGAGCAGGAATGCCTAGATTATGCTACATTTTAACATTTTTTGGCATTTGAAAATGGTCTTCGATTTTTTCCTTATTACCAGCAGCACAGCAGCAGAATTTTTATCCAAGAGCACTTGACAAACCAGTTCCAAAAGATTCTCTAGTTCTGCTGGGATGGTTTTTAAGGGTGGCTGACACAGAGAAAGCTCAGCTCAGGTGCTGCCAAGATAGATAACACTAATTATTAAGCAAGTTCCTCATAGAGACAGTTAGGAATTTAATTGTCAATATCACTTATTTGATAAGATAAGCTTGTAAAGCATGTGGGATGTACAATGGAGGATTCCCTGGAGTACTCCTGAGGCTGAAAATGGAACACTGGCAAATACTCAAGGAAATGATGTACTATTTGCCTTCTAACGCACTGCACAAGCACAGAACTGTTTATAGGTGCTGCCATAATGGCTTTATAATCTAAAAAGACCATTAAAAAGGAAAATTTTTCTTGCCTTTTTGTATTGACTAGCTCTCCCTTGCTTCTGTTACATTCTGGGTTTAGTTCACTATTGGCTTATTTCATTCCCTCTTAATATAATCCTACCAAAAGAGTTTCAGCAGAGTACACAGAAGAGAAACCACAAAAGGAAAAAAAAAATAACTAAACATAATAGAAATTAAGACTTAAGCACATGGTCAGACAAGTTCAGTTTACTGCTTTTTCGACTTCTTTGGCATTACTGAAGCAAGCCTGTACATGCTCTAACAGACCCGTTTTGTGATATTAGCATCAGCCACTTTCAGTTTTGTATCAATATAGCTTTTATTCTGGCCAAGCAAGATGGATAACAAACTCAAGTGAGCTAAAGCAGCTTAAATTAATTTGGTGACTACCAATTATGGTAGACAGACATCTGATAGTGCTTCACGTCCCCAGTATATGCTCCTTATGCTTGAGTTTTTGCAGCCATCCTACTAGCACCATCGTATATTAGACTTACTACTCAGAACTATGAATCATATCTGGCATTCTTCTTCAGAAAAATACTGGCCCTGGTTTTAAGAGGTAACAGCACTGAATTAGGCCTTGGTAAATTGTTCAACTAGTTATTACAACTCCAAAAAATAATCACATAATTTTCACCTGGGTCTAATGTTGGATTTCAGCCATTGGACTATAACGTCTGGGATCCAAAACTAAAGGAGTTGTTTGAACCTTCTGTTTGCAATACACACATTGCAGATTGCTCCTTTGATAAACAAGATTAAGCTCTTCAAGTCTCCAACCTAGCACTACCTGATACAATCAAAAGTTACACTAAACTCTATCGCTATTTTCCAGAATACGGTCATTCAATTCATAAGGGCACTCCACACTCTCTCACATGCACAACCTTCCTTCCAGCTGTATTAAAAACACACCACTTGCCTGTGTCACTCATTACAAACACAGCTGTCATATCTACAACACAGGTTTTCAAACCTGAGCTCTTTTCTACTTCATCAAAAACTTTCCATAGGCTTGCTTTAGTTTCTTGTGTTCCTAGGATTTACTTGACAAATCTGAGTTTTAGCCACACAAATTTCAGTCTGGCCCTGGCAAAAAAAACATTTGACTCCCTGAAGGACACAGACAAAAATTTCCAATGAAAAAAGAAATTCCTCATCTATACTAAGCCTTTAGTCTTTCACTGTCAGTAGAAAAATAATTTATGTGCTCTTTATCTATGGAAATGACTTGAGGTAAGATACACCACGTTGCACTACTTGCTTTACTCTCCAGAGAGCACCTTACAAAAAGTCTGCTCAGTTTCCTCAGGTGTACCACTGTTTCAAAATCTCTCAGTTAATGCACACTTAACCTTACTGTAAAGTCCAGCTAAGTACACATTTCCTAGATAATAAATGTTGATACAGCATTACACTAATTAAAAACTTACCAAAGGACATATGCATCTTCTAGACTAAGTTCTACTCATATTGACCATCTATAAAAACTCATATAACTCAAATAACTCAAAACTCAAATAACTTCAAATGACATTAAAGCTTTTACATTACTATGGCCACATAACCTTGGTTTATAGCAAATGAATCAAAGCAACTCTACTGAATGTTCGAGCTGTTAAAAATTACTTGTTTGTTAAAAAAAGATCTAAGTAATAGGAACACATTTGCTACAGCTATTCTCTCAGTGAAATCTAAAGAGCTGAATACATACATCCAATAATTCATGATTACAAGAAATAAAGCCACTATTAAGTCTTACCTTATGTGCTGGCACTAGATTAACTAACACTGTATCCAAAAGTTCCTGTGACACAGTGTCTCCCTCACAAATGATAGAGCTCATTAGATCAACCATGTGCATGTGTACTTTTTGGTTATGACCGTTGCTGAAATGAAAAACAAAAATTCTTAGGGGACTAGTCACACAAAGTACAACTTCCATTCATTCAGCGTACTCCCTAGGGTGATGTCAAACAAAAAGGAATATGATAATATTCCAATTACAAGTTTTTTTACAAGTCAAAATACTTAAGTTTCTCAGCCGCACATACGACTTCCAGAATGTTCTGGTTCTGAGGTCATCTTCGTATACTACAGTAGAAAAGAGCAAGAGGACTGTCCCTGGCCCAACCATGAAAAAACAGTGTTAGCACATCCCTCCCTCTCTCCTCTGCTCAACCCTGGTGAGACTTCACCTGGAACACTGTGTCCCCTTCTGAGGGCTTCCCAGCACGAGAGAGGCACAGACATCCAGCCCAGCAAAGCATCACAAAGACGATTTGGGGACTGGAACAGCTCTCATACGAGGAGAGGCTGAGAGAGCTGACATCCTTTCTTAGCTTTGAGAAGAGACGGCTTAGGGAAGAACTTCTCATTATGTTTAAATATCTGACATTGGGAATGAAGAAGACGGGGCAAGACTCTTCTCAGTGGTGTCCAGGGACAGGACAGGAGGCGATGGGCACAAGGTGCAATATCAGACACACCAATGAAACATCAAAAAGAGACATTTTCCAAGTGTAAGGGTGACTGAGCACTACACGGCTGCCCAGGGAGGCCCTGGTGTCTCCATCCTCACAGATGCTCAAAACTCAGCTGGCTGACTTGGTTTGAGTAAGGGGGGCAGTACCTGATCTCTAGCAGTGCCTTCCAGTGTCCACTATTTTCTGACTCATTTTTATAGAAGTAATCTTCTATATTTCTTAGAATTGTATAGTCCAGCATTCAAGTGCAAGAATAGAATAAAATAAACACAGTAGAAGTAAATTCCTTACAAAAAAAATATTATTTGCAGCGTATCTCCAAACAGGCAAAACTGACAGCTTATTATATTTATGCTGCTACCTTTAAACTGAATTAAAGTCACGTAATAGACTGAACACCTAAGTTAGAAGTACCTGACCTCAACCAATAACATATTAAAACTGAGGAATGATAATACTTACTTTATTACTGAAAACAGCGTTCTGTACAGCTGTGTAAAAATCTCATTGCTGTCTTCTAATTCAAAGCATATATTATATGACTTGACCCAAGCAATGTTCTGTGTTGAACAGGGAGAAATAAAAGGGGTAATTAATACATGATTAAGTTGAAAAGCTATATTTAAGTTATTATGAAATAATTTATGAAGCTTACCTCAAGCAAATAAAAATATCGATTAAACTGGGGGCTTTTTGTATCTTCTAAACCTTTAAGCTGCCTTGTTATGAACATAAATATATCCTGAAAAGAAGTGATAGTTATTTAATCAACTGCAATGAAAATTTCAAAATTTAAAACCCCACATTTTTATATTATTAGTATTATTCATCAGTACAAAATACACAGCAACAACAGATACATTATTCCACTGTCCAAAAGAAGATGATCTACAAAAACATCACGGGGAACGTTAAGGAGTAATTTTTAAACTGTTCATGTTTCTTTAAAGGACTGAGAAAGTAAACTTTTTCTAGGGAAGCTGAAGTTTTTTTTTTCCAAATGAAACAATTAACTTGACAAACAGAGCTGCAACTGGCTAACATAGAATGGCTTAGGCTGGAAGGGACCTTAAAGATCATCTTGTTCCAACCCCCATGCTGCAAAAACCAAAAGATTATTCAGAAGGACAATGAATTTTACGTTTTTACTTTATACTACAATAGGTTTGAACAGGAGGGGAAAGAAGCAGACAGCTGCAGCTTTCTAAGAGTATTATTATATGTTTACACTGTGTTTCTGCATTTCTCAGTCACCATGCTACTGACGTTGATCACATCTCCTGCAAAAACCAATAAACTTTCTCCCACTTCATCAACGTTATACACCAGAAGACTTTCTCAGAAAGTCTCACAAAATAAATTCAAGCAGGTTATAAGGAACAAACAGTTGATTATAAACAAAACTGAAACACACAGGAAGATTTCCTTTTTTAATGTTTTTTACATTCAGATAATTAAAAGCTGGAAATTCATAACCACTATATTAAATCACAATATTCAGAAGTAAATATCACCAAAAACAGCTTTCACAACCTGAAACGTATCTATAATATTTCATCTAACAATCCACATATAAATCAAATTCCAAAAGGTATAAAGCTACCACAATAAATAAAATAAAGCCTTACTGTTACCCCTCAAAAAAACCTATCCCAGAAACAGTTATGAAAACTTTTCTGTAACATTTTCAAATTACCACTTCCGCTCAACGTCTCAAGAATAATGAGATGCCCATATGATGAGAATGGACTTCCTTTTTTTTTTTCCTAAGGCTATAACCACAAAATCCAACCCTAAGCTGAGCACTTACTATGGTTCCAAGAATCAGATTATACCTGACATCATCATCATCTCTTGGCAAAAAAAGCACAGCCAGCACATTGTTCACAGAGCTACAGGAATGTTTGAATTTGGATCAAGATTGTGCCTTTAAAATGTCAAATCAGGACTATTACACGGATCGTTGTTTGGTTCACACTTCAGATCAGGTACAGAGCACAGGAACTGCAGTCTTGAGTTGAAATTAAACCAAAAGACACAGTTGAAAGGGCTCATCTAACGGACTCCACCCACTCAAGAGCATCCAGTCCACAGGCAATAGCCAGTCTGTAGAATCTCCTCTTACAAACTAGTGCCTGAACCACCAGGAGGCCAGCAGCCAACCCACAACGAGTTCCATCACCTGAAAAACTGGTACACCAGCAGGTGCTGTGAGGCTCACAACACGTACAGAGTCTTGGTGAAGGGCAAGGTTCAACTGAAGAAAGGGAGCATCCAAATGCCCAATATCAAACACAAAAGCTACTATAAACACTACTGTCAGATCAAGTCTAACTACTTAATGGCTGGACTCAAGGACCTTAAAGGTTTTTTCCTAACTAAGTGACTCTATGATACTATGACTCATCTCAGAACTCAGGCCCTGGGTAAAACTATTCCACTCAACCTTACTTGCACAGATGAATCTCAAACAGTTCATTTAATGAAGTATCTTTACTTTTTACCCTGCAGTTGAGCAAGCAACACTTATTTCTGAATGTGATTCGAAGACGCTCCTGAGACCAAAACTAATTTTCCTCACCATATTGTACATGAATACATCCATCAGTGAACAGCATACACACACAATATGTCTAGCATCTCCATGCTTCACAAATAGTAAGGGCATCATTTGAAAGAGTAACAATTTACTCCTGATTTTATTTGTATTTTCCTACTCCTTTTTTAAAGGAAGCAAGACAGACTAGACTGAAAAGTACCGACTTTTAATATCTAGTGTAACAGGACCCAAAGTTCCTCCCCTTTCTGAGCACAAAGAATATACTATTGAATATGCATTTCTACTGCAAAACACAGGAAAAAATAAACTTTAGCTGCAACACTTTCATAAATTAGACAATATGGTTTCACACCAGACTCCTTAAAGCAGGTCTACATTAGAACCCAGATTCTAAAACCAAAAGTGCTTATACTGCAGTTTTAGGAATAACATTGAATGCTTTTTGTGGCTTGTCTTGATACTCATTAACCACAAAATGGCTTTCATAAGCATCGGAGCCATTGCTTTCACCAGAGAACACAGTCAGACAGTTGAAGCTCAGCTACTGTATACACCCTTCAACATCCCCATTTCAGCCAAGTCAGGCAGATGGTCCATTGTGGTTTTCTTTGACACGTACCAGTGATTTGCCTCCAGAAGATGAGATTTGGGCTCTAGGCTTTCCCCAGACTGACGCCGGCTTAAAAGTTAGAAATTTCCAGATCCCGAAAGAGCAATCCTGCTCCAGTTCTGCTTTTAGCCTAACTCCTGGCATTTTTCCACCCCTTTCGTAAAGCTCTTTCAACACTCAGTAAGGAGTGTTTACACTTAGATTTATACTTAGGATAGCGTAAAAGAGAGAAACCTGAAATTCTTATCCCTTCTCTCACTATCTCCCTTGCACGATGCACAAGCTACAAAAAGATCCAAAGACTCTGAAGCAAGAGCAAAAACTAAAAATCCAACATCTTCTCTCTCAAGAAATTACCCTTTGAGACCCTCCCTTTGCCATCTTGAACTGTGGTGCTAAACATTAGAGAGACTCAAAGCTGCAGTATGGACAGGATATTAAATACTAAGTAAAAATAGTGCCAAGATATAACCCAAGAGGAAGCATTCTTCCTCTTATCTCTTTGTTATAAATTGGAAGAAAGACTTGAACGTTTCTATCAGAGCTTGTCCCGCAACCACAAAAGCTGTGTTCAACAAAAACAGAAAAACCTACCTCAGTAGCCCTAGGTAAAGGTCTCTATTGTTTGTCTTTTATGTCTCAAAATGTGTTTAGAAATCTGCATCCAGAAACTGAATTCTGAAATCTGCACAGATTACAGAACTGAAATGTTCCCAGTCTGTTCAGAGCTCTCTATCCAAGTAGTACCAGCAGTACTAGTTGTAGTACGCTTACACTGCAAGTATGAGATCAGTAATGTAAACCTTCCAATACTACATAGAAGTGTGAAACTTAGTAGCATTTGATAGATCAAATTCTGTAAGGAGGAATATTATAATTTCTTAGCCCAACTCGGAAAGAGAGAAAAAAAAAACCTCAAATGCTAACAAGCAAAGAAAAACATATATTCAAAACTGAAGGAGAAATCAGAATGCCTTAAAAACAGATTTAAATATGGCACAGGAGAGAAAGCCAATGTTTGCCTCCAGTCGAATAGTGTAATGAGTAAGGTAACTAGATAGTGTGTAATCAGAGGTGCAACAATTAAGAACTAAAGAAATACAGCTAACAGAAACCCCTAGGCATCTCCACAGTAATGTCTGGTGAAAAAGGATTTAACCCAGCTGAAAAGAGTACTGTTTGCCCTACTTCTGAAGCACTTCTGGTGCAACCACTAGATCAGACAGTGAGTAATTTCTTCTTGAGCGGTAACAGATACACCTTCCACAACCACCACATTTTTATCCTACTCTGGAACAAACAAAAATCAAAACAAAACATAAAGCACCCACACACTCTTAAATCAGTGAGCCAAAAACAAAATGATGCATTTTTCAGTGTTATTTTCTCCTGCAAGGTTTTCTGTAAGATTCAGTTCACCACTCTAGATTCATACTGTCTAATGGAAGTAGTTCGATTTTGTGAGTTGGAAAGTTAGATTTCCAATTAAAGAGGGGAACGAACCCAAAACAAGTTAAATTTTTTTTTTTTTAAACAAATGTGGCAGATCTGTACTGCCTTTTCAAACCTGGCATTTCTCTATCAACCATCTCCATCTAGTGGGACCAGTGATGTTTGTAATTGTAGAATTTTCCAGTTCACATTAGAAATCACTATCCCCTATATAAAACCACTTTTTCTTTGTTTCAATAAAGCCTTTATCTATAAAAATACAGTTATTACCTCTTGGTAGTTTAATTGGAAACCACAGAGGTATTTTCCCAACTGAAGGAACTAGCTATCTTGCAAGACATTATGATAAAAGCTATAGACGTATCAATATTTCTAAAGGAACAGACCACTATCTGCAAATCCCAATGACTGTTCAATTAAATATTTATTTTCAGTATAAATCCAAAACTCTACAAGTTATTGGAAGATGTACTATATATCACTATCTGATGAACATCTGACCTGATCAAACACCCCCACTCTAGAATCCAGTGAAACCTTAGATTTCTCAGGCTGACTCAGAAGTAAAGGGAAAAAAAATATATAATCAACTATATCAATCATTCAGTTTAAAAACCTGGTGTGGAAAACAGATTAATTCAATTTACCTTTAGTTTATCTGGTGAAGTGTACGGAGCTTCAGGGGCATAAATTCTGAAAATATCAGCAAGACAACACGCTACCAACAAACGTACATCCTTATCAGGATGTTTGAGGAAAAAATCTGAAGCAAGATGTAATGCGAGATTTAGGTAGAGCTCCTTTTCCTCTTCAGAGTCCTGGTCCATATCCATGAAAGTTTTCACAACCATCTAAAAAGAGAGACAGACATGAGTACATAAAATGAAGTACTCTGTGTAACCGAGTCATTACTGAAAGTTCCTTTTCTGGTTTTGTGCAACTTCTGTCAGAAGCATTACGAGCAATGCAGTAGTACTTGTTGGAGTAACCAGTGTCTTATTTTTCAGGATACAGGAAGGATCTAGCCGAGCTCTCTATCAATTGTCTCAACACACAGTCTCAGCAGTTCCTGAAAGTCCAGCTGCAGTACTGCACGTTTTAAGAAAACAAAAAATCAAGTTGTCCAATTAGAAAAAAAAAATCCAGCAGCATTCACTGAAAAAATACAGAAAACAGCAAAACTTCAAAGTATCTATTTCTCCCTAAAGTATTTAATGTTACAATTTATTTTCCTTCCAGTCTTCCAACTTTATCCCCTGTGCTGCCCAGAAGTAGGGCATGCACTTTCAGCGAAGTGTATATAAATCCAGTGCAGCCCAACACCACATGCTGCCCAAAAGGAATATGTATATTATTAGGATCCATTAGACTGAAGCTATGGTAATAAAAAAAAAAAACCAAACAACTCTGAGACAAAAATTACTTAACACCCTAAATAGAACAAAAGCAAGAAAAGCCATAATTAGTAACTGCTAGTTGATGTAGAACTGCTAGTTCTTATATATATAAGATTGTTTGGAGGAAAAAACAAACAGACAAAAAAAATACCAACAAAAAAAAAAATTATGTTTTTCTCCAATTTCTTATTTGAATCACAGAGGTTATTTTAAGGAGTTCAACTCTCAAATAAAGTTAACAAAACAGAAATAAAGGCTTTATTACACAATCCTGAGCATTAAAGTTAAAACTCCCATCTACTTTACCAGTGCAGGAAGAGACACTCTGGAACACTAAAAATCATTTTAATTTGCTCCAGCAAAAAATTTTGCCAAAATTTACTACAATTGGTCAAGTAGCAACAAATCCTAATAATAAAAAAGATCTCTGCATAATTACGACCACAGCAGCTGTAAAGTTTCCAAGCACATGAGAATCCTTCACTAAAAGGCACAGAAAATTAGAAGCTTATACACAAATATAACTTTAACTGTCTTCCCCAGTCAGACACAAGATGAGCCATCTGAAGTGCACTGGTGCTCTTACACACTATTAAAAGTAATTTAAAATTCATAATTGTTTTCACTTCTACAGAAAGTGGCGAGTTTTCTATAATTAACAAAGGAATGAATAAATAAATATTCAGGTGTCATGAGTTCTTGTAACAAGTACATTTTTGGTCTACTCTAGAAACAAGCCTTCAGTTTTTCTTCCCTGACAACATGAATTTCCATACTGGCCAGGACAACAGATAGTAGTCATCTTGTCTCCAGAGCAATCTGTCACACTATTTAAAGAAAAATTAAGAATAACAAGATGGTTCTCGTATCATACCTTCCTAGTTTCCTGCAAAGCAACAGGTTAGAGAATTCCTGATCCTGAAATTGCACCCAGACCATCATGATCAATACTCCTGGAGCTTAGTCTTCATGATGTGACTCATATTTCTTAACCCATTCAGTTTTTCCTACATCTTTCTACAGTAACAAGCTTTGGTGTTTAGTAATAAAACTCACGGAAAAGTATGTTATCAGCCTGCTGGTCTTAAATTAATGTATTTCATGAGATGATGTCTTCGTTCTTGTGTATTAAGAGAAACTCTGGAAAAATGCTTTTCTCACATGATTCATCGTTTCCAAGTCATTTGTTTCAGTCTTCAGTGCTGGTTCATGATTCTGACCATTTAATTTCTATCTCCTTTCAAAATCTACTATAACTTGGAGATAGCATGGATCCAATACGCATAAAATTTCTGAGGTAAGTTATGCTTGTATAGAAATTCACTACACATTTTCCATTTGATTCTCCTGTTTCCCAATAATTTGTATTTATAGTTTGTTACTAACAAACAGCAGACCATCTGCCTGAGTAAAACAAAACCCACAGTAAAATGCTTCTTCCCCAACACTTAAAGGAAGTGCTAACAAATAATTTCTTAAGAGTCCTCATATGGAAAGTTGTATTTTATTCAACATAACAGAGTGCAGTACACAGACTGAAGCCTATCAAGCCAATTCCCAAAGCACAGACAGGTTACTGGGGAGGGAAGGAATCCTTGGGTTTTGGAGGTTTACTGGGTTTTGTTCGTTTACCAGTAGTTCCAACTAACTTAAGAAAACAACTCCAAATTAAGCTCTTCCAGCTGTTACGATACTTAAGGTTCTTCTCCCACATCTATGATCTGTTCCCTCCTACTCCACAGGGCAGCCCAAGTTGCAGGCACTCCTTCTGCACAAGACTTAACAGGCCTGCCTTTTTCTAAGAGTGCATCAGTAGATAAAGAACTGCAGCACCATAATTATCCCCCAAATCTCTCCAACCTTAGGCCAGAAGAAGTGGTCAAAAAATTCAAGACAGAATTACATAGTATAATCAAAGACTACCTTCATGACGATACAGGCCAAAATAATGAAAATAAAAGGGTTTTAAAAGCAACCAAAAGAGCAGAAATGCATGAAAACAAATGTGTTCTGAGGCATTCATATCATTGCTAAAATTACTCTTTTTTCATGTTCTCCAGTATTTTATTCTTTTAGAAGTACTGACTTACTGTAGGAGCTGAAATATAAATGGTATTTGAAATTTATACAGCTTATTTTCATTTGTGATTTTTAACTCATTTCTTTTCAGACAAGCCACTTTAAGAAAATGGGAGAGCAGAATGCACTATAACCAACAAGTTCCTCCCACTGAGCATAGCCCAAAAGGTAAAGCCCAAAGGAAAAACAAAAACCTTTCAGACAGAAAAGATAGTATCACTGAATGCTGTGTACAAGAAATGCAATCTGCAAACAGTTACTTGTTTACTCACCTTTAGCCTTCTCACCATCTCTTCTTTAGAAATTTTATCAGATATTTCCTTGACTCCTGGAGGATATGTGATTTTTCCATCATTGGCTCTCGTCTTTGAATGAGCCATGATTTCACGATTTTAAAACTGTGGGAAGAAATCCAAAAGTCAATGTAGTCTAGCTAGTTTGTGTTTCCCTTATCTGTCCCATTTTTACAAAGAAAATCCAACTAGAAATATACTGACAAAACCCATACAAACAAGGGACAAACTGGACTACATATTTTTATTGGTTTCAGTAATCCATATTGTGCCAGACAGCAACGGTTTTGATATTCAAGCAACTGTCTTACAGTACAATAAAATTTCATAGTACACAACAGAAAAAAAACTAAAATTCCTCACTGCTGAATGCATTTGATCTTCACACTTCGAGATGCAATCAAGAATCTTCTTAACTTACTGTATGAACTGTTTCCTGCTAACAATAAATCCCAGCCAGCTTGGATTTTTAGACTCTTGGAGAAAAGACATCTGAAGCAGACTTCACGCTTTCCAAACAATCAAATAGAGCACAATGTCCCCAAAAGTCTAAATAGCAACGCTGTTGAAGCGTTACACACCACTAATTTTAATTTGTCAATACCACCAGACAAGCAGCAGATAGAAAAGGAAGTACGGACAGGAACAGAGCAGTCCAAATGGAAGTCTTCCCTCGACGCCATAAAGCCAAGTTTTTAGGCAAAACACTGCAGACAAGCAGCAGTATCTTCTTCCTAAATCCCAACTATGAAAACAACTCAGTTACTTGGTTTCTCAATCGTTTTAAATTGATGCAAATACAGACTGCCACCTAACCCATCCTAAGGTATGCATAGTTCTACTGCCATAGAAAAAGAAGTTGAATTGAAAGCTTTACTTAGATAAAAGCAATTAATACCAAATACAGTGAATAAAACCTAAACGGCACAAGTTGGAATAATTAGTATTCTAGGAAAAGACTAGCAGTTACAAGCGAAGAATGTAACAAAGAAAAGAAAACTTCTTTGCCATTACCTTCAGATTTTTATTTATTTAAAAGTCTGAAACACTTCCTCAGACACCACTTCCCTGAACTGTGAATTCCAAGTCAGGTCTTTCCTTCCTACTAATCTCCTGCACAGCTATCATCTACGTACACTTTGAACTTCTCAGAACATCAGAAATAAAACTCAACCAGAATCCACAAGAAGAGATGGGCTAGAAGCATGTTTCATAATAGGATGGCGTAACCTGCCACAATTGAAACTGGCCCAAGCCAAGGTAGTTCTACACTGACAGAGAACAGAAACATGAAATATACCCACCCACCAGCCTCCAAAAAGTATTCCAATTTTTTTTGTATTCTTCAGTCCACATTTCATGTTAACGACACATTACAGATTTCGCTTCATCTTTACTAAAACTTTCACAAAACAAAAAGTTATTGTTGACCTTTAAGTAACTTTTGTAAAGAATGCAAACAGCACAACACACCTTTATTTTAGAAAATAGGGAAAATATGAGGGGATGAACATAATTAGACATTATTCGACAGGCATGATATACAGTGCACTTAAATAGCTACACAAAAGCCAACTCAGTTCGTCTTCTCCCTACCTACATACAAACAGCAGTTGAACCAAGTGCTATGTACTTGCAGTTGTAAAAAAAAAAAAATGACATGACAGCTGGGACAGAACAAAATTCATTGAAGTAACTTTTTCTAATACTCCCAGAAAAATGTTATGTTTGAATACGAAAATATGATGAAAAAGACACTGAAGTGCTGAAAAGGGTCCAGAGAAGGGCAACAAAGCTGGCCAAAGGTCTGGAGAATAACTCTTGCAAGGCACTTGGGGTTGTTTAGCCTGGTGAAAATGAGGCTGAGGGGAGACTTTATGGCTCTCTACAACTACCTGAAAGGAGGCTGAAAGGTGTTGGTCTCTTCTCACAAGCGACAACCAGTAGGACAAGAGGAAATGGCTTCAAGTTACACCAGGGGAGGTTTAGGTTAGATATTAGGAAAAACTTCTACACTGAAAGGGTTAGCAAAGACTGGAACAGGTTGCCAAGGGAAGTGGTGGAATCGCCATATTTGGATGTATTTCAAAGCGGTTTAGAAGCAGACCTGGCAGAGAATGGCTGGACTTGATCTTGAAGGTCTTTTCCAACCATAATGATTCTATGATGTCACCTTTGTCTCTGCTATATTTCTTAATGCACCATCACTACAGTCCATTTAGGACTCCTCAAAAATGCACAAAAGACTTTAAGTTTACTCTTGCTGTCTGACACAGATAACTCTTTCCCAGCCTTCAGATGGAATGATGTTAGATATCCTAGCTACACTAATTTTAACAGCTCATCACAGCATAAGGGAGTCCTGCTCCCCTCAATACAAAAATGTATAAAAGCATTAGACACTTTGCTGGACCAAGCGAACTCACCAACTCGGAAAAACAACCGTATTTGTTTTTGAAAAGCATGTGACAAGCATCAAAGCTAACTCAAGGGAAAGAACGGGAACTAAGGGAACAGGGGAAGAAAACTCCCCTTCCCACTTGTGCACAGCTGTCAGATCAGATCAGATCAAGTGCCGTGGAAACTTGATTAGAACATGGTGATACAGTCCCTTTTGGAGAACATTTTGAAATAATTTCAAGACTGAAACTTGTCAAGCTTATGGTCAAGCTGAACTGCTCAGCTAGTATGTCCAACTGACATGCAATCAAGGTTTTCATAAAATCATAGAATGGCCTAGGTGGGAAGGCACCCCAGACATCATGTAATCCAACCTCCCTGCCATGGGCAGGGACGCCTCCCAACTAGACCAGGTTGCTCAAGGCCTCATCCAACCTGGCCTTGAACACCTCCAGGGAGTGGGCAGCCACAACTTCTCTGGGCAATCTATTCCAGAGTCTCGCCACTCCCGCACTGAAGAATTTTCTCCCAAGATCCAATCTACATCTATTCTCCTTTAACTTAAACCCATTTCCCCTTGTCCTATCAGTGGACACACTTTTAAAAAGTCCCTCCCCAGCCCTCCTGTAGGTTCCCTTCGGGTATTGGAAGGCAGTTATAAGGTTCCCCCAAAGTCTTCAAGACTGAACAATCCCAGCTCCCGCAGCCTGTCCTCGTAGCAGAGGTGCTCCAGCCCCTGGATCATCTTTGTGGCCCTCCTCTGAACACGCTCCAACAGATCCATGTCTCTCTTACAGTGGAGACACTAGAACTGGAACTAACCTTTTAAGGTTAGAATGGCATCTAAGGTCCATGCTGAAAACAAACATCTGTGCATTGTGTTTACATGGCACAGTTTTGGTCAACAGAGCAGGCTGCAGGGATGCCCTCCATGGGAGGATAGCGGGGGCTGTCCCTCCAGTGGACAGGGCTAGTTCCAGCCAGCTCCAAAAAGGATTTAGCCCTGGACAATGACGTTGATGGCACCTCTGCGATAACATAGTTAAGAAACAGTAAAAATGCTGCACAGCAGCTATGGGAGAAGTGAAAAATGTGAACAAAATAACCCTCTAGAGGTCAGTGAAGGAGGAGAGGGAGGAAGTGCTCCAAACACTGAAGCAGGTTCCCCTGCAGCTCGGAGAAAAACCATGGTAATGCAGATTGTTCTCCTGCAGCCCATGGGGGATCATGTCAGAGCAGATTATCCACACTGCAGGCTCCAGAGAGGAGCCCACACTGCTGGCAGGACTCCTGACACCATGGGGGACCAACTCTGGAGCAGTGTGTTCCTGAAGGACTGTACCTCATGAGAAGGGCCCATGCTGGAGCAGTTCCTGAAGAACTGCAGCCCATGAGAAGGATCCACACTGGAGATATTTGGAAAGGACTGCATCCCTTGGTTAGGGCCCACGCTGCAGCTACGGAAAAAGTATGAGGAAAGAGGGAGGCTATCAAATGCCCACAGTTCCGCTTCCTTATCTCCCCTGCTGCTAGACAGGAAAGGGGGAACGTAGCAGGGTCTGAAATTAAGGAGTCAAGTTGAGCCTAGAAAGGATGGTAGGGGACAAAGCGTCTTTAGTCTTGTCTTTGTTTCTCACCATCCTGCTCTAATCTTAACTGGCAATAAATTAAATTAATCTTCCCCAAGTCAAGTCTGTTTTGCCCATGATGGTTATTCCTGTATTCATCTTGACCTATGGTCTGCTTCATCTTCTTTTCTCCCCTATTCGGATGAGCTGGAGTGAGAGTGTGACTGGGTGGGTGCCTAGCAGCCAGCCAAGATTAGATAATAGGGTACATAATAATTTACCTCTTTCAGGCGTATAGAAAACATAAAATAAGGACTCATCTTCTATTGAATCAATATATCTAATCTTACAGGAACAAAAACTAATTTTAAAAATGTTCAGTGAAATAGCCTATTAATTAGACCATAAGGGACAAAGAATAATAAATCTTTTCATCCTCCTATGTAATACAAATTTGCAGAGCACTTGTGAAAGTTTTTTAGGATTAATGATAAGCTTTACTGGAGAGACAAAGTCACTTTTAGAAAACAGTAAAAACCCAAAACCTATCATTCAACAAGAGAAAATTCAATACTAAACTATCCTCTTATACAACAGTTAATCACTTCAACTATTACCTAAATAAAACTGAATTAGCTCGTTATATCCCACTGCTAGAAGTTTCTGCTCTTCTGGACTGTCAGTACAGCTGTGCATCCCTAGCTCTGACAAATAATCTGTGCTGAACACTTAGTAGGATGCAGGATTTCAAAGGTGCTGGTTTTAATCTGATTCCAGCAAAATGAAAGTCTCTGTGATTTCACATAACTGAAACAGCTGGTGTAACTGTTAACTTCTGTCAGGGAGAAGGAAGAGCATGACAGCTAAGAACAGCAGCCTCACAGTCAGCTCTATCTAGAATATGGTTGAGCGTGAAAATCCATAAAGCAGGGAGGTGATACCAACAACTCTTTCAAAAAGCTTTTTAAACCTGTTTTTAAAGATGCACTGTATTCTTTTGGAATACATTGAAAAGTGACAAGCATTTTTAAAAAGGGCAATTCTTGGAAAGTTTCTTTGAGATTCAACAGACTCAGCCAACAGATTTCCCCCCACCCCACCCTCCCCCCCCCATTTTTAACTGAAACTCTAGAAGTTCTCCACAATGTTTTCAGAAATCCATTATCACTCCATATACACAAACAGAAGGCAGAGAAAAAGGCAAATGTTCACATGAATACCTTTAATACAAGAGAACACTCCAGGCACTGAGATGCTTTGCCCTAGTCAGAACATAAGCTTATTAACTGATCACCAAGTGGTGTACTCTTTATGCTTTTACGTGACAACAAAAGGAGATAAATATACTTCAACAAACATATAACCAACAAATGCTAATCCTAATGCATACGAACACAAATCCTGATGCAACTGCACATCGGTTATATTAAGCAGTACTACAGACTAAGTCAAGTCTTCGAAAGCTACACAGAAAACAAACATATGTTAAGCTAACAGAGCATTTAAAATATGAATTCCACTCCTCATACAGAAGGAGATGATGTAGTAGGACTGAAGATGTCTAGGCACTGCTTCTGTCACCAGAAGCACTGTTGCCAATATGGTATAAATGACCTGAAATCAGGAACCAAGGGCTAGAATGTAGAAGTACGTTGCAAAATGGTATGTATTAAAGTGTGACAAATTAAAACTAAATAACATGCGGATAGGTAAAAGAAACTAGTAGAAGAAAAGAAACAAAAGAAGAAAGATAAAGCACACTGTTTGTACAACAAAAATTCAAGTATGGAAAAAACAAAAGCAGAAGTTCCATTGAAACAGTATGAACTGAAGTCATCCACCTCCTGGGACAGAAGTTAAATCAAAAGATCATATTTAATTTAAAATTATCAGCCACACCGTAGATGGGAAACAATTCACTACTCTAAACAGAGCTAATTAGTAACTACTACCATTGCCAAAATTCGGTCAAACCCAAATAAATAAAATACATGTTAAGAATTTCGTATAATTAGCAGGACCCAACCACTACCCAGTTCTAGCTAAGTCTACTGGCTATGATAATAAGTATTAAAAGATCCAATATTCAGATGGTTTCTATATAGCACATAATTCTCCATGAATAGTTTAACTATACATACTTGCTCAGTAGTATAAATTACAGGTTACACACATGCAAATAAAGTCTGTATTGGTATCTTGCATATTAAGTACCTATGCAATATGTTTAAGAGGTCAATAAATATCAATACAGGATGTTAAGTCAATGATCTAAAAGGAAGACTTAAACCACACTCCATTTAATTGTATTTTGTTTGGATGACAGTTAACATTGCCTATGACAATTTAATTAACTGTGCTAAGCATTAAACAAACTATGCCTTGACATATATGAAGTCACATGTCAACAATGCTTTTCTGGAGATTTAGATATGTGTTTACATCTTAATCCTTCAGATATTTTTATAGAAATCCTTTCCAAAAGACGAAACAAGCTTTATCAAATCTATTCCTATATTCCTTGCAAGTCTTGTCTCCTGCCCACTGCCTCCTCTTTAAAATCCAGAATCCAAACACAAGGACATAGATCACCAGAAAAAGTGATCAACCTGACAGATTTCATCATTCTTGTTTTTCAGAACTTTCCCTGAACTATACATAAATATTTATGTAGTTACATCTTAAGATCAGTATTTCTAAATTCCGTATGCACAATTTTAGAAAGCTTAAGAAAATTTGACCTATACTCATACTTTTAAATCTATGCTTGCAAGACATTTTACAGTGAGCCGTTGAGAATAACGCTTCCTTCACATTCACAAAGCTATTAGAAGTCTAAGTGAATTAAGTAAATTGCAGGCATGGAAGAAAGTTGCAAAGTGTCAAGATTTAAATATATGTGTTTACGCAGCTCATGTCACTTGAACAACAAGAAAGTCTAGCCAAGAAAAAGGATTTGGAAATATCCATCAACCTGCTCTCCATAAGCAAGCAGTATGACCAGTAGCCTCTCTTTTTCATTGGCCATTCCATCAAGCATATAAAGACAGTTTAGAAGATCCAAGACCATTTTCCCCTAAATTGCTGCGAGCAAGTCAAGTCTTTTTCATCTAGTAAACCACAACACAAACCTCATTCCAAAGCTCTGTTCCTCTGTCAACATGCTGCTTGTCATTTCTTCTTATTATTTATATCCAGTTGTTTGCTTTTTTTAATTTTTGCACCCTCAGGAGGCAACACCCTTACATGACTAAAAATAAATCATTACAAATACTTCGAGATCACTAACTTTGCTTCAACAATAGCACACATGAAGAAACTGGTCAAGCTGTAATTTCCGCAGATGATGCAACAAGATATTCCGAAGAAATAACTCAGCAACTTACAGAAGTGGAAGAGGCAAGCATCTCTCTACTTCAGCGAGATTGTTAATAAAACACAAATAATTTAATGATTTAAGCCACTCGGAGAGAATTTTTACATCCTGGTAAATTCCTGCTGTGTGTACTGACAACAATGCAAGCTGGAACACGGGAGGTTCTGCAAAAACATCAGGAAAAACTTTTTCACTGTGAGGGTGACAGAGCACTGGAACAGGCTGCCCAGAGAGGTTGTGGAGTCTCCTTCTCTGAAGACATTCAAAACTCGCCTGGACATGCTCCTGTGTGACCTGCTGTAGGTGATCCTGCTCCGGCAAGGGGGTTGGACTAGATGATCTTGTGAGGTCCCTTCCAAGCCCTGACATTCTGCGATTCTGTGTAATTGATCAAGGTGAGAAGTGACTCAGGTGTCAAAGACTTTCACTATGTAAGTGCCACTAAATTAAATCTATTTCCATAATAAATCTACTGCTAAGGAGTTATAACTCAGCTATAAAAAGCCACTCCACACCGAAACATGGCAGTAAATTTTCTGCTGTTGAGTAAAACAGAAAACTTTAGAGTGTTGGACCAAGCGCACTCATGTAAATCCAACAAATTTTTCATACCGACTGAGATATAATGTCTAAATGAATACCTTCTATTCTCTTTTTAAAATGTTATACGGTGTTATAGTGTTTACATAACTATCATTAAATCAAGTATTATTCGCAGTATCAAGAAAATATTAGCTTTCTATTTCTGCAAGGCAGCACTACACATAGTAAGGACTGATACAGAAAGTATTTAGAGAAACCACTAATTAAAGGTCTTCTAGAATGAAGAACCACATTATAAGGCAAAAGTAATGCTCTCAGCCCAGCAAATGACATGAAAAGTACCAGGTTTCACTCCAGAAGTCTCATTAATGGCAATCCTTCAACAGCCAATATGTAAGTAGCAACACTTGTGTAAATTAGGAAACACTATCTTTTTCAGCATTCCATACGAAAATATGGCAAAACACATTTATGAAGTAAATACTTTGTGGAAAATGAAAATACGTGCAGGTATTAACTACACAAAAGAAGATACTTTCATAATGTACAGAGGATTTGAAGGATTCAGGTAAAGAACTAACACGTAAGAGTAAAGAACAAAACATTAAGACAAGCCACGATACCAAAGCAGGAATATAGCCACTAAAAAACCTCAAGCAACTTAGGAAGTCCTTGCAATCAGTCAGGAAATGATCCAAGTCAAGTCCCTCATTTCATTAGAGAAAGCCCCACAAAGACTAAGCAAGTAGCCAGTATTCAGTACCAGCTTATCACAGCATAAAGCTCTCTCCAGTGGCGTTGCAGACACCTCCAGCCTCCACAAGATACAAGTGCCCCAACTTGTAAATTTCTGCCCTTTTTTTTTTCTCCCCAGATGTCACTACAAGCAGAAATGACAAGCAAAACTCGGGAGCTTGTGGCTTGGGTTTCTTTTGGCCATTTATAAAACATTTTCACCAAAATAAACCCATTAAAAAAACAACAAAAACACAAACAAATGGGATGAGAAACTACATAACTACATATGGACTGTAGGCATTACAATTATAACTTCTTTCTATACATGGCTGCAGAAAAAGAAATGACAGAGATAAAACTTGGAAGACTGAAGCAAAAGATTCTGACAGGAAAAAAAAAAGACAAAAATACATGTCTGACTAAAGAAATATAGGCTAAGATTTTTAAAACTGTAATTATTTGTTTCATAAAGCAGAAAAGAGTGTAGAGTGACAAAATACATTTTTAGTATAACAGACATCTGCAATATATTTGTTCCTTAGTCAAATACTAGGGAAAACATTCCATCTCATTGCTTCCAAAGGGGTAATATTACACAAGCATACATATATAAGCTTAAAAAAAGGCAAGGGCATAACAAGCAGACTATTAAACAGTCCTCAGAGTGAATGTGTTTAACATTGAAATAATAAATATGGTACTACTGAAAAAAACTACAATAAAACATTCAAATTGGCTTGAACTTAAATTTAGTTAGAAAGGAGCATGACAGTTTTCACCTAATACACTTGCTAAACATTTCCAATCCTGTAGCAAGTAATTTATTTTGCCCTACAAAAATACAATTCCTTAAAGACACAGAACAAGAATGCACAGAAGGTGCTACAGATAGGCACTACCTCATTATACTCACAAAATCAGAAATGTAGTCTTGGATGTACAGCCTGGATGTGGAGGCTTTTGTGAAATGGTAACACCTTTCCAGTGGGAAGGAGAAGCAGGGAGAAAGGCACTTGCAGGCAGCAGAGCTAAGTTTCATTAAGCCTCAGAAAAAGTCATTAAGTTTTTGACAATGACCTTTTCACCTTAACCTTCAAAGGATGAAGCCTTCTCACATAGTAAAAGTCACTATCAAACACTATTAAGTTTAGCTGCATTAGAGAGGCTGCTAACACTTCTTGTTTCCTTGCTAGTCTCCACTTAAAAAAAGTCACAGAGTGATAGAATGGCTTGACTCAGAAGGGACCTTGAAGATTGGCACTTTAGCTCTGAAAAACCTGAAATACTTATAGAATATATCCCACGTAAAGGATCTTCAGCTGCATGTTAATGGCTCAGTCATGTCCAAGAATAAGTCCAAGATGAGGAAAACTCAACGCATCACAAATCCGAGAGCTGTCAAACAAGAGGCTAGTTTCCCCATCCTCTAGAATACAACTAACAATTTAGGAAGAGTATTCGTCAGCATAAGATAGCACACTCTTTACCCCCAAGAAAACTTGCCCAAAGGTTCTGAAAAGCCATGATATGTATATTCTCTACAGACTCGATTTTAATAATCAAGCCTACAAAATTTGTTTTTAACACTTATGTCCATGCCTTCTCAGCCGATTTGAGCAGAGTTTAGGAAAGAATGCAGTAAGAAAAAATACCTGGAGTCTACAATAACGTCAAGGACTAAGCAAGACTAAAACTAAAGCACATAGATTGACTTAACTCAAGAAATCAGATTTCTACCATCCTTCTTTCTAATGTGATGATGGCAATAAAACAAAATTAAAAAAAAACCTCACTCATAGATAAGATTGAAATTAATCAGTTCAAAACTGCAATGTATTTTGTGTGAAGGCACACTTCAAAATAACACTGACAAGATTTGAGAAGAAATACTACAATCGGTACTCAGAGAGAATTACACAAGATTGTAAATCTCAAAAGCCCACGAAGTCCACCGTTGGTGAATAAAGACTCATTTCACAGATTACATCACCTTGACATATTCACCTTGCTTCTTTAGGGAATACTTTTTGAGATTCACCAGCACCAGAAAGGCAAGGTGAAATCTGACATCCTGGTACTCCAAGTAAGTAGGTCAAGGATACACACTTACAATCCTGCTTATACCTCCAGAAAAATGGAGCGTAACTCAGTGAATCGTCAGTATCTGTTGAGGCCATAAGCATAAATGTTCTGGACATTTTCCGGCATTTCACAGACAGCAAACCAATAGCACATGGATCAGCTGCAGGATAATTCTCCTCTCATTCCACCATATGAAATTATCACACATACCAACAGTACCCATACAGGTGGGGGTAAAAGTAAGAAATGTTTACAACATTTATCTGTATGTTTGAGCTATATAATACTGAGGAGAAAGAAGCAGTGAAATTTGTCCATGTGAGCATCCTCATCAAGTACTACTGAGCATGGAAATACTGCTCTCACTGGGAAACTTCAAATATCTCTTCTGTGAAGAAAGCCCCATGCACATACTTGGATGACCAAAACAGCACATATGTCACACTTAGTCAGGATATAAATTATTCTCCAACCTACATACACATGACAAAACTTAACTTTCACAAACAACATCACTTAAGTATGTAATCCCACAGGATATGATTTTGCCAACATTCAGAGACAATAAGTGTTTTTATTAAATTGACACAAGCAGTGTGTAAATAAAATCTGTTTTGAAAGGTACAAATTGAAAGCAGAAGCGTTTTGGAGATGTATACAATTCCAACACAGTGGTCACAGGAAATGTCCACACCAAAGGAACAAAACTGAATTTTAAACCCCTGGATTGGGGTGCAATGAATAAATTCACTTAGCGTGAAAACTAACAACCACTTTGTAAAAGTTTTAGGTAGTAATCAAAGCCCTCAACACAGGAGAGTTGCACCACAAATACTGGGAAATAGAGAAATAAAGACAGAATTGGAGACAAACTGAGATGACCAGTGTAAAGCTCAAAACAAAAACAAACACACACATCAAGCAAACTGCACTTTAATAGGTAAAACCAAGGAAAAAAAATTGTTTGTATCAAGAGTAATGGTTTGGATCAAGAAGATATTGAAATACGCTAAAAAGCCAGCTGAATAACAATTTTTGAAGGAATAGCAAGTAAAACTTCATTCCTGTGACAATTGGTACACTTAAGAATTTTACATTTTCAAATCAAAGCAACTGGACAGAGACCATCTGAGAATCATGAACTAGCACAATATGCAAAGTTTGCAAGGGCATTTAAATATTAAGATGTAGTTCACTTCAATTTTAAAAGTTTAAACTAACTTTTAAAATTACAGTGTAGTACGAGAAAATAGAGGAAGTGCAAGAAAGTAGTACTGCCACTACAGCTGTACTAGATTGATATCAATAGTATGTGAAGAGTTGAGAAAAAAAAAATCTGCATGCTCAAGTAAAATTTTTTAATGTGGCAAATGTAACTCGGAAGGTTACTGTATTACCTTCGGACAATTTATGTTTGATCAGTCTGTGGTAAAACAATCTGCACTTTCCTTGCACCCAATATCATTTATTACATAAGCACTACATTGGAAATCATAAGACAGACAGATGCAAGCAATGGATCAGACTGTCATTCAGTAAAACCCTGAAAGAAAATATTAGAGAAACATTTGTAAGTATGAAGACTGCATGTGAATCCTCAAACATGAATATTATACTACAAGTCTGAAAGAAAACCAATTGTAAGGAAAATAAAAACGAGGACTGAAGGGGAGGTCCTATGCCTAGGTCCAAGCATAGAAAATTCCTGCAAGACTACACTAGTGCTATGTAACATTACTTCTACACAAGATATTTTAAAAAACTACCAAAAAAAAAAAACACAAAACAAAAACATCAACATCTAACACGGATTTTCAAGGTACAAGCACAACAACTTGCTTGGAATATTATGTTTAACTACCAATACCTATCATCGAGATAACTGAAAGTGGAAAAAGTGCACATCTACATCAGAAGAGCATATCTACAGGGCTGACAAGACAGTCAGAAGGCCAAGCGCAAGAGAGAGAGAAATTACTATAAATAATAGAGATACTGGAGGATCATAGAATGGCCTAGGATGGAAGGCACCTTAGAGATCATCTAATCCAACCTCCCTGCCATGGGCAGGGACACCTCTCAACTAGACCAGGTTACTCAAGGTCTCATCCAACCTGGCCTTAAACATCTCCAGGGAGGGGGCATCCACAACCTCTCTGGACAATTTATTCCAGAGTCTTGCCACCCTCACACTGAAGAATTTTCTCCTAAGATCCAATCTAAATCCTTTAACTTAAACCCATTTCCCCTTGTCCTATCAGTGGACACTCTTGTAAAAAGTCCCTCCCCAGCTTTCCTGTAGGTTCCCTTCAGGTATTGGAAGGCAGCTATTAGGTCCCCCTGAAGTCTTCTCAGGCTGAATAATCCCAGCTCCTGCAGCCTGTCCTCGTAGAAAAGGTGCTCCAGCCCCTGGATCGTCTTTGTGGTCCTCCTCTGAACACGCTCCAACAGTTCTATGTCCCTCTTATGGTGGGGACACCAGAACTGGACGCAGTATTCAAGGTGGGGTCTCACAAGAGCAAAAGGGGAGAATCACCTCTCTTGACCTGCTGGCCACACTCCTCTTGACACATCCCAGGACACGGCTGGCCGCCCGGGCCGCAGGAGCGCACTGTCGGTTCATGTTGAGCTTCTCATCTATTAACACCCGCAAGTCCTTCTCTTCAGGGCTACTCTCAACCCACTCAAAGAGAAATAGTTTAGACAATGAGGAAAAACTAGTAATTAGAGGAAGACTTGTAGTTTTGAAATTGAAGTTTTGGAACAACTTTCTGGTTGACAAACTAAAGCAAAATATCCAAACAGAATATGGTAGAACCCGATCAGTATCTTGCTATTCTAGACTACACAAGTAATTATTTGCAAAAGCAAGTCTTTCACTCTCTAAAACACTTCTACAAGAATCACCAGAAACACTGACAGAAAGTTCTTAGGCTGGTACTCTAAAACAAGAGAAGAGCTGACAATCAGCCTAGGTATCAAAATTTCAACAACATCACTAGTCTACAGCCGTAACTTTGACATAGCCTCTTTCAGCAGGGAAGCAGCTTTAAAATTTAGTAAGGCAAGAATGACTAGACAAATGACTGGAAAGGAATAGGGGAATGAGGCATGAATTTTTTACATTAACACTATTTTCAAAAAAGCCTAACAAAAAAAGTCATAAAAACCTCAGATATATTGCATTACATTATTCTAGAAGGTTAACATTTGCCGTATTCGTACACAATGGGAGAAAACATGCAAGAGTGGCATGGAAGCCACAGGGAAAATAAGGGGAACATGATTTCAGAAAGTAGAAGATAACTACAACAGACATACATTAAGTATAAATTAAGTTTAATCACTGTATTGCCCCTTGGGAGGAAACAGCACTTGGTATTATTTCAGTATACCACTTATTGGGCAAAAAAAGCCTTATTAAGCCTTACCATGTTTGTTTTATTTCTTATGACAATAAAAATAGAGCCAAATATTAAGAATACTAGCATGCTACCACAGCAGGAAAACAACACTTTATAAAATTTTGCAGGTGGAAAACAAATACAAAATTGCTTTAGTAACAAGTTAGAATTTGTATACGTAAACAAGACTCTCTCCCATTCCTAACTCTGTATACAATGTTAAAAAAATACAATTAATTGCCTCATCCTATTGCAAATGATTCAATACAGAATTACTATAGGTCAAATAAAAAATGCTAGTGGGATGGATTGAATTGCAAGACCTAAAAGACAGTATGGGTACTGCACTGCAAAGTCAGATGTGGTAAATGACACTGCACTCACTCCTAATTGATATCAATCATAAACAGACATTTATATTAGGGCAGCATACAGAAATCTAAATACTAGCATCACATTCAGTTGGGAGTTTTACAAATAGGAATTGTCTACCCGAGTGGCTTACGCGAGTTTAAGCTTGGGTTTTTTTCCAGCTAAGTGGAACATTATTTGCTTTTCGCAAAACTTGTGACAGAAAATCAGACTGAAAAAATAATTGTGTCCCTGAAGACAGGGGAAGAATCCATAATTGTGATTACAAAGCACAAATTAGATGAACAGTTACTACAATTAGGTAAACTAATTGCATTAGTCATAGGTTTTTGTGACCACAGGACTAGAATAAACTTCAAGTAACAGTCTAGTCATCTGCTATCATCCATGAACCTACCAATAAGACCACCTTAAAAAGCTGAAGCCCCTTTCAATGTTTCAATCTGCAAATCCAACCTACCCTTTGACATCTCTCTACATTTGACCAACATGTGAGTTCCCTTTGCCAATAATCTATTCATACCTGTAACTTCTTTTAATACAGTTCTTCATCCCTTAACATTATTCAGCCCTGTGGGGTTGATTTTTCACAGAATGGTTGAAGTTTGAAGCGACCTCTAGAGCTCACGTGGGCCAATCTCCTTGGCCAAGAAGGGCTGCCTACAGCCGGTTGCTGAGGATTGCATCCAGATGACTTCTGGACATCTCCAAGGCGGGAGACTCCACAGTCTCCCAGGGTCAGCACTTGGTTACGCTCACAGTGAAAGTGAGTTTCCTGATGTTCAGCGGGAACCTGCCTCTCCTCCTGTCACTGGGCAGCACTGAGAAGAACCTGACTCCATCCTCTTTGCACCCTCTTTCAGAAATTTATAATTGATACATCTTAATCCTAGTCTCAGTACCAAAAGGAGCGTATATGTACTATTACACCTATGCCAACCTTCCCAATAGTAAATTTTCAAATTCTGTGGTTTGTTTTTCCCTTTTGAATGTAATGCTTGATACTTTGTTATCCTACAGTTGCAGCTCATCACTCACACTAGGTCACAAGGAAATGGAATGAAGGTGCATCAGGGAAAGTTCAGGCTGGACATTAGGAGTCAGTTCTTCACTGAGAGGGTGGCTGATCACTGGAACAGGCTCCTCAGGGAAGAAGTGGTCACGGCACAAAGCCCATGAGAGTTCATGAAGCATCTGGACAACACTCTTAGTCATACAGTTTAGGTTTTGGCAGTTCTGTGAGTAGCAGTGAGTTGGACCCAATGATCCTTACCGGTCCCATCCAACTTGAGACATTCTATGATTCTAGGACATGCTGCACAGCGACAGCAAAACTCTGTGTGCATTAGAGTATCTGCTATGCTTTTGCTCAGGCTCAGATCTGTGCCGATACGTCGTGAGGTGGACCACTTCTTTACCATACTCAGAACCACCCCATCCCCAAGAAAAAAAAAATCTACCCAGGAGAGAAATCTAAAGCACATGAGCATTAACAAAAAGAGAGGGGAAAAAAACAACCAAACAACAACAAAACCAACAAACAACTCTACACACACCCCTACAAAGAAATTGTTAGAAACACAAATAACACCAATAGAAGGTAACAGTGAACTACTCAATAGAAACTAATCTCATGGTTAAAAGGATGGGGTTTGCAACTGAAAGGAGCAAGCTTTCAAGTATTAATAAATACAGTTGTTTGCACTATGACTGTAAGCATACAATCAAGATCATAGAATCATAGAATCATAGAATGTTAGGGATTGGAAGGGACCTCGAAAGATCATCAAGGCCAATCCCCCTGCCAGAGCAGGAATGCCTAGATTATGCTACACAGGAACGTGTCCAGGCAGGTCTTGAATGTCTCCAGAGAAGGAGACTCCACAACCTCCCTGGGCAGCCCGTTCCAGGGCTCCGTCACCCTCACTGAGAAGAAATTTCTTCTCGAGTTTAAGCGGAACCTCTTATGTTCCAGTTTCAGCCCATTACCCCTTGTCCTATCAGTGGTTGTCACCGAGAAGAGCCTGGCTCCATCCTCGTGACACTCACCCTTGATATATTTGTAAACATTAATGAGGTCACCCCTCAGTCTCCTCTTCTCCAAACTAAAGAGCCCCAGCTCCCTCAGTCTTTTCTCATAAGGGAGATGCTCCACTCCCTTAACCATCCTAGTTGCCCTGTGCTGGACTCTCTCCAGCACTTCCCTGTCTTTCTTGAGCTGAGGGGCCCAGAACTGGACACAATATTCCAGATGGGGTCTCACCAGGGCAGAGTAGAGGGGAAGGAGAACCTCTCTTGACCTACTAACCACCCCTCTTCTAATACACCCCAGGATGCCATTGGCCTTCCTGGCCACAAGGGCACAGTGCTGGCTCATGGTCATCCTGCTGTCCACCAAGACTCCCAGGTCCCTTTCCCCTACACTGCTCTCTAATAAGTCATTCCCCAACTTATACTGGAACCTGGGGTTGTTCCTACCCAGATGCAAGACTCTACATTTACCCTTGTTATATTTCATTAAATTTTTCCCCGCCCAACCCTCCAGCCTGTCCAGGTCTCGCTGGATGGCAGCACAGCCTTCTGGTGTGTCAGCCACTCCTCCCAGCTTGGTGTCATCAGCAAACTTGCTGATAGTACTCTCTAGTCCCTCATCCAAGTCATTGATGAATATATTGAATAATACTGGTCCCAGTACCGACCCTTGAGGGACTCCACTGGATACAGGCCTCCAATCAGACTCCGCCCCATTGACCACGACTCTTTGGCTTCTTCCCCTTAGCCAGTTCACAGTCCACCTCACTACCCGAGAGTCTAGACCACACTTCCTCAGTTTAGCAGCAAGGATGCTGTGGGAGACTGTGTCAAATGCTTTACTGAAGTCAAGGTAGATACAACAGTTCCACCTATTACTTAAGGTACAAGAATTATTCATGGGCACTTTATAGGTTGGTGTTTCCTGGTTCCCCCGAAGTTAGAAAGTACACAGCCCAACCTTGAGATTAACAAACATCTCTGATAAATCCTACTGACAACTGAATCCATCACTAATCCACCTGGTTGCTCACAGACAGATGTTGCTGCTTCTTTAGCAGAACAAGTTGGAATTGTCCACACCTCAGCCAGATTCTCAGCTCAAGAGCAGTCTGTATTAATTAAGTTTTCCAGACAAAAAGCTCAGCTCAGGATGGCAACAGCTGCGGTATGGACACACTTCTACCAACTCTGCTGAAGGGACCCACAGGCTGTATCAGGCAAATGGAGAAAGTTTAGAGGTTATGGGAAAGGCATGCAACTGAGAAGCAAAAGTTAATGGCAGGTAAAAAACAAACAGACAAGACCCCATACAAACCTCCATCACAGTTGAGGACCCGCAAGGTTGGTAGTTTAAGAAGTATTCAACAAGTAGGATTTACTTGGACAATAAAGGATTGGAATCTGAAGCCTCGAGAGCTATGGGGACAAAGTGGGCAGAGAAGTCACTACAGAGAGACCAGAGCAGAAAGATGATCTCTAGGGGCCAGAAGGGGAATAGACATCCAGCAGAACTCAGTCCTTCCCAGGGCCAGTAGCATAAGGTGCACTCATCATGCTACACTGCTCCTCTACCAATAATGAGTACTTGCAAGAATCCACTGAAAAGCTCTTGCACTTCATCCCCCTTAATGCTGGTTAAAAGAAAAAAAAAAAACAACTTACTGCTAATAATAACATTCCATTAATTTAATTAGTAGTAGCTACATGTAGCTAAATGTTACAACCCAATGACTCACAGGAGCACATCCCATACGGTCAATTTTTTTACTAAGTTTCCTTAAAAAGAAACATCAAAATTATGAAAATAGTTGCAAAACCAGTTATTAAGAGTTAGGAAACACCAGAATTAATATTTATTTATTTTTATGGAGTAGTGATTAGAATACACACAAAGGAGATCACTTACCCAATCCTCCACTACCTTTTTCTACACCACAGGACTTATTTCTCATTCAAAGCAAAGAAGCTACTCAACTTTTCTCCTTGCAATTTAATTTGTGTCCCTTATTACAGCCTATTTAAACCATATTCTGAAGAGACTTAATTTTCTACTGGGTTTGTGTGCAGGACTCACCACTGTAATATGTTAGTGTGCTGTAAAAATTAACTAGTTTTCACAATGCTTTTACAAAATTATTCATAAAAAATAGGTATTCTTCCCACTTTATAGATGAATAACCTGAGCTACAGACTGAAATTTAATAACTGCCCATCAATTTTGCCTGTACAGGACATAACTTCTAAAGCACGTCATATTATCCAGCACTACATCCAAAACTAAAATATCTGTTGAGCCATGCAGAAGTAGCTGAGGTCTAGAGTTTGTCTCCCAGGAAATCAACACACTACTAAGCAGCTCTTGTGGGAAGTTTAAACAGACTTATCTGGGATCACAAGAAACTGACAGAAAGAAACAATTCTGATATTCCAAAGTGACATTCAATCACCCAAGTCACTAGATATGCTTCCCCTTCCCGTAGTCCCCTGGCAATTAATTTGCACATTTTCCAGCTTTTAGAAAATATGTCAGCCAACTTCAATATGCAGCTCTCATTTCTAAATACAAGTTGGAAAAAATATATAAATCATAACTAAAGACTGCCACAACAGGTACTTGTGAGGACAGAAATCCATTTTATTTTCTTATTTGTAAAAAAGAAATTTCCATTTGAATATTTTTAAGGCATTTTTGTGTGTAATATAGAAAACTAAAAGGGCCAACAATCCAGTAAGAAATAAAAAGTCACTCTAAATGTGCTAATACAGAACACTGTACCAACACCCTTGTGGAGAGCTTCGTACAGGCAACAACTGTAACTTGGAGAAGACTTTCAAAATGTTTCAAGTTCCCAAAGTGCAGATATCTCAGTTATTAAAAATGAGCACAGAATACTTCTTTCCAAAAACTGTGCATGCATGAAAATCTCTGTTCTTAATTCCCTCAGCGACACAAATGCTTCCAAGTACTACAGACTGTATAATCTAAGCTGGGCAAATGGAAGGGCAATGCATCTCCTACTCGCTGCCTCTCTGAAAAACTCCCTCACAAGTCTTCTGAAGACTTATCATTGGGATTATTCATTCTTTCATTTCCAAAAGAATGAAAGTCTTATTCTACCTACTTCATACTCTCAGAGGAAGAAAACCTAATGTAAACTTAATCACATACCATGAATTAGGTGTCTGTGGTTTGTCTCCTTTAGACTTTTGAAAAGTTCTGAGTGGCACATGAAGTGTCCATAATCACTGTCCCCAACAAAAGCTTTCACAAAAAAAGCTATAGTTTCTTCCATACACTTTGTTTCTATGTACAGGAATGAACTACACACAGTGCTTCATACTGAACTGTCAAACAACAAAATAGTTACCAGAGACAGTATCACACCTGCTGGTAAACCACCTAGCACCTCTCTACATTCTCCCATGAAAATTCCCATGAATTTTTAAGTAGACAGATGCAGAAAAAAAAAAAATCCCTAAAGACAATAAAAAGTTTCCCATAAAGTATCTTCTGCTCACTTTTGATACGTGACAACTGATCTCAATTCTTTAAGAACAGAAACTTAACAAATGCGGTGCCAAAGATTTCCCTGAAATCTGATTGTCTTCACTGAAACTCTGCATCTAAGTATCAAAGCAGCACCAACAGAAGTTGAACAGTCAAATTCAAGGTGTCTCAAGGATTACATAAAGCTGTAATGCAGATTTTTTTAAAAGACTTCAAGAGCAATATGTTCACACTTAGCGCAGATAACTTTGTTTTCTTTATTATTTTTCCTCCTTTAAAAAAAAAACGTAGCTTTGTTTGGAGGGTGCCTTTGTAAGACTTTCAGAATCTTGACTCCTGAAGTTACAATGTGGATACGCTGAGGATGTCTCAGTGAGAACCAGAGGCTGCTTTGAAAGAACCTGTGGACACCCAACTGGCACACTTGCACAAAGGTGGAAAACCTCACTCAACAGTTTCTTTCTAAGTGGTTAGCAATTACACTTTAGCGGAAACTAGTTTCCTTAAAAGAGCTACAAAACGTAGTTCAGGTGACTACTCAAAGGAAACACGTAAGACAACAACAGTTTTGACTAATTTTGTGACTTTCTCATGCATTAAGAAGCATGCAAGTCAAGCATCTCATTTCAGTGGCAGAAGCATCCACGAGGATATCTAATTAAGTCAGAGAAAAAGTACACACAATTCGTATTGTTGGGAATGGACCCCTAAATTAGAAAACCCCAGATGGGGTCCTGATCCCGAGTTATAGTACTACCAACTACTATGGTGACAGACACAAGATGGTTAGTACAAACATGCCCATCTGTTCCCAATGAGGTACAGCAATTTTTTTTTGTTAAAGCAAGCAGAATGATGCAGAATGTTTTTCCAGTGCTTGGGATAGGATGTGAAAGAGTAAACTCCACTGATGGGGACAAAGTAATGGAGATCTAATCCTCAAAACCTACTTTCAAGGACTTCCTCACACTTTAGAAAAGGTTGAAAAGCAGTATATGCAGAGACAGACAGTAATTAACCTTTAAAAAGCATGGAGGTGTTAACATTTTGATTCTTAAGAACTAAGTTAAAATATTAGCTGTATTTCATGGAATTGTTTCAAGGTAGATGTGTTACAGTAATTTTTCTTATTAATAGCATTTTTATTGTGGAATCCAAACTGTTTCAAAGAGTTTTTGAAATAAACCTCGAACTTGCTAAAATAACAAAGTTAAATGCATTTAAAAGTTAAATGTGCAGCTTATGAATGAAAATAAAGTATCAGAACTAACCAGAAGAAAAAAAAAAAGTTTTCTACAAGACTACATTCAAGTAAGGATGCCACCAGTGGAACAGCAATACATACGTCATTTACATACATGTGCAGTCTTAATTTTTAGATGTATAATCTCTGGGGACAAGGAGAAATTTATTGTTTTAAAACATATATTTTGCAATTCTTTAAAAGCTTGCACATGGTTTCTTCCAGGAGGACAGATCTAATAGCCCAAAGGATCTACAAAACTGGCAAATTAACACAACACTTCACCACCAAGTACCATCATACTAACACAGCCTTTTTAAAAAAAAAAAAAAAAGTTTCCTCAGTTTTCCCTTACTGGTTAATTTCAAGATTGATCGAAAGCCTCCAATATTCTCTCAGTCTTTCCAAAGATTATTTCACTTTGCAGTATTGATGATTTGTGCTAAAACTTCATTACTGTAGAAACTTGTTAAAAGGTGTATGATACACTGTCTTGCCACTTGTCAGTACCACACACCAGAACTGCTGTCAGGTTCTAATAAAGGAACTTGTCTGAAGGGAGAAGGGGAAAAACTATGTCAAGAAACAGTAAGGTATTTATTTGGGCTGAACAATATTAAGGGAAAAAGGATATTAGAATGAAACTGGTAGGGAAAAATAATGAGTTGCAGTATAATATTTTCCTCCATTTCCTACTTTTCATGCTTTTACTGTTAAGCTTCCTATGTTCTTAATTCATTGCTCAGATGAGAATTCTTGTGCAACAAGTAGCCTTTATCACTTCTTTCAAACTCAGGCTTAAAGAAAACTAACAAAAAATACTCCGAAAAACTTTTAAATTAAAATCTCTTACTAAAAGACTCCTACACACACCTTACTCTTCTGTATGAACATAAATTGCGTGACTGGAGAAAGAAAGAGACAGAGAGGAAAAAAAACATGACCTGGTAGGGAGCAACACATCCCAAAAGAAAATGCATCTCTTTCGATCTACAGGAGGTAACAGGGCCTCCTGTTCTAGAGCCAAAAATGGATGATGCCTAAGGTTATGCCCATACTTTATTACTATGCTCTTCCAAATGCTAGTAATGACTGTTGGTTTTTATATGTTTAATTACAGCTTAATAATGACTTAGCTGACTTGCTCAATCTAATGTCCATAAGTAAGCTTGCTAGATGCAGTCTAAACCCAGTATCTATATGGCACAGAAGAAAAAAAGATAGCATACAAGCATTACACTCATATGATTTTCCATTTTAATTTGACTTATTCAGCTGTTTCATCAAAAAAACTGTAGTTTATCCAGCTTTTATAGTAGCTAATAAAGGGAATGCAAGAGACACGAAGGCAAATACTACTGTATAAGAAGTACATTAAAAAAAAAAAAAACCACAAAAATACACCACACACACAAACCTGCTTTACAGCAATAAACTACAACCTCACTTCAAATGCAGACACAAGATGTCACGCAAGTACTAAACTACTTTCTCCAGCAGTGCCGGTGATGAACACGATACATACAGGTCTGTTAAACTATCTTACCTGATTGTCTGTCACGCTCTGTTTTCTTTTAGGGCAGTCTCAGCATAGCATACATTCAGCTGTTTCACATCTTTTTGCGGTATTTACTTCACAAAAGTACGTATAATATTTAGAGTATATCTATATCACATACAAGACATACTAAGCAAAATTCCCCTCGCCTGAAAACAGAACAATTCCAGTAGTTCAAGAAGGGGAAAACCTGAAGGAATGCACATCATCTTATCTCCTTCCCAAATTGTGATCTGACACCCATTTTCAGTTAGAAAGCCACTCGAATTTTCAACACTCCTTCTACTGCATCCCCAGCAAAGAGAAGTCAATTACAGCCAAAGCACCCAACCAGCAAGCACAAAACAAAAGACCAACACGAGAATACTTCAGTTGCGTTAAATGGGAAAACAGAACGCCTAACAAAATAATCCCAGCCCTCAGTAAGCACCCGTGAAGGAAGTGAGCATAAAAGTGAGAATCAAATCCATGACAAAATCCAGCTCTGTAGGGGCTGGTCTGCTGTAGTTGAATTTTCCAGGGTTGTTCATTGTCATTAATTGTTGATTTGTTTTGAGGAACAGATAGTGATTTACGTGCAGCGGGATGAAGTTACAGACCTAGATTCCTGACCAGAGGTTCTCAGCGTAAGCAATACATAACCTATAAATTAACCGTTCTCCATCTGGCAATTCGGATATAAAATTCATAGTTTTTTATCTACCAGGCGGCGGCAAGCAACCCCCCCCTTCCTTCCCGAGCTCTAACAGAGCCTGATGCAAAGTGGGAGGGAAAAAGAAAGGGGGGGAAGAAGGAGAGAAAAAGCGAGGAAAAAAAAAAAAAAAGGCAGCATGAAAGAAACGGGCTCGCACAAGTAGGGACCCACCAAACCCAGGTCCTCGGCGGCCGCCACCTCCTCCTCCCGGCTGAGGATCACGGCTCGGCGCGGAGCAGAGAGACCGAACCGGGCGGGAGGGAGGAACGGCGGGAGAGAGGGGAAGGTCCCCTCGCCAAACCCGGGCAGCCGCGCGAGGCGGCGGGAGCCCCGGCGCAGCCCGAGCGGGGACTAGGCCGGCGGCACGGGGCAGGGAGGGGACACCGCAGGGAGCCGCGAGCACTCACCACAACGGGCGAGCACACTCCGTGTCCCCGGCGTTGTGTCCTGTCCCACCCCCCCCCGCAACGTCCCCGCGCCGCGAGGAGCCACCGGCGTGGAGCGCGCGACACCGCCCGCCGGGCCACCTGGGGGGGGCGGAGGGAGGGGGGGGGAGGAGTGACCCCCCAAGACCCCGTGCCTCGCGAGGGGCAGCGCGCACCCCAGCCAAGGTCACCCCACACACACACCCCCCGCGGGGCCCCGCCGCGCCCGGGGCGGGGGAGGGGGGGGCACGGGGAGCGGGGGGGGGGGGGGGGGGGGGGGAACGGACGGCAAATTTAATTTGTGACGCCGGCCACGGGAAAGGGGGGAGGGGAGCAGCCCCGCCAAGGGGCGAGGGGGATGGGAAGCGGCGGGGGGGGAGGCTCCGCCACGGGCCATGGGGAGATCTCCCCCACCCCCGCTCTCCCTCCTCCCCGAGCGTTGGCCGCCGAGCTCGGTCCGAGCGGGCGCCCCCCGCCCGCCCCCGCCACCGAGAAGGGAAAATGGAGCGTGGACGGGGTGGGGGTAACCACGGCCGAGGTGCCGGGCTCCTTACCCCGCCGCAGCCGCCTCTCCTCGCTGGTCCCAGGCGGGTCCGCTCCGCGCTGCCGTTGCTCCGAGCTGGGAGAGGAGCTGCCGCCGTAGCCGCAGCCAATCGCCTCTAACCCCCTCCCCTTCCGCAGCTCGCCCCGGTCCCCCTGTCGGCTTCAAAATGGCGCCAACTTGTCTCCGGCTGCTCCAATGGAACCGCCGGGGGAAGCGAGCGGGGCCAGAGCGGGGCAGCAGCGCCCCCTACCGGCTCGCGCGGCGGCCGCGGCGCGGGCACCGGCCCGGAGCCAGCGGTCGCTGGGACCGCCGCGAGCCGCGCTCCCCGCGGCGGCTGCCCCCGCCGCGTCCCCGGGCCCCCGCGCCGCGCAGCCCCTTCCTGCCCGCCGCGAGCCGCGAAGCCCCGTGCCGGGCGATGAGGCGCGGGGTGTGAGCGGGACGGGAGTTAAAAGTCATGACCCGTCCCCATGTGCCCCGGGGCCCGGCCCAGCCCTCGCTTTTTCCAGCCGGGGAAGCCCGCGGCGGAGCCTGCCTCCCCCAGGAAAGACCATGGGCAGCCGCGCGGCTCCGCCACGAACCCTTTGCCAAAAGCGGAGCGCTGGGCGGAGAAGCGCGACCGCGCGGTTTCCAGGCTGGCGGAGCAGCTCGGCTCGGCAGTCCCCGCCGCGTAAACCGCAGCGCTTAGAGAGTGAGAGACCGTGAACAGGGCATAAAACAACGGCCCGGACCGAGAGGGTGACAGACGCCCGGTTATTTCTGACGTGCTCCGTGTAAACTAGTGAAATAAGTATTTCCCCCAAGCAACGCGAATTGGTAAAGGATTACTGCAAAGCGATAAGGAGTAAAGTTGCTTAACTGCGGAGAAAGAGCTGGAAAAGTAGCAGGAATCACTCGTCGAGCCCTCTGGTTTTGCTTCATTGGGTGCGAGGGTTTCAGGGCTGCCCTTAGTGGAAGATGCAAACGGAAAAGTGGTGTAATTTCTTCTCGCTGCTACAGATAAAATGCTGCATTTATGAATGACACCTCAGGAGAACATGGAAGTGTTTAGAGTACTATGACTTAAAAAACAAATACTCAGCAGGTCTCGGGGCTTTCCCTAACGTTAATCAAGACATTGTAACTAGTATTTTAAATCTTTATGTTACCTCATGTTTTCTGAACTTCCTAACACATTGTAACCAACTTGCCTTATTTTCAATGAAGTTTCAAACTAATAGCCTCATCTTCTAACGAAGTCTAGTCACTCCTACCATGACAAATTGGCAGAACTATTTACTAAAACAAAACGTTTTTCGGGCCCCAGAACTCCCCTTACCCACGTTTCTGGGTCAATTACACTTGTCCTGCTCTTCCTGAAAACCAAAGTACTACTGCGCAGGCAGAAAAGGGAGAAATGCTTCATCTGACCGTTTTATGTTGCACTTGCAGTCAAGAATATGTATGGTTTTTATGCAGGTTCAACAGTTTCCCCTCAAACACTACCCCCCACCCCCCCCCCCCCCCCCCCCAATTGCCTCTACCTGGGCTTACCAAGTGAGACAATCTCAGGTTGGGGAACGCGTCTTTTTCCTGGGGAGCACTTGCGCATGTGTCTGCGTGCATACTCACGAACCACCAGAAAGGTTAAACATTCGCACAGGTACTGAAATTACAAAACCAGGTCTATAACTGTGAAAGCAACAAGTGCCCTGACATACTTCGTATGCAAATATTTTCGCTCCGTTTCACCGAAGGAGCGGGTTGCAGAAGCAGGTAACGCTTTCAGCTCCCGTCGGGGGGGCCCAAAGCCTCCGGGCTTGGAAAAGCAGAGCAAGCTGCTCTGTAACGGAGGCCTCCCCGCCGCTACGCTCTGCCCTTCATTCCGTGCCCGCACCGAGACACTTTAAAAATTTCAGAAAGTGGCACTTCGGAGCTAGTCCTTCACTCCCCGCTCTCCCACCCCAGCAGGCGCGGTGCTGCCCGCCGGGCGCCGCTTAAGGAAGGACGCTCGGCCGCCGGCGCCCCGGCCGCAGTAGCGTGCGCGGCCCTCAGGAGGGAGCTCGTCCGACACCGCTCCTCCCGCCGCTCGCGGGCCGCCCGCTAGCCTTCACCCCGCCGGGCCCCGGCCGGCCCGTTCCCGCCGAGCGAGGCAGGTGGGAAGCGGCCTGCGCCGCCCGGCCCCGCCCCGGCGGCGTTTGGTGGCGGCCGCGCCGTGAGGAGGAGGAGGAGGAAGCGCGGCCAGGGCCGGGGCCGGCCGGGCCCCGCGGGCGGCAGGAGGCAGCATGGAGCTGCCGTTCCTCAGCACCGCCGAGATCTTGCCAACTAACGGGCAAGGCGCGGAGAGAAAGACCTCCTGACACACTCGTTTGGTGGCTTAGCTGGACGTGTCGCAATGGAGTTTCCTCAGGAAATAGTTTGGAAAGTGTTAAGGGCCAGTCTTGAAAAGAGAAGACTTCGGGGGGAGACCTAATAGCTGCCTTCCAATACCTGAAGGGAACCTACAGGAAGGCTGGGGAGGGACTTTTTACAAGAGCGTCCACTGATAGGACAAGGGGAAATGGGTTTAAGTTGAAGGAGAATAGATTTAGATTAGATCTTAGGAAGAAATTCTTCAGTGCGAGGGTGGCAAGACTTTGGAAGAAATTGCCACGAGATGTTGCGGCTGCCCCCTCCCTGGAGGTGTTCAAGGCCAAGTCGGACAGAGCCTTGAGTAGCCTGATCTAGTTGAGAGGCGTCCCTGCCCATGACAGGGAGGTTGGATTAGATGATCTCTAAGGTCCCTTCCAGCCTAGGCCATTCTATGATTCTATGATTCTATGAATATCCCGCCCGTAGGAGGGAGTAACAAGTACCCGGTCCCTTTCCAACGCAATCCTGAGCAAACAGAGCCGCGCCGGGAGACCTGGGCCAGCACCGGGCAAGTTCCCCAGGGCAGGCTCAGGCTCTCCCACAAGAAATGTCACATCCCACGGGGCACCAATGACTGGAAGGAGGCTCATTTCCACTAGATTTCCTACCTCCTGAAAGCGCAGGCCTAAGTCAGGATAAATGTATGTTGCTTACAGAAACCGTGCACTTAAGAAAGGTTCAAAGTCTTTGAACAAAATAAACATTTTGCTTACAGCGTGACATACAGAGGAAGCCAGCGCCACAGAACTTCAAAGACCAGATCTCCTACACAGAATATGTGTGCTGAGGACACATCTAGCATCTCCATTTTCAAGCGACAGCCATGAACATCCCAGTCAAAGAACATCCTACACAGCAGTACTATTCTCGCAGCTTTCTCTCTGTAAAAACATTGTGTGGAAATAGCAGACTACAGTGACAAGGGCAGCTTTGTACCTTAGAAATACACAGAATCTTCTCAACAATGAAAATGGCCTTCTGAGTCAGACCAGTGGTCCACCCAGTGCCATATTTGGTAACCAGCAGTGGCACCACCAGTAGTGACACTGTTTTCCCAGAGTGAGACCCATACCTTGCATTTCCACTTTGCTGGTCCCTGCCATTTCCCCAAATGCAGGGAACTTAACCACAAAATTTGAGGTAGTAGTATTCCTTTGTATGAAACAAGAACAATAGCAATGGAGATACTATTTAGGGAGACTTTCTGTGGTTCATCGTACACTCCCAGCATCTACAGTTGTTGTAATGGGGATAGTACATGTCTGGTTTGTACACGGATGGTACACACCTGTCTATTCCTTTTAGAATTCATTTATGGACCTGTTGTCCACTAACTTATCTAATCCTTTTTTGAACCTGCTGACACTGTATATTTGCTAGCTTACTTAGGCAGTACCCACTACCAATAACATCAAGAAACCTACTTCTGCATTTACCTTAAACAGGGCCCTCTCAATTTGTAAATTTGATTTTATGCTGCTCAGCCGTGTCTTCTCACAATCAGAATCCAAATCATTTCCAACCCTACCTTGTAAGACTGCCAACATCTTCCCTTGGTTCATTTTAGTGATTTCTCTTGACACTTTCTTTAAATTTGTTGTATGGTCCTTGCATACCACAGCTGCACCCTGTACACAAGATAGGAGTGCATTAAGGTTTCCCGGAGATCAGCAAACTGCCTTCTCGTTGCTCTCAGTGCTCTTTGTTATGATGACTTATATCTCTTTTTTTTTTTTTTTAGTGGGATTTTATGGATGCTGCTGCAGTTTGAGCCAAAAATTTCAGAGAGCTGAAAATGGTGACTCTGCGAATTTAAACTTCCAGGACTGACAGGAAATTCTATGCTTTACCTTATACGGATCTACTTCAAAGCCTATCTGCCATCTATTTACTCATTCAGTTTTTTTTGTGAGGTCGTCTGGAGTTCTTTCCACCAGCACAGGATTTGATTTACCCAGATGGGATTAACATCATTAACATTGCAATTACAGAGACGTGGTGGGACAGCTCACATAACTGGAATGTGGGCCTTGATGGTTATGTTCTCTTTAGGAAAGACAGGTTGATGAGGCGAGGTGGGGGAGTTGCTCTGTACGTGAGAGAGCAACTGGAGTGTATTCAGATCCATCGAGCAGCAGATGAGGAGCAAGTAGAGAGTTTATGGGTGAGAATTAAGGGGCAGGCTAGCTTAGGTGACACTGTGGTGGGTGTCTACTATAGACCACCTGATCAGGAGGTGGAAGTTGATGAGGCCTTTTACAGGCAGATGACAGCAGCCTCTCAGTCCCAGGCCCTGGTTCTCATGGGGGATTTCAACTACCCAGACGTTTGCTGGAAGTCCCACACAGCCAGCCATCCTCAGTCCAGGAGGTTCCTCCAGTGCATCGATGATAACTTTTTGATGCAAATGGTAGATGAGCCAACCAGGAGAGGAGCGCTGCTGGACCTTGTGTTCACCAACAAGGAAGGACTGGTTGAAGCAGTGAAGGTTGAGGGCAACCTTGGCTGCAGCGACCATGAGATGGTGGAGTTCAGGATCCTGTGCGGTAAAAACAGAATAGCAAGCAGGATCGCAACTCTGGACTTCAGAAGGGCCAACTTTGGCCTCTTCAAGCAATTACTGGGGGATACCCCTTGGGACAGGGAGCTGAAAGGTAAAGGGGCCCAAGACAGTTGGTTGGCATTCAAAGACCACTTCTTTGAAGCTCAGGATCAGTGCATCCCATCAGGTAGGAAATCAAGAAAGAGATCCAGGAGACCTGCTTGGTTAACCAGGGATCTGCTGGGCAGACTCAGGTGGAAGGGGAGGGTGTTTAAATTGTGGAAGGAAGGGCTGACCACTTGGGTGGAGTACAGGGCAGCTGTCAGGGAGTGCAGGGAGGCAATCAGAAAAGCTAAGGCCTCCTTGGAGTTAAAACTTGCAAGGGAGGTCAAAGACAACAGAAAGGGCTTCTTCAAATACATTGCTGACAAAACTAACACTAGAGGCAATGTAGGCCCTCTGTTGAATGAGGTGGGTGCCCTGGAGACAGAGGACAGAAAGAAGGCAGAGTTGCTGAATGCCTTCTTTGCCTCTGTCTACACTGTTGGAGACCGTCCTCAGGAGCCTCAGTCCCCTAAGGCCCCAGAGGAAGTCATGACAAAGGAGGAGTCTGCCCTGATTGATGAGGAGTGGGTTAAGGATCAGTTTGAACACTTGGACATTCATAAATCCATGGGCCCTGATGGGATGCACCCACGGGTGCTGAGGGAGCTGGCGGGAGTCATTGCTAGGCCACTCTCCATCATCTTTGGTAAGTCGTGGGTAACAGGTGAGGTGCCTGAAGACTGGAGGAAAGCGAATGTTACTCCAGTCTATAAGAAGGGCAGGAAGGATGACCCGAGTAACTACAGACCGGTCAGCCTCACCTCCATCCCTGGAAAGGTGATGGAACATCTTATCCTTGACACTGTCTCTAGGCATATCAAGGATAAGAAGGTTATTAGGGGCAGTCAGCATGGCTTTGCCAAGGGGAAGTCATGTTTGACCAACCTGATAGCCTTTTACGAAGACATAACCAGGTGGATGGATGGTGGCCATGCAGTGGACGTGGTCTACCTGGACATCAGCAAGGCCTTTGACACCGTCTCCCACAGCATCCTCATAGGTAAACTGAGGAAGTGTGGTCTGGATGACCAAGTAGTGAGGTGGGTCGAGAACTGGTTGAAGGGAAGAAGCCAGAGGGTTGTGGTCAATGGGGCCGAGTCTGGCTGGATGCCTGTGTCTAGTGGGGTCCCTCAGGGGTCAGTGCTTGGGCCGGTGCTGTTTAATATATTCATCAATGATCTGGATGAGGGATTAGAGAATGTTGTCAGCAAGTTTGCTGATGATACGAAGTTGGGGGGAGTGGTTGACACACCAGAAGGCTGTGCAGCCATTCAGAGAGACCTGGACAGGCTGGAGGGCTGGGCGGGGAGAAATCTTATGAAGTTTAATAAGGGCAAGTGTAGAGTTTTGCACTTGGGAAAAAATAACCCCATGTGCCAATATAGGTTGGGGACTGCCCTGCTGGAGAGCAGTGCAGGGGAAAGGGACCTGGGGGTTCTAGTGGACAGCAGGATGACCATGAGCCAGCAGTGTGCCCTCGTGGCCAAGAAGGCCAATGGCATCCTGGGGTGTATTAGAAGGGGAGTAGCAAGTAGGTCAAGAGAGGTCCTCCTGCCCCTCTACTCTGCCCTGGTGAGGCCGCATCTGGAATATTGTGTCCAGTTCTGGGCCCCTCAGTTCAAGAAGGACAGGGAGCTGCTTGAGAGAGTCCAGCGTAGAGCCACAAAGATGGTGAAGGGAGTGGAGCATCTCCCTTATGAGGAAAGGCTGAAGGAGCTGGATCTCTTTAGCTTGGAGAAGAGGAGGCTGAGGGGTGACCTCATCAATGTTTATAAATATGTCAAGGGGGAATGTCAGGAGGATGGAGCCAGGCTCTTTTCAGCGGCATCCACTGACAGGACAAGGGGCAATGGGTGGAAGCTGGAACACAGGAGGTTCCAGAAAAATATGAGGAAAAACTTTTTCACTGTGAGGGTGACTGAGCACTGGAACAGGCTGCCTAGGGAGGTTGTGGAATCTCCATCTCTTGAGACATTCAAAACCCGCCTGGACGCGTTCCTGTGCGCTCTAGTGTAGGTGATCCTGCTCTGGCAGGGGGGTTGGACTAGATGATCTTTGAGGTCCCTTCCAACCTTTAACATTCTGTGATTCTGTGATTCTGTGATCATCCAAGTATAATTCAGTGTGCTCCTCCTTTTCCGGGTCATTGATGAAGATCAAAGTTTGTTGCATAAAACAACTTCAGTAAACCCAAACATTTCTGGAGGAGAGCATTGCTGACTTTTCTTCAGTCTGGAAAGTAACCATTAAACTGTACTCTCTGCTTCCATCCTCCAACCAGATTTCCAACTCAGAATAGGACATTTACTCCAATTTCATGGTAACTTTGTTTAACAGCACTTAGTGAGGAACCTGCACATATGCTTTTGGAAAATACAAGTATACTCCCTGGTTTGTCCTTGTCCATGCACTTCCTGCATCAAAAACCTGCTGGAAATCTGCGACCATGTTTATATCTCCCATCACAGAAACTCTTCTGGTGCTTTCCCAAGATTTTGTGTTTATCCAGTGATCTTACTTTTTTATGGTGTTGGCCTTTCCAATTTTTTTTCCATGGTATTGGCCTTTCCAATTTTTTATGGTATTGGCCTTTCCATCAGAATAACTGTCAAGGCAACACCACCGTCAGAAGATTCACAAAACATTTTTTCTATGCCTCCTTTCTCATTACAGTAGCCCTAAGGCATTTGCATGTGTGAATCTCTTTATGTGTTTTACCTTTAAGTCTCTCAATTCTTTGCATTCATGGACTTGAATCAAAGAATTACATGAAAACATACCAACTAAAGTTGGACACTTCAAAACAGAATAGACAAACACCCAAAGTTTACCACTCACAACTTTGTCTTTATCCTGCTGTGGGATGAAGAACAGTTGGAAGGAATCTGGATCCTAGGATGATTCAATGTAGACCTGGGCATTCTCTACTGATTCACTACTGATTCACTACAGTGAAATACTAAAATTGCCTAAAAAAATTCTATAGTCCCAGGTAGAATAGATTGGAGGGAGCAAACTATTTTTTTTCCTTTTTTTCTTCCTCCCTACCCCTCCCCCCACCAGGAGAAGTAGATATTTTAGATTAACTCTATTGTAAAACCCTGTCCTGGCTAGGAATCTCAGTCAGCTCACAGGAGTGAACCAACACAAGGAAGAAGGGAGAGATCACACAGCAAAAAGTTGTGAATTTTTCTATCAAGTTCCCTACCTATAGATTAACATTATGTGACTTAAAACCAAATCCCTCCATACAGTCATCGCCAGAGTCTGATGAAGCACAACTAACAAAGCGTTTGAATGGAAGCCAGTTGACAGGGGGTGTATTTAAACGCAAACTAGAACTTATATTTGTAATACTACATGAGTTACCCAAGAGAAATCAAAACCACTTAGTTGAATCCAAAAGTAGCTTTTGCTTCCTTTTATAACATGTTTTGGGAAACTCAAGGCAGATCAGAAAAGTGAAAACTGGAAAAGTTTAAGAAATAGAAGGGTGAGTTCCTTTTTTTTTCACCGTGCTTACCTACATTTCCTTTCTTAATGTTGCATGTTTGAATTTTGGAACTTTGTTTCAAGCATAAGTATAACCACCTTTCACTTTTTTTGCTTAAGACTCTTGAACAATTGCATCAAAAATATTTTATTAGAAAAAGAATTCAGATAAAACATGTTATTCATACATGGAGCCCTTTACACTGAAAGGGGTTTTGTCATTTACCAGGGAGAGTTAGTGCCTCTACAAACCTTCAGCTCACAGGTATAGCAAGTTGCCTCACGAAAGAAAAAAATCAGTTCATTTATTAGTGTTGGCTCTTCAACTAAATGGCTGACATTATTATGAACATGAGTTAACTTTGCAACTAATTTTAGCATCTCATGTCTCTTAAGTAATTTGCAAGGAAGCCACATGGAAACAGTGACTTAAGATGACTGGAATTTTTAGGCTCTTACTGTCTCTGTGAGTGCTGTTTCCAACACTGTCTCCTTGTAAACAAAAATCAAACAGCTGAATAAGTGATGCACAGAAGCTCCTAGCTTCAATACATGCGCAGTATTAATTGTGAAGTTTAATAAGTAGCACTTTAATCGTAGTGCTAACAGTCTGATGCTACCAAAATACCTATCTGCATCTGTCTCGTGTTTGCTTTCTAATAAAAAGACAGAGTGTCATTAAATACTGTACGATATTTCACACCCAAAAAAAAAGAGAAAAATACTAGAGATTATATTATATTACTTTTCAGGGTGAGGACTGCAGGAAGCCTTTCTCTCCACGTACTCATCTGCTCTCTTCAGGTAATAGTTAACAGCTACAGTGGAGTACTAGTAAGAATGACCTACTAAAAGTAAGTCTATTAAAACAAAAATTATTACCCCTTCCTAATACATGCCATCGCAAGTTAGCTGTAGATGTACCTTTCTCTCTGGCTTCTCTTCTTCAGACAGAATCCTAAAGAGGTCAGTGCCTTTGGAGACACATACAGGAGGAGAACAAGAAAATCACAGAATCATGCAGGTTGGAAAAGACCCTTGGGATCATTGAGCCCAACCATTAAATGTTTCATGTTACAGTAGCCACAGGAGTGAAGAACATCATTTAGATTCTTAACGTTTGGAAACAGAATCTGCCTGTGTACGGCAGTCAGGAAGCGATGGTGCTTTACTTCTCTACCAACCAGTTCATCTCTCATGCTTTAGCTAAACAAATCTAACCATCTTGCTGTCTGGTAGGAATAAATTAGAGAGCATTAATACACAAACCTTTAGGGCTTCTAACACCAGCTTGTTGTTGGCTAACACTAGGTTTGTTTGGGGTTTTTGTTTGGTGTGGGTTTTTTTTGTTTGGTTTTTTTTGTTTGTTTGTTTGGTTTTTTACTTTCCTGTGTGACTTAACAGCTATTCTGTTGGTAAATGTCATGGAATCTTCTTGCTGACCACTGACCACTCCAGCTATTTGCATAGCGTATGTTTACAACTTAACACTAATATAGCCTATGGTAGCCAGCATCTAAAATGCCACAGTAGTTAGGTAAAAAAAAAAAAAATTGTTCTTCCCTTAGTGCATTCCTGACAGGTATGACAGTAAAGAACCAGTATTTTGAGAGTCTGTACCAGCTATCTTTCTTTCCGTGGTGACTCGCTCAGTTTGTCCATGAATTAAATTAATTTCTCCTCTGAGTTAGCTTTAATTAATTTAAGTGCTTTCCACTCTTAATTCAGATTTAGGATAGGAGGTGGAAGAGGGAGAGGGCAAGTACGTAACCTAAATATTCCTAACTGATGCTCTTACTATGAGAAAATAGGAAAAATATTTAAGAAATTTTTACTCTAGGTTGTATCTGAAAGGTGAGCATCTCAGTTGTGAAAATGCACGTGTTCGAACAAAAGTAACTTCAGGCAACAACTGCACAGTTAAAAGGAACAAGTAATATACAGAACAGGAGGATGTTAACATTGCCATAACTAAGCATGTGGCATTGAACTTCTCTAGTATTTAATTACTCCTTTTCCTCTCACTTAAACAGTGATTAGTGCATTAAGCATTAAATACTTAAACATAGTCTGCTGTGTAAAATACTAGACATTTTCCAGTTGCTCTATCCGATACTCTTTTTCCTCTATTCACAATTTTTCCTGTTACTGTCTGCCCTCTATCTAAATCTTCTTATTCTAATGTACCATTGAATTTAAGCCTACTGAAGGCATTATATTCAGTCATCTCCATTTCTATGTAAATTTGTGCTGCTACTTAGATGTTCTTGCAGACTAAGCAGTGCCTAGACCTACACCTTGAGTATCTCTTCTCAGAAATTCCCCATGGTCTAATTTGAAATAGATATATTGGTCAGAATCATATTTTCTTGGTCCGCTTCTCCCTAATATTTCACAACCTATAAGCTCAGCTTTGTTGTAGGCCAGCTGTTGCTATATTGGCTAAAACACTCTGCTTTAAAATAAAGGTTAAATCTTACAGTTCTTTTGCTGTACTGCTTGAGACCTAACTTACAGAACAGGTGCTTTACTGTAAAAAAAAAAAATATATATATATACACATATCATGCAGATTTCAGCCAAAAAAAAAATTAAAGATTTCAAGAATCTCCGAGAATAACTAATGAAGTGTTCCTTGTATTTTCTCCCTGCTATTTTTATCTTCAAAGAGGTTCATCCTATATTGGAAAGGAATCAAATGACAACATTTAAATTAAAAACTACTTGTATCATAACCAAAAGAAGTACTAGTCTCTCCATGGCTTAAATATTGCTTACTAGAATCTGCTACATGTATCAGAACCCACTCTTGTCACTTATAACCAGCAGGCAAGTTAGTAAGTTAGTTGGTAAGTTAGTTCTCAAGTTTAAACTGTAAAATAAAAACCCTCACCTTTATTTGTGGAAATTAACAAGACAAAAACCATTACGAAATTTTTATGATTGAAATTTTGATCTGACATTTACGTATCAATATACCTCTTTGCCATATAAGTGTTTCAGAAAACCATTTGGAAAACAATATTCCTAGTTTGCTGAGTAAAACATCTCTCTTAATGTTCACCAGAATTTTTCTCTAAATATAGTTATATTTAAATTCAGAGAATTATGCAAGAGTGTTTCTTGCATTTCCTAAATCATCCTGAAGCTTCACTTTTTCTAACAAGATTTAGTGAAGTACAGACTGGCAAGACAAACTCAAACCCAACATGATTATCATTTATAAAGAGTCATGATTAAATGTAGGTAACTAGTCCTCTTGAACTCAAATGCATCTCTTATTAAAGTATTTTTGGAAGAAGAACAGTGTTAGGAGAACATGAAAGAGCACTCTGCTACGTTAAGTCTGACAAGATCAAGGCACAAAATCTAAACGATTGAGCTAATGTTCCATGTTAACCCTTAACTGCAAAAGCCAATCTCAAGTGGTGCCCACTGGGCATTTAGCTTGATGGTTTTTTCCTCGTTACTACACATGGAGTCTCATCCTTCTGTCTATCTTAAATTTGCCTAGTCTTTTCTATTACAAGGCAGAATATGGGCATTTATTCTTTAGCCAACATTTAAAGTTTTGTGTTAATATTTTTTCATGTCAGCAACCTTCTTCATGCTGAGTTATTTTGGGAAGTTTTATATAAAAGTTTCTAGAAGCAAATTTAAGGGAAATCTTTTCTTATAGAAAAGAATAGCATAGCGTTTTTCATTAAAAATACCAAATGCTTCCCCTTTTATAAAATGGGAACTGGCAATCTGAGAAATTGGAAGAATACTCTTCCTGCTGCCATCTATGATTCTATGATTTCAGCGTACCTTTGCCTCTGTAGAGAATGTATGTATTCTCTGTGGTTTTCCCTCAACAAATATAATCATAGAATCATTAAGATTCAAAAAGACCTCTAAGATCATCTAGTTCAGCTGTCAACCCAACACTACCACGACCACTAAACTACAGATTTTTTTCCTAATATCCAACCTAAACCTTCCCTGGTGCAACTTTAGGCCACTTCCTCTTGTCCTATCACCCGTTATTTGGGAGAAGAGACCAACACCCACCTCACTACAACCTTCTTTCAGGTAGTTGTAGAGAGCAATTAGGTCTCCTCTCAGCCTCCTCCAAACTAAACAACCTCAGCTCCCTCAGCCACTCCTCATATGACATGTTCTCTAGACCCCTCAAGAGCTTTGTTGCTCTTCTCTGGACCCACTCCAGTGCCTCAATGTCTTTCTTATATCACAGCACCCCAAACTGAGCACAGTACTTAAGCTGTGGCCTCATCAGTTCCTTTTCTGCCCGGCAGCTCTTCAGCCACTCTTCCCCAAGCCTATAGTGTTGCCTGGGGTTGTTGTGACTCAAGTGCAGGACCTGGCACTTGGCCTTGTTGACCCTCATAACAATTGGCCTTGGCGCATCGATACAGCCTGTCCAGATCCCTCTGCAGAGCCTTCCTGCCCTCAAGGAGATCAACACTCCCCTCAGTTCAGCAAACTTACTGAGAGAGCACTCAACGGATGCCACTGTGATGCTGTGTTCCAGGCTTGCAGGAGAAGGTAAAGGCAGCACATTAGTCTCTTGCAGGAAAGAATGGTAAAAACTAGAAGGAAGAAAACACCCCGAATCAAATGGAAAGGGAGGGAAGAGACAAAACAAAAAAAAATTCATAGTAGGAAGTGATATAGGACTATGGAATCTAAAGGACTAATGGGAACCAGGCAAGAAGCAAGGTCATATTGGGAAGAAACAGTAGAGACAAGGAATAGACCCGCAGTCACAATGGGCAGAAACAAACACCGTAGTGTAACAGCAATAGCAAGGAGGTGCTGGGTAGAGCAACATGGCAGGAAGGGTCATGTTAGTTGGTAACCGTTAGGGTGAGGGGATACAGTTAAACTGATCCAAAGGTCTAATGCCACTGAAAGGAGGGGTACTGGTTCCTGCACCCTCCCCAGCTACTCATTCCCACTGGTTCCCTGGCACTGGCCAGCACAGGCCCAGGGATGAGGGAACACTGGCTCTCTCTGGGGTCAAATAGGAACGAAAGCTACCGGGAGAGAGGAGCTAAGCATCCCATTGTGTGGGAAGAGAGCAGGAGAAGCACCTTAACTGACAGTAGTTAAGTTTTAGCGCGGTTTAGCTGTAACTTGAAATTGCACTTTAAGGCATTTTTGTCCTACAGAATCTGAAATCGGGTCTATGTGGGAGACCAGCCTGTTAATGCAGCTACTTTAGTACAAGTATCTGTGATCTCTGCCATGGATCTAAAGCACCAGCTACACCAGTAAACCATGTAGGAATCATGACAATGCTCCAAAATGGAGAGTTGCCATCTTCCCTTTTTAATTAGGGACATCAAATGCAAAAATTACTCTGAGAAAATGCTCCATTTGCAAGTTCAAACATTCCGGTTACATAATGTATAAATTAAGCTTTTTCATAAAACTTTATTGTCTTCCCATATGCATACAAATTGTAATGTTCAAATCAGCTTAAACTTAGAGGACACTTGGAAAACTAAACCAAAATCTGATTATATAAAGTGGAAATTTTTCCTTTCACTCTTCTTTCGGACCGGTTCAAGCCAACACTTCATCAGCTTATAGGAAGATGATGGCATAAATGTCGAGAAACACAAGAATAATTTTTCATAATCTGTTACCCATGCAACACCTGTACTATACTCTCATACTTTTAGTTCTGTGAGAAGTTTCCATCAAAATCATAGATAAGTTTTATATGTTGCAGCAAGTGTGATTTGGGTGACATATAGTAGAGGTACATAATACATGGTAGAGTTCCAAGCAACCTTACAAAAATTTGGAAAAAAAAAAAATGTTATAAAATTCAGAATCCTCTGTAGACAAAGAAAACCCTGATCTGCCAATGCATCTTCATAAATATTTTCACTATTTTAGCTCCTTGGACACTACTTTTACCTGCCCTAACAGCTTCTCTTGACAATATTTCTGATGGAACTTTGTTTATTACCTAGTGCAGCCTGAGGATTCTGTTGTTTTTCTGTTGTTTGTAGCTTTGTCTCAAGTAAATACAACACTGTCCCATATGGGATCTGTAGCAGCTGTAGTAATATCATCAGGGAAAGTATATTTTATTACTCTCATTGAGGCTGAAAAAATGACATTAGGGTATTGTCAGTTGTAACACGTGGCTTATTTAATTAGATACACAAGTACTGGGAGAATTCCCAAAATGAAATACATTCGAGACAATTACTAGATACACAACACGAAGCACTTGAGAGCTTTGATCTCCAGATACTCCCTTCAAATATCCATGTGCAGCACACACTTATTCACTCTAAAGAGTTAACTTGGGCTTTTCATTATTCAGCTTGTTGTTTCAGGTGGAAAATATTTTTCCTTAGGATTAAATAATCAGTAGTACTATTAGTAGAAAAGAATTTTCCAAGAAGTCAAGAATCCTGGTTGTGAAATATTTTAAATATTAAGGACTAGCCTTATTATCTTTAGGTAACCTCAGGAAAAAGAGTAGAAGAATAAAGCAGCATAGCCCTGGTAGTAACGGTCAGTTCTTGATGATATTACCTATTTCCCTTCCTGAACGAACTCCTTACAGCAGAAATTACTAGTTCCTTCTGAATTTTTCCTCTTTCAAAATACCTTTAGAATTTGTCTCTTTGGCTCCAACACACAGTACAAAATACAGGTCCCAAAGCCACAGCAAGGCCACATCTCTAAACATAGGACCGCTCTTGTCTTCCAGGAGAACTCACACGGAGTTTTTCCAGTCCGGACTGGAGTGACAAGGTTACACCACCCTTACTCCGCAGAAGCAGCTGCACACAGATTTCCCAGATCTGGCTGCGCTGCAGGCACTGACTGCACAACTAGTGCAGCGCCGTTACGTGCAACTCCATACAGAAAAGTATCTGATGCTGCAATTGAGGCATTTGTACAACACATATTTCAGAAGCTTTTAAAGTGCAAGAGAACTCGTCTTAACATAGCAAGGTAAATGGAAAGAGTTGGAAAATGCTATCTTTTGGTCCCAGGGGTGACTGGAAGGAATCCCTGGCGTGGATTTTAAAAGTCACCATTTTCTTTTTACTGTTTACAGCAAATAAACTGATTTCAGGGATTTTTTTTTTTAAATTATATAAACTCCAAAATATTCATAATTTATTCAGATTAGCTGAAAGCATAAATGTTGCAGGTATTTAGAATGGGCACATCACTTACAGGATCTGTTGTGCACACTAACAAAAATTGAGGAATTACTATCACAAGCCTGTTTCTTAGGAAAAATTTGGTTTGCTTTGCACAATACCACCAGATTTGAAAAAAAACCACCAACAAAACCAAACCAATGTAGTCACATGATGGAAAAAGTATACTGAAGGGAAAAGTTTCAAGTCCATGTAAATACATGTTTAGGAAACTTGGGCAGCTTTTACACTGGGTACAATCTTCATCCACTTCATAATCTTGCTAAAATCTGTCTTTGCTGTTCTTACACAAAAGAATCAGAACACTGCTTAAAGGAGAATAAACATTCGGATCCTCGAAACTCTAAAGCACAAAGGATTTTATCCTTAACATAGAGGTTGGAGTAAGTTCATCACATACACGGATGAAGTAAGTAACCCGTTACAACTTCTCCCTTGGGGTTACAGCCAAGGAAATACGTTTTATTTAAACTAATGTGGACGAAACACTTGGGCAAAATATGTTTGCAAAACGTACTTCATTATTTAAACCAAAATCAGATGCTTTTAGGAAAGGCAGAGCAACAACGGCAACCCAGGGCCAAACCAGGGTGTGCACAGAGCAGTGCCCGGGCAGGAGAGAGGGAAAAGCACCGCCGAGGCTGCTGGCCGGAGCTTCGGCCCTGCGCTTTCAGCAGCGGGGGCTTTTTATGCCCACCAAGAACAAACCACCAGATGTTTCCATCACGAGTCAGGGAAATAAGGGACCCATTTCACCCCCGGAGCTACGAAACCACAGAGGCGGCCTCTGCGTTCACAAACACAACGCTGCGAGAAACCACCCCCGGAAGAGTTCAGAAGAGCCTAAAAAGCCAAAAAAAGTTTAAAACAGCCTAAAACTCCCTCCCCTCGGCGGCTCAGACCGCTCTCCCTTAGCGAGGGAGAGCCTGCGATGGGGCGGGAAGGACACCGCCCGCAGCCCGGCCGCAGCACCGCCCACCCGCGACGACTCCACCCCCCGCCCAAAGGCCCCGCCCCTTTCCCCTCCCGCGGGGGACGCTGGGAGCTGTAGTCCGACGCCCCCGCCGGGCGGAACTACAAGCCCCACAAGAGCCGGGGCTGCGGGGGTGAAGGGGCAGAGGGAGGCGGCGCCATCTTGAGAGCGAGGGGTTGCCGGGGTTCCCCTCCCCCCCGCCGGAGCGCGCTTCTCGCCGAGGCGGCGGAGGACGCCTCTGCGTTGAGGTCGGTCTCCTCACCCGTGTGTGCGTTTTGTTCGGCGGCCCCGGGCCGGGAAGGCGCTTTTCCCCGCCGCTGTGTGGCAACCGCGGCCGGGCGGGGAGGGGGCACAGCGCGGGGGAGGCCGAACTGCTGGGCGGGGACCGGCCGCGGAGGGTGCGGCCCGTCAGCGCCGGGCGGGGGGGAAGCGGGTGGGGGGCGGCAGCCTCACGCCGGGGCGTGGGGAGGGAAGGAGGGAGGCAGCGGCGGACACACCTCCTGAGAGCTGGGGCCGGCGGCTCCCGGCAGCCTTCGCCCCAGCCAGCCCGCCGCTTCCCCCGGGCCGGGGGCGAGGCCTGGCCCAGCGGGAGGGAGGCCGGCCCGCACGCCTTGTCGCCCCGTACCGGGGAGGAGGTGGTCGTGCGAGCAAAGCCAGTCGGCTTCCCTCGTCTGTGAAGTTCTGCCGCACACCCCTTCCTTTTCCCGTGTGGAAGTTTACTGTACGGGTGGATTTTAAGGCTTTGAGTTACTTGGTCGGGTCTTCTGGATGTTTGTCAGCTTAGTTAAAGTGCTGATTTAGTCTCACTGCTGAGTCACGTAGAATCATAGAACACTTTCGGTTGGAGAAGATCTTTAAGATCATCGAGCCCAACTGTTAACCTGGTGATGCCAGGTCAACCATCTGCTCTTGTTGGACATGGGGGACAGGTGGGTGTTTGCCAGTTGAGTTTTCCTCTTTTATTTCGGAGTTTGTGTTGACTCCTTTCACAGCGTGAGGTGAGGCTCATCAAGGATGTCTCAGGATGACGTGTGCCAGCTCAAGTTCAGTGCTTGCAACCAGTTACAGAAATAGGACAGATCTATGCCATCCCATTCAAGAGGCAAAAGTGGCACACAGATTGCACTTTCTCAGTACATACTTGCGCTGTACACCCCAGGATTGCAGGTGGAGATGTTTTCACTTGTAACTTCACAGTCCCACAGGGTAGTCGCAGAAAGTCTGTTAAAGATCAGGAAGAAAAGATACTCTTGTGTGGGCTGGTCAGAGCAGCACCCTCCATTGTTGTGCAGCAAGTGTTCACACTCCCTGATTTCATTCCACTTCAGAATACAGGTTCTGCTTAAACACTATCCCAGAAGACAGCTGAGGACACAGAAGCTGGTGAAGTGCCAGTTTGTTTTTTTTTTTTACCAATCCTGTTTGTGAGTAGAGGTAGAGTAACATTTTTTGATTTTGATAGATGGGGAGTAGATTCCACAATTGATACAATGCCATGCTCGCTTTCCAATTTACTGAAAGGAGGAAGTGAGAAGCTGGAGGTATGAATAAAGTGTGTATCTCTTGAGAGGAGACCGTAGTGCGCACAACATTGTTCCATCAGTTCTGAGGAAGAGGGATAGTTGCATGGATATATTTCCCTCCCTTCTGACATTAGTGCTGTCTTCCCAAGTAGTAAGGTCAAATGCAAACAGTAAAATTGTCCTAGTTTAGATGTTTTGAGACCAAGGTTGGCAGGATTATCTTCCTTTGGATAGTAGGTGAGAAAGTGTCCGAAGTAACACCTTGTCATGTCAGTTTTGCAAGTGAACATGATATGGTGAATGTTACTTACAAATCTTTCCGTAGTCCTATGTCCAGATCTTTTTCAGATAAAGAAAAAACCTTCCTTTCATGCCCAGAATGAAAAGCACATGTCGTTTTGTTAATATGTACACCTAGAAAGTTGTTCACAAAAAGGTGTAGACTAAACCCCCTAGTAGGAGAAATGCTTTGTGGTGTGGTACTGCATTTGGTTTGAGGGGAGGGATTTACCGAATAAACTACTAGGCACTTAATTTATAGTTAAATGACTGTTGCTTTTTATTGCCTTTTATTGAGACCCCTAGAATACACAGGAAGATCCAAGTAATTCTAACTAGGCTTGGTGAACAAAGGTATGGGAAGGGTTCTCACCACACTTGCTACAAGCGCGTTGGTGGCTAAAAAGGCCGACGCAGGATAGGCAAGTCTGGTTGCAAAAGGCACGGCGGAAAGTCTCCTTAGGCGGTATTGGCGAGGCACGGTTCTTTCTGCCTTGTCTTTTCTCCTTGAGACTTAATTCTACGTGTGTTCTCAAAGGAGGCAGCAGCGTTATGGATGGTGGGTCTCCACGTGTCCCGATTGGAGGCCAGAGTGGACCACTGCTCCTAGGCAATATGGCCAAGACTGAGGTATTGTTTCAGAGAGTCCTTGTGTCTCCTCTTTGGGGCTCCTCTGTTGCGGCAGCCGGTGGCGAGTTCACAAAAGAGCACAACCTTAGGGAGGCAGTGATCCTCCATCCTGGAGACGTGCCCTGCCCAGCGCAGCTGCGTCCTCAGCACCACGGCCTCAGTACTGGTGACCCCTGCCTGTTCAAGGACAGTAACATCAGTCACGTAGTCAGTCCAGTGGATGTTTAGGATTGTACAGAGGCAGCGCTGATGGAAGCGTTCGAGGAGTCGCAGGTGGTGGCGGTAGATGACCCATGATTCAGACCGATATTCTAATTCTCAGATGAATAATGGCATGACAACGTGTTATGGTGGTCAATGCTGTCTTGCTTTGTTTTTAATTCTCTCGTCATGACTCTTTTGGAAACCTACTGGCTCATTCTTGGAATGCAATCAGTTTGGAGCAGGGATTGCTTTTTTTGGGTTTATTGTTAGAAAACACAACCAAGTGGTCTTGGTCCCTAACAAAGGTCTTTAATTGTTCCAAAACCAGAAACATAGTAACAGATTGCAGATTTAATTTTAAGTCTTATTTGACAAATACCAAATTATAAATGCCATCCGGCGTCTGTTTGGTTGGTGTTAAATGAATTAGTTGAGTTCAGTCTGTGTCATGGAAAATAATCCTCATGATTGAAGTATTTTCATTTTTGTTGGTCATTTTAACAGAGATGTTGGGCATGAGTTTGTGCATTGGAAATTGGCACACATTTGTCTTTTAAAAGGGATTTATAACACTTGGCAGATGAACATAGGTCAGTAGAGAACAGAGGTTGTTGATGTAATGAATTTTTCAAATAGTCATGTTTTGAAAGTGTGATTTGTAAATTATTTAAGGTATAAAATATGACTGCTAGACTGGTACAGCACTACTGTAGCTGTTTGCTAGATGTGTGCAGTAACGTGGCAGATTTGTTTAAAAAAATACTTCAGGTATGCGATGTCAGCTTTTCTTCCAGTTGGGTACATTTTGGGAGGTATGAGGATGCATATCATAGACCTGAATAACTTCTGCTTTTTTATTATTTACTTTTAAAATGTGCATGCTGATAACGTATTATTTTTTTTTCTAAGATGCTTCATGCTGAAAGTAGAATAAGGCTCTTGGAGTGTCAGGATGAAGTTGCAATTGAACCATGTTCTAAAAAAATGAAGTCAACAGAAAGGGCTTATGAGAAACCCTGTGATGATGATAACCGAGGTATTTGGGAGGAAGTGCACCCTGAGAGAACACCAGATGATTTGATACCGGCATATGCCTTGGGTAACCAAGGGCAACGTGAAATGCAGAAGCAAGAGAAAATACCTGCTGAGGTCTTGGGAGCACTGAATGAAGGGCTACCTGAAGATAATGTAGTGCTTAGTCAGCCAGTTGATTCAGAAACTGTGCAGAACATAAATCCTCCATTTGCATCAATACATGACAGTGAAGTTGAAGAAGAAAAAGACCCTTTTATTACAAATAATACTGGCGAAGATAATACTAAAAATAGCAGTACTTCATTCTCAATGAATAGAAATGCGTCAGATGATGAGTTTTTTACAAGCAAAAAATTTATCGGACCGATTTACAAACCCGCTGAAAGTGACGGACAGGACAAATCTGGCAGTTGCAATGAATGTAGAAGCAATGAGAGAGATCAGAATGAATTGCGTGAGAAGAGGGCTAAAAGAAAGGAAGCAAAAAAGATGCAGGCTGTTTCTTCTGCTGTACCAGAAATAGATGATGAACTGGACCAGTTCTATAAGGAAATTCACCAGCTGGAAAATGAAAATTTAACTACTAATTTTCAGGAAAAAGAAACTGAAGCTTCTCAGGAACAGTGCTCTCCGTGTGACTGTAGTGAAACCTCACAAGAGGGTTATCAACGTCTGTCATCGGGCAGCCCACAACCGTTTTATGAGAATGGACAATGTTTCTTTGGGGAACAGAACAGTCAGAAAACAAGCAATGAGCAGCAGTTTGTAGCGGAAACAAGTGACTGGAAAACTAATGATACCTTTAATGGACAAGTGGATTCTAAAATTTGGAACTACTCAGTGCCTGAATTCAGACCTGCTTGGCAGTCGGCAGGGTCTTTCATAGTACCTCAGGGACCTCCTCCTCCTCCTCCTCGATTCAACCATCAGTTGCATTTTCAGATACATAATTCCCCACCACAAGAAACGAATGCTTTCCCTTCTCAGAACGGTGAAGTTTTTTACAAAAATTATCATGATTACCATGGAAATACTGATATCAGCAGTCACGGTCCATTGCTTGATCAAGGTACCGAGTATGCTGGTCATACTGATATCCATACTACTCAGGTCTTCAGAAATGGAAATAATGACCAGGATGGACTTCAAAATAATGGTTTCTGTGAAACCAGAGAAGAGCATTGGAAGGAGCCAAAGGCTGACAGTACAGAAGGAACGCACAGCTTTTCTTCCTTGCATTTGCCTGAAGGAAGGTTCAGCTCACAGAAATGGCTCCTAATCTTAAGAGGCCTCCCTGGTTCAGGGAAATCAACACTTTCTCGGTAAGTGGAGACTTAGAGCTTGAGAAGTCATAGGTTTTTCGTCTTAAAAAAATTAAAAAGTCTGTAAGCACTTGTCAGACTTTGGTATTTGTAAATTAGGCTATTAAAACGCGGTAATTTTTACTTAATGAGGACAAATGCCAGTAAATATTACAAAGATTTGCTTGGGGTTTTTTGTCTCATTTAGAGTTGTGATGAACAGGAGCTCTTTCTTGTTAAATTTAAAATGTTCCGTATTCATTAAATTGCGTAATCTTTTCTATTCTGAAACTTTCAGGTATGCTAGTATGCGATGGCCTGCCTCTTTTTTTTACTCTTAAATTCCTTTATTAAAAAAAAAAATCTTCCATCAAATGTAACAGCATTAATTTGACCAACCCAGAAGTACTTTCTTATGCCCATGAAAAAATCTTCAAGGACAATTAGAAGAATTTTGCTATTCTGCAAATATTTAATGTGTTTTCAGTGTGTTGATGAAACTGAGCATAATCTCATCCTGTTTTTTCATACTATAGTCTGTCAGCTTAGATCTATTTGGTTTTGAACAATACACTAGAAGAGTGCTACTTTCCCTTAAAAAATTACTTGTTGAAGTCTGACAGGGTTAAAAGCAGGTACCACCTCCAACTTGGATTTTCATTTTTTTTCGGGGCCTAGTTTAAAAAGCATGTAAGTTGACATAGAGCACAGACACTGTGTGTATTAAGTGAAAATATGTTTCTCTTACTGTATCAGTGCTTGGTGATTGAGCTTCATCCAGAAACTGTACATTGCAAATAGGATGTCTTCCGTGATTATCTTCTGTTGTATGCTAAGAGTCTATGAAATAGATACAGTGATCATGGTTTTCCTTGGGGTTTTTTTGTATAAGAAGTAACCTTGCTGCTTGTGTTTTTTTCCTGATGTTTAAGAAACCATGATCATCTCCATATCATAGAAGAATGCCTATTAAAAATGGCTAGCTTACATGTTTGTATAATTTTAACTGTAATATTTTTTAGTTACGGCTTTTCCTATTTTACAAACCTGCATTTTTGAAGCTGCATGTGTCTGCGTGGGTATTATTGCAATCATTCCTTCAATATGTGAAAGCAACATAGAGAATTTTCAAAAATACCCCCCTGGATAGAATGCTGCCTCATTCAAGTGCAGGAATTGGATAATACTTAAAGTGAAGATATAAAATATTTTGTATTTCATGTTTGGTGTGCTGTATTGTCTCTGAATCTTTCTCCAAAAATATTGTTCATATTCTCTGAAAGATTTAAAGTATCTTGAGGTTTTTGTGAATACATATTCATGCTTTTTCTTCTCTGTCTAGTGAGATCAATTACTAATTTTATTTAACAGATGGGGAAAATGGGCAGTATGAGATCAAGGTCAAGAGTAGTCACCAAATGTGGATGCTGAATTTGAATTGTGTAGGACATGTTCTTCAGTATATTCAATTATATGCAGTTTTTCGCATTCAGCACTTGGTTGCAATTGTTAATTCCCATGAAATCATGTCTCAGGGTCTTAGGTACCTGGTGGGGAAAAATCACGGAATTAATGGCTGCCTGTGGGGAAAACATACATATTATTAATTAAGTCTTATCCTTGATAAAGTTGAATAGAATTCTCATAGAATTCTGCAGTGTGAACTAGGACAGCAAATACAATCTTCTGATGTTGTATTAGTATCCACAGGTATCTCTGCAGGCTTAGCACCTGCAGGCAAACCTCTGCCACTTGTGCTGTCAAAATGACTGTGAAGGAGAAGCAGAAAATTGTCATCATCGGTGTGGAAGGGAATGAGATGCATCTTTCAAGTGTTTCCCAAGTATGAAATGACAGCAGAGCAATAGTGAGACCCAGGAATCTTGAATTCCTGTCTGCGTTGTGCAAAGTAAGGGTTTGTAAGTATAGGCATTTTTCCTCCTACTCTCAAACTTGACCAGTGTCTGTCCTGAATCTTCCACTGAAGTCTGTTTTGTTTTGACTCTTCCATCCCAACTGCTTGGAATCACAGGCATGTTTTTTTGAAGAGCCTTGTGGAGGTCAGTTAGTCTATTGTTCTGCTTGGAGCAGATCTGTGACTATTGTTGGATCAGATCAGCCGTGTCTTTGTTTAGCCTGATCTTGAAAAACATAGAAGTACAGAGATTCCACAGTCCCCAAACTTTTTTGGCACAGTACTACCTTCCTAGTAAGGAAATTCTTCCTAATCTTGAAACTGAAGTTCCCAAGCCATAATTTCTGTGTGTTGGTACATGCTGGTAGAATCCGGCTCATCAGCTTTGCAGCTTCCCTTCAGGTAAAGGGATAGGCTTGTTCACTGTAATAGGCTGATATCAAATGACCTTTATTGCCAGACTGAACAACCCCAGCTGCTATTAACCTCTCCTTGTAGGTCATGTGCCCGTAGCTGTCTGTTCAACCCTGTGATGGTTTTCAGCACGTCTTCTGAACTGGGGAAGCCCCGGACTGGACTCAGAGTTTCAGAACTGACTCCACAAGAGGCAGGTAGCTTGTGGACGATAACTTCCATTGATCTACTGGCCACATTTTCTCTTAATAAAGCCCAGCATGTGGTTTGCTCTTCTTTTGATGAGAGCACACCCACTTGCTCATCTCCAGTTTCATGTCCACTGTAATCCTTTTTCAGCAGGACTGCTCAGCCAGTCACTTTGCCTCCTGTACTGATACTTAGATTTCTTTTATTACCAGTTGCAGAACATTCATCTTTTTATTGTTGAGCTTCATGATGTTTTGCTTAGTCCAGTGCTGAACTTTCTCAATGGCTTTCCGGATAGAAACTCTACTGTCCAGTAAGTCAGACGTCTTTACTGGTTTGGTGTTCTCTGCCAGTTTTCTGCCTCATCATCCAGGTTAACAATGAAGATACAAAAAAAAAATTTGTTCCACTGTTATCCCTTGCTGTACTCTGCTTGTTACTGACTGGGAGATGATGTTGGAAGCCTTGGTAATTTCCAAGTATGCTACATTCATCTCTCCATCTTCATCTACAAAGGCAGTTGTTTCATCCGAGAGTGCAGTCTGGTCAGTGAACAATGATTTGTCTGTTGCAAAACCCACATTGAGTCTTCCCGATTACCTTCGTTTCCTTCACATGTTTGGAAATAGTTTCTGAGAGGATATACTGTACTGTCTTTCCAGAACTGAGGTTAAATGAGATTGAGCAACCTTTAGTTCCTTGGGTCCTGTCTTTGCTTGCCTTATATATGAAATTTGGTGGTTTCCTGGTGATTTGGTATCTCCCCTCTATTTCCTGCATTCACCAGACCTAAACAATCCCAGCCTCCTGAGGCTTGTTTGAGTTCCTATCTCTTTATCCATTGATATCCAGTTTTGTTTTCTCGTTCCTATGCAACCATGGCTTTTGGTCTATGCTTACTAGGTACACATCTGCTCCTAATTTCTAAGCTGGTTTCTTAGTTACTTCTTCTCCACTCACTTTCTTCCCAAATGCATCTTTCCCCAGTTTGGCCAAACAGGTACCCAGGAACCATATCTTGGAAGAAGTTACAAGAGAACAGACTTGGATTTTTGTGGTATTTTGCTACTGAACTTGACAACAATTGCAGTTTGCCGTTCTTTGAATATCTGAACATCAATTTGAATAAAAAGAAGCTTAATGAGGTTGAAAGAACAAATACTGGTGTCATTTAAGAAGAACGTTTTGAATTAAATCCATTGCCAGGAATATATAAAGACAGTCTTCATCTGGGGCCATTCATCCTGAGAGCTCAGTCTCCTGAACGGAGGAGTTACAGAGTTAGTATTTATAGCTGAGTGTAGAAACAATTGTGTGCTGTTGTTTCTAATTATGTATCTCTTTAAATAATATTACAAGCATGCTTTTAAAATAGCATTTATATAACTTAGTAATACTACAGGTTTTAAAGTTGTATTTAGTTGTTGTCTAGTGTTTTCCTCATCTGTAATGTTAGCTATTTTAAATAGGTGAATTGTTAAGTTTGGCAAGATCTTCTTGATTATAAAATCATCTATCAAAGTAGGCTAACCTGAGTGCGGGTTGGGGGACGATTTTAGTTTTGAAGAAAAATTAAGGCAGGATTTGTGTGTGTGTGTGTATGCACACGTGCATGCATGCACTGGAAAAAATATTTATTGGTTCACTGAGCATTTTTTGAGGATTCTAGTTCCAAGATGAGTTTTGTATGTCGAGCTACTATCTTCTATTAGATCAGATAGCATGCCTGGAAAAAAGTAGATGAGCTGCTTTAACTTCACTGTCCTACTACGTTCAAAGATGGCTGTTCAATGGCAGGGAATGTGAAAAAGCTGGATTACAGTAGCGGGATAATACTGCTCGTTTCAGGCATGTACATGTATTGATGCTGTCTGATCTGTGATTTGATTTTCTTGCTAGAACTGTATTTATCTCACTTTTTTTTTCTTCATCTCTCAAAAGTGGAATATCATGTCTTTGATACTAATGATGCTTTCTTTGCATAGATGTGTTTTTTGTTGTTTGTTCCCTAGTTCTTGATCCTGAGATAATTTTTTTCCAAATACACCTTTGAAATATGTAAATCATTCCATATGACCTTGACAAGTATGTTTTGTGTTTTAAATTCTACAATTTTAAATACTATGAGATTGTAAAATTTAATTATCAGGCTTTTAAAATGTTATATTTTATGATTTAATTTTGCCATTTAGATACAGATGATGACTAGTGCTGTAATAATTGAAGTTTCATTTCATAAACTCATTACTTTGTGATAGCTTGTGTGTTGTATATAGGGTAAGGATTCTGTTACTCTGGCCTCTTTGGTAGTCACTTTACCTTCCCAAATAATGTAATTGTAGGATTATTCTTGCAAACATAGTTTATTATATTAAATCTGTTGTATAGGTTCATAAATGAATTGTGGTGTATTCTGAACTTCAAAGAATAATAACTAAATATTTGAAGAATAAGCTTTGTTGATCAATTTGCAAGACTCCTGAACCCTCATCATTGTGTTTCTTTATTGCTACTAACGATGTCTGGAAGATAAAACAGAAGAATATGAGCAAGTGAATTATTCTCCAGAACACTGAGTGAACAGAGTTAGTTCCCAGAAATAAGAATAAAAATGAATGCCCCATTAGTGTTTATTCATCAGCCTGTATATATTTTTACAGAAACCTGATGGTCAGGCTGCTAAGAGCTGTAGGGGCATTTCTACTCCGCTAGCAGAAGAATCCCAGTTATTATTTGCTATCTCTTTTATTAAGGCAAGTGGTCCTTACATTTTAAGATGTGTGCATACAAAAAGTAAATGCGGAAGATAGATCCAGTTTTTCTAGCATTATTAGTTGGTAAATGTAGCATACTGTAAATAAGAGATTTGAGCCATGTGTGAAATCATGGCCAAGTAACTTAATGAATATGAACTCCTGTTAAATATTTTATGCAAGAGAGGAACAGATATGAAAAAAATGCTGTTGTGTGTGGTGTATAATTTGCTGATATCATTTTATCTCCTTAGAACAAAAATAGACTTTGAATCCTTCCATGCTCTCCTAAACCACGAGAGCAAAAAAAACCAAGCTTTAACAAAAATAATTATTGAACAATATCCAAAAGAAGTGGCTGTATTTTGAGTGTATCATGCTCTGCTTTCTGAAATGGCATTTTTATTTGTTCTAAAGTAAACTTAGTACTCTGGAAAAGGGAGAAAGAGCAAAAATGAAAAAAATGGCTCATACACAGCTTTGATCTTATTATTTGACAGTTGCATCATTAGTAGTTTCTTTTGGTCCTCAGTAATCCTAATGTTGTTGTTACAGCTCTCTGTATTTTAAAAGCAAAATTAGCCAACAGACCTGTGGGACAGTAAACACGTAGGAATGTAAGTAATGCATAATACAGTGTCCTGGAAATGAAATTATGATCCATAACAGGTCTGTTGTTGGTGACAGGTGGCAAAACATAGCAAATTCCTTGTGTAGGAGTGAAGTAGCTCTTCCTGCAGATATATATAGGAAAGCTTGATAATTTAGAACTAAAATAATTTTTTTTTTTTTTTTCCATTACAGTATTTGGAATTTGGCCAGTTCTTTTCTGTTCCTGCCACCTCAGCAGTAGTACAATCCCACATAGTGCTGGTGCAATTTGGTTTTTGTAGCCTTTAGGTACTTTGCCTTTTCCTGAGCCGGAATAATGTCCTTAGGACAGGGATACATGAGTGTTGCAATGGGCTGTAAATGCTCTGTGGCATTAACTGGCTGTTTTCTATTTTCAAATTTAAATATACTGTAGACAACAAAAACAGTCAAGGAGGTTTTGTAATTACACTTGAGGTCAGGCTGTATGTAAACTGAATTGTGCTGTTGCCTCGGTTTTACAAGGTTTTGCTTTAAACTCCAGTTTGCACAGCCTTTGTGAAAATAAAGTTTACATTTAGCCGAATGGGGATTGCTCATTGGGATGGATTAATGTGAATTTGATTTGACAGAGATTCTGATGTTAGTGATCAGGCTATAATCAGTTTCTCTGACTGACAGGTATTTGTTGGCGTGCCTGGACAACATTTAGGATGAGTTGTAGTTAAATCCAAAAGTCAGCTCTGTGGTGCTTCTAGAAGGTTTGACTGTGGTATTTCATGACAATGCAAGTACAGAGTTCTAGAAAAGTTTTATGGATTTTTGTAGTATTCCTGCATCACCCATTATAGTAACTTCTGTGATTCTGTGAAGCTTATGAGTAATATAAAATATTACAATATAGAATAAAAATAAAAAAGGTAACAGTGATCATTTCAGCTGTGTCCCTCTGAGTTCAGCTTTTTACCCTCATTGGCTTCCCCAGTTTGTTAAAGTATGCTTGAATTTCTTGTGTAATTTTTAATGTTAGCTGTGTGAGCAGCAGTGTGTAATGCAACTTACTCTGACCTAAAAATGAAGTAAACTTCTAGCCAGTAAAATATCTATGTTAGTTAGAAGGGGCAGGCCTAAAAGACTGGGTAAATGTGAAATTTGTGCTCCACTTTCTGTCTTTTTTATCTTTATGGATTCTAATTTGAATCTCTGCATTTTATCCATTTGTTTACAAATTTATTTTGCTTTGGCTTGTTAGGTTGTTTCCCCCCAAAAAAGAATTCATAGTATTTTTAGAGAATATTCTGTCAGATGTTGTTGAACTTGGTTTTATGTCCAGAAGTCACCACAGAATGGCATTGCCTTAGGAAACCAAGTTGAAACGCTCTGGTGAAGTGATTGGAGAAGTGATTGTTTTTTTCCTTATTCAGAGCAGTATATGTAGAGATAGTAAAACACACGGCTTCCCTGTCATCCTGGTAGCACTAAAGTATGTATGTTAGCGAAGAACAAAAGTTTCTGTTCCCTGATAGAAACGGAGATATGAAAAAATCCTGTCTTAAATTTTTTAGACTGAAACTACAACTCTATAAGATGTAGTAACCCCTGTAGCAGCTTGCTGCTGCTCAGCCAGGGGAGATCTCCGTTGATGGTCAGCCACTTTTAAGGCTGCTTTAAGGCCTTTGGAGGCCTTGTCTTAAATATGCGCAACTGCTGAAGCTTTGGAAAAATAACTGAGAAAAAAATATGAGAAAATGATTGCTTTCTTCTGGGTTGTGATTTTCAATGGCTTATAGATCAAGCGAGTGCCTGAACTGATGTGAAAATAGAGGCAAGACTGTGTTGCCAGGAGTGGGGGAGAAGACCTAAGACTGGATCAGAAGAGTATAGATAGGATCTGAAAGGAATATGAACACTCTTCTGTAATTCTGACTTTCATTAGTAGGAACGTCTTGAAAATTTATTGCAGTCTTTTACTTTTTCCTGAAAATAGGGAAGTTGCTGTAAATGTTAGTAGTTTTTTTTTTTGCTGTTCCTGTTTGACCCGTATTATATGTGCAAAGAGTATGGGCACGGGTCAGAAGAGGGCATGTTGAGAGTTTAAGATGCTGAAAAAGAATTTAAATATCCAGTTAATTTCTGAGCTGCATCCAGATTCCTTATGATCAGATTCGTTTCTAGAGATAATTCCAAATGAAAATTGATACAGAAAATATTAGTAAATATGTTAAATTATTATGAGGTACTTAGAACTTACTGCACTATAACCAGAAATTAGATGGGTACAGACATCTCTTGGGAGTGGAGGAGAAGAAGTAACAAAGACAGAAATAGTAGAAAGAGGGAGTGGGGATATATTGCTTTAATTTGGAGTAGAATTATTGATAATACATATAAGTGTACTTTCATAAACCTATTTGAAGTTTACAAGAAGTTCAGAAATAGGGCACAGTTAAAGTTATTTTAGCTATGTTATTTTTTTCTATGTCTTTTTTTTTTACCTGTCTGAAGAACTGAACTTAAAATACTTTTGCTTTTACTTTTTTAACAGTATTCTACTTGGTCAAAGTCTTGATGGCATTGTATTCAGCACTGATGATTATTTTCGTCAACAAGATGGATATACATATAATGCTGCACACCTTAGTGATGCCCATGACTGGAACCAGAAGAGAGGTTTGAATGCATAAGAGGAATCTTATTAAATTATGTTTATATTTAGAAAATAAAAAATAGCATAATGTACATGTGTGCTAATAGTCTATATTAAAAGAAATGTATAGATACATTATATTAGTGTAAGGTAAATAGAAGTATATATTTAAAGTGTTCTTTATATTTTAATGTGAGTATATATACATTTAGTTTTGAACTTCTAGAAGGTTCAGAACTATAAATAGAAAATCTCTGTTCTCTGTGCTGTGACCTGCTGATTTGTTACATTTGATACCAATACCTTGATGGCAGAATTGAACCTTTTTAATGCTTGCAACAGCAGAATATCCTACTTCTTCCAGTATCTGTCCTGATCCGACGTTCATCCAAAATTTATGGAAGAGTTTTCTGACAGAGATTTCAATTCACTTATGTAGATTAGCAGCTTTAATTGTCTTCTTTTGTAATACCTAGCAGCGTCCAGTGGTTGGGTTTAGTTGGTAAGGAAGTAGATACCTGGGGTGAGAAGGGTAGCAGACAGATTCTTGCTCTTTCTGTAGTAGTTTTCTGAGAATATCACGATCTATTTGGTCTGCTCCAAGGAGTGGGCAAACTGTTTGTGCATGCAGATTACTCTCAGTGCTGCAGTGTCTCAAACAGAAGCTTCCTTACTGTCTAGAGGACTCCTTCTTTGCCTCAAAAGATAGAGAGGGCCAAGGAAAAAAATGTTCTCCCTTTCCTCCCCTCTGCACCCTAATGCAAAATTTATGATACCTCAGGGAACATTTCTTTATGAACAGTAAAGGAATTTTTTAGAACAATCATTAGAGTATTGATTATAAAGAACACTTTTGAGGTTGGAGTGCAGCAAAAATACTTGGAATGAAGTTCTCAGCAGGAGCCCAAGTTGCTTATGAAGAGATACCATTTCAGGCATCAGGGTAACATTAAAGTGATTCCTGTGCTATGAGCTGATGAGTCTCAGGTAGCTGACAGATTTGCATGTTTTGTCACTTAAATTTCTCCAACCAATCTCAGTTTTGCCCTGTAATCTCTAGGATGCTTGTGCTGGGTGAGAACCCAGTATCCTCTTGCTGGTCCAAAGTTAAAAGCATGCTACTGTGGCAGTGTCCTGCCAAACAGATTGCATCATAGCTAGGCTTCATGTGCCTTTCCATCAATAAATATGCTAATTTGGATGTGCCTTCGTAGTAGTTGCTGTTTTGTAGAACTCAGAAACAGCTTATTATTCCTGAAGTTTCTGCCCTGTTTTGGATTTGGTAGAAGTTGGCTGGTGAGGTTGAACATTATTCAAGCAGAGGCAGCATGATTGCAGGGGGTTTTATGCATCTTAGAAATATTTCAGATATATGATGGCTTTCTGTGAAGATCACTTATTAGTGTTTTGTTGGAAAATTACTGCACTACCTAACAGTAGGTCTCAGTTGTGAGTGCACTGTATGTTATCTGGCAGGGCTGCTTGAGCTGGAACCAGGATATGGTTTCATGCCAGGTTCTGTGTACTCAGCAGACCACAGACTTCGAGCAGTTCTAGTGTGTTCCTTTGACTTCAACACTTCCCATTTACCCCTTTGCAGCGGTTCAACACCGCTTGCTTTTTATGCCCTTCACTTACTTTTTCTTAATTTCTTGCTTCTATTTATTTTCCTGTTTTTACCTTTCAGTGCTTTTACTCCTTTTCTTAGAACAGTGTGTTTCAAATCAGACTAGATTAGTGCAAAAACCATCTGGAACAGTTTATTTACATTCACCATTTTATTTGAGTTCCATAGTTGTTTATTAACTTGGTCTATTTTTCATTGCAGCAAAGCAAGCAATGGAGCAGGGAAAATCTCCAGTTATAATAGACAACACTAACACTCAAGCCTGGGAAATGAAGCCGTATGTCGAAGTGGTGGGTTTAGTTATGTGATTCTATCATCTGTTACAACTTTTCAAGCTTACTTTCACATGTAGTAGGTTGGTCTGTTTTGTCCAGAAACATTTTCCTTACTCAGGTTTCTAAAGAGACATTACTTATTACAGAATCACAGAATTGTTGAGGCTGGAAAAGACCTGAGGTCATCAAGTCCAGCCTGTGACTCAACACCATCACATCAGCAATTGATGCAATTGGTAACTGATGTCAGACCAATTTAAGGATTGACTTAATCTAATCTGCCTAGCTTTTAATGAAAGCTAAAATAGGTTGGGCATAAGTGAAATTCAGCATGGTACCACCACAGTGTTAACTGCATTCATTATAAAAGTCTAAAAAGTTTGTTGTAATTTTATGTAATAATATGACACATTTTTCTTTGCTTGCTGCAGGCTCTAGAGAAAGGATACAGAGTGGAGTTCCATGAGCCAGATACTTGGTGGAAGTTTGATCCTGAAGAATTGGAAAAGTAAGGTTTATAGTACAGAAATCATTGTACTAGTATATAGACATATATAGACCAACAAATATGCACACATAAATATATAAGTACTACATTGTATTTTATCCAGTATCTTGGTTTTTAAAATACTTACTAGCGTAAAATGTATTTTATTTAAACAGGCATTTTGAAATATACCTTTAAACAGAAGTGTTATGGATAAGCACCAAGATCCTGTCTTGGTGACCCAAAAAGTTGGTAGTAAAATTTTATTTGACATTAATAGAAAAATGATTGAATCCTGTAAGAAGCACTGCTATTATAATGAAAGATTATTCTGAGAAATTTGTTGCTACAAAATGCTAATGGCAAGTAATAGGTAGAAGAAAAAAAGAAATTGTGTATTTTGCAACGAGGGCATCAACATAAATGCTTTGCGTGCTTCTGTAGATGTCTTGGTGTCAAAGTACAACAGTCTACTACTAATCGGTAAAGCTTAAAAAGAAAGTTCCTATTTTAGATTATTCTATTGCAAGGTTTTGTGAAATTGTCCCTAATCTTCAGAGGATCCGACTTAGGTTACTCGTGGACGTACCTCACTGGACTTGCAGGTGGTGATAGTGCCTAGGAAGCTGCTTATTATTGCTGGCTAATGTCTTAGATGTGTCTGCTTTAGGAATCTGTGAGGTACCAAACCTGCTTAGAGATCTTTTGTTGTTTGAAATGTCGTCTTTTCGTGGTTGATCACAAAGAGTTTTCTTATTGATTGTAATTTTGTATGCTTCCAACTGACTTGTAATTGTTTCGGCTTTGTAAAGTAGCCCATACAATGCACGAAGTATGTGTGTATAATCCTTACATTACTGACTTGGACTTTATTGTGTTTATATATCTTTTAAAGCTTCCACATTTTGCTCCTAAGCTATCACTAACTTGTTTTTAGAGATGGAGTCCTCTTGCTGTAGGGTGAATTCTAATAAGCTTTTCTAGTTTGAGGTGCAGCACAGCCCAATTAGGAAGCTGTCTTAGTAAGTGGACATTTCTGAGGTGTTCAGTGTCAGTGACAGACTGATTTTCCAGGAAAATTAATGTTTTTAGCATAGATAAACAAACGTGAAGTGTTGTTACTTTTGGATATTATTGTCCAGTCATTAATTGTAGAAGTAAATTTTCTATCTTTCCCAAAACTAAAGGAAAACCACTGAACTGTGAAAGTACTGCTACCAGTTCTTAGATGCTTCCTAGAAAAGTTTTAGCAGCTCCAGCTGCTTTAAATATTTGAATAGAGGCCCATTGTCTGGAAACTTTATTTTCTGAGAGTTTAGGAAAGATGGTGATGTGTGGTTTCATTTTGTTTTTCAATAGATTGGGGAGAGTGCTCAATTTTTAAGTTGGTTGTGGGATTTTCTTCCCAAGTTTATGTGTTTGGGAAATAAATAATGATACAGATATCATTGTAGTTTTGAGATTCCCCATATGAATTTTGAGCTCAACATTTTGTGCATTACCTGGGTGTCGCCAGCTGTCCATCAACACCTCAGGTCATTTCCTGACGGGCAGCTTTTCAGTCACTCTTCTCTGAGCCTGTAAGGTTGCCTGGGGTTATTGTGGCCATGGTGCGGGACTTGACACTTGAACCTCATACAGTTGGCCTCAGCCCATTGATCCAGCCTGTCCAGGTCCTTCTGAAGAGCCTGCCTACCCTTCAGCAGAGCAACACTTCCACCTAACTTGGTGTCATCTGCAAACTTAGTAAGCGTGCTTTCAGTCTCCTCATCAAGATCATTGATAAAGGTATTAAACAGAAGTGGCCCCAACACGGAGCCCTGGTGAACACCACTCATGACTGGCTGTCAGCTGCATTTAACTCCATTCACCACCACTCCCTGGGCTTGGCCATCCAGCCAGTGTTTGATCCAGCAGAGTGTGTGCCCGTCCAAACCTTCGGCAGCTTTTTTTTTTTTTCTCCTTTTTAATGAATGCTGTGGGGAACAGTATTGAAGGCGTTACTAAAGTCCACGTAGACAACATCCACAGCCTTTCCCTTATCCACCAAATGGGTCACAGAACATTCTCGTTCCAGTATAGCCTGTTTGTTGCCAGTATTTTGGTTTCTGCTCTGCAGAACGGAGCACGTTGGTAAGGAGGCCGGTGCCTCTTCTGTCCCTGGCAGAAAGTACAAAGATGCAGGCATGTATTCCCTAGTGGTATGACTTGGAAATAATTCAGCTTGGACAAAATTTCTTGGTGATAAGAATGTATCAGGTTGTGATTAAAGCTCATCTACACTATCCAAACATTTAATTTATGTTTTTTATCTGTTCTTTTGGATTCAGTTCTGTTAGAGTGCTGACAACTCTCTCACATTGGGTTTGTGCATGAGCCTCATGGTTTGCCTTTTGTCAGGGACTGAAATTTTTGGCTAACATGGATTTTAAGATCCTGTTCCATAAATACTAAGGAGATAGATACATTCTACTGTAATGTCTAATGTCTCAGGTTGTTAATAGGCCAAGTTCTCACTGAAAGTAGTTGTTCATTAAACACTGCAAGAATAGGACAACACTTTTGGCCTCTCTTGCCTTAGACGTGTTTTGGTACATTCTAAATTTACAGCAAGTGTCAGTAAGAGGTGGTAGATAAAAGTACTGGTTCAAAATTAAAATTGCTCCTTATTTTATATAGAGATTTGTTGATGAGAAAATATTCTGTCATTAAGTCTTGAAACCATGTAGTTTGATTTTTTTAATGCTAGTTGGAACATTGCTTTTGTAAGTGATAGTCTATAATATTATTCATCTCTACTCATTAGCTACTGTGCCATGTAAAGTCTGATAAATAAATAAATAGAAAGTCCCTCTAGTGTTACTTAGGGACATAGTCCTGGTGAATAACACCGCAGTTTGATATGAAGAAGAGTGACTGTATTGTTTTCTGCTATTTAATATATGCAGCTGTGAATTGTTAAAATAAGCCTTAACACACGTTGAATACTAAGAGAATAAGGATACAGTGTAGCAAAAGCCAGAAGAAAAATTGTGAAATTCGTTTTTTCTTTTACTTGAAGACTGTAAATATGTAAACATACCAGACAATTTATTTAAATTTTATTATTTTTGTAGGAGGAATAAACATGGGGTCACTCGTGAGAAGATTGCTCAGATGTTGGAACGATATGAATATCAAATATCCATACCCATTGTCCTGAATTCAGTGGTACCTCCCCACAAAAACACTCAAAGGCCACCTCTACAGCGAAGACATAGGTGGGGAGCCAATACAGACTCGTGGAATTCTTTCAGTATTTCCAGTACCCGATAACACAGTAGCAGTCAGTTAATAAAAATATGTTATTTACCCTTCTAAATCACATCATCACCTCCAATAAAGTAGTGGATCTTCTGTGTTTTAAATAGGCCTATTTCGACACCATTTTCTTCTGGAGGTTGTTCCTTTAACCAACTCACATGTAAATAAAATTGTACATTAAATGTTTTTTAAAACTATATTTATTGCAGTTGTAATAACTTTGGGTTTAGTAAAATATTTAATATAGTATGACGTATAACAGAGTCTTCCTTCATAAACCTAAGACAATGATGTTGTCATATATGAAGTAACTGTTGAGCAGTTTTTTATAAAGAAGAGGCCATACTAGATATCTTTTAAAAGAGATCTAAAGCCCCAGAGAAAAAGGTTATTTCTGTAATAACCAGCTTTAATGATTGTAATTTAGTCGTCTTATCTTTCAGAAGATTTTTTTGGAAAGCAGTTATGTCCTGGGTTGTCCTTTTGTTCTATTTGGCATGTATTACCAATTGGCAAAATTGTGGCATGTATTTTCTGGTTTCAGCTGTGGTGTTTGAGTTTTTTTGTCTTAGAAGCTCGTCTGGCAGCTGAAGCAACATCCCCCCCATACCGTATTCACCAGCCTTGAACTGTGCAATGGGAATTATTTTTTTATTTGCTTGTTCTCAGTGGTAGTATATAAACTGTGATGGTGGTTGTACGCCATCAACTTTTTTGTGCTGACTAAAAAACTCTAAATTTTTATCACTAAACCCCCAAAATGTCACAGCTATGTGTAAGTCACTTTCTTTTATTTATGACAAAAATGAAGTGTTAAAGCAGTGAACTGTCAAGTCCTGGTCGGCAGATGGGATGCATCAGTTTAATATAAATAGTGGATTTATTTCTGTAAAACCATAGTGCATTCCTAATTTTGGCACAAACAATGTAGTCTGTTTAGCATATAACAAAGAGTGAGCCAGCATGGAGATTGACTAATTTATTGTCCTTTTTTAAAAAAATGATTAATTTGTAAGTTTTCACTTTGCTTGCTTTCTAACAGCTTGCTGTATTAATAAAATTTATTTTTCTTCAGTGTTGTTTTAGTAGTTTGATGCAACAGTTTTCATTGCTTTCAGGCTTGTAGGGTTTCACACAGATGAGCGTTGTTAGCAACCTGCTAGTTGAAATAACCTGTCTTCAGGCCTAACTGTATTTGATTTCCTTAAACACTGAATGAGTAAATCCTGAACAGGAAGTTTTGTCAAGAATGTTAGAATGTAGCTAAAAGAATTTTCATTATTTTCTGTTACTAATTTGGTGTAAAAGCCGTCAGAATTTTGAAAATTCTAAAGACAGCATAATTTATTACTTACACTTTTTGAATATGCCCTAAAAACTACTTCAGCTTTAAAATCTCAGTGCCATGAAAGTTGAAAATCCAGGTATATAATGAAGGAGATTTCTGTGGTTTTCTACACCTGTTTTGCAAGTAAAAATTTTTACAGTGTAACATACATCTGCAGTAACATTTTAGGAGATTCTATTAACTCTAAAATTTGAAGTGTGCAGTTGCGCATTTTAGTAACCGTTTTAATTATTTGAAAAATAATTTAAAATGCTTCACTAGTGCATGGATTGTTAATATATTGAATTATGTGGGTATATATATAAAAAGAAGCTTTCCAACTATATTGTCTTCCCTCATTGTCTATTATTCCTACCAGTTATGTTCCTGTGTTTTAGTTTTCATGGTTATCTTTTTCCATGTCTCAAAAGAATCATGGAAATCAATGTAAGTGGTCAGTAATACATTAATTATCCTAAAGTTTTTATATTTATACATAAAAATATACTTCAGTTGGAAGGAAGATAAAAAGGTTTTAGAAGGACTCAGTTTATGTACTCTATATTACTTTAAGCCATAATAAAATGATAAAATTTATTGAGACTTCATGTAATATTCACACAGTGTGCTAAGGTGTGACAAAAAAAAGAGCTGGCTGTTGAAAACTGATGTTATGATACCTTTTGGTACCCTCTGTCTTCAGTTTTTAAAGGAAAATTATTTTAAGCAATATTTAATTGATATTTTAACTGGTAAGTTCTCTTTAACTGAATTTTGTGTTTAAATAGATGTGAATTCACACTGTTTTAAAATGGTGCAGCATTTTTTTGTTATTAATAAATTACTGCTGGATGGTGAGTATTTTTGATATGCAAAGCATGTTGCTTGTTACTAGGCTTGTTACTAGTCCCAAAGGACTTGGCACTGTATCAGACACTTCTTGTCAGCTGCTTAATCTATGAAACTGTATTCCAAGGTAAGTACGGTGATGTGGTAGGTGAAAACACCTAGGAATTGCTCACTTTCTAACACATTTTTGTTTCATGGCATATTAATATTTCATACAGATATGACAGTCATGGTCACAAGCATATCTCAGACAGAAGTTACTTTTACACTACAATATTTACAGGTAAAAATAATAAAAATACAATGAGCAGTACAAGTTACAGGTGTTGAATTTCTCCTGCTCCCTCAGAAATAAATGAGAAAAATTACTTATTTTGTCATTCTTGTATGTTCAAGAAGTGTAAGAACTTGCTGTTCAGAGTGGGGATCTAAACATTTTTATTATCTGGTATAATTTTTATGCAGTACACCTGTTGATGATAACATACCTAGAATGAAGGTTTCCTGTTGTTTGAGATTTTTAGTAAATTACAAGTTGACCTTATTTCATGAACTAAGTCAGTTGTGGGGGTTTTTTAAGTGTAACTAATGCATAGAACCTTAATGTTATAAATGCAAATTGTAAGTATCTGCTGCAAACTTCGAACTAGTGGGATGTTTGGCGAGTGAATTTAAACAGAGTACTTAAGATACTCAGCTGTAGTTTCAACATCCTGCTCTTCTAAGCATGAAGTTGAAATGAGAATTAATCTGCAAAACATACATAGCTTGGTTTGTATAGCATGCTAGTTTTTGTTTGGTTACTTTACTTCCTGAGTTATCAACAGTTCTCACCAGCCTTGTCTTTGATGAATGATTTAGTTCTTATTTTTCTTTTGTTTGGGGAAGAAAATAACAAAACAAACCCACCAGAAAACCAAACTCTCTAAGACCTGTGTGCTGATTTTGGCTGTGACAGAGTTAATTTTCTTTCACAGTAGCTGGTATGGGGCTGTGCTTTGGGGCTGTGCTGAAAACAGTGCTGATAACCAGGGATGTTTTAGCTATTGCTGAGCAGTGCTTACACAGAGCCAAGGCCTTTTCTGCTTCTCACCCCACCCCACCAGTGTGGGGGTGCACTGGGAGGTGACACAGCTGGGACAGCTGACCCCAGCTGACCAAAGGGACACTCCATGCCATATGGCGTCATGCTCGGCTTATAAACTAGGGGGAAGAAGAAGGAAGGGGGGGACGTTCAGAGTGATGGCGTTTGTCTTCCCAAGTAATCCTTAGGCAGGACGGAGCTCTGCTTTCCCGGAGATGGCTGAACACCCGCCTGCCCATGGGGAGCGGTGAATGAATTCCTTGTTTCCTTTGCTTGCATGTGTGGCTTTTGCTTTACCTGGTAAACTGCCTCTATCTCAGCCCATGAGTTTTCTCACTTTTACCCTTCTAATTCCCTCTCCCATCCTACTGGGTGGTGGGGGGTGAGCGAGCGGCTGCGTGGGACTTAGTTGTGGGCTGAAGGTAAACCAAAACACTTTCTTATTTTTATTTTTTTAACATATGATGTTAAAGGATCTCCTGTGAGGAATTCTGTCCTTTTCTTGTAGTTATGTCCTGTTTGGGTTCACTTTAATCTCGTTTGCCGTGCTGTATAGTTATTTTAAACTTACTGTTTTTAGGAAGCAAGCCAAAATTTTGCCTTCTGCAATCTATCTCTTAAAACCTGCAGATACAGTAGTTTTTCTTCGTTTCTCTGCTAATAGATATCTGAAAACCAGGCTTTGTCTAGCTGAGATGAGACCCGTAACACATATTTGCTTTGTGTCTGTCTTGCCTGATGTAATTTAGAACCTCTTGGCCTTTTCTTGAGCTGACCAGTACGATTCATTTTCAGTGAATTAAAAAAATAATTAGTTTTGTATTTTCAGATTCATGTGTGATACCTGTAGTTTTATCTGCTGCTTCCTCCTAGCAGTCGAGTTCTCTGAAAGAAATGCTTTCCCTCTGTGCTGGTACGTCATGGAGATGAGGTGACTTGGTATGTGTTGAGAATTGAGGGTTTTCCCTACAAAAGAACAGACATATATGGCAGCTCTCAGTAAAGAGCGGTAAGAAGACATAGTGTTGAAGTGCAGGGCATAAAATTGAAATTAAGCACTCAATTTAAAAGAGTGATCAGATATTTCATATAGATGAGATGTGAAAATATTTCACTTCAGTGTTTCTGCAGTGACACTTCCTCATTTCAGTGTTCTGTGTTCTCATCCTTTTGAAATAAAAGCAAGAGCAAAGATTAAACCTTCTTAATAATAATTTTCTAGGTGAGAACCTACTTCTACATCAGTTTGGGCGGGGTTTTTTTGAAGGCTAATTGGTTGAAATTAAGTGTAAATCAGCTTATTTGGTGTTTGCAGAAAAATATGTGAGAACACAGCTGGTCTTTGGAAGATAAAGTAGTAAGGGGTTTTGCCAAGGTCAGATCATCTCAAGTTTGTGTAATTTATTTCTGTAGTAACACAGAAGCAGCAAGTGGTGTTTTTAGCTTGCGATAAACTGTCAGTGTCATTCTAGATCAAGGGTACTAAAAGCTTTGTTATGTCTGGACAAGGTCTCTGCAGTTTCTAGTTATCTTATAATGCTGCCTCTCCATCCCTCAGGTGGGCAGGCAGTCCTTGACCACTTAATATGTACTTTACAACAGTATCGTGTTGTGCCAAGTCAGAACATATTGTATCCATGAAGTATTTTGGGTTTTTACAGTTGTACTTGCAATCTTTTTAGTGATGTTAAATATTTTTCTATGTTGAGCTGTTAATGGAATTCAACTACTCTTTTGTGGTCCCTCAAACTGATGTCAATAACTGCTTTGTAATTGTGTGGATCACCCTGCTGCTCTTTTCAAAATATTTTCCTGATACTAACTCTGTAAATATTCTAGGGTTTTATGGAAACGTAATAGAAAAAGATTTTATTAGAGCAAAGCTTTTGGAACCTACTTGCATGGTGTCTAACTACTCATTTAAGAAACATGAATTCTTTAGTAAATATTGTTTAATCTCATCTTAAATTGCTAGTAGTCTAAGAAGTGCTGCTTTAGCTGACTGAATAAACGTTTGCTTATACCTGAGGGATTTGTTGTCCAATTTATAAACCAGTCTTAGTCATGGGGCTATAATGCTGTTTGGCTGTTACTTTATTCATGAGACTTGTGATAATTTTTTTTCTTTACTCATCAGCCATTAAGTTTTGGTAACCTATACCGCAGGTTGTAGTAGTTTATAATAAGTTACTAAACAGCTTATCGCACATCTTGCTCTTCATTATGAAGGGTTTCTGAAGACTCATGAACCTGACTTAAGAGTGGATTGACTGTATCACTTTGCTCCCGTTTAGCATTTTTCCTGATAGTTTTCCTGTATTGTTTGTAAGATGAATACACTGCTTTACAGGGATCTTGGCAACAAAAATACAGGCATTGGAATTTTTGCCTCAGGCAAGACAGATACACGTATTTGAGCTTCATTTGCAGCTCTTTGCAAGTGTTAGAAGGTACACGTACTAAATATTCGATGATGTATACATGAATAAAATTTCAAAGCTATTTTCACTTTATGAAAACTGCAGTTAGAAGACTGTCCTTATGACTGCACAGCAAAATTGCATTATAGATACTATAAATGGAATTCTGTGTAAGTGTACATAGAAGGCACAGTTAAGAGTGTTGTGTTTCATTCTGTTTCTGGTTTGCTCCAGTGGTCCAGGCTGAGCTCTTTTTTCTAATAATGGATACGTAAATCATGTCCATAATGCTGCCCCTTTTTGTCCTGGGCCTTGAAGAGAGGTTTTACTGCAAATAAAGGTAATGATCTGTGGTTCACCTTCCTACTGCTCTGTAGGGAATGGAGCTGTGAAGAGATTAGATGAGTTTGTCTTTTGCCTGGTTAGTTTGTGGTGCCTTTGAGGGTGTCGAGCTTTGAGCTCACTGGTATAAGTAAGATGTGACATACTGGAGTGAGCTGAGGAGAGGGTCGTCAGGGCTTGGATATAGAGGGACAAGGTGTGAGAAATAGATCGTTCGGCCCTAAGAGGACAAGGCTATGGCTAAGACAGCTTAATGCTGTCCTCACCTACCTAATGGGGGAGTATAAAGGTGGAGCCGGGCTCCTTTTAGATGAGAAACAATGGGTAGAGGTTACAAAGGAAATTCCAGTTAGGAATTTTGTATTCCAGTTAGGAGTTTTGTAATATTCATCCTTTAAGTAAGTATTCGGAACTTGCTGCTGCAAGGCACTGAGCAATGAGTTCTCAGCTGATATTGCTTTGAGCGGAGATAGGAACATAGGATCTCCAGAGGCCCTTTCTGACATAAATTATTCTATTCTAATGGATACAGAGAGAGCAGTGTCCAGAATATCAGAAGACTTAGCTATTATCTGTCAGAGAAGACTTTTCAGTCACTAACGGAATTGCTGCCTGGTTTTGGGGTGTCAGATGCAGGCCTGCATTAGTAACGGCAGTCCCACGATTCTCTTATTCTCAGGTGGGCGCTAAGTTTCTGGCTTAAACTGTAGCAGCAAAACTAGCTGTGCTATTTCTTCTGGATATTTTGTTTCATAGCTGTGTTGGCAGAGTTGTTCACAAGATCCTGACAACACCTTTAGCTGATCCCTTTTTGGTGTTTTTTCCACCCTCAGGCAGCGTCCATGACGGCTTGTCTCTTGTTGTATAGTCTTTCCAGACTTGGAAAATACTCACTTATGTTAGTGTGTATCTAAAATAATTTTTTATTTTTCTGTCCAAAGACAGACTTCTGTTGACACTTACTGCATTGCAGAATTGAAATAGATTTCTGCATCCCCAACACTCGAAAAGTAAAAGGTAATAATCTTTAAGGGGTAAGTCATCATGTCTTCTGTGTATCTCTAGTCCTTCTGGTGAAAAGTATGTAGAACAAAAATTAGTTAGTACCAAAGAATAGTATGCAGAAATAATAAGTAGAAGTTGGATGCCAGTATGGCCAAGTACTGAGTTTTTTTGGAAAAGGTGTAATACCTTCCAGAGACTGTGCATTACAGTTGAATGCCCTGTAGCTCTCAATAACATTCTATGATTCTATGATATTTCATATAGCATTCGAGATGCAGAAAATGAGCACAATACCTGGAGCAGATGTTCTCAATAGCATTTTAATGTTGCCATAATGTAGGTTACAGTCTGGTTACTTGGTATTTACCAATATTGTTTTCTTTACTGTTTTCCTCTTGTAACTTTTTTCCCACTTTTCTCTTACTGTTGGACTGCACCTTTCTCTTCTGTCTGATCTGAGGTCTGTGTGCTGAGTTACTACAGTTGTCTTCATAATTCTGGATCCATCTCCACCTTCCCTTTTCTTCCCTGAATGATAAGTTTGTGTGGAGATCTGCACCTTATTCTCTTATTTTTTTTTAGTTGCCTCAGTTCAAAATGATGTTGCTTTAACAAATAAGCGTATATATGCCCCTTCCCCTCAGGATGTTATTTTTTTTTTTTTTTGTTCTACCGAAAGTAATACTTTCTGTCATAAAATATAGTTTTCTTTATTCCTTTTCATAGCCTCATTAAGTTTGCAACGTCTTCATGTGTTTTCAAAACTCATACTTTTGTTACCAGATTTATGGTCTGTGCTTTGGCAGATAATTAACTACATATCTTTGCTACTATTTTTTTGATTGAAGCTATTTTAAATGCAGCTAAAATCTGTCATCTTTCTTTGAAAGTTCCTGAAAGAAAATAGATTATTACGTAGCTCTAGATATTCCACTCTGCTCTCTGCTGCTTCCTTACACTCCCACCCATGTTTCTCCTCAGCTTGATTTTGCTTGTGTCTTATCTCAAAGTTCATTTTACATTTGTTTTGTGTGAGTGTCCTGTGGCAGGAAAGGCCAACTCATCACCCTGTAAATCTGATTTTGTCTTTTAAATTCTTTTTGTTGTACTTGCTTATCTCTCCGTTAGTTTTGATGGCCATCATCTATATGTTCAAGTATTAGTATGATATATCACAGTGTGTGGTTTATTTTCAGGTTTAAATAGATATTGGCCAAAATGCATAGTGAAGATATATTTTAGGAATTAGGTTCTGGAAAGTGTCTTATTTGTGGGCCACATTTTAGGACATGATTTATTTCGCAACCTTGCAAGAGCCTCGGTAAATCTGCCTTTTCTTAAGTGGACCTTTTCGAGTGGAATTGCATAAGCACATGCCTGAAAAGCAGTAGATTGTAAAGGAGAGGAACGGAAAAATGGATTGTGAGGTGGCTCAATAATTAAATTTTTGAATGCAGGTCTTACTCCTTCTAAAATCAAGGATCCAGTCAGATTTAATGCTGTCTTGTGTTTGAACTGGCTAGATTATACATACATTGTGCAATATGTTATATAGAATCAGAATGTGTTGGACTGGAAGGGACCTGTAAAGGTCATCTAGTCCAGCCCCCTTGCAGTGAGCAGGAGCATTTGCAGCTACATCAGGTTGCTCAGAGCCCCATCAAGCCTGACGTTGAATGTCTTCAGGGAGGGAGCCTCCACCACCTCTCTGGGCAACCTGTGCCAGTGTTTCATCACCCTCATAGTAAAGAACTTCTTCCTAATGTCTAATCTAAACCTTCCCTGCTTCAGTTTAAAACCATTCCCCCTTGTCCTGTCACTGCACACCCTTGTAAACAGTCCCTCCCCAGCTTCCCTCCAGGCCCCTGTCAGGTACTGGGAGGCCACTGTAAGGTCTCCCTGGAGTCTTCTCTTCTCCAGGCTGAACAGCCCCAACTCTCTCAGCCTGTCCTCGTAGAAGAGGTGCTCCAGCCCCGTGATCATTTTTGTGGCCTCCTGTGGACCCGCTCCAACAGGTCCATGTTCCTCTTGTGTTGAGAGCTCCAGAGTTGGATGCAGTGCTCCAGGTGGGGTCTCACCAGAGCAGAGCAGAGGGGCAGAATCACCTCTCTCAATCTGCTGGCCAGCCTGCTTTTGGTGCAGCTTTTTGATGCACTAAGATCTAAGAGCAACTGTTTTTTATTTGGAAAGAAAGAAGCTGAAATTTTTGAGGTACTTAATACAGTTTGCATGGGTTTTTCCAATAGCTGGGAACTGGCCATTAGGCAAATGAGCTTTGCATTTTTAGTGGGTAATGTCGGTTGTCCAGTCAGTTGCAGTCTTCACCAGTGTACTTGCATGGTTTTCTGCCTGGACCACCAGCTTGGTAAGATGTGGTGTGTCAAGTGTGCTCTGATGTTGCTGAGAGGAGAGTGCTTATGGTTTAGTGATAACTGGGTGTGTCATGTCCACGTAGGCAGTACTGCTATAGTCTGTCCAGAAGTTAATGAGAAACAAACTGATCATTGTCTGGGAATGTGGGATTTCTCTATCCAGTTATAGATATTTTTTTTGAAAGTGTTTCTTAAAATCTTGTATAGAAATGTCTTTATATCAACCGAAAATTAAGGAGCACTGCTGCGCAGAAGTTACACCAAACTTTATTAACTAGTGCAAATTTGACTATAGTTTCTCCAAACTACTTTTCAGTGCAGCATATTTCTTGTCTATCCTGGATTAACTTTGATCAAGTTGTCTTTGTGCTTGAGTCGGTGTCATCTAAGTAATAGAACTGATGGCATCAAACTTGACAACTCATATTGCACTTCCAGTGCATGACATTGGTATCTGTGTCCATCGTGTTTTCTTCAAAAGACTAAACGTTGACGGAAAGAACTTAGAATGAAAATTGATTCTACAAACCTTCATGGGTGAGAAGACCTCCTTAACTGTGCAGAGAAATCCAGGCAAACTAAAAATGCTCTTTGTTAGCATCCATCAGTACCTCTGTTTCTAACTATTTCTTTTTTTCTGGTTAGAATTTTGAATTGTGTCAGGTCAGATATCTGTGGCACAGAAATGAGGTTGAAAGCAGCTTTTGAGTTGTTGCGCTTGTTCAGGAAGTAGGTGTTTGATACTGGGCTCAAGTATATCCAGTGTGTATGTACATTTATACCAGTCAGTATATTCAGGGTTGATCAACCTCTATGACTAAAAAGCCAAAATAGGAGATTGGCTCTTTGAATCGGAAGACATTTATGACTTTCATGAATGAGGCAGCACAAAGATCAGTCAGATGACCTCACCAGAAACTTCTTGTGGAGTGAATGGACTGTCATTTGAAACTGAATTTCTGTTACTTGCATCTCAGAAATCTGAGGGTTTTGTTAGTTGGCTGGGGTTTTTATTTGATTGTTTGGTTTTTTTACTTCGAAAAAATAGACTGGTTGCACTTTGCCATGTATTTGATGAAATGAACGGCTTCTAAAGGCATGCTGTGATCAAACCAGTTGTATATGATTCTCTGTGTACGCTCTAGCTCAGTGTATCTTGCGTCTGGTCTGTAAGAGGGCAGCAGTGTGCTGGCTGATTGCACATTGCACAGAACAGTATATACATCAGTCATGTAGAAATGATAAAGGCTGGAGTAGCACATTGTGATAGAATAGTGTATTTTTTGAAGGCAAGTAAGTCTCACCACTGTGGGCGATGCTTTTGAGAGACGATAATAAATACTGAGTTACTTCAGATTGAATCCAATTAGTAGGATCTTTACTGATTTGGGGCGCAGATTTGCAACACCGTAATGTGTGAACATTTCTTACAAATCATTTATGGTGTGAATTTCCTTAAGATGGGCTGTGAGGCAACCTAGCATATTGTTGATGGAAACAGTCACTTTGCTCCCACCAATCACTTCCTTTGGCTTAGCTACAAACTTATTTTACTTTTTGCTTGACTGAGTTAAATCAGCTCAGCAGCAGAGCTAGTACTTGTGATCTTTTGATGCTGGCTTAGGCGGGTAAATCCAGCCTGAGGGTGGAAATCCAAGAGGGCGTAGAGCCAGCAAATGACAGAGGAAATGTAAGGGCAACATCTGGAACAAAGTAGGAAGGGGGGTGACTAAGACTGTTTCTTCAGCAACGATGAAGTGCTAAGTTGGGTTCTCAGCTCTCTAATGGAGTTTCACCTTTCAGGAAGCCAAATAATGCTGACAAGTTCTTTCACATGTGTTTTTTTTGCAGTTGCTCTGTCACTTAATGCCAATACTCCATTTGATTTTGAGGAACTGAATCTTTATCACTCATTTCAATATTAAAGGCAAGATATGTAACAAAAAGGCTGGTGCCATGACTTTTTGTTATTGTTATTCCAAAATGATAACTTCAATTTCTGTTTGTTGCTGAAGTAAAGTTAGGTCACAAGGAACGCGCTCAGGCTTACCAGGTGAAGAAGGTGAAGTATATCTCAGTCAATGCCATTTTGTGTAAGCAGTTCAACTGTAATTTTGATGTTGAAAACCCATTCCAGAGATTTTGGAGATTAGTGATAACATATATTTCTGAAAGAGCATGTACCTCGTTGCTAAATGTCATATAGAATTGCTTTTCAAATTTATCAGTTCCTCTATATTTCACTACAGCACTGACTGCAGGCATTTTTTGATACCAAGCAGATATGAGCTTAGATGTATGCTAGAGCTGAAGTTTGTACAACTGAAAATAACTCTTGTCTGGTTTTACCATTTTCCAGCAAAATGTCTCTAACTTCTTTAGATTATTTACTTTGCATGTTCTGCCTCAGCAATCATGAAAGTGCATTTGTTTCTCCAGTAAAGAGCATTATCTGAGCACTGATTTTTATTCAAGCTGGACAGTGCTATTTTGAGCAGTAGGTTACAACTTTGAAGTCACATGTAACAGAGTTATGGCAAAAAGGTTTTAGTATTGAGGGCAGGTTTAGCTTGGGTTCGATTCCCGTTCGGTCCTCATGTGTTGCTTGATCTAGTTGAGAGGTGTCCCTGCCCATGACAGGGAGGTTGGATTAAATGATCTCTGAGGTCCCTTCCAGCCTAGGCCATTCCATGATTCTATGATTGTCTGAACAGCAGACTGAGAAATTTCCAAGCATTGTTACAGAAAGGGAATTTATATTTCAACAAAAATACTATTACATTTTTTCAAGTCTGTTTATTATTAACCATTTTTTTAAATGCATAATGTATAGCAAAATTTAAATATCAAACAGCACCTTTTTTTTTCCCCCTTTTGCATGTGCTGTTTGTGTTTGAAAACAACTCAGAAACAAATGCCTCTGTAAAGAACAGAAGTCTATCTCCATGCTGGTTCTTGAATTTTCTCAGTGTTTATGTGCCATATGGTTTTACAATAAGGGAAGCTTCTCAGAAGGCATGTAGGTGGACTAAATGAGGAGGAACTAAGATAAAACTAAAGAAAACTAGAAGACAATTTGCTTCATTAGATGTAAAAACCTTAACATGATACTGTGTATATCCTAAGCACATAATTTTTAGCTAGGCCATCACAGTGCACTAGAGCATTTCCTTGGGGTAGTATTTTCTTAGAATCATCTGGAAAATTGAAGTTGCCTGGAAAAGTGAAGAAGAATAAATTTTATTATTCCATATTTAGTAGTTCATCACTTTCCTTTGTGCTTTAAATCTTTCTTTAGGAAATCCAAACCTTTGGAAAACTAATTTTGCTGAACTGCTGTAAAACCTCCATGTTTCCAAAGCACAGAAATGACATAGTATTTGTATTTATTATGAGCTGTTGCATGTTGCTACTGAAGGTGATATCTAGGTATTCTACATCATCAGCTGGGACCAACATTTGCATCCGTTCTTGTTTTGACATGCAATAATTCCAATGCAATAATAGCTGTTAGTTTCCTGGCATCATCTGGGTTCTCCTTCCATTATTTCGTGGATACCGTTCTGCTGTTCTTGTATTCGTAAAGCGAATCCTGTCCAGTCTAGTTTTCCTTCCTGCTTCAGAATTAATGATGAGGAGAGGAAATAAATGTGCCTAATGTGCTGACCTCTGGGACGTTTTTTTTCCCCTCATTTCTGTTCCACTATACCTTTTGGCATGGCATCCTAGCCAAAGAAAGCTTCTGTCAACATTGTTCTGAAGGCGTTGCAGATGTATCAGGAGTTAGGCTCCAGAAACTTGCTTGAGTCAGTGTTAGAGAAGTTAATTTCCATCAGCAGTGGCACAAATTCACATCTGGGAGAAGCGAAAGTAGAGCTATCATAATACTAAGACAGAAGAAGTCTGTTCCTTTCCTGTGCCAGTGCTGGCATTGGCAGTTTGGTTGTCATTTCTGCAGAGTTGTTACGACAGCACAAAATAAAATACGAAATTCTTCTTGGAATTGCTCTACGGGTCTGATGTTTTATTCCCCACTCCATTAAAAGGAATTAAAAATGAGATATTATTTCTGTTTCGCTGGTAAGAAGTTTTATGCTTCTGAAAACTTCAGAGAGTTTCCACTTCTAAAACCACTTTCAGGTCATGAATTTTCATCAACAAAGAAGAAAGTCAATGTCAGAGCTTCAGACGTAATCTGTAATTAGTGTATGGTTTCTGCAAATCTGGTTTATATGTAAGAAAGTAATCCTTCCAGCTACCATTGCAGATGCTTCACTTTTTATGTAATTTAATTCAATAGACAGATAAGATTTATTCAATCCTAAACTGTTGTCAGGTATCCCATGTCTCTTTTTTGGAGAGGAGGCATGTTGTTGAGTAGGGTGTGTATTGTGAGTAAAATTTGGGGTGGACTTTGTCTCATGTAGCTTCAAGCATCTGCAGTATAGACATCTGTGCTTAAACCATAGGGTGCTGTATTGAAAATACACTGACTGGGAAAAGGGCACGTCAGTTTTAATTACTTGCAGGAAAGCACCATGTGCACATAAATGCCAGTATTTGAAGGAAATCCCATTTCTTAGTAGGCTGACTCATCTGGATGCTATTATAAGGCAATAAAATTTGTGTGCTTTCCAACAAGATCTTTCTGGAGGTCTGTAGTGCTTGTGGCAGTAATAGCAAGGCACCAAGACTTTGAATCCTGTTCCAGTCAAGTGACTTTGCAGCTGTACTGAGGCCAATTTGCTTCACACTCAGACAGTTAGAAGGGTTTGCTTTGTAGAGTTCAAATTGGAAAGAATTTATCCGAGTCTAAAAATGAATAAATTAAAGAGTGAATAAAGGGTAAGGATAGGTTTCCATAGGTGATCTGAAGGTCCCAGGTTGCCTGCTCGTGACACTGGCTTTCCCTCTGCATGCACAGTCACCCCTTTTATTTAATTTATCTCAAGAATTTCAGAATACACCACTTAAACCAGCTTATGTTACATATAAATGCCCACAATATAACTAGTTCTGCCCTATAACTCTTCTGACTATTGCTTTGTTTGCTTTAGTGTGTTGTGTGAAGTACCATCCTGAACAAAGGATTACAGAAAAGCAAAGAATTACAGAAAAAGAGCAGATTTTTGATACAAAGATTTATCAGTCAAACTTAGTTTTGGAAAAATATCATCTCTCTGAAGAGTTGCCTAGGGAGAAGTTAGACTTCTGGACTGGGTTTTTCTTATGTGTATTAATTTCAGGGTTAGCTGTCTGATGGGCTAACATCAAGATTTCAGAGAAATCACTGTTAGGGCTGCTGTCTGTTACTGAGCAGTAAATATCAGAGTTGCTGTAGTCAGTGTACCTTTAACATTCAGACTTGCGGTTAGTGTGCTTTGAATTTGGGTCCAGCAGAAATAAGTATAGTCCATTTCATCTTAAGGGATGAAATTTTCTTACTACATCCTCCACTTTAGTGCCTTTCTGCTCAGCGTGACATTTAAGGAAATTTCAGAATAGCAGTAGCTCTTTGGTATCTATTATTCAGATGTCATTTATAAAGACAGACAGAAACATGTCGTTTGGCTGTGTTTATTTAAATTGATTTAAAATGGTCAAGACTACTCTCAACTGTAAAGTATACATTTGATTGATCAATAGAAGATTTTATTTCAGATTTTTTCTGTTTTAAATAGCAGACAGTCTGTGTTTGATCATTGTATAAAAACAAAAAGTACCCATTTTTCAAATTGAACACCATGAATACATTACTACTGGCTATTATTTTTTTTTTTACATTTGATTTTTTTTTTATTTCCACATAGGGAGGTGTTTTTAAAGAAGAACTCTGGGAACCTGTTGACAAAAGCAAAGCAGAAGAAAAAGCGTAAAAGAAACCGAAAAATGAAAGGCAACGATACAGAGATTACGAAGAAAATGTTAGGCGGGGCAGCTCATCATCCAATTCCGGATGACCAGAACACATCAGAAAGTGAAGAGGATGATTTGGAAGAAGAAAACAGCAAATTGCTGTGTATGGTCAGTGAAGGTCCAGAGGATCCAGTAGCAGTTTGTGAAGAGCAACCTAATGGTGATGATGAAAGCCTAAAAGAACCAACAGTAGTTTCAAGCGAAAGGTTTCCCATCGCTCTGTCTGAGGTCTCAACAACGTCAAACAGTGCACTGAAAAATGAATTGCCTGTAGAAAGTGACAGTTCATTTCTCGTAGATGTAAAACCTTCTTCTACTGAAAACCTAGCCAAAAATGCATTAGGGGATGAGGAAGCAAATAAAAGGCACAAAGAAAATCTTTGCAGAAGCAGTTTCCTAAAAGTAAGCGATGATAAAGCTTCCTTCCAGGAAGCAGAAGGCGTCTCTGAAGATTATAACACACTAGTGTTAAGCACAGAAAGCAAATTTCAAATTACGTGTGAACCTGACATGGAAGCTAAGCTGGTAAGTTTAAATGGTCAAGAAGAAGAAATCTCTCAGTGTTACAATTCAAACGTACATGAAAAGGTGCCTGCTAATAACACAGAGGACAAAGGTGCATTAAAAGCAGAAGAGAATAGTTTTAATGCCTGGGCTTTTTTTTCAGTTAATTTACCCACTGAGCAATTGCAGCTGGGCTTTGATACACAAGTTTCTCTCTCCTCTTGGTTGGAGGATAAATCTGTAGGTGAACAAAGACCCCCAAAAATGAGGAAACCTAAACAGACTCATACAAACAGTTCAACAAAGCTGAAGGCCTGCGGGTCAAGTGAAGGATCGGTGAAGGAAAACCATCAGGTAACAGTAACTGAGGAGGCTGGCAATGTAACAAGCAATGTTCTGTCAGCATCTCCGGCTGGTGAAGTGCACTCTGATTCCCTTCTGGAAGCCAGAGCCACCTCCATGCAGTGTTCAAGTGAAGTAAATGTTCCGAGAAATGATGCTGCACCAAAAACATTGAAGAGGAAAAGATACAGAAGAATTGTCAACTTGGCACCAAAATTTAATCTACCACGACAGATTGCTGGCGATACAGAGGGAGGGAAAGTCCCCCAAAAAGAAGATGTTTCCCAAAAAAATGTTTTGGAAGTCAGGCAAAAGAGCTGTCTAAGCAAGGGCTCTGGAGAGGAACATGAACAGAACCGTGCATTGCAGGAATATTCTGCCCCTCATCGTGGGACTGAGGCGACCTATACCTTACCTGCCCTGGGTGCAGATGCTCTGTTACATAATATTTCTTATTTGGGACAATCTCCTCCTATGCCAGAATATTCCTGCAAGGTTTGCGTAGTTTCCAGGATGACGGAAGAGCAAGCTAGCACTCTTGAGCAACAACAGGTAGTTGATAAAAAAGAGGGTGAGAGTGAACAAGCTTCTTCAGAGGTTACAACAAGCCAGCCAGATATTTTGTCTTCCGTTAATGTTGTTTCTGAATGTCCAGAAGATTCTAATGTGTTGGCAAGCTGCAGTGAAGATGTGCATGAAGTAGATGGCACTGAGCCAACAGAGGCCTCACAACCTGAAGATAATCAAGATGTGAATATGAAATGTAGTTTTCTGGGACTTCCCTTATCGTTAGGATTTGCTTTTCAACTTGTGCAGCTCTTTGGTTCTCCAGGTCTTCCACTGGGTAATACTCTTCTTAATACTCCTATGTAAAATAATAAAAAAAAAAACACCACAAAACCAACGCAAACCCCCCCAAACCCACAACCCCCTCAAAACCACAAACAAACAAAATCCAGAGCAAAACAAACAAACCCCTATGTTTAAATACTCATTTTTCTTGCAGGTACCAATTAATCAAATATTAATCCTATTGAAAGGAATCATTGCTGCTTTGGTGATTATATTTTTTTTAACCTAAAATAGTCTTCAGTCTCTGTCAAAGTTGCTGTTTGATTTGGCCTCCTATTTGCAGTCATTTTAGTAACAAAAGCTTACTAATATCCTACTGAGTAAGACTTTACTATGTTAATTATAAAACTAAATGAAAACATGGTACAAAATGTGTGGTTTTATATAAAGTTTGCATGCTTTTCTTTTATATTCCACCTAGTTAATATAGGAGCATTTCTTTTTCTTCATTTAGTAAAGTTTTCATGCACTCTTAGGTGGCTTAGATACTGTTGAAAATCTTTCCCAAAATCTAAATTAATTTGAAATTGAATACCAAACTTATAAAATGCATTTTCTGGTAGTGATTACCTTCTTTTTAATCATGCATCTTTAATTGCCACGGTGTTGTATACTTGCTTTCTAGAGCTTCACTTGTCATATTTATTTACCTTCAGTTTAATCACTCTTAAGTTAGCAGTATGACAATCAATCCTCAAAGGAGTTGTCTGTGGCAACCATGATTTCCAAGTTTACCGTAGCCTGATGTAACCCCACAGAGCTGTAGCCTGAAACAACAGATATTTGTTTGGAAATCACCTTGCGACGCGGTGCTGTGTACACAGCAGCTGAAAGAGCCGTGTGCCTTGGGCATAAAGTTCTGCATCTTCTTTGCTCCAAATTTAGTCAGTGGGGAAACAGTAACTTTGGCCAACAAATAGGATTAAGAAACACAGACTGTTGTGTTGGTTTTTTTTTTTGAGCACATAGGCCTTTGCACCTGTTTGTTTCAGGTGAATTTAAAGTTAAGTGTGTATTTTCATATGGAAATTTTAAGATGACAACCGAGGAGCATCTTATATCCCTTTGCCTGCCCAAAGTGACCTCAGGATTCTTTGTTTTTATTGTAAAAGTCGGTGGCAATGCTGTCTGCCAGAACGGTGATGCAAACCCCAGGCAGCAATACTTGGCTTGGTCCCCAAAGGACCTGCAGTGCTGCTTTACCTCAAAGAGCTTGCCATGTGGAGCTGACACCGAGCAGAAGAGTACGGCTGATGGCCTCAACTATTGCTTATAAAACATTTTCCTCCTCCAAACTTGGCAACTCTTTCTATCTGTGATCTTAAATTTGAACATCTTGGAAGGAGTTGGCCATGACTTGAAAACAGGGAAAAAAAGACAGGGAAAAAAGACAAAACCAACCTTCAGAAACACTCAATGCGTTAGTGAACCAAGGGCCGTTCTTCTCTGAGTCAGCAACAGCTGAAATTCTCTGGTGTTTAGAATTAGTTTCCTTTGGAAATAACCTTTAAGAAATACAAACCCACCCCAATATCTCTGTGAAGTCCTGCCAGCTTGTGATTGCTGTCTGCAGAAGGCTGGCCACATTCTCATTTGACTAATTTTCGTACAATTCCAAAAATTCTTGCTCTTTTTTAATGGCCTCTCATATTTTACAACACTAGCAATTGCAATCAATTTTTATTGAAATTATTGGGGGGGAGATTTTTGGTAAATAATTGTCTTTGCTTATTTATTAATGAAAGATTTAGTTGACTGATTTGCTTGTATGTTTCTCATATAAGTGTGGAATATATTTTAGACTCTTTTCCTACAAAGAATCTGGTTTCAGTTTCTTAGAGTAAAAACATTTCCAAAACTAGTTTCTTTAGTGGTATTGCGCAAGTTCCTATAGTTAAATATTTTTACATTTAAAGGTTGTTACTTAAGTTGCATTTTGTTTAATTTATGGTCTGAAAGCTTTCTGGTGTTCTTCTTTGCACCTAGTTTTGGGGCAGTATGTGTGGAAAATGAAAGTATGGTAGGGAAACTCTTCCCTAAAAAAGAAACCAAAACCAAATGTCCTCCCCTCTCCTCCCCCTCCAGTGCTCTGGCCTTAGATCTAGAAAACCTAAATTCTGACTTTACTGCTGGCTTATTTAAATATGTGTTTATTATATTTTTATAGGGTCCCTATATATAATGTGTGCAAAAAGTGTAATGCAGTGATATATTTTGGCTATGGAGAGATCTGAACACTCAACTGCAAAAAATATTTTCTTCCGCAGAATCCTTGTTGCCAGATGATTATATAGTTCCTCTTGACTGGAAAGTTTCAAAGATGATCTATTTACTGTGGAAGACCTCTGTGGAGGTACGAATTTTAGGGGATTTTGGAAGGCTTTCCAATATTCCAGACGTAAAGAGGAATTCTTCAGTTCATAAGCAAGATGATGTTCTTTGCTTGTAAATTTATTTTGCTAACAACCGCAATGAGGAGATGGATATTTTATGCACTGATCTGAATATTTCCATAACCTGCTCCAGGCTGTGGTAGGATTCAGGTTTTGAAAGATCAGCTTCAGAAACATATGCAAAGTAGCTGGAAGAGAAAAAAGGCAAAACAAAACAAAAAAAGAAAAAAAAGAAAGAAATCCCACCAACTTTTCCTTGATACGTGTGTCCTGACCTGACCTGTGTTCACTGAGTACAACTCACCATCATTCTGTTGGTTTCCTTCTTATGGTTTTCTCCCATCATCTGAGCAAATTTTGTGCTCCACTATCTGTAGCTTCTCCACAGCTATTTTTAGAAAGAGTTGTAGCAGAGGAGTAATTCTGAACGAACCAAATGCATATTAATTCTCCTGCTCTAGTTAGAAACTTAGAAACTACTGCCAGTGTGGCTGTTGCTTTGTGAAGGTTTGTTAAGGAGCACTGCAGTGTCTGGTAGTGGAAATGAGGAGAATCCTGTAAATACATTGAAATAGTAATCATAACATAAAGCGTGGACCTTGTTCTTTCCCAGAATAACAAAATCTCTTTTAATGCACATTTTTCCTCTTGACTATTATTATCTATTTTAGGAAAAGCAGAAAACAAATGGGTTGCAGGATGGAAACAGTTTGACTGGTAAGTGTATTCTGTGATGGCAAAACTGTATAAAAGGCTTCTTTTTCAAAAGTATTCAGCACAAATGAGTGATAACACTGCTCTTTGTGCAAAAGCATTAGGATGTGATAAATGAATCTGTGCCTCCATTGGTTGTGTATGTAGTATGACAGAGCTACAGTTGCTGTGAATTATCACTGTACGATTCCTGTTGCAAGTGCTGAAATTCCTTGCCTTTTAAAGTTTCCCATGTGGAATTAATCCAACACTTAGTTCAGGTTTACCCTTTCCAGATCAGAAGGACGTTTAGCATGAAGAAGTCTTTAGATTTTATTTCTCTGCAAGTTTGAGCATCTTCAACGTACATAATCTTAGTGATCACTAAAAATTGCCAGTATAATAGTCAGCCAGGAGCTTGAGCAGCAAGAGGTATCAGGGTTCCTGGGAAACTCTGGACTTCTGCACGCATTAATTCCTGCAGCGTGGAGGTTAGGGGATAAGGCTGCTGATTGTCTTTTGCCACAATTCCTCTACTGGTGTAGTATAATTTCACAAATTCCATAATATGAGATTAAAAATACACAGTAGTAGCTTCCTGGAAGCTGATAGGATTTGCTGTCTAAAATAGGCATTTCTCTATTTTAAAAAAGAGCAAAGGGCAATCCTGGAAAGCTGAGAGGACGCATAAGAGTAGGAATACACACAGACACACACACAATTTCCCTGTCAGAAATCTGAAAGATTTTGTAGGCTACTTAGGAGGCAAAATTCAGAGTATTCTGATGAAATAAAAGCTCGTTCTAGAAGTACTCTCTCCTGACATAATGTAAATAACAGACTGCGTAAGATAACAGACTACTTTGGCTGACGTTTGTGGTTCGATTATTTTTTAGATGATATTATTAGTCTTGAAGATCTAAATAAAAATCGCCAAGAGAATCAAGACTCTTCTGAAACACTGCAGGAAGTGGAGCTGTTTCAAGGGGCCGTAGAAGAGAACATCATGACCTACACTAGCACTGACTGTCTGGATACTGTGTCTCATCACTCATGACTGACCATCTTAAATTCTGCATGAAGGAAAAGGTAACTAGTGACACTTGTGAACATGTTTCATTCTGGTGTTATATTTGGCCAAATATCTAAGGAACATTGTTTGTTATAATTTAAGGTGCATTTAGTATCACCCAACTTACCTGTTGTTGGGGTTTGTGTTTTGTGGGTTGCTTTTTTCAAGTTAGGGTTGATTCAGTTTTGGGGTTTGTTTTTTTTTTAAGCCTGAATAGGGAAAAGAGAAAGCAGCATTTTGTTATTAAAGCCATATGATTATTTTTTTTCTCTGAAATCTAAAACCTGCCTGGTGAAGTGAAAACAATGGTCTAGGATGCCAAAGAGCTGGACTTTATCCCCAGATTGATTACTGTGGAGATCTGTTGTGAATCATGTCATCTTAGCCCTTTTTTCCTTGTCTCTTCAGCATCGAGAGCAATGCTGACTGTGTTAAGGGTCAATTTATGAAGAGCACTGTATGAGCAATAAACCAGTATTTCATCAAGTTATGAAAAAGTGACAGTTCTGCTTTACAGTAGAGAATCAGCAGCAGGAGGTTGCAATAGGGCTCCATCTACTGAAGTCTCAATTTTTCATGAATGTTTTCATTTAGTATGACAAAGTGTGCTACTAAGTGTTAGAAAGTATGCTATAATGTTCATGCTTGTCTTGTGAATTTTTGAACCCTTTGGTAACTTGGCAAAGTTTGTCCAGTTTGTTTATTAGAGATATTCTATGTAGAGTGTGATAAGAAGCAAGGACTTCTGGACCCAGCTGGAAAACGCGAACTTCTGTATCATTCTCCATCAGTTGTTCTTTCCAAAGTGGGAAATGGATTGATCTGTAGTTTTAAAAAATGTAAACTGAGGTATATGGAAATACAATAACTTGCACCATGGACAAATTGAGCCAGAAAAAAAGAAATCCAGACCTGAGACTTAAATTATTCCCACCCATGCATCACAGGACCACTGGGATATCATCCACGTGGGGTCTGGCCAGGGGTCTGTGTCACCCGGTGTCCTGTGCCTGACCTGAGTGTGACCTGACCTGATGGCTGGAGGAGTAGTCAAAAGGTGGACATGTGCTGTGTTGGGAAGTTATAAAACCAGAAGTTGACATTTTCGAAGGCTTCTTACTTTTCACAGTGGAGGTTCGTGACAGAAGTAAAGTAGTTGGATAGTTTGGGTTGGAATTGAAACCTCTTGAATGGGAGTTGATTTGATTATACACGGTTTTATATCATTGATGACAAAAATGGCATTGCAGGTCACTTGCTGATTAGCCTGTACCAACTACTGAGCTAGAAAAATGAGGGGCATCTCCCTGAACCACGTAGTACAGACATCACTGATCTCACAAAGTGCTGTCAGCACAGATTGTTAATAACCTGAAGAACATCTGGTAGCATTATTGTCCTCTTACGTAATCAAATAGTAAAATATTTGGTAAGAAAATAAATATTTTCACCAAATACTTAGCCCTATGTCAGTCACATTTTTTTATAAGTTACTTGTTTATAAGATCGTAAATGTGAACACTCCACAGGCAAGATTTTTGTTTATGATATCAACTGGCGGTCTCGGTGTGGATTTGTAACCTAAGCTACTGCCCAGAAATGTCCAGGTTTATTGATTAAAAAATTTTTATGCTAAAGAAACAAACTTTCAGAGCTCTGTTCTCTTCCCTGAAGAAAACTGTGATTAACCTGGAAAATTATTATTTTTGTGTGTGCTTCAAGAAAGGAAAGACATATGCTTGCAGAGTATCCTGCCTTATTGTCCATCCCTTTATCTGGTTGCTGATTCCAACAAACTGGGGTTTTTTTTCTCATTAGATTTACCTGCTTTGTCCATCTGCCATGCTACTCCCAAAATTGTTTCAGTCTTGCTCTCCCAGTTGTCACAAGCGCAGTGGAAGTGATCCACAGCCCTGTGTGTTTGTGAGCCACCCACTGTGACTGCTGGTCTGAAACAAATCACCAGTTAAATTCCAGTTTGTGATGTGACGTTGCAGTCTAATACTCTCCTGCACTGACTGATGCTAGTTCTAGGGAATAACTGCTGAGTGATGCAGTTGACCCTCCTGAGGGATGGGCTGCCATCCAGAAGGACCTGGGCAAGCTTGAGAGGTGGGCCCAATGTCAACCTCGTGAAGTTCAACAAGGCCAAGTGCGAGGTCCTGCACCTGGGTCAGGGCAATACTCATTATTGATATGTGGAGGGGGTGAGGATGAAAGGATTGACAGCAGCCCTGCAGAGAAGGACTTGGGGGTGTTGGTGGATGAAAAGCTGAACATGAGCCAGCAATAAGCACTCACAGTCCAGAAAGCCAATCTCATCCTGGGCTGCATCAAGGAGATCAAGGGAGGCGATTCTGAACCTCACTCTGCTCTGGAGAGACCCCATCTGCAATACTGTGTCCATCTTTGGAGTCCTCAGCACAGGAAAGACCTGCTGGCGCCGGGTAGAGAAGCACTGAGGTGAGGGTGGTGAAACACTGGAACAGGTTGTCCAGAGAGGTGGCAGAAGCCCCATCCCTGGAGACATTCAAGGTTAGGCCGGACAAGGCTCTGAGCAACCTGATCTAGTTGAAGAGGTTCGTGCTCATGCAGGGAGGTTGGGCTAGATGACCTTTAAAGGTCCCTTCCAATCCAAACCATTCTATGAATTAAAGCAATGCAACTTTGATGCAAAAGATGACTCCCAGTCAGTGTATGGCTTAAAAAAACAAAAGAAAAAATCCCACAGAAAACACTGCACAGTCTGCACAGGGGGACTTGAACATGAAGATCTGTGCTGAGGTGGAGGTCCCTGGTGGCAGATGAAGCCTATGTAAAAGTTAATTGCCTTGGTTCTGACCATATGGTCCCATCCTCCTTGCAGCAGCTTCTGTGCTCAGCAGAGTGTTTGACTTGGGAATGCTAAGCTGGTTGGGGCTTTCTATGGGGGGGAGAAGGGAAGTTAGGGAGTTTTGTGTTTTGGGTTTTTTTTTCGTTTGTTCAATTCAACATCTGAAATGAGTCACGGAAAGTCCTGCTGGCTGTTGGAAGGAGACACCAGAGGTTGGATGTGTTTAGATCTGCTGCTTTGGGCTGAGCTGGTGTGATGGCTTGCTGCTGCTGAAAGCGAGAAGTGCCCTTTCATAGAATCATAGAATGTTGGGCTGGAAGGGACCTTTAAAGGCCATCTAGTCCAACCCCTCTACAGTGAGCAGGGACATCTTTAACTAGATCAAGTCCCAGCCCTGCTCCAATTGCCAGCTCCAGCACTCGCTTGCTGACATGAAGGCTGTAATTTAACTCACTAACCCTACAGGAAACAAATAAATAGTTTTCTGCTGGCCTTGCAAGTTTAGCTAAGCTGGTGTGAAGTCCAACTCAGTGCCAAAGCTGAGGCCAGGGAGCAGATGGTGGCTGTGCTGCTGCAGACGTGACAGGGAGGACGTGCAGGGTTTCCTGCGTAGGTGGCAGCCAGCTCTGATACCAGGGACCATATATCATGCAGCCACACCTTCAGATGAAAGACTGCTTTTAAGCTTATACAAATGTTAAGATGTTTGAAATAAAAATGTTGAAAGCAAAAAGCATCTCTCAGGGTTTTCAGTTCACTCGTGCTCACCATCAGGCACAGGATACCAGGTAACACAGACCCCTGGCGAGACCCCATGTAGGTGTTCTAGTGGTCCTCTGAAGTCTGCATGTGTAAGCGCTGTAAAAGGCAGGTGAGGTTTTTCTGTTTGATGGTGCCCCTGGTTTTGAGCCATAAGGTTGTCTTTCCTCACCACAAAATCATTCTCTGCTGATTAAAGCAGACTTTTCCAAGAATGATGTCCTGGAGTGGCTGTAAAACTGCTCAGGTAAACAAATATAAATCTTGAAATCGATTTGATTTCATCAAATGTCGGGGGGAAAAAAAAGTTAAGAAAATGGAGGCATTCCTACTGAAAGCTTTTAAAATCAGAGAAAATAAATGGAGAGCTAATATGATCATTTCAGTCCCTTTAGATGGGAAAGTAAACTAAGCATTACTGGCCAAATGCAACTTAATCTGTTAGCCAGATGATAATGCTTCTGTATTCATGTTGCGTAAGGGGGTTTTTGTTCAAATGGGAGAGTGAGCAGTGGTGGTATTCCTCTGTGAAAACACAGTGTTAATCTCAAGTTGTGAGAGCTCCTTATTGCAGCATTGGCAGCACATCAGTATTTGTTCTGGAGATTAAGCAAGCGATCCCAGTTTAAAAAATGCTGAGATCAGTGAAAACAGCATTATTTTGGTGCCTAGAAGTTCTCCTCAGAGCAGGACTCACGAGTGCCAGATGCTACACAAACGTGGAATGAGAAGACAAAACCCAGTGTCAGTTTAAGCATTTGTCTGCAGGACTACTGTAAAATAAGAGCTGACAAGTTTCTTTTTGAAGCGTGGTGGTCAGGAACTCCCTGCAGGAAGAATTCCTCCACAACAGCCCAGTGGGGTTCTGGCTTTGAGGAGACAAAATCTCTTGATGACATGTATCCTTGCTCCTCCTTCCCCTGGCCGTCCTATTCCTGTTACTTCCCTTTGCTGGACACGATGCTTCTGCAGCCAGAGTGAAGCAGTTCCGCTCTGTCATCCGACATATGAAGACATCCAAAAGTTTTCAGTCTGGACCATCAAGGTGAAAAAAGTTGTCCTAGGGCCACACAATGAGCAGGACACAGGCAAAGGTGCAGGAACATACAGTTGGGACAGGCAGGACTGCCTTTTGGCTAGCGTGAAAAAAATATTCTAAAACATATAAAGCAGACTAAAGCAGTCTTTCAGTATTGCCACAGAAAATATCATCCCATGGCCAAACCTCTTCCAGTTGCTACTTTGATGCAACAGGAATAAATATTTTCTCTATCCTTTGACATTTAACCAGTAATTTTCAACAAAATGAAGTATGAAAAAGTGTAGAGACTTACGACCAACAAACCTCACCTGCCTTTTACAGTGCTTACCAGGAAAACCTGGCCTAAAATTTGCTTAAGCAGAGAGTATAATTACCAGGGGGAATATAATTAGCAGGAATGTAATTAGCAGTCTGAGGGTCAGATTTGCAACCATTAAACTCTTTTTATAGTCTGTGCTGTTGTGGTATTTCAGCAGAATCTCTTTTATTTATTTATTTTACTTTCAGAAACTTTGCAGTTTGATTCCCCTGTGGAAGGACTTCAGGGATTTTAAATGTGAGGAACAACGTGGAAGAAAATAACCACTGTAGATTTTTGGTGTGAATCTTTGGCCATCTTACATCTGGCCCCGCTATATCAACCTCTCTATCCATGCAATAAAAATCAAAATCGAAATACCTTTGTTACATTTGGCAAAACGTCACTTTTTGAACCCATTTGGAATTTATACCTTCTCAGTACATCCTTGAGTGTGGTACAAAGACATGCAAGCAGAGACTAGTAAAGCAAAAAGGAGGGGTCTGTCAGCATGAGGTGTGATCTTCAGGCTCTGGTATTTAATTCACTTGTGTCAGGATCCAAGATGTTGCCACATGAACCGGGACGTGAACTGGTGGTGATGCCTACCTGCAGGGAATGGTGCCTGTTACGTGTCTCACCCTACTTCTGCCTCCCATCCTGTCAGTCGTAATTACATCCCAGCCTCTTGACGACCTCAAGTGGAGTAAGTCTTCATCAACCGCTCCTGTTCTTTCATCCAGCGGTGCACAACTTATCTCCTTTGCTTCTGAAACCAGGCTTGATGCTTCCCTTCAGCTGGACTCATCTGGGACTACAGAAATAAGGAGAAAATTTTGCTATAGACTCGATTCAAACACACTGGAGGAAAGGTGCCTATGGTTTGTGGTAGACTGATAAGACCAGTACTGATAACCAGTGATTTGATGTTTCTGTTAGTGGCATTCTTTTTGTCATTTTTTACTTTAAATTCTTATGATGTGAGGAAAAATTTAAGCTAAGAGCAGTTGGGTTTGGTTTGTTTTTTAAATATTGGTGTTTTCTTTCAAATTAAGGGTGATATTTATTCCTCAACTAGGGAAATAACTTTACCAGTAACGCCACTGTTTAGTGAGGAAATGATCCCAGTAACACCAGTGGAGTGTCAATTTCCTGCGGGAGACAAACAGCAGAACTCAATAAAACCTTACAGTAAAAATCTAAAATTTTACTAATGAAAATGTCTAGATAAGGCCCACAGAGGTATCAGAAAAGTGGGAAATATTTACATATGTAGAGCTAAATTACGTAGGACATGAATTTCATCCATGCTTTAAGACACAGTTTCATGGTTTGTCTTGTTTTGTTTTTCCAAGGCATGACTGGATTCATCTATGTTGTCTTTTCTGTGGAGGCTGTAAACAGGGCAAAGCTTCTCCACCAGCTCTTTGTTGCTTTTCTGGAGAAGCACAAAACTACCCTGATGTGTCGCTCTAGTCCATAAAATGTGACATGTTCTGTGCATCCGTCTTTAAATTGGTGCTTGTGATGGCTGGAAGTGGAGTGCTGGGTGTAGACCTGGCCCGTAACGCCGAGGTGGCTGGCACTTCCACCTGCAGAAGGATGAGTGCAACCGTGAGCAGAAAGAGGGAAGCAGAAAGCAAGAGGTGTGGTGTGATGCACCAGAAAAAGAAGGATCCCTATTTATGAGAAAAATTAAGAGCGCTTCCTGAAACAGCAAGTAATGAAGGTGAGACAGACAATAGAGAATGGAGGGAGGTGAGAGAACTATTGGCTGAATAATTAAGAAGAAAATTAATCAGAGCAACCTTTGTCAACTATCACAGAATCACAGAATCACAGAATGTTAAAGGTTGGAAGGGACCTTAAAGATCATCTAGTCCAACCCCCCTGCCGGAGCAGGATCACCTACACTAGAGCGCACAGGACCGCGTCCAGGCGGGTTTTGAATGTCTCAAGAGAAGGAGATTCCACAACCTCCCTGGGCAGCCTGTTCCAGTGCTCGGTCACCCTTACAGTAAAAAAGTTTTTCCTCATATTTTTCTGGAACCTCCTGTGTTCCAGCTTCCACCCATTGCCCCTTGTCCTGTCAGTGGACGCCGCTGAAAAGAGCCTGGCTCCATCCTCCTGACATTCCCCCTTGACATATTTATAAACATTGATGAGGTCACCCCTCAGCCTCCTCTTCTCCAAGCTAAAGAGATCCAGCTCCTTCAGCCTTTCCTCATAAGGGAGATGTTCCACTCCCTTCACCATCTTTGTGGCTCTACGCTGGACTCTCTCAAGCAGCTCCCTGTCCTTCTTGAACTGAGGGGCCCAGAACTGGACACAATATTCCAGATGTGGCCTCACCAGGGCAGAGTAGAGGGGCATGTGAGGCTGAAATTGTCTTTGTAGTGAGAGAGAGCGACAGGGAAGACAACCATCACCTCGCTTACGATGAAAAGGGCAAGAAAAAAAACGAGAAGCAAGGAAGCTCAGGTTGTGTGCACTTGTCAGAAGTAACGCTTTCCTTTTCCACACCTTCCAGATCCAGAATATTTATCCATTTATTCATCCACCTCTTTCTCATCTTTCCCTGCACCCTTTTCATGGCACATCAGCTGAAGAGCCGGTACCTGCCTGTGGTCACGATGAAGCTCCACCATGACCTAAATTGCTGTTGTGTCCCCACTTTGACAATTACTGCACATACATGTGAGCAGCAGCCGATGTACGTATTTCTAAATTAATGGTGATGTACGTATTTCTAAATCAATGTTGTGCCACTGTCAAAATGTACCAGCTGCACTTTTTTCATGCATTTCTCATGTACGTGTGTGATTTTTCCTTGCCTTGGTTGGAAATGTGCTGCTTGTTTGCCAGCAGAATGTTATGCAGAATGTAACAGGGAGGAGGATAGTAATTCATGCTGGCTGTAACCACAGACTCTTCAGACTCAGAAAGTTTAGCTTGATTTTAAGAAAATGCCACTCAAGGGTTACTATCTTCTTCATACTTTTATTTATTGAGAGAGAAATCTGAATTTTCTGTTACTGAATACTGGCCTTCCAGAATCTTTAAAATAAAAACAGTTTTCAAAACCTCACCGTATTCTTGCATGGCCAAAAAGGTGTTTCATCTTTTAGTAAGGTGTTTCCAATTTGTTTGCTTTTTTTTTTTTTTAAAAAAAAAATGGTATTTTTGAATTTCCAATATTACATATCTTATTTCGTGCCACTTCCTTCCCTGCTCGGCTTTGCCTAAAGCTCCAGCGTTGCGGTTCCGTGCCGACGGGTTCCTGCCCCACTCCTGGGGCTGCTCCCAGCCGCGCTGGGGTTGGGACCGCGCGTGGCTCCGAGGGGGAGGGAGCCACCACCACACCAATGTCTTTGGTTTCATTGGAAAATGTAATTTCTTCCTTTGGCTCAGGCTTTCTGCAGGGGAAATGAATCTTGTTATGAACTTGCTATCGTTTCTCATGTGATAGTATGGTTGAAAAAAGTAAAGCTGATGCCGTCAGCATGATGCACAGGGTCCTTCGTGCAGTGCCGGGCTGTCACCTAGCTACATCTGCTTGGAACCCTTCTACCTGCTGTTTTTTCTTTCTTTTTTCCCCTCCCCCATTTTATCTTTATATTTTTCTTTTTCTTTTTTTTTCCCCATTCCTCCCGTTTTCCCTCTATTTCCCCCTCTTTTTTCTCCCTATTTTCCTCCCTTTTCCCTCCTTTTTATTCTTTTTTCCTCCTTTCTCTTCTTTCCTTTTTTCTTTTCTCATTTTTCTTTATATTTTTCCTTATCTTTTCCTTTTCTTGTTTTTTTTCTTCTTTTCTCCTGTTGTTCTCCTTTATTTCCTTTTTTTACCGTTTTTCTCCTTTATCTTTTCCTTTTTTCCTTTTTTCCATTTTAAAATCTTATTTACTTTTTCTTGTTCCTTTCTTTTTTCCTCTCTTTTCCTTTTTTTCCTCATTTTATCTCCTTTTATACCATCTTTTTTTTTATTTTCTTTTTTCTTTTGTTCCTTATTTCCCCTCTTTCCCTCTTTTTTCCTCATTTTTATTTTTTTTCCATTTTTTTCCCTCTTTTGTTCCTCTTTTTTCCCTCTCTTTTCTTCTCATTTTTATTTCATTTTCCTTTTTTTCCACCTTTTTTCCTATTTTCTTTTTTCTTTTTTTTTCTTTCCCCTCCTTTTTTTCCCCATCTTTTTCCTTCTTCCTGCATTCCTCCCCCCCCCCCCCCAATTTCCTTTTTAATTTCCCCATTCCTTTTTTTATTATTTTTTTTTTCCCCAGAGGGGGTGTGGCGTCGAATCGACTCCATTACCTCCATCACTATCAAAGAAGAATTTTTTTATTGCTTTATTTTTCACAATACCCGCCCCTACCCGCGTTTCCCGCTCCCCTCAACGCATCCCACGGGGCCGCTCTCACGCAACGCCGAGGCCTCGCCCAACTCCCTCCTCCTCAAGGCCGCGGCCGGGCCTGACGGTGGCCGGGGCGGCCCCGGGAGGGAGCGGGCGGGGCGGGAGCAGCTCGGCTGCTCCCGCCCCCCCCCCGCTCCCTCCCGGGGCCGCCCCGGCCACCGCCAGGCCCGGCCCCGTGGTGTGTTTGTGTGTGTAATGGACGATCAGCTGCTCCGCGCCCTGACGGGTCTCAACCTCCAGCCCCGCCGACCCCGCTTCGGCGGGAGGTTGGTGCTGCTGCGAGGGCTGCCAGGAGCCGGGAAGAGCACCCTGGCCAGGTGAGGGAAGAGCCGTTTGGCTTTCGGGGGGGAAAAAGGAAGGGGAGGGTGTGGGAATCAGACGGTGAGGGGGTGGTTTGTGTCTTCAGGAAAGGGTGAATCCTGTGTTTGGTTTTGGGCTCCTCACGACATGGAGGTGCTGGAGTGTGTCTGAAGAAGAACAACGAGGCTGGTGAAGGGTCTGAGAACAAGTCTTAGCAGGAGCAGCTGAGGGAACTGGGGGGTGTTTAGCCTGGAGGAAAGGAGGCTGAGGGGACACCTTATCCCTACCTACAACTGCCTGAAAGGGTTCAGTCTCTTCTCCCATGTAATCATAGAATCATAGACTGTCAGGGGTTGGAAGGGACCTCTAGAGATCATCTAGTCCAAGCCCCCTGTCAGAGCAGGATCCCCTAGGGCAGCCACACAGGAACACATACAGGTGGGTTTTGAAAGTCTCCAGAGAAGAAGACTCCACAACCTCCACAACTGGAACAGCCTGTTCCAGTGCTTCGTCACCCTCACAGTAAAGAAGTTTCTCCTCATGTTGAGGTGGAACTTCCTGTGTTCTAACTTAAACCCGTTATTTCTTGTTCTGTTGCTGGGCACCACTGAGAAGAAATTGTCCCCTTCCCCTTGACACCCACCCCACAGATATTTACACATGTTAATAAGGTCCCCTCTCAGCCATCTCCTTTCAAGGCTAAACAGCCCCAGTTCTCAGTCTTTCTTCATAGGAGAGATGTTCAAGTCCCTTAATCATCCTCGTAGCTCTCCACTGGACTCTCTCCAGTAGGTCCCTGTCTCTCTTGAACTGGGGAGCCCAAAACTGGACACAGTATTCCAGGTGTGGTCTCACCAGGGCAGAGCAGAGGGGGAAAATAACCTCTCTAGACCTGCTGGACACACTTTTCTCAATGCCCCCCAGGATCCCATTGACCCTCTTGGCCACAAGGGCACATTGCTGTCCCATGGACAACTTACTGTCCACTAGGACTCCAACGTCTAATAAGCGGTAGGACAAGAGGAAATGTTCTCAATTTGCACCAGGGGAGGTTTAGGTTGGATATTAGGAAAAACTTCTTCACTGAAAAGTTTCTCAAGCACTGCAGCTGGCTGTCCAGGGAAGTGGTTGAGTCACCAGCCCTGGAGGTATTTAAGAGAAGTGTAGATGTTGCCATAATATTGCCATAATATTCCTTCCTGCTCACTTTTTTTTTCTGTTGTTTCCAAATTATGCAAGCTGTTTCTGTCATCTTGCATCTTCCTAATGTTTCAGAGTAAAGTCCAAAACTTTCCAAGCACCAAATGTTTCAGAGTCTACATCAAGACGTAAAGTTAAACAGATGCTATCAGAACCAAGACAATCTAAATTTTACTGTTCAAAATATCCAGACCTGGAAACTAAGTATTCAATACTGTGCTTTATAAAAAAAATATTTAAGTAAAAAGTGAAAGGACAAGAAAAAATGGCCTCAAGTTGCACCAGGGGAGGCTTAGATCAGATATCAGGAAAAATTTCTTCACTGAAAGGGTTGTCAAGCATTGCCACAGGCTGCCCAGGGAAGTGGTGGAGCCACCTTTCCTGGAGGTGTTTAAAAGACAGGTAGATGTGGTGGTCTGGGACGTGGTTTAGTGGTGGACTTGGCACTGCTGCGTTAATGGTTGAGCTCAATGATCTTAAAGCTATTTTCCAACCTAAGGGACTCCATTAGACTGCGTATGATGTTGTTCTCGGTGAGCAGTACCGAAGGTGTTGCTTCTAGTAAGATGAAATAATCGCTAAAGCCAAGGTGGCAGTTGTTTCTCTTCCAAAAGTGCCAGACTTGCGCTTTTTTTTTTTGTCTGTTTTTTTGGTGTGGTTAATCACAAACACAGTTAAGGCGCTTCGTGTCTCTGACTGTGAGAATCGAAAACTCTTACAACTGTTTTCCTGATGTCCTGCAGTCCCGATCATAGTTGCAGGGGTGTATAAAATGGGCAGAGGAGACCAGTCCACTCTCTGACAGCTCCAAGACACATTAAAAATAGGTGGAAAAACCCAGAAGAGAGTGCTGGCAGAGGGCACCACAATCAGTGTGACGCAGCTTAGCTGTAAACTGGTATCACAAAACCATGGCCTGGTATCTCAGCTCCTGGTGCCTCTCACTCTCCATGAAAAGAGGAACATTTTATGTCTTCTCATTCAGATTCCCAAGCTTGGCTGAGGAAGCTGTGGTGGGATCACGAGCTGCTGCCAGAAGGGCTCTGCTGTGAAAGACGACAGCATGAAGCCGTGCGATACACTGGGTTAATCTAGTTTCCTCTTCTCAGCACAGTCCTGTAAAGTAATGTCTTCTGCCTCACAGGACTTTTGCAAGACCACGCCCTTTAACGAACAACCAAATGTTGTGTTTTTACTGACACCCAAAATACATGTCTGCCCCTAAAGAGGTCACGTGAGTGCAGGCCCTTCTCCGTCAGAGGCATTTGGGTCTTCCCATAGTACGGTAAGAACATGATGGTTTGACAGTGCAAATGACTGACTCACCTGGTGGTTTTTTAGGTCAAAAAGCAAGGTTAATTATTAATGACAGGTTTACAAAATCAATTGTAAGTGTTGTTTTAGTCCGCTGCGATATGAACCCTGGAGGAACCTACGTTATTTCTAGCCCCTGTTAATTCTGCCATTGCATTCAGCCATTCTGCAGCACGCAGGTCAAAGGGCAGCTGTAAAAGGGGCATGTGGTAACTGTCCACCAAACCTGGCCAGATTACGAAAGGATTGTGCCAAGAAAATTCCGAGATTTGCTTTTCCCACATTAAGTACCTTTTGGTGTTGGTAAACACAGTGTGCTAAGCAAAGTGGTGTTCGCAGAAAATTACTGCAATGAAGCTCAATGCAGAATCCTGCTGGAGGAGGAAGGGGACTGTTTATTTGCAAGCTGGTTTTACCCATTTGAATTTATCCTTTCAAGGTTTGTTCACTCCCGCTAGCACAAGTAGATGCTTGCAAGCACTGAGATGCATGTGTGCACGTGGTCTGTCCAAAATCAGAGAGGACAAGGACGTTCAGCTGTCCCATCCTCACTTTCTGACCTCCTCCTGGTGGGTGGCAGCAGGGTGGGTTTTGGCCAACGTCTGCTGTGCCATCTCGCAGCCGGCAGTTTCTGTGCTGCCATCATTTTGCCTCTGAATTTTGCCTTACTTGGTGCTCCATGAATCTTGGGTGGTGGGGTTTATTTTTGCCCATTGTTTTCATTTTCACATTTTGGGTGCCTTTTCAACTGCAGCCCTCCCCTTTTGGAATGAAGGGAGGAAGGAAGGTGTGTACGGGGTGGTGTGACCCACCAGCCATCCTCCAGCTCTCAGACCGCAGGTCTTCCAGCGGCGAGTCATCCGTGCTGGGCCTTGCCTGAGTGCTGCCCTTTGTAGGGGGCTGTAAACTGTGCCTTTCCCAGTTTTATTGCTGATAACGTTCTTGCTTGGCAGTGTGTTGCATTGTTTTAGCCTTTGCTCTGTTGTTTCTTCTTGTGCTTTCGCGCACACCTCCATTCCTTCATTCTTGCATCAGCCAGGATTTTAGTTACCACTTATAGGTCTTCACAGGGCTCGGAAGTGTCAATGAACCATGAATCTTATCACTGGTGATACTGCAAGTGGTGATAGCTCCAGCAGAAAGGCCCCTTTTCAGCTCATCTCGTGATCCCAGGAACAGCCCTGGATCCATGACTCCTTTCCCTGACCTTTCAGTGTCAACCAGCAGCGTTTTGATACGGCTGTGTAAGACTTAGTTATGGAATCTTCATTAAAAGGTTTTCACCATCCCAGTTGCTCCCCTGGTTCAGAGCAGCCAGCACTGGTATGGATTGGTTCAGGTCTGATTTTCAGATTCTGGTAAAGACAAGAAAGGATCTACCTGTGATACATTAAATAGCCAAGGCAGAATGAGGTATTGGTCTGCTCACCAGCAAGTTCCAAACCTTTTCAATTGCTTCACTGATGAGAATATACTTTCTGTTGTTTCCAAATTATGCAAGCTGTTTCTGTCATCTTGCATCTTCCTAATGTTTCAGAGTAAAGTCCAAAACTTTCCAAGCACCAAATGTTTCAGAGTCTACATCAAGACGTAAAGTTAAACAGATGCTATCAGAACCAAGACAATCTAAATTTTACTTGACTGTTTGCTAACAGTTTGCAACACGACTTTTGTTTGATCTGTTTGCCCGGCAGCAATAATATGAATAAAACATCTCTTTGGAGCTAGAAGGTAATGGCATGCAGGTGCTAAACCTAACGGTGGCTACAGCCCAGTCCTGGCCAGCCTGTTGGACGTGAATCTCTGTGGGGTGGTTTCTACCACAAAATAATCTTAATCAATCAGCAGATAGGAGAAGTTACATTGGAGGCAGAGCAAAGTCAGAAGCCAACCTTTTTTTCAGCTAAATACAATGTGCAATCCTAGTGAAGAATTGCTGCTTGTGGGCAGATGAGGGTAAAGTTGGGAAGTAAATGGTTAGGGCAAAGCTAGAGATGACAGAATTAAGCCTTTTCTGGTCTGCGTATGTCTTTTTGTTGATAACTTAGAGGCACCTTTTCCCTCGCTGTCGCTCAGTTCGATAAGGTGTTGAGATGAGAGTTGTTTTGGAGCTTATGGGGATGGAAGAGAAGCATTTTTTCAGGGAAATTGAAATGTGTCCCACGGACTGGAGACCGTGTGGTGTGAGATAATGCAGGGCAGCAGCGTTCCTGTCTGAGAGCCACAAGGGAGACAGAGAGTAGTGAGGTGAGTGCATGGTCTCTCCCTGACTTCTTGGAGAGACTCCCTCCTCCCCCAGCACTCCCTTGACTGGAAAAGATAGACAGTTCTGTCTACGGGCACAGAGAAGTCTGGATTACACACAAATGGAAACAATTTTGCATTAAGATTTTTTTTTTTTTATGCTCTCTAAGGGTGGGCAGAGGATGAGCATTTGGGGTCTGAATGAGCATCGCTGTGGCACACGAGTCAGAGGGAAGAAAAAGGTTTGGCCTGTTCCACTGACCACAGGGGACTGGTTTTGTGGATCTGCTGCATTCAGGGCTGCAGTCTAGGCAGTTCAGATTTGTTTAGAGAACATATTTAAAAGCTGAAAATAAATAAAAATACTCAACTCTACAAGAGGAGGATCCTTGGAGCTGGGATTTTCAAATGAAGCACGCTGTGTTTTTGCAGAGCATTCATATGGCTCTTGATTTAATGGTCTCTGTTAACGGCACGCATTAGTATATACTAATCCTTCTGTATTTTTTTTCAGACAACTGAAACGTGACTATCCCAGTGCTGTAGTTCTTAGTACTGATGACTTCTTTGTCGTAGATGGCGTATACATATTTGAGCCTGACTTCTTAGAGGATGCACACAAATGGAACCAAAAGAGAGGTGACTGAACTCGATACGGGGTTTTTTGCATTTCAGTCTGTCTTTAAACTAACCCCCAAATCAAAATATCTCCAAGTGGTGTTGTATGCTGCAGTTCATGGGGTGCTGATTCATTAACTACTTCTGATTTTATTTCTTCTGACTTACGAGAGAAATTTAGAAATGAAAAAAATTATTGGTGATTGATAGATGTTACTGTAGAAAGTAAACTGGTGGCTATTAGGTAGCACTTTTGAAGCTCCGTAACAGCAGGTGGCATGCAAATACCAGCCCAGCAGCGGCTCAGCACAGCTGGATGCACCGCATCCTTTGGACTGAAACTTCTTAGATGTCTGCCCTGACTCGGGAGGGGTTGTTGCAGGGGAGAATAGTGATAGCCAGGAGAAAAACTTGCAAACCTACTTGTAAGTTGGAGAATAAAACAAGCCAGGTCTCTACTTCAGAGAGAAAAACACGACGTGCTTTTTCGGCTGTGCTCTGAAATAATTTCTAGCAATGGCACTGAGATCATATAACAGGGATCTTTTGCAAATAACAGCCATTTTTAGCTGTGGTAAATACCCAGTGCTGTGATACCACTAAGTGTGTTGCAAGGGAGCTTCAGATCTTACTGCTGAGCACAACCAGCAGCTGCATCCCCTCCTCCGGGAGAGCACCTGCTGCGCACTGACCTCTGCTCGTGTTTGAGTGGTAGCTACAAACCCAAGTCCAGTGGGGAACCAAGCGTGATAGCAGTGGGCAAAGAAAAGACGCTTTGGGGCTAGTAAGACCTGTCTCAGTCTGTTAATTAATGCATTTTGAGCTTTACATAATGTGTTACATTACAGCACGCAAAGCAATGAAGAAAGGGAAAAGCCCGGTTATTATTGATAATACCAACATCCATGCTTGGGAAATGAAGCCCTATGTGATGATGGTAGGGAAAGCTCTGATTTATCGCTTTTGTATGCTCAGCTATGACATTTAAGAGGTTCTTAACACAGCTAAAAATAATTACTTCTGTTTTCTCTTCGTTCTCTAATTATAGTTAAGGATTGATATTGTGAGGAAGTAAAGGCAGAGGTGCCACTGTAGTTATTTTATCTACTCAGCTACGTAGCTCAAGTGAAGGCAAAATTATTTGAGAAGATGAACTATTGTTGAACTTGCCCTGCTACTTTCTGGTGATCAGGATGTCATCCCCTTTCACAACAGTGACATGAATTGAAGAGTTCCTGAACTCTTTGTTGACACATATATCAAGATATGACTTACAATTTTAGCTTATGGCTTGTGAAAAGTACACCATAAAGAATCTTCGAAGGCACAAGGGCATCTCTTGTCCAGAGTTCTGGCAGAGCTGGCAATATTTTCAGTACAGTTTCATAATGTGGCCTGTCTGCTAACATCATACTCACATTTCTGTTCTTGAGTTATGGGCTGTGTATAATAGATATATGTGTGTATATATATATATGTGTGTACAAATATGTTGCTTTGCCTTAAAAAAAATAATTGAGGCCTGTAGGCTCAGTGGCTGTAAATAACACAACTGTTAAGTGTTGACCTCACTCCCAGGAGCTCCAAAATGGTGTGGCCAGCCTGTGGCTCTCTAACCATCTGTGACTTCCAGAGAGTTCCAAGTGCCAGGACACCACTGCTGTGGGGCACAGGGACTGGGGCCAGTGCTAAGGCAAGTTTTGCTGGGAGACCCAAACCCTTTGACGTACAAGGACGTGAAGCAGCTGGTACTCAGACCAGCGCCTTGATGGTTATCTTCTCTCTGGCTCCTGGTACACAGGCTACACCTGTTAGCCAGTTAAAGTCTTGGGCGATCTGGCAGATTGGTTACTCCTGAGCTCCGCAGCCACACTTCTAAAACTTCTGTTTCCTTCTTCAGGCACGTGAAAACAGATACGAAGTTATATTCCAAGAACCAGATACACCCTGGAAGTTCAATGTTCGAGAACTGACAAGGTACATCTTTATCTCTTTGATGTTGCAGACAGCTTCTCATTTTATTCGTGTGCTCTGAGAAAGACCAGTCTTCTTTCTCTTCATATATCCTACAAAACTAGCCTATAAATCATAGAATCATAGAACACTTCCAGTTGGAAGAGACCTTCAAGATCACCGAGTCCAACCTTTGTCCTAGCCTTAGCAACACAACTAAACCGTGTCCCTCAGCACATTTACCCATCTCCTAAACAGCTCCGGGGATGGCGACTCAGCCACCTCCCTGGGCAGGCTGTTCCAATGCCTGACAATCCTCTCAGTAAAGAAATTCTTCCTACTATCCAACCTGAACCTCCCCTGGCGCAACTTCAGGCCATTTCCCTTGTCTTATCACTTGTCACTAGGGAGAACAGACCAACGCCCACCTTGCTGCAACCTCTTTTCAGGTAGTTGCAGAGAGCGATAAGGTCTCTCCTCAGTCTCCTCTTCTCCCGGCTAAACAGCCCCAGATCCCTCAGCTGTTCCTCGTACGACACACGCTCCACAGGATGTTGGGGCTGAGGTTAGGTGAGGACACCACCGGCCTTGGCAGTCAACTGCAAGTGTCAGCTCTTGCTTCACCAGCACGAGCTGGGAGCTGTTTGTAGGGCATCACTGCAGAGGCAGATTTTACAAATATTCAGTGTAGGCAGAGCTACCCGCTATCTTGTATTTTGTTTTATTCCTCATTTGAAACAAGTCGGCTTCACAAGTGGGGTGTTGCGGCTGGCAGCCTGCACCTTAGTTCCATCAGGGGAAAAAAGCATGTTGAGCAATGCCAGCTTTGCACAACACGAGGGTTTGAAAATATGGATGCAGGCCAAAGCTTTGAATCTAGAACAGAAATTGTGCCTTGCAGCGCCGAATGGCAAAACCCAAAGATGTTCAGAGTTTGCAAAGTCACAGACAAGCAGAAATCCCCTGGTGGTCTTTGGAAGAACAATTCCCACTAACGTCTTGAAAGGCTGCTGCCGTTTGTGGTCTATCCAGAAAGCTTTGCATCTTTGAGCATCCCCTTCTCCTCCCTCTCAAACTTGTCATTTACAAATCTGTCCTTGAGCCTGAGCCACAGCAGGGATGATTTTTCACCACTTATGCTCAGACAAAGCAACAACAGGTTTTCGAGCTCTCTACTTGTTGATTACGAGTCAGTGTCTGGGCTATCTACAGCCCTGGTCAGCATTTCTCCAGATCTAGAAAAGCTCACCCTAAGGCTAACAAGCCCTTCACACTAAAACCAGTGTAAAATAACACACAGGTCTGTTACGTAGCTCTTTCTTACCTGGCCTACATTTCTAAGCATGGGTCTAACTTCCTATGTGCTGGCTCCCCACAAAAAATACTTGCATTACATTTTTCAGCAGTCAGAAAAATATTTTTAAGAAGCAGGTGAAGAACAAATTTAGCAAAAAAAAGGCTAGAAATAGATCAGCGGGGACACGAACCGTTATCCTGAAGGTATCAGGAACCTTGGCAAGCTTAACATAACCTCTAATACACGGGCAGCTAAATACTTCTATTTTCTCTTAATGTTGACCCTACAGAAGAAACATTCATGATGTCCCTCGACAAAAGATACAACAGATGAAAGAACAGTACGACCACAACGTGACCTTCCACAGTGTTCTTCGGTCTGAAAAACCAAGCAGAGGTGAGGAAAACTCCCGTGGACCAAATGCAGCTTACGGCGTGGGTGCTCGTTCCAACCCCCCTCCAGCCTTCGCAAACAGAAGAGCACACATGGCACGTACAAGCGATGCGTCATTTCGCTGAAGAGGTGGATTCCTCACTGTGTTTTAATTATCAGGGTACAAAAGTCTCTAGTTTTACATTTTTTTCTAAGCTTTTTTATGCTTAAATTTTTCTACTACATTTTAAAAGTACTTTTCTTGCCTGTAACTCTCTAATTGTCACTGGATTATGATCTCAGGTCTACATGACCAAAGAGCACTATCCCCAGTACCAGCTGTACTCCTTCTTCCTTTACAAAAATCCGTTCAAGCTCATGATGAAATTTACTGGCTGTGCCACACACTTTTTGCATACTTTTTGAGTAGATTAGAGTGACTAGCCAGATCTATGCGGGTGGTCCATCTAACTTGAATCATAGAATGGCCTAGGCTAGAAGGGACCTTAGAGATCATTTAATCCAACCTCCCTGTTGTGGGCAAGGACGCCTCTCAACTAGATCAGGCAACACATGGGGACCCAACGGGAGTCGAACCTGCGACCTTGGTGTTATCAGAACCAAGCTCTAACCAAGTGAGCTAACCAGCCCCCTGCATCGGGCTCTGTCACTAACATTCCTAAATTCTTTTTTACAGGCCATGTGGCCAATTCCTTCTCCATGCGGTTGTCATTTCAATACTTTATATCTGGCTGTATAACCTTTTCTGTCTTCCCATGCCACCTTGCCTGGAGCAAGATGCTTGCTGAGCTTTAAGAGAGAAAGTGAAGGGTGGAAAAGGTCACTGTAACAGGTTGGAACATCGGGTGCTGTTCCCTCTCTACCCCTCCGCTGCCTGGATTCATGCTGGCCTTACCTCAGCTTTATCTGCGGTCAAACGGCTTCTCTGGCCTGGAGGCAGAATGCGTTTAACACCAAACTGAGCCCTTAAGCTCACCAGGACATAGGAGTTCAACCCATACAAGTCCAGATACAAGTCTGCTACAAAGGAAACATCACTGTTAAGCTAGTGCTTAACTTTTAAGTAGGAACAGGGCTACAGGAGCAGCTCTGAATACCTGAAGTGCAAGGCTTTGATATACCAATCTTGAATTCAATACCCAAACTCACTCAGAAGTACAAAATAACGACTTAAGAAAGGAAGGGGGGAGGGAATGATCTTGCAAGGAGAGAAATCAGCTTCTGCCACTAAGTGCTGAGAAGCCGCTGACTGATGGGTGATGAGAAGAGCCGCTGCCCTGCAGTAGTTTTATCTGTACTGTTAAATTCTGCTGATTATGCCCTCAGCAAGAAGCTTTGTGAAACATTATTTTAAATTGAGCATTTGCAATGGCAACTATTTTTTAAGTAGACGAGGATTACTAGGCAGTGTTCATAGGACAGTAGTGAGTTATTTTGCAGTAGGAAATGCAGACAGCTCGTGTTGGACATTGAGAAATACGGGTATAGCTGCTACTCAGCTAGCAGTTTAGCACAACGAGAAGTACAAGAGGGATAAGGAAATAGGCCGTTTCTGGGCAAAAGCCAAGCTGTCTTCAGGGCACAGTAGATAAAACGAGATGAATTGCATTTTCTACTCAAGCTGCATTGTTAGAGGTAGTCTCATAATTGTGAACTAGGGGGGGCCTCGGGAACCCGGCTCTCCAGCATTGCACAAGGGTGCACAGAACTACCGGTGAGCTGACGGCGCTCCAGTCCTGCTACAACACCCAGCTCGGTGACAGGAGCCACCCCTAGCCGAGGACGTGAGCCAACGGAGTGGCAGAGGACCCCTGAAAGGTTGCTGAAGGGCAGCTTCTGGTCTCTCTTCCAAAACATCCTCCCTCCTTTGACCCAGCAGCAGGGCGAGGGGCAGCCTGACAACCAACAAAAGAAAACGTGGAGGTGGCAGCTGGTGTAGCAGAACTGTTTCCCTCTCCAGTGGAGAAACTCCAGTTCTGAGAAGCTTCACCTGCGGAAATTAATGAGAACAGAGTAATGTATTCAAGTACTAACTCGCTGCCAGCAGAAAGATCTTGTGATGAAATCAAAGAGCGAGCTGATGATCTTTTAGGATGCTGCAGCCTCAAGTGCTTCTTCAAGGAGAAGCAGCACAGAAACACTGACCAATCTGTCATTAATACCTTTGCATGGCATTTCCCTATGAATCAAATACAGCTGTTCTCTAAACCTCTTTTAGTGCTACATGAAAGGTTTGAGGGGAGAAGCACAAGAACCATGGCCAGAATTGCAGAGCATAATTTCAGAATTAAAGCGTCACATGTGCTAACAATAAACAATCCTTGTTTATTTTTGCCCTGTGCTACTTCTGACTATTTTAATACTGCAGAGGGTAACAAAACGGGTCGCTTCAGACTGAAACAAGATCCTGCTGTAATTTAAGAACACATCAAATCAAAGCAATGGCTTATAAAATGTCATCAAACCTTCAGCGACACTGATGCTATTGTACAACATATTTTTGTCTGAGAAGTGTGTAATTACTGAACTCCACATTACTTTGCAGATGAAGCGTCATTTGCCGAGTCTTTGTTTTTTGTAATATACCTTTATTAAATACAATCAGGATTTAATGTACAAAGTGTAAAAATGATTTGAATTTGAAATGTATACAATACTGTACATGTGCCTTTAATAGTATTTGCGGGGTTTTGGTCTTCGTAGCACTCTGTGGGCCGGTAACGAGTCCTCAGGTTCCTCTGTGTCCTTCTGAAGAGCCTCAGCTACTTCAGAACTTCTTTTTGATGAGTTATTTGCTTCCCCAGTAGACCTGGAACTATTTTTGGGCAAAAGATCATCAGATAAACTAGTAGCTGGTGTATCGGTGTTTTCATTTACATAATCGATCTTCTTTTCTTCTGCTAAATTATTCATGAGCGCTTGTGTATTAATCATTGCAAGTTCTTCGTCAGCAACCAGGTCGTTCTCAGGGAGATGGACAGTTTCTCTCAATTTTCTACAGGGGGTGACATAACCGGCACTCTGATTAGTTTCTCTGGATGGCTTGCTGCGCTGTAAACCCAAACTTCGTGGAGGCTGAAAGGCTTTTTTTAGAGATGGAGAAATCATTGCACAGATTGGTGTCAGTGGTGGAGGGGCAGGTATGCAACTGAGGAAGTCCATGGCTTTTCTCTTTTTGGTGCTTTTGGGATGCTCTTCAGTAATTGCAGCCGGCGAAGGTGTTTTAGCTGACCCTTGTGCAACAAGTTTCATAGTGGGTGTGCTGGTTGACAAAGGGCTTGGGTGCTTTGTTCCCATTTTAGAAGAGATCTAGTTAAAAAGAGATGTTTTATGTTGAATAGAATGTCCTATTTCATTAGTTTCCTCAATTACTTCCACAAAACAAGGGGGAAAAAACCTGATACAAAAAAGCTCTGTCAGCATTCACGTCACACTTGGCATCAGTTTGGTGTCTTCCAGTGGTGACTAATACTATTCTTTCAAGTACTGATGCTTGATAAATCACTGTTGACACGTACATTAAAGACAGCACATTTACATTCTCTTTCTGAGATCTAAGCTACATGCATGGGAATTTTCCTGTCCCAGATAGTAAGAAATCAAAAGACTCATAAAAAAGAGCCAAGTCTTTACTGCAGGTTGTTAAATAGAGAAAAAAGAAGAAAAAAAACATTGAAGACCCCAAAAACTTGAAGATAACAATACACATGAGATAGCCTGCACAGCAAATCATTCAAGCACATGTTCAACATGAGAATATCTTTAATATCTCATTTGTTTTAACTGGTCTAATACATTTATTAATAGGATATAAACTAAACCTTCAAAATTAAATATTAGCACGCTCTCCGAAATGGAAAAGGCTGCTTTACAAGCTCAAATGTAGTGCCCAGAAACTGATCTCACGTCAGGGTGTTTCCACTTCCCTGGCAACTAATGGCCAGAAGATTTTTTTTTTCTGACTGCACGGAGTACTCCGGTAAGAACTTCACGGGTAACTTGAGTACTACGTAACTTGTTTTTTGTCAAGACTGCTATAAAATGTAAACATTTACTAGGTGATACCTCTTCCCTTTTACATCCTGGAAACCCAAGAAGTGACAAATCATCTATAGGGAAAGGATCATTCATTTTACTAATTAAAATTCAGAATATTTAAAGCATGCTGTGAAAACACAGGCCACAAGGGTAAGTTTTCATGTCCTGCTTGGAGGAAGAACAGTCTCACGGTTCTTCTGGGGAATAATCCTAAACCCCCCCACAGGGAAAGCTTCCAGCCAGCTGGCGTTGCCCTGAAGAGAATGCTTGGAGCGGACTGAGAGGCGAGATCATCCGCCACAGCTACCAGTATAAAACTGCTGATGTCCTTACTGGGTGTACTGGCGGTATAAGCACAACATTAATTATCGTAGAATCCTAGAATGTAAGGGGTTGGAAGAGGCCTCCAGAGATCATCTAGTCCAAGCCCCTCGTTACTCGAATCTTACCAAGCTTTTATCCTCTGCATAAAGACCTGGGCTGCAGGAAGGAGAGGGGTATTCCAGGCCACATCTTTTAGTTAAACTGGGTGTAAGCGAGACATTTCTTCGTAGCAAATTCATCAATTTACTTTCTGCATCAGAGCAAAAGGATGCCACGTTCTATAAAAGGAGAAGAGTTTACAGGAGTTGTTTTTGCAATTGTCTAAGTATTATATGCTCCTAAACAAGGTATTTAGGACTTTGTTTTCTCATCAGAATCCCACTAGAAGTTTATTTTATATCAAACCAACAACTTAGAAGACTGCTGCAATTTTCAGGGAGGGAAATATCACACCTTCCTTTTACTGTTAACTAGAAAAAAATCCTTTTATACTTCAAATTATTTTTCAGTACAAAGTGAGAATGCATGACCACCACGTGCTATTTAGCACAGCTAGAAAATTGAAAAGAAAGAAATGAAGTCAATAATCCCATACCGACCATGTTCTGCTGAGCAAGACAGTAAATTTAAACTTTTAAAAATGGCCATGACACATTCCCTATTGACAGGTAGAGTATTTTTTGCTACTCAGAGAAGATTCTGTGGCACATCCTAAAACCAGAGTGGGCTAAGCTGATTTAAATTAAAATAAATCAAAAAGACATTCAATAGGTGATATATAGAGTCATCCTAGAAAAGTGCATTAACACCTTACTCCATCTCCCAAAAATTCCCTCGAATTCAACATCATGTGCAGTGTTTTAGAGATTCACTAGTACTTATGATTCTTTGGTGAAGAATGTAATGCAGCAGTAATGAAAATTAATCCTTAAACTAAAAATCTACAGACTTACCTCTATCATACTTCTCAGTTCATTCATCTTCTCTTGAAGATAGTTTTCCTTTGGGCTGGCTGAGAATACAGAAAGATCTCCAGCCAACAGCATCGGAATTTCTGATCTGAATTCAGATTGCCACTGAAGGTTGCTTACAGAAATGAATGAGCAGCGCACAACGATATCTTCAACAGCCAAGTGTCTGAGATCTGTCCAGATCTTTACTGCTACTAAATTATAGCTTTCATCGGATAAGTACACCAGAGTCGCAAAACCTAAAAGCAAGGGAGAAAAGTCTGTATTAAACCTAAAATCTTTTAAGTGAAAGTTGATTACCACAATTTGTATTTATAAGTCACGCACGTCTTGAAAGAGAATTGATAAGTGTAACACGGCAGCTTATCTCCATGGTAACAGATGTTACGTGCTTCATCCATATTCTACACTATTTCCCTACTGATGACAGAAATCAACTGAAAGGTCTGTGTTCCAGTGCCTAAAAACCAATACTGCTGTGGTGCTTTTCGTTTTAATTTGGAAGATTATCCACCTGTCCCTGCCCATGAGCTCCAGTGCCTGCGTTGCACTCATTCCTTGGCTCTATGCAAAAGGCGGTGCTCACATACACGCACGATGGTGCTTCTGCAGATGCTGAACACAGATGTGAGAACTCACATCCACCATTTATAGAAAAAAATAACAGCTTCTCTTGAGCTCAGATCATCCCTTACTGAATTCTCCCTGAGCTAATAAGTGAAGTAGTTTTTCTTTAGGAAACAGCCAGCGCATCATGGTGATGGGCTATATTATGGTGGTGTAGGGGCTGTAGACTGGACTTCATGATCTTAAGGTCCTTTCCAATTTTTATGATTCTGTATTGGCAGGTTTTCACAGGCCTGAGCTGCAGGTACAACACCAAGATCATTTTGAGTTTTGTAAATTAAAAAAAAATAATAAAAGATTAGTGCTTATTCAATGAGGGGATATGAGTGTGGTCCACAGCGTACCTGTTCTGCTAAGAGAAACTACAACTCCGACTAAATCCACTTCAGCACATGGAGGCTGAAAAGAAGGATCTGACAAACTGGTGAATTCTAGAGCCCTTCTTGGAAAGAAAATCTGTACCAGCACCTCCTGCGACACCTGAAGAAACACAAAATTTTGAAGTATTTACAACACACATAGGCTGTGATCCATTTTAATGATACACTTTACGCACTCGGAAGAACTTACTGGTAGTTGCAGATACTGAGTTTTCTTTGTTGCTGTTAATTGTATGTTAGTTGAGTCTGATCTTCCTTTGGACTGTGACGGTGACAGCTGGTAGATTCTGTACCGACTGCCTTCCTTTAACAACGAATGAACTTCTAGCCGGGGACGCCAGATACTCAGTATTGCACCTAATGATACCAGATTAAGATTTGTCAGCTGTGCAATACTTATCTGAAAGCTTTTAAACAAAACAAATCCACAACACACCTTCCCACCCAAAAGCCCTAAACCAGAACCCAAATAAAATTGGAAATATTGACGTGCAAGGTAGACTATATCAGGAAACTTTTCAAATCTACCTCGTGCACTGGCCAGTTCGGATAAAAGATATGTATAATTTTCCAAGTACTAACCTTTATGTTTTTCTTGCTGTCTGTAGTCTACCACACGTAGTTTCCATACAGTACACACATCTCTTTTGGAACAACTGTTTTCTCCCTGTTCTGCTGAATCTAAAGCCTTCTTGAATTCTTCCTGTATCCGAGTTTGCTTTTTATCATTCATCAACTGCCTGTGAGCATTCAAAGCTTTTAATTGGTCTTCACTGAGATACCCCTGTAACCAACAGAAAATACACTCAGTATCTTTTTTATTAAAAAAAAAAAAAGGTGTCAAGATTTTTTAGACCTTTCTTAAGTGTTCATCTGTTACAAGCAATTTATTGTTCAGCTGATACACTACTAGGACTTGAAGTGAGGTATGTTAACACCACAGGAGTCACTGGTACACAGCTGGTGCTCTGCTGTCTAAATATTACCTTATACACTGTTCTGATGTGACAATTAGTGAGAAGCCTGCTTAAGAGTGCATAACTAAGGTGGATATCTAACAAAACAGCCGTGCTTACCTGTTTCATAAGAAACAAGAAATACTGGAATGAAAAAAAAGAAAAAAAATAAGAGTTGCATCTCCCAGCAGGCTGCTCTCTCTGAGCTGGCACAGTCATTTACACTAAAATGCATCAGGAGTGTTACCTTTCCGACCCAGCCTTCAAGATCCAGATGTTTTCAACTGTAGCACCACAGATCTGCGTAACATTTTATCAAATAAGGTCACAGATCCTAGGCTTCATGATGGTCGGGGACCCTGACTTGCAAAAGGTGAGGCACGTATTTAATTTTTAACAACTGGCAGGGACTAATCACCTCTACCTTTATTAATAAAGGCATAAACACTGAGAAGTTGTGATTGAATTGGAACAGGAAATAATATAATCATACAAACACTTCAGTGAACAGTATGCAAGAGTAAGTATGTGAAACTCAGACTTAAAAGATGCATTTAGTTGTTACATATACAAGACAAACCAAAGAAATAAAATTACAAGCAATGTTAGCTTTTAATTGTGCTATATCCTGGATTTTTATATCAAGAGAAAATAGCATTTTATTTTGCAATCCAAAATATTATTAATCTGTTCCAATAAGCCTGGATTAAAAATTCTGAAAGTATTTTAATGTTAATTTATCTAGCAATAAGCATGCTGTAGAATATCTCGGAAGGCCACAAAAGTAAATGGTAATTTAATACTTCATTTTAGCAGGAGGTGCTAAATTGTAAATTATGCCACAAGCATTTCAAAATTAGCCCAGCAGGATCTACAGTTACCTCCATATAACCAGGATCAGGTGCATTCTGAATTGCTTCATAAAGTTCTGCACCATCTTGCAAACTACGGATTTGCTGTCTTGTGACTACATGTGATCTCAGTGTCCTTCTGCTCATTCTCTCTGTTGGAAAAAAGCTGTTATGTTGGGTACGAGCAATAGGCTTTAAAAGTGAAAGAAGAAATAGTTATGAAAGAAGAAATAGTTATGTAGGAAGTGTGGCAGTACTTAGGCCTTGCCAGAATAAAAATATGAAACACTTTTACATAGGAACATGTGTGTGTATATATAAGGAAAATACAAATCTCATTCATTTAAATACAACATGAATTAGAACATTTTACAAACTTTAGGGTAGCCAGTATTGGTGCCCGCACTTAGGAGAGGCTGCAATGAAACTTCATCCCCATACTTGACTGTGTTTTCTGTATGTCTGTCACTTCTCATAAAGCAAAAAAGGCTGTCCTGTCTCAAAGACACAAAGATCTGGGACAAGAGGTGACCACAGGTCTGCACATGAAGCTGTCTTAGGACACCAGCTAAAAGTTAACTTCATTAAGCTATTATCCCTCTTCTCAGGTACGTCACTTTGCTGCTAGCGTTCTGACGAATACTTTCAGCGTAGTAGACCCAGCAGAAGAGACAAGTTTATCGGTCAAACATAAAACAACACAATAAGGTGATGATACGTGGAAGTTTGTATCAGAGAAGTTAGGAACTATAAAGCTGTCTCTGATTTCAACTAAGAATTCAGTGGTGGAGTTTGGGTTTTTTTTAGGGTATGTCTTTATTTGCTTTTTCTTTGTTATTCATGAGGGACTCCAGGTTCTGAGAAAGCAGTTAGAGAAACACCTCAGTGTTACAGATCACCACGAGGAAGATTTATGGAAAGGGAGAGGCTGTCTGGGTTGAAGATGTTACACTGAAATTTGAACTGCACAGGGAGTGATGGAGTCCTCCTATCTGTTCCTGGAAAAAAACAAACGAAAAAACCAAACCACAAAACCAAACCCAACAAAAACTCCTCCCAAAAAAACAGACCAGAGCATCAAGACAACTGGAATTTGTGATCAGTGTGGCAAGAATCCTAATACCACTCCTCATTCCAGTTTAGCTGAGTCAAACCTAAGGGGAAGCAAACACATTTTGGGGGCAGCAGCGAGCTTCTTGAAGCTGCAGCAATCAACAGCCAGTTGCAGCACTTAGAGCAGCAGCAGATCTGAAACCACTGCTGGAAATCACTGGCAGAGGTGTGCAGTGTCATCTTGTTACCAAATCAGAAAATGGTTGAAATTGGAAGGCACCTCTGGCCAACCCCCCTGCTCAAGTAGGGTCACTTAGAGCAGGCTGCTCAACATGATGTCCAGCAAGCTTCTGAGTATCTCCAAGGATTGAGATTTCACCCCTTCTCTAGGCAATGCTCTTGGTCACCCTCACGGTGAAAAAGGGTTTCCTGGTGTTCAGAGGGAACCTCTTGTGTTTCAGTTTGTGCCCATGGCCTCTGGTCCTGGCACTGGGCACCACTGAGGAGAGCCTGGCTCTGTCCTCTTTGCAGCCTCTCTTCAGGTATTTACGTACATTGATCAGATCCCCCTGAGTTTTGCCTTTCCAGTCTGAACAGTCCCAGCTCTCCCAGCATCTCCTATGTCACTACTCCTATCTCTTCATCATCCTCATGGCCCTCTGTTGGGCTCTCTTCAGTACGTTCATGTCTCTTGTACTGGGGAGCCCATATAACTGGACACAGGACTCCACACGTGGCCTTATCAATGCTAAACAGAGGGGAAGGATCCCCTCCTTGGACCTTCTGGCAACAACAAAGAAAACAACCCAACACCTGACCTCAGCTTCTCTACCACCAGAGAAGTTTTTGCCAGTTTCTTTAAACTCTTTATAAATGCCAGAGAGGTTTTTTTGTTTGTTTTACTATGTGTTTCGAAACAAGAAAAACTTTACCTTCATGCTCTTCATATTCTGCTTGGATTTTTGCAAACAGAGCTTCCAGTTTCTTCTGTTGATCCTCTGCGTGCTTGGCAGCTTCCCTTTCTTCAGCTCGACTGTTACGAAACACATAGGAACCAGCTGATGTCTTTTCCATCCACTGAAACAGGAAGATTCAAACAAAACCGTAAATATTTAATCTTGTCTACCGTTCTTCTAGTAGTTGTTGTTAAGCAAAAATGCTTTAGAAAACAGGCAGTAGATCGTTTCTTCAGTATAATAGATAAAAGGCAAAACCCCACAGCACCGATTGGCAGATCTTCACAGATACACAGACAGAATGGAGCAGTAGTCAAAACTGAGTGATTTCACAGCCAAAGAGACCACAGCTTACAGTAACAGGTATCAATGATGCAATTTAGAAGAGAGCTGGATCCTACTGGTACATGCACTAATATAGAAGGCATCAAACTCAGCGCTTAAAAATATACCGGAACTGCATTCTACCCAAATTTGTCTTTCCACATCATCTGCACTGTCTGTTCTGACTAGACTAGATGCTGTAAAAGAATTGTGATGTCGTTCTGCAGATGCTCTTAAACTTTTTCTGCCTCATATGGCTCCACAGGACTACAGCCTTGTCCACAACCCTGCCAAAACGGGCTTGCCTGACTTGAAGAGACAGGTGAGCCAAAGAAAGAGGTCGCTGCTGCTGGAAGTGTCGCACAGTCCCATCTTCTCCCTTGGGCTGGCTCCAGCACAGATATGATGCTGGGGGATATGGCTTAGGGGTGAGCTTTGTAAAGTAGCGTTAATGGTTGGACTTCATGATCTCAAGGGTCTTTTCCAACCCGAATGATTCTATACCTGATCTCATCAGCTTGAATTCAATAGACAGCAGTTTGTTGGGGGTTACTTCTGGTTTAGTGAATTAGATCAACAAGACCAGGTGAGCTCCAGGTTTAGCAGAGAAGCAGCAGGCGAGTGTAGTGACAGCGGGATAAGGAAGGGTTGAAGAACTAATCCTTGTGAAGCAGCGAATTGTTGAAATCAGCTCTGCCTGCCTTGTTAACTGCATGCCCTGTATTTCCTGCATTATCCACAATTTGACACCTTTAATTAGAGTTACTGTGATTCCTACACTCCTTGACTCTTGAGGTAAAGGAAGACAGACAGCCCAAGTCTTCCTATCATTTTGGTATGTTTGAGCAAGAATCTTGGTGGATTTTTTTTTAAAAATAATAAATTTGCATCAGCACATCAATCTCCTGATACAGGGAGACAGAAAGCACCACTTTCCTCCCCAACCTGGAAAGCATTTACAGTCACGTGGTTACAGATTAGAGTCCCCTTTCTGGGACCTAAATAAACATTAGTTCTGTAGTTCACATAGTAAGTGCTGCAATTCTTTCTGTTAAAGTAACAATCTGAATATGAAAGCAATGATCCAAAACAAATATTGCAATTACCTTTGGAGAATTCATTCTTTGTTGACCCACAGTTACACAACACTTGAGAAAAAAAGCAATGGAAAACACACCCCTACATGTAGTGCCAAGCGTAACACACTCTGAGAAAAGTTAACAAAAACTGAAAGTTGTATCCTGGTTAAACTGTTAACATTAAAAGAATTGATTATTAAGACAAACATTGTTTCTCTTTGTAATCGGTATCATTATAAAAGCAAGCAGTTACAGTGAAGCCTGACCTTATTTAAAATATCTGGATAGCAAGTGGTATTTAAAAGATCTTCATTCTCTTTTACACCATAATCACATTATATTTTCAGTAATATTTATAAATAATAAGTCTTATACAATATAGCCAGCTACACTTAAGAAAAAGTAATCATACTAACAGTTACAAATATTTAACTTCTTTGCAGGAATATGTATGTTCATGATAGAAAAAAAATTGGTTTCACTTCTACTCCAAGTTGAAACTGTCAATGTTTTTCTTTTTTTTTCTCTTTACCACAAGCATTGTTCTTTTTATATTACAAAACTGAAAGTCAATTATTTCTGGCTTTCTGAAGCTGAAAACCAAGCTTATCAGAAGATACTGAGCGTGAACTCAAATTCTTTTTACAGTAGGACACTCCGGTCCTGAAGTATTAAATACATGCACACTGCAAGAACCACTCCTGTTCATTTTACGTATAATGGTACCTTTTCTTAATTTTTTGGCTCTCTATAGTATGTCTGATTTGAGGAGTGATAGAGCAAATAACTACTGTAATTTATATACTACATGGAACCTGTTAGATTCATAAAATACCATACCTGAACAGGGTAAGTTCTTTGAATAACTACATCAACACACCCCACTGCACCACCCTCACTGTAAAGCGATGACAAAGGCAAAGGGAAAGGTCTGGGATCCCGGTGAAATCCTAGTTTCGCGTGCCACCGCGCACATCGAGTGCTGTTCGCTGAAATCTGAACAAGTTAAATGTTGAATGATAAACTGCCACTGGTAAGTCAAAAAGATATCCAACTTATTACACCCAGAGGAAAGACTATTTTCAAGCTGACCTCACTAGGAGTATCTCATTTTTACACCCAAACATACCACATTTTAATTTCAAGGTTTCTTTTCACACTGAAGAATGTATTTTAAATCGGAAATAAAAATTTAATGAGTTAAAATTCTCTAGGAAATGAGCATCTATGAGACAAGCCATTGTTTTACACTAGAGGAGCAAAGTATTCATGCTGAAACTTTAATTATTCTAAAACAAATCAAGACCCTTCTCCCCAAGCCCACCCTATCACAACCTCCCCACTGTCCTCCTACAAGTTCCATATTGTATGTGATGAATAAGTACTTTTTGTGACTTGGTGCTTAACTGAATCAAAAGAGCTGCAACTGTCAAAACACGCAGCAAAATTTTATATTGGCAGAATTTTATGTTATAAACTTCCCTTCCAACCCTACTCAATAGTGTCAACCACCTTGTGTCACGTCTTACACATCACTGTCTGTTTATACAGCCCTGACAAAACTTTTTCTTTTTACAAACCGCAGCTCTACTAAACAGCATCTAGCACGTCTTGTGGTCACATTCAATCAAGCTGAACTAATAATCTGTTTTACCTTTAGCATAAGGGAATCGGGAGCCTCCAGCGGCGTGCAGCCATTCTGAGAGCCGACAAGCTCTGCTCCATGCACGACGATCTTCTGACCCACCGCCAGCCGCCTTCTACGTAAGAAAGCTCGGAGAGGCGGATCCAGAAGAGCTCTGATCCCATACCAGCCATCGGTAACTTCAACTATTGCTGCCGCTGCTTTTTTAATTTCCACATTTTTATTGCTACTGCTAGGAGATAGAGCGGTGTTTAACGATATGATTCTAGAAATACACAGGACAAGTGTTTTACCTGCCGCGTCATCTCTTTCCGTTATTTTTTTGATTGCTGAGCGTTGACTTTTATCAACTTCCAAATCGTACCTACAGAAAAAGAATTCATGGTGCTTTGTTAAAGTAAACAAAATTCGTCACATTCTTTGAGGAAAACCAACGTAGCATGCTATTGCTTAATCAAACTACATGGTTAAGTACCACTGCAGCAAAGCCAACGTTATCTAAATTTTTGCAGATAACACGCACTACATCTTGAATACCAATATACCTAAGTTTAACAACATAAGCAAGGTAGAGGTGCTTATTTTGCAATATTAAGAACACACAGCATCACAGATTACAGCTCCAAACACACGACTATACACATACCTATATTTCAACTGCAACAGCACCATTTCTGGTGTCAAACACCTGTTAGCAAATTCACGTGGGAAAGACACTTCCATGGCTGCCAGTTTCCACACGATCCACCTGTAGTGATTGTAAACCCAGGCCTCTGTTATCAGCTTGGGGTCCACACCAGGAGTGTCACACAGGGCTCTGCAGATAAATTGTCAATAAATTAGCCTGAAATCCTCTCTAAGTTTTTACTTGCCTGCTTTTCCCTAGCGTTATATTCTATTTACGTACATAGACAACATTAACAAAGGAATATTTATTACAGTAAAACCAGGAAGGTTACGTTCTATGACCTGATCTGGTTATCGTCTGAAATTGTCCTCGGGTGCTTTGGGAGCCCACGTGTGTGTGTACGTGTGCACGTTCTTGAAATGGAGACTTGTGACCCCAGCGCCAGGGGCACGTTCTGCTTCCTACAGCCCTGCACAAAGCACGGAGGGACTGAGGTGTGCTCTACTCCTTTTCAGCCCTGGACTTTCCCCTGCTTGCTCGATGAGTTTGTTACAGTCCACACCTCCTCAACCTCACAGTTTCTGGAGCTGTGGTTCAGGTGTTTTGGCTTTGTTTCTTTCTTTTTTCTTTGTTCTTTTTTTTTAAAGCATGCATGTGGACAACTTGCAGTGGCTACTGAACTATTTTCTTCTCTCCATTGAGTGACCACTGAAACGGACTGTCTTTCTGTGTTGAGTCCAAGCTGTACCTCCATGACCTGCATGAGTTGGGTTAGAAACATCTATTTTTTCCAGCTCTCACAGCCATGAGGAAGGGCATTTCATCAATGGAGGAAGAGAAAGAATTGGTTGGTTCTCTGTTCTGTTTCTGAAAAATGAACGTGGGGAAAGCCATCTGTCTGATGGCCCGACCACAGAATCAGGAGCACACTTGAAAACAATTAAGACAAGCTGCTTCTGGAACGAGATGTTGGACTGCCTAAAAGGGCCAATACTTGGCACATCTAGGCCTAAAATGTTTTGTGCAAATCCTTTAATACCTTTCCCATTCACAGGAGAATTGTGTGAAATTAAGCGAGATTACCTCCCAACATGCCTAAGCAGCAGAGTACAAATACAGCGAGATCCACAGTTGGATGCGCTTTTCACAGAGATCTACTGCTTCTTGACAAAAATAACTTCAGCCTTTCAAATAGAAGCAGTCCTTAAGCTTGGAACAGACCCATCCCTGTCACACTTTCTTACTGGGAAGCAAATGGTGCAAACCTCTCGAATTCTGATGCTACAGAGGTTGGCAATGCGTGTTTGACTACAAATCCTGCTCAAGTACGGGTCCCTGCCTTGCATGTTGGTGTGAATGCATACCAGCTGTGACACTGAAAGAAAAGCTGCTCAAATTTACTGGGGAACTCAGAAAATAATAGTTAAGTATTTTTTGAAGTTTTTCTGGAATAACCATACACTGGTAATTCCGCGTTATGTTGCACATGCTTCTGATGAAGTTATAATGCACAAACTAAACTAAAATGTAATTTGAAAGTGTTTAAGAGAGATGCACTCAACGTGCTTTTTTTCAGCTCATCTTAGACCTGCAGAAGGAGAGATAGAAGGAGCAGGGAGAGTGCAAGAGGAAGGGCTGTTTGTGCAATGTTTTGTTTCTTTTTTTGCTTCTTATATATATTCAAAGCTTGAACAAGTGAGTTTTCACTACTGAAGTCTTGGCTTCCTTCAAATCATATGTCAGCTTGAAAAAAATTTTACTGAAGAAACATATTTGCAGCCCAGTCCTGCCAAAGTAGCCCTAAGCACCTCCCCAATCAACCTTCATTTCCATTAGGAAACTGTAGAGCCCAACAGAAATAAATCCTTTTCTACTTGAAACAAACAAACCAAAAACCAACACCAAAATCCCAACCTATTAATGCTAATTAAACAAAATGGTAAAGTGCTGAATTAAAAGGAAATGGTAATATTTTTCTAGATTATTTACACTGCTGCAGAATCCCGCTAAATTTTCTAAACTGACATTCTTTAATGGTCAGTGAAGATAGCTAACAACATTTGTCTACATAGTAAATTTACAATCCTACAATGTCTTTGTTTACACCAACAGGTGTGTACTAAAAATGCACAGTAAAAAAAAGCAGTCAGGGGCTTTAAAAGACCACTGCATTGGATTTATTCTAGGGGATAAGAGAATTGCTAACTAATAAATAGCGTACTCATCTCAAGTTCATAAATAACAGTACCTGTAAAATTCCTTTTTTCCAGCTTTTCCCTCATCTGTAGGTATCAGCCACCCTCCATCAGCAAGCTGCATCCCATTTCCAGCTAATAAATGCTCCTTACTGAAAAAGTCTTTCATGAGAAACTGGAAGGATTCTGCATTTGTGCTGTTCACTTGTGTGCAATGTTTGGAAACACCGTATGTGTAAAGCTGCAAAAGAAGATGAAGAAGACAAAGGAATGACAATATAGTAAGAATTCGCCCAAGTTTTTACATCTGTTATAAATTCAGATACAACATTCTCTTGAGGCTGAGACAGTCTGACCTTGTCTTTTCATGTGTAATCCAAGGAGAATGGAGGAATTGTCAGCAACTGTTTTAGCAGAAAACCAGCATCACAGGGTGCTTTAATAGTGCTGAAAAAATAATCATAGGTTTCGCAACCTTCACTGTACCAAAAGCAAGAAGCTTTTGATGTACTTACCTAAGCTTCAATTTCAACTCTTATCTTAAACCAGCTCTTCCTATCGGTTAAAAATCAATAGCAACTATAATTGGTGGAATTTTTAACTTGTTTGGTTATATCACTACAGAGACATTTATGACTCTTATTATCTGGAATCGTTTTAAAACTGTATATGCAGAGCTACATAAGAACTGTAGTGTCTAGTATAACAGCTACTGCAAATACTTATCTCAAAACTGAAGAAAGTAACTTTTGAAAAGTCACTGAGTTTTTGTTTGCTTTTCTTAAGGAACGGATCCTGAGAAAAGCACACAGTAAAAAGATACCAATATACCTCGTCTGTAGAATAAAACCTAGGAGCTTTCTCTTCTACTGCAGATTTCAGGGAGATTCTATTTCTTGCAGATGTTTTAGTGACATAAAGACTTCCTGGCTGTGAGCTAATATTTTGCCTGTATTTCTTTTTAATTCTCATTTCCTGCAGATCTCTGGCACAGCGGAGATTTGTCATCATCTTGACCATAGCTGCAAAGAAAAAAACCAAACACAATCCCAGAACATCAAAACTGGTTTAGAGCGCATACCAATTTACGATATACAGTCACACTACGAAAGCAGATTTGAGAAGTGTAATTTCTAAGCCATTCTGCAGACTTTTAGAAACAGCAACCATCTACATTTTCAAAGTTTAATGCCTTTGAAAAGCAACGTTTTCCAAAGGCATTTGAGTAATGCTTATGTGAAATGAATGATATGAAATGAATATGAATATGTAAGTCCCTGAATTAAACTTAAATCCACATGTTCTTCTCATTAGACTTAACTCTATCTTCACAGAAGGCTCTAAATGAACAGAAATTAGTAGATGACAACTACAAAGTCTGTAATCCTGAGATTTTGACCTGTAAATACAGGATCTAATTTTGCAAATGTTCATGCACCTGTTCAAATATAGTGAGCCCTTCTGAAGAAATCCAAATTTGTTTGATTGTAATAGTTACAGACAATTACGCACAGTGGACCACTCAAAAGAGCTTAGAATGCATAAGCCCACATGCTAAATAACGTCAAACAGTTGAGCGTTTAAACTCTGCCTCTTTGAAAAATTATACAGTTGGACATTTATATTGTTAAGCCTATATTTTAGTCAGAAAATAAAATGAAAACAAACTTCTGTAAAAGTGAATGAAGTGTAGCAAGGCTAGTCTTTAAGGTTCCTAGAATATTTCACTTAAAAGATATAGAAAATCAAATATCAAATGAAACATAAGCCATCTTGTTTCTAAAGGGCTGTGTGAAAACAAATTTTTCATGTTCTTAACTTTGGAGATGAGTTGCATATGCTTTATTAGAGGGCCAATATTAAATATTAGGAAAGTAGTTATTTCCTAATTTTGTTGCCAAAGAAAAGGCTTAAATAGAAGCTTCCTTTTATTTGAAAAAAGAAGTCTGACAGAATACACAAAAACCTTAAAGGTTCAGTTCTGTCAGTATTCACAACAGTTAAGTGATCAAAATCTGAAAATACCTAAATTGCCATTCTCTAGGTCCGTGTCTGCTGCCTGTTGGATGCAAGGCTGGTGATCCAGAGGTTCAGCAATAATTTCTTCAGCTGTGGTCTGATTTAACTCCACCTCGTCAGTCCTGTTTTTGCTGACTGGGGAGTCACATCTTTCGCTGCTGCCTTGTTCCCCTGCAGAAAACGTCACCTTGGTTTTGAAGGGTGGAATAAAAGTTTTAGTAGTTTTGCCAGATTTGTGCAAACTTCTTGTTTCTTCGCTCTCTTTTGCTGAGGCCTTACATGGAGTAGAAACCCCTGAAGGACCATGTGAAGGCTGCCTCGGGGCACAGTGCTGAAAAATGGCAGGTTTGGATTTGAACCCTTTGAAGTCTTGATTTGGTACAGTAAGGGTAGGATTCTTGACTTCTTGTCGCTCTTTAGTAGCCCTATGGAGATGAAAACATTTAAACATATAGGTTTGAGCTTCCTGACAGAAAAATCTGTCAGGAGTTTTATATTCTTTATTTAGCAATACAACTTTCAACACTACATCAAATAAAAAGACAAAATATCAGTCTCTGACATTTTAAAAAATAAATACTTCTATCTATCGAGAAAAGAGAAGTACAAGTGTAAAATTTGTTTAGCATCTCACTGGTCTACTGCAGCACTGTGTGTTATACAGTAATTTACTGTTTATTTTCAAGTAAAATTATTAGTCTCTTATAAAGTTGGGTAGCAAATTATTGTCATGTATTTGTTAAAGATGTCCCTGCTCACTGCAGGGAGGTTGGACTAGATGTCCTTTAAAGGTCCCTTGTAATCCAATGCATTCTATGATCTTTGAAAAGTTACAAGGGTTTTTGAGGCTTTAAGAAATTGCATAAGGACTCTAAAATATATTAGAAGTTTCTCACCCAAAAGGTTGACAAGTTACAGGTTTTAAAGGAACATGGTACATAAATTTTCTTCTGTCTTTGAAAATGCCTATAAAATAATTAGAAAAAAAGTGTTTGAAATAGTACATTACATGGATAGATATTTACAGCACATGGTTCTTCCTATATTCATGTTATAAACATACAAAAGAGTTTCCAGAGTGGCTTTAACCAGCTTTTTTGTTGCTGTGTTAGGGTTGGTTTTTTTCCCCCACAAATAAAATCTTCATATAAAGTATCTTCCACTAGCTGCAGACAGATCTTAAGGATAAGGGCAATGTTGAACTCTTAAAGTTCCCACCTGTGAGTCTGCAAGATGTTTTTAGGCTCCAGAAAAGGAAATATCTATCATATATTTAATTCCAGGCAGGGTCATCATTCAATTTAGAACTCCTTTAGCAATTCTTTTTTTTTTTTCCCTCAACAGAAAAGGGCACATTTGCACAAACTCCTCCTTCCATCATTGAAGGACATGCTTATCTTGGAATTATCAACGTAACTAAATAACGTCTGCCTGAAATTTAAATTTATTTGTGCCATGCCCTTAGGCTGCAAAGAGGAAGTTTCAAATGAAAAGTCATATAAACAAGATGCCGTATGTTCTAAAAGTCAGAGGCAAGACTGCACTGGAGATTACAACTGCTTTCAGTTGTTCCACCAACGAGTAACACTGTTCACATCCTGCTGCCGGGTAGGATAATATTCATGTGTCAAGGGTATAAAATTAATTCTCCAGCAGCAACTTACAAATCCCATTTAAAACTTTAAAGCATGGGGTTTATGCTCAGAACAGATTGAGGACAGCATTCAGGAATCTATATGCTGGTTAAACCAATATACTGGATGAATCCTACACTGAACTGCAGTGAGAGCGTGCAGTGCTTAGAAAGAACAAGTTCCTTAAAGAGCCCGGCTTATCCCATAACCAAAAGCCCAAATCCCATTATCCTAATATCCTAATCAGTAGCTTCATATAAAGAATCAACTCAGACTTTAAAACCTTGATTTCTCATTCATAAGCCTCCATATGACAGACTCGAAATACTAAAAGTATCTGTAATGCAGACACCCATCAGTAGGTATATTCTTAACAAATTACCACCAGATGAAACTACCAGTACCTTCTCAGTTTCCTGCAGATAGTTTTTAACTGAGGAATTACAAGTCAACAAAATATATTCTTCCTACTGAGACTAGAATTTGTGAGATTTAGAGTTGTGAGAACCTAGATTAATTCCCACCGAGTTGGAAATTAAACTGGAGGTCTTGCAGAAGCAGTACTTCGTAATACATTTAGATTCTACACCGTAAGGCATCCCATTAATCACGCAATTTCCAGCCAGCAGAGACATGACCACAGCACTTTCCCTGCACTTCCATTACTATATTGATAAAAGGAGCAAGTAAGCAATCTTACTATGTTAGTCTAGTGGAATTCTAAAGGTAACAGCTGACATCAGATTATTGCTTAGAAAATGCGACTAAAATTACCATCAGGGGTGCTTTTCGAAGCTTGCAGAGATCTGGGAGGATTATTTGTTCTGTTAAATTCAAGTAGTAGCTGTCTTTTAATTGGAGGTTCTCCTAGGACAAAAGCACAGATTTTTAAAAGTGATGTTCCTTTTAAGTTGAATTTCTTACCAATCCTGCGTAACTTAATTTCATGTTCTAGATAAAACATTCAAGAAATCAGAGCAAGCAGAAGCAGCAAATTCTCAGACCACGTGTCTGTATTAAGTGGCCTTTTCAAACACAGAGCTACTTCGTTACAATTTGCAAAAGTACAGAAGGACTGTGTTACCAAGGATTCGAAGACTCCATACAGTGCGGTCTGTTGCAGAATATTTTGTCGTCAGTAGGCCTGTTCCATCCAGATCAAAATTTGTGAGCCTTAAGTTATCAAACGTAACAGTCTGCCTCAGGAAGCGCACTGCAGTGGACTTCAGCAGCGCAGCTCACCTGCACCTTCTTTTTGTGCTTTCAGCAGTCGCAGCACACCCTTAGAACGCCAAAAAAGATGTGTAATGCATCTTTTACAGTTGCTGTTACTAGGGACATGGTTCAAGTGTTGCACAGCTGTTTCAAGTTGGACTGAGAGAGTCCTATCTGCTTTTTCACACACTCCCCTGCCCAACCTTTGCACCTGAACTTATGCAGCCACTCCATTGCAATCTGCTCTCCCATAAATAGTTTTCAGCCAGCTCAGATCCCTGAACAGGTCTGGGTGACTCTGAAAGCATGAGGTACCAACACTTCAGCCCAGAGACGCATCAGTTTTAGATCATAAGAAACTGTGCTTTCAGACCAACAACTATTTGTCATATCAGACTAGCAATCCTACTATAACTGAAACCTTATCCTCACCTGCAAGATATAAAAAGGTGAAAATGGAAATACTAGTACTCGTTCTTCAATGAAAAAGCACTAGATTTGTGCAGAGGGGAAAAAAAAAAAGAAAAGCAAGTCTGCTCAGAGAGAAAAGAAGCAGCAGCTTTCTTCTACAACGATGATAAAACAACAAAACTTGCACAACTTCAAAATTACTAATTGCAAACTTAGCTTCTACTGTGCATTTGAGGCTGGAAAGTGTAGATGAACTATTACCTGCAGCAAGAAGAATTTTTTTCATTAACACCTGGAGAAAGAACATCAACTTCACATTGATTTTTAGGTTCTATAGATGTGCAAAAAACCCTCAAACAACCCTCACTGCGCAGAAATAGAGTTCAACATATAGAAGACAAGGACCTACCGAGTGAGTTTTCTTCAAAGTGCCTCTTCCCAACGGCATTCTTCTGAAAGCTTTTATCCAGTCTGCCACTGAAGGACTGTGCAGCATTAATTGTTAGTCCAGAATTGGAAAGATCATCTTCCATAAAAGCTCTTGCACTTTCTACAGCCTCCACTTCTAAGTAATTTTTTGGAGTTTGGAGAAGATTAGTGTTAGTTTCTGCTTTAGCAGTAGCACTGCACAAAATTGCTTCAGACTGTGTTTCCATCCCCAGATTCAGCTGCCCTTTTCTGAACGGCTCAGTCTCCTCTTGCTTAAAGCTATTTTGAAGTGATGTCAACTGCTTGTTTTTCTCGCTCTGTGGTACGTGCTCAGGCACTATGAGACAGTGAGTGCTTGGAAAAGACTCCATTTCCTCAGGGCAGATGCTTTTTAGGTCAAAGTCTTCATTGCAGCTTTTTTCAATTTTAGGTTCTGAGACGACTTTATCAGTTAAAGATTTTACACTCTCTTTAACTGAACCAAGTTGATCTAGAACACAAAATCCACTGCTGAAAAAGTCATCCGATTCTTTTAAAATTGCCTTTGCTTTTTGATAGGCGTTTTTAGAGACTGTTACCTGCTTCCCACTCGCAGTGCTGAACCCAAAAGCCGGATCTGAAATCAATTCAGTGCTGGATTTTTCCTTGCCTTTCAGTAAGGCTATCTGCATCTTCCTAGGAATTACTCCAGCGTGCATTTCGGACTTTCCAACACCTTCCTTAACTAAAAATGCTTCTTGTATATGCAATGAATCACTACCTTCCATTTCAGAAAAGAGCTGTCTAGCTTTCCTGAGTGATTCTTCTGACAGTTGTACAGGCTTACCACTCGCCGTACTGAAAAATCCAAGGTTTCTTGTAGAACAATCTGACTGCTTTATCTGCTTATCTGGAACAGGCGAGTGCCCTAAAACCTTAATACTCTGCTCAAAACATCGCCTCTGAGAATTTGCAACAGACTTTGCGTCCGCAAATCTGTTTGTATCTTGGTGATCATTTTCACTGGTACTTACATTTGCTTTAATAAAATGGGATGCAGTAGAATTAAACTCGTCACTTCTTCCAGCATTTAAAAACTCAGTGGAAGTAGGGCACTCGGCATGCATGACAGAAGATGAATTCCCAGCAATTTCTGTTTGATTAGTTTTTGAGTTAGTTGCATATTTTACAGGTTCACTGTAGTCTTCTTGAAACATTTGTTTGACTTTTGCTAATGCACTTTCTGAAACAGAAACTGCCTTACCTTTGGCTGTACTAAACACAACTTGTTTCGGATCACCCTTTTGATTTTCAACATTAAGTGTTGTTTCTTTTAACCTAGTTAAATCAGTTTCATCTCCAGGAAGAATGACTTGTGACTGGTTTTGACAAGCATTAACTATGGTGCCTGTGAAGCAGTTTGTATCAGCACAAGGTTCATTTAAATGTTCTAAGACAAATTCCTTACTGTCACAGTTCAAATAAGAGCTACTTTTTGAAGTTAAGAGGAGGGATTGATCAGATATACCATCCTCAGCAAATACAGACTTTTTCCTATCTCCAGGCAGAGCACTATCTTCAAGGCCATCCGATACCTTCATTAAATGCAGAGATGCAGGAGGGCACACAGGAACATCACACATGATTTCTGAATCATCTCTGTTTTCCGACAAATATTCCATCTCTCCCTCTGCAAACAGTTTTCCATCCTCAGAGAAACAAGTTCTACTTAAAGCATCACTTTCCTGTTCGGGAAAGGATTCCAACTTTCCAGGTCCAACATCAGCTTTTTTATGTGCATATGAAGCTACCAGACTTCTTTTACAATCTTCACCCAGATTAACAAATGCATCTACTTGAACAGTATCAAGAATCACACTGTGCTTAACGGGACTGCGCTCTACTGCCTGCTTAAACTGATCTCCAGGTTCTTCAGGAACAAGTTTTTCATTAAGTTTCTCCAGATCAAAGTGAGTAATGCTTTCAATACTTACATCACAATCTTTGATACAGCTTTTATCACATTTCATTTTCTTCATGGGGTTCTCAATATTATCACTATGTTCCTTTCCTATATCAACATTTTCTGCAAAAAACTGTTCAGCTTTAGCCAAAAATCCATCAGCAATTGTTATTTTCTTGCCACTAGCAGTACGAAAACCAGTTAGATAACTCCCTTGCACTTCATTTTTTTCAACATCCACATCTTGCTCAAAAGGTATTTGATGATGACGGTAAGAACCTATTTTTATTCCGTTTTCCTTCACTGACAGGTTCTTATCATGGGTGGTGTCTTCTCCTTCCATATTTTTACAATTTGTCTTTTGTTTATCAGAGTCCTTCAACGCATTTACATCTTCTTCTCCACACTGTACACTGAGCAAGCACAGAGAATGATCCAAAGCCGCATCAGAGATGGATGGATCACCACCAGCTGGAATTTGAAATTTTTGTGACAAGCGTTCTTTTTCCTTACGGTCTTCTCCTTTCTGATTAGGGGTCAGGTTTTCCATTTCATCTGATAAAATATGTTCTTCTGCAGTTGTAATAGCATCTCCTAGACATGATACACCTAATGAGTCATCTCGCAAGCTACCTTCAGTTTGGCAATCTCCTTGATTCTGATTATGTTTTTTAATGGATGCTAGACTGTTGATGATAGGATTAGTACTACTGAAATTAACATTTTCATTATAATCTATTGATATTTTTGTTGGATTTTCCGTATCTTCCTTGAAGGGGGTACTAATAGTTTCCCCATTTTTTTTCTGTGCATGGTGGGAAAAGGCACCAACACTTTTGAAACCTGAAACATAAACCATTTTTCCTTTCTTTTCTTTTGTCAGGTACTTGACAGAGTTACAGTCGGAAGACACATGCCTGTTGGAATTGCAACATCTAGTATTAGTTTCAGCAGATTTAAAGAAACAGTTGTCACCATCCAAGTCCCTGAAGAGCTCTGCCGATCTGGTCAAAGCCTCCTTAGAAATATTTATTTTTTTACCTCCAGCTGAAGTAAAGCCCACAAAATTAGAAAAGCTCTCCTGTTGAGCTACTGGAAAGCTCCCATCAGATACTCTACTTTCATTTCTGTCTAAGTTAATAAAAGTAACCTTTTGGTCACTTTTATGGAAAACTATGGTGTTGTCTTTCTCATATTCCACCACTTCAGAGTCTTCATTTATGTCTTCCTGCATAGCACAATACATGTCATTTTTTACTTGATTTTCAGATTTAAGTGTGTTACAAAAATGGGTGTCTTTTCTTGTTTCAGAGATATTTTCCACATTTGTTGTTCCATGTGTTTCCACAGTTCCAAGCTGTTGGAAGACATGACTTGGTATCTTGTTACTTTGCTTTCTAAACTGTGTAAACTCAAACTGACTACCTGTTTCTTCTAGGATACTAGAAAGTTCAGCAACTTCAGCTTCTTGGCTTGCTGTCAAAGTTTGATTTGTTTCTTGCAAGGACTGTTGACTTCTAGGAAAGCTGCTACATGAGCCAACTTTATGTGAAATAAATTGTGTGTGCCTGGGCTCCAGAAAACTTGTCTGTGAATCTAACGAATCAGATAAATTACTGCCCAACTTCTTTTCCGAATCTGAGAAGAACTTATTCTCCTTTTTAACTTGATTTGAAAAGTTTCTGACTCCTTCCACGGAAGAGGCTTCAAAGTAGTCATTTTCGATGTCTTTGAACAGTGTTCTGCCTTTTGCTATACTGACTTCAGAGAATTTAATCTGCTTATTGGAAGCAGTCTGAAAGCCACAGAAGCCCAGATTCAAACTGCAGGCATTAAGATTTCCTGACAGTTTCTCTTTATGCTTTAGGTCCTTATTTGACTTTGTGCTGGAATACATAGGTGCTACTCGCTTTTCTTCTTCAGAAATTACTTCATTTAAAGACATATCATCTACATAGTCTAACAGTTCTTTAGCAGTCTCTGCAGCTACATTATTGCCAGCAGCTGCTTGAGGGCTTTCATTGCTTTCAGCTGACTTTGGTTCTTGATTTTCAGCTACAGCTTCTGAAAAGGCAGCTGCAACTGTTCTGTCCTCTTGTTTTAACGCAGTACTACTGTTTTCTGAGCAGTTTATTCCCAAAGGTCCGAGTACTCCTCCACAGCCAACTACTGACTGCTGGTCTGGAGCATGCCTTTTATCAGTTGATATTTTATTGCAACAATCACTACTGGCTCTATTTATGCCCAAATCTATCCGACTCAAGGTATTACTGAAGCTGTCATTCATCACAAACATAGTGTGATGGTGCACGTCAATCAAGCGCTCGTTATCCCTGGGAGAAGACCATGTAAATTGCTCTTTAAGGCTCTGAGCTTCGTTATTCACGTTAGCACTCACACACTTGTCTTCCGTGCCTTTCTCCAAGCAACAGCCTTTAGGGAGCAATCTGGAACGCCTTCTTGCCATTAGACGTGCTGAAGTTAGAACTTTACGTTTTATATTTGAAATTGTTTCACCTCTTACAGACTCTGCAGTGGCTTCTTTCTGTGTATTAGATACCTCTAAGCATTTTAATGATGTAGTGGGTTGATGCTCTCTTACATTTCCCCCCAAGACTCTCAAGTCTTTTTGCTCCAGCCTATCAGATGAGTTACCCATTATATCCATTTTTAAAGTATAAGCACTGAAATTATTTTCCTTGGTATTTGATTGTAAATGCTTTCTCTCAGCAAGAAGCAAGCAGTCTGTAAGAGAAGACATTACAGAAGAAAAAAAGTTAATGAAGTAGTTATTTATTCAAACAAATGCAAATTCAAATTTTCATAAAATTTTGGGCCCATAAGGTAATTTCTTAACATACTTAGCACTGGTACCATAAGTAACATTTTTGTCTCCAAATGCAATTGCCTTGACAAAATTGGGAGATCTGTTTAATATAATCGTGTTCTAATAGCCAGAAACAAGTGAGTACCCTGCAGTTAATACTATCAGCTAAAAAAAAACAAAACACATTTTTAGTTGTAAAGAAATTGGAAGAGATGGGCTTCCATTCCTTGGGTCTCAACGTAAGGATTTGTTTCAAACTTCAGAAGGAAGTACTTAAATTCCTAATACGAAGTAATTCTTCTAGAAAGAACAACATCATTTTAAAATAGGGTTATGTGCTTAGTTTCATTATATAGCTTGTTTTTTTAAATATTTTGTACTTTTGGAAAATGTAAGTCTTAAACCCTCTAGTTTTAGAAATTAATACAACTGTACTGTTCTTTATGATCTCTTAGAAGTTACCAAGTCAGGCATGATGGCCCTTGACATTACGGATGTCTAAACAGCACTGACAAAGACAATTAAGCCTATCAATTACAATAATAGTTCAAGGTGGAAGTTTCTATTCCAGAAACTATTCTGAGACTAAAAGAGTAAGTTAGCACCAGACTAATTGAAAATAATGCTATTCTGTCACTATTATTATAACAGACCAATTCTGGATCTCGATTCCCAGTTGCAGAGCTACTTTTTTACAAACACAAGATTTTACACAATTCTAGCTGAAACACTTAGATAAAAGGTTTTTAAACATACACAGAATGCTCCACAAATTAAGAACAGCTTAATAATATACCTTGATTGTCAACACTGGCCACATGAGAGTCTTTAAATTCACATGAGTTGGATTCTGAATGCGGTAATACAGGATGAATCGGTGATTCAGAGGTTACTCCTTCCTGTATTTTTTCTTCTTGGTACAGTAAAGTATTATTTATTGCATAAATAAATCTATTGGATCTCTTTCTCAAGCTGGATAACACATTCAGGTTTCTAAAGCCAGACTTTGTAAGGGTATTTTCACTATTTGTCAAATGTAGGTCATTGCAATTATCTGGAGATGTGGCACCACATACAAGTGGGTGAGACAGAACATCCGTTATGACAGATTTAGAAGTTGCTTTTAAATGCTTGGAAAAGCTGCCGTTGTAGACCAGAGAGTACTCTGTGACATTTGTGCTTTCAATTAAAACAGAATTACAGTTTAAGAAGCTCATTTTAGAAACCTTCTCAGTTGCACATCCTTTTACTAACTTTGGATCTTGAACACTCAGAGACACAGATTTTACAGGAGTTATTTCTGATGTTCGGTTGTTTTCAGAATTTTTCACTTTGTGACGCTTTTCTGACAAATTGACACTCAACAGCTTTTGTGCTTTTATTGAGCCTGAAGTATTCAGTAAAGATGTTTCTACAGCATCATCCTTGTTCATTAATACTGACTTAGCTTCCAAATTTTTCTCTCTATGCAAGTCAGAGGGTGGAGAGCTACATACAGATGTTTCCCAGTGAGTTACATCAAGATCAGATAAGTTCAGCTGAGACCACTGGCTTGACAAAGATGGCACGTCTTCTTTCAAAGGCTTCTCGTTCTCAGATGATTCACGTGTTCTACAATCCTGCACATCTCCTTCCATCCTAAGTGACTCCAATTCCTTTTCAGGTCCTATTAAACAGCCACCTTTACCATCCCCTGTGTCTTCATCTGTGTTTTGTTGTAAAGAAACCTTCATTTCAATAGAGGGGTTCTTTCCAGTCCAGCTTGTTGTTTTCACTTCCTGTGAAATGCCAGTCTTCCTTCCAATGGGCTGCTCGGAAGGAACATCCTCCTTTCCTTGTGCGTTGTCTCTGTTTATTTCACATTTCTCTACTGCATCCAGAACGTGTGGCATCAGCAGAAGAGCCCCAGTGGACTTGGCAGGCATGCTGAATGTGTCCTCAAACCTATTCGTCTCACCAAATAAGCCATCTAACATCTCCGACTCTAAATAATTTAGAGGAGATGGGGAGAGGAAAAGAAATAAAAATTAAGATTTAGGAAATAAAGTTCCTAAGTTATTCCTAAGTTACTTGGAAATAACTTCAGAATAGCACTGTGTTTTTGTCGGTAAATACAGCTTTCAATTTTATGGCAATTACCTTCACTCAAGAGTGAGTTTGGAAAGATGAATCTACACACCTTTAAATAACTTTATTCTCCAACAGCAGCTGTTAGAGACAGAAGGCAAAGGACATCCGTGCTGATGCCCTGGCCTCCTGAGGACTGTGGTGATTAATCATGTTCCCAGGATGAAACCTAGACATCTTAGAAAAATTTTGGGGCAGTTTTTTTTATAGATAGGAGAATGAGTAGGAAATTTTACAAGATAAATGTATAGATTTTTTTGCCTCCAAAATGCATACCAGATGGTAGGCACCAAACACCTTAGGAAGCTGTCTATTTTTGTCTATAATTGGCAGTTAACAAAATTGTTATTCAAGGATGATTCTATTAAACTATATTTCGCTTCAAAATAGAATAGTGTAGCATTTAGAAGGGCTTAGAAAAGATTATCATTCTTTTAACTGATTAGGAAGCTTTTAACAAGTTCCAAATGATTGGTACAAATAAAAAATAATGAGATTTTTTTGTTTGGGTAGAGAAATAATATGCAATGGGGAAAAAAAAATAACCTAAACTCTATTTCCTTAGCAGCCTTAAAAGCTTATACACACATTAATACTCGGTCATACACATCCAGCTATTTGTAATCCACCCATCAATGTAGGCATAAAACCACCCCTCTCTTCACATCTCTCAAACAGTTACTCATTCTCTTCACTTTCTGGTTTTTGCCTGGGTGGCAGAAGGTATCATTAAATAAGAGCTCAAACGAAGAAACTGTAACAGTACTGCATGAGCATACACATCCTTTCTCCCTTGTCGAAGGGCATACCTCTGGGGTAAATTCTTTGTCCACATGCTTCCATCCTCTTTGTCAACAAAACTTTCTAAAAAGGCACTGACTTAAACAGAAACCATTATTTTTAAAGTAAAAATAAAACCAGGAGTATCTGAAAGATTGTAGAGACACTGGATTGTATGCTGAATAACCTGGTGTCAGTTAAAAACCAAAAAAGTCAAGGCAGTTTATTTTGATTTCTAAACTCACTAGAGGGTCGTGGAAATGAGAAGCCCAAAACAAGGACTGCTCAACAGAACTCTCTTGATTTCTCGCTAAGTGCCCTGACTAGGCAATAACTATTTGACTTGCTTTCTCAAAGCTTCTCCTTTAGGGTAAATAACATAATACTCAGGAATAAAAGAGGCTTAAACATTAAATGTTTCTGCTCTGGAGTCACATACCGACAGAGTGTTAGAGTACACTGCCCCATTTCAGGTTTGATTCCTTGCAAGCAGAGGATATTGAACCTATTTCTCCTACTTCACAAAAAGTTCTGGACACTGAAGTTAAAGACAGATCATTTACTCTCATCAGGGTTGTAAAGGGAATTAAAGACTTTTTGGGTTTTTCTTTCAATTGAAGACTTTAAACAAGAAGTTTTGGACAACAGGCCAGGGTAAAGTACCTAAAATGGTACAGAATTTCATGTTTCCCATTAATTTCTCAATTGAAATAGCTTCCTAGTCAACATGCTGATTACTATATCAGCATGTTGATATATCTTAACTCTGAATCCATGGTTATATACCTAGAGTAAAGCTGTGAATTCTGCCTCAAGGGCCAGGCGCCTAAAGCTTAGTGTTGCAATCACCAGCCTTAGACCTAAATTAGGGACACTGACCTTAGGAATTAATGACTGGGTTATAAATGAATATGCTTATGCAAATTCAGCTCATTCTGTAACATTCTGAAGTGTTGATACATGACAGTACATACCTTGCAGTCCATGAGGACACTACATATAAACAGTTAAAAACAGTTTTCTTCTTTGCCAAAATTATTACAACTAAAAATCCAGGAAAAAAAACCACCCAAAAACATCAAAACAACTTTGAAATATTTGGTAGTTCTTGTACTTCAGACTGAGTTCATATACTCAGCTTCATTGCTCTCAAGGATGCAACTGGTACAATATAAATAATCTTTTCATACCCTTAAAATTGTGTAGGTATTCACATCAATGTTACGATATCTCTTATTTTCTTGGACTGAAACAAAACATCTACCTAATAAAACTGATGATCTTTCATGATCATATGACACTATTCCAGAGAAAACCCATATTTGAAAGCTACAAACGTGGAGATTTAAGCTATCATTCTTTTTACATTTCATCTTCAAAGGGCAAGCTAACTATCATCAAAAGACAGAGGGAGGGAAAAAAAAAAAGACATTGGCAAAAGTTATTTTGTCCTTCAAAAAACCCCATATTCCTTCTTCATTTTATTTTTACTAAGACACTGTTCTAACTAGCCTTCTCCACTGCAGTATGAGATGCAGTAACCCATTTTGTAACACGGCAAAGGACACTAATTTGTCCTTCGTTCCTAGAAGCCATTTACTGACGACAGATTGCTTCAATACATTTATTATCAACTCCATTTTTTTTTTATCAGCATGTTTGAACCTACAGTACAAAAATAGCAGCACACGTCTCTCTGCAAGCAACAATGCTTCCTGATCCCAGCATTCTCAGCCCTCCTCATGAAATTCTAAAGCGATTCTTTCACAATTCTTACGTGTACCACCAAACAATATTTTGGGGGCAGTCCATTCAATTCAGATAAGGAGACATACAATCCTAAGGATGCATCATCCTGTCTAGCTTGTGTCAATCTCTAAAGCACCCTTTTACACACCCACACATGCTGATCAAATTTCTGTTAATATTCTTCCCTTCTGTCATCATTTCTCAACAAAAACCAAAAAGCTCACACTAGTTTTTCACTTTTTCACTAATATGGTCCGAGAACATAGAATGAAGACATTTTTTCCCTTGGTGAAACATTTTCTGCAGTAATTAAAAAAAAAAACCCAAACCAACGCTACCTTTTCCTACCAGATTTGTCATGTTTTGAACTACTAATAGGTGAAGTAAACAAAGAAAGGATACATCAAGATTAAAAAACAAGCTTACCATGGAGTGAGCACTGGGATGAAAGTTCACGACAAAGTTAAACCCATTCAAATAGCGAGAAGTAGTAGTAGTAGTCTTGCTCCCCCTTGAGCCTGTATCATTCTCTGTCTCAGCTCTCCCACAGAGTCTCATGCCTTCGCTCACACCAGGACAAATCTGGCTGTCATACAGTGGCACACTAACCTGATTTCGTTCACTGACTCATCAGAAGCAGATTCCCCTTTTTATGACCAGATTAGTTTTACAAAGTTGAATCAATTCAGGAAGTGGGAGTGCACAGCTGGCAGAGGAAATGAGCCACAAGATGAGGTCAAGACATACTACGTAACTTTACCTTCGATCTCGCTTCATAGTGTACTCAGTAGTAAAGTATCAATGCCTACCAAAATCTCTGATGTCATCTTCAGGATTCAGCTTTGCTGTCTCTGGGACAAACACCGTACTTGCATCACTCGTCCCAGGACATTTATCATGATTGGAAAAAGAGCTGTGCAAAATCTGTAAACCAAAGACAGAAGCTGATATATTACATACCAGTTAAATGTAATTTTTAAAAATAAAGCCCAGAACTTTAAACGTGTACTGAATAACGCTGCATCTCTTAAAATGAAAGGTAAATTTTTACTTGAAGATAATGAGCAGATAATCGCAATTTTCAGTGCAAATCAGTCAATTTAAGAGCAGTGAATGGGTTCAGCAGCTTACTGTAAGAGCTTCTCAAGAAGGAACAAAGGAGATATGAGGAAGAAGAAAGACTTTTTGCTTGATTTTAACTTGTAATGATTCGTTAACTGTGAAGTTTCAGGTAGTTAAGAATCAAATGTAAATTTGTAATTGAATCCTATTAGTGCCACCCTCAGTTTTCAGTCTGAATAATCATTCAGTTTTCATACACACAGAATAAAATTACAATCATGCAAGAACTGTCCCTAACACTATCAAAGGACTGAAATTAATACTCAATTTCAACTCTTGGTGTAGTGGTTGAGCACAAGAAGTTACTGCCGAACAGTAACTCCCAAAACTTGGACAAAAGAGGAGGAAAAACAAACCAACCAAGCAACTCTCAAGTAAGTAGTATACTGCAAGAGTTAGGTTTGATTTCTCTTTGAAAGACTCCTACTGCAGCTGCATTCAAGCGGTTTTGTCAATTGTTGGTGGGTTTTTTTCCAAAATCAAACAGCAAAAATACTCCTCAAAGAGGGTTATTTGTGAGAATATAGTCTGCAGGCAGGTTTTGCATATTTAGTTTTGTGAGCAGTATCTTTTTAAAAGACACAAATAGGAGGGCCTGGAATGAAAACGACATTTTTTTTTTTTATTCTTGGCTCGAGGAATGTAAACATGTAACTGAATAGTTTAACTGAAATTAAAGAACAGACAGCTCTTAAGACTTACTCTCTCAGCTCTTTCATCCTGATTCTTTGCTCCAGAAATAGAATCATTCTCTCTAGCTTTAGAAGAAAGACAGACACGTCAATTCATTTGCTCCTAAGTGATTGCTGAGTGTGTTTAAATACAGCTGTGTTTTGGGAGAGTTTTCACCAGATTATCTTAAATGCAAGTGAAATCTGTAAACAAAAAAACTACCGAAAAATAACCGAAAGTTTTAACTAAAAGGTCCTACAGGTGAGGCTGAAGGACAGTGTACAAAAGCAGTTTCATAACAGCATAAAACACCCAAAATCATAGGCTGTGGTTTCGGCTATGTAGGTAGACCAGTTACCACTCTGAGCCCAGCATCACTGCTATCCTCCCTTCCAGCAGTTATTCATGACACTATTTCTTTTTTCTGTCAGAGGATGAAGATGAGATCTTCAAGCCTCTGTCAGGAATTTCTTTTCCCTTTATTTTCTTCCATTTACTGCCACAAGAGCTGCAATATATTTTCACCTACATTCCAAAAGGAGAAAGGGAACCCTATTATGGAGATGCCCAAAGAGCAGAATATTCAAATAACTTCTTTCACAGGCGTGGCAATTAGGTTCCATGTTGGAGCCAAATGACTTGCTCTTTCCTTTCACAGGTGTCAGATGGCAAAGAGTGGGCATCACTAATGCAAAGTACTAGGCTCATCCAGGAAGTGAGAGAGTAAGAGCTCAAACCACAACTCGCCTCCCAGAAAAACATCAATAAGCTAAAGGTCGTTCCCCCAAGCCTTTCTTTTTGCGTCACGTAGTTCTGAACCAACAAACACCCCAAACGGCACAACTCAGCAGCCTTACGAACAGCAGCACCCCTTCCCTCGCAGGAGAGATTCCCAGTTCTAACATTCATTTATACGCCTGCACGTTCTGTATACTTTATACAGGGGTAGTTTAATAACATTTAAAAAAAGCAATGTCAGAAGATAAGCAGACATCCAGGTCTTCTCATGTTTTTTTCCCCCAAGAATTTTCGTCAGCAAATCACGCAGTCAAATTTCATTTTGTTTATCAAATGCTAATGAAATCCCACTTACAGCCACACTTATGGTGAAGCCTTGATCTTTAGCATCAGTGTCAGTTACCACTTAAACTCTTACCACCCACTCATTCACAGTTATGCTGGCACAGCTGTTTGTGCAGCTGTGCAGCACATAAGGTCCAGGAATTGCCCTCCCGAAATATCCCAGGAAATACAGGCTTCAACTGGATCAGCACCTCAGCCTGTCTCACTGCGTCAATACGATGGCAGGGATAGTGAGAGGGGTCAAAAACGCTGAAGCCAGCACTGCTGCTGGAAAGTTCACACAGCAGGTCCTTAGACTTCATAAACATCCTCACGTTACTTAATCTAATAGTATCTAGTTTTGTGATAGTGCAAAGCAATCGTTATCTAACCCTCTTTCTGTGTTTTGCTATGTTACTTCTAATTTTACATCCCCTAACCCCTTATAAAAAGGAAAACTTTTGAAAAGCAATGGCACATTTCTTCTTTTTAAGGCTGCATTACTTGCAGTCACACACTAAACATCACTGTGTCAGAGTTTTGTCTTTCTTAATTAAAAATATCAGTTCACACTAAGTGAATTTCCAGTGTCAAACTCAGAAGCTTTTAACAACTTTAGCTTTGGCAACTGTTAGTTTTTAGAAATACCTATTAACACTGTTGCACCAAGCGTGGGAGGTGTGGCTAAAGAACTTGACCAGGACATATCTGGATCCACTTCTGCTCCCAGACTTTCCGAAATACGTTTTGGAGTTCTGACCTAGAAATATATTTAATAATTATTATTTCTATGCAAAATTCTAAATATCCTACTAAAGAAAAAGAAAAAAAAATGCAGGAATGAAATATTTACCTCCAAAAATTTTGGTGTGCAAAACAAGCTTCCATATGGTCCTAAAAAAACATTATGTATTAAGGACATGAAATAATACCCAAGGATTTATATCTACAGAGATCAGAGATCACCAAAAGTGAAAATACAAACCAGGCATATTACTTCTCTGAGGTGTTCTGTAGGTATTCCTTAAAATTGTTGGACTGCAAAACAAAACCAAATTAAAAAAATATTAATTTCCCTTCTCAATTTTTGAAAATAAGCAAATATTTCAGACATTACATATATTAACACTTCCATTATTTTCTTTCTTTGCAACCATGGCTATTTCCATAAGTGAAATGCAGATTTCTCCTAACCATCAGTCAGTATTTTAAACCTTACCATAAGTTTACCAGAAGGTGCAAAATGCTTCTTTCATGAAATAAGTTAATTTTCAGCGATGATGTCTGATAGTGTAACAGATTTCAATATAATCATGCATTTCATAATATGCTTTATGAAACTATGGAAATTGGCTTAACTGATTTTAATTAAATAATTAGTTTATTCTTATAACCAACATGATTACTTTGATCAGATTTATCTTAAGTATATCCATTTAAATGTAGAAATCAAGGTTATTATAATATTTACTGAGTTTTTTTTAGTAAACAGCTTTACAAATTACTACTTGAGAAGCACACAATATATCGCTACTACTCTTTCTTGCATTGGATGTTGAGGATTTGGTAAACTGAAATAAAGTCAACAAATGCCATATGCCAGCTGTGGTAGAGCAGGAAAATAGAAAGGAAGAACATCTAAAAGGAAGGAAGTTCTCAAAATCAACCTGTGTTTTATTTTCAGTTCACTTAACAACTTACAAGCATCATACACACACAAGATGTACAAGATTACTGACTGCTCTGAAGAAGTCTGCCAGTCAACTATGGTGATTTTAATATTTCTTTTTGCTTAAAATCTAGTTTATATTTGTATTCACATACTTAGCCTACCTAGCAGCAAGGCAGTTGCGGTAGGTACCAGCAGGAGAAGCAGGTATTTCATTTTCTTGATCTATTCTTCTTGGAATACTTGGGCTTATCAAATTCTCTTTGCCTACAACACAGAAGACAATAATCAACACAATCTTGTTGAAGTACAAGTAACAGTTTCGATTTTGAAGGTTAATATTCTAAAATATTATGCAATGTCCGATTTTTAGTTTAAAAAAAAACATCGAAACCAACAAACCACTATCTTTTCCTCTAGTGATTTGAACGTGTTCAAATTCTATACCCAAACAATGCTAAACACATTTCAAATAAATGGCCAAAAATGCTCTTTATGTCTATTAATTTGATATATACGTTTCAGTATGTTTCCTTTATATGATTCAAGTCCCATTTCCATTTTAGTATACTGTATTGTGCCTTTCTTATCACTGCAGCAGCTATCCTTACTGAACACACACAAACATGCATTTGAACCAGCTTCCTCTCCAATTTACTTAAGACACAAGCTTCTTGATTTGAATAAGCAGCATAAAGCAAAAATTATTCCTAGGACTGTTAGTGGAGACACTGTCACTCGTAGCAATAACTATTGACATGCTGTGCATCTCCAAGCACAAGAGAGCATGCCCACCAAAGCAGCAGAGTCTTCTGAATGGTGAGACCCTCACATGAAGCATCTACTCAAAAGAATTCCTACCCAGAAATTTCCAGTTAACTTCCTATCAGAAATTACACCTAGGTTTCTGCATTTCTCTCTGCTTCTCAGTCCCTGAATCAATACACGTGGTACAGTTGCATCCCAGTACCACATCCAAGTGAAATCCATCCATGCTCTTGTTTTGACGAGAAGGAAACTAAGGTACATGAGCCAGTCAGCTCCTTTCAAGAAAGCCAGCAGAATAAGATCTCGGGCCAGGCACAGGTAAGTATAGAAACTTTGGTAGCAGTCATCTTCCCATCCTTGGGAAGACGCACACTACTCAGGTATTTATATACATCTATTAGATGTCTTCTCAGCCTTCTCTTTACAAGACTAAACAGCCCCAGTTCTCTCAGTCTTTCTTCACAGGAGAGATGTTCAAGCCCCTTAATCATCCTCGTGGCCATGAACAAACACCAAGCACAAGTAACCTCTTTGAAGCAAAGTATCATGAAGTTCCCTTGGTTGCAATTTATGAAATGCTACCAGAATTCACTAGAGACTGAACACTGAGAAAGTCCAGAAGTCTGAATTTAGAAGAAACACCTTCTCGGCTGAGAATAAGTTGAGAAATAGTTCAGCAATAACCTTAAACACAAAGAGGGTAACAATATTCTACGGAAGCAGTGCTATATAGTATTTTTGAACAGTAGCACAGTTCCACGCATTTGAAGAGTTTGCTTTAGGGTCTAAGAACGATTCTGTTGCTTGTAACCTGTTTAGAAAAGCTTATCTTATTGTTAGGAGGGCATAGACACAGCAGATGTACAAATCAGATATTGCAGGAATGGAGTTAGATATTCTTCCACAGAAAAGATTCTTACACGCAGTTTTCTCTATTTAAAAAAATGTCTTCTCAAGTAGTATAGAATCACAGAATGTTGGGGGTTGGAAGGGACCTCTAGCGATCATCTAGTTCCTGCTAGAACAGGATCACCTTGTGCAGACCACACAGGAATGCATCCAGGTGGGTTTTGAAAATTTTCAGAGAAGATGACACCACAACCTCCCTGGGCAGCCTGTGCCAGTGCTCTGTCACCCTCACAGTAAAGAAGTTTCTCCTCATGTTGAGGTGGAACTTCCTGTGTTCTAACTTAAACCTTTTATTCCGTGTTCTATTGCTGGGCACCACTGAGAAGAAATTGTCCCCTTCCTCTTGACACCCACCCCACAGATATTTATATATGTCAATAAGGTCCCCTCTCAGCTGTCTCCTTTCAAGGCTAAACAGCCCCAGTTCTCTCAGTCTCTCTTCATAGGAGAGATGTTCAAGTCCCTTAATCATCTTCCTAGTTCTTGGCTGGACTCTCTCCAGTAGGTCCCTGTCTCTCTTGAACTGGGGAGCCCAAAACTGGACACAGTATTCCAGGTGTGGTCTCACCAGGGCAGAGCAGAGGGGGAAAATAACCTCCCTAGACCTGCTGGACACACTTTTCTTAATGCCCCCCAGGATCCCATTGGCCCTCTTGGCCACAAGGGCACATTGCTGTCCCATGGACAACTTACTGTCCACTAGGATTCCCAGGTCTTTCTCCATGGGGCTGTTTTCCAGCAGGACATTCCCTAATCTGTACTGGTGCCTGGTGCTATTCCTCCTCAGATGCACCCATAGGTATTATGGCTTGAAGGGACATCAAAAAGGAGCAGAGGGACATGTACTTTTATGAGGTACTTCTCATTGCATCAAAGTGGCAAGATTCCTTGTTTCCAAAAGGAAAAGTGTAACTTCTTTCCATGATTTACAGTTTTACCATCTCAAAGAGCTTAGTACTTCTAAATCTTCCTGTGAAAGGTTAAGGAGTGCCCTACAGATTGCTTATCCTGCTGAAGTATGAGGCGCTCTCTGGAAGAGATTTTCAGAGATTTTGTATAAAATACAAATCTCACTGCTATTAAAAAAAAAAAATCACTCTGATTCTCAGTCAGGTTACACTAATAAGCTCATATCTTCCTTATATTAACAGTATTTAGGGTATTAGGACCATGACTTAGATTTTCTACAGGGCACTTTTCATATACATTACCCCTCTATTGCAAGGCTGAATTCATTACTAAGATTACTTCCACATTTTTTACAGGTGATTTTCAAAAGCCTACTAATACAACCTTTTTACTGATACAATTGCTGCAGTAGCATTATCTATTACATTAATCATCGTCAGCTACCAAAACAAAAAGTTAAACAACAATAAAAAAAATAAAAAGCTTTTTGCTTCTGGGGGGCACAAGCACCCTCTAAGTACCACTTCAAAAATAAACAAAGATTACTCACTTGCTTCTATTTTTTTCTGGTCCAGCTCTTTTCCAGGAGAACAGTAAGGTGGCAATATCGTATTTTCTTCTTTAAAAATCAGTGGAGTTGATGCCAGCTGACTGCATGCGGAAGGTTTTGCCTTTGGAGTTTTAAAATATGTTTGATCAGGCCAGCCAAAGGGAACATCAAGTTCTCCTAACAATTTAGGTTCATATGAGGGTGCTTCTGCACTGAGTTCTTCAAACCAGTTGAGACTGATAGGCCCTAAGTCTTTGAATACAAACATACAGAAAAGCACATTTAAAAAACCCAAAACAAAAACAAAGGAAAAAAACCTGACAAATGCAAGCAAAGAACAAAAAATATAGAGTTCAGTATCTTCTTAAACCAGGTCATAAAACAGAACTCTTCATTCTATATGTAATACATTTAAGAGAAGACTGTAATCAGTTCTAAATTAATACAAAATTAATCCTCCACGCATGATGTGAAAACATACTAGGCATTTAAATGCTATCAGCACAATGCATTGCTCCTTCCATTGGCATATTTCAGTTTTGTTTCCAGATAGCTTTGAACTCTAATACCAGCAATGTATATAAGAAATGCCTGCCCAAATTCTCAGACCATTAACAAAACTAACCAAAGAGCACATAACTAATTCCAGTTTGTTTAACAAGCATACATCTGGCTTTTATTTTCTCTCTTACTTTATTCAGACTGGCAAGATAAACAGGTCCCTTTTAACATTAATAAATCATGCTACTACGGATGCATTTTGCAAACCACTAAACCTAACCTGCATGTGCAGACAGGAAGTCACAGCTAAAAAACAAGTACAAAAAAGCAAATGAGCACATATTATGAAACAAGGTACAAATAGACTCTTAAAGAAATAGATAAATAGTAGGTATCAGCAAATACAGATTTGAGGCCAGAAGAACAGCTAACAAGTTGCATAATGCTTTTCTATGGAACATACAGCAGCTATGTATAAAATATCAATGTCCAGAAAGCAACCCCAATAAAAATTGTTTACTGTAGAGAAGGTGTACCTGATTCACTGCAACGTGCCTTAAATACTTCAAAGAAAGTTGGTCTTTCGACAGGTTTGTAAGCCATTTTCTGACCCACACCATTACTGGGAGTGTTGTTGAAAAACCTGAGAAGAAATAAGAAAACACCTGTTGCAGCGCTGTTCTAACGTTGTGGGGCTGCAAGTCTCAAGCCTGCTTCCCTGCAATTTTTGGTGGGTGTGTCGTAACCCAGCCTGTTTCACTTTAGGACCCTGATGCTCGTGTTCAAACACAGCAGTGCTGACCACGGTATGAGAACAACAGTCAAGAGCCCAGGGAATTATACTAGACATATTAGAAACACTAAGCAAAATACAGGAGAAAAATCAAGATGGAAGGGAGCAGAACACTTTTGAGATTTTAAACAGAAACAAAAATTACTATATGTTAGGATAGAATATATACTGTTCATATGAACTCCTACATATATAGCATACGAACTATATAACTATATTTATACATATATAGCATACGAACTCCTACAACCACTACGACTTAAGTGCCAAGCACCTGATTTAAAGTTGCCTTCAAGTGGAGCAGACGCTGCCTGTTTCACAGTTCTGTTACAACACAGGGCTAAGACAGATTGACACACAACCTTGTCCTGTTTAACACATTTTTTTTTGCTTCCACCTGTAAAATCACTTTCCCGCGTGACGGTAGTTTTACACACGGGCATTAAAAAAAAACAAACCAAAAAAAAACCCACAAAAACCGCGGGGAGCAAACGCTACCCCGAGAAAGAAAGAACGTTTAAAACTGCCTCAGAAGTACATTCTGAAATAAGGTGAAGCCACCGATCCGCGCCGCTCCCCGTCAGGGCCGGGGGGCCTCAGGGACGGGCCCGACGCCTCCCGAGGCGAGAAGGGCGGCAGCGGGAGGGACCCCACCCCCGTAAACCCCCCCCTCCCAGCGAAGGGGCAGCTCCCAGGGCCGGGCGAAGCCACAGGCGGGGTGTTTACCTCCCTCCGGCCCCGCAGGCGGCAGGGCGGCCGCAGCATCGCCTCCCGCCCGGGGCGGGCGGGGCGACCTCTGCCCCGCAGAGATGGCGGCGGAGGTGAGGGAAGGAGGAAGCGGGTTGGGGGGGGTGGGGGGGGGCGGGAGGTTGCGGCGCTGCGACGCGGCCTCCCCGTTCGAAGTTTGGCGCCAACGCCGCCCCAAGCGCCTGCGCACTGAGAGAGAAAGAGCGCCCGCCCGCCCCTCGCGGGGAGGAGGCGGGGTAACGGGCACCGCCCGCCCCCAGCGCCGGGCCTGCGCCGTGCTGGGCGGGGCGAGGGGAGAGGGGTGGTGTGAGTGAGAAGTGGGTTCAACCTACGGCCCGTTTCTCACCGTACGGGAAGGGAGTGTCCTGGGCCAAGTGTCAGCCATCTGCTCGTCATAGAGTCGTTTGGGTTGGAAAAGAGTCCAAATGTTAACCCGACAATGCCACTAAATACGTCCCTAAGCACCACATCTACACACCCTTTGGGTATCTCCAGGTGTCTCCACCACTGCCCCAGGCAGCCTGTTCCAGTGCTCAGCAACTCTTTCAGTGAAGATGTTTTTCCTGACATCCAGGCTAAACCTCCTCTAGTGCACCCTGAGCCCGTTTCCACTTGCTTGTTACTTGGGAGAAGAGACCAGCCCCCACCTCACTAAAACAGCCTTTCAGGTAGTTGTAGAGAGCAGTAAGGTCTCCCCTCAGCCTCCCCCAGACTAAACAGTCCCAGTTCCCTCAGCTGCTCCACATAAGACTCCGCATAAGCTTTGTTGGCCTTCTCTGGACATGCTCCAGCACCAAAATGCCTTTCTTGCAGTGAGGGGCCCAAAACTGAACACAGTGCTCGAGCTGCAGCCTCACCAGTGCTGAGTACAGGGGCACGATCACTTCCCTACTCCTGCTAGACACACTACTTTTGGTACAGGCTGGGATGCTCTTGGACTTGGCCACCTGGGCACACTGCTGGCTCATGTTCAGCCGGCTGATTATCAACACCTCAAGTTCTTTTCCACCAGGAATCTCTTCAGCCACTCTTTCCCAAGCCCGTAGCGTTGTCTGGGGTTGTTGTGACCCAAGTGCAGGACCCGGCACTTGGCCTTATTCAGCCTCATACAATTGGCCTTGGCCCATCGATCCAGCCTGTCCAGGTGCTTCTGCAGATATTGAACAGAACTGTCCCCAACACTGAGCTCTGGGAAATGCCATTTGTGATCAGCTGCCAAATAGATTTAATTCCATTCACCACTTCTCTCTGGGCCTGGCTATCCAGACAGTGTTTGATCCAGCAGTGTGCGCCCGTCCAAGCCTTGGGCAGCCAGTGTCTCCAAGAAAATGCAGTGGGAAATGGTGTCAAAGGCTTTACTGAAGACCAGGGAGACAACATCCAGAGCCTTTTCCTCATCCGCTAAGTGAATCACCTTGTCATAGAAGGAGTTGGGTCAACATATTCCATCTCACTGTTTAATAGCAGTTAATGCCAGTGTCCCTGAAAGAAGCTCCTTAAAGTGATCAGCAGTACTGTGACGGAGTGTCACTGCCTGTGGAGGTCTCAACCACATCTTTTTAGTTGGATGGGGCTTGACACAGGAAATTATTATGGCTATTGATGTTATAATAAATATATTATTATCCTCCACGTAAATATCCATTCCTGTTTTGACTCCTGAAAGATCCTTGACCTCAGCAATCAGTCCATAAAGTAACTTCCAACTTGGGTGGAAAATTCTTCCTATCACAAATTTTGAGTTAGTGATCTTTCATATCAGCTGGATGTTCATCTGCTCTTGTGTTTTAAGGGGCTCCCTTACTACCTCACCATACCAGTCCTTATTTTACAGTTTACACACCATCTACTTACTCATCTGTCACGTTCTTCAGTGTCACTTTATGCAATATTTTTTCCATGTCCCTCCCCCTTCCAGGAAACTTCTTCAACTACTAATCCTGGAGTTTTCTGGGGAGGTGCAGTAGCTGGTTCTTCCCAAAGCCTTCCAGAGGAAGCCATACCGTTGTTATTAATGATAGCATGTAGTTTCCAAATTAATCTCCATCCCCTTTCCAAGGTACCTTAACAACTTACTCTTTGTGCGGCCACGCTGCAGTCATAAGTTTTAACTTGGTCATCTCGGTACCCTGGTTTTGCTTTGAGTTGATGCAAATGGTGCTTGGAAAACTCAAGCACAATGTGGAGCCTTGAGCCATCTTGCTTTTAACTACAATTAATGTGTTTCCTGAAGCTCAGTCCCTTTCTGTTCCATAGAAATGTTGTTTATTAGTGATTTGTGTCAGACACTTGAAAGGATCTTTTTTAAATATGCTGTGAATATTTAAAGGCAGTATGCTTACCAGCTCTTTTCTAGCCCACACCTTGTGGGCCTGTTGAATTTTTATAATGCAATGCTTTTATAAAGGTGGTGAGTAGTCATGAAAGAAATTGTTTCACATCACAGGAGGTCTAGGGATTTGGGGATTCTGCAGTCTCTAAAGACTCACATACACAGTCTGGATGACTTAATTATATTATTTTAACTATGTTACCTTAGAATTGAAATAGAGTGATATAGATATGGAAGAAGGACTATTAGTCTAATATGTAAGCACTTGTATTGCTAAAATTTATTTAATTGTAGAGGTATTAAGTCTTTTTTCCTGGTATAACTGCTTTCCCTACAGAGCACTGTACAAACTGAAGTGTATATGTGTGAAGTGTTTAGTCTGGAGAAGTGGAGACTCAGGGGGGACCTTATCACTCTCTACAACTGCTAGAAGGGAGGTTGTAGTCAGGTGGGGGTTGGGCTCTTCTCCCAGGCAACCAGTGACCTCAGGACAAGGGGGCATGGCCTGAAGCTGTGTCAGGGAAGGTTTAGGTTAGATATCGGGAAACATTTCCTCACAGAGAGGGTGATCAGCCATTGGAATGCACTGCCCAGGGAAGTGGTGGAGTCACCGTCCAGTCCCTGCAGATGTTTAAGGAGAGGCTGGATGTGGCACTTGGTGCCATGGTCTAGCCAGTGTGATGATGTTGGGACATAGGCTGGACTTGATGATCTCAGAGGTCTTTTCCAGCCTCAGTAATTCTGTGATTCTGTGTGTTCCATCTTTTCCTAAACCAACCCAGTTTACAGAAAAGCTCCATGTAGACAATCCCCAGGCAACGGAGCAACAGCGATCTAGAGACCTTTTAACACCTATACAGACTTCTTTCCAGAGATGCGATTGCCTGCAGTCTTTGCTCAGTTGTCTGTATGGTACCTAGTTTATCTGGGTTTTGTTAGTTTTCCAAACCCTCTTTTCCTTCTCTTAAGACCACAAACAGAAGGAGCTGTGAATAAGCCGGCTTCCCCTCACTGTGAAAGCCACAGTTGTCCCAGCTATGGCTGAATTATATATACTTATGTTTACAGGACCTTGCAGACATGCTACTTTTTTGAGCACTGATTCCTTCTCCTGGTTTGCACAGCTCTGTCAGGATATTCCTCCATTTACAGCTCCTGGGACTTCATCCAGCCTTGGATTTGTTATTGTAGCTCCTTGCCGTGGAGCTGCTTTTTCTAGTGGAGGCCTCAGAGGAAGGTCTCCAGGAGCAGAGCAAGCACAGGGCATGGCTGCTGGTGACCTCTGCGTAGACCTTGATCTTCTACAGGGCTCTTCATGAGGTGCACGATGGCCGGAGCAAGGGCTTTGCAGTCTGCATGTCCAGACCTCCCACACCGTGTACTCAGTGATAACCCCTGTCTCAGCCCAGGGAGCAGAGACAAGGTCAGCCCTCCCTTTGCAATTAATCCTCCCTCCACCCCCTGCTGGCCACACCAAGCTGGGGCCAATTTCTCTATCAATTACCAACAATTAGCAGCAGCTCTGCAGGTGAGATAAAAGCAGGGCAGGGAAGCAGCCAGGACTGACTTTTCCATGGTTTTAACCATGGAGGGCTTTGTTTATCCCTTCAGCACATACCAGAGCCTCAGGGGCAGCCTCACCCCAAACCGCAGCAGGGACCCAGCACTGAAGCAGCCCAGCTGGAAGCAGAGCAAGAGCGGTGGCATCAGCCCCTTCCTTGGGGGGCCCCTGAGCCCCATGCCCTCTGACTACCTTGAAGGCTACCGGCGGGCCCAGCTCCAGGCCCTGCTGTCACAGGTGAGCCCTGGGCTGACCCCAAGGCTGCACAGAGCCAGTACCAAGGAGGTGGGCGTGCAGGTGAACCTGCGCTCCGATGCAGCCGTGCAGTGCTCGCTGGGGCCACGCACGCTGCCCCTGGGACAGCCCCTCGGCCCCACCGCCCTTCGCACCAAGGGGCACCTCGCACTCTACTCACCTGTGCTGGACCGCCGCCTCTTCACGCTGCCCGAGGCTGCCGGACCTCGGGAAAAGGAGGAAGTGTCTGAAACAACACCTGAGGAGCAGAAGGTGGAGGATGCTATTGGGGAGCAGCAGGGGAGCCAGGCAGAGGCTGCTCTGCTGAGTGAGGAGAAGGTGGAGAAACTGAAGGAGGAGGCAGCAGCAGCCCCTAGACAGCGGGCTGTCTTCCAGGTGTGCAGGGTTTGGGACCTAGTGCAGCCTGCCTTGGGCGAGAGGGGTGGGGGATGAACCATGGAACAGATTAGAGGGAAACTGTAATGGGCTGGTGAAGCATTAGAGCAGATTGCCCAGGAAAGTGATGGAGTCACCGTCCCTCGAGGTGTTAAAAAAAAGTTTTGACCTGGCACTTTGGGACATGGTTTAGCGGTTGATAGTTTAGTTGGGTTGATGGTTGGACTTGATGATCTTAGAGGTCTTTTCCAACCTTAATGATTCTATGAAATCCTCTCTTGAGAGGGAAAAGGCACAGTGGTCCCCACCCTGGCCTCCCTCTTGCGTCTGTGCAGCTCCAAGTCAGCAGAGAGCTCTGTCTGCTCACAGCAGTGGGGTCTCCTGCCTGTGGTACAAGGTGGTGGCAATGGAGGAGCTGGGTTGGGGGCTCTCACAGTGCTGGAGGCTGCTCAGTCAACTTTCTCTCCACAGTTCTTGGAGCAGAAGTACGGCTATTTCCACTGTAAAAACTGCAAGACCAGATGGGAGAGCGCTTACGTGTGGTGCATTTCTGGAAGCAACAAGGTAGTTAAGTCATTTCTTGCCCCTGAGGCTTGTAAGAGTGGCACTGTCTATGACAAATCAGATCTTTTGACGCTGATCTGGGTATTTGCACTTGAATACCTTGAGTAAGTCTCTATAGTAACAGAACGTTTTGTGTTTTTTTTTTCAGGTGTACTTCAAGCAGCTCTGTCGAAAATGCCAGAAGGGCTTCAATCCCTATCGAGTGGAAGCAATCCAGTGCCAGGTGAGTTAAAGATTTTTGTCATATACTCTAATAGTTTACTGTTGTTTAATTTGATATTTATTTTATCTGGAAGAGAACTTGCTTTCATCAAAGTACTCAGAAATGTTACTTGGGAAAGGTGTGATGGGATCGGATTCCCTCCTCCTGCAGAAGGCTTACATGAACAGTTTTCTGTTCATACAGTGTTTTGCCGAGCTACGTGTAGGGTAGGGATTTGTGCTTCCAGGTGAGAAGCTTCTTACAGCTGAGCTCTGCAGTGTTTTCACCAAAAGAGCTCTTAAGTGTATCAGCCCAAATGTGTTGCTATGATTAAGGAAAACTAAATATCACTCTAATGTGAAGTGAGCACCTTTGATCTACTAATAAAATGTCTTATTTCTTAAGACCTGTTCAAAGACTCGTTGTTCCTGCCCTCAGAAGAAAAGACACATTGATCTTAAGAGACCTCATCGCCAAGAACTTTGCGGCCGCTGCAAAGACAAGAGGCTGTCCTGTGATAGCACTTACAGCTTCAAATACATTGTCTGATCCGTGTGCCCTCTTCTGTTTTGTACTTTGCCCTATGTCTGTCTCTTGCAGTGTTTTGACTTTAGGCTTTTGACCAGGCATTGGATAATGGATAAAGACTTTTGTATTTATATACAATGAAGTTATATACTTTATATGCTGTGAATAAAGATCAATAAAAGTTTGCATTAATTTGTTACCCTGTAGTTGCATTGTGCTGGCGTGAAAGAGGAAGGAAACAGACCCTATTTGATTTTCTAAATAACAGAGGCTTTGTTTTCAGTCTGCATTTACAGAATGCTAAGATTGAAACTGTAATAGCAAATTTTTCTTTCAATCATTCAAACTGAACTAGTGCAGAAAAGGCAAGCCTTTTGGAGAATGAAGGGATAAATGCATCTGCAGGTGTTTCTTCCCACTGCTCCTGTCAAATGTTTATGTATGTGTATAAAAAAAGTCACAGCAGTTTGATAATCAAAGTCTTACATTTTTCCCCTCATAGTCTTCTGGCAGGTAAGCTTCATATTTTTCAAGTGAGGACAGGAAAAACAAGGTGGGATAGCTGTGATGGAGGGTAACAATCTGGGATTTAATGTATCCCAAAAGAAGCAGAGCATGTTCCTCTTCAAATATAGGCTTGTGCCTCAGAAGCTTTCAGGTCATGTAAGGTACCTCCAGGGTAAGTGGTTTAAATATAACTAAAGCGAATAAATGAATATGCTTTTGAAGGAGACAAAATGCAGTTGGGGAACCCTAATTAACATACCAGTGTAGAAACGCAGTGTGGCATTGCTGCAGTTCATTTAATTCTAGGATGCTGCTGAGGCTGTGTTGGGAACATACTCATTTCTACTTACAAACGATGCTGCGAAAGCTGGCTAGTTTTACCTGTGAAGAAACAGAGTACTTTAGGGTGGAAATAACCTCTGGAGGTCTTCACACCCAGAGGAGGACCAAATGAATCAGGTTGCTGAAGGTAGTGTTTAAGGGATTGTACTCCACCTGCAGGGCAGTAACAAGGGCTGTACAGCAGGTGATCTGTCCTGGTCAGTATCTTTACCACGGACGTGGAAGAGGCAACAGCATGTACTTGTCAAGTTTGCAGGTGACACCAAACTGGGGGGGCCAGCTGAGGACAGTGCTGTCATTTGGAAAGCTCTCAGCTCACTGGAGGGATGGGCCAACAGGAGCCTTGTGATATTCAGCATGGACAAGAGGGAATTCTCTCCTGGATGGGGAGAACCCTTGGTAGTGACACAGACACTGGGTCCTTGGAGTTCGGTTGGTGAGCTGGGTGTGGGACCTGCAGGGGGCCCTGGCAGCAGCAACATCCTTGGCTGTATGAACAGAAGTAGAGTCACTGGAGCAGCAAAAGCGATCATCCCCCTTTACTCAGCATTCACTAGACCACATCAGGCTGACTGTATCCAGTGTTGGGCTCTTTATAAGAGAAATGTTGATTGACTGTAAGGAGTTCAGTGGAGGCTACCAAGCTGTGAGGAGCAGAGGACGAGTTGAAGGAATTATATGGTTTAGGGGTGAACTTGTAGTGTAGGGTTAATGGTTGTAGTGTAGGGTTAATGGTTGGACTTGATGATCCCAAGGGTCTTTTCCAACCTGAACTGTTCTATGATTCTATGAATTGGGCTTATTCAGTCTGAAGAAGCAAAGATTTCAGGGGGAGCTAACAGTAGCCTGCCAGGTTATGGTTATTCAGAAAAGATGGAGATAGGCCCTTCACTGTGGCTCATAGTAGTGGGCTGAGACAACAGACAGGAAATTAAACAAGATAGGTCCAGAGATAAAAGAAAAACTTTTCCACCATGAGAACAGTCAAGTAGAACAGGTTGTCCAGGGAGGCCGTACACTCTTCATCCTTAAATGCTTTCAAGACCCCATTGGGTGAAGGCCTGATCAACCTGATTTGGTCTCATGGTTGACCCTGTTTCCAATATTGGACTAGATGGCCTCCTCAGGTCCCTTCCAAACTGAAGTTTCCTGCGATTCTGTAAAATATCCACAAATTTACCAAGTGATAGAGTTGATCTCAACTCTCACTGGACACTAAAGTTTTAGCAGACTACCTTGACTACAGTTCAGAAGTGAAATACGTAACTGAATTTTGAAGACTTTGCTAACCACTGGAGACTATTCTACTCAAAAAATTAGCAACAACTGCTGCAGAGCTCAGTGCACTACAAAATGAGAAAACCTGTAAAAGAAATAGATTCCACCACTTTTCTGTATCAATACAAGTATTCTCCTGTAACTACAGACTGAAAAAAAAAAATCCTTGCATTTCTGCCTGGTTTCATTCAGTGTAATGCAAAGTTTCACCATAAATGGAGAAAAAGGTGTTTCTGGGGGGCTGCTGATCATGGATACCACCTACAACAGCACAAATTCAAACAAGAACACAACCTTCACAACAAGCACATACTCTGTTGTGATTATATATGTCTTTTATATTTTAGTTAAATGGATGTACTGATCCAAGTATCAACCAAAGTTACTTCACAAAAACGGTAAGTGTATTTACAGAGTGAATAAGTTACATAGTTGTCAGAATAAAAGTTTCAGATGTGCAACACATTTACATGCATACATTTAACACTGGACAGCAGTTAAATGTAAGAAAAAACATACAGGTATGACTTTTATATATACATTACAAATAAAATAAGACCTCTCTTTAAAAGAACTTAACATGAGAACTTGCATTTCACGTTAATATTTTTACTTTTTATAGTCAAAATTTATATTAAATAAAAATATGCATGCATAACAGTTCAAAAGATTTGACTCTGTGATGGACTTTCTCCTACAAAATGGCAAAGTTAAATTAGATCAACCATCCTCTAATAGTATAAATATATTCATAAAAGCAACCCTCTAGTAAAAAGCAGCCAAGGTCCTTAAAAAAAAAAAAAAAGAAAAAAATCTACCAAGACCATTTATGATGCTTGGGGGGCCTAAGAACAGACCTCTGCAATATGATCCAGTACCTTCAGAGACAGTATCCCAGTAACATTAGGAAATGTACTTCATAGCAGCTCGTTGTTTTAAGATACAGTAATCATATTCAAATTACAGTGTACATCAAACTGTAGTCCATTTACAATTTGTTTCATACACACAGGCGCTCAGCTTTCGACCAACAAGTTTGCGAGATTCTGTGGCCAGCTTCATTCTGCCCATCTTTCACTCAACCAAATAAGAAAAAAAACCAAAAGGAAAAAATGTACAATTCTTTTTTTTTTTAAACAAAAAAATATTATTTTGTGAAGGAAACATTGCACTTTCACCAACCTAAAATTAATTTGCTATAAAGGAAGTATTGTTCAGTGTAGTAGGCTTTGGTATGCAATGGAAGTCACTTCTTCAGTAGTGAGTTGCAGTTGCTCAGTGAAATGCTAACCGGTTTCTGTGCCACAGAGAACAAAGGATGTTGTCCCAGACGCTCTATGCTACCTTTGTCCTTACAGTATTGCTACACGTTTGAAGTTCAGCCCGTATCTTTTTAGAAGAAATCCTAAACGTAACAAGAGTGAGTACAGTTTGACCAAACCTTTGTAAGGCCGAGAAGACATCGAGCCACCTCACCCCAGCAGGGCAGCACGCCCAGCTTGCAAGAGGACACAAGAGTCCTGTCAGAGACTTGTGCCGGAAATGCTGGAGTCTGGAAGAAAAGTATTGATGACCCGGTAACTCTGAGCTCTGCGAATCATGTCGCGGATCTCTATGTTCAGTTCCATTAATTTGGTACAGATTTCAGTCAGGCTCTGGTTGGAGCCCACCAGTGCATAGGTGCCCGTCTGACCCAAGGTTTGGTGCCGGAAGTAAATGTTCAGTAGTGTCTGGACTTCATCATCAGAGCTACTTCCAAAGATATCATTGGGCCACAAAATCCTGCAATCAAACAGGAGAAGAATGTGCAGATCATTATGGGTTTAGCAGCACAGATGGAAATGAGCTGGCAGAGATCTCCAAAACGAGAGCCGACTCACACACGCTCATATGGCAAAAGCCAACTCACTGTTTTACGCTACTCATTTGTTACTCAGACTCTGGTATGAGGCACTGAAATCACATAAAAGCGCAAATCCTATTATTTAAAACTCATTCAAATAAGTGAAAGTGAAACTGGGCTGGATGTTAGCTGATGCCATACATACACCTGTAAGGAATTAGCTCTGCAAAAAGATTCTTAGCAGCCTGGCAGAAGTACTTTCTATCTACACGGTGTAATTGAACATTATAATTGTTGCAAGCATGCATGTATTACTGATTTGACATTGTTACTTGTGGCATACCCCTGCAAAAGTTAGTAAGTTAATGCCCCACCTCCCTCCGTGAAACATATTCAATTACGCTGACTCAGCACATTGCATTTAGTATAAAATTAGGGAGATAATAAACGCATACTTTCCCGATCACATGAAAGCCTAATATGAGCCATGTAGCAAAACTTGCCTGCATTCTCTTATTTGTCGGACAGCTTTAACAAGTTCATTGTTTTTCAAACACTCCAGCATGGACTGAATAGCTGCTTCGGTAGAGTTGAATGAGGGCTCAGATTCTGCTGTCTGAGGCTCCGCTGCGATGGCAGCAGTGGCATCCTTCAGATTTTTCTTCAGCTCACTCAGTTCTCTCGACATATTTAACAGCTGTTCAAAAGCGAAAGATGAGAGATGGGTATTTTCATTCTCCATAGGTGCCAATGGGAACAGGTATTTCAAGGCTGTTCTTATTAGTACATTAGACGTACACCTTATGGAAAAGAGCTCATTTTAACACGAGGCCATTTCTTGATCTCTGTTCTGTGCAATACAGGAAAAACACAAACTACAGATTTTCAAGCTTTGTGCTTCCTTTAACCCTATGCTGTATTTTTGGCTTACTAAAATGCAAGAGCACATCTAAACAATCTTTTGATTTTTCACCCCTGCTATTGCTGAAAATAAACTTGACTAACAGTATCGTTCTTGTGAAGTATTTTTCTGAAGATAAACAGATTTATCTAAAAACAATAGGCTATTTGGGTCAGAAGTGACAGTGTGCTGTGTCTAAAATATTTAAAGAAGAAAGCTTGTAAAAATCACAGAATACTCTTTTGGAGCATTAAGCTGATTTCAATTTGTTATCCAGAGAACAAGATCAGTGAGCACACTGCAGTCAAAATATAAAGCAGGTCTACGCTACACACCTTTGCTTGCTCCGGTATGAAACAATGCAAAACCATCTAATAATTGTCAAAAACTGCTGCTGATCTTTCTAGTATGATGAATATGCAACGGGGACAGTTTATGTGGCTGGGAATTACAGTACATTATTCCAGCAAAAACCTTAATTTTGCATCCACATTAAGATCAATTTACCAAATTATTTTGTTGTTTTCATGCTAACAAGTGCTCCTAGTCTAAGTGTCTCCACAAAGTCCAAATAAAATCAGTCATGATCTATTTCCTGTGTGTGAAGAAGGCTCATTGTTCCCTAAAAATTAAAGCCTCAATAAATATAAATCACTTTGAGCTGTCTGTGAGCCCTCACTACATGTAAAGTGGGTGAGTGAAGCCAAGATTCCATATATCATTCTAGTTTGTTACCACTGACTGAAGTGAATTGAAAACTGAATGTATAAAAGATCCCAGCCTCTGGAAGTACAGTGAATTAAAGAAAATACAGCGTCTCACTCTGTTTTAATGTAGATGCTGATGTATCAAAGGGTTTTGCCTGCAGACTTATATTCAGGGTGAAATAAGTGTAATCTTTGGTGTAAGTCAACAGAAAGAAAAATAGAAACATGAAAGAACAGTGGTATTTTTAGTGTAAGACTTTGTGTTTTGTTACGTACCTCTGGCATGGAACTGACTTCATGCACTTGTCCGATAAGTTTACAGTAGGACTGAAAAAGCAACAGCAGCTGGAAGTGCAGTTTATATAATCTCTGACACAGTTCCAGTTGCTAAGGAAAGATTTGTAGGAGAAGAAATAATTAACAAAGATCAGTGAGCTGGGATAATTTTCAATAACCAATAAAACACACTGAAATAGTTCAGTTCTCAAAAACCATTATTTTACTCAAGTATGATCATATACTATTTCAGCAAGCAAATAACATTTGTTCTTCTGCAAGTCACATAAAACATTTAAAATCAAAATTATGACGGCTAACTATCACGTAGCACACATCAGCATCAATCTTAAAGCAGTTTATATAGCCTAGCTTCAGTGTCTCCAGTTTGCAGCTGGAAAGAAAGCACAGGCAGAGTACAAGGGAAATGATTTTGCTGTGTGGTACACAAAACTCTTAAAAACTTCAGAAATGGTCAAAGATCTCTTCTGAGAGGATGGAAACCCAAAAGAGAAGCAATGAAGTCCAAGAGGGTCAAAGCTCCTGCCTGCTTCTCTGAGAGGTGAGGAAGAGAAGCAATAAATCCAGCCAGGAGTGAGAAGGGGGAAATGCCAGCTCTGCAGCTTGAAACTTCAGCTCACGGATTTTCCATCATCTTAAAGAAACCACACAACAAATGGATGGAGTTTAATGTGTAAGAGAACGTATGGCTTCTACAATTTATTCTCCCAGATTAAGTAGATACTGTTCTGTGAATACTAACTTGTTTTCTCCAGTGTAATGTGCAGCATGACACAAAAGGGTGTCAGACACATTGAAGTCATATGTGATGGGCACATCTGCCAGAGAACTCAAGTTAGTATGCTTACGGTTCTGGTATCCATGTCACTAGCAGGAAGGGGAATCTCATAGTTACACCGCTGTATCATGGTGGGTAAGGGAGGAATATTTGATCTTTGACAAATGACATAACAGAAAATTCTGCAGGTACAAGTCAGGGCTGACTCTTGACAAGCCCTGACTCTTGAGCAGGAAAGCCTAACAGACTTTGTATTTGATTTGTCTTCGCCTACAGACACACTGACCAAGGGTGGGCTCAGTGATCTTTCCATTTGCTGGGAGGAACTAGAGCAGAGTTTCATGCCAAACATGGCAAAAAAGAAGACAAAGCTATTAATGTCATTGCTTTCTTAAAGCACCTCATAAATGTTTAGCTACCAGCACGTACTTAAGCCATTTGCTGAATTGAGGTTTGTGCAAATGCCAACAAAAATAGTTACAAAATGTACTTTAAAAACATTAAAATGTTAATCTGATTGAAGTGTTTATTTACATATGGTTCAATATTTAAGTGCCAGGGTTTTTATTAATAAGCCAAAATTAGAAACATATCCTTAGCATTCCAGTTCTCAAAATTTCTGTACCAGCCAGATAAGGCTGAGGGGCTGAGTTCAGAAGAGAGGTTCTTTGGCAAATTTCAGCTTTGTTTGTCACGGAGGGGTGGACACCAACTACCCATCCATGAACAGTCCCCCAAGGGCACTGCCCAACCCAGGGAGAACTAGTTCCCGTCTCAAGAAGGTTTATGGAGGAGAGTGGGAGCAGAAGGAGATCACCAAGCTATTGGGTGTCAACCCAGAAGGGTTCATCCTGCTGAAGGCCGAGCAGACAGGGCTGCTCGCACCTCAACGTTGGTCTGCTACGGCAGAGGAGTTCAGCGCTGTAGATGTGCCCCGTCTGAGCTCTGTCCTCTTAGGGATAAACTGTTTCTGGTATCTGAATCGGTATATTTAATGTCTGTTACTGGTGAGTAGGGACAGAGTGCCCCTGTCCCAAATGGAAGGGAAGATTCCCAACAGACATGGTAGAACAGCAAAGCCCCACAGGAGCTGAAGGAAGGCCCACCAGATCTGTGGCGGGAATAAAAGGGAGGGAACAGATGTGCAACCCACTAGGACGGAACTGACTTGTGGGCAGGGACAAAACCTGTTGATGGCCAAGACAATGAAGAGGTGGGGTATGAGGAGTGCTGCCTGTTAAATAAACCCGCCTAGAGACACCACTCTCCATAAGAAACACTGCCAAGCTTGCATCTGTGTGGCTAACCGTTCTCCTCCCCCAAAAAAAGAGTGACTGTTTAGATACAACCTCCTGGAAATGGTTTTGGCTTCTGTTTTCCCTGGCACCATGCTTGGGCACATCAGGCGCTGGCCAGGACACCAGCCAGGGCAGGTGCTAATGGTCCAGCCCCACGCAGCCCTGAGGACACACACTGTCCCGTCCAATTCAACAGCAGGGACAGACACAGCCCCAGGTTCTTGAAGAGAGATCAAATCTACCCTATTCGAATTTTGGAGAACTGGCAACACTATGTAGCAGTTAAACACACATGTACTTGAAGTGTCAGGGAGTTAAAAATTAAATGAAAACCAGGACTTGACACAACTTAATTAAAAAAAATAACAACTTCATGATAGCTTGGCATGTAAAAGATATTTCTTTTAGTTCCTGGAGAGGACTAAAGAGTGGCTGTACTTGACGATCTCAGAGGTCCTTTCCAGCCTCAACAGTTCAACAATTCTGTGAACAAGAACTCAGTTTCACCCCTTTGGTTGCTAACCTGAATGAACACAAACTAAGGTCAAATTGAGGACTCAGGTTTGACTAACTCAGTATTTAGTTACCGTATCAAGCAACTCAATCCTTGTTCCTCCTGAACAAGTATTAGAAACCAATAGTGGTGAAACTATTCATCAACATATAAACAAAAACAATTTGAAATATAACTGTCAGCTATAAACTGTAGATTTTCATCAGAACAATTTGAAAACTATGAATTTCAAAGTAACATTTTTTTTTCCATTTTCAACTCATATCCATTTAAAGGTTTTTAAAAATCATAAAAATTTTATGTAAATGACCATTTAAAACAGCATATACAGGTGTCAGAATTTTGGTACAGTGTTTTTAGATTTCACAAAACACACCTTAGTAAATTATTTTAGTCACCGCATGTAGAACCACATATTCTAAAGGAAAATTATGACAAAAAAAGGAAAACATGCTCAGAAGTAGAACAGTAAAACTGGGGTATATTAGTCCATCTACAGATGGACAAAGAATACGAAAGAACTTCAACTTACTGCAAGAGATTCCATTTGCTAAACAGCAAGCATGGCACAGGAGAAAAGGAAAGGAAAGAAAGTATAGTGTCAGTGTACTGCATGCAATAGGAAGCACAGCCCATCTTTAATAGCATAACTTGTCAGCAGTATTAGCAACGCTTGCCTCAACTCGACAACCGGTTGGAAATACCACACATGCACAGCATTCTTAATGAAATCAAGCTTCAATTCTACTGGTAAACCCCAGTCTAAAAGTCCTCAGTTAGATCTCCAGATTTATTAGTTTTGATTTATCCCATTCAGTAGCTCAGGAACTTACAGTGAAGTTGCGTTAGGAAACTCTCAGAATGATACCATTAATTACATTTTCTTTCTTTGTTAATAAAAAGAGTTCATATTGCAAAGTACTCAAAAGATTAGGCATGGTTTTCAAATGATGAACAGAACTGAACATTGTTATTTATAAACATTTTGTTATTTATAAATAATTCTATTTTTGGCCATAATAGATCTAATGAAATTTCCAGCATAACCTTTGTGACTGCTGCGTTTATTACTTGGCACATTAGAATGGAAAATCTTTGCATATAACTTTTGTTATGACTATCATTAAGAAAAAAAAATCCACAGAAGATGCCAGTTTGGTTTCACTACATGGCAATGCCACAAGTTGAGACAGCTTTGTACTCCTTCCTCTCACCAGTTTTGTAGTTCTGGAGGTACTAAAATGTTAGTTTAAGTCCTGTAATAAAGGTTCTAATTGACCTATGTTAGCATTTCAAAGACTACGGGACTAAATTCTCTCCTCAGAAAAGTGTTCCTCTTTTCTTTGCCAAGAACTAACATTAGTGCTCTGTGTACATCGAATGCAGTTTTCCTTAGTTCCTATCTATTATATCCTTATGGCATTTTGGATGAAGAGTCATCATGTAAACGCTGTAACTAACAAACACAGAGACATCTGCCCAGTCACAGTCTGATGTCAGTGCATATGCACACAGTGTTAACAAACATTTGGCATTCTTATTAAATGATTTACCTTACCCTCAATCAAAGGTAGCAAACACAGAAATGTGAAATAATGCTAACCTTGTATAGCCTAACAAACTATTTGGGTCTGGTTTCTTTCCATGGGCCTTACTATTAAAAAATGGATGAAAAGTATTGTCCCAAATCCTGAACTGCTCTTCTATAAAAACACAACAAACTAAGCTTTAAGCTCTTGTGATATTTAATTTTATGCCTTTAACAGTGCTTGATTTTTTCTATTTAGTACTCTTGAAAAGCCCCTTTATACCTTGGCTTCCATGCAGTTCACATAAATTAAGCTTTGTAAAGTTAAATTCAAGATAAGAGGACAAGAGCAGACAGATCACAGTGCTCTAGTAAATTCACAGGTGTGTTGGCTTGTATTTTTCAAATCTTGTCTGTCTCTGTCTTAAGCTCTTCTTAAGTTGAGCATGCCACCAAGTTTCGTTTGGACTTTCAAAAATATTGGAATCCACATAAAATTTTTAATTTGCCAAGGAATTTACTTTAAAGAAGAGGAGAGGTGGGAGAATAATAAGTGAATTCTACAGTCTTTTTTTTTTTCCCAGAAATTACTGAGTTCTCTGTACTGCTTCCAAAACCAGGGCAAGACAAACAAAGAGGTGGGGAAGGGGTTTCACAGTACATGCAAAACTCTTCTTCACTGAAAGAAGATATACTGGATACAAGATCTCCCTAAACTGCTGATGTTAACTCCACATTGCTCTACAATTTCATGATTGTAACTTCTCTTCCTCCCTCTTTCAGCACAAAATGAAATATTCCTTGAAAGTTGAAAAGACACTAATTGTTGGACTAAGTGACATCTTTTTGACTTGACACTCCAGCAGACAAAAGCTTTTCCCATCATCTAGGGAAGAGGATATATACATACTAAGTTGTATATATACATATCAGAGAGAAAAAGAGAGATACAGCATATGCTGTGCATTCTTAAATATCCACTGGACTTGAATGACAGTAGAAACCATTCTGTCTGGAGAAATCTAAACCACAGCGTTGTTCCTCCTTTAGAAAATGAGGCCGATTGGCCTACCTGGGCCAATTTTATCTCTCTGGCAACTCATGGATCTGTCGAAACAGCACTCATAATCGGTTACTGATTATCAAGAATTTCCAACTTAATGAGACTCACTGTGCCTTGAGTTTTATTCTAACTCAACCCAGCTACAGATGACTGTGGTCCCAAGAGGTACACCTCCAGTCTTACCAGCAGCCTAGAGCAACTGAACCTTTAGCCACAGGGGAAACTCGTGGCAACAGGTATATTCTGATTTTTGGGGGCAAACTTGCATGGAGTGCAGCAGGTTTTAAATATCCTCTAACAGTCTGAGTTTGCAAAGCCCATATCCATTAGCTTATGGCGAGCTTTTGGGTGGACAAGTTGACTTTGGACTTGCAGAGTAAACTGAATGTCTCATTAGGACATAAAATACTTTTTGAATTAGTAGTGATGATTGTCAGGAAAAATAAGATCCTTCATGTATATTTTTTCTAGAAAACAAACCAACAAACTAAACCAGTCTTTGACTAGATTAAAAAAATACCTATTCACTAAAGTTGAAGAGTGTACGGATAGCTGTATCCAGCCAAGGCTGTTACAGCTGGACACACAGCACAACAGGACGTGCAGTTATCTTCTGTCTACAAATTGACTCCTGTGTCCTTGAGACTGTCACTCAACGTAGCATCAAAATTTACAAATCACAGATACATCCAGATCATGTAACCTGTGGCAATAATGAGGAGAGAAAGACATTCAGGGACACAAAGCTTTTACCCTATTTCAGAAAAGTTGCTAGCTCTAGTAGCTGACCTAGACTAGCTTCTATGACATAGTGTAATATAGCTTCTATTTCAAGCTTCTTTTATATCAGAATAAGCAATTTTTGCCTTTGCCCATTTTCAGTAACAGTAACAAACATCAACAAATCATGTGCAATTATTCTGAAATAAGATCTGATTAGAGAAACTGGTGCCAAGTTAGTTATCAGCATCAGCAGCCATTTGTGATGCAACCACTTGTGCGAATGCTGAACATGGTTTTATGTTTGTCTTGTCTGTAGAGGGGATTATTTTAACCTCAAGCTTTTTACCAGGTGGGGTGTTGTGGGAATATAAGATTTCTGCCTTCTGTAGAGCAAGGTGGTGTTTTTTTCTTCCTTGTTAAAATTTCTGCACATTTTCCAGAAGTAGCCTGGGTTTGTGCTTAGCTAAGATATTTATTTTTTTTTTTCATGCCAGAAGTTTTCAGCAGGATTTCCGGCCCCAGTCTAAGCCTCAGTGAGTTTAAGAGTTTAGGCAGGTTCCCTTGTGACTACTGCTATAAGACAGATTCTTTTTTCCCCTACAATATTAGATTCTTTATCCTTTCAAGTTGAGGGAGAAGAGGAGAGGAAAAATAAGAAAACAAATACTGGCCACTCAAAGAATAATTTTTTCTTTTCCATTCCTAATCACATTTCCTCAGTTTCCCCAGACTCTTCCTCCCATAACACTTTTGTTGAATGAACAGATTGTTCCTCAGGGAAAAGTTGCTTCAATTGACAGATGAATGAGAAGGGGGAAAAAGTTTGATCAAAGACCTATTATCCTGTCAACTTCCAAGGAATAATGCATTTTGAGCTGAAGGACCAAGGCTGAGGAGAATCTAAGGATTCCAGCAGGAGTGAGAAATGCTTCTTTCAGTCTCATTAACAGCAAAAATACTAACCCTGGCTTCCCAAAACACACATTTAATTCTGAAACAGAGAACTCAGTTAAAAAACCAACACAAGCAGAACATGACATTTATTAACTTTTAGATGCGTTTAGGCCAGCTATATGAGCTCATTTCATGGTTTACTCCTTCTCCTCAGCATTCTTTCTCCTCTACTTTTCCAAAAAGAAATGTAGATGTGTGATCCTCCATCCCATTCTGTGGCTTTCCAGAAGAGTGATGAAGAGGATAAATTAAGCTGTATACGGCAAGATATGTAACACCACAGGCTGAAGCCACACTTCAGGGTGTTGTGCATCAGTGGGGAGAGAAACCTTTGCACGTTCCTCTAGTTACACCTCCCTCTGTGTAGTTTATCTCCCTCTCCTGATGTACCTGCAGGAGAGGTAGCAGCACACATTCCAGGTCTCTCTTCATCAGATTTGAGAACAGTTCACTTGTAACCTCCCTGCACACCACGATAATTACAGAAGAGACAGTATCTTACTTAAATGCACTGTAAGGTGTCTGCACCTTCTGCTGCTGCCAATGCCAGGTGGGGGAAGAGTGAACTGTTTTCCCACTGCTTGTGATTACAGCCAGAGGATTTATTAGCAAATTAGATTTGCTAATAAAGTCAAGGAAGCCAAAATGCAGGGGTGGCAAGGATTTGGCATTCTTGGGAAATAAACAAAAAAGGCAGTTCAAAGACAGAAAGACGAATACATAGGGGTGGGAACAAGATTAAGATAAAAACAGAAGAAAATTAAGTAAATTGGGGGAGAAGACAGACGAACTGAAACCAACATATGAATAAACCAAGGTATTTGGAAAAATGGTTACAACAAGCAACTGTGTTTGCTGAAGATGTTATTTATTTTTTTTTAAGTTAAAATACATAGGAAGAGGTGATGTCACTTTTTCTACATGCTCCTGCTGCTTCCTTATTTTGGCTAATTCTCCCTACCTTCCTCTTTTTCCCATCCCTCCATTCTTCTTCTTCCTAAAGTGAAAACCCCCACAAAATAACATTTCTTAACCCATTCTACACCACTAAGATACCACCTATTTCCTATATTTAGTGTATCAAATAATGAATGCCTGCTGATGGTGCTGATTTCTGAAACTGAATCTTAACTGGAATCAACACACTACATATATATATATATACACACACACACACTTAGGTGTGTGTATATATGCACATGTGCATGTAAAACTTTTGTTCAGAAGTGATAAAGAGATCTTTTGCCTTAGCCACAAATACTTATCTACAGCATAAATAATTTCACTGGCCATTTTACAGTCATTATTTCCTAAGCACCAATCTAAGTGTATCTCAGCCAGGCAAGTTTTGCTGTTGGGCAGACCCAGTCTGTAACAGCCGTAGATAAAAGGGGTGTAACGCGGGAGCACAGTGCAACAGGCGTGATTTTGAGAGACACTGCGCTGTAGGAAACTGCTGCTACAACATCTTTATCAAAGAGAAAGCACACGCAACCCAGTCAGGGTTTAGTTCTGCTTCCTCATCTAGACTAGGAAGGCCCAAGTGTAGCCTCTGAATACTTCCCATTTCCTGTGGCCAGGACCAAGGCAACAGCAATACCTTTGGGCCTTGAGCCCAGGAAAGAGACAAAGAGGATGTATAGCAGGGTCTTCTGGGTCTGAGAGCAAGATATATTACACGTGTCACTTTACAGGAGAGAAATAATACCGCTCATTCATTACCTTTTCTTCCGAGTCCCCTGGCTGGCAGGTAATAACTCCATCTCGTGAGCCCCCAGCAAACGTTGCTTTGCAGTTTGCAAGCCACTGTTTTCAGAGAGAAATTGAAAGTAGATATAAGGCCTACAGTTTGATTTGAAGAAAGGCAAGCAGCATTTTAGTTTCACAGCACAGCGTGCGAGCAGATAAAATTTCACAATTGCACTTTTTGTTCACGTGGACTATGACAATTTGCTTTGACTGTCATTTAAAAAGTGTAGTCTTGATTTCTATTAGTATTTGAATTCCATAAAGCAATAAAATGAATTAATTACTGAACAGAGGAAAGGAGAGACTATGAATATTAAAATGCCAATGTTTCTAAAATCAATGGATACAATAGCTATTTTTTTAGTTCTGGTTTGTATGTTCAGAAAGAAACATTTAATGAAACCATTATCTGAAACATACTCTTCTGCTGCATATTAGTTTAAACAGATCTGACTGTATCTGCAGTCTCCTGACATAGTGTAAGCATGCACATGTACAAAACCAAGAACATAACATAATCCTGCATACCGAGAGTGTTGCTTCTTTTCTGTTGTTGTATGTGTCCAGGTACTCCTGCAGTTCTAAAACACTGAACTTCAGCTTTTCAAGAAGGCCACAAGAGAGCAGCTGGAGAAATGAAATCAAAACAGTTAGTACATGTCACTGTGAAAGAACAAAAAATATTAGCAGAGTACAAAGTATAGTAAAGATCTTGCAAAAGGATACTTAGATTTACAGATACTAATACCGAAAAATATTTATGCAAAAATATACATAAATAGAATACTGTACTGAAAACTCAACAGCAAAACTTGCACCTATTGTAATGTGGAACTTAAGCTGTGTTCTGTGTTTAACAGCTTTGCAGAGGACTTCCCTAAAATAAAGTACTGCACAAAGCTTAACGAGTTCATCTCCACAGCTCCCTGATGACATGAGGCACAGCTCTTCCATGGTCCCAGCAGTGGGCCCAACATCACACTTTGCAAGTTCCCACCTCTGTTCTTCTGCGTGAGGTCACGCTGTCCTGACGCTGTTGGATAAACGTGGGCCAAAACGAAAACAAAGGGAAGGGCCATCTCATTCATTCCCTAACATATATTCATTCCCTAACATATATTCATTCATTCGCTAACATATGCTTTTATCATCCAGCTCACATCACAGTTGACTCAAATAAAACCACTAAACATATTACCATATTTCATGCTGAACTAGGTAAAAAATAGCTCCTCCTTTTCCATTTGTGGAACCAACTGTGTCAGGTAGGCGCACCTGTTTTATATTTTTTTTTTGGCACACAGGCCCAACACGTCACAACTATTCTATGCTTCTATGATTCGATATTGCCCATCTGGCAGTAATTACCTAATAAAATAATATGGAAAATTACCATAAATATGGTTAAGAACATGAGATAAAAATTAGAAATGTGAGTACCTTTTCTGATTTATCTGTTCAAGAGTTACTCAAAAGTGAAACACCCAGTAGAATAAGACACCGCAATGCAGCACATGCCCTTTGAAAGAAAGATACTCACTGTTTCTGCATCTACAAAAAGGGTGGGACATTCTGAACATGTTGTTAACATCTGAGAAGACCTCACAAACTTGGAGCCTATTCCTCGCAGGTTGTCTCCCAAATAACTAGCTGCATCGCAGGTTAGGAAGCAGAATCTTTTCTGAATATTCTGGAAAACAAAATACAGTTTATTACATTCTTTACTCAAGAACAAGCTTCTTTCCGTCATCAACAAATGGCATGCTCCCTGTGGAGAACTGAACATCTGCTCAAGGATACTGAAAAAAGAGTTATGCTGCCGACAGTGTACAGCTGGGCAGCTGTGAAACTAATTACAGAATTCATAATAATCTACTACTGAAATACATACTTTCTTGTAAAAATGACTCAATCTTTATGAAGCCTTTTACCCACAGGTAGCTAATTATTTTCTTGGCTGTACAGAGTTAACAGAGTTGATCAGCACATTACTTTTTCTGCCCATTCCGGGCATTGTTTTCTTAGTATTCCATGTCAAGTGGCTAATCAGATAATATAATGGACATCCTAACGCCAAACAGCAGCTTTTGTTCTCCCCTGTGGGAAAAACCTTCTTACTAAAACTTTTCTGCTGCTTGGGAGGACTCCAGAAATATTGCGTTGCATCCGGGAATTATTATTCTCAAAAGATTTTTTGTGTGTTTTGAGTCCTAATCCAGTCTAGTTTTCCAGAAACATTCTAGTGCTGATACTCGCTTTTCAGTGACTAATACATAAAGTCAATAATAAATAGAAATAATATATTAGTCTTATGGGAACCGAAATAATGATATTGGTAAATACACAGCAGGTTTCACTGTCAACATGTATCTCACTAAGCCCAACTGTTCAGCAGGTGACAGTAACATGAAAACAATTTAAAAAGTAGAAGTATGCAACATTTTTATATGATTCATGCCATATTACCACAGCACAGGCATTGCTCTGAGGAATGTAGCTTTAGACCTGCATTGCTGTAAGCATCTCTTACTGTAGAGAAGTGCTTCCCAAATACCAGTCTGGATGACAGACATATAAATAGCCTGTTACTGCTGCTACACTGGAATATTGAACCTAAAATCAGGTGAGTAGAATTCAGACTTCATTGATAATGGAAACTGTTCGATTGAATGATTTTTTTTTTAAAAAGAGCTACATAAGCCCTCACGTTGTTGGCATGTTATACACTACCAGTAATTCATAAAATAGTTAGAGAAAAACTTCCTCTACAGACTAATTCCATAATTGCTTATTTATGAATCTCTCTCTAAAGGATCTGAATTGGCCATCTGAACACAGTTAAGACTGGAAAAACTGAAAGTTGTTTTACTATCTTTCTACCATCTTACTTCAGCACAGAAACAAAGCACAACATACGTCACTCAGCACACGGTTCAGATTCTTTGCCACAGTGAGTCTTTAGCAGAGGCAAGGGACTTTCACTGATTATCACCAAACCAGGTAAATGATTATTTTGACAAGCAATTAGCAGAATCATCTGAATTATAGGACTTGGCGATTGGAGATTGAGAGTTGGAGACGTACTACTATGATTTTATTCTGAAAAAGAAAGATTCAGTCCAAGCCTTAGTGAAATTGTTTCTGACAACTCTTCTGGCAAAGGAAAGAGAACTAGATTTGATCCTAAGTAAGAGAGAAGAGCCAGCTGAGAACACAAAAGTGGAAGGAAATTTAGAAAGATATGTTATGGAACAGAATCCAAGAGATGGTTGGAAAGGACCTCTGGAGAACATCTGATCGAACCTTCAATTCAAAGTGGAACTATAGTCAACACTAGATCAGGTCAGCCACGGTTTTGCCTAGATGAGTCTTGAAAGCTCCAAGGTCAGAGCTTCCTCAGGCTCTCTGGGTAACCTGTTCAGGTGCCACAATGCCCTCCTGGAGAAGAAGAACTGAGTTTATGAGTCTGAGGGAGCAAAGGAGACAGATTACAGAAGTAATACAACTGAATTCAAATCATTCGGAATTTGCAGGAAGAAGCCCATTAGAAAGAACTTCACAGGGAAAGGAGATAATGAGATGTGGCCATTCCTTTAGGAAAAGAAAGAGGGCAGAAGCACATTCTATACCACTAAAAGATAGAAAAAAATATTAAGACATATATCTGGCTGCATGACAAATATTTCACTCAGGCAAATACGCAAAAAAAAAGAAACTGAAACTGTGTTAATTTACTAACTTAGGTACCAAAACCAGCATGGCAATGTAGGCACAATAATCAGAGAGGGAGATGTTAAATCAACTAGTAAGAGAAAGACAGAATATTTTAGTAAATAGTCTTAGCAAACTAAAAATAATTAAGAGGAAGGCCAAGGAATCACAATGGAGATACATAGCTACTAATAGATGCTACTGAGAAGACTGTTTAATGCCTTTTTTTGCCTTATTGCTCCCAGAAGGGACATTTGTGTACAGGCAACAGTGAGATACCTTTGAAATCTCAAGTGAGGATAGAACTTGCTAGCAAGGCCTTGGTTATTTTTACATCTTTGAAGCTCAGGGAAATTCATGCAATGGCAGTTACAATACCGGCTAAAGAGATCTAGGAGCCATAGCAAATATCTTTGAGAACTCTTAGAAAACAGTGTTGTAAAAAACTTGAGGAAAGTGCTTATCTCAAAAAAACAAAAAATCAAGAGCAAAAGAATTAAACATAAAGTTGAGGAAACTGGGGAACATATAAGAAATTAATAACAGGCATTACAGACGTAATTAGATCAAATCACGTCAAGCCATTTAATTTTCATGAAAGGCTAAAATTTTCTATTGGGAGGAGAATCAATTGATATATTAATTCATTTACTCTCTTAGAAGTAAGACAAAGAAGCCCAGTCTAGAGGTAACTAGGTGTGCAAAACCATATTCAGAAGTTAATTATCAGCAGCTCACCATCCAACTGGAAAGATAAATTGGGTAGGATTCCACTGGGTACTGTCTCTGGCACTAATCAAATCATTAATGAAAATAATGAATAATGGAACACGCAACATGATTATTAAATGCATGCATGACTGAGCTGCAGGGGCTGCAAACTCCTCGGAAGCCAAAATCAGAATTCAGGCTGATCTTGGTAAAGAAGCAGTGCAGGGAAAAGAAGAAGGACAAGGTTGTACACTAGCATGAAACAATTCACAGAACACAGTCGGGATGAAGAATAACCAGGAAGGTAAAATTTTTTAGGACAAGATCTGCATGCTAGACTGGGTTACAAGTGGAAAATAAACTGTATTCTAATATACAGCAGATAATGGAGAGAAGTTTTTAAACAGGAATATCTTCTATAAAATGGGTAGTCCCCATAGCCAGTGCTGGTAAGAACTTAGGCTGAAATACAGAACCTTCTCTTGATTTTCAAGTAATACACAGACTAACTGAAGAGAGGCCATAGCAACAGTGAAAAGTTTAGAAAATATGACTTATGGGGAAGGTCAAAAGAACTGAGGTTAAGTTAGAGAAATTTAGGGTCAGTGAAGTCAGAGTAACAGTCTTCAAATATAAGCAGCAACTGCAAAGAAGAGAAGTACCACTGTGTATAGACCAAGAAGACATGGGCATAAAAGACAGGAAGAGAATTTTTCAAGCAGTAAGGAGAGTTAAGCATTGGACTACATTGCCCAGGAACATTATGAAGTTCCACCTCAGCCTAAAGTTTAAGAGTAGTCTAGAGAAAAAAGTTAAAACACATTTGAATGGATGAGGAATGAAAGTTACGGTTTATTCTGTCCTGGGCAAGATAAGGAATACGAACTCTTCAGGTCTCTTCCAGCATGGATCTACTCATGTATTCTAACAGTTCTAGTTTATTTTATGAAAATAACTTCCTCAAAGCATTTCAGTCATGGCTTCATCAGAAGTTGAGCAGTCTACTGTTTAGATTCAAGAAAATATGTTCTTCCTTTACTGCTTTCCTTCTCAGATATTCATAAAAGCAACAACCAATCTATAGCTAAGAACATAAATGTCTTGAATGGTGTTTTAAAGTATTAACAAGTGAAACAGTGAGAGACTGTACTTTGGTATATACATATAGTACTTCACTAAATATATTTATTTTCCAATTACATGGACTACCAGTTCCATACTAAATTATAAACTCAGCTATGGCCTTCTGGATGCAGATTACAGTGGCTGAAATCTTTCAAGCAAGGCCTGAACGCAGTAAAATGAGACTACTGTAAATAATAATGATAATGCCAATTGCCAACATACTATGCATATGTATATGCCTGCATATAGCGGCTGTGCTTTGTGTCAGTGTAAATAATAACAAAATATTCTCTGAAAGTTTTCCTCATAACCTCAGGTTTCCTTTTCTGGGAAGAGGACTTTGCATTAACAAAAGGGCTTCATTGTTGAACCTGCTTGCTAGCTCTCAAGTCTACTTGTCTTAGAACTGCTGGTCTGCTGGAAGACACTTGATTTGATGGAATATGAAGAGGCAGCCATCAAGATAATCCAGAGATCTCTGAGTTATGACTCATCTACAGGAAAAGTACTTCAATAATTTCAGGAATTTTAAACAAGTTTAGCATGTTGTGGGCAAACATCCAAGATACCATTAACTTGATGCAGACTGAAATGTAGGTGCCCTGGAAAATGCAACTCTTTCACTTCACTAAGTATTTAGTTGACAAGCTCCTCCAAACAAAGATTTTGTTTCACAGTTAAATATTTTGGCAGTATTTTGCATTGCAAGCTTAGCACATACTGGGCTTGTTTCTGAAACTTCCTGCTGGTGAGGGTCAAAAGTCTTTTAGAGGATGAGCAGCAAGGTTTGATGTTGGAAACAGAGTGCAGTCCCAGACAAACTGGGATTTTATGAAAATAATCTGGGAAAATAACACTCCTATGTTTTAAGCCTGAGGAAGAGAACAAAGCTATTTTTATAAACTAAAAATATGGCAGTGACTCCAGCTACAAAATTCTAATTTGTTGATACTATTAATAACTTTAATTTTTTTTTGTCACTGTTATTCAGGTTTTGCTGTCATTGAATTTTTTTTGAGAGCAGTATTGTAGCTGTCTCCTCCAGTATCAACTGAAGAAAATGAGTAGGCTATCTTCTGAATATAGGGCAAGAACAACAGCATATGCAGTGTGTGCATGCCAGGATTTGGAGTTAAACACATGCTTTATGAGTAATGCTTGGGTATTGCATTACACAATATTACGACTTAGTTTTCAGAAGTCACACCAGTTCTTTTTTCACCTCTTCAAGAAAACAAAAAGGACAAATAACTCTCAGAACATTTGAACAGGGCTATTAACTGCTAGGACTGACATAATGGCAGAAAAGCTGAAATACACATCATGAAGAAACACAGCACTAATTTTCAAAATTGAACTGTCATGCACTCAAGTCAGCAATGTTTTTTTTCCTTCCTAAAGGCTATTTATCAGCATTTTAAAAATGCCTATAGGGCACAGTGGTGTAATATTTAAAGGAGGATACGGTGTCCAGCTAGAGAATGCATGTGATTAACTCTGGTGAAGTACAGAGGAAACAGGACGGACAAGAGATTCTTATTTGTATGATGCTTCTTTCTTATAAGGATACTCCTAAAGATATGAAAGAGATTGTGTATTTAGTAGCAGGGTATCCATTGCTAATAATAGATTGTGTACTCTGAGATCACGAATTCAAACTCTGCATGAAGTTACCTGGTTGCTGCATCATGCTAAACATTCTGCGGCTGCCTCATATAAAGCAGGAAAAACAACTAGTAAAGGCTTTAAAATGAATTACAGGCAGAAACACTTATTCACAGTTTGTACACTGGACTCTTTTCTTTCCTTATTTTTGCACGCATACAGTTTTGGAAAGGAGAAGTGTATTTCTAGTCTTCAGACTCAAACCTGGAGTTTATGTTACATGATGGCAGCTGGATATTTTATTACTGGCCACACACAATCTAAGCATTTTGGGTTTGTATCATAAACTTATTTTCTCACCTTAAACAGGGAAGAGAACACATGAAATGTATAAACTGCACAGGAACCATCAGAGTCGCACATGAGCTGGTTGATATGGCTACGCCAGGCTTCTTCTGCATCATCACATGCTGCTGGCTGAAATGCAGCAAGGATGGCAGAAAAAAATGGTGAGGGAGGCGGGGAGGCATTTCGATCGACATCTGCAAAACTGAAGGAGAAAAGAAAAATAAACTGTGATGAAAAGAGAATACCAAAAAGGTGGCAGATAAAATACGCTATAGCAGAGAGATATAATCACAGGACCAATTCCAGCATCTTTCTAAAAATATACATGAACTCTCAAATTACTTTTGAAGGTTTGGAAGATATTGGCCACAATGAGAAAAACCTCCAAATCAGAATTCCTATCCTCAGGCCATTTTCATCTATCTTCGTCCATCCCAGAATACTTGAATTGTTTGGATGAACAAGGATGAAACTTCACAGGAGGATAAAGCCCATGAAGACAAACTCCTCTTCTGGGAAAACTTGGTTTTAATAATGTATAGCAGAACTACTGTAAAGTATATCAGTGGGTATAAATGTTATATATATTGACCTATTTGTTTTCCCCCAAATTTAATGGATTGGAGAAGATCGATCCATCCCTTCTCCACATTGTTCTTAGGACACAGCATTATTTTGGCACTCCATGGTCAGTCGACCAGGCTGACTATAATTTCTAAGTGGTACTAAGCTACTTGATCCTGTCTATTATCCTTTGGGACGCAGAAATACTTCCTATGGCTCCCAAGAACAGGACCTGTGATTCTGAAGCATGTGGCACACAGACAGAGAGTGAGCTGCTTTATATATCCTCATTCTTTCCATAAATACAGGCTAATTGCCATCTAACTCAGCATCCAAAATGTGAAAGAGCTCTCTAAGGCATGGAAATATCTTGGTGCTTTGTTGCAACATATACTAGGATTCAGCCACGCTGAGCAGCAGCCTCAAGAGTATACAGATGGGATTTTTTACAATATTGTGACTTCCTTAAGACCCATAAGAAATCAGAAGGATGAATAAGGGTTGAACTGTTGAACAGTTAACTAAGCAGGATTTCCATTGCTGCGTATCTTTGAAAATCCCTTTTTAAATTTTATTTTATTTTAGAATCATAGAATTCTTAGGTTGCAAAAAGACCTTTTAGATCACCAAGTCCAACTGTTAACGTAGCAATGCCAGGTCCACCACTAAACCACATCCCTAAGCACCAGATCTACACGTCTTTTAAATATATCCAGGGACTCAACCACTTCCCTGGTCAGCCTGTTCTAATGGTTGACAACCTTTTCCTAATATCCCATCTAAATCTTTCCTGGTGTAACTTGAGCCCATTTACTCTTGTCCTATCACTCGTTACATGGGAGAAGATTAAATATTTTACATATATAATGTCTAACTGCATAGATATAGGTAAAAATTGTACCTTGTTTTTTTCTAGAAGGAAAATCTTGTGGGTTTTTTGAGTTATGTGATAATTACATAGGTAATTAGGGCATTGTCTTCTCATCTCTCTAAATTCATGCATATTTTCTATTCATGAGTATTTTATAACTCTAGTGGTCAAAACAGTTATTCCATGAACTAACACCTTGTTACCACTTTGTTATACAGTACAAAAGAACTTTTATGAATAATAGCATATACAAGTACCTAGCAAGAGCAAACTGTTCCAGTCTGTCAACTTTCTCTTCAGTCTCTGTCATATCCAGACTAAGGCTATCGCTGCATTCAAATTGTCCAGGGAGTTCATTTGTAGACCCCGAAAGGTCATCCTCATGGCCTGCTGTATCTTGTTCTTCACGTACAGCTTCAACCTAGGGGAGTGAATGATGATGTCTTAGAAAACAGCAAATTAGTAAGTTAATTCCACTAAAAAATAGGCAGCGTTGAATGAAAAAAACACCGGACAACATGTTAAATTGCCCAGGTATAAAGTCACTGATCATAAATGACATGAATTAAGTTACACCTCTTAAAAGATACTGTATTTCCTTAACTTACTGTTTTGGATCAATACTACTTTTCTCCAATTTATTTTTTCTAGCAAGGACTTTCAGATTTCTATGTGTTTGGCAACACAGCAAGGAAGTATTTTTTTCAGGAAAAACAATAGAGTTCTCGTTACTGTTAGGCTGTCCTTGCCACTTATCACTTTGTATCATCCAAGAGTGTATTAAAGCCTCTCAAAATATACTGAAAACAATCACTGTCTGGAAGACTACATGCATGTTTAGAATTATTGTTAGCATGCCATTTACACAATAACTTCCACTCAAGCAGAATCCAAAGCAATCTATAGGCAATTAAAAGGATTACGCTTCTATCATTTCCTTCCTTTTACATCCATTAGCACCTAGCTCTTGCTTTCTTTTTTAAACTTTCCAATTTCTCTTGCATTTCTAGTTTGAACAAATTTTGTTTCAGTTTTAAGCTTGCAGCTTCTGTCTGCATCCTTCATAGCATCCTGCAAAGCAGTTCCTGTAGGGATGACGGCAGTGGGTAGCTCAAACTCTTGATCTTTTCTGTTTGTGGTATCTCATAGGGCGTGTGCTTATGCACATGTGCGTGTCCATCTATGTGTTGGGAGCTGGTAGGGAGGGAAATCCTTGGCAAGTGGAACTAAAAAAGAAAAGTGGACCTCTGCAGGTTACTGCTTGGATCCTACAGATAAACTCTGTGGATTTGCATTTCTAAAAATTAAACAAGACTTGTCTCGGAAAGGAGTAGGAGTCAGGTTTTTTGGTTTGTTTTCTTTTCTAAGTGAAAGGGATAGGAATATTCTGGAGTCCAAGGAAGATGAAATGAATCAGAGCACAAATCATCTTGCAAAGAGAAAGGAAAGCTATATGGCTAAATTACCAGAACAGGAACCAGAGCAGCCGGCACATTTTGATGGGATGGGATAAGGGAGTAAGAAAGAGGAAGCAAACACCTCACACCTACTTGAGTCCAACATGATGCCCAAAAAGCAAACCAAAAATTGGACTCCAAATATTTGTGCAGGATTGGAGTACACTTCCAGAAATCAATAAGTTTAGATAACTTGAAAAATATATTAAATAGTGTCATCTGAATCTTTGTATCCCTCATAGCATTATCCATCACTGCATTTTACTTCCTTATAAATACTCTCTTGATCTCTGACCACTAACTTAACAGAAAATATGTTTAACTGATTTTGTGTTGTTAACAATAATAGATGGATTTTGGCACTGAAATATATGAGAACAGGCCTACTTAATCAGTCTGTTGCTCTCGTTCACTGAATCTGTTTCCAATTCGAGGTGATATTTTTGGCTTTTGCTTATGATGCAACAACTAAGCATTTTTGTACAGCACTAAAGAAGTAACAAAAATTTTCCTCTGCATTGCTGACATACCATCAGCTCCCTGAAAATAAGAACTCAAGAGGGAAAGAAAAACAGAAAGAGCTCAGATTTGGTGTTATCAAAGTAAGTAACAATTATTTAGGTGCAAGTTTCAAGTTTTCTGACTAAAAATTGGATTTCTTCCTTCGAATAAATATAAACATGGGCATTTTAACTTTGTTTATATTGACTCCAATTTGTTTTGAGTAAAAATACAGAAATATGCATACTAGAAGAAAATATCTTTGAAGCAAAAAACGCTAAGGCAGCATTCTGTGTAAAGCTTATCAATTCAAACATCTTTGTAACACTAGCAAATCTCTGTCAGCTTGGTTATTAATTTCACCAATATCAGACCTTGCTCCAGATTATCTGAATTTACCTGTCAATCTCACAGGAAACTGTTGTAATTTTATATTCTTCACTTACTTTTCCCAAATCTTTGCATTTTTTGATGAACACTGGCACGTGGGTATTTGGGCATTAAAGAAATCTTCACAGTAAAGATTCTAAAACCCCAGGCGTATATGAAACTCATGAACTGTGATTTGCAATTCTTAATGTACACACCAATAACTAGGGCAGCTGGATGCATGAGATTAGCTGCAGTCACCACCTGCAAACGTATCTATTCTGGTTCCAGCTTCCTGAACTGAAACTCTGCCAACTTCTGCTGCTTACGGCCGTTATGCAGTAACTTGTCTACTGGCAGCTGTTTTGACAAATGATAATGAGCTTAGCTTTGCCACAATCATTATTTTGAGAGGTTCCCCTCCTTTCTTATCCTTACTCACATTTCCCTCCTCCTGTCCTTTCTTCCCCCCGGGGAGATTTCTAACACAAACAATTTGTTTTAATATTCAGCACAATTCCAACCTCCTTTTCTATGACCTCTTCACTAGAAGTTTCCATTACTTCTGTTATATGCAGTGCTAGCAGTCCAGTACCAATTTTTTGCATGGCTGCATTTCGAAGGGACCAAGGGCAAGAGCTGGAATCGAAACTGATGATTACACAAGACATATTCTTCCCCTGTGCCATTCTCTTACACCGCTCTTTCTGCAGAAGTCACCCAATTTAATCATGAGAGAGAAAGCTTTACTGGTAAAGCAACAGTGCCATTAAGGCACTAACCCACACACCCCCCACCCCAGATTATAACTCTGGAGAGATATTGAGAGGAGTAGGTTCACCTGATAGCTCACAAAAAATATTATCAAACAGAAAAGTAAAGAAACCGTCCCCCACATTGATAATAATTTATCAACCTTACTCTAAGTTCATCTTCTGATACAACTGTCTGAAATAAACGGTGCTGAACATGGTTGCTGTATCCTTGCAAATCCTGGCTCCCCACCCCCCCCAAGATGGCTTAATATTGCGGTCATGAATTTAAAATTTCTGAGTGTCTGCCAAAAGGCAAGAACTGAATCCAGTGCACACAGCTGTACAATAGGTCCCCACACACAAAAAAATCTCAGAGAATACGTGCATACACCCACCACATGAGTTGGCATATCTTTCTTTTAAATCAGCATGAAGAACAAAAGAATATTCCCTTAGGGTTGCAACTTGTACCCAGTTCATGAATTTGTCTTCCAATGAGCTTGTGTTTTAGTGCAATATACTTAAGAAATAATAAGTGAAATCTTTTAATGAAGAAAGTATAAGTAGAAAGGAAAGGAATGTGCAGACGCATATGAATGTATTGCACTATGCCATGACATACAGGAAGCCAGAATGTACAGATCAAACTCTGCATGAAAATATAAGTAAAATAAACTTGTAAAAGTGTTCTGTAAAATACAGACCAGTTGGAAAAGCATGTAAAAATGCATTCACCTTTGATTCTTCAGACACTTGGAGATTATTCATATCAGGCAAAGACACATCAAAGCTGGACGTTCCTATATTAAATTGATGAGGGTCTGCTGAGGTGGTGTCACACGATGTAGAAAGTGAGTCAATATGATTTGTATCCTCAGACGGGGAAAGAGTTATAATCTATTTAAAAGTCAACAATAGCACAGGATGAGTAAGTATACAGGAACCCTACCACACACTGCTTTTATGAACGTGCAAAGCAGGCACTGTCTTAAAGGGCAGTGACAGTGGCTTTTGTACATGCAGACATATTATAACCCATTCGATGTTTTGATCATAAAAATTGTACACAAACATCTCAGAGGTGAACAATGAAAACCTGACAGTTTTAGCAAATCGGAGTTTGTCTTACCTCTTTAAGTATTAGACACATGAGAAAGATCTACTACTGGCCAACTGTGCAAAATTGTCACATAGTAATTTGTGCAGAAAAGGGCAAACAATCATATCTGATGTTTCCTGTGTTTCGAATTTTGCATTAAAATTTCCATCACATTTGCAAATAAGGGAAAATTAACCAGCGACAATACCCCACACTGAGTGCCACCCCCCAGTTTCAGTTGATTAGACTGTACCTGGGCAAGAGGAAACTAAAAGCCCAGCTCACTTAAAAACACAACCCTATCTCCTTAAATCGAAACTCACAAGGTCCGAGTTCTCCAAGATTTGGCTGGTGGTCAGGTCCTCCTCCTCAGATGACTCATCGGAGTCCTCATGGTTCATTTTGTTCAGGCTGGGCGTGCTCCCGGAGAGCTGGCTCTCTTCCAGCAGCTGCATGTCACACTTGTCCAGGCTATCCAGGGACCGCCTGCGTACTCCCCAGTTGAAGTTGTCCATGCTCTCACCCTGAAATCACACGTAGGGTGAGCTTCCTTGATTTGCAACACATCCTATACAAGCCACTCGTCATTAGGTGAAAGTTAGCTCAAAAAATGTTTTTACGCAAAAATATAATACAAACTTGACGTAAGCATTATTTTGTTTGTTCACCTGGAGATAAGAGCAGAAGCATGGAAATGACAGTTAAATGAAGATTCATTCTTTTCAGTATTAGATGTTTTTCATGCATTTGCTGATTTAAGAATTTGTTCTTGTAAGTCCACACACCTCAATACCAGTAGAGCAATGACAGGCAAAAGAAAAGTTTGGAAGCAATTTTAAAGGATTTTTCTATGTTGTTTAAAAGTATTAGGAGCACAGTTCGTAACAGTGATTCAACTGTGAAAAATATGTTAAAGATTTTAGATGTTTTGCATTATATACATGACTATAATGATGAGTAGAGTTGAATGAACCCTGCATTTACACACAAAATGTAACAGCTAAAGCAGCACACCTCTTTAAACTTTTACTCTAGATCAAATTACTTATTTTTGTAACTTGAATTTGAATTGTTTGAAACTACACTTTGAGAATAACCTGATTAGCATTGCCTGAGTTTTCAAGTTTTAAAAAGGACACAATCTAATGGACCAAACATTTTATATTGACATTCAGATCTGATCCTACATGCAGCTACATAAAGCCAAGTGCATTAAGTAAATTGCAGAACTATTCGTTAGGCTGGTGAACTGATACAAAGATCACTTGATTTCTTTCATGTATACAAATTATAATTAGTTTTCCACCACTTTTCCATTTGTTTACAGTATGCATCTTCCAGTGGACTGTATCCCTTTTCCCTAATTGCACTAATTCTCTTGCTCCCTTCTTCAAGTCTAGCCACGCTTCCCCCCCGGCATGTCCAGAACCGCTTCTGTCACAGACCCACAGAGGCCAAAGGGGCCCTACACAGCATGAAAGGTCTAACGAGAATTATCCAGCTGCTGTGTTGGGTATTCCATCTAGGTAACATGGGAAGGAAATCTATAGAGAAAAACGTTTCTTTTTGAGGTTCAGGGCTGAGTGTTTAAAACAAGACTCTGTAAGTTGCAACACTCTTAAGCAAACGAAATGCTTAAAATTCAAGTTGACAGTGATCTTTTCCATACAAATTTAACAAAAATATAGTTCTGCCTAAAAGAAAGATCCTAGATATTACTATCAAATCATCAATTATGAGTATCTTGTGGGCTTATACAGATTAAAATTATGTGCAATCACAGAGACAGAGACCTCAGTTCAGTAAGGTCCCTTAAGTAGATTTGTAATTTTAAACACGAGTAATCCCCATTCAGGACTACTCAGACATTTACTGAATGAGGACTAAACTGCATAAAGTACAATTAATTCAGTTGCAATCTTGCCTCCTTAACAACAAACTTGCAGATCTTATTTTTCATCACTGCCCTTTAATGCATGTGGAATACGATTAGAAAGAAAGTTCAGTTTCACAACACTAAGCTCACTGTTCATGAATAAGTATGAGTAAAAAAGAAAAAAATACTTTTTTAGGAAAAAGACAATCCAGAAATGCAAGCCCTGTAATCCAGAAGAACATTTAGAACTAAGGAATGCACTATATTCAAGAGCAAAAGAACATGAAATTGTTACGAAGCCTGAGACATTATTGGAAGAACCCTGTGTTTTCATCCTGGGACTGGGATCCCATGGTGGTTTTGTGTGGGAAGAGAACAGAACACATCTAAGATTTGAGAAATTAGGTATCTTTAAATCATAAAAATGACTGCTCAGTTCCCAGCTATTTGTTTTAACAAATTCTTTCGTTGTCCATCCTCCCCTACAAACGCTGGAGGACACATGCAGCAATGACACATCCTCCACAAACATCAGTTACTGAACTAACAAATGACAAAATGACATAAATAAGCAAGCAAGCAAAGATGGTCATCATCACACCCTGATCCTCATGACGTCTAGTACAGATATCAGTAAACTTCACAGCACACGTCTATGGGAATATTTCTTGCTGCAGTCATGTCCTGCAATGTCTTAAAGAAGAATGCCAGCAAAAAGAAGAAAAATGAAAAGGAACACTTCCAGGACATGCAGTTAGAAGGGTGAAGAGAATTAAAAGTGAGGGAAAAGGGTAAGAGAGATGAAACGTGGTATAACTGGAATACCTATAGTATATTGGCTAGAGTAAGCTTGCTACAGGGGCACCCAGAATCCTGCTGAATTGAAACAAAAGGTCAACACGTGTCTACGAAGACGGCGTTGTTATTTTTATTGTCTGCTAGGCAACCTTTCTTTTACCGTTAACAAGAAGGAGGGAAGATGTATTTGAAGAGTGGCTGAAGGAACTGGGGCTGTTTAGCCTGGAGAAAAGGAGGCTGAGGGGAGACCTTATCGCTCTCTACAGCTACCTGAAAGGAGGCTGTAGCGAGGTGGGCGTTGGTCTCTTCTCCTAAATAACAAGCAATAGGACAAGAAGAAATGGCCTCAAGTTGCACCAGGGAAGGTTTAGATGGGATATTAGGAAAAATTTATTCATCAAAAGGGTTTTCAAGCACTGGAACAGACTTCCCAGGGAAGTGGTTGAGTTACTGGCCCTGGAGGTATTTAAAAGACATGTAGGTGTGCTGCTTAGGGATGTGGTTTAGTGGTGGACCTGGCATTGCTAGTTTAACAGTTGGACTTGATGATCTTAAAGGTCTTTTCCAGACGAAACTATGATTTTTTGAGAGGCTGTTCATTTTTTTCTACAGCTCTCTCTTACCTGAAAAGCCACTGGTAAAGATCAATCAATTCATAGAATTATAGAATGATTTGAGTTGGAAGGGACCTTAAAGATCAAAAGAAATCAGTCACTTATTATAAATGTGTCCGGCCAGCAGAGAGCTGGTACCACACAGAACATCCCACAATCATCACCCTCTGGGTAAAGGAGTGGACGTGCCCTTGCAGCCACTTTAAACTTTACGACAATCTGAGGGAAAGGAGAGACACAGAAAGGGCAGTAAAAAGAGAAGTAACCCCTTGTGGGGGGTCGGGAGAGCAGCATAGCTCCTCCATAGAGGCACTAAGAATCATGCAAAACTTCTTCCACACAAGTTTTTATCTGTGCTGTATTCACAAAGTCTGCAAAGTTAATGGAGTTGCACAAATATTGTAAGTTAGTGGCAAAAATATTGTGGAACTGCACAGTAAGGCACTTTTTCCATACGGCTGTATCTTTCAAAGCACAGGCATTCTGAGACAAAGAGTTTTTAGGGGTTGTGTTTGTGTAGCAACAGATGTACAAACTATCAGAAACAAATATGCAAAATACTGTTGTTGTCGATTTTGTGCAACTTATTACAATTCTCTGTAATTTCAGTTCTTTCTATATATTGATAAATTTCAAGTTTAGGTCTCAAACTGGCAATGATGTGTCTTCTCAGTTTTCTTCCCAGGGTTGTGCAAAGTTGGTTGGAGTATACAGTTGAATTAAATTAAGCTGTATGAATTAATTAATTTATTCAATTAAATTCAGGCTGGTAGGCAATGATAAAAACTTTCCGTAGAAGATTCTGGTACCAGCTTTAGGAAGATACTAACAGTAACCAATATATCACAATGAAAAGCTGGAAATTATATGCATCATTTGCCCATGGAAATAAGTGTCCCAAACTTTACTATACTATAACTAATGGAGTTCTTATTTTGTTTCTACGTATTATTTATGCACAAAGATACTAGAAGGCGAAATGGTTCAATCCGAAAAATGCTGACACTAGAACTAAGGTATTTTAAAATTTGTGAAGGCTGTTGAACATGTCAAAAACAAACCTAATATGAAGCAGAATTTTTGAAAGAAGACCTAAAAAATATTTTGAAAATTTTGAAAGAAGACCTCAAAAATATTTCTAACACTAGACAAAAAATGAAGCACCTGTCACAAGTCCAAGCACGCTCACATCCACCTATGCACACACTGAAGAAGGGGAGGGCAACAACAAAACTATCATGTTATTCTATAATACAAATTTGCAAGAAGGCAAAACATACGCTGGCACATCTGAGTTCAAGTAGCATTCTTACCTGAAGTTCCTGGGTAGCAGATTTAACAGATAGAAAAACAAATAGAAAGAATCTATGTAAAATTACTGTATTAAAGACCAACATCATAGACAAACATTTCCCTGCAATCGTAATTAACAATATCACAGAAACTTCAGCTATCTTTTCTTTTAAGTTTGAAAATGACTATTACTTGCTTTCATATCTTTACGAAATTTCAAACAAGTACATCTTGTGCTCTGGGGATGATACAACATCACTGGCTCGTTTAAAACATAAGTTTTTTTTTTGAAAGACTATGCTCTTACTAGCTTAGAGCTTTCTAACACTGTTTTATTCATGTTTATGAGTATATCAAATTCAACCCTGATGTAAATGATTCAGCTTAGTCATTAGAGAATTAGCCACTTACAACAGGTTTGAATTTGGCTAAAGTTTCTATTTAAAACAGTAGTAAGTCAGTTTGGACTAAACCTTGGAAGGCAAGGTCTCAGATCCATGGCAATTTAAAAACTGTATTAAGTTAAAGATGACATTTTTCCATTTTACTGTATATAAAGCTAGAGAAGTTTAGTATCTCTTCCATGAAGAACTTTGGACAATCAGTAATTACTAAGAAATTCCTGAATTTCACTCAACAAAAAACTACCATCTGTTATTCAGTCAAAATTGCAGTCCTTAGTCCTTGTAGTATCCTGAAGCAATTAAGACACAAAAATGATTGCAGACAGTATATTTTTTTGACAAAAAACCTGGCGTTGCTGTTTTATTGTTGTTTGAAACATCAAAGCTCCTTCATAATACTTGGCTAATGTATTTTCAACAATTGATGCCAACTGCTTTTCTGTTGTGGGTTTTTTTTTTTTATTTATTTAGCAAAGCCATGGGCAGCTGGGAGCCAAAATTAGTCTATTTTGGTATAGAGCTGACTTGGAAAATAAGGACTCTGTTACATCTCTTTCCATTTCTTCTTCCTTTCTCTTAATTGGAAAAAAAAGGAAATTCAGATGTACATGAGTTCACACCTGAGGGGTTTATTTACCTTCAAATCATTTTACTACAGTAATTCAACTAGGTTAAAACTTGATTATTTCTTCTTGTATACATGTTCTTCTCAGGGCTAAGAACATTGCCTGAGAGAATTTATGTTAAAAATCGAGTCCAGATTATGGCAAGGCATTTTATTAAACTGTTAGGTTTGCTGAACATCAGCATCTGAAGTATTTCAAAAGAGCTAACAATTCCTGAACTTTTAAGTAGTAACAAGATTGTTACACTTGTTTGGCAAGGGATATTCATTTTTGGCCCGTTCCACTCAAATAGGAAGAAATACTCCAAGTTTGATATAAGCAAGATTAAAGGGTGTAGCTCCCCAAAATTCAACAGTTCTTCAACTTTTTCCCTAAAGCAGTTTGAGCTCAAGGTGAGCTGACAGGCTTCACCTGTCAAGACTTGATCTGGGCCCTCAGGGTTCTGTTCAGCTCCTGTATGAAATGATGAAATCACGGATACCTATGCAGAGTGGAAGGTACATCTCTCTAAGCGTTAGTGATTTCATCAGCAGTTGCAGGAGTAACAACAGCCTGAAGGCCTGTATTCATGTTTTGGAGGGTTCCTCATGAAAGACCAGATTTGAAACAATTTCATTTAATGGCTTTTAATCAGCAAATAAATTTTCGTTAACTAGTTAGACCTTTAAAATTGGATTTAAAATAAATTCACTGAAAAGTAAATTCACTGAAACGGTACTAGAACAGAGGCTTTATCTTCCAGAAACAGTTTTGCAAAGTTTCCTAAAGCAGATTTCAGAAAGGAAGGGTGTGGTAGCCTCTTACTGTTATACTACTGAAATAAACACACTAAGCGAACAATATAAATAATCTGAACTCACAACTAACTTTATAGTTATACAGTTAAAGTTTTATGCAACAAGAAGAGGATAGTGTCTAGTAGAAAGAATATCAAACTGTTTTAGCAAGAAAAAGCTGTTTCAGAGAAAATATACTGTACCTCCCCATCTTCCAGCTCAACATCTAGGAAATCAAAGTCCCTAAAGACTCTGAATTGTTGTTCACTGTTTGAATCATCCATGTTCTCCTGCTCCCTTGTTCCGTCTTCTGAAGACACCAAGCTCGTCTGGTGCTCAATCAGATCCAAATCACCACAGGAAGAAAAAATCACCTACAATTCAAAGGATTTCTCTTGTAACAAACCGTTCCCTCTGGTTGTTTCTTCCTAAACGCTGTAATTGGTTATTCAGAAGACTGTATTTCCAGTACACACCTAATTCCTTCACTGAGTATTTTTAGAACACTCTTTATTATTTATGTTGGACAGGTGCCTTCAGATTAAACTTGTACAAAGAAACAACTTCATACTGCAGGAACACATCCAAGAATGTTACAGCTACCTCCTAATGGCTGCAGATTGATGTTGCCTGGATGTTTGTACACATTTATAGGAACAAATTTCAGAGAAGCTTAGCAAAGAAAATACTGTCAAGGGTATGAGATAACAAGTTAATAAAAAAAAATCTCTACCTTAAATGGTGTTCAAAAATAAACCGAGATTAGAAAATACAACAAGCTGTAATTTTTCCTTTCCTACTAAAAATAATTATACAAAAATAAGTTCATCAAAAAAATCTCCAGTTAAAATGATATTCAAAAATAAGTCAAGACTAGAAATCGCAACAAGCTGCAATTTTTCCTTTCCTACTAAAAATAATTATGTCTACAACTGAGCTGAAAAAATGCAAGTCCCTGTCTTGCAGAAATGAAGGACCTATTCACCATTATACAGGTGATATACAACATATTCAGAAACATTCAGAAATTTGTCTTTCTCTGCAGAAAACATTAAAAAACTATTTTAAGAGCTTCCTCCCCTGGATGATCTATTGCCCATTTCCTGGCACCAGATAACATTAATTTTTAAAGAGTAACATTAGAACTACTGTGTAACGGAAAATCAGTCACACTCTCCCTCAGTCTTATTTCTGTAATTTCATTTTTTACTTTATAAAGGTTCTAGATTGATAATACTCTCTAGCCACTGAGATGGCATAACTGAAACCCATTGCATCACAGATGTCTCTCAGCAAAACCATCTGTAGTTGTGTAAGTCATTCGTCTTTTGAGTGAGAAGGCCACTCACTCACTGGTCTGTATGCTTCGAAATGCAGCCTGGGACAGTAGAAATGACGATGATCATAACGTGACATGAAACTACGCAGATCAGGTCAGCAACTCTGGGACATTAAGTTCCTCACTTTTAAAGTTCAGGACCCAATGAAACAAAGAAATGGTCAATACAAGGCTACTTACTGAAGGGTTTTTACTCAGCCCAACTTCCTGACCACAGAGAGAGAGGACATGCACCAGTTTTTCCTTTGTCCTTTTCTAGAAAACAAGACATTTCTCAAGTGAGCATTTTCTTCAACCACCCATTCTCCCAGTGGCTAGAAACATACATAAGCAATTTTTAATTAGGAAGAACCAACGAAAGAATTAGTCATTAAGTGCTCAAAGGATTGATTTCAGCGCAACTATGCATATAAGGAAACATAAAAATAGCTGTTAATGACTTTGGTATTTATTATTTTTAAATTAGCCTATTAATTCCATTGAGCATAATAAGGAAACTTTTGATCATGCGCATCACTTCAAAAGCACCGTTCAGAAGCTTAAAATTAAGCACATGCATAATTTTTTTTTTTTCGGAATTTGGCCTGAGTCACTGCTATATTAAAATAAAAAGCAATAAATACATTTATTCTGCATGATTTTACTTTAACTGGCAGATGACCAAAATCAAGAAGGTGATCAAGCATTACTTTTAGGAAAACTGTTCCAGGAAATTCTTTTTACCTGATTTCTGAAGAAAACAATACTTAGAAAGTTGCACGTACTGTCTATCTGCTCTCCTGGCTAACATCTGAACTCACCTGTCATTCTTAGCTAAATCTGACCTAGGCTTAGAGATCTTAAAGAGATGCGTTTCCAGCTGGTTCAAAGACAAATACTGGCAGGAGGGAAGACAGACATAACTCAGTTAATTTCTGAGTCCAAGACAGACACTGAGCACACACAGCTCAGCCCTGCCCCAGCCATCTGAGAGCGCTGCAGAGGGCACAGGGGGCACAAGCATTAAAGAACCCAAGTGTGCTCTAATTCAGCTGCTCCGAGCGCAACTTGTCAGTGAATAGTGGGCCACTTAAAAGGAGTTTACCTGAGAGTACTGGGGTCTCTTCCAGCTCACAGGAACAAGGACGTTGGAGTTAGATCCTGATGAGGTTGAAGAAGTGCTTCGGGTGACAGCCATTGCTCTGGGTTTACCATCTCGTCCAGAAGAACTTTGCAGCTCATCATAGCGCCTCCCAATAATTGGAGTCTTAAACAGAGAGTAATTATTCACTAGTACTATACTCCAGGATGACCTTACAAAGGGACATATTGCTTAAGTTGCAGGAAAAAAATACTGTTAAATTCATGCACGCTGGTAAAACAAGGAGTGCACCAAATTTCATGTCACTTGGTATCCAGATTATTTTACACTGTGAACATCTGAGTAACAACTGCCATACTTAGTAGCTAGTGCTTATGTTCATGAATAATTAACACTTAAGTAACTATCAAATTATTTTCTAATACAAGAACTAGCAAAAAACCCAGAAAGCTTATGAAATGTATTTCACATCCATATTTCTTGCGGAAGGTTTTCAATGAGTTTCTCCTAAGAGTGCTGAACACTCCGGTCCTGTTCCAACAAACATGAAAATGCTTTTTTGGATGGACGATAGGATGGATACTCAGCATTTCCTAGAACTACATCTACATGAAACAGCAAGAAACTCTTTGTACAAACAGCACAATGTTCATACTTCCTTTTAACTTCAAAGTCTCACTGTTATCTATATGAAAAAATCTACAATGTTGCAAACAGTCCTGCAGGTTCATAACTATAAATAAATAGATTTGCCCATTAAAGTCAATGGACCATTCAGTTCTATAAAGTTAAAAGGTGTACAGGGTTTGCAGGATAGAGATGGGATGTAAAAGAGTTCAGTCAGAAGTCAGATAGTACTCTCTCAAAGGACATACTTCTGGGTTTAACAATCACAGAAAACATTGGCATCCAAGCATAAAACATTCACAGGGGGGTTTTATACGTGCAGTATACTTATATGTTAGAGTTGGCGTATCTTGGTTTTCCACCAGATAATTTTAAGTACAATTAATAATTCCTTCACAAAAAGAAATCTAGCAAAAATCTAGAAAGAGCATGGGTCATTATATATATCACTGTGAAAAAAAAATAACTTAAGAGACTTTCAGTTTGGTAATTTTCTTTCTTCTCTAATTTTTCAGCTATTCTTAAGGAGCTGCAACACATGTTTTAGGTTATCAGATAACAGAATTAAGGCATTAAGTAGAAGGATTACAAATAGTACCTCTGAAATATCAAAATGAAATTCTAAAGTCTTCCCTGGAAGCTCCTTGGAGGCACTGTTCCACACTCGATGTATCTCCATTTTTGAAAGATCGCTGTGTTGATAAGATGGCAAAACTAAACTGGCAGAACGAGAAACTACCAACTTCAGGATATTCAAGGCCTCTCTCCAGTGAATGCTCTAGAAATAGGTATATTTAATCAACAAACAGAAAGGAAGATCCACACATATTCAAGATTATTTACATTTAACAGTCTTTTTTTTTTTTGCCACATAATAAAAATGTGGAATTAGAATATTACTCTTTTTTTCTCTCTTTTGGACAGAATAATTCCAACAGCATAGACAAAGAAAAGACTTGACTAAGGTGTCATTGTCAGGGAACTGGCCTGCAACTTGGGAGACCTGAGTGCAAGACCAGCATGGCAAAGGATTTAAAATCTCCCACCTGACTGCCTCAATCAGTATGAATAAATATAAGGGCCATCGCCAAATTCCCATTTAAGAGAAAAGCTGACTTGACACAGGCTCCTTACAGCTGTGAATTCCTAGTAGAAACAGAGCTCGGCATCTTATCTGGGGATGCCCAGTCTATGAGGCATCAGGATGTTTATAAACTAGATACCACTCTGGACTGTCGCAGTCCTCCCTGCTAATCTGGTCTTAAATTCTTATAAAGAAAATCAGCTTGTGATAGCAAATGCTGCTAAGTTCCTATGTTAATATAAAGAAGACAGGCATTTACCTGCACGTATTTTTCAATGGTTTTTAGCACTTCCATGTTAAACTGTTTCACAGGAATAGCTGACAGGTCCATATAACTAAGAAGACTGTAGATCATCTGTAAGAGGGACTGCTGCATACTAGGAAGGCCCTTTTCTAGTAGCTGTTAGAAAAAAAACAAAGTAAAAATGACAAATTTTGAGACATTTCTTGTGGAAAAAGCTACTAGTTTCAAGAATACCATTTGTACTGTTCATCTCTCTTCACCCCCTTATTCTGCAGTGCCATTTTATGATCATTTTACAAGTGACGATGATACGTGTGAAATAAAAAATAAGTCGGTAGCGAAATGCCAGCCTGTTTTGATAATGAAACATACATTTATATATGCCTGCCCTAACTTATCCAGAAAACACATACAGCAGTTGAATAAACTGGTAGGTAAAATTTACACTATAATTGGGGAAGAACATGCAATAAAACCACTTCTGTGCTAGGAAAAGTAATTCTTGGGAAATAACAAGAACTTTGTCTCCTTTGCTGGTTAGAAAACTGTTCTAGGAACTTTATCTCTGAAAGCTTCTAATTTCCATTCCTGTCGGTATAAATTTGTTGTCAACAGAATCTTTTGACTTGAACAGCTCTTGGCCCTTAAACTCTAAACATTTGTGGATTGTGCCAGTTTTCACTTGTTCAGATGAGTACATGTGGTGGTTGATAGTCCAGTTATGTACTTAAATATATCATGAATTTGTAAAAAGAAAAAATACTTCAGTTTAAAACACCAACATCAGCTTAAAATGCATTTAGTAAAATAAGCATTCTTTTGCTGGCAGAAGTAACAAAAATAGCAGGAAGATGGAGTTGTGGTAACACATCATTTGGATCAGTGAGTTCCAGGACAAAGAGTTTCCACTGTATTTGTAAGAAGAAATCATGATTGTTTCAGTCCTTTTCTTCTATTTGTTTTTTTCACTCTGGTCCTTATGAACTGTTCGGAAGAAATGTGGATTATTCTCTTCTTAGTGTGCGGTAACTGTCTGGATTTTGGGATCCACACTCCATTAGCAACATTTGTCCCCTTTCTGAAGCAGCAACTAACCTGGAACTAGGTGGAGAGCAGAGACTGCTCCTTCAAGGGCTGCCTAGGTTGCTGCTGCTGATTGATGAGGCTGCTGGGGTGCTACCACAGAAGGCAGTTCCCTTTGCCCGTCCAAATCCGGCAGCAGGTGAGAAGAGATACTCAGCTCTTAAGCTATGTTGGTCAGCCAAATAAATGTTTTTTGTGTCCACTGAGGAAATAAAGAAGGCATTTCACAAGCCGTGTCTGATAGACAAGCTGTTAATGGGATAATGCCTGATCTCGTGCATTACATGTAGATGTGGTGCTTAGGGACACGGTTTAGTGGTGGACCTGATACCACAAGGTTAATGCTTGGACACAATGATCTTAAAAAGGTCTTTTCCAACCTGAACAGCTCTATGATTCTATACTTCTACTTGCAACCCAGACGTTTTAATCTGTAGTGATTCCTTGGTTGTGAACAGGTTACAAATACTCATGCTTCTATCACAAGCAATCCTCGAACAAGGAGGAGGACGAAACATCTACCATGAGCACATTACTATGCACTGTGTGGTTTCTTGTCCATCCTTCTGCATTAATAGCATTGGCTATTTAAGTGCAAGCAAGATCTTGGACTCAGTGAATCGCTAGTTTAACATGTGATCCATGTCAATTCAGATGTGTTCCTAGAAGGATTGTGCTCTCATGGTACAAGGTCGATTTCTTAAAATACAAAAATCTAACAAAAAAATCAAAGCAAGCTTAATATGTTTGTATGCTGATTTTGGTAGTTCTACTACAGGTTCAAAGTTCTACTGCAATATTAAATAGTGGTTTTTCCTCATCTGTAGACTGAGATCCCCAAGCATTTTTCCAGAAGAAATAATTTTTCAAGGATGGAGCTGTAATATGTAAACCTGAGTAAGAAGCATTGCTTGTCATTGTAAGGTTTGGATAAGACCACAGTTGAAATGTCTTGGTTTATGCCAGGATCATACTCCTAGCTGACAAGCAGTTACCTGCCATCAAAGAGGTTAAATGCAGATTTTTGTCTGAATGGCAGTAATTGAAGTTTTTGCCTTCTGCTGAGAGCATTTGTCCTCATAGTCTTAATTTGTGGTAGAAAGTCCCCATCTAAAGGTATACCTGTGTGTTTGGAGGGGTCACTGCTGCAACAGAGATTTCCTTTATAATTCTTAAGCCCTGCATGTCTCACAATTTTTCTCCAGCCCAAGCACTGGGGACTGAGGCAGAATTGTTAAACCTTGAGGCTCTGTAACCAATGCTGATTGCCTAGTGGGACTGTTAACCCACTTGGCTTTACCTACTGACAGTATAGCCCACAGTTACTTTATAGGAGACAGGATCACAATGTTTATCCTGGTCTGGGGATTAACTAAGGAGAAGAGGGGAAACATATTCTGAATGCTGAAAAAATCATTTTCATGGCCACAGCAGGCTGAACAAGATGGTTTCTTGTCTCTTGCTCCTCCCCTAGACTGGCAGCTGCCCTATGCCCATATAAATACTCCCCAGACATGACTCAACAGAGCTGTAGTCAGTGTAAATACAGAGAAAGGAAGTTGTGCTTACTGCTCTCTCATCCTGTGATGATGGTGCTATGTGAGGAATGTGCCTTAATTATGGTCAAAGGCCTGCCTGACTCGCTGTTAATACAGCAGTGTGGTACCAACCTATAGCAAGGGGGAAGTGCAAAGAGTCTCCAGACACACATGTAAACCTGGGGGGGCTAGATCATGTGCAATGGCCTTTGTGGAGAAGCTGCAGCATTAGTAACTGTACATCTATGTACAGTTGCACTGAAGGGAAAATAGAAGGGGAAACATTTTCCCAAGGCTGGGAAAGCAAAGGAGAAAGACTTTAAACCTCAATTTTTAAAGCATTTGTTTATTAGGAACACACGTTTCTGCTGTAAGGGAGACATTTGACTCTGGAGGATTCAGAGTTGTTTGAAGAGCTAAGAGGTCCTTAGGGTTTTTTAGTTTGAAAACAGACTGAAAAATCTCAAGGTCCCATTTTAGTCTCCTACAAGAGAGTCATGGCTTTTACCATCAGTTAGGATCTGATGTGACTGTTTACTTAGAGCCTCCATGTACAAACAAGGTGAGAGTTTGCAGCTTGAGGTAGCAGGGCCAAGTTTGCTCTGAAGTCTTGAGTAAGTGTGGGAGCACAGCCTGACCTCTCAGACTCTTGAAAACCTGTGGACAGCAAGTATCAGAGATGACTACAGAGTTTTTGTAGATCTTTTGGCAAAGGGGAGAATGAATCTGCTCCAAAAAAACCCAAAGCTGCAATAAAGAAGCTAGTGAATTTATGTCATGAATACAGAAGTGTCTTCTGCCAGGGTGAGAGAAGAGACTGAAAGCATCTCACTACAGCAGGGGAGCGAAGGGATAAGTCTGAGAATCCCACAAGAAAATGGTGTCCTTATACTGATATGACACAAGAGGTGGAAGATCAAGTGTCTTTAAGGTGAAGAGTAGAAATGAGCCTTGGATACCCAGCTGCATCAGCTCTGGGCTTCACACATGAGAAATGTTAGGAGGAAGTGATGAGCACAGGGGAAAATCTGAGCAGCAAGATGATCCCATTTAGTGTTAGAGGAAGGCACATACCTTTATATCAAAAACCAGATCCTTATACAGCAGATCATATCTTATTTATGTTGCTAAACCCTTCTGGAACTAGTCCTTCTCTTATTTTCCTCAGTGGGATCTAAATAAATACTGTCCAGTTTCTCTTGTTCACATCTGTCCAACTGATGACTGAAGCTTCTTTAAGATGTACCAGCCCCTTGAGATCTTTACTTTGATTTCTTATAGTAATTCCATATCTTTTTCTGCTAATTTCTGCTTTTTATTCTTTATAAACAACAGCTACAAAGAGGCCCCAGTAATCTGCAGGTAGACTTCAGCTCTTTGGATTGTTAGGCAACAGAAGAGTTAAAACACTAAAAAGTTTTGAAAACTTACCTCAGCCAAATACGTAACCATACTCAAAGTAGTATCAGCAAATGCTTCATGGAGGTAACGGCAAACCACATTTACCCAGGTAGCACAATCCCTTGTATAGCTGTGTGTTTTATAAAGGGTCATGACATGTGCAAGATTTGATAGCTTGGGGTTCTTCTCCTCCAAACAAACCTAAACAGAAATGTGAAAACACATTAAGAAAAAGGCAACTGCACTTACAGCGTTTGAGGATGTACAAAACAGTAAATAACTTTGATACCTGAGCAATCCTTTCTGCTATATCTTTACAAAACTGGTTTGGGCTGTCAAAATGCTGAATTAAATGGGGTAGGAGACACAAAACGTTCAGTGGAAAACCTGGAACAGTAAAAAAACAGAACAAAGAATGTATATTTTAGACAGCAAGGGTCACAGTTATCTCTGAGCTGGTGTTTGTGTGAGGTCACAGTTTCAGTATTATGTTAGCCATAAACTCATACAGACTCTTGTCAAGTTGTTCATGCCACTTGCCGAGCCACATTTGTCTAAAAGGGGCCTTGCTTTGAAAAGTCAGTACATCATTTAGGCAACAGTACCGTTATAAAGCATGAACCTAATTCTGCAAACTCTACCACACAAACAGGCATTTACATATCTCACAAAAGCATATATTTTATTCCTATTAGAGAGCATGTTTATCTTTTCCACTTAACTAGCTTACTGACAGTCTTAATTGGTGGCATTTTCATTACTGCTGCTAAAACACAAAAAAGAAATTCAATAACTATTAATAAATGAACAACTGTTTTGATCAAGCAGCCAGGCACAGCTTCCATTTGAAGTTAACAAAAATAATGAATCAAAATTAGGATATAGCTGGACAGATGAGACTACTCAAATGGGTGTGTCTGAAGCTAGGAGACGGGTCCTGCACCAAGTGCCAGCTGCTGTCATTACGTAAGGGCTCTGGAGCTGGGATTCAGCTCTTCTGCATCAACTCACAGCTCGAGGTAGCAGGGAGCTATAACAAAAGCTGCTCCAGTTCAGGTGGGAGCTCAGAAGTCAAGAAATTGTGTTTGGACACAATCTGTTTTTGGAAGTGAAAGAATCTGGTCTATAAAAATAACTTCCTAGTCATTCTTTCCTTCTCATTCTACACAACTGAACAAGTTGCCTAAAGTAGGAGTGTTATGTCCCTATACTCAGGGAAAAGCTACCTCCATGTGGTACCATCACAGCCCATGAGCAACTTGCACAGTGGAAGTCTGGAACACTGGTACCACACAGGTCCTTGGAGATGGGCAGGGTGCTCATGGCATTCATCCCCTTACTCTGTGTCTATTTGTTATGACTTAATTGTGAAGCCCGCACAGTTATCTCAAGATGCATGTTTCTGATTGAAACTGGGTAATGATCTGGATCAATACAGAAACTGTCTTCAAGAAACCTAATTTAGAAGTGATCACAACCTCAGCTAAATAGTTGGGAATTTCAAAATGTTACCTTATTTCCTTATAACCCAGAACTCTCTCCTCACTCACTAATGTGCTACTGTAGTTGTAAAAGTATTGGACAAAAAGTGTACAAGAGTTTTCAATATTTCTGGAAACAGGGAAAATCATATGAAGCATTAATTCAAAATCAAGTAATTTGAAATATTCTGAAAATAATTCAGTGGAAAAACTAGTCAAAATAGTTTCCAGAAAGTCTGACAGTATCTCCTTACCTATGCTTACTTTGTCAGCACTCAGAAACTTTATAGGCTGCTAACTCCTAGAAATGAAATGCTAAATACCACATGACTGCTTCCCTCCAAAACCTTATTGTGCAATAGATTCACATTTCAGAAACATTATATTGCTGTGAAATTTGCAAAAAGTCCACCGAGCTCAAAGCAGAAGCACATTACACTATTGGTTTTGTTCACATAGCCTAATGAGGTTGTCATCAAGTGTCAAAGCAGCGGAAACTGGAAGAGGGAAGTTTTACCTATAGCTTGAGAGGAATCCACCATGGATATTCGAGACACTGGTGTCAGTAAACTGAAGAGCTGTAGTGTGAGATCGGTGGTAGTAAGGGAGGTGAATCCTTTCAGGAGTAGCTGCTGAAGCCCAGAGAAGTCTGCCCACTTCAGCTGCCCTTGCAACTTCTCTAACTTCTCCCGGTTTTCAGCTTTATCTAGTGGCAGATGAGCCAGAAGTTTATTCAGTAACCGCAGTGCCATCAGATACTCAAACTCAAAATCGGATTCCATCAAAGCCACAGCAACCCAAAAGATGGTGGCCAGTAGGTTGGTTGGATTGTTAATATGGGATGGGTCAGTGAGACTGTCCTTCAGAGAAGATGAACTTCTTGTTTTAGAGGACAGGCCTTGTTGGGTGCATGCCTGAATTCTGTCCAGTGTGGCACTGCGTGGTGGGTCTGAGGACTTGTCCACATCTCCAAACTTTTTGGGTACAGAGAAGCTCCTCTGGTGCCTGCTTCGTTCAGCAGTGGCTGTACTACCACTTGCAGGATTCACGTTCAGCTGTCCTGTGCTCTTTCGGCTTGCAGTCAGCTTGGTGTTTGATGTTAAATCCGGCGAAGATGAACTGAAACCAAAATATGTAACGTAGATTGTAATGTGTGAATGCACAGCTTGAAACTTGTACATACTGGATGTGAGCTAAGTATTTATCGTACTGTAAATAAATATTTAAATAGGAAAAGTAGAACACCATACTGTTTATTGCAGACTGTCTGTCTTTTCCACAAGTGCCAACAAGCTGACATGGCACTGCACCAAACCAGAGCACAATAGCCTACACTTTAGATAGGTAAGAACAACACGGGGATAAGAAATACAGAGCTGTGAAGAGACTTGTGGAAATGACCATAAAATGGGGAAGTGGTAGAACTGAAAACAATTTTGGTCTCTAAAATTCCCTCCTCAGTGGAGCAAGCCCTGAACCTGTCCCAGCTGGCAGGCAAAATGCACAATGGCTCACTGGCTACTGTGAGAAGTGTGGACAGAAAATAAGCGTATCTTAAGCAGAACCACAAATATGCCACATTATCCTCAAGTAACCTGTCATGCGGCTGCCTAGGTTCTTGCTAGTACGGGTCCTTCAGAAACCTTGTTGGCATTTCAGCCTGCCCTGCCAGTATCCTAAGATCTCTTCAAGATGGTTTGAAGTGTTCCAGTTTCAGACTGATGCCTCCTCATAGACTATTGTGTGATGATACAGACAATGCCTATCAATTATCTGTACAGATGAACACACTGTGTTGACACATGCAAGGCAAGTTTATCCAAGCTATTTCCTGACTCTTTGGTCCCATGTACTACTGTCTATAATATTTGAAGAGGATCTTATGGAATCAGTAGTGTCAGGGTAAAGAATATTGCACCGCACTGCTTTCTGGAGTGTTCTGCTCCATCTTTCTCTTTCCTGAAATGTGCAATACTTTTGTTCTGCCATTGCAGTAAAATTCATAGCACCCTGCCTACTAGCTTCAGAAATTACAGCCCTTGTTTTTCTGTTCTGCATGTAAAGCATGGCAACTTAAGGACATTTTTCAAAAATGTTCCCTATTCTGTTCTTGCTATTAGGAGTCAGACATACATTAATCTCCCTCACTATTGTCAACAGCTGTGTTACAGCAGGAGCCTACAATTTTCCTCCATGTACTTTAAGGCGAAGGGTCTCACAGTAATGGTCTACATGTCTGGCAAAATCCATGGGTTATGTACACATGGGACAAAATTCTCCCTAGTTCTTTTGAGAAGAACAAACCATGATCATTTACTTCTTGGGGAATACATCATCTGAGAATGATGACAGGTTGTATGAAACCAGTATTAAAAAATCACGTTTCTTCCCAGATATGTTTTCAAATATACGGTACAAAGGTGCAAAACCCACAGTATTTTTAAAGGATGTTAAACTAAGGCAAAATTCACAATGCACTGCAAAGTCCCATTAGTTCTATCAACATTATTTCAACTATTGCAAAATTTGGCTGAGATGTGCTCTTAGTCTAGTTTTCTGAATGTTACAAAGGAGCTCACTCTTCTCAAAATTATTTTATGCTGTCAGACTGCAGAACTGCACATTTAATATCACAAGACTCTGAAAAAACAGATATAGTTAGAACAGACTCTTACCGTGATAACACCGTCAAAAGATCACTGTTCTTCAAACAGTCAGACAGATTATCCACGGCAGCTTCCAAAGTAAGTAGTGCCTCCATCACATACCCCTAGCAATGCACGAGGTTAACCATTTCAACAAAAGACATTCAAAAAGTGAACATTTGAAAATCTTCAGTTCATAAATGGAATAAGGACCTACTAAAAACCCTATAATTTCTCCTGAAAAAGAACAACACTCACATCAATGCCAGTGCCCTGAACATTAAAATGTCACTACAAACATGTTTTATTTTCTGCCTCTGAATGATTTATGAAGCCATGCAAGAAGGGCACGTATCTCATCAGGGAACTGGTAATGGCATACAGAACCCCTGACTTGCAGGTCACTGATATAAATTCTGCACAGGCAGTTGTGACAGAATATTACTGTCATCTTGTGGCAGTTTCATTACCTGTGCAAAATACAGAGGTGATGTGAGTCCATTTCGTATTAAGAGCTAGTAGTTCTCTTTATTAAGTCTTGAATCTCACAATAAATAGTCTCCGATAGTAAAATTTCTGTCTGTTTAGCTAAATCAAGTGAACATCGCAGTTCACTAAGAGAGGACTGGATCAAATTAGGTCAGTGTAAGCTTCCTGTCGTTATGTGTGGTGTGGATTTCTCCATTTCTTCAAGATGTTGACATTTGAGAAATGAGGTGGTACCTACTTCACGTTGTTAGATTACATCAGTAGATAGGGTGATGGGCTCCTTAAGCACAAATTAATGATGTGAAAAGGGAAAAAATGGTCATCATGAAGATTTCATTCTGAGTGATGTTTAATAAGTGTTTTCTAGTTGTTCTCTTTAGAGCTAACAGCCTGACGAAGGCTTTCCTAAGGTCCATATGGATTCAGTAAACTCAGACGTAACCACTTCTAAGGCCACATTCTACTTTGCATTACTTGATTTCAGAACACCTTGTTAAAATAGTAATTTTAAATGAAGCATACAACAAATCAACAGTACTAAGAAGTATTAGGTACACACGCATACCTGAATCTCATCTCCATGCTCTCCAATAACTTCCACCAATCTTGACAGGAGGTCAGACAATGCATGTGCAGAAAGGGGCTGCTTTAGGGCCCTGAATATCTGGAAAGAGCGACCCGCATAATGTCTTGAAGAGCTTGAAAGAGCTGTTTGTAAAGCAACTTCACTCAGATGCTGCTCCAAATGAAAACCTAAGCCAAAAAATAGTACATTAATTTTATTTTTTTTTTTAATGACAGACTTTACTGTGGGTCAGAAACAGGATGAACCAACTCTGTGAGGAGGATATGCACTAGTGTATCCTGAAAACCCTGTAAGAAATGGAGATGCAGACATGTCTGTTTGGGAAAATTTCCCACTGCTTACATTTATTTCACACAGAATGTAGGAAAATCAACTGCAAAATCAAAATTGTGAGTCTGCAAATATTTGTGTGCAAACCCCTGAAATTCTTTATCTGATTTAAATTCTTTTACAATTCCTGGACAAAGTCATCTACTATTCTGGCTGGCAGCAATACAGTAACTTCTGAACACTCCCAAATCTAGAGACAAGCTGAATTAGGAGTCCTTCTATTATCTTCAGAAGACTTTGGATAATATCTTAATTATAAATACTAACGCTGCCTTCTGCTTTGATCTTGGAAGATATGTAAACAGTGACTGTGCTGGTTTTCAAAGTACAATCAGAACATTTCCTAGGCTCCAAAACCATAAAAAATTAACACTGAACTTTCATCAGCAAAAGAAATTTAACAAAGTACATTTACTTAGTAACCATACCAACAGGACATGGAGGAACTTTTATGTGACAGACTCAATCAGGAGGCTTCCTACCAACTACTTTGAAGAAACATTCAATTTAACACTCAGCCACACTCTAGTCTGATTTTTTTTAAAAGCAATTCTTTCATATGTCATACATCCTTGTTAAGATGTACAATATGCCATGCTTCGGCACAAGCAGGTCACAAAATAAACATTCAGTGTGACTTTAAGGGAATATTCTTTTAGTTAGGAAAGGAAAAAAAACTTACTACCTGATTTGGAATCTTTAAATACAGATACAACGTGACGCAGAAAATTAGTAAGTTGCTCAGCACTCTTGGTGTTCTGATTTTTAGGTGTGATATCTTCATGGCACCAAAGTGGACCAAATGCCCTTAAAGAAACAGATAATGAAGTGCAAAATTTCTTAAAGTTATAAGAAATAATCAGTTAAAATATATAAACTGTAAAGGCGACTAGATATTTCCAGGGCTATAGCCTGGAAAACAGGTAACTGAACAGAAGTTTATAAGCAAAATACAAGCAAATAATTATTCCTATGATGTATCTTACAAAACCTCTCTTTTAAGATGTTAGAGAGCAGCATAAACAAATCCCTGCCCTTTAATTTAACACTGTGTCTAGGATCTGCTGGATGGAGTCGTAGTTAATACTAGTTTCACCATGGCCTTTTATTATGCCCTTTACACTTCTTATCTAGTTTTATAATAATAAAACTATCTTCTTCCATTAATTCATTGTTGAACATAATATTATCAGTCAATTAAACATTTCATTACTGTCAGGTAAAGTTTTTTTGGTTTTCCTGGCACCATAGTGCTTTTAAGTACCTATCCACTCCTATAAACATCAATAAAAGAGGAATGGGAGTCTGCAATTACTATGAAAGCTCTGCCATTTTCCTTTGAGTCTTTTAAGTTGCTACAGATAATTGTAGAGAAGACATGGAAGTATGTATTTCAAGCACAAACGTAACCTCTGGTTATCTCCGTTACCTGGTTGTCAGAAACTCAATTAATTTGTTTGCTTTCTCATCTGTTTCAGCAGCAGTGTCCATGTCCTCAACCTCTTGGGTAATCTGTGGGAGATTTCCACTGCTGCCTCCCAGACTGATACTGGAGGAGGTGGAGCTGGAGCTCAAGCCAGAGTCTGGCACCGGAGATGACTGGTATTCCCGCAGAAAGTCAAAGCCACCTGCGAGCCGTAAGCGAGGAGATAAAAGTGGAATGCACTGTTGGGTCAGCGTTACAGATTAAAGGGTCTGCCAAGCAGCTCCTTTCAGAATTATCTGCAGAAACCTTCTACTGGAAAGCACAGAACACAAGAACCCTCAAATGCCAATGGGAGTGAAAATGGTACCGTGTTTCTAAATGTGCAGAACCCAACATAAAAATATCAAAGTCAAGATTTTATTATTTTTTTTTTAATGCACGAGGGCTACAGTACTGGAAAAACAAATATTTCAGGGCATTTTATATTCAGAAGTATGACTTTTCGTAAAGTCAGTTTTGAAGGTGGCTAAGTGCATGCAAAGTTGGCCTCACTTTTCTGGGCTAGTCTGATGGGGAAAAAACCTCTGCATTTTTAGGACAATGGTGTTGTCCTAATTTTACAAATGTAAAATGTAACGGAAACCAAGACAGAAATGTTTAAGGCTTATGTTCAACACCTTCAGTAACTGTCAACACTGGACTACTCACCCTAAAAACTTCCAGAGTTAAGATTAAAGATCTGAGTAAGGGTTCTGCTAGATCAAAAGATTGCCACACAACTTCACAGCCGAAATTAGAAACTAAGACCTGTTTTCTCAAGGTTAGACTGCTGGTCATCTTAGGCTCTACACACAACAGAAAAACTGGCCTTGTGAGAAAACTGGGAGCAGAAGGGCCTCCCTACTGACAGAATCCATTGTAGGTCAGAAGAATCTTAGTTTAGTTGCCTGACATTATGTGGAGTGAACTTGAACTGAAGTATTTGCAGTCAGGATTCTTTGCTATAGCTACTCACCCACACTCTCCCTCCTTAGATGCTCAAAAAAGAATCCAAATACAAAGTTTTGATAACTGCTTGGACCTGAGAGGTCCAGACACAGGGTAACAATTATTTTTTTCAGACACAGGAATGAAAACAGTCATTTTTGGCAGAAAAGCAGTAATATAATTTCAATCTAAGAATTTTATTGCGTATTTAATAATTCATGGGCATGCATTGGAAAAGAGATCTACACAACTTAAAATAGGAAATTCACATACGAGGTATTTTTGCACAGATGGTATTCAAAATGAAACCTCAATGGTCAGCCTAATTCATTAATTTAAAATACCTATTCCTTCTACTCATTATTTTTTTCTCTCACAAAAAATAATAATCAATTCAAAAGAAATGTTCTTCATAAAGCCAAAATATTTATTACTTTTGGTTATATTCCTAAAGAACCACACAAATGCCACAGATTTGCCAATTTTTCCTTTTCATTTCTCACTGTATGGCAAAGCTTCTCACCCTCTCCCATATCCGTATCCAGTCCTGCCTCCATAGCTCTACATTGGTTCTGCAATTCCTTCAAATCTCAACAACACGCTTGTTTTGGTACTACTACAAGACAATAGTGAATCTAGCTAGTAGCTTTCTACAAACTGTTCCAAACCAAGCCCTTAGAACCAAGTAAGTTGCTAAAAGTAAACAAAACACCAACCTCAGTCAAGGTCTGAAGTAAGGCTCCTAATGCTAAATCAGATTTCAGGACAGAAATTAAGTGTATCTGTGATATAAAGGAGGGTGCGTATCATGTGAAATTTAACCTAATAATGAAAAATCCAGGCTGCATGTTCTTGCCTCTCTTCCTGCATTAGAATTATTTATTCATTTCTTTTGAAGGCTGACTGATTGCCCCATTTAAAGTAGTCCTGGCTCCCTGAGGGGGTAGTTAGGAAGCTATTAGCCACATTAATATTTAAAACTCTACATTAGATATTTTGCCTTACATCAGATAGCTTTCTCACTATTATTAAAAGTTATCTAATAATAATTTGGGTGCACCTCTAGGGTAGTTCACATTGAATTAATATTAATGGGAACTGTTCATATTTGCCATTTTATGACTTTAATTTATCAAAACTGTTGTATTTTGGGAAAGTAACCTTGAGATCCTACTTTCAAAAACCTCACTGTATAATGCAATGTTATTTTCTTCTCTTGCTTTATTACCTGTGTAAAGATATTCAGGTAAGTACGCTGGTTGGACTGTCAGAGTCTTGGTCTCATTCATCTCTCTGGTCTGAAGAAGCACTGATGCAATGGCTTGATAGTTGCTGTTGCAAGATAACGCGATCAAAAGATGAAGCAGTAACTTTTTACTGTGTTCAAAGACCTCAGGGCGGTAATGGTCAAGACCTAAAAGAAAAGGTTACAGTAGTCACTGAATACGAAGTAATGATAAACAAGTTCACATTCCAGAAAGAGCAAAAATTCCAAGGCAGTTCATGGCAACAAAGTAAACAAACAAAAGGTCCACATACAGTTGCTAGTGTTTTTACTCAAATGTATGTGTGTATTTAGTGTCCATGCTGAGGAGGTATAACACAATGCGTGGCAATACGACTTTATGCATTCTGTCTCACTGCAGTTTTAATTTGACAGGGCTGGAGAAATTCTAAAGATGAGGAATTCTTGATGGTGGTTGCAATTACACTGCTTTCCTCAGTATCTGGCTTTCTTGCACGGGCATCAGGTCTATGAGTGTAAACTGTAAGAGGTAGATACTGATTTATTAAGAAAGGTCCTGACTGACAAAATCCCTAGCTCAAGGTGCAGAACCGAAACCAAAGGTCTAGCATTGAAAGACTCTGACCCTGTTAACATTACTGCTCTTTGTAAGATTTTAACGCAACCTGCACAATTGACAAATTATAAATATAAAGGAAACAGTTGTTTGTAAAATAAATTGCACTCTGTGGTAGTAATCTATTTTTGATTCTCTTTCAGTATCTTCCAGGATATTTAAAAACACTTTCTTCTGATTAGGGGCAGTTTCAGTGCTGAAAAACTATATTGTTTTCTTCTTCATCTCCTCTCTTCTCTGGATATATTCTTCTGTAAAAAGCAGCTCCTTCATTACGCTAAGTGGCAGCAGCCAACAGGTCTTTCAAGTCAGATCTTTTCCAATATACCCCAGTCATGCTGGTTCTTGTCTGGCCTGCAAAAATGAGTCTGCACAATTTGTCTCTGGCTCTTATGGGCAGAAAATAAATGTCACACTGCACTTGTAACTGAAATCCGGTGAAACCCTAAGGTTATATGGAAATATTGACGTAGATATGTTAATGATGAATTGAGAAGGACAGTTTAGTCTTTGTGCTTGTCCAGTGCTGGGCCCTTCTTTAAACTGGGAGAGTTTCTGAAAGGGTAAACTTGTGTGACATGGACAAATTTTCATGGGAAAAGAGTCTATTCGCTCAACTCATTTCACACCGGTTGCAAAAGAGTTTTAAAAAGCGGTGATTTTCATGTACTACTGAGACAGACAGTTCACAACAGCAGTCTGCCTCTCTAACTCACTATCAGTACTACAAACCATCTAATAGCCTATTAAACACATACAGTACAAAATTATTTGACTTTAGTATTTTCTCACTCCTTCCAATAAACAGGAGGATACAGGTTGTCCAGCCAGCCACTATATCAGTTTCCAGTTTCCTTTTCTGTCAGATGCATCTGCCTGCTCACATTCCAAAAGGACAGAAACACTGCTCTGGTGAGACCTCACCCGGAGCACTGCACCCAGCTGTGGAGCCCTCAGTACAGGAAGGACACAGACCTGTTGGAGCGGGTCCAGAGGAGGCCACAAAAAGGATCAAAGCGCTGGAGCACCTCTCCTATGAAGACAGGCTGAGAGAGCTGAGGCTGTTCAGCCTGGAGAAGAGAAGGCTCCGGGGAGACCTTATAGCGGCCTCCCAGTACCTGAAGAGGCCCTGTGAGAAAGCTGGGGAGGGACTGTTTACAAGGGCGTGTAGCAACAGGACAAGGGGCAAGGATTTTAAACTAGAGCTGGGTAGACTTAGACTAGATGTTAGGAAGAAGTTCTTTACTATGAGGGTGAAACACTGGCACAGGTTGCCCAGAGAGGTGGTGGAGGCTCCATCCCTGGAGACATTTGAGGTCAGGCTTGATGGGGCTCTGAGCAACCTGATCTAGTTGAAGATGTCCCTGCTCACTGCAGGGGGGCTGGACTAGATGACCTTTAAAGGTTCCCTCCAGTCCAACACATTCTGTGATTCTAAAATTCTATTTACTTTTCAAACACATTCATACCTTTGTCTAATATGTGTAGCATAACTTCCTTACACTATCACAGCAGAACTCTACTAACAACACACAAAAAATTTTCCACAGGAGGTATAACAGCTCTAGAGCAACTGAACTTGAAGCCTGCAACCTGTGATCTTATTTCAGTTATCAGTAAACCATTATATCCAGTTACATTTAACTTTAATTTCACATTTAAGAATTAAGACTTCTTAATGAAAGGGCTGTCCCAGATGTTATGCATAAATTTCTATTTATTTCCAATTAAAAACTGTAATGTTGAAACATTAGTGCATGAGCAAATCAGTAAAGATATTTCTGTAATGGATTACTAATACCATAACTCTGTTTCTGAATATTTTTACTTGCATGGCTCCCTGATGGCTCCTTAAAGCTGACAACTGAGGTGGACATGCTGCTGCATACTACTCATGCCTTAAGTTAATCATTTATTCTTGTGAGAATTTCTAACTGTAAGCACCAGTTTTCTCATACTTGTTATAAATCATATGAAAGACGTTGCTTGATCACTCAATGGCTACCGATTTGATTCATACACTTACCCAGTTCTCTTTCAATTCCCTCTTACACTTAGAAAGTTCATAGCATTATGAAAAGGAAGCAAAAAAAATTGTCACAGGCCACAAAACAGATTTAACTCTTAAGTGAAGAATATATGTGAAGTGTTGTATTGAAACTGACCCTGAAGTCCCATCCAACATGGTCCTGGCTGTTATTCTTTTGTTTCATTAGAAGTTTGTTGAAATCAATGTACTAATACACAAAACTTTTTCAAAACCCTATTTCATAAAAAAAAAATTCAAACAGAACAGCTGGCAACAGAGTAGCAGAAAAGGAGAACGAGGTATCTTCTTCAACTATACACTGCTGCATATCACATATATTCTACCACTGTGCTGTAACCTCCTAATTTAATCTTTTTTGCCCTCTTAACAATATGACTCTTCCCAGATTGTCAGTGAATACACTTAGTGGTAACTATGGTGACTGAATGAGAAGTGGACTGTGATCTCTAGTTACAATAAATTCATTTCACAAGTGTTTCGCTGTGTTTGTGAAAACTATTATTCATCAACCATTAAATTTAGGGAGTGGCTTTATAATGCTAAATAATCTCGTGTGTTAAAAAATTAGGCCACTCTTTATAAAGTTAAGTGGCAGAATAAGGAAGGTGTCACACTTGAGTTGAACTGTGTTAAGAATAGACACAGCAGGAGGAAAAAACAGTGCCTCTGTGCTCAGATAAATAAGGGAAGACACTGGTGATAAAGTATTCCATTAGCAGTGAAATTAATGAAGCTCGCTTTCCAGTGGTCTGTGTTCTACCTTCACTACCTCTGCAGCACAGTAATCTTGTCTCTCTTACACAATATTTCTGCAAAGGCAAGAGACAACACTGCTGTGTGTCACCCAGGTGTAAGGTATGTGCTGTGCTGACTGTCCAGCTGCCCATCACAAACCAGTACAAAGGCTGAGTTTGGTTTGCCACTCTCATGGTGGAGAGGGGATGGGTCTTTCAGAGATATTAGGAAGTCAGTCATCTTCAGATTTCTACTCACCTCTCATATTTGGGTGAAACTGGCCAAAATATTCAAAAGTTTCAAAGTACTGAGACTAATTCACAGCCTGTATTTGCCTCAGTTTTTTTTTATTTTTAGGAAATTGTAATTAAAAACTTGTGAAAAACACAACTCTATAGCTTCAGCTAACTGAACTAGATGTTAGGAAGAAATTCTTTACTGCGAGCGTGATGAGACACTGCAACAAGTTTCCCAAAGAAGGTGTGGAAGACCCCTCCCTGTAAGTGTTCAAGGCCAGGCTGGATGTGGCTTTGAGCAACCTGGTCTAGTGGAAGGCATCCCTGTCCATGGCAGAGGTGTTGGAACTAGATTATGTTAAAGGTCTCATCCAACTCAAACCATTCTATGATTTATACCTTATTTCTTGTACTGTGGATCTTACCTAAAAAGAGAGCATGTAGCAATAAAGGGAGGTGAAGAGCCCAATCTTCTCTCACACTGTGATCCACTACCATCTCAGTCATGAAGATGACAGCAATATTGCACCTGGAAATTAAAACACAGTTATCTGCTCAAATCCTCCTGGAAGTCAGAAAACAGTAACACGATAGCTTTTTCTGAAGAAATAAACAATTTCTAAAATTTTCAATTTTGTTGCATTTCTTCTCAATATGATCAAAGTTGAAGCACCTTAGTTACAACACTAATCAGGTGAGTAACCATTACTGAAAATAAAGCTATTTCTGTACAAAAATGTATGTAAAAGAGGAATTTCAGAATATGCATAACCTAGTTAGAATAAAAGATCAAGTGGGGAAAAAGTGCTATGAACAACAGCCAGAGAGGCTTGGGAAAGAGAAATTTTCTTTTTTCTTTTTTAGTTGATTCTTCAGTCTGATTCTTATAAGACAGTGATGTCCTACATTGCAAATGATCTTTCTGTTAGACATCTTGCAGAATTGCAAGCCTTCATTACACGTTGATTTCAGCACTGGAAATCAGCAGATATTGAAGGTACGATTTTCAGATGCTCTAAGTGGCAGGACAGTTGGACTGGTGTTGCTCAACCAGCAAGAGGGAACATCTCACTGTTTGAAATGTCAGAAGGAGAAACCGCTCACCTATGAAGGGGTCCCCGGGGTGTGATGGTTTCTGGGAGATAGTCCACAAGTGGTGCCCAACATCCTCCATTGTAAGGCATGGGCAGGGGATGTGGTTGTTTGGTTTCAACAATATTCAATAACCAGCTTGTATATGGAGAAACAGGATCATCTGCATGGAAAAACATTAAAACAGAGTACATAAGAACCAATCTGGTTGCCCATTTTGGAGAAACAATAAAATTGAGTTTATGGTAACGTATCAGCCCAGCTGTCTGGAATAATGTGATAACACAATATGAGGTTTGCAAATTCCTGTGTTCAGTAACAAGTGATGAATTTTTAATCCCTCTTTCATGCTGCTGGAAATCAAACGGATTCCAGGCAGACAGCACTGAATGGTAGGAGCTGCAGCTGAATCCCTGCTGGCACTTAGTAGCTTTGGATCCAGATCACAAAACACCAAGCAACAGACTTTCTCTTCAAAAATGAGAGGAAAGTTCAGCCAACGAAGCTGCTGTCAGGAGCCATCTGCCACAAGGAGCCACGTACCAGCGACACATTCTCGCAACTTCTCATCACTGCCCTGCTGAGAAATGCTACAAAGGCAGAAGTTCAATGTTCTGAATTAGGAAGGAGGCATACGGAATGCAAAAAACATCTTCAGGGTAATTTCCTTTCAACAGGGGTGAATTCTCTCTTGAATTTCTCAAAGATATATTTAACTTTGCTTCACTATGACAGCTGTTGTATGTTAACGAGCAATAGTTTCTTTTTTCTTCCACCTGTTCATCTGCAATGATGTGGGTCAAGTAAGTTATTTTCACCACTTTCAGTCTTCTCTCAGCTGCAACAGCTTTTTTCATCTTGTATTCTGTTCCCTCTCATTCTTCCCAATTTACCCATTGGTCAGTTTTTCCTTCCCAGGTCTGTCTGGCAATCTGTGATACACAGATTTCCAGATAAGGAAAATATCCTTAGCAGGCCTGGTTTTGCCACATATCCAGACAGTTGCCCTTTATGAATTTTTAATAAGAACATTATTTTTTGCTCTGATTTTTTGTTGCACTTTTGCATTTTAGATAAGTTTGAAACTCTGGGCACTTTCCTTCTATTTTAGCAGCATGCATCTGCTGCTTGTCAGCTTTACCACAGGAAAGAAAACCATTTTGATGCCTACATAGTATCAGAGCTATCTTGTTCTAATGCACAACATTTTCTGGTTTTGACAAAATGTCTTCAGGTTTTCAGATCTTTAGGAGCCCTTCAATGCAGTAGCTGCTGCTCCAATTACTACTAAAATGCTAACTTTATCATTCCCATTCTTCAGTGTTAATTTTCCATGGAGTGCTTTTAGAACTTTATGATTTAGACCTCTACTTATTTCTCTTATCCTCTGGAGAATGATTTATTAGTTACAGATAGAGAATAAACTGACTTAATAATGTAGAAAAGTATATCACATATTCATCTTCTAAGGATTAACGAGATAACATTTGCCAGATGCTTTTCACATAAAAAGCAGGTTTCCAATTTAAATGTTTCACATAAAACTGTTTCATGAAGTCCACACGAAGACCTAGCTCCTCACTCATGTTTTCACAGGTTTATATGCACAGGTGTATAAGCAGACTGAGGAAAAAAAAGATGCACTTTGCACCCAAACATACAATCTTTGCTTCACAAAAAGAGTTTCTGTGCTGTGAAGTTGTGTTCCCTATTTACATCCTCAGGAATACACGTATGCTCAAGTAGACTGGAGAGAAGAGAGAAGCCAACCAAGCCCTTTGCAGCCTGGGCTGCCTGCCAGAGGGAATAGGTTGCACTTTCTTAATGGAGGTTGCATTATTTATCCTGTAGAATGTCAAATGCTATAAGAATTACTCTTTCTTTTTAGAGTTCTATATAAATGTCAGTAGCTAAGTAAAACGTATTTTATTCTAGATCTATGTTTTATATTTGCAGAAGGAACTCCTGTGAGAAGCAAACCTTGCATAAATATTCACAGTACTACAAAGCTTGCAGGTACAGGCAGGAAAGAACATTTGGGCACCCACTTGAGGAGACATTCCAAAAGAGCAAAGAAAATGTCAGTATTTTTTAACCTTTTATTACTCTAAGCTCTTGTCAAAACCAGCTGCTAGTGAAGAATGTTCAGATAATATAAACACTGTTCTGTTTTGAAAGATTGTTCATGCAGCTCAGATTAGTGCTGATGCTCCAATTAACATCTGTTAAAGAATTTTTAGTAGCTGCAGTGCTAGAAACCCATAAGAAAAACGAGAGAAGTGTACTAAATTTCACTGAGTCTAATATTTCACACTTTTTTTGTGTATTTAAATACTGCAATATGTATATATAGAATATTTTGTAAATATTGTGCTTTGCAATTATGAAAAGTAGTTGTTGATACAGATTAAATTATCCTGTCATAATGTATTTGACAGTGTTTCCATATTTTGCAGAAGAGTATTGCCAAAAAATTACTTGGATTAAAGAATATATAAAATCTTTACATTTTATGTCAAAGTACTGTCCTAAGACTGTGTCTGTAGCACCAAGACACAATGGCCTCCATACTAGTTAGCCTGGCTTTATTAAGACAAAGAGGAAAGTCAATAAAAGGGACTTGCCTCTTAGCATTTGGTTAGGGCCTAAACCAAAATCTGCTTCCCTACAATTCACTCCAGAAACGAAGCCAAACCGTACAACTCCTAAAATTTACACTGTCATTCAAGAGTTGACAAAAACATCTAGGTTTTCTTTGGAAACTCTGCTGAGCATCAAGTGTCCATTTATAGTCTGTTTAGTAGAAATACATAAAGAACAACAAGTGTGCTCAGGAGCCCTGTCTCACTCTCCTCTCTAACACAGGTTTGCATAGTGCAGCCAGAAATTCGTGGCAAGCAGCAGAGAAGGAGCTGGGTCTCTTTAGCTTGGAGAAGAGGAGGCTGAGAGGTGACCTCATTAATGTTTATAAATATGTCAAGGGGGAATGTCAGGAGGATGGAGCCAGGCTCTTTTCAGCGGCGTCCACTGACAGGACAAGGGGCAATGGGTGGAAGCTGGAACACAGGAGGTTCCATAAAAATATGAGGAAAAACCTTTTTACTGTGAGGGTGACAGAGCACTGGAACAGGCTGCCCAGGGAGGTTGTGGAATCTCCTTCTTTGGAGACATTCAAAACCCGCCTGGACGCGTTCCTGTGCGATCTGCTGTAGGTGATCCTGCTCTGGCAGGGGGGTTGGACTAGATGATCTTTGAGGTCCCTTCCAACCTCTAACATTCTGTGATTCTGTGATTCTGTGAAAAGCTATAGAGGAGATAAGACCTCATTTCTGGGAACTCCTGTATCTCTTCTTTGTGCTTTGTTCCACATGGACATAAGGAAAAGCTTTTGTTCCACATTCTGTGGTTCTGTGCTCACATAACAGCACTTGGTTTGGAGGGAAATACTGGCAAAAGGGACAATTCAAAATACTCGCTGTAATGCTCTTGGAAGTCTTTTGCCTTGCCATGTATGAAAGGTTCACAGAATCACAGAATGTCAGGAGTTGGAAGGGACCTTGAAAGATCATCTAGTCCAACCCCCCTGCCAGAGCAGGATCCCCTAGGGCAGCCACACAGGAACGCGCCCAGGTGGGTTTTGAGTCTCCAGAGAAGGCGACTTCACAACTTTTCTGGGCAGCCTGTGCCAGTGCTCTGTCACCCTCACAGTGAAAAAGTTTTTCCTAATGTTTTTGTGGAATCTCCTTTGCTCCAGTTTCCACTCGTTGCCCCTTGTCCTGTCATTGGACATCACTGAGAAGAGCCTGGCTCTGTCCTCCTGACACTCACCCTTTACATATTTATAAACATTAATGAGGTCACCTCTTAGTCTCCTCTAAACTAAAGAGACCCAGCTCCTTCAGCCTTTCCTCCCAAGGGAGATGTTCCACTTCCTAAATCACCTTTGTGGCTCTGCGCTGGACTCTTCCAGCAGTTCCCTGTTCAAGGTGTTACTGCCTGAAGGATCCTCTGCTCCTGCCTCCTGTGAAGTTCCCTGGTCTTTAAATAGGTTTGACTGAGCCCAGGTTAAACAAAGGAGATTAATTAGATGTGGTATGAAGGTAAAATAAGGACACTGTCAGTATGGTGATGCTAAATTACTGTTTACTCAGACCTTAAATAAAGAGCCTCCACTAGTCATAAGAATGTTTCCCTCTCCCACCAAAACACGAGGAACTTCATGAAACTGAAAAATAGTACTTACTTTTGTCATCATCATAAGATCCTCCGGAGCTATTACTGTACCTTGATTCTAGTCGGGTATGTGCTCTGACTACATTACTGAACCTTCAGATACAAGAAAAATATTCCATTAAAATTACAGATTGACATCAAATATCTGAACTATATGCTTCCTCTACAAAAAAACCCATTTCCTTAAGCATGCATATTTATACATGTAGAAGTAGAGAGCGATGAGAATGTAATGGTTTCTTTCCATAACAGATTTTTGCAGCCAGTTTCTGAGTTATAACAGTGTGCTCCTGTGTTACAAGCTTTTAAAATTTAGCAGAGGGAAAATTCTCATGCTGCAAATGTGTGATTTTCGTGAAGCAAGAAACTGTGCTAAGGCTGAACTGAGATACAAACTGTTCACAGCCAGTATTTTGTCACAGCCCATGGTCATGGCTAAAACTCTGGAAACCTGCTAAAGCAGTAATTGACTGAATAGTCCAAACTCAAGCCCGCACAGGTATCAAGCAGCAAAAGCTGCAGCACATCACCCTTCAATAGGAAAATCCAGCGACTGCCAGAGCAGATCTAGCAGACGAGTTAAGGGATACGAGGGCCAGAACAAACTGTTCACAGTTGCCCTTAAATCTTCCACAGATCACAACCAGTTCTTTTACTGGTGATGTCCTTTGGCCTCCTCCACCTCCTTGTGCTGACAGTGTAACTAGGCTTGAAGTGGAGTGAGAGAAGCCATACTCGAGACTCACTAGTGATGACGAAAGAACACCATTGTTTCTGCAAAGCTAGGAAATTACTTACAAATAACCACACTAAAACAAACAAACAAACAAAACAAGACTGAAGGTTCTCTATGCAACATTCAATTCCATTTCTTACTAACGTGCATACTTATTATTGCAGGGTATTCAATTATACATTGACATATTATACTGTTTCCAAAGTACGTCTGTCTTATAAGGGCAAGAGAAATTTAGTGTGGAGGTGACAAAAAGGCATCACAAGCCATCTTAATGCTGCCATATGCTATTTTTCTAGTGTCTCATTCTCCTGGAGTTTAATAAATTCCCTAAATAAATGTGTACAAACTGACAATTACTGACATATTTATCTGGCATAAAAAAAAAAAAGACAAAAGGAGAATTAAGTAAAGTAAAATAATATGAAGAAACATGCAGAGGTGAATTCTATTCTGTATGAAACAAATGGAGAATACAGGTCATGGAAATTATTTGACAGCAGGGTATTGTATATCATATTGCATCAACATAAAAGCATAGGTATCTTCTGATTACCTTTGTATAATTATTACATACAGGTGTGATCAAATCTGATTTTTCATAAAGATTTTAGTAGTCATTATTTGGTACACATTCTTGATTTTCCTTCTCCTTTGTGGATAATTCCTACGAGACCAGGATCTACTTAGCACAATTCATTCAATGTAGGTTTAACAGGTGTTCCTCTGCAATGTACTATTAAACAGTCAGGAACTAGAAACATGTGAATAGCTTTTTTTTAAAAAAACATCTACATACGCTCATTTTAAAATGGTCTTCCTGTGATAGAGCCACTTGGGATCAGTCTGAGTGCCAGAGTTCCTCACAAAACATGGCAGAACTTTGGCCAACATCTCACCCTTAGCCTACGAAAACACATGCATTTTGGAGAAAAAAACAGCAAACCACAAACCTTTCATCAGTCTCTTTCACCATTCTGTTCTCCTCTACATCAGGAAAACTGTCCTGGCCAGCTACAACAGTGTTACTGCTAGAGGTGGTTCCTGCATATGAGATGTCAACAAAAACACCTGTTAGATGCAGCAGACAATATTTGCAAAGCAACAGAAGTCCATAACTTGTTTTTATTTTTAGCAGCCACATTCAAAGCAATCTGCTTGCAAGTACTCGCTCGTATGAATGAACAGTTACCTCTACAAACCAGAATCTGCCTGAATGGTGGAAAGTTTACATGCTTGGAGGAGTAGATTAACATAAGGATGCTCAAACAATCCTTAAACTAAGCTCCTTCTCAGGCAACACAACCTATTGTTTTCCAAGATTTTGGCAAAATAGCAACAAGATTAAATTTGTGATTGGTGTCTCCTAACTATTTTTAACTACTGCATCTCGGCAATAGCCTTAGAGCTTGGAAAACAGAATTGCCACAAAGTTGAGGCTTTCAGTTTTCATGAAACTGCTGGTTTTGTTGTACCTGCTGTGATCACATCATTGATGATGACTTCTTGTTCTGAGAAACTAGTAGTAGAAGAACCACCTCATGTCAGTTCTGAACAGCACCAAATATTGGTAATATGCCATTAAAATAGTTGAGAGAATTAAGCATATACAACATCAGGAATCGAAAAGAACTGAAATTTAGATGTGCAGCAAGGCCCTGAAACTTGCACTTTATGTATAGACAGATCTGAATGGCTGTCAAACCAAGAGACTGTTTTTTCAAACAGATGAAGACTCAAAAGAGCAGGAGAGCATAACTGAAAAGTATATTTAGGTCATACCAGAAGCTGCAGCTGAGGCTTTGTTACTGGCAGCAAAACGGTAAAATGGAGGATTATCGCAATGCTGGACTATTGGGTTCACTGGGTCAGTTTGCTGCAGCTCAAAAAGAAGCTCTTCCATTGTCTGAATAGTGTTATTGCGACATAGGTATATTGCAACCTTTTTGATCTAGAGAAGAAAATAACAATTATTAAACTCTCTCCAAAATGATTTTCCTAAGAAATCAGTGCATGTTTATACTGCATTATTGAAAAGATCCGGATTGCAAATGTTACTGCTGTACAGACACAACAATCACAGAACTGCATTCATCTTGTTCATACAGAAATAAAAATGCTCACTTTGATATCATTTTCCCAGCAGAGTGAATCTGTGATCTAATTACCCCAAAGCTTTTGCTTACTATCTGCAAATGAGCTGTTTAGTTATATAACTGCATAACACACATACACAAATCCCACCTAATTTTGTACCTATCATTTCAGGATACCAGCATTAACTCTGATCACATTCAGGGATTTAATAGTATTTAATCTCCACTGAAGAATAATCTTACTCTCCTGAATGGAGCAAATGTTATCTAGAAAGCTAGATCCATCCAAAACTTCATGCCTGTATTTTCTGATACAGTTGATGTGAAAGAGTCACAAAGAATGTGAGGCTCTGAGTAGCTACTTACATTTGTAATCAAAGAAATAGCACATGCAAGAAAGGCCGAGCAATCAGGTATATGGACTTCATGCATCCTGATTTGAAAAATCTGACAGTGTAATTATAGAAGCTCTGTGAATTTCTATAAATCTTTTAACAGAACCTCAAACCTTATTGTATGCACCACAGAAATTAGGACTGCTGAGATACTGAGATCAAATTAGACTGAATTATTGAATAAAACCACAAACTGAGGTCTATTAAAAGCAGAAACTCTTTCTGGATCAAAAACATTTGTTTCACAAGCTGCTGCAGCTGGGAGACCGCATGAGGAAGCAACCCTCTGTGCTTACCTTGTTTTTAAAGATGTCCCTAAAGAGATGCCTGCAGTGGAGCTAATACACTGGACTGACCTGCATTTTGGCCTCACCAAGTATTGCTGTTCTTGTAATTGTTTCCACCAAAATCACTTCCTGACTGCTTCTCTTTTGCTCTTTTTTTCTTTCCTTTCCTTTTGCTTAGAGAAAATTCCCATATTCAAAGTTTCTTTTACTCTACTGTCCTACAAATTTTTCAGACACAAATCCACCTCCTTTCCAAGGCTCATTGCTAGCTGGGCTCACAGCGCCACTTCCAGCTTCTTTCACCCCAGAGAGGGCTGCGTTCCCCTACACCAATTCTTTGCTGAAGAGGTTTCTGAACTCTATTAAATACTCTAAGAAATCTTTCAGTACATATATGAAAGAAAGAACAGCTCAGCAATTTGCACTGGGGCACTTGGAAATAATGCTTAAAGGAAACATAAGAGAAAAAGCAACGAATTTAGCTGATTGAAAAAAAAAAAAAAAGAAAAAGTAAATCAGGCATGTTTTTCGCTTGGACCCATGCTGGCAGAACAGATGGCTGAAGGCATGAACCAGCTGGTGACTGCCTTGGGGCACAGAGGGCTCCAAAAGGAGATGGGTAAGCTGGCAATTTTGCAACTCTGTGGTCTTTCGAGCCCAGGTGAGCTGGAACAGTGCTGATAAGCTGTTTGAATTATCTTTATTTGCTAAAGCCTATGTGTTATCTACATGATAATGGAAGATACATGTTTATGGTATCAGCAGTCTTGTGTAGTGTAGTTAGTCTTGTGTAGTTAGTCATCATTCCTTATCTGCAAACTTCAGGGTATTGTCAAAACACTGAGCAGATGTGTGTGATAAGCCCGGTGTCTTTCCCTACTCCAGACAAAGCTGTCAGTTAGGGGGTGACTCATAAGCACAGTCAGGCCTCCTACAGAAGCTGAACACTTTTTCAGATTTTGCAAAATCTGAGATTCAGACTTTTAACTCGACATTGCAAAACAAACTAACAGGGTGGCAGAAAACACAGGAACCTTGTCAGCTGCCACCACCAACGAAGACCTGATTGTTTTGTTAACAGCCAGTGGAAGTCTGGGAGGTAAAGAAGTCCCACAGGCAAAATAGCAGATGCTGAGCAGATGAAGATGGAGATGCCAAAACGGACTGCTCTGTGGAGTAAGAGGACTGTAATGTCCTGGAGAAAGACCTGTGAGAGGTTGTGAAAGAAACTGAAGAGAGAAATGCTATGGGTAGGAAGGGGTAGGCTGCTCAGAGCTGTGGGATGGCAACAGTTTTGGAAAAAGGATGTGTTGAAAGCACTGGGCTGGCAAGTATCTGGATAGGGGGATGACGTATGCCCTCCTGGGCAAGAGGCCACACGTTTATCAGGAATTTCCACCCAGGCTATAGATTTAGGAGTGAGACATAGCACAGGACTACTCCTTCCTCTTAGAAAACTGCCCCTATTCACAGAACCATATTCCTTTTGTAAGCTGTCAGAAACACAACAGCCCGCATTTTGTCTCTTATCTCTGTGATTTCCACTTGCTCACTGCCAGCACATCCTCTCCTGATGGAGACCACCTTTGGGCCTGTTCCCAAGTCTGTCACAGGTTGTAGGATCAGTTAAGTTGGAAAGAACCTGGGAGGTCTCTCAATAGTGAGAGAGCCTCTGTCACTGTGCCACAACTGACGTAAAGATCTTAATTTACCCTCAAGATATTCGGGATCAAACCCTTTGTCTTCCTCTCATATAAACCATGAGCTTGTTCTTAAACCACCTCCACTTTAAAATATTTCTTCTTTTGATTAACTAGGCAACACTGACTGCATATAGATGCACTGATTCGAGAATATAAAACAGTAAGCCCTAAAACAAGATATAACATCATCTTGAAAATTGTTACAGTCTTCTGTATTTTCTTTAGTCTATTGTGCATGGCAGCCATCACAAACACTTTAAGCAACGTATTATTTCACCAACTGTAAATGAAGTATGTTTACGAGGCTTTACAGATAAACTTAATCCCATTAGTAGTAATTTCAAAATTATTTTGGGACAATCAATAAAAATAAACTAACTAATAAACCAGTATATTGTAATTGTGCTGGAAAATTTACTAAATTTAGACCGCTTCACCCAGCAACTGAGCAAGAAGGAACATGGGAATGGGACTAGCTTGCTTTTCTCAGACAGCCCTGATTTTATTTTAACTTGAATAATAACAATATCCTGCACAGTTTGACTTACACATCACAGGAACAGTTATATAATTCATGACAGCCACGCAAAGGCAAAAGTTGATATGACAAGGAGCTTAGAAAGGTTAGCTCTCTTGTGCCATTTGAGATGTCCCACAGACAACCTTAGTCTGTCGAAGAAATGTAATACTTTCTTAAAAGTACGTGCTTTTCTGAAGGAATATCTAAATCTTCACAACAAACTAATTAGATCATAGCACGTTATGTCCCATTTACAATACAATATCTCTTGTTTAAAGGACTATAAAAATTGAACTAATACTTTGAAAACTAAATGATTCCTGAGAAAAATTACAAATTTAACTAATACTTTGTAAACTAATTGATTAGTACTTTTATTTCTCTTCATTTTTCATAAAAGTTATTTAAGCTCTGAAGAGCTATTCTGTTTTTTCAATAAAATTTTAAATATATGTAATCTATACATAAATTGCATATTTGTATGCAATTCTGACAAGAAAAATATTTTAGTATTTAATATCTTTTATTTTAATATTTTTCTCATTCATTCTGGCAATTTATGGTCAGTCCCTACTACCGGCCCCGTACACAGACATGTAAAGTTGCCCTTTGCTTGAGAGGAGCCCTCCCCTTGCTTGAATTGAGGTGTGCTCAGCTGGTGGAGACTGAGATTCCCACTGCTCAATTCCTTTCTTGAATTTCAGTTTCTCAACTCATTTATTCCCGCAATCTAAGTTTCTACAGTGTGTGAGGGAATATGTTGATACTTACTATTTTTGAAATGGAAATTCATTTTTGGCAGGTGATAGCTGTTTCCCTCATTAAAACCTGTGCAACCAATAGTAAACAAAATAAAATGCAAATACTTACATAAGGTAAAAGGATGGTATCACTGCTAACACCACACAAACTAATGAGAAACTGCAGTGTTATCCTAAGGTTATTACTCCATTTTTCGTTGTTGGCCAAAGCATTCCAGACATTTTCCATCTCTGGTCCAGGAATTTCATCTCCATACTGTAAAGGAACATAGGCATACACTTCCTGAAATACGCAGGTCTTGAAACTAAGGCATGCTCTTTTAGAGTGTTTTCTCATGCAAAATCAACAGTAAAATGCTGTAAAAAGTGACAAAATGGTATTTTCAAAAGCTCCCTGCCATACTTCAGAGCATAAAATCTATTTGAACATATTTAGGTTCAGATCTAGAGAAGAACTTAAATTACACACAGACACGCAATGTCTTTCAGGAACATAAATTCAAAAGGTGATCCTAAAATCAAGCCATTTATAGTTGTTCGAGCAACTGTTGTGTTTCTGCAGGTCTGTACCTAAGTGCTTCAGCCTTCACAGTAGTGAGCAGTCTGGCATCTTTCTCCTGAGTAAGTCCTACCAGAATTAGGCATTAGACAGCCCTTTGCTTTCACATAGGAAATGAGCAGCTTTTACTCTCTTTTGCAAGACAACAACTCCCTTTTGTCCAGTCAGTTAAACTGTTAGTGCATGATCCAGGATGCAGGTGTCTAGAACTGAAGTTGTTCTGTTTCCTATATAAAAATCTTTGGCTTCTACTCAAGAAGACTGTTGTAACCATTGCACAGACTGACACTCCGCTAGGAGAGGAGTGGCAATCTCCAGGTCATGCTGTTCTGCTGAAAACGATTTAATAAGTATTAGCTGCATTACACTGTTACTGGCATCTGCATCTACTGCCATTTACACTGGCATCCCAGGTGCCAGTCCCTTTATCACACATACAGCCTCAAAGCGAGGTCAATCAATATCACAGTATCATACTCGTTCACCTTGGAACAAAAACTTTATGTGGTTTTGGAAGCAACTTACTCTGAGGACTGCTGCTAACAGGCGGTAAAGGTGAGACTACATTGCATCTGTTTCCACCCATAAAATTCCTCTAACAATGTCCTAGAGACTCTGTACCATCAGATAATTCACAAGCCTGGATATGCAACAAGTATCAAAAAAACATTCTGGTGGGCTGAAGCACAGACCCTGCATTACTTCAGAGATGCTCATATCACAAAAATCAGACAAAATAATAATTTTATTTTACTGACAGGGCCTCAACATGAGGCAAGATCCAGAATCAACTGCTATGTAGCATGGATACAGACATTCTGCTCAAGAGAGGATTAACTCTGAGCAGGTTAGGAGATGTGAATGACTGTCCTATATGACATAGGTACCGTGCATGTTCGCTTTTCTTTTTTACCTTGGCTGTCATATACATGAGATTATTGAGAACCAGTGAGGTGGCCTCGGGAGAGCCCCAGCCATTGCCTTTTAGTCCACTTGTGACCGCTATTTCCCCATCCTTGTCCTTCAGTTCATCTTCTGGAGTGGTAGGGCTTGAACCAGGGAGGAGCAGTCTGTTGTCTACAAGTTCAATATTATGAAGCCATGGTAGCAGATAGGTAAGCATGATCTGTCTTCCATTTGGATGTGTTGTTGGAAATCGCTGGCTTACCTCTAAAATAGCAAAAGTTTAAAATGACAACATATTAGTTTATGAAGGAAACCTTAAACACACTGTAAATCATGTTTCTGACATGTGCCTGATGGTTTTTACCTTGCAAACCACAAACATACAAAAACACATACTTGAGCTTCTTGAAGAGAAACATCCATTTAATGTTCAATAATCGCAAGCAATTGGTCAAGTCTTCTGTCTAAAATAACTAACATAGTCTGGGCTTAGAAACAGAAAGTCAATCCTTGTTACTGAGCTATATTATGTATTAAGTGAAGCCGAGGTCAATAAAAAGGAAAAAGGATAATTTAGTTACTGGCAGTTATTCTAGAATTCCAAGAGCTTTAGGAGAACTACAATAAACATATAAAAGTGTTCTGCAGAATTACAAGTGCCCCATCAGCCTCCACATTTCTAAGCTATAACTCAAATCTTAAGGCACTGAGTTTACAAAACCACCTTGCATATATTAGGAGTCTTATTTCCTGTGGGGAGGCCTATAAAATTCATAGGTGGCTGCCAGTCCAGGAGAGCTTGTATACCGCACTTTATATAGTTTATAAAAAAAGAACTGGCACTGTAAAGGAAAGGGATTTGGAAAATCTGGGATAAGAAACATGGTGGGCTTCCTGCCAAGGTGAACCACATTAACTCTCGTTAACAGAATTCTGTAAAATCAGTACAGTTAACATTTCCTTTCTTTCCCCACTGCCTGTCTTTTAGAAAATTTTCAAGACATACACTGTTCTCTCTCCTTATGATTCTAGATGGATAGAAAGGGGCCCTGACTTGGATTGTGTATCTGAATTCTTTTAAATGACCCAGCCAGTACAGCAACATGAATAGATGGTAACAGTAATAATGTACAATATTTGATTTTTTTTTGAGATAAATGAGCTATCAGAATTTCCCTACACGAGTTATTTATAACTCATGGTATCATGGGCACTGAGAAATGGATGAGGTATTGCTCCTTTACCCTTTCTCCAGCCCCTACAGACTGAATAAAAACAACAGAAAGGGATTTTAAGAGCCAGTAAGAATTCCCACGATTACAGACAGTATGTTCTGTTATTTAAAAACTAGAGCAACACACTAGATGGATTAAAGCAGACAGACAATGTCTCAATATGTCATTGTTCCCAGGAATGACCTCAGAGTGGGCATAGTCTGAACGGTGCTCCTGCAGGTCTGATTCTTTAACATCTTTCTCAGTAACCTCAACAAAATATATTTCTGATAGATGATAAAATGATACTAAGACTTTGCAGATGTGTGAAATAACAGAAGGTAGAGATCACTGAGAGTGATTTGAATCACTGGTAAAACTGGACACGGCCAATTAATCTTCTCAAAATTAGTCACGTTTATATAAAATGAGGAATTCTATCCTCACCAGTATCATCTATACAAATGTATGTATAAGAAGAATCATTATGTTTAATGTGATAACCCATTATAGTAGTTTGCCAATGTCATTTTAACTTATTCAGGGCTCTTGTAATTTCAAAGTTACGCTAAGATGACACAAGTGGCACAGAGTCCCCAAACAGCGTTTTTAAATAGCTATTTTGTACTTTGTATAAAACCTCTAGGAAATACATATTGCATTCCTAAATCTGATTTGACCTGAACCAGAATAAAAACAGGTCAAGCTAAATTTATAAAGAGATTTGCTGTTCACTGGTGGAAAATGTCTATCATTTGTACAAAAACGCAAAATACATAAGAAGTCAAGTAGATAAAGGTACCTGAAAAGAGTGGAAGGGTCAGTTCAGGGTACATCCTTGCTAGTTCATAGGAAAGCAGGGCAAGTGAGACACTGTAAAGAGGTGGCAATGGGCCATGTGTACCATACAAGATACTGCCCGGTCTCTGCTCAGCTACCTTTTTTGAATAAACAAAAAGTTTTGATTCGAGGATCTATAAAAGACAAAGAAATAACGCAATGAGACAATGAAAATTGATTAATTCAGGAAATGTCAGCATTTCAAGTTTAGATACAAGAGAATGATCTATATTTTCCAGAGTATTCTCTCCAAATTTGAGAGACACCATAACTAATATTTTTCCATTCATTTTTATCTAAATATTCCCATAAGTATTTATAGCCAAGTCAAACCTAGTAGTTTATTTTCAAAACAAGACTAAAAAGAAAATAAACAGTACTTTATGAGAAGTTCACAAAAAAGCCCCAAAGACAGGAGGACAAAAAAAGGAGCAAATACATGCCTGCATAAGTTGCATGGATATTTCATAAATCTCTCTGTTGGTGTCAGATGCCTTGAACAGCACCAAGTTTAAAAGCGTCACTATATCAAAAGGATAATTCCTAGAAGAATAAACAGGACATTTTTGTGAATGTTGTTGAAGAATATAGATTATACTCCCTCTGATTTACTCCGTCACATGGTCTAAAGAGAATGCCATCTTTTTTTTTTTGCTCTGTTCTGCCACCAGAAGATGGGAAAGGGAGCTCTTATGAATACACGCTGCTTGATCAAAGGGCCATCATAGTGAACGGGAAGAAAGAAAGGATTACTTATAATTAGCTTACACTAATGCTTAGGAATGCACTGAGCTACCAACAGTGAGAAATGCAATACCTGCGTGTATAGCTGACGACTCATTTTAATCTATAACATAAACTGTTTATGAAACAGACCAACATCCATGAGGGAAGATGGGTACTATGAAAATTTTCAGGGATAAAGTATTTCTTAAGCCAAGCTACTACTAAAACAGTCCCTTTGGAGTAAAGACACTATCTCTGACATGAACATTCAGATATTAAACAGTTCTGACGAAATGGTTTTCAAGGAGTAAACATGAAGAAATGCTTCAAAAACTCCCCTGTCTGCAATGTCAACATTAACTGTAAGGATAAACACATTAAAGCATTAATTTAATGAGAATATTGCTAGGCAGGCAATTCCCAGTCACAATATTCGGATTTTCACTAAGTAGACTTCCACTTTCTCATGATGATTTGTGAATGCACCTAATTTAATTGCAAACCAAAAATTTTTCATCCTGGACGTAAGCTACTGTGCTCCTGGATGGCTGCAGAATGCCTCTTTGGACATAGGAGTCTTAAAAAACATGGCAAATTCATGTGTGACATGGCAGAATCTTGCTAATTCCAAATACCAGCTGCAACCCAGCCTCTACACCTGTCTCTTGGTCCTTCCACCAAGTTTACAAAATAATCATAAGAAAAAAATTAAGGGAAGTAGCTTCTTTTGTAGATATATGGACATCAGCATTGAGATACCGTACTGCTCATTTTACAAGTAGTTTAAGCAGGGGCCTCTCTATAAACATTTTGATTGATGATAGAGGAAAAACTGTTAACAGCTTTCAAATATTAATAAAAATCCTCGTGCAGATCATACTCTCAATTTTTCCTGCAGGTATGGGAACGATTAATTTTTAGGACACAGCGGCATGTGTAACACAAGACTGGTTGAAAACCTGATATGTTTATGTCTTCACTAAACAAACCAAAAACCCCTTAAAAACCTGAATTTGCAAAAACTAAATTCTATTCATATTTTTAAAATCTCAGTATAATGCAGTCTACAGTCTAGTTGTTCATGTGAGAACAAAATCTTTATACAGCTGAATTCTGAAACACTTGATTTGTTTTGATTTGCTATATCCCAAGTATGTCTCTATTGACCTCTGCTGATCTGCCATCTTGCCAAATCACTTTCTGCCAAGTGTAAAATCTGCAGATTTTAGTTAGATGCAAATGTTATTTTTTCTTTTTTTTTAGAATACAATTGAATTTCTCTGTATATTTTGTCTTGAAATAATAATAATAAAAAAGGATAGATTTTTATGATGGTCTGACACAAAAGCAGTATTTGTATTTGTCTTCATGTAGCTTATTCTTGCTTAGTGTTAGCAGCAATGATGATACCAGTCTACAGAAAAGGAACAAATCAAATGAAAACCTATTAGAAAACAAACGAAATAATAACTTTCAAGCTAATAACATCTAAAACATTTTTCATTTTCTAAAGTAAATGAAAAACCATGCCATATGTTTTGAAATTAGACTTAAGACCGACATTCAAATTAAAGTGTTGTGGTTATTTTGTATCTTCCTGAGCAAAATAGCACAAAAATGCCACAGATTTCAAATATATGTCGTCCACCAAGCACAACACTTTGTATTCAGAATCGTGGAAATGAAGTGATATAGTCCCTAAGAGTTGTTTGAGAGGATATAAGAGTATGACTAACAAGTCTTTGCAACACAAGCCAAATGTTCAGTTTTGTTTATATTTGAAAGTGTAGCTTAATAGAAAATTAATACCTGCTTCCACACACAGTTGCAATGGCTTTGAAGCATCCAGAGGCAAGCTGGTAAGATCCAGTGTAACATCGATCTATAGCCCAGTTGAAGAGATTGATTTGATCAGGATTCAGTTCTAGCAACAGGACTACAACTTCACAGCCAAGCTGATGAACCTGAGCATACAAATACATGTCGAAAAATAATTGGTGAGATCAGATACGTTAATTCTCTGCAATTCTTAGCCAAAATAAGTAAAAAGAAATAAAAAAAAAATATCATAAATTTATTTTAGGGATAGCAGAGTTGAAATTTGACTCAGTTTTCTATATTCCTCACTTGGAAGAAAATTGTACGCACAAAGACTACATAAATTAAATAAATTTTTGAAGGAAGTTTCCAAAATTAAACACAGAATCTTTGGAAAATCTAAGACACTTGATAGGTGTCTTAGCCAACTTCCATTTGTATTGGTTAACTGATTTGTTAAATGTTTGTTTCCTACTTCATGGGAGTTTCATAAAGTGACACACTTCCACGTTTATCCTTCTTTTGACTAACACAGAAGCATGGAGGACAGAGTACTTCTTGCAAGCCTGGAGGTATGAAAACTCGTATGGTTAATCCAATTACATCAAGCAACCTAAGAATTCCACTCACAGACCTTGTGTCACTTAATCCTGGTACCAACACTGCTACCAACACACCACAACTAAGGCTCGGACTGTGCCTTCGTGTTCCCTCAGTAAATTATAGTACTGGAACGTCAGACACTAATGTTTATTAATATTCTGTTATTACGTGTAGGTAACTACTTGTAAAGACTGCCAAATGATATGTATGGACCAGGTAGGATCCCTCTCTTCTAAATTTGAACTAGTTGTATAGGCAATGCAGTTTAATCACAGTCCTTCCTTACAATGATTAACCATGAATTATAGTGATTAGCTTAAGGAATCAATCTTCACCTACCACATCCAAATTTTGCATTTCAAGGGGCAAAGTTAAAGAAAGGTAATTTTTGTTCCCAGTTTTATGAGTGGTGTATACTAATAATCAGTTAGACATGGTGCTAAAGCATTTGTTGGTGATAAGGAAAATGTCTCAGGAGAAAAACCATATCTGTCCCTTTCTCTTGTCCTTCCTTCCCACATCCGTAAGAATTTCAATTATACGTACCACTTGCATGTATGTTTACAGCTCCATCCCTACCAACATTCCAAAAAATTATCTAATTTCCAAAAGTTTTTCTCTGCAGCTGTCCCTTCTTTCTTCTAATTTGTCCAACCTTTTGTTGTGCTAATCCATTACCATTTCGACAGCATGTATCCTCTAGCTGCTCCACAAACCTTTAGGTTTTGCTGTCTGCATTTTTTTTACCAATCACAGTCACTTGTGCTGTTATGAGACTTTTAGGCAGAATGGGAGGTCAAAGTGCAAGATAACACAAAGGAAAAGATCACTGTTCTTTCCACTTGATGTAAACCACCAATCCACCCCTCCTAATTCAAAGAGAGTCCAATCAGCTATTGGAGAATGCAATGCAGAAACATGACAATGTAGTTACAAAGTCAAAACCCATCTTCATGGAAATGGAAAATGGCAAGAACAGTTAATTACAATTTCTCTTTAAAAAAATATAAATCTTTCTTTCCTCTCCTGAATCACTTAACCTTTTAACTTCTTTAGAAGATCTACCCACTCTCTTTCACTCAGATTTGTTCCATGAGCATCTACATTACCAAGGAAGAAGGGATTCTGCATTCTTATTTCACAGAAACTTGAAGTAGGTGGGTAGAAGTACCACAAATAGAAATACAAATATTTTTGAGCTTGTGCCATTTCTAACCTTTATCAGCAGACGAAAACTTTAAATTTCTGTTGCACAAAACACTGAACCACAAGGCAATTTTTTAGATATATTATTTACCTACAGTGCATTTTCATAAATAGCAATTCTTTTACTATTCAAACGCTTTTAAACTAATTACACTTTTTTTTTTTTAATATATATATATTGGAACCTTGCATAAAGGTATTGTTTCCTGCTCAAATGTATCCAGTCATTGTTCCTTACAAACTCTTTACTAATCCAATACAGAGATTAAAATTATTCATCAGTGTTGCCTTTTGGTGAGTACTTACACGTAAATCTTGACAAGCCAGAATGTTATCAAGCCATTTATAGAGATACCCATCAGGGGAAAGGCCAACATTATCAAATACAGGTCCACAGCAGAGCACAGCTGACATGGCCTGAAACCAAAAGAAACTTCAGTTACACAACAAAGTAACATGAATGAACCTTTTGAAATAATCTGAGCTCAGATCCAGCCTAACAGGACTGCCACTTATTTTCTGTTTGAGGGAACTATGGTGAAAATGGTAACAGCTGATTTTGCTAGAATTCAGTAATTACGTTGATAGATATTACTGGATTCAAGATAATGCTCAGTTTAACCATTCTGGATGGAAGGCTACAGTGCAATTTCCCCATTCTTCAAGATATTGTCATTTTGCCCAGTCTTCACAAATTAAGGTACACTCCAAGTAAAGTGCACAGATGTTTCAAGAATATACTTCTGCAAAAATGAAAGCTGTTTTACAGCAGGTGATGCAGCTCATATGAGTACATAATCTATTACTTTCCCAGTTTACTTATGTGCGGGAGTTGCAACCTGTTTTGCTGAAAAAGCATTTTATTATTATTGAGCATGTCTCCAGGTGAGCGTGGGAGACAGCCCTGAGATATGCATGTGATACTGAAATGGCACTATATTTAATTTCAGAGCCTAAGATCTTCTCACTGAATCTGATAACCTGTTAATGAACAGCCAAGAGAAATTTTGAAATGCATTCTGGTTTTAAAAACAATTAGGCCTGAAAAATGTCTACAAAGAAAAAAATGCATAACTGCGGTGGCTCATACTGCTACATGCTACATACACATCCGTGCATCCAAGTTTGCACCAAGTATGCCAACTCAAATATCTGCAAAATAAAAGGAAATAAACCCCGCAACGAGTTGTATTTTGACTGGAAAACTTCTATCACTGATTTTGGCAGTGAAGCTTTAATACCTTTAATGCACAATACTGGTATCTTGTAATCTGATGATTTCTATCACTGTAACGGTCCAGCGGAGTGAACATAATACTGAAAGGTCCTGCCCACTGGCTGAATAAGATGAACAGGTGATGCCTCAAGCTCTGCTGAGGGAAGAGAAATCTCCTGTGGTGAACTAAATGAAGAGAAATAGAAATAGTTGTGATTTGTTATTGTTAAATACACATTCATGTGGCAGTGATGATGACATTAAATGTTCAATATATATTTACTCCAAAGTATCTAAGCTTCTTTCAAAAATCTAACAGAGTAAGACGCATCTTACCTCTAAGAATCTTCAGTTCTGAATTAATATGTAGCTGTACAAACTGGAAGGAGTACCATATACCTGACTTTAGAAACAGCATGCAAGAAACTAATTATAGCATCAGGTTTTTCACTGCCTCTTGCGTTTCTTTAGAGGCAAATACTTATTTGTTTTTCCCAATCCTTTAAATGCAAGCCCAAAAAATACATATGTCTTATTCTAACACAGTAATAAGTTGTGACAGGAAGAAAAGAACCTTGGGGCCAGTTTGATTACGACAAAGATGTGGTATATCTTCTGAACAGCTAGATTACATGAGAAAATGAAAAATATCTACGAATTCTTAACCACGTGGAGAGAGAAAGAGAAATCTTTTAAACAACAGGTTTAATTCCCTTAAGCAAAACATGATGGCAGAGGCCGTACTACATTTATTAAAGCGACAACTGCTACTTGCCAATTATTTTTCACCTAGAAACTGTACCCAGAGCCAACAAATTCTAACTAGACAAACAAAACCAACTAACACAGATCAATATGAACAGTGGCTAAAGATGACAGATGTTGCCATGACAAGCATTTGTCTGCTGAGAGTTAAACGTTATGGCTTTATTAGCTATTGATGTATTTTAAGGCTGTCTTGTTAGCAGAAAATATGTCTATGGATTACTGAAATGCGTCAATTATTATTGTGATCTTTCAAAACATACAACGTGGCTGTTTCCTTGTGGAAAATTCATACATGGGCATTCATTGGTCATGTGCCACGAAGAATGTGAGAATGAATGCAAAGAGAGAGACCTTTGCAAGCAGTCATGGCAAAGTAACTGTGAGAGAAATTCTGTATTTGTTGATGACCACCATTCAGAAGAGGAATAAAGGAAAGAAATTCAGTATTTTGTTTGTTATTAGCAGCTAAGCACTTGGCAACACTCATGTCAAAGAGACTTTTTACTGTCTTAAATGAGAATAGCAGGGTTGCCAGTGTTTCCTTATTTTGTGCAACTATTATATAATTTTTATGTATTTTATAACTGGAATGACTATAGAACTTTTATAAAATTTGCACACCAGAAATTTACATGAAAGCATTTGTACATTATTTATTCCCTTACTCTACTCTTTTGAATTCCTTTGTATTTGTTGCTACCAATGCTGCTATCTCCTGTCATAAGTGATCTGGAGATCACGGATTTAAACAGACTGAGTGATGTCCAGTCTGCATCTTCCAGATGCACAGAGGCCTTTAAAGAACATTTATTTTATTTTATTTTTTCTGCTAATGGAGTTACATTTCTGATGTAATATACAAAAAGCATAAAGTCAGCTGGAGAAATCTTTGCTATACAACTGGTGTTAGGTAACAAGGGATACAGCCCCATCACCTCGGGCAAGTTTTTCACTACATGTATTATTGCAAATTTTCTGCGCCTACCTGTATTCTTCAAGATTGTCTGAATTTATGAAGAGTTTGGCAATAAAATCAAAGAGAAGAAAATAAGGCCTTATGTCAAAGAAATACACAGCTCCTAGAGGTCACAGACAATTTCTTTGCTGGCTTTTAGAGAGGTGATTCTTATATATGAAGATTCATCAAACTTTACTGTTTTTTTCATTTGACTCTTAATAGACTTTTGAACATATTATTCTTCCCATTCCCCTTTACACTCATTATAGGATAATTCACAAGCAGTGAAAAAAGCACAGAAAAAAAAAAAAGAAATAAAAAAATACTTTTCCAATACATGTATTAAATACAATTTCATAGTACGTTGGGATAATTTAGCACCATACCTGGAACACACTGAATCAAGTTGGCAATCATTGCACTGAAATGTGCTCTCATATCCTTCAGGATTTCAACCTCTTTATCATTTTCAGCCTCCAGAAGCATGCGAGTCAGATCAACATACTCTAAGAAGAGGGCTCCAAGGGCTAACGTATCTCTTTCTAAGGCTCCATTTGTACTAGCAAAAAGGAAAGTTGTACATTAATATAGGTTAACAGTGTAGTTATACTTACAGCTTTCTGAAGAAATGCATAAAAATCTCTCCATGTCTCATAGATTACATGATTCTTCAGAGAGCACACAGCCATAAACTGAGTGTTGCAAACACTGAGGATTATTTCACTTAAAGATCAATATTTATGAAGAGTGATAGTCCTACCTGTCACTTATAACACCAGCATCAGCAAGTAGTTCAAAAATTCGCAGTAGCTGCAGTCTTAGTAGATCTCGGCGTTCTCGACGTTTCTTGTTCTTGAAATTTAAAACAACAACCATTTTTTACATGCGTAAGTGACTCCAGAAACGTCACAGTAGTGAGATTTAAGAATTCCAGTTCCAGCATTTTTTCATGAACCAATGTGTTTGCTTTTGGACATTTCATCATAACAGTGTGCTTATGCATCAACTCAGAAGTATGATCAAATTTTTCTCTTTGTAACTATTCTTGAACAAACTGTTAACAGTTACTTTCATCCTCACTGAATATGTGGAAATGAAATATTGGATAAAAATGAATTAATATTCAAGGTTCCTGTGCAAAAATCATGCTATCCTCAGGTCACAGGGATATTCATATTAGCTTAACACCATCTAGCTTGGTGCTGGAAGCACTGTGAAGTGCAGAACAGATATCCAGACCCCAGGAAAATATTTTAGGGATTAGGTACTCTTGAACTTGGCAATGCTGCAGCTGCATGATCATACATATTCAAGTTAGCTCCTAGCAGACACCACTCTAGGACACTCTTGGCTGTGTTCACTGCGGTGCTTGTATGCTCAGTTAACACAGCCCTCCCCCAGAACAGGACTGCACTGTTGTAACTGGTTCATTGCATCTTGTTATCCTCTAGAAAGCTGTCCTTTCTGTTTTCTATTTAGCCCTGAAAGATGTGAATGCAACAAGGCCTGTTCTTCGCTGAGGGGCTAAATTGACTTGTTCCTTTGTATCCCGCATCTCCACTAAGCAGAACACGTGAGAAGGTCAAAGAGCTGCTATTGTGCTCAAAGAAATTTGCCACCAGAACAAGAAGAGCTCAGAGAAAGATCAAATTTTCCCCTTCAGCATGTCTGAATGGCAATACTGAGTCAGATCAAAGGCTCCTCTCACCCGGTAGTCAGGCTCTGCTGATGGCCAGGAGGAGATGCTTGGGATATTTTCCTGGTGTGCTGACCCAGGACTGGCTGTCAGCAGCATCCCAGCCAAAGGTTCTATTCCAATCATTATGCCATTTGCCTTGTCCTATTCAGAGCCCCGTTTTTCTCCCTTTACACCTTTTAGCTTCCAGGAACCACGTGTGGAGAAAAAACCCGGTTTTATTGTAACACAGTACTGGACAGGCACAGCTGCATCCCACAGCAGTGTCGGAGGTGACCTGGCAAGCTCCATGCCAGAGCCCACGTGGTGGATCTTGCGTAACGTCCGTTTCAGTTTACCCCTGCAGTTCTTGGCCATGCTGGTAATTTTCTTTCTAGTCATAGCACATATTAATTCAAGGACATTATTTCTGACGGGTTGGATACCTGCCTGCTGACAGCGAAGCCTGCCACCTTCTCTACAGCTATACCACCCAAACAGTCACTCCTGGGTTTAGTGGTGGTGCTGCTTCCAGGAAGCTGGCCCAGTTCTTCATAGCAGCAGCAATACAGAAATTAACATTGCAGTCTCTTGTTCTCATCTTCCTCTATCAACATTTCCATGTGCTAAATTTGCTCTTACAGCACACTATAAACCTCTGCATTCTCACAATTTCTTTCCTGAGGGTAGACTGGATATGTATCTCTCTAGAAAAGGCCTTTCAAGTCTAAGTTGTCTTCAGTGCTGTGCAGGTAGAAAAATTGCAGAGGCAAGTGGCTGCACTAATGGGTATTAATCCACTTCTGCCCCGTATCAAAACAAGTGACCTTCAAATCAACGACTTCATAGGGATGGAAGGCACACAAGTGAACTGAGGTGTGAAGCAACACAGAGCAGAAATGGTAGTTAACATTTGCCAGACACAGAATTATTAAGAATTGCCCAACATAAAACTCAAAATGAATCAAGTGCCCACCAAGTGAAGTAATATTTGTTTGTTTCCATACTGGGCATAGCTAAGAGTCTCTGCCCACCTAGTAACGATTTCACTTCTGCCTGACCACCATCCTCTGGCTTCTCTACCACAGACTATGACCCAGTAAACAGGGGCAGAACACCAGGTGGCCATGACAACACCTTAGTGTGGAGTGGTGAACACACAGTTTGAAACTGCTTCAGAACCAGGTAAACAAACTGCCTGCTTTAACCTGTTTTTGCAACTTGGCCCATAGGCTGCGGGTAGTGAGGATGAAGGGGATGAGGGGAAGCACAGCAGGGCAAAACCAGGTGGAGTAGTTTGGAGGACTGCGCCTGGTGGCTTGGTGCCTTCTGGGGCTTGTTCCTGGCAGTGAGCCGTCTCAGATTTCTGTTGGAGCCAGCTGGACTGGTCCAGAACTGAGCCAGGGAGGGAAAAGTGAGCAGAAGGGCAACAGTTCTGAAGCTTTCCCCACGTCTTTCCTGTTTAGCTGCATAGACACATCCTGTGACTAAAGGCCGTACTGAGGCTACGGAGTCTATCAACAGAGGTTTTCAAGAACAGTTTAGACAACACCTGTCAGGACTGACGCAAGACTAGTTTGTCTTCCCTTAGACAGGTTGGATGACCAGTTAGGATCCCTTCTAGCACTACTTTCTATTATAACAAAGGAGAGTATTACAATGAGGGTGAAAACACTGATAAATTTGTCAATTAACCTGTTGTATTTAGAATGAAAAAATGTAGCCAACAGAAGTTGAAACAGACGACCCTGCCAACGCTGCAAATAGACAGCACACCTGAACACTGCTGTGAAATGTGTTTGTAGCCCAGCTGTGTTACAGGGCATTTTTCACAGACATTTAAAGTGGACTTGCAGCACATCTGAGTTCTGTAGGAGGAGGTTCCATGCTCGACTGGAAATTCTCCCTCAGAATGGATTTCTATACTAGACATTTTGTATCACTGATGGAATTTAAATTATAATAGTTTTAGTTGAATTATTTTAAGCTATGTTCTTAAACACAATTAACAAAATTCTTGTTGCACACAGAGCTTAACTTGCCACTTTAGTACAAAAGAGTATCTTTGTACTTCAAAGAGAGAGAATTACTGCTTTTAAATTAATTTTGCAGTTTGGACAAGCTAGCACATCTAATTTCTGCAACTAACCTCTGGTCTCCTTTCTAGGGCTTCTTTCATCAGTGGGTGAAGTTCTTCTACTAATTCCCTAAATTAAAAAAAAAAAGTAAACAAATCTAGTGTCCTCTGAAAAGCATCAATATTTTTTTCAACACATAAAGACAAATACCTACATTACAAATGAAAATCTGCACAATCACAACAGAAACAATGCATTTGGTTTAGAGGTAAGTAATTGAGAATGTGATAAATAGGGAAATACCTGAAAACAAGTGAATTTGTTCTTCCAAATCCTAATACAAGTGACTCTGTTATTTCTATGCTTTCAAGTCTCATCAAAGGCACTAGCTGCTTTAGTAAGACTCCAACAGATGGAGTTCCAATAGCCTAAAACGTATGAAGAAATTATTGACATTTAATTGTCAGGATTATCAATATTAAATAAACGAAATAATTTTTTTTTTACTAAAAAAAACACTGTTGAAGAATCAATATGTATTTTAAAAATGTGCTGAAATTATTTCACTATTAGGGATGTCCGTATACCAGTCCAGCTGGACGTCTGCTACATCACAATCATCTCAATAAGGCCTAAGAAATAATTATATCTTGGAAATCTCTTTGCTTTCATTCAGATTATTGTAATTTACTTTATTTGTTGTTTCATTAAAATATTCCAGTAATTGCATTTGTGGACTTATTGCCCCTCTCAGGTTGCTACTACTTGAAACTGTATTTCATACAATATTCCTTCATGTCCAACAGTCACACAACGTTTATTCAGAAATCTGTGTAATTGTTTAACAATGTTTTTAATTCACAAATTGGAGTGCTCTACAGGGAAACAAAGGGGATGACATTCTAAATTCAGAACTTCTATATTTTGAATATGTATCACCCAGAATGCAAAAAAAAAGTAGTATTCTGAAAACACCCTAATTTTGGCCAAATATTTATTGATATATCATGTTGACACAGAGTATATAGATGTTTTAATTGTTGCTTACATGCCTTAAGCAGTTTGCATATATCAAACTGCTTCTCACTTCCTTAAGTAAGTGAAATACTTGCATCAGGATAGGATATTGCACGCTGACGAAATTTAAAACTCTCCTAAATTAATAATTTGTTTGAAATAGGATGCATCACCTTATTATCGTAGTTCACTGTTCCATCAGGAGTGGTAGCCATGATCTCGGGTGTTGAAGCACGCAAGTGTCCTGGGCTCATAATACTGGGCTTTGCTACGCCAAAACAGAGAATAAGATAGTTTCTCCACAAAGTAACATAGTTGTCTCCACTGCTTGCTGTACTTGTTTTCTTTGCATTAACAGGAATGCTAGAATTTAAAAATAAAGTTATTAAAATAATTTCCCAGTCTTAATTACATAGTATATCAAAATATTTTAAAAGGAAATAAAACATGCTATGTACCTATCAGCCTCAATTTAACATAACATGATACACAGGAAAAATAAACAAAGGCCAAAACCTTACAAATTACAATTATGAAACCCAAAACTGAGTATCTGGATAACACTTTTCAGGATTTGTGAAGTGATACTGAAACACGGGACTCAAAAAAGCTTGTGTTAAAATAACATAACTCATAAAAATGAAACTTCAATGCAGATTGCCACTTACTTTGGATCCACAAGAGGCATTATCAGCTGTAGCCTTGTGAAAGCGTACGGCCAAGCATAGCTAAGAGCTGTAGGACAATGTTTTGGTAAATTCTCCTGCCTAAGGAAACTGAAGAGGCAGAGAACCCATGGGTCTTTGACGGACTGTGCAAATATCCAGACATGGGAAGGACTTTTCACATCATAATGGCTGTTCACTAGGACGGCATTCCACTCCACCAGCCACTGCAAATCCACGCTGTGTGTTAATGGGATTGTTGTCTACGGAGACAAAAGATAGAAAATCTCAGTGACAGTTATTTATTTCCTGCCATGCCCTCAGTGCTTGTCTTTATTTTTAAGCTCCATGGCCAACTTCTGTTGGATTTTTTATACCAATACTTTTATGCTTCCTGTCACATTGCCCTTTCACTCAGGAGGAGCTTTTACCAAATGCTGATTAGAACTATCTCATTATTTCCCCTCTGGTTCTTCCTTAAACCTCCTATTTACTGTGATAGGCACAAGAACTTGCCCTTAAAGGTGGGTATAACTAATGATTATGCTTATGAATATAATCTCATTGTCACTTGCTATTCTCCTTGCTGCCTGCACCCATCCACTGACCCTTGTGTGACACTGCAGTCTGTGACAGGCACAGACCGTCCTCATGCTCATTGTTTGAACAGCCAGACAGAGCCTTACCCTATGATTAAGACTCCTACGTGCTATGACAATATGATAAATACCAAAGCTATTAATATTCTTCAGAATTCATCAGGGCATTTGAATTATGTGTGTAGGGAATTAAGAAGCTGAAGCAGGTGCTTAAGGGGTTTTAATCCACTTTAAAGTCTGCTACCTTCAGTGGCACGTAAGGCTCTCACATGAAAAAACCTTCCTCTAATTTAAATTTAGTCCTAATAAAACAGCTTTGTGAAATGAAAACTTAAAGCTCATGTATTTTGGCATCTTCATTATGTAGTTATCAGACCTCAAATAGGATGAAACATCTACCTGCATCCTGCATCCAATGCTACAAAAGTAATAACTAATTTGCTGTCCTTGTCAGAAACCAGGTACACAGGCAACACATTTGCTTTGCTGTATTACTAATGCATAGAATTAAAGCACAAAATTCAAACCTTCACCTATAGAAACTGCAACACCCCAACCCAGGTGCTGTTATTTCAGTTGCATTTCCTAATTCCTGGGTTACAGTCAGAGTATCTCTTGCTTGCTCAGTTTCTAAACCCTCAACTCACCTGTTTTCAGCTGCACAGTTCGATGTTCCCTTCCTACTCCAGGAAAGGGCACTCATGTGGCAAGTACTGATTGTTGCTTTAAACTTCATGAGACTGAAAAGTGCCCAAAGGAGACAGTTTCTGCTCTCTGGACAAGTGCACTAATCTCTAATAGTCCACAAAACAAGTTGCTCTCTGTATCAGTTCTTCTGCTGCTACTTTTTCATCCAAAATGCTTCCTGCATCTCTACTTCCTCTGATGGCACATTAGGATCATTAAACCCATGAGAGAGCAAAAGCAGGGATTCACCCTGAATCATTCTAGAGCTTAAGCTTAGGTCTGCAGGCAGCGCTACTTCCAAGTACACAAGGGAGCTAAAGTTTATTCCTCCTGGGACAGATGATAGCAGAAAGTAATTTCCAAGTCCCCAAGCACCAGGCAGTGCTGGAAATAAAGGCGTTTTCAATGGTTTGTTTGGATGCAGGTCACAGGTCCAGAATCTAAGTAGCTTTGATGACAAAATTTTTAATACATTTTTTTATAGGTAGAATCTTCTATATTCGTATTGTGATTTTTTCATGGAACAGATTGTCTGGGACACTGTGGAGAGCCTTGGAGCTCTTGAGTAGATAGCTCGAGCCTTAAAGCTGTATGATTTCTAGCAGCTGATATCTGTTATGTCCACGTGCTACGTAAACATTAGCAGTAACAATAAAGTAGTACTTACTGAATCTGAAACAGCCACATGAATAAAACTTTCAAGAATAGAAGAACTCAACTGATCCATGACATCAATCATAGGCTTGTCATCATCCTGTAGAACACAGAGGACACAAGTTAACTGCTCTCCTGACCAAATTATTTCCCTCCTTACTTTTCTGGTACATGAAATAGAACCACCTAAAAACTATGACATGAATCTATAACAGCTGAAAAAATTGATCGGTAACGATGGGTGCATTTTGGCTTTTTCATACTAATCTCAGAATCAAGTTCAGGCTACGGTTTGAAATGAAGTTAATTTGTGGCTATAGCTCGCTGTTTACCGAACAAAAGCACATATCAGAAAATCCCAAATGACTTTGGATAGCTGGTATCCAAAGACTGAAAAATTAGCTTACTGTGTATTAAAGCATTCCTTTGCCATGGACACACATATTTGTGTTCTTAGGCATTTAGATGGCTCACTGAGCTGTGACCGCCAACACACAACAAGACTCTTCATACTTCTACATCCATAAAAAAGGATTTAGAGGTCTTTACTATGCAAGGAAAACGTATGTGAATAATTTTAAATGTGTCTTACGCTGTGGGTTTTTTTCACAAAATGGTATGCTACAGGAATGAGTTTAACTTCCAATACAAATTTATAATCCTGACAATACAAAAATGATCCATGCAGTAAGAAAAGGTTTTAGAATGTCTTTTAAAGTCACATCATGCCAAGAGAAAATATGACGTTGCTGTACACATTTCCCTTCTTGTACAAGGGCATGTTATTAATGTTACATTGTTGAGTACATGGAAATGTTTGCAGTGTTAAGGCAAAGAGAAATGGTAAGCTCAGATCAAATGCTTTTTTTATAAACTAAGTGAATACCTGCTACATCACAGCAATTATGTTGAAAGCAATTGTGATAGCGATTTTGGAAATTTTGGAATGTTTGGAAAATATAAATTCAAAGTTCCAGAAAAGGAAAATCATACCTCTGCCTGGCCAAGGGCCAGGAACAAAGCACGGATCTCTCTGAGGATTAAAACAGCAAGTTTACGTGTAGCAACCTGAAAACTACACAGTAGAACCAATGCAAATCCTTCAACTGCATGTAGTACATTAGAATAGGGGCTTCTTTCAGACTGTATCCTGTGGCTGGATCCATTTGGTATCAACTGTAGAACAGCACAGGAGGGAAAAAATGTGTTTGAAAACCAAATCTCCAAGAAATATTCTAAATATCTAAATGCTGAAGTGAAAGACACAGCAGTCCCTCAGACAACTAAGTTTTGTTGCTTTAAGTTGTGTTGTTCCACAAAACCAATATGCGAGAAGAGTCCTTTGGGCAAACCCCTTCCTCTAACTTGCAATTAAACTACCTGCTTTGTTCCATCTTCCACTAGAAAAATGAATGGGTAAGTTAGACCGTGAAGAATTCACACTTTTTCTACTCCAGACAGCAGGTCCTTGGGTGTTTCCTTGATTTAGTAGTCAGCAACACCTTAGGTAGGTGGCTTCTAGAACCTGACCCCACCAGTAAAATGTAACAGTATCTATTGAAAAGCATGTGAGGATTTTTCTTTTCCGCAATTTTCATAATACTGTTGTTACCTATTTTTTAATGGTCATCTGTGATATAAAGCAGACATCATGCTTGCCCACAGAAAAAAACATTTTCACTGTGATTGGGTTAGGAGATAAGAAGCTTGAAAATCATCTCTCGTAATGAAAATATCTGTGGGACAGTGCAGATGGGAGGAGCAGGAGAAAAGCTGTTCAGCTCCCAGGAATGTTTGTAACACATGGAGACAGCAGGCTGCAGAAACAATCGGGTTCTTTGATGTTTTTTGAATCAACCAAATGAAACGGCTACAGGAACGGAAGATCCACTTCACTCTTCTCAGCATTCCCAGCAGCACTATCAATCAGTTTCAGTCCTGGGAAAATCTCCTTCTGCCACATCTACATACACATATTTCACTTTCTGTGCTTTTGTTGATGTGCATATTTCAGTTGGACATGCATTCTCTTATGTTGCTCAACAAAAACAACATCTGCTGTATTACACAAGGACATGGCTGTCCTCAAAAGACATCTGAACTAATTACCTTAAAAAATCTTCCGCAGTGAATTCTTCTCAGGTGAGTAAAGACAAAATACATAAACCACAGCAATACCAAGGAACGTAATTTCTGCCTTCAATTAGTATAAATGTTAGGGCACAGATCTCTTGATTTCATACCTCTGCAGATCTTGTTTTTGCCTGTTCAGAAGCCTTTCCTGGAGTGTGTATTACAAGCTTCCATTGCGTAAGCAACTGTAGAAGCAGCTTCAGTGATGTATCAAGAAGGGTATGATGCATATCATTCACTTCACGTAGCAGAAAATTAGTAAAACCAAAGAGAACATCCTCCCGCCAGTCAACAAAGTCAACAAGTAGCCCCTGAAGAGAATTCTGAGCAATGTGTCGAAGTTCATCATCCATATGGATAGACAGCCTGGAAGCAGAAGTAAATAGTAGGTAATAAAAATCTAAGGGGTGTTTATCGTGGTAAAGAGCATACGTTTCTTTTTAACTTAACACTGACAGAAAATTCCCATTGACAATGTAGATTTCAATGATGCTGTGACAGTTTCATTATTACTGACCACAAACAACATCCTTAACCTCTTTTTATTCCATAATTCTTGCTACAACAGCGCCCGAACATATTCACGGATCCAAAAGAAGTCTTTGTTCCACTCCTAAAAGACAGTATCTTTGAGGTACATAATCTGGCAACTTTGCTGTCTCTCAGAACCAAGCATACTTTTGATTTACTCACTTATAAAATAACTTCTATTTAGTTACAATGACAAAAAGGCTTACAGGTGAATATATAATTACATAATTTACGTATTTATTTGTTTACTTTCAATATAAAAATAAAAGAAAAACAACACCTCAGCTGCCTAACAGTTAAATCTTTGCCCAGGAAACAAATTGCAATTATTGAAAGAAAATTTTCAAAAGAAATAAAGAGAAGCATTTGAATTAAAAAGTACTTTATATTTTAAACAGCTTAGGGAAATGGGAAAAACAGACTCTGGACTTTCCATTCTTTAAAAAAAACACCAGAGACCCCCAAAGTCCTTCTGAAAAATGGTGCAATTTTAGCTCTCAGATTCAAATTATATTTCCTTCTGTATTTGCATTCTGTTGCAAATTCTTTCCAATATAAAAAATCTTTTTTTCTTCTGACACAAAAATTATCACACCACTTCTGTGTTGGTAGCTTGGCAGAATAAAGTAAATTCAGATCAGTGTGTTTTGTAGTTTTTGGTTCATTGCCTTTATGATGTACTTTGTTTTAATTACCCATGAGACTGTAATTTTCTGTAGTGTGTTAGAACTCATTTTCAAAGTATTTTATCTGCATTTAATCTACATAGTTGAAAATGAGGACGCATTATGAAGAAATGGACAGAAAGCTACGAGAGAAAATACAAGGCAGCCAAATGGAGTGGAACCAAATTCCATTCAGCCGTAACTGTACTATGAGATGTGGCTCGGAACAATTTTGGTTTTTTATAGCTGCCTAATTGGAAGGCAGGGGACATTTCATTTAAGTCAAAGGAAAGTGACTGCCATGAAACGTCATCCTTGCTGAACATAACTCCAAAAATAACTGTTACACTTTAATAACCACGTGACTTTCTATATAGATTTGGAAACCCAGTATTTAGTTGTGCTAAAAAAGGATCATTTATGTCTCTTCTTTGGAATGCCAAACCCAGAAAAACAAGCAAAACCCCTGAGACCATGATTAAGTCGTCCATGAAACGACTTCCACAATGACACAAAGTAATAACAGAAGAGAAAATACAAAAGCCATGCGTCTCTAAAACCAAGTTACTGCGCAAGGGCAACATCAAATGAGATGAAAGTCAAATTGAGCATAAGAATGCATCTACATATTACCACTACATGACAGCAGCTTGAGGAAGCAAGTAACTGTTACTTTGTTTGTTGGCGCTTGAGTCAGTTAAATTTAAGACCCGCTTGGGAATTTGTAATGAATGGTTTCAGCGGGCAGTGAAAGGGCAAAAGGTACAGTATATACTTGACATCTGCTTTACAACTTATAATTTGAATACAGCTGTCCTGGAAGAAAGTCTAACTGCTGAGTTACAGACCCCTTCTGGAAACAGCCAAAAGACACATCTGTTGTGAGGATGAAAAATTCACACCAAACTGTGAATAAAAGAACCCATTAACCCAAAGATGTTATTTTAACTTTACTGAAAAGAAAATATTTAACAGCTTTCCATCCCAACAACACAGCCCCACACAAATCCCTGACAGAACAGCTTCTCAGGTTTTTTTTTAAAAACTGGGGGGAATAGAAACCTCACCTCTTCAAAGTTTGTTGTCCTTGTATTGACTTTAGTCTCTGACCCAGAAAAGACACAATATTGTAATGTAGTTCTCTACAGAACAGCAAAGACCTCCTGGGACTACTTTTTCATAATTGGGAGAAGAAGTCAATCCAGACTCAAATAAACACGGGATGCTACAGAGAACGTATAAGCAGCTCTGGTGCTGGGCTAGTCTGGAGACTTACATTAGGATCAGACTAGGTAGCAATTACTTAAACAGTTTATTACTTATTCTCTGAAGCTATGTTTTTGTACAATGTGTTTGCAGTCCATGCTGTCCTAGACTAAATAGACCTGAATTCTTTCAACCTTTGTTCTTTATCTTGTTCTTCTGCCAGTCTCATCTTCAACTTGCAATGCCTCAGCTTGGATGTTGTTCTCTAAATCAGACATCCTTGGTATTGATTAGACCAGAAGAACTTTTTCAAGAATCTTTTAGACTTATTTGTATTTACACATGTGAATAAGGTTTGACTCTTCACAGGAACATCAATTTTTTGTGTGTTCACTTTGTGATCCTGCTCTGCAATCCTGAGACCCCACCCAATTCTTTCAACACCATGCTGTACGTCTCCTTGAACCACAAACTGTCTGTTAACTGCTTTCCAGGTTATCATGCATCCACTTACTTTTACCCAAACTGTGTTTCCCTTGTTTATACTTGAGAATCTGATTTAAAACCGCATCAATGTCTCAAAGACGCTGTAGGATGAGTATATGCACGAGATGAGAACAGCTTCCCAAAGGTCCCCGTGCTAGGGAATGGCTGAGCATTTAATTGCTTTCCAAGTCGCTCTGGAGATGTTGTTCTCAGCTCCTCTTGCTGTCCCACTCCCTCTCACAGTCGGACAACTCAGCAGACCTATCACTTGTATTGTCCCAGCATGGAAACTGCCCAAGAAATGCTTACAAACTGACTGGGGCTAAAGAATCACAACTGACATTTTCTGCAGGAAGTTTGATGACAGAATAAAGGTAGCTCAGTGGTTATATTGACAACTGAAGGTCAATGGCATCCTGGGGTGTATTAGAAAGGGAGTAGCTGGTAGGTCGAGAGAGGTCCTCCTCCCCCTCTACTCTGACCTGGTGAGGCCACATCTGGAATATTGTGTCCAGTTCTGGGCCCCTCAGCTCAAGAGAGACAGGGAACTGCTGGAGAGAGTCCAGCGCAGAGCCACAAAGATGATGGAGTGGAACATCTCCCTTATGAGGAAAGGCTGAAGGAGCTGGGTCTCTTTAGCTTGGCGAAGAGGAGGCTGAGGGGTGACCTCATTCATGTTTATAAATATGTCAAGTGAGAGTGTCAGGAGGACGGTGCCAGGCTCTTTTCAGTGATGTCCAATGACAGGACAAGGGGCAATGGGTACAAGCTGGAACGTAGGAGATTCCATAAAAATATTAGAAAAAACTTTTTCACTGTGAGGGTGACAGAGCACTGGCACAGGCTGCCCAGGGAGGTTGTGGAGTCTCCTTCTTCGGAGGGATTCAAAACCCACCTGGACCTGTTCCTGTGTGATCTACTGTAGGTGATCCTGCTCTGGCAGGGGGGTTGGACTAGATGATCTTTTGAGGTCCTTTCCAACCCCTGACATTCTGTGATTCTGTGATTAAGAAGAGAAGCACTAATTTATGAAGAAATTGACGCTGGTCTCCAGACTTTCTTACAAGCAATGAAGGGTCTGAACTGGACAATCCCCATGTGATGGAAAAGCTGTGACGAGAATGGATACGTGCTTTCTACCCACTCAGTTAAGGCCATTACTAAGGATAGAAATCTACTTAAAATATTAGATTAAAGGAAAACATGTCCTTTTTCATTTCCCTTAGGCAGAACTGATGTAACTATTTAATGTGGTATCTATATATTTTGATAATGTGATGATTTAAAGCAACCCACAAGTGCTTTATAGCAGGGAATGTAAACACAAGGCAATCAGGCTGGCCACGCACGACAGCACACCTATCGCTGGCTGCCGTTTTGGTTGTCTGGCTGTGTGCACACTTTACTACTAGCAGAATTATTTCACTGTTTTCACATATCAGTGGGAGTCGGGTGTTCATAGAGTAGAAAGAACTGCTTTGGCACGTAACCCTCTGGTTTCCACATTCCTCACAGCAGTTTCAAAAGCAAGAAGGGAGTGGCAAAGATTGCTTTGTCACAGTTACCTGAGTGCAATAGGCTGCAAGATCCTTGTGTCTTGATTTACTACCATAATCCACTTACGTATAAATAACACACACTGGAATCTGACTTCCATATGAGAACTGAAATGTAACAGACTTTTCTGTACTGATCATTACCTGTTATCACAATTATTTGCAGGAAGTCGCTATTTTATGTCCTGAAACCTGTTTCAGCAGTCATGTTTTGTAAATTACCTTGTTCGGTGAAGTGAACTCTAGATAAATTCAAGGGACTCCAAGCAGGGTGGTTATGTGATTTAAACTTATTCGGTTTTTTTTCCTTTTTTTTTTTAATTTTATGTCTAATAATAATATTATTTAAAAAAATAAAAGTTTTTTGAAAGATACCACATCTAGAACACTCTGTTCTACCAAACATACAGATGGGAATCATAAATCAAAACTAAACAGGTATCTCCATGTTTTTCAACTACACAGAAAAGATGTTCTCTCCTGTTAATCTGAATTCCGTGATGGTTAAAAAAGGTAATAAATGGTGCAAATCATGAAGAACACTGATTAAGATATAACCTACTTACTAATGGAAAAGAGTTTTTGATGACGTTCCCACTCTTAAAAAATTAGGATCTGTAACAAATGGCTGTACGAAGATGCCAGGATTTCTATGTCTTATCTGTTAATAGAAGATTACTTTTTATAAGCATGTGGTTTTGTCTGAGAAACAAATATAAACATTCTACAGCTCAATTTTTCATTCTGTTCCATTTGAGCAAACATTTAATGCTTGAACAGCTTACCTTGCTAGCAAGTCGATCAACTCAAGTTTTGACATTCCATCAGGAAGCAATCGAGGAATAGCAGCAACGCACGTTCGGAACAGATCGATTTTTGGTTTTCTTTCACCACTGAAAAATTAAAACAGAATTCTGCCTAAGCTTAACAAGTAATTGTGTTAAATGATCCACCTACAGTCTTTCACAAAAGGACTGGACATGAAAGGGCTCATGAGGTCTACTAAGAACATCAGACAAAAAGCTAGATGCTATAAATTACATAAGAAGGAAACAAGAATAAATGTTTTCATTGAATGAAAGGTTTTGATTTTGCCCTTTTTCATGTATTGTATCGATACAGTACTATTACTACTGATTCATTTGTTTCTTTCTGAGAGGAACTGGCACATACATCAAGATGGAGTTATAACGTAGGAGGATTCTTCCACTGATATCAGTATTTGCATGACACAAGCTTCAGATGAGGCAATGAGGAAAAAGTTGGGGTGTTCCCCATCACAATGCAGCTATATTACGACAGTTGTATAAACCAAAGAGCAGGGATGTAAGAAGCCCAAATAACAAGACTGAAGATCCAGATAGTTGCCCTCAGTGGGGCACAGATGTGTGGAAAGCACACGCCACATATTATTACACTGAAAAAAATGTGTAATTTAGAGGGAGGTATGGCCAGAGAGTTTCTGTTGATCCCTGCCTTTGATAGCAGTACTTTAGCAATGATTATCAGCTAAAACACGTTTTAGTAGCCCCAAGGCTGCTCTAATCTGTGGAATGGCTCAGCTGCTCACTAATAGGCTGGGAAAGTGGTTGAGTCCAAAGTTCAGCATGAAGCAAAAACTAGGTTGGGAGTCCTTAAGTCTTCTTAAAGTAGCCCAAGTGTCAGCTGCTGATTATTTTCACAACAGATGCAATTCTTTTCTGACCTGCTTCCAATATTTTTTTGTAGGACCACAGATTAAAGAAGTCCTTCAGACTGACTCCAAAATGTGTTCAATGATATATTATTTGATGATTAAGTATAGAGGAAATAACCAAAACATAACAGCATTTCAAAATGTACAGTCTTTCCTACAGCACAGAGAGTGGAACATCTCCCTTATGAGGAAAGGCTGAAGGAGCTGGGTCTCTTTAGCTTGGAGAAGAGGAGGCTGAGGGGTGACCTCATTCATGTTTATAAATACATCAAGGAGGAGTGTCAGGAGGACAGTGCCAGGCTCTTTTCAGTGATGTCCAATGACAGGACAAGGGGCAATGGGTACAAGCTGGAACATAGGAGGTTCCATAAAAACATCAGGAAAAACTTTTTCCCTGTGAGGGTGACAGAGCACTGGAACAGGCTGCCCAGGGAGGTTGTGGAATCTCCATCTCTGGAGACATTCAAAACCCGCCTGGACGCGTTCCTGTGTGACCTACTGTAGGTGATCCTGCTCTGGCAGGGGGGCTGGACTAGATGATCTTTTGAAGTCCCTTCCAACTCCTGACATTCTGTGATTCTGTGATATTAGTTAGTAACATGCTTTGGTGAAATCAAAAACCCAAGCTCCTATTTAGGGATCCTACTATAAAAATGCAGAGAAAGACTGTTCCTGCTTTAATATGCTTCCATTCAAACTAGAAAAGAACGGGAGGGGAAAGAGAGATACTGAGCAGCATTGTAAGCCGCTAAACACTACACTAAAATTCAGTGACAAAACAGAAAATGAAACTCATTTACCTGCACCCCAGCTCAATGTCCTGCTTACGACATTACTCTGCCTCTCCACCCAGCAGAAGACATTGCATTTAGATACCTTATTTCTGTGTTGAGTCACAGAGAAAGCCTGAATGCAATACCACCTCATAAGCCTAAAATAAGATTTATAGAGTAACACAGAGCATTCACTGAAATTATGGGTACAAAAGAAAGCATAAACTGACATTAGACTTACTTAATTCAAAGATTAAAGGCAGTTTTGTAGTAAATAGCATTCTTTCTCTTAACACCCTACATACTTCTCAGCTTGGATATGTATACACTAATAAAGTGATGATATGATTTTAACCTACTGACTTAAATTGTACAATGAGAGCAAACTATTTTCATAATGAATTATCCCTGTCACACTGTATCTGTATCCTAGCAGATAAAACTTTAAAGAAGGTGTCAGCAATTGACTTGAAAAAATGCAAAATGCAGCATCTCATCTGAGAATTTGGTTACAAACAAATCCCTTTGAACCACTGCAGCTAATGCAAAAACTAGTTGGATTAACAAGCAGTGCAAAACACATTTTTATAGTTGTAAGCAGTAAAGTGCCATTGGTAATCCTGTCTGCAGGCAAACCAATGAGTCTCCTTTGCCGACTAGAAATGGGAAGTGAACTTTGCAGAGCTTCCTTATTAAAAGTCCCCAGCAAGGGCAAACAGTTGGTGCATTTAGAATGGGAGGCATGTAAAATAATAGTCTGAGAGGAAACTCTTTTGAAGGCAAATGAGTAATTATTTATAAATATAAAATCTGTGGGTGTTCTGTGGCTTATCAGCTGCTCAGAAGACTAGCAGGAGAAGATCCAGATCGAAGCTTCGGTTCCCAGCGTATCTGAGCTACCGGGCAGAGCGTGCGAAGGCGGGAAAGAAAGGGCCCCGTGGGGCTCTGCATTCATCTCTCTCTGACTCAGGATCCAACACCACGAGCTCTGGATGAACACTCCGACAGCTGTCCTCATCTGGAAGCTTGTGTCTCCATACCAGCCCTATCAGATTGTAGCTAGGTATTGTCAGCAAAAATCTTGGAAGCACATGCAAGAACAAGCTTTTGTGTCAGAAAAATGGATGACCTATTCTGACTAGATCTTTGAAAGTAATTATAGCTGTTACTGAAATTTGTGTGCCAATGGAGGATGCAAAGGATGTTCCTCAGCCAGGATTTTAGTAAGACTCTTCAGAGTGGCATTTACTACTTCAACGATAAATGCTTAAACGATCAGTCATTAAATACAAAAACATGTCTAACACTGCCAAAGAAAATTCTGGAATGTGCATACTGTAAAATGTTACGACTATTCATTGCCTAGCTACTTCCCTCTGATTCTTATTTTGTTATTAAAAATATATTTATGATAGTTTATATAACAATATTAAGTATACATACATATGACAAAAATCATAACTTTAAAATTAGATAAATGTAGTGTGGTATCTATGTATCAAAGCCCATAAGAAATAAATATGTAACTCCAGTGAAGCATGAAGTTCTGTGAATAAAATGATAAGCAACTATAAAAACCAATACACTGGTTTTTCCAGTCACCAGGCAGTTTTTAAAGCGGCTGTTGTGAATGCTGATAGTAACAGCTAACCATGTTTTAAGATTGACTGATAATTAAGCATCCCAGATACTTTTTTCCATTGGAAGAACAAGTAAAAATGTGTTCTAATGTGTTTTTCCTCTCAGGTGTATGTATTAAGTTACAGCTCACCTGGATATAAAGTACAACACAAAAATGCAGTAACTTTCATGCCTTAAAATCTGTATGTCTCTCACAAAAGTTACTACCAAACCATAAGAATTCCTGAAATATAGAACTCTTGTAAGTCTATTTAGCCTTGAAAGGAGACGGCTGAGAGGGGACCTTATTAACGTATATAAATATCTGAGGGGTGGGTGTCAAGGGGAAGGGGACAATCTCTTCTCAGTGGTGTCCAGCAATAGAACAAGGAATAACGGGTTTAAACTAGAACATAGGAAGCTCCACCTCAACATGAGGAGAAACTTCTTTACCATGAGGGTGACAGAGCACTGGCACAGGCTGCCCAGAGAGGTTGTGGAGTCTCCTTCTCCGGAGACTTTCAAAACCCACCTGGATGCGTTCCTGTGTGGCTGCCCTAGGGGATCCTAGGCTGGCAGGGGGGTTGGACTAGATGATCTTTCAAGGTCCCTTCCAGCCCCTAATGTTCTGTGATTCTATGATTCTATTCGTTCACCAACTCTAAAAATAAGCAATGCTATGGTGATGCTGAGAAACCATAGAAAGGACACTTACAGCTAAGGTTAAGCACACTTCTTATCTAAGTGCTCAAGGGTTAACTATGCAATTATCTTTTGGGAATAAAATGTGGGTTTCAAAATTCACTTTCCCTCTTGCAAAAGTCTGGATACCCAAAATGGTTATGAAAACCCGCTGTGAGTACTGAGCAGTATACTGCATGGTACTATAAGAAAATTTATCAGATAGTAATATTAGCATTTAATATAAATAAGGTAAGACAATGCTAAAGACACAAAGAGCTTACAATCTCACCTACATAGTCGCAGCAACAAACACAGACAGAGGAATTACATTAAAATGTAAGGATTGTATCACCTGTAAAACGCAGCTGCATTTGGCCCATCATTGCTGTCTATCTACCACTCACGGTATTTTAGAATCTAATGTCATTTTCATTGCATCTCAAATGTTTTTCTAGGGATTGTTTCCCTTTTAGGATAACTACCACATCTACCCCTCTAACAGGAAAACCAGGGAAGGTGTCCTTGCAGTGAGGATGTCTACAATCCATGCTCAGCAGGTGTCAAGTGATGTCTCCATGTCCCTGAAGTCTTCCAGATGTCCACTTCACTGGGACTCTCTCCAGGAAACTTCCCCCACTAATAATTTTTTATGAATGTGTAAAATGCTGCTGCTCAACACTGCTTGAGATGCAGTGGTTTGATTTCGCTCCAGTGAGGTCCTGCTTAAATCCCAGGACTTATCATAAAATGACTTGGTTTTTTAATTAAGATTCAATTTTGATTACAGGCATGAATAGTAATAGGAATTTTGAAAGACTATTATTAATAAGGATTTATAGAATTTGTTGCATTCATTTTGAAGTTCAGTGATACAAATACACCCTGAAACAGCCTTCTGAGTGTAGGCTCACAAGTCTTCCACTTTGGGCTTTTAACTTGTACCATCTAAACATTCATAGGATCCACATGTGATTTTGGCTACACTGGGAGCATCAGTTCAATTCCAAATACTGTAACACCCAAAGTACAATCCACTTGTCATACACAGTTTTTCAAAGTATGTACTAAGCTAAATGTTCCTGTTTCTTGGTGTGGCATGACTCACAACAGACAGAAATAAAGTTCTGAAATTACACCTCAATATTTTATGAGATTTACAGTTCTTGAGCACTCACGTAATCATGTCTTCAGGTTCTTTGTTAAGCATCTGGATGTTGGTTAGCATCATGCACCGACCCACTTCCTTGTCAAGATGTCTGAGTATGTTGTCCACAGCTTTTCTTACTTGAGAATAATATAATGACATACCTGCAATAACATGCATTTTTGTATAATTTGAGACATTTATAGACATATAATTTGAAAAAGCAAGCTGCTTATTCATGCTGTGCTGCATGAATTAAGAAAAACGTTTTCCTCATGAAATAACGTATTGCTCTAGTAATGATGCCCTGATGCAGAGACAGAATATGTTGCCCCCTCCAAAAAGAATGCTATTGTATGTAAGAATAGTCCAAATGATATATATACATACGTATTTTTCCTGGAGAAAAAATTACAAAACACCTAGTCAAAATATACTCCTACAAAGTCAAATCAAGCTGCACAATTTGCAAGGTTATACAATGTATTTTATGACTTTTCATGGCACAAGCAAAAGCTCTGATCTAGTAGCAAGGTTTAAAAACTGCAGGCGAAGACAAAAAAAGAATCTGAATGAGCTCCACTAAAACTTATTTGACAGAGAAATTAATGGCATGACATTTTATGTGAAAAATAATTAGACACACAGCTTTATAGCAGTTGATGAACATCAAATACTTTACAAATAAAACTTGAATTAACTTTTTTGTATATTTATCAACAGCTAAAATTTAAATTTGCTTGATGAAATTTTATATATTAACACTAAACAATATATTTTTAATCATCTCTTCTTTTCCTATGTGATAAATATAATGGAAGCTTAGAATTTCAAAATGACACAAATTTTCGGATCTGATATTGTCTAAAGTTCAGTGGCAGAGTAGAAGGCAAAATAAAATAACGACCTGTCTTAATCTTACGCGCTATACATGAAAACTAGAATATTGAATCACAAAATAGTGGAGAAATTGCTAATAAAATAAAAGAATTCATCAGTGCAAACGTTTATTATTAAATGCATGAGGAGTAACTAGAATGAACTGAATTAGTGACAGCACTAAATACTATGTCTTTTGCACATTTCAACAGCAGGGAGTCTTACATTGCTCATTTTCTTGATATTACTACAATGATCTGGCAACAGTACAACACAGGTCTTTGTCACTGGTGTACAAATATATTTGTGTATATATATATACACATATATATATATACACACACATATATATATATTTCATTCATGTAACTTTGGGAACTTAATGAATTACTGAGTAGCCAAATTTTCTTTTTTTTTGCCAGCAAAACCAGTCACCTTCAGGGCATGATACAGCACAGGATTCTCTCTCTGCATTGACTATGAAGAAAGCCCAAGGCAACAGTGCTCTTGACTTAGGCACTTCAGTTCAGGTTTGCATTACAATTAAAAAGTTTCTGCCATTTTGAAAGTTTCACTTCATGTGAGATACTGCAATTAAAATGAGAATATGAAAGGAATACCCATGAACAAATACAGCTATTTGTCACTGAAATAAGCTAATTCTTAATGCTCTGTGTATTTAACCTCCCCAGAACACAGGGTTGCTCCCAACTGTGGAGCACGACCGAGGATTCTTCCTGAAATAATTAAAAAAAGCAGTATTTGTCAAAATAAATCACACATTTAATTAAAATGCACAATAAAGCATATGTTTATGATAATGAAATCAACCGAACACTTAACAATAGCAAATTATCCTGCTAAGATACTGAAGATATTTTCACATTAATTCTCATCCAAGTTTCTTTATTGTCCATTCTCTTACTGACCTATCATTTTAGCTTCTTCCTCTGTAAGAGTTTTGCTCAGATATGTTTTCTTCACTCGGAGAGTGTTTCCAGAGGGAAGGACAGCTCCGGTCACTGGCATTGGAGGTTCACCATCTTTTTGCTGCAAGCTATCAGCAATTACCAAGAAGGCTCTCAGACCAATATTCATTCTCTGTAAAGTTCAAAAGACAAATGAGTAATGTAATCAAATAAACACACTCTACTCAATCACTTTGAAATTTTGATTATGTACTTGCCAGCATTTTTTTCTGTATCTTCACTACATTAACTAGTCTGATATATTTAAAAAAATGCCTGTGAAATAAACAGTGAATTCATATTTGCACTATAAGCAGTGATCCCCCTCTCAAAACTTTATTTCAAAGTATATTTTCACTAGTACATTATCTTTTTATCTTCAAGATACAATGTGGACATGACCTGGAGTTTAGTAACACATCTTAACTGGATCTTCAGTTAAACAGAAATGACCTATGTGGTCCATTACGAAAAAGGATCAATAACTGTCTTGAAAGGCCCCCAGGATTGACCATAGTGAGCGAAAAGTCTGCAATGGTGCTCAGTGCCAAAATGGTCATGTGAAAACATAGGGAAGATGAGGTTAAGTGGCCTGAATGCCTTCTGGGAACTCACCAGAAGAAAGCTTGCAGGCTTTGCATTGCAACGATTAAAAGACCAGAATGTTTCCCATTTCCCAGGAACCCATTACAAAAACTCAGAGGCTTTTCTTCAGCCATCTCCCAGAGATGCATTTACATAGATTACGGGCATTTTTTTTAGAGTGCTGAAGTTTACATACATCAAAAGCAGCCATATTATCTCATTGCTTTTGGACTTAATGTTGTTGAGAAATAGTAAAAGTTCACATGTTGATCCATCAAGAAGCTAAGGACTACGTCCAATCCCTACTAGCCTGGCTTCATGCAGTGCTGATACATGAGGTCCTTTCTAAGACCTTCTTCAGCCCATTCTGCAGTTGACTGACGGTTACACTGCATATAACAACAGCAGAATGATAAGGAGATGCTGTGATCAACAATTTTATTGATCTGTTTCTTTCTGTTTTATACATTTGCACTACTTGACATTTGATAATCTACACTGAGGAAACGTAAGATAGGCACACAAAATGTGACACTTCACAGATCAAGGTCCACAGATGTATTTTACCAATAAATAAAGACCAAGATTTGGCCTGAAAACTGGACAAAGGTGAAAGCCTGCTTAGAATGTAACAAGAAAGTAAACGTAGCACAATACAATATAACTCAAAAAACCACAGATGCACATCATACCTCAGGGTTGAGACTGAAAGCCTTTGCTGGTTTTCCGACGCAAAGGAAGTCAAAGATAATTTCTTTCATTGCAAAATCTAAACGTTCCTAAAATTGTAAAAATATTGCAAATTATTAAAAGTCTTGCTTCCGCTACTTACCTTCTTTATGGTAACAGAATGTTGAAAACCAATTTTATCAGGCTTTATTTAAACGTGCATAAAACCAGAATTTTAAGAAGTATGCAGAACATACCATCAGATCTAAGCTTTCAGCAGTGCTGTATGTTGACAAATTCAAAAATTTATAGCATTTAAATAGAAAATGATCCATTTTGGAAATAAAGCTTTTAATTATTTCATTTAAACTGTGGTAATTATGGTATTAACACAGTATTTTACATAAAAGGAGCTTGTTCACAGATGGCACAGTTCAGGGAAGATTTGAAGCATCTGTTTAATTCATTCCTATTCAAAGACTTAAAGTGTGTTGTTAAGTGCTTTGCTCAATGGAAATGTTTTCTGAATTTATGTAATGAAAGAGATGAAACTTCCAGCACCGAAGGTTAGTTTATTTTACCAATTCGCATTTGAACTGATGAAAACTAAATGTGTCAACTAAATGCTGAACTTCACTTTCCTCTTACTCCTTTAAAAGCAGTGCAGCTCATTGTATTGTATAGTAGGGTATCATGGCAAAATATGGCTTATAATTTTGAACTGTACTGACAGACAGAGAATGTTAAAAAACACATTTTTTGACTTGTTGGCAATTCCAAAAATTGACAAAAAATACATTTGAGTTGAAGTGAAACCATTTTGATCCATTTTCAGCGGGATGAAGTTAATCAAAACTTGGTGTTCAAAAGAAGTCTGCTCCAGTTCAACATACAAAGATATTGACAATGGAGTTGCAGAAAATTCTGACAGCAGAAGTTTATTGATTTATTAACTTATAATTGGGAAAACAAGTTATTCATTAATTGTAAAGACATACACATGGTTACCCCTTACCTGTGCAATAAACTGTATTATCTTCACAAAGATGTTTAGAGGCATATCTCTTGGCACAACGCCACGGGACCCTTTTGGGAAAAGTGTTGTGACAATAGTAATAAGTCGACTGTAAAAGAAGGGAAAAAACATTAGAACTTCACTTACAAGGAAATGTAAGTCGGAAATCCTACTCTATTTAAAAAGACTAGAATGCATTTACTTTGAAATGAAAATGTAATGGAGTATCTTGTTCTGATCCTTTGCTATAAATACAATGTAAATATTTTATTTCATTACTGCAATACAAGCAACAATAAACCAGTCAATGACATGCCACTACAAAAACATTTCTAACTTGAGCCAGGCAGAGAGTGATTTTCGGTTCTTCCAAAAGCAGAAACACTTTATACAGTAATTTTAATAGGTGAGAGAATAACTGACACTTTCAAAAAGGGAATATTTTGTTGTGCACAGTTGAGTATTCCATTTCACAACAGGAATAGGCTCCATTCAAAGGAATTCAGGAAAACGATAAAACCTTTTTATTGGCAACATCCACTCTACAAGGCCTGATTATTGTTACCAGTACAACATCTTACCTTTGTGTAGCTGTGTTGCTTTCACATTTAATTCTGATCATGTAAACCCACAGTAGTCTGTACAGAGATTCCAGTGCGACTCGAGCCATTTTTGGGTCCTTATTCTAGAGAAATATATAATGTAAAAGTAAACTACAAGCACAAATTAGAAAGGAAGTTCTGCACTTAATGGACATCAAGGTTCAGAGTTTTCATAATGACCCTTCAAAAAGACACAGACTCCCAGCTGCCCAGTACCTCATTCCTGTGGCTGCTTATGCATTTGACCTACCTCTTAGGATAGTACTTAAGTTGTTGAAAAAACAAAGTATCAAGCTGGTTAAACTAGATACATCTTACAACTGACAATCTCTATTTGAAAACCACCTCAGATTGACTCTGAAAAGACTTGATTCTGTCAGTTCAAAAGCCGTTGCCCTGTTGTGGAGACCTGATATGAAGAACATGGCAGATAAATGTACTGCACATATTGAAAAGTGAAAGGACAAATATCTGTGGATGCTTAGGCTGGCCTAATTAACACCGCATCTGCGATCAGCCGGACTGACTTGGATTATCTGTCTGGATTGCTGTTCCTTTTTGAAAACTTCTGATTTGTACAAGGTTGTCTTTGGGTATCTTTGGTCATATACAGTTTTCTGTTTCTGTAGCAGTTTTAAAGGCTTTCTGAGTAGGGTATAAGTATACGTGGTCCAATGAGATGGTCTCTCGCATGTTGGGCCATCCGTTGGGTTAAACTTTGAAAGAGTCCGGTACACTTTGACCTGAGATAATATTTGCCTGGCCCACAGTGCAAATCCCCACAGCAAAAAGCGGAATTTTTGTCTGCAGGCAAATGTTGAATCACAGATCAAAGGCCGCAGTTTGATCAAAGAAACTGCAATCAATGCCATCAGTAATTCTTGAACAGGTATTGGTCAAAGTGGAAGGAAGACAATCTGCCAATTACAGAATCACAGAATCATTGGAGTTGGAAGGGACCTCTAGAGATCATCAAGTCCAGCCCCCCTGTTAAAGCAGGATTGCCTAGCGCCCATTACACAGGATTGCATGTAGGCAGGTGACGTGGGATATGGTTGCATACCATATGCATACAAGGGTTGCAATTTCCATGTAACTCCTTGACAACACATTTCATAAAATAAAGCTTTATATGGAACAGAAAATTGAAATTTATTTTTATTTTTTTATAGCAGCATACAATGGTCGTAGCACATGATTAGCATAAGTACTAAAATGAATGCTAAAGTTTAAGTGACCTATCAATCTTTGCAGGATTTTAAAACTACACATTGGTTATAATCGATGTGTTTAACAAGCTATTTTCTTTCAATCCTTTTTTCATCAGGTATCATCATGTCAGTCCTTGTAAATTTTAGTCCTGGGAATTTCATTTCTTCAACAGGTGATGGAGTAGGTTTATCAAAGTTTATTCGCATCTCAGAGCTTTCGAGAAAACAACAGGCACTGTGGCTAAATGAGTTAAGGTAGCTGTGGCAGAGGAGGAAGTAATCCTTATAAGCAAAAGTCCAAAGATTCTAGAGACGAGATAGTTCAGTTGTGAGAGGAGCTGAGAAAAGATGGAGGAGGTAAGGGCTGAGACCGATATCATCAGTCTTTGAGAAAATAGTAGACCAGTTTGCTGTCAGAAATAGAGTTCCATTGCAGAAGCAGGATTGAGAGGAAGGTGACAAAAAGCCTGAGAAACATCCAGGGAATTCATGGGCATGTCCACAGGCAAGATCTGTGCAACTGCAAGGTGGTTGGATGCCCAGTACTTTGGAAAGCACACAGAGTGTCTCCCTTTGAAAAACTGAGATAAGTCCACCACCAGCCTCTTAAGTGTTTTAAGTATTTTTGTCAACAAGGAAAAAACAGCGAGTAATCCTGTTAGGACAAGGAGTGTTTGGCCTAATATATCTGACAGCTATTTTGCTTTCCTGACAGGAGGTACTGGTACTAGATGTGGTTCCTTTATGACTGCCGGCAGTGCCCAGCTCGCTGTTGATGCCAAAGAATTTGTTGAGGTTGATGTGGGTCTTCTGAACACAGGAGCAGTCAGCCACAGCTCTGCCAGGATCTGCTCTGTTTCTTGACTGATAAGTGCTGCTGGATTTTATTCGCTGTCACTGTTCTTCTACAAATTTCCTTTTCAATGCCTTTACCTCTTTTTCTGTGATTGCTGCAGGAGCAACTGGATTGCCAGGAGTGAAGCCCATTTTCTTTAATTCCCCCATTTCTGTTTTCATAGAATCATAGAATGGCCTAGGCTGGAAGGGACCTTAGAGATCATTTTAATCCAACCTCCCTGTCATGGGCAGGGATGCCTCTCAGCTAAATCAGGCAACACACGAGGACTGAACGGGAATCGAACCTGCGGCCTTTGGTGTTTCAGTACCACGCTCAACCGAGTGAGCTATGTTTTCCAATAGTATGGTGTTAAATCTGGTCCAGGCAGGTTGAAGTGATATTGTGTTGGTATCCATGCACGCATTCCTCAGACAGGCATTGTTTGACCCATCCTTTCTAAAATAAGTTCTGCACCCTTGGGTCAAATTGTACTGCAGCCTTTTCCTTGTCTCATGTGGTTTGTAGACAAGGAACTGTTGCTCCCACCGAAAAACTGTGCCTCTAAATGAAAGTGCTCTGACCCTCTCTTATACTGAATTTTTACCTTGAATTGGTTTATGTAAATGAAGTTTACTTAATGATAAAAGTTCAATTTCAAAATCAGGATACTTATTAACTTTTACACTGCTTTCAACAGGTTAGTATGAAATGCTCTTTGGCCAGAATTTGGGTGGGGTCAAATATTTCCATGTCCTGGCAGAAGTCTCCTTTTTTAATTCACGAGAAAAATTTGTTTCCATAAGACCAGTTATTTGCCAGTTTATATTAAAATCAGAAATGTAATTAGAATATAAACCTTCTAGCTTTCGCAGCACATGCTTGACCTTAATGGTTTTGGGAAGGAGATTGTGCTCTGTGGGGTGTGAAGGCTTTCGAGAAACCTGATCCACTATGTGGTTCATGGGAGCCCACACAAGATCGTGGAGTTCCATATACTGTCGTAGTCTCCAGAACTCTCCTTCTAATGGAATGATTTCTCTTTCTTGTTGATCTAGCTCTTCTTTCAGCTGGGTGTGTTTGGTGTGGCTTTGAGGTGCCACTCTGACAAGTGAAGTGGTTGGTCCAGTGTTTGGGGCATTTCTTCTTGTACTGAGAAGGAGCGGCCAATCACATTCTTAACTTAGCCACATATTCAGCTGCCTTACCTTCTCTACAAACTGTGCTGGTGGAGAGATGGCTGAACACGAGCCAGCAGTGTGCCCAGGTGGCCAAGAAGGCCAACGGCATCCTGGCCTGTATCAGAAATAGTGTCCAGCAGAGTAAGGAAGTGATCGTGACCCTGTACTCAGCACTGGTGAAGTAACACCTCGAACCCTGTGTTCAGTTTTGGGTGTCACCGTGTAAGAAAGACATTAAAGTGCTGGAGCAGGTCCAGAGAAGGACAATGAAGCTGGTGAGGGGTCTCGAGAACAAGTCTTAGGAGGAGCAGCTGAGGTAACTGGGACTGTTTAGTCTGGAGGAGGCTGAGGGGAGACTTTATTGCCTCTACAACTACCTGAAAAGAGGTTGTAGTGAGGTGGGTGTTGGTCTCTTCTCCCAAGTTACTAGCAATAGTACAAGAGGAAATGGGCTCAAGCTGTGCTATGGGAGGTTTAGATTGGATATCAGGAAAAATTTCATTACTGAAAGAGTGGTGGAGCACTGGAACAGGCTGCCCAGGGAAGTGGTGGAGTCACCATCCCTGGAGGTGTTCAAAAAATGTGTAGATGTGGCACTTCAGGTTTAGTGGTCATCGTAGTGTTCGGCTGACAGTTGGACTTGACCTTTTCCAACCTCAATGACTCTATGACTCTAAAGATTGAGCATGTCATCACATTAATCTATAAGCCCTATGACTTGAAGCATATGTCAATGAATTACAGGTGGCAAGGTAAATTCCAATTTGATTTTCAATTGCAAGGTAGGAGCAACTTCACTTATGTTTTCTCTAATGGTGTCAAATAATTCGTCACAATCTCCCTCATGTTCAGAAAAATCTATATTCCCAGCAGGCATCTCAGAGTTATTACAGCTGTAGCGATGCTTTCTAAAGCTTGTATAACCTCACAAAACCCCATAAAATTAGTTGCAATATCAACACGTTTATTTTCTCAGTCTCTTTGCAAATAAGGTTCTAACAGGTCTTCAGTAGAAGTAAGTAATTCAGGTACAGGTGCAAAGAAATCTTCACACTACAAACATTTTGAAGAGCTATCGTAACAGTAGGATCCATATGAAGAGAGTCAATGCTAATTGTTTTCCTAAGGAAAAAACTGCAAGCTAAGGAATTTGTAGTCCGGACTTAAACTATGTATAGAAGCAGTTAACAGTAATAATCCAGCACATTTACCCAAACCAGATTTCCAACAGATAAGTAGTGTATACTGAAGTTTTAATACAATATTAAAACCAGAAGATACTAACCTTGAGATTGGATAGGCAGTTGTTGAGGAAAATATGCCATCTGTTTAAAAAGAACTGCTTCTGACTGACACAAAGCAGGCATGTTACCAAAGGGTACAAAGCCTAAAGAGGAAATCGCTGTCAATACCATATTATTTGCATGTCTACACAACATAAAAGTGACTTAATAGAGTTACTGTAAACGTAAAGCTCTAACTCATCCATTTTTGGATGTTAGCCAACATAAACACATTGTTAAGCAGTACAATTTAAAAGGAACCTTTCTCTAAAGCTGTTACAGATATGTTTTATGGATGAACTGAAAACAACCGAATGCCTACTTACAGCAGTATAATAAATCCAAATATGGGCCACACTTTTACAGACTCACAGGGTTAAGTTCTGTCAGTTAACTGAGAAATGACAGCATGGAAATAACTACACTTTGTTGAAATAACAACAGAACCCACAGAGATTTTTTCGACTTGGGAATGCTCAGAAGCCTATTACTCCCCAAAATCTGCAGTCACAATATTTACTGAGAGACATGTCAAACACCCTAAAGAATTGTGTTAAAAATACAGACAATGCCTCGATCTGCTGGCAGTTACATCTTGTGAAATGAAAAATAAAAAAGACGGAAGGCAGACAATAGAAGTTCAAATACTGGAACCTGTTCTCTTTGTCAACACTTACTTTAAAACTCATCTTGTAAGTGTTACACTACTAAAAATAAGCTAAAATGCACTTATTAATTTTGAAACTGACTGCTGTTTCAGTAAGACTTTTCTGTTTCAGTCGTCGTGTTAATACGCCAAATCAAGACTTTAAAGTCATTCATCAAAATAATGGTAACTTTATCTTAAAGAACAATGATTCTCAAACTTAACTCTAAAATTCTAACTTCAGTCACAGCTTAAAGTATAAATACATCATAAACTGCAACTTCTGTTCCTGTAGTGTATAACATAAATTGTCTATAGCTAGGTTACACCCAGTTTCTTGAGTAAATGCAAATTTGCATTACTTTTAGTTATTTTTTGTAATCTTCATGTCCAAAACACATATGGGAGAGGATAACTGAAGACTTCTCGTGGAAGAGTTTCTTACCATACTAACGTTAAGACTATAGTAGCTGGGTACTAAACAGGATCACAATTTAGTAACATCCCAAGAGTGTGACAACCCATCCTAAGGAAGAGCTTTAGGAGGGAAGATATAAACGATCTCTTGGAATGTCATGATTGTCTCAGTTTACTATCACGAGAACCTCAAGGACTAGTTCATACGAGATACTTCTACACAGAAAATGAGGCAAGCGAAATGCACCCATCCTGCCTGTACAGTGAGTGCATCAATTCCCAAAACACCAGTCTTGGAAAGGAAGGTCCTCTGCAGACTCTGAAGAGTGTGCTTTCATCCTGGAAGCCTGGAAATATGCACTGCAGCTATTTCTGCCAACTGTTTGCCTTTCCCCTCCTCCTCCTCCTCCTTGCGATGTTTGTATTTCTAATCACACCCTCACAAGAATCCATTCTATTTTGTCACTTTTAACCATGTAGCCACCAGCGTGGTATGTGTAGCCAAGCAATCAAACGCAAAGCCCCAGCTGTGCAATCCTTTCTCAAGCACGTAGTATTGACTTTGGCAAGTACAGTCACCAGTTTGGGGAAGTTCTATTTAGTGTAGAAACTGTACAGCAAACCTCTTACCCTGCTGCAGTTTCAAGAATGTTTTATTAACTTGGTGGAGTGGAATAGAGCCACATGAATACAAGCAGAGTGAAATCAGAAATCTATCCCAAGACTCCCATCAATTCAAAGCGGACCAGGACTGTGTCCTGGGTGATGCTCTGACTCTCCCCTGGGACTGGCGTAACGGGTGAGAGCTGAAGCACACTCCTGCAGTCCTCCCAGCAGCCTCACTAGTGCCAGTGACCGGCGTTTGCTGAGAGTGCTGGGAGCAGGGAAGTCTTTCTGACTTTTCTGTAGAACGAGGGAGGACAACCAACAACTTTCTTTACTTAAAAGGCCCAAGACTTCAAAACGGATTAGCTAACGCTGTGTTGCCGACGTGCGCTGACCCAGTTGGAGAGACAGAGTGCTTAAGGCGGCCAGCATCAAACTGACTCAGATCCTCATTTAATTCAGATCAACTCATGCTTCCAAAAATACACTGCAGTGCCACTGTTCATCTCACAAGAAAAAAATGAAATAGGGAGCTGCACAGTAGCCAAGTTACGGATTTAAAAGGGCATGTGTTATACAGCTTTTTGTTTCTACAATGTATTATTTAAGCCCCGTGAAAGAGTTGTTCCCACATGCCTCATTTGTTCTTGCTTGACAAGAAGCAAACTCCATTCTTCCTCTGCTCCTCCTAACATTTATGCATAACAAGTATGAGAAAACCTAACCATTTAATAATCACAGAACCAGAAGCTGAAAACATGTTTGATTCAGAGTGATTTAGATCACATTCTGAATAAAATAAATATGGTTATTTTCTGCAAGCACAACAACCTTCCCTGCAAATAGAAATGTACTGGTTATAAAGCTAAACACAGAAAAAAGTTTTGCAATTTCCCAAGAGTCTTGCTTAGAGATATTTCTGACAAAGAACTTTAGCCTCTGCTTCCTAGGGATACCAACCAATGAGTGCTTCTTTCTTGAGGAAAGTTCAAGTGTTGTATCATACAGGCTTTCAACAAAGTTCCTCAGACAAGGGACATTCACTTCATTTTTAACAGCCTGAAAGAAAATTTCGTATTAATAAAACACTATTTCACAAACTGTTTTATCTAATTTAAAGAAAGAATACAAACAGCCTGAAAAATAAACTCACAGCAGCCACGGGGACAAGAATTTCAACAAACAGTCCTGCCAGTGCATGCTTGATATCTTTGTCTTTAACTTCAAGGAAATAATGTGCACATTCCTAAAACAAAAGAAAACAGGAAACATAAATTGCGTATCAGCTAGAATAAAGACCCCTAAATGTTAGCTGAATGCAGATCAAATGCCAGTGCCTATTTTTACCTCGCAAATCCCAAAGAAAACATTTGTCTATTAACTTCTAAATCTGCATTTTGAAGCAAGCACAAAGCAGGACATAAGTCAAGATCAGGGACCTGTTACTCCAACCATGACAAGCCCCAAATTCTCCACTGATTTCAGCCATGCCCAGTGGTGTTTTAGGGATGGAAAGAGAGTTGGACTTAGGGGCTGACCTCACACCTTCCCTGTGTCTACCTTCCGGAGCAGGAGTAAGAACCCAAATGTACTGCTTTGCACAATGTTCTGAGAGGCCACAAAGGAACGAATTTCTCTGGTAAGATACTGAAGACAAGGTACAATCTTCCTGTGAACATTTTAGGGTAAATCTCACTGCTGGGATCCATTGCAGACTAAGGGTCAATAAAGAACTGTGTTATATGGGGCAAGAGAACTGTGGTGCAAACTATCACAATTTCCAGCCTATAACTGGGGATTGAGAGAGAAAATAAAGAAGTGCTGCTGTCCTAAACATGCAATGAGTTACGAACCACACAGCTGTGCTGCTCGGGAAGTGAGGGAGGGGAGATAAGCATCCACCCACTCCTGTGTTTCTGTACAACTTCTCTGAGGATGACAAATCATGTTGCTCCAGCTATTTCTTTCTCTCTGAGTCCAAGGCCCAAACAGCCACTAACTTTACAAGGAAGGTCCCTACTGACCTTTTTTCCTGCACATGCATGCAGAGGGGTTTACACTTGAGACCACGCATAATTCTCCCTGTCTGCAATTAGGATGCTACACCACATGGCTTCAGTCATTCCTGCTACACGGCTGAGGCCCCTGTGCAAAGGCAGGAACCCTCCTGAGCTGCTTCTGCACTCCATGGTGGAGGACAGCCTCTTCCAGAACTCCCTCCTGAGACAAGCTCACCCTTTGAACGTGTCTCCCTCTTCTAGAGAGGAGCTGGGGTGACAGCTTGCAGATACTGCATGTGACTGCATGTAGATACTCAAATTAACATAATAATCACCCAAAGGATCAATCAGTATTTCACCAAACTGAGGAAAACTGTTTTTCCTATACATTCGGTGCACCTTATGATGCATTGTAGTATACATAAGAATTAACTTCATGCTGAGATAGTGTATTCAGGGAAGGCAGACAGAATTTGCACCTAAATTTGGAGTTCTACTACATGGGAGCTTTAGCACTGATGGCAATAGCACTGCTGCACCATAAAGCTGTGCCTCATACTAGTCCTGCAGTGAACACACACTACTATGATATCTTGCCAGCTCTGAATAACTTACATTAATTCAACACGTAAGATGTGTTGATATAAGGAAGCATAAGGTACAAGAAAAATGAGCTATTTCTGTGTTGTTAAATATGTTTTAAATATGTTGTTAAATATGGTTTAAAACACATTACAAAACTGAAAAAGAATGAGCTTCCTGTTCAGGATTTGGAAGAGAAATGACTCTGTGTGTCTGTACACCTATGCTTTTCTATTCCAATGTCAAATCCTTACTTGTGGGCATCTAATATTGATTTTTTACTCCATTAACACCATCAATAAGCTGATCTTTACATGGAGGTGTATATAAAACATGTATTTTACTGAATGGGTGGCGACAAACCATGTAGCCATGAGGGTGATCCCAAGAGATAACAGAGGAATAAAAAAGTCCAGATAAATAAACTTGCTGATGGGAAAAGTCCATTGTACATTACCAGCAAGAATGTGGACTTTTAAAATGCTTCAACATAAAACACTTTATTTCCTTAATCTTTTAATGTATTATAACATTAATTCATCTTCTTAATCTATTAATTTAAAGCAATCATGATAGTCAAAACTATGCTCTGTTCTAGCGACTCTCCAAGTGTGTGGGTACAGAATGTACCCTACAGGAAGGGGGGTGAAGGTGTGGTGGAAAGAGACAAGACATCCAAGGAAAATTCCATCCAGATTTTGCCACAATTCTTTGTCTTTTCCTCTGTGTTTTTCTCCATCAGAAAAACTCTCCTCTCTGTCAACTATGTCAGTGATGGAAGATTCGCTCTGGAGGCAGTGAGCAGATAGGGAGACACAGGTAGGCAGGGACACAGGGCAAGGAACAGCTGTGGGAAGGCAAGGTGGAAGGTCTGGGGTCTAGAGAACAAAAACTCTTTTTGCTGGGGCGTGAGATGCAGGGACTAGAGATATAGGCCTGACGAAAAGTTGGTACGGGATGACATAATCCAGAGATTGGAGACTGCAGCACTGAGGTTCAGAAGAAGCAGAAAGCAGCTACACACACATTATGTGGGAATGACACATGGAAAAGCTCTGGGAGTATTACAGGAAAGATGAAAGGGAGCCCGTTCTACAAGGTCTGGGAACTGCAGTTATATACTTAAGAATTTTACCTGCATAAACTGGAGAGAAGCTTCAAAGTCCTCTACAGGATACATCTTAATGCGAAAGAATTTCATTCCCATTATAAGACTGATAATGCTTTGAACCACATATGGGCTTTGTTCTTTATGCCGTAACTCTTTTAACTCTGCCATAAATTTCTTCTTTACAGCAGGAAATCTATGAATTCACATCGGTTAGTTACAAAAAAGTACACACTAATATTTAAAATGTACTGTAAGGTACATAAATGGGGAAAAACTTAAAGAAGATTCAACTTCAGTTGCAAAATACCATCTCAGTCCATGCATGAATAGATTTCTTTCTGTTTAGTTTTCTTTCACCTTTGACAAACTCAGAAAATGAAGCTTACAGCCTGATCTAAGTGCCTTTAGATAACCACGTCTTTCAAATTATTTTCCCATGCCTCTCTTTTACATATGAGCTAACAATATCATTAGAAAAACCTCATCTGTTTTTCAAAAATCCAAGATGAAAGACAGTTTTCTACTTAAAAGATAACCATGAAAACATTCAGATAGACTGTTCCTGCCTTCAGCCTTTTTTTTTCTAATAGCCACTACAGTAACACTTAAGCATTAACTACAAGTGGGGATGGAGGGGGTCTGTGAACACTTTTGATCTCTCCCACGAATCTACTGGAGCTGTATTTTGAGACACACCATTCATGATAACATATAGGAAGATCATCCAACAGGACCTCCTGTTCTTTTTGAGACAAAATGAAAAGATTGTCATTTTCACGGGCAGGCGTTGCACGCCTCTGACAGAGAACAAAGGAGAATTGAAAGGAACAGGTTGTCAGGAAGTAGCTTGGTGGTAGCAACATCTTAGCGACGCCCTTCAGGAATCAAGAAGAAAAGCAGTATTTATGGAGAACAGGTATGTTTTATCTTTGACAGTCAACTCTAAGCTTTGGATCCAGAAGCCACTTCCCCTTCTGCCTTTGACCCAGCCAGTTTAGAAGTCCAGGCAAGGCCTTAGCTGGGATCTGAAAAAAATTAAATGATTTCCAGCCAAACTGTTTGGGTTACATCAAGCTAAGTTGATTTGTTCTGTAGAGCAGATTCAGTCTCAGCAACACCGAGACATCACGAGATGGATATCACTGTATTGGGACAGTAAATTTCACCCTCTTCTTAGTTTGTGGTGTAGACATACGATGAGATGTTATATTGGGTATGTGAATTTCTGAATCTGCTTGCTTCCAGGTTCAAAACTTAAGACCTGATCCACAAAGTGGTTTATGTCATGTTCTCTAAGAAGTGTAGCATGAGTATTCAGAAGCAGTTGCATTAAGTTCTGAACTGAAATAACTGCAAACACACTTAAAAATGTTGCTGTGTTGGAGCATAGGCATTTTTGGGTTTGCCCAAATAGAGAAAAAAGAGTATATAGAAAAAAATTAATTAAAATAGCTCTTTTAAGCCCTTTGGGCATTCCACACATGTCATTGCTGAGATAAGAAAAGTAATACTGCTGTAGCCGAGTTGAATACATTAAGCATCACTAGACTAGATTCAGGAAGCTTCCCCAGAGTTCTATGCTATAAACCACCTGGATGAATAGAGGGCCAACGAGCTGAAATGATTTACTCCTACCCTATCTTTTAAGAAAGTGAGAAAATTGGAATATTCACACATTAAGCAAGTAGAACTTCTCAGATTTATGTGGGAAATAAATTCAATTTTGCTTACTTTGCTTGAGCTAGAACACCTATTACTTCTGCATACAAATCTGCAACAATGTGCATATTTCCAGTGTTAGGACCAAGGTACCTAGCAAGAGACAAGAAAGAATTCTTCACTGAGAAAGTATACTGCTAAAGGCACTACTGATAAAAAATTAAGAAAGTAACTTTTTTTTTCACAGAATTTTTGTACGGAAAACAGTCTTACCCTTCTTTATACTTAAAGTGCTTGAAAGCCAAGTTAATAACATCATGTACCAAACTGTCTATTACAGGATGAAGTGGAATCTAAAAACACAGAATAAAACAGAACAAGTACACATATATTACACTTCAAGATGCAAACCTTAGTGCTATAATTACTCATGGGTTTCTTCCATACAGAAATATGGTATCAGCTGAAATAGCATCTAAATAACAAAACAACTGAAATGAGTCAGTCTTTTGAAGTTTATTTAGCATTGAAGAGAAAAACTTTAGCTCCAAAGACTTGGCAAACTGAAGTCTGTAGGAGCACAGAATACTATGTATCCTACAGGTGCAAGAAAGACAGCAATGGACAAACATGGAGAACGTATCGGTTTTTTATTATACTCTTAAAGATGGAAATAGAAAGAAGAATCCCAAAATTCAGTTGTACTGGTACATTCCGTCATGTAATAGTTAATGGATAATTTAAGAACTTCATACCTGTTTCAGAACTTCTATTAGTACTAAAGAAAAAATAAAATCAATAGCCAGATCTCTTCTCTCCATTAAATAGTCCCTCTGCTGTTCATCACTGCAAAATCAAAAAAGGGAACACAACATTTAGGAGATGTGTCATAATTTATATTATATGCCTTCTTCAGTTACACAAATACAGGTAACAGGGAATTGTGTTCTACTTTTTAAACTGTAATCCCGCATTTCAGAAAGTAATGCACTGATGGGCTCTTAAAATCTGAGATAAATAGACCAAATCTAACTTGTTACTTTTACAGTCATTCAAATTTTCAAATATCGCTCTCCATTTCCTCCCTCTGTTCCAATTTAAGATCAACACAAAACTTTTTCAAGGAAAAAAAAAATCCCAAAGAAAAACAAGGAAATGTTTAGATTCTGTATTCTAACAAATTGATTTTATTTCAGTTTCCTTGCTGATGGCACTATTTAGACAGTTCTAAACTATGCTTCGGAAGCAAACATAGTGACTTATTTTTTGCTACCAAATTCATATTTAGAATTCTGAAGGATTTTGAAAAATGCCTTAAAAGTACCAATGGAGAATTTATAAACAAACTACACTCTCTTTTTAAAAGTATTCCAGCGTTATTTTTTTTAACTTTTGAATGACTTGTCAAACGTTCAAATGCATTCCTTGTGCAGAACAACACCAAGGAATAGAAGTCTAAGGTGAGGCAGCCTGCAATACAAATACAAAAAATACCTTCTCGGAATCATCCGATCACAGTTTCAAAGTGTAATGAAAAGATAATGTGAAACATACAATACTTTACATAAAATTATACACTAAAAGGGATATTTCTGCAGTCCATTTGAAGCATCTACCACTGATTTCAGTGAGATTTTTGTTTGCATAAATTCATCACAATTCTTATGAACATCAAGAGCTTTAGTAATTTCAGTTGTACTTATGTGCTTATAATAAAAGTTGCATTTAAGAAATCTGCTCAACGAGTGATGAAATAAATTATTTTCATATTGGTTTTCTTGGTTTCTCTTGCTATAACCTGTAGCAAGGACAGGTTATATGTTCTTTCTGTAACACTACCAATTGACAGTCGCCTTGGTTCACTGCTAAGCTGACTTTAAACTCGACTTTCGGTGGAGTTCCTGAAGCGATCTATTTATGAGCAGCAGGCCCTGTAACAAGTTGAGAGAAAGAGGGTCTTCCAGGCAAGGATTCATCTCATCCAAAAGCAGACATCAAATTGATGAATTACGCCTTCATACAGCCTGCTTCTGCTGACATGAAGAGTCTGATTCAGGTTCACCTTGATATCTAAAACTAGCTCCTACCGCTTTGTTCCAGTAGCAATTGCCTTTGCTGGATACCGGATTGTAACGTAATCCTAATGTGAAGAATTGTCTACGCATTTCCAAACACCAGCTCTGCCACTGTTGATTCTCCTGATCCTTCATTAAAGTGTGTAAATGTAGTACCAAAACATTAATAAAACCTGTATGTTTAAAGAATATACCTATACCAAACCGTCAGACCTCAGTATAAACCAAGACCAATCTGTTGCCTTATCACTGAGGAACTACTGATACCACAAGAGATCAATATATTTGTTTTGAGGTCTTTATTTTTGTTTGCTTGTTTGTTTTAAGAGCTAAGTCAATGTTGCTATCACTCTGACCAATTCACAAATTTTTGGATTGAGGATAGGTGTATGTGAAATTTCTATGACTAAGCAGAACACCGTATAAAAAAAATCCTTCAAGTGTCACAGAATTATTGCCTGCTCCCAGGAATAAAGAAGACACACACTGCTTACACAAACTCTTATTTAAATTACATTACAGCATCCAAAACAGCAGTAAAAAACAGTGTTTGAACTATCAGGAGCATAACTTTAAAGACACAATTACTGCATGCATCTAGAAGCTGAGAGAAGAGGTCCTGGAACAAGCTGAAAAAGATGACAACAATTTTCAAGCAACAGTAACCTTACAAAAGCTGGCGGGCAAATGTAATACATCGTATCTTAGAATCTGTCGACAATATATGCATGAATATTCAAAATCATACCTTTTGGACTTAGTACTTGTTCTTGGTCTGTACTCATGAGATTCATCTTCTATGCCATTCTGTCTTTTATACCAGTCAAACAAAGTGCGCAGGATAGATGGCAGACAATATTCTGAAAGCGAGCTCATTGAGCTTATTACCTATAGGGAAAAGACAACAAATCAAGAAGTCAAATGACGTTCAAGTTTCCCCCTCTCCTTAAAAAAAAGAGTAGTAATTCAATGGTTAAACATGTTCATTCCTGTTTTCATTTCATTGTTGAGATCCATGGAACAAGTAGAGACCTAATATTCTGCATTTTCTGTTAAAACGTAAAGCAGAAATAAAATACTGGGAGGTATGTTGATAGCGTGTTTCCACTGATGATACTAAAATGTATTAAAATTGTGTATCACATGACACACCAAGGGTTGTTTGGTTTTGTTTTTTTTTTTCATTTGGTACACAATGTTGATTTGAGTTTGAGCACATTACAAGAGAAAAAAAGGTGAGGGGTCCGAGGTACTGTCTTCACGGGTTGTACCTGATTGCTGGATGTTGCTCCTGAAACTCAGAATGTATTGAGAAATCCCATAAGCTCAGCCTTACTCTTTACCAACTGAACATGCAGATGCATTCACCTTACTATTTGGCTCACATGTCGTATCTTAGACCTTTCTATATAGGAAAATATTTACAGTTTCCTGTGTCTTTGCATGCAGTAAAACATAGTTTAAAATAATTCCTTAAAAGTATACCAGTGGTATACTGGGAAAGATTACTGCTCACTCAGTGTAAACCGTGTCACCAATTAGAGAAGTGTTACCAAACATGTTACTGCTGAACTATGACTTAAACTTCCCGTTACAGGAAACCATAAAACTGCAAAACACGAGAAGATCAAAAGCTAAGGTGAAAAAACCTCCCATTGTTATACAGGAGGACCATACATGTATTCCAACTGAAAGTTCACAGCTACAGCATTTGTGAACATTCTAACAAAATAGAAACCATTTAAAATAGGAATAAATGACTGATCTGAACATTTGTGATCACCTCGAGATCATGTAGGGCTTGATCCTGCAAAGTGCTGAGCAGCAGAAGTGAAGTGCTAAGTGCTTACTTCATGTAAGGTACAGTAATTATGTCATTAGTTGTGCCAGATTTATCTACCTGCTTAAATTTAAACCAGTACATTCTAGCACTTATGGAACAGTAGAATTTAATGTCTTGTGTAAGACAAGCTTGTGTTAACTCTATGACTAATACAAGAGCAAAGCTGGGAGACCAAGCACCTTACATACAATCCCCAAATGTCACTAAAGTCTTAAACGAGAACTTCTGTGGATGAGGGTTAGATTAGATCAATAACTCTGATCTCTTTTGCAGTTTTTCAGCCTCATTTACAGTGATGTTGTGGTCTAAAGTTAATGAGATACTTTGAGGCTAAAGTATTATTATTCAGGAATCATAGAATCATAGAATCATAGAATCATAGAATCATAAAATCATAGAATCATAGAATCATAGAATAATAGAAAGGCTTAGGTTGGAAGGGACCTTAGAGACCATCTAATCCAACCTCCCTGTCATGGGCAGGGACGCCTCTCAAATAGATCAGGTTGCTCAAGACCTCATCCAACTTGGCCTTGAAAACTTCAAGGGAGGAGGCATCTACAACTTCTCCGGGCAATATATTCCAGAGTCTTGCCATCCTTGTACTGAAGGATTTCTCCCTCAGATCCAATCTAAACCTATTCTCCTTCAATTTAAATCCATTTCCCCTTGTCCTATCGCTGGACACTCTTGTAAAAAGTCCCTCCCCAGTCTTCCTGTAGGTTCCCTTCAGGTATTGGAAGGCAGTTATAAGGTCCCCCTGAGATTTCTCTTCCGCAGGCTAAACAATCCCAGCTCCCTTAGCTTATCCTCACAGCAGAGGTGCTCCTGAATCATCTTTTTGGCCCTCCTCTGGACTCATTCCAACACATCTATGTCCCTCTTATGGCGGGGACATCAGAACTGGACGCAGTATTTGGAGTCTCACAAGAGTAAATGGGGACAATCACCTCTCTTGACCTGCTGGCCACACTCCTCTTGATGCATCCCAGGATGCAGTTGGCCTTCTGGGCTGCATGAGCGCACTGCCGGCTCATGTTGAGCTTCTTGTCTACCAACACTCTCAAGTCCTTCTCTTGAGGGCTACTCTCAATCCACTCTGTACCCAGTTTATGCCTAGGATTAGCCCGACCTAGGTGCAGGACCTTGCACTTTGACTTGTTGAATGTCATGCAGTTTGCACTGGCCCATTTCTCAAGCCTGTCAAGGCCCTTTTGAAAGGCATTAAAAAAACCCAAAACATGGAGCATTAAAAAGCTGTAACAATGGCTTCTGTAAAAACAAAAGTTTCTACAGAAGTACTATTTTAGAAAAGCTTTCAACCTAGTGTTTTCAATATATTTTACTATCTGAAATATGAAAGAAGTTGCTTTGGAAGATGGCATGAAGGCACTGCTTGCACCATTGACAGGAGGTCTTTCCAGAAGAATTACTACAGCAGTCCAGGCTCAATTACACCAAAGCCTTCAAGCGTAAGACTTCAGATAAATACTTAAAAAACATGAATCCCCTAGTGTCAGTGTAAACTGTGCACTATGAACTCAGCATGCCTAGATCTTTCAGTTGCTTCTCTTTTGTTTTCCAAAAGTTCTTCTGAAGCTGGCATAACATCAGTTGTTAATTATGAAATGCAATGAAAAAGGGGTTACTAAGGAGGACCAGAATAGCATTGTAGAACAGTTTGAGTTGGAAGGGCCCTTTAAAGGCCATCTAGTCCAACCCCCTTGCAGTGAGCAGGGACATCTTCTGCTAGATCAGGTTGCTCAGAGCCCCATCCAACCTGACCTTGAATGTCTCCAGGGATGGGGCTTGTACCACCTCTCTGGGCAACCTGTTCCAGTGTTTCATGATATTCATGGTAAAAAATTTCTTCCTCAGATCTAGTCTGAATCTATCCTCTTTTAGTTTAAAACCATTACCCCTTGTCCTATCACTACAGACCCTACTAAAAAGTGTGCCCCCAAAGAGACCTTTTAGGTCTCCTTTTAGGAGATCACAATATTGAACTGCAAGTGAAAAGTTCAGTCAGGTGTTCCCGCACATTCACTGGCATATTTATCAGTGCTGTTCTCTAAATTCCAGGTACACAATTTCACTCACCACAAAAAGGCAAAGTGATTCCTGTTAAATCTCCTGAAGCCATACTTTCTCTGTTGAATTTACAGCGTGTGTCTTTAGGAGGGATAAAAGGTCAATATAGTTTTTTTTTTTAAAAAAATCTTTCTGTCATTACACTTTTAAGACAGGAAGGAAGGGTGGACTGGGCAAAGACCTGGCTCTCAGGGAACAGGAAGGGAGGGAAGTCTAGCCAGCCTGTTGGTTACTCAACCCTTTCATTTACTGGAAGTAAGTCCAGAAGTGAGATGAATTCTAGCTCTGTGTTGCTCCTGAAAGGGAGTGCACAGATGTACAAATGTGTCCTTGTTGGAGAAATGATCATGTTCTTCCATCATAAATGAACTACCTACTGTACAGCTTAAGCATAAGAAAGCTGCACAAGTAGGGAGCTGTTTAAAAGTTCTGTCCAGAGAGTATTAAACACACTTTATGTAAATGCTTAATATTTATTTTGGACTAATATGTAAGAGTTAATTTAATGAAATTCTGCCCAGATGGTTTACTACGATTTACATACTTTCATAAAAGTCTTGCTATATTGTCAAAATACAAATACAAGAAATGTTTCCACTAACAGCAGATAGATGTCAATTATTTTTATTTCAGGTATGAATTTCTATGAGCTTTAACAAATACATTCGAAACTTCACTCAATTTCCAACAGTACCATTAATTTGTTTCTGCATTTTCTCATATAAAATGTATGTCAGTATGTACGTTAAATGTGCATTTTATTGTCATTTTAATAATGCAGAATTGCAGTACTTAATTTTTGCAGTGTTGGTGTATTTTTGTAAATCTATTATTTGCACAGTGTCTGCATATTCTGTCTTCAGCTTGTTGTGTAGATTCCAAGTAATGGGCACTAGGAGTGAGCTTTTACACTTTCTGTCACTAGTACTGAAAACAGAATGTGGTGAACACTGTATTAGCTGTATTTAGGATACCTATACCTATGCAGTAATGTCTTCCCATAATTCAACAAGCTGAAATACTAAAGGTCACAGGTTCGATTCCCCTTCGGTCCTCATGTGTTGCATGATCTAGATGAGAGGCGTCCCTGACCATGACAGGGAGGTTGGATTAAATGATCTCTAAGGTCCCTTCCAGCCTAGGCCATTCTATGATTGTATGATGATTTTTTCCACTTCATTCATGTCTATAACAAAGATCCATTATTAAAACAATACAGGCTCATGGAAAATAACAGCTGCAATGAAATTCATGCTCCTTGAAATCAACAGCAAAGCTCTCATGGACCACAGTAAGACCAGGATTTCATATGCAATATATGAAATTAAGGAAATAAAGTTAACAATTCCTGTGGCAAATATGCTAGCCTGGAGCAGAGGGAAGGTGGAGATGACGTGCCCTCAGCACGAAACACAGCAGTTACATGCTCTAATTCTGTTGGATCCGTTGAGACAAAACATTTTTTCTCTGCTAATGATAGATTTCCTCAGAAGTCAACTCTAGTTGAAAAATCCATAAAATGAAAAATTAGGGGTAAGTAGTGCAGCTGTGTTTGTGCAGATCTTTCATTCGCACCTTTTTGTTCTAAGCATTTTTTGAGCAGTGCTATGAAGTTAAATCTCCCTGGGAACAATTAAAACTGCTGGACTCACTAGTTTTCATTTATGGTCTTGGTTTTGTGAGTAGAAGACCAGGATTTTTTAAATACCATAATTTTGTAGATGGGCAATTTCATCTAGCCTGCTTACATGCTACCAATGTTTATGGCTCTTTTACTGCCAGGATAACAGTTTACAGGAAAACTCATTTATTTCTAGTGCAGCAAGTTCAGTTCTGAACGTGTTACCTTTATTTTTTGCTTCCACTTCATAAAAGTATCTAAAACATTAAATATTTTTGCTTTCCAATTTATATTCTCCAATCTAGTGTACTTCTAAGAAGAGAGTAGGATAATTAAAATAAGTATAAATTTTTGTGCAGTTTATGCTGAAACTCCTGCAACAGGCACCTCATATAGACAGTCTCACACGAAAACTAAGCCTTGCTGTTAAGTTTTTACTTCCATGGTCAAAACATTACATCCATTTTGTCTTTGCATATGGAAAAATGTCTGCAGATTGGTCCAAGATTACACAGTGCCCTTTTTCTGCCTCCAGTGTTGTCAGTTCATGGAACATTTATATACCGTGGTAAGCACAGAAGATACTTCAGTGAGGGCTGAGAAAAGACTAATAAAAATGCTTCTTTGGGTGAGGATAAGTCTCTTGGATAATTATGGTTTTTTTCACCCTAGCTTTTGATCTTTTCGTGTACTGTAACTTTATGGTTTCCTGTAATAGGAAGTTTAAGTCATAGTTCAGTAGTACAACGTTTAATAACATTTCTGCAATCAGAGACATGGAGAATGCTAATGCTGGAGCCATAATGCTCTTTGCCAATAGGTAACTACAGTTGTCTAATCAAGACCCTTTAAAACATGATTTTAAATATATTATAAAGACACTTAAAAACGAATGAAAAAAAACCTATGGTATTTCCTGTATATATTTTCTTTTTATATATGTGTGCGCACCTAAAAAGGAAAATAGTCGGTGTAAGGAATCCAGTTTGTTAGACTAATGGCGAGACATTCTGCAAGTCAGGATAAGTAAGATGACTTCATACATTGCTCAAGACACTATTACAAGTTTGAGGAAGGTGATGCAATTGGCAGCCAGACAGAGCCCACAGGACAACACTGTCTCCCAAACAGGAGACGCTGACGCTACATCCATACAGAGAGAAACAGCTCTGCCTGTGCAGAGTCACGGTCCTAAGCCCTGGATCCATCACCACCATCACAACCAGCCCTCCTAAAATGGGGTTTAAGGATGAGCAGGAAAAAATGCTCTTTCTCACAGAGCCAGAGATAAAGCTGCTCAGGGGAAGTAAGCAATGCTTTCATGACCATCATAAATGGTTCAGGGGTTTCAATGTTAACCTTCATGCCGATTATTCTGGGTAGCAAAGTACCATTCTGCTCATTGTAAGTTACTGCAAAGGAGTTTTTTTGGCTGTTTTTTTCCACCCCTGAAGCTGACTTGCAAAGGTAAAATTTAAACTAGGTCATGCCTTACTTTTGCTGCTTTTTAATTTACAGTTAGAAGTTGCAGCTCAGCTATTTTAAAGTGATTAGTGACCTGATCACTTCAGCATCACCTATCAATTTCATTCAAATTGAACAAAGATAATTTTGAAGTCAAAAGGAGAAAAATAGATTCCTCTTACAATGTGCCACTTTTGATGCCTTAAAGTTGAAAGTCAAAGTTATTAGACACTCCTTGAAAATGTTTATTCATGGGGATCCTCCCTCTTTTCCTCCTTCATTTCTGCAGTAAAAATGTCAGGAATGTCATGTGTGACCTTTCCTGTTTTTGCTAGATGACCTGGAAGGATTATCAACCCGGTCTTTCTTCATCTCATAGACTCTTTAAACTTTTGAAAAAAATTTAAACAGTCTGTTGTAAAAACACCTGCCCTCTTAGTTGGATTTTAATATGGATTTTTAATGTGGAATCATGATCTTCAGAGTTTTCCAGGCAGATCACACCTTATTTTTTAATATCAGCACAATTATCCATACTTTCATGACAACTTTGTAATACTGACGTGTTATCATTTGCAAAACAGCTTTATAATACTGGGATGTACTGACCTAATCCAATGAGCAAAGTATGCCAAGACATTTTCCGTTTTCCCATCTCTACTTTAGCTGAGTTCTATCAAATCTCTACTGTGTATTACAAATTTTTGAATGAAAATCTTAACTACAATTTAGAAAAACTAAAACGATTTTGGTAAGTATGAACTATGTTATTGTATACAGGCTCGTCAGCCAAGTTCAACTCCTATCTCCCAATCACAGGCATACATCAATCGCAGGAGCACTAGAATATCTCCAAATGACCGTGCTGTTCAAGCAGAAAACAGCGTAAAACCTGAAAAGAGAAACATTCAGGCTAAGGCAGACAGACAGTCTGAAAATTTCAATCTGAATAGTTTGTTTGGAAAATTTCAGGAACTGAAAACAAGGTTTTCCAACAAGATGTCTAAAGCAATCTCAGCTCTATAGGGCTCTAGATAGGCAGTTAGAAATATGCACAAATGTTGTACATAATAAAATTTGCCTTTGTTTTTTTTCTTGTCTGCATCCATTTATCTTCCCTCACCATTCTGAGCAAATTGCTACAACAGTAAATACAGTTCTTTCATTCCAGGAAGCATTCATTGCTCCCATTAATTGACCTTGACTTAATTGTTCAATTTTCTGTCTACTTACCAATAACTAGGAGAAGCATAAGTCTTCTAATTCTTCCTTGTAAAGTGCCACAATTTGCTTAACCATGAATATTTAATGAAATCACGGCCACCCATCATGTGTTTGTTTAATACACTGCAGGAACAGTATCACAAGGTTTTGCAGGGTGGCTTAAGTTGTTTTTCTTTCCCATTTATGTGTGACACTCTTCCCACAGGAAGGAAAAAAAATATAAAATAAGACAAGAATACCACAAAAAACCGCATTAGGCAGCTGACAAGAACTCACAAAGCATCCTCCTTTAGCCTACAGTCGCTGACTCCCCTGCAGGGTCTCTCTGTGGTCAGTGAGGTGGGCAGGGAGCTCCCCAGTGCAATGCAGAAGTATTTGCCTCCTGCTCTGAACAGCTCTCCAAGCAGGCTACCTCTACCCAAAAAGCAGCTACAGAAGAACCTAGAGTCTCTTCATCAAGCTAAAATGATGAAAAGACCCTTTCTGAACGCCAGTAGGGTCTCACAAAGTATCTTTGCTTCTGCTGCAGTGTCCCAGAAAACACAATACATGCGTTAAATTCATTTGAGGCCCTAAAGTCCTGCTCCTACCTATCTTCTCTCACAAAGTTAAACAATGCGGCATCTGCAGCTTACGGCATTAGACACAATTGCTTTCTGAGTTCTTGCTTTTGCTGCTGCTCCTGCTACATTTTTCTGTCCTCTGTTCCTGGCACCGCTGGCAGCCATGGAGTCAGCAGTAGCAGCGACAGCAATGGCAGCTGAGGTAGGAGTAGAAGACCAGGAAATTACTTTGTTCCTTATGATACACCTTGAGTTTATCCATGCTCCTTGTTGGGAGTGAGTTTTGCAAGTTTTAACATCCTTTATGCAGCTTAAACTCTTTACCGCCTATCTTTTTCTGCTTCCAAAGAGGTTGCTTATGTAGGGATTTTTTCTAGATGCTTTTCTTTAAAGAAAGACTGCTGACAAAAATTAATTCTCTTATAGCATCATTAAAAGATGTGTATGTTGCTGTTTTACTTTGACAGCTGTCCCACTTCCCTACAGATTCATAGAATCATAGAAACATTCAGGTTGGAAAAGACCCTTGGGAGCATCAAGTCCAACCCATAACCCTACTCTGCAGAGTCCACACCTAAACCATATCCTCCAACACCACATCTAAACGACCTTTAAACACCTCCAGGGAAGGTGACTCAGCCATCTCCCTGGGCAGCCTATTCCAGTACCTGACTACTCTTTCTGTGAAAAAGATTTTCCTAACATCCAGCCTAAATCTACCCTGTTGCAGCTTGTGGCCATTCCTTCTAGTTCTACTACCAATTACCTGTGAGAAGAGACCAGCACCAACCTCTCTACAATGTCCTTTCAGGTAGTTGTAGAGAGTGATGAGGTCTCCTCTCAGCCTCTTCTTCTTCACACTAAACAGCCCCAGCTCCTTCAGTTGCTCTTCATAAGATTTATTCTCCAGGCCCTTCACCAGCTTCGTTGCCCTCCTCTGCACTTGCTCCAGCACCTCGATATTTCTCTTGTACTGAGGTGCCCAAAACTGGACACAGTCCTCAAGGTGAGGCCTCACCAGTGCTGAGTACAGAGGGACAATCACCTCCCTACTCCTGCTGGTCACACTGTTTCTAATACAAGCCAGGATGCCACTGGCCTTCTTGGCCACCTGGGCACACTGCTGGCTCATATTCACATGCTCGTCTCTTAAAATCCCCAGGTCCCTTTCTGCCAGACAGCTTTGCAGTCACACTTCCCCAAGCCTGTAGCGCTGCACGGGGTTGTTGTGGCCCAGGTGCAGGACCTGGTACTTGGTCTTGTTGAAGTTCATCCCATTAACCTTGGCCCATTGGTCCAATCTGTCCAAGGCCCTCTGTAGAGCCTCCCTTCGGCAGATCAGCACTCCCACCCAACTTGGTGTCATCTGCAAATATACTGATGATACACTCTGTGTCCTTATCAAGATCATCAATAAAGATGTTGAACAGAAGTGGTCCCAACACTGAGCCCTGCGGAACACGGCTTGTGACTGGTTGCCAGCTGGATTTAACTCCATTGGCCACCACTCTTTGGGCCTGTCAGTCCAACCAGTGCTTTCTTCAGCAGATCATATGCTCATCCAGGCCACGAGCCGCCAGTTTTTTATGAGTATTCTATGTGGAACAGGGTCGAATGCTTTTTGAAAGTGTAGATAAGACAATATCCACTGCCTTTCCCTCTTCCAATAATTGGATCATCTTGTCATTGAAGAAGATCGGGTTTGTCAAGCAGGACCTACCTTTCATAAATACATGCTGACTGGGCCTGATACCCTGGCTGTCCTCTAACTGGCATGTGATGGCACTTGAGATGATCTGCTCCATGACCTTTCCTGGTACCGAGGTCAGACTGACAAGTCTATAGTTTCCCGGATCCTTCTTTCTACCCTTCTTGTAGATGGGTGCTACATTTGCTACCCTGCAGTCCATTGGGACCTCCCCAGCTAACCGGGACTTCAGGTAACATATAGACAGTGGCTTGGTGAGCATGTCTGCCAACTCATTCAGCACCCTTGGGATGAATTTATTAATGAATTTATTAATCTAATGCAAGATATAAATTTGACTTTATTAATTACAATTTTATCATTTTCTTAAATGAAATATAATTAATTATATAAAATCTGTTTTATTTTTTTAAATCTTTTTTCTCAATGACTAATTTTATCTAATTATTATTCACCTTGTCATATACAAGCATTTATCCTGACAACTGAATTTATGCTCAATTTTAGATACAAGTTGGCTCAGCCTCTGTGAAGTGCAGTATCCATGTAAGTCATGCCGGGTCACAGCTACAGAGACAAAATGCACTGATGAGGCTGATGGCAATGACAATGATTCTAAATGCCCTCATATCAACATTAAGAGAAACCCAATAAAATAAAGACTGGAGGCCATTTAACTGCTTCAAAACCAGATATTCTGAAAACATACATAGTTTGCTTTGAAACTTCTATCAGGGTAAACAGCCAGGAAATAATACATGTACCTAATAAACTGTAAAAAGCAAGAATTTCTATGGCAAAAAATATTGAGCTTGAAAACTACGGAAAAATCCTCCTAATTTAAAAACAAGAACAGCTAGGCAAAGCACTCATTCTACTAAAGCACATTAAGAGATATTGCTTTAGCAGTACACGACGATGGTGTAAGGACACTAGATTGTCTTCCAAGTATTTGTCTTACAGCCTGAGGAATTGAAATAATATCATTTCAAGTGTCTTACTTGATCAAACTGGGGGTCTTCTCCTCGTTGCAGGGATTTGGTCAGTGGCTTCTCCTAAAAAAAAATACATTAAACACATATTACTTAAGATCAATACTATGATATATTCCATCAAGTTCGCTATTATTTTTGTTAGATTTTTAGTCATACAAGTTGCCTCCTGATCAGTTTCATGCTGGAGATACTCCTGGTTTCATATACAAGAGACCTCTACATACATACCACCTAATACTGACAGAGTGTCTTTAGTGTCTTTCTGAGAAAAAAAAGGATTAATCATTTATTATACCTGAGTTACTTTGCGCTCATGCTGACAATCAATTCTTTCAAAATCCTAAAAAGCACCTTGTACTTCCTTCAACACATAATCAAAGAGCTCTATTTAGCTACATGATGTACCTTATTGTAATACTATGAGGCAATACAAACACGTCCATTGGCATAATGTATCACACAGCGCATACTGAAAGGTGATTTTAGAAGAATCAAATACTATGGAGTTCATTCTTAAGGAGGATAACTGGAAAAAAAAATGGCTGTATTAGTTACAAAAAGAAAAAAAAAAAGGATTTTTGGAATGGAAGTAAATTTTCAGGACGTTCTCAAAGTAGGTGGGATGGCCAAGGAAAACTGCTGAACTCAGAAAGAGTCTCCACATGTGACCATACATCCATCTTTACGGCTTTTTTGCCAAGCAGGCTCAACTACTGAGCCATGTAAAAGTACCTACTCAACTATTCTATTTGTGTATTGCAACAATATACAAAACACAAATCTCCCAAGAGCCACAAGGAAAATAAACAATACAGGAAGGCAGATGACAGTCTGAAAAACATGTCACCATCACAAATCTGCACTGAATTGAACTACTGTTGCTGGTGTCTGAAATGTGCCAGAGCCTTATTCTTCTGTAAATCACGCATCTTTCCTCTCCTACAGCTGCAAGACTGGGCTCTCCCACCAGCTCAGCATGACATTTTCTGCACAGCTTTCAACAACTATTACACTCATCGGCAACTGTTAATGTATCAGGCAAAATACCACCACTGCCAGAGGATGTGAGATGCAAAACAAATCTGTAAAGCTGATGAGATAATAGAATGGAGAGACTTGAGGCTGTCCAAAGATTTCTATTATTTGTTTCTCTCTGGGGAAAACGTTGCCCAGTATAATCTGCCAACTGATTTTGAAATTATGCTGATTAGCTCGTAATGCCAGCTGGCAAGGAGGGTTGGCTACAGCGTGACTGTGGTATCCCCTGACTACCTACCAAATCGAAAAATCAACAAAATGTTTTCTACTGAGTCATTGATTTATTCAGAACAGTCATCAATATTTTTCATTGTTACCTCTAACATCTAAAGTGACTCCTCCGGGTTGCCTTAAGGTTACAACAATTATTAATTAGACCTTTATGACAGATTGCTGGTAAGGAGTAGACACAGTAAAGCCTTGTAGCCCAAAACCAGACACATGACGCTACTCCTCTCGCAGTCCTCCTCCTCAATCAGTAACTCGGTGCTACCCCACCTAGTTGTGTCTCCTGGGAGGACAATACTTCTTTTGTCTGCTACTCCACACTGAAAAAGACAGCGGATAATCTTTCAAAAATAGTGTTCAACTTACTTAAAGGAAACAGATCCGTAAGTTTTCATGGGTCCTGGACAAATCAATGTACTGAGAATAAGTGTAGTTTAGAAAAAAAGAATTATCCCACAAACATTATTGTTTTTAAATTAAATTTCTGATTCTCTAACAGAAGATTTGTGCTATCACAGAGAATTTTCTTATGGTCTGTTTCAATTAAAAGGGCTTTGGCATTCAAAAGCTTTGTGTTCCCGTGCCCACCAGTGCAATTCTCGGCTTCCAGACTAGTACCTAAAGTCCCACAGAAACATATTCAGTGTTTCAGGCAGAACTGAAATGTGGGATTCCTGATCACATGCTTACCTGTGAGACTGACACAATTAAATGAGACAAAATATGCTCTGTCAATACAAGTCTGGAACTGCAACTCTGAAAATGTCCCACTCACTGGTGACCTATCTCTGGAAACACACCCACCCCCAAAATACTTCAGTTTCTGATCATGACATTCCCTGGGGGCTGCACTTCTGAGCTAGTGAAGATCCCTCCATCTTGACAAGGCGATACAACTCCCCTCTTGCCCTCTTACACGCAACTATACTATGGCTTCCCAAAACATGGTACATTCACCTAAAGAAACCATTCACAGGCCACGCAACAGACTTGGATGAAACAGAAGTCAGTGCTGGGCTAGATACCAGCCAAGGACACCCACCAAAAGCCAGGAAGGTTGCTGTTGTCATAACCTCTCAAGATCTCCAGTCCAGGGCTTTAACCAAGGCCTTTTTCTTCCCTTCATCCCATTTAGCACCTACTGATGTTCCTGCTGTGTCCCCTCTCCTCATGCTCTTGCCAGGCAGCAGCTGCTGCTCTAGCTGCCTGGCTCGCTCTTCTTCATCCCCCTCCTTGGGTTCCTGCTCTTGCTGCTTTCTCCTCAACTCTTTCCAGGTATGGTGCTGACCCTGTCTGCAGCATCTACAGCGATGGTTCAGCCCAGCTGGACCCAAGCTGACCCTGTGAAGCCGAGTGTCTCTGCACACACCCCTCTTCGTCCTGCGACTGGGGTGTCCATGTCAGAGCAACCCATGGTACCCCTGCGGTGAACGGCAATAATCACAGGAAATTACATCTGGGGCTTGGAGATTTGAGAAAACTTGAAGTAGAAGTTATTACTATTTACTTTACATTTCTAATGATGAGTACTGAATAGATAATAAACTGAATAAAGATGAAGGGCCAGATACAAGTACGGAGCTTTGTGTCTAAGGGCTCCTAAACTATGATCCTATACATAGGATCCTAAGCTCCTAAACAATTATCCTAATGGATCATTTGCATGAAGAATGTAACAAGTGACCATGTCAGGAAGACACTGCTGAGTATATTCAAAGACAGCTCAACTACATGCAGGTGCTTGAAGTGTGCTTTGAAAACTGCATTTTTTCTTTATGCAATACATAATTTCTTCTCATCTAGTATAAACATCCTGTCTATTCTATACCACTTAGTTCTAATACCCTTATGAAGCTTACTATTTCATTTTACACGGTATTTTCAACATCACTGCTAAGGCAGCCACCGTACAAAATATATTTATACTCATGGTAGATATTGTCATCATGTAGAAAAGGTTCAGGACTGGCAAGGACAAGCTTAAAATGTATAATAAAGCGAAACTGCCTCTGAGTAACAGATTCTATAGCAGCCTATTTACCCTGGAGACACACTTACTTAAAAGTTTTAAAAAAAATACTAAAAACGTTTTTCAACCTCAAGGCACTATTTTATTTTTATTTATTTTCTTGCCCACCCAATACAGAAATGCCAAAGGGGCCCTTTTATATTATGAGTTGACTCTGAGTCTCTGTAGCTATAATACATTCTACAGAAACGTCTTCCAAATCTTGGATGAATAGGTAGGCTGAATTTGGAGCCAAAATCTACAACTACAAAATATGAATAAAGAAAGTTTTGATTAACCTGAAAGAGCCCATAGCGTTCTGTGCTATAAAAAAAAATTAGAAAATTCAAAAGAATGGAGATTCAATAATAACATTTCCATTTTTAATCACAAAGTTAAACATCCTTATTTCTTCTTTGAAGTGCTGCCTTCTATTGTATACTCCGTATTTGTGCAAGCTGGAAACTCCCATGATAAGAATATGTGCTAGAGATCAGCAAAGGGAATTTTGCATTTAACATTTTAAACTATTATTTTCAAATAAAACTATCAAAGCTTTTTGCATTGCCAATGCTTACAAAACAAAATGCTAAAAATCAATTTCCTTCCTCTGCCTCATTGCTGTTGTGAAAACATTAATAGAATATAATAAAATGGCCAATTTTGACTGTGTAATGGCAAATGTGTATTTTATCTGATTTGCGTGCATCAACTAAATAAAATATTTACCATTTATCTAAAAAATAACATATCAGTCAAACCCTCTATTCACATAGGCACACTAAAACATTTCTCCAAAGACTGTCAGCTGCTTTTAACGGTTAATATATTAATGCTTTTTCAGGGCTGCTACACAAATATAATTGGGTCAATTTACACAGGAATAGCTTTTCTTGACCACATGTCACTGAACTGAGTGTTCAGGAAAACATGGGAAAAAAAGGATGTTGTAGTGCCTATTAAGGTTCACTATGTCACCATGTCATAATGATACATAGTACCCCTTAAAGTTATTTCTATCCCTATCAACCATTAGGCATATTATTCCTACGAATTTATGCCAGGGTACTTCATTGCTGAATGAGACAAACCTCATTTTTTTTTATAAGAGTGTGGAGGATGAAAGGATATTTTAATACAGAATGTAACTTTTGCACTGCATGCTAAAAAGCAGCCACAGATATTCTTCTGAGTAGTCTGCCAGGATAGAAGAGTTACCAAAAAGAAACAGCAGAAGAATGGGCCTTTTCATATAAAAAGGAGTAGACATAGACCCCGTTCAAATACTACAGTTAAAACATATATAAAATGCATGTAAGTGCAAACCTGTTGATGAATCATCACACAAGCTCCCCACCCTGAAACTGAACCTCTTTGTCTCTTTTCAGCAGGAGAGGTGATGTTCTGTAGGAAAAGGTTTACTCCAAAAATAGCTGGATCAAACATACTACATTTTTAATTTTGCCAGTGGTTATTTTATACACACAAAGAGTGGAAAACATATTGCTGTCAATTTTGTGCTCACAGGGTGTGTAAACCGTTTTCTAGGAGAAAATGTTATGAGGCCAATTTGTTTCTGAAGGCAGGGCATGGGAATCTTTATTCCACAGGTCCCTGCCTCCACTTCAGCCGTGTGCTCCTGCCTCCTCCCTCCCAGGATGGGGCTGTGCTGGCCCTGCATTCAGCAGGCTCACACAGCTGAACTTGCACGTATTTGCTTCTGTTTTGCCCTCTCAGAAATGGACGGGACAGTCTATGATCCCATAAAAAAGCTGTTGTATTGAACATAGGTCTAAACTTCTTGGGAAATAATTTTCCTCTCTTATCTACTTTTTTACTATTTAGGAATTCCTCCCACCATCCCAGGAAGCCCAGTTAATTTACATCAAAGCAATTAAGAGACTCAAGCTTTTTGACTCAAAAGCACAATCTGTTTACTCTGATAGTCTCTCATATATCTCCCACCTGGAACTTCTATGAAACAGGCAATTAGTGTTCTGTTTTCACAACTGTTCTTTGCAAGCGAGTAGGTCCTCATGCATAAAAATATAAATTGCCAATTCAGTGGATGACAAGAGAATCTTTGATTTCTCTTGTTGCTCTGCTCAGCGTCAATTAGCTGCTAGATACCTCTTTTAAGAGGCTGTGTCAGTGACCATGGCACACAGATAGCAAAATAAACAGAAAAGAAGACCTCCTTTATTAACCTTTGAAACTCCAAGCATATACCAAAAGGAAATTTTAAGTGCTAACATAATAAAAATGCCATGATAATACAGCTTTGAGAAAACATTGCAACCTTGCATAACATGAAATTACAGACTCCAGTAATGTTACAGTAAACTCTGATGAACTTGAAATAATTTTTGAAAACTAAGTAAAAAAGCAATGCAAATTGTATATGGTACTCTCTATGGAGAGAAAAAAGCATATTTAAAGTGGCTATGAAATACATGTAAAAATATTTTACATCTCCCACCAAGTTTTATTTTAGTAAACTCAGGTCAAAAACCTACTTGCCAGTATAGTTTTTGCATAAAAAATCATAGAATTGTAGAACAGTTCAGGTTGGAAAAGACCCTTGGGATCATCGAGTCCAACCATTAACCCTACACTACAAGTTCACCCCTAAACCATATCCCCCAACACCACATCTAAGCGACACTTAAACACATCCAGGGATGGCGACTCAGCCACCTCCCTGGGCAGTCTGTTCCAGGGTCTGACCACTCTTTCCGTGAAGAATTTCTTCCTAATGTCCAGATTTCTTCCTAATGCTCCTATTAATCAGTCTGCTCCTTCTTCATGTAATTCTTTTTTCTTTGTAAGAGCTGTCGTGCTTTGTTCATGTGGAAAAGGTACTGCTGTATTGCTGGATACAAAACTGTGTAAGAAAACATCAGTTCAGCTTCAAATAGAGGTTTTCACTCACTGGCTCTGATTCTCGCCTCTTTGGCATCCAAGGCATACTGTGCTGTTTTGACTCATTGATAGTTCATGTCATCACACCAGGTATTAACAGGCTAATTTTTGTCTAAATATCACATTGTCTGCAAAAGGCATCTTTTACCTATGCTGTCTACTAACAAAATTAAAATGTGGACACTCAGTAAATTTGATCACGCGAATGTTTAATCTGAAGAAACTGATGTATCGGAAGAAATGGCCAAACGAGCCAAAGAAAGAGCAAATTGATTTTCAGAACCAATACTCCACAGAAATGGAGTAAATTGCAAGCAGCTTGAAGAGAGAAGTAAATGCACTGAATTAGAGGCTGCTTTCCAAACTATCAGATGGACAGTGCAAAAATTAAGCACTGCAACTTTCCCAAAATAACACGGAATATAAGAGAAAAACTCACACAAAAAAAAAATGAAAGCTTTCTTTAACTTACCTTGAGCAAACAGCTCAAGAACTCTGACTTTCTTACTTGATCAGTAAAAAAATTCCCAGACACGCCCTCAACTCAGTGTTGATAATAAACGGTCACAAACTCTAAAGAAAGGTTCAGTGCTGTTACAAAAAATCCCACAGAAACAAACCAACAAAAACCCTACTGCTCTCAACATTTCTATCTTCTCTAATACTTTTTCATTGCAAAATAAGGTGTTTTCTTGTACATAGGAAGTAAAAATAAAATCCTTTTAGTAAGGTATTTTAAGCCCAATCTGATGGCAACCAGTGGACCGTATGGGAAAGAAATATTTCAAATGGATGCTTTTGTAACATCTGGGAAGTTGGAAAGAGTACTAAGGATGCCTTTACTGAAATTTAAGCTAGACTATAGCACAAACAAGAAGGAAATTCTATTGGCTGCTTATTTTCAGGGTTTTGTGTTAATAGGAACGTCCTTTTCAAATTGTAATGTAATGAACACATCAAAATCCTCTGAATACATGCAAGTTGTAAGGTCTGGGCTAGTATCATAATACTATTCTTGGTTTTTCCTGATTTTAATCAGAAAAAGAGGTGAATTTTACAACCTGTAAGTTTGATAAATTCAAAAAGTGCATTTAGAAACAAATTGTGGACAGTGAACTTTGATACCATAATTCCATCATAGACCTGTGTTAGTAAACTGATTTCCAGTGTAAGAAGACAAAATTTTGTTAAGTGGAACCTAATTTGCTGGGGCAAATTAAGTTTTAGTGGCATCCATACTTATGATGCAAATTCATGAAGGACCATGATGTACAGTCAGGGAAGGACTATAAAGTTAATATAACGGATTAAATAAGACAATGCTAATTGAATTTTAGGTAGAGGACTGAGTTTACTAGTAGTGCCATATTCAGCTAACGATTTCCAAGGGTTAAGTTCAACTCTGTCAACACTGCCAATTTCTACACCTATAATCAATTATCACAGTTTGAGCGATTTACACTCATAAAAGAGCTATCAACTAAAATGGTATTTGACTGTAAAACTGAATACTAAAAAACCCTAAAGAATTTTAAGTCAGTCATTGCTAAGCTAACTAAACTACAAGGAGCGATTGAGGGAGCTGGGACTGTTCAGTTTAAGGAAGAGGAGGCTGAGGGGGGACCTCATCACGCCCTACAGTTACTTGAAAGGACATTGTAGAGAGGTTGGTGCTGGTCTCTTCTCACAGGTCATTAGGGACAGAACCAGGGGGAATGGTTCCAAGTTGCAACAGGGCAAGTTTAGCCTGGACATTAGGAAGAAATTCTTCACAGAAAGAGTGGTCAGACACTGGAACAGACTGCCTGGGGAGGTGGTTGAGTCGCCATCCCTGGATGTGTTTAAGTGTCGCTTAGATGTGGTGTTGGGGGATATGGTTTAGGGGTGAACTTGTAGTGTAGGGTTAATGGTTGGACTTGATGATCCCAAGGGTCTTTTCCAACCTGAACTGTTCTATGATTCTATGATTCTAAACTAATATTAATGAAATGAGAAAGGCCTGTTATAGGAAGCTGAGTAATGCACTGTTGCAGATGCCTATTACATTGCAAAGCATGACTGCAGCAAGACACAAAATAAGACACGTGTTCTTGCTTATATAATGCATTTTCTTCGAGGTGGGTAAGATATATAGGATTTATGGGGACTGGTTAGCTCACTCGTTTAGAGTGTGGTGCTGATAACACCAAGGTCGCCGGTTCGATCCCTGTTGGGTCCCCATGTGTTGCCTGATCGAGTTGAGAGGCGTCCCTGCCCATGACCAGGGAGGTTGGATTAAATGATCTTTGAGGTCCCTTCCAGCCTAGGCCATTCTATGATTCTATGGTACTTCTCAAAAACTACTCAAGTAAATACAGATTTCTTCGTGTTTCTGCTGAGATCCACAACAATGCATTTTTATAAAAATATTTCTCCATAATGGGAACAAGAACATGCTTAAAAACACAGACACCCAGAGCAAGCGATACTCCATAAAAATATTATTTCCACCTTGTTCTCAATATGAAACCAGGAAGAAGGCTTTCTGGAGTCATAATCTAATAATTACTGATACTTCAGTCAAAAGTGGTGTCATGAGATACAGTATGAGAGTTCAAGATCTTTCATCTATGAGCCTGTGGAGCTGGAATAAGCATGATGCTTTGAAAAAGCATCTGATACAGTGACTTGCATGTAACTTATTTTTAGCATTCTAAGAACAATAGACTATGGAGACCTGGACTTCCACATCCCTGTTCAGATCTTTGTGTGAAACTCTTATTCAAAGCCCTGTTTCAGCTGTTTACCAAGGTGGTTCAGCAATCCACTCTTCATCAGCCAATTTATGTATTTTAGAAAAAAAATAGTCAAGGATATGCATATAATAATCACTTCTATGAAGGGAAGGTTTTTGTGACAGCAGACTTCCGTGAAATAGAAACACTGAAAGATCCAGTGGTAAATGAAGTAGATTTACGAGACAAAGTCACTACAGTCAAAAGCATGTAACTTGAACAGTAGTTGTTCTTTCCACTTTTGACATGACTTCTGAGAGCTGGGGAAGAGGGTGAAAGGATGCTTTATCCTGACCTTGATGTACCCTAGTCATTTGGTTGTGTATTTGTTTCCTAAACAGAGAGAGTAACTGACACTTCAATCCTATACGCAGAAATTACTTCTGTGCAAAAAGGACATGGTAGACCAACGCAGGAAGCTTTTGTTTTTTCTCTCCCTGCAGAGAATGGGGGATGCACAGCTTCCCTCTTCAGCTCACCATGCTGGATGTCAAGAGGAAGGAGACAATCTCTTCTCAGTGGTGCCCAGTAAAAGAACAAGAAATAATGGGTTTAAGTTAGAACATAGGAAGTTCCACCTCAACATGTGGAAAAATTTCTTTACTGTGAGTGTGACGGAGCACTGGAACAGGCTGCCCAGAGAGGTTGTGGAGTCTCCTTCTATGGAAACTTTCAAACCCACCTGGATGCGTTCCTGTGTGGCTGCCCTAGGGGATCCTGCTCTGGCAGGAGGGTTGGACTAGATGATCTTTCAAGGTCCCTTCCAACCCCTGACATTCTATGATTCTACGTTCTCTGAGTTATTAGGAGAGCACTGTCCCCACCTTTAGACAAACTCCTGCCCATGGTGAGACCAATGCTACAAGGATTCAGGGGACCTCTGTGTTCCAAGCAGTGGATGAGGTTCCTCTTTTCAGTATATTTACACAGAACTGGTAAAATACTATAAAAAAAGAGAGGCTGGGAAGAGTGGGCAAGTTTCCCACATTTGTGAGCCTTGGGAATGAAAATGCAGGATTGGCACCAGACCTCTGAAAAAAAAGGACAGCAGGGTAAAATGGAGCACGGCTGCCTGGATGGATACTGCCATTCAGAATACCCCACGACCAGGCAGACTACACCACAACCAACTGTGGGGTCGCTGTGGCAGGGACTGACTGTCCCGAGGTCCTGGGCTTCAGGCAAGGCCCAGAGGGGCTCATTAAGGCTTATTAGTGCTCTCAGGGCACTGACTGCTGGTTACCCATTCGGAGTAATGTGACCTAATTTAATCAAAGTTGTAGGAAGCCCTTATCAGTTGATTTGAATAAATTCAGAGTTGTAATTGTAGGGTTGCTCCAGGCACAGCTGAGAGCTCTGCAAACAGGAACCACATTTCTCTCAAGCCCACGCTGTCTGGGGTAATAAAAAACAGCTTCTGCCCCTGGTAAAGCAGCTGCTCCTGCTTTAACACCAGGTAGCTACTTACCATCACCAGCTATGCATTTGTTTTAATAGAACAGACCAACAGATGAGGAAAGGTGTATTTATAAAGTGAACTTGAGTAATTCTGATGACTGTCAGTAGTTTCCTTTAAATTTCCTTTATTTTGGGCTTTCTTAGCTATGGCTTCATCTCAAAGGCTGTAACTGTGCCATAACAGACGAGTCCCCAGGTGACTTGATCTGAAGCCTTTGCTTCCCAATCTGACAGACTTTCTAGGAGGATGCCAGGCTGCTCTTGCAGAGTTAATGTCAGCTTTCACCATTTTTCTTTTCACCATTTTGCTACAAGTACTATGGTCATAAAGGCCATAGCTTCCACCTGTATTACATGCCCAACTAAGGAAACAAGACTTTCATGGGTGAATTTCCAAACTGGGAAGGTATCTACATGAAATATTTACCTTTTTTTTGCATATTTGTCATGCCACCAGATACAAAGGGTGAAATATGGCAAAATTCAAGCTGTCTGATGTGTAAACTGCACCGTGCCAGACTCAGGCCCAGAAAACAGGACATAAATTTAAAACCATAGAGCAATCTTGATGAAGCAGTACCTCACTGACTTCAGACATGACTCTGAAAGCATGAAGTTGTTGAGAAAACATGGAAAGATGTCTCTTTAATTAATTGTTGCTTATCTGGCAAGAATGCTACCAAAGCATATACCTGATTTTCTTTCTGTCCTTCATGATAACACACCAGAGATAAGACTGGCCAGGATGACCATAGTATGAATTTCATTTTCTGTGTAGTGGTAATAACCAGCATCCTTAAAAGACACAAAAATGTGATTAGGGGCATGTGTTAGGTCCTCTGCTGTATCTGCAAGCAGCAACCAACATGTGATACAGTGTGACAGCGTCAGTGACCTTGGATTGAATCTACCTTCCAATGTTAAATCCTCTTAGTGATTTGAACCATCATATGCACCATTGACTATTCTCCAACTATATCCATGCAGTAGTGAGGCCCAGGGACTGCGAGCATCCTGGAGAGTTTCGCCATCACGAGATCTGTGGCCTCAAGCAGCATTCTGCCCACAGACCCAACTACAGACACCCTGAGATCACTGAGAAAGCTCCTGTTGACATTTCCTGGCTCTGAAACGCATGAGTGTTCTTATGGACCTGTATCTATGCCAATGGCATGCGAAAATGTGTCCTTTTCCTTCCTAGTTGCTAAAACGGCCTGAACTTTTTCCCTCAGTCTTGTATGGGTGCTGGAATTTAACCCATGCTGCATCCTGTCTCCATCCTCCTGCACTCCGTGTGATTACTTCTGAAACCCTATATTTGTCAGTTCCTCTCACTCTCCAACTGTGTCTTTCATACTTCCCCTTACCTACTGTGTTCCCCCGAAATACACAGAAGATATCTCATCTGTGACCACTGATTCAGTCACACAAACTTTACTAGGTCTTCTGGGTATCACAGAATCATAGAATCACAGAATGGCCTAGGTCTCTAAGGGACCTTAGAGATCATTTAATCCAACCTCCCTGTCATGGGCAGGGACGCCTCTCAACTAGATCAGGCTACTCAAGGCTCTGTCTAACCTGGCCTTGAACACCCCCAGGGAGGGGGCAGAAACAACATCTCTGGGTAATTTATTCCAAAGTCTTGCCACCCTCGTTCTGAAGAAGTTCTTCCTAAAATCTAATCTACATCTATTCTCCTTTAACTTAAACCCATTTCCCCTTGTCCTGTCAGTGGACGCTCTTGTGAAAAGCCCCTCCCCAGCCTTCCTGTAGGATCCCTTCAGGTATTGGAAGATAACTGTCCTGAGGTTCAAGATTAGCCACTCTGGAAGGACTACTGCTCAGGTCTCGGCTTCTGCCACAGGTCTCAGCCTGAGATATGTCCTGGGATAACTAGAGGGAGATATTATTTCTGAGGTGATGAGTGGAAGAGTGAATGAAAGCTCTTTATGCCATTTGAGTTGTCTATGCTATATTTGATGCTCTCCACCTTCAGTATAGAAGATCAATTTTTCCTGTTTTTCTGCCTTCACATGAGTAGAGCTTGCTTATTCCATGGACACTATCTCCCAGGCTTAGCTGTCTCTCTGCTGGGGGAAACATCAAGTCGATCTGGCCCAGTCTGGGCTGGGATTCAGTTAATGACCTTCAGGAAAGAAACTTCACTGAACTGACACTTCTTAAGAGCACTAGGAGATGAGGAAAGTGACTGTCCTCAGTCCTCCAAAATGTCCTATCACTAACAGACAGATCTGCCCATTCAGCAAGCCACTTAATGCATCCACTATTACAGATCTGTAGGGCTCCATACAAGAAACGGGTAGTATATTCCAGTTACATACGGAGTATCTGAAGTAAGCTGGGGTGTAGATGCTGTCACTTTCTTATGAACAAGTGAGAGGACAGTCCTCAGCACTGTGAGACAGATTTCATAAAGAAGTATCTTCTATTATTTAAGAAGTATCTTTAAGATCTTCTATTATTAAAGAAGTATCTTAAAATCTGCTATTATCAAAGAAGTATCTTCTATTATTTAAAGGATAGATAATTATTCTTAGTGTCTTCCACATTATTTGTCGTAGCTGGATCTAAGTGATAATATTTATTTATATAAATTAAACCCTAAATAAAGAATACAGTAGAAATAAAGAGTTATGGTAAGTTAGATGTAGACTAGGTTATTATGAACTATGGAGCTCCTTAGTGCTGGGATGGACTGCCCTCATGCTTCATAGAATTTTGACTACCATCACCACTAGTGTAATAAAATAATTACATTAATGATGAGTGACACAAATCCTGAGTGACACAGAAGTAGATAGGGACTGATGATAATGGGAATCTGGCATGTTTGTGGCATTTATAGAGGAAGGTCCTAGGGAGTATACTTTTTGTATATGAAAAAATTTTCAATACACACTTGCATAAAGTTATTCAGATAGCGTTGTCTTCAGTTTATCTGGGCACACACATACTAAATGGAAAGTCAGAACAGAGCAAGGCACTTTGCCTTTCCTCTTTTCCACAAAATTACTTGTTTTTTTTATAGTAACTCCTGCTTGTGCACCATGAATAAACAGGGGTCCAAAGTCCTTGTGTAGGCTAAGCCACTCACGAGGACTTCAAAGATAAAAAATGTGTAATGTTAATGTGTCTCATTATAGATAACAACAAAAGGTCATTCCTCATGAGATGTAGCTGGAATTCTAGTCCATAAACCCCAGAAAATTCTACATTACAGCGTGGGATAAAACTGTTTGGTATTATTATAGTCTACATAAATTTTGAGTTATCACAGCCCAGTCCTCAGAAACCAAAATACTTTCTATGTCCTTTTCTTCCAAGTCTGTCCCTAGGATGTTTCTTCCCTTGTCTAGAGAAAGTGAAGCCTAGACTAAAGCCAATCAGACAGCAGTGCCACTATACACATTGGTTTGTCAGTCTTTCCAAAAAAACCCTTACATTATTCTTGGCCTTTCAGAGTCCTCCTAACCACTTGCTTGGCTGTCACGTCCAGCCCTGTTTCGAAATAGGTCTATATTTTAATATCTTTGAGCTTCTAATGAAAAGGAAGTAATAAATATACCGGTGTTGACCACATCACTACTTTAATTTTTTTTTTCCAATGGCGAGATAAAACCTGCCCAATAAAAGGAGAAAGTTATAGGCAGAACACATGAATATGCTTGTAGTCCCAACTCTATAATGAGTGAATTCTGTCCCTGAGTTCAGTATTCAGAGAGATCCCGAATTTAGACAAGCTCAGTAAAAGAAGAGAGTTGCAGGAGAAAAGCGTAATGAAAGTTTACCAACAGCTAAATTAACCATTAACCACTGTCAATGTCTGCAGCTCAGTATGCTTTATCAATGCCTACAGCTGTGCGTAAGTACTGCTGAAAGCTGTATTTAAAGATTAGCCTGATCAGTATGCACAGAATGAATTACTACCCTAAGTGATAATCAACAGTCCTGAAAAGGAAACTATTTTCTGGGGTTTTCTTCCTTTACAGTGTTCAGACACATAAACACATTTTATCATTTGAACTGACAAAAAATATTTCCCTGGCTTCCTCATTCTAGCTTCATTTTAAGGTCACCACTACCTGAAAAAAACCAAGCAGTAATAAAATATCAAACTGTGCTTTTAAGTGAAGCAATGCAGAGAAGATTTACAATATAAATTGTTAAAAATTAAACATGAATGCAACCAGCTGTGAAAAAAAGGTCTGCTGGAAAAATTCTTAATATTTGTTATAAAAGAGAACAATTATTTACAGAAACGAAGCAGGAAATTATTAAAGGTCATCAAAAAGGCATTATTTACATTTCATTTATGTGAATTTAATTTTACAAACTAGAAAATCCCTTTTAATTAATTCTGCCGTCAAATACCTTCAGTTTGGATTAATATAACTTGACAATCCGGGAACACCGGCTAAATCATGTAAAATTAGCCACATAATTGTGAACATAATGTAATTCCTGAAATGTTTGTTATATTTCAGAGACCCTAGAAAGGTGAAAAAATTGACCTGAAATTCCAAGTAAAATATTCTCTAGACAAAGTAAAAAAAAAACCCAACAAACCACATCTGGAAACAAAAGGTTTCCATTTCAAGTTGTTAAAGTCTTAGCAGTGGATAGTCGATGTCAGAGTCATGCCTAGAAAACTTATTAACTGGGGAGCGTGTTTTTCATCCTGATCGCTGCCAGATCCAGTAACCAGAATGTCACATCATACTGGGTTGACAGTCAAGGCAGCAGGAGGAGGAGGTGACATTGCCCTCTGATTTCTCGGCCGCTGGAATCTCGCTGTCCCAGCTGAGATTTCACAGGGCTGCAGGAGTGGGTGGGTGCTGTGCCCTTCACTGCTGCCCCAGAAAATAACAAAAAAAATTTTGTGCCTTGCTTGGCATCTGCAACTCATGGCTGGACACAAACCTGTGTTTTCCAGGTTGTCAGAATACTGTGCTTTACAGCTGAGCTCTGTGTACATCCCAGAAGAAAGAAGTGGGTATATCAAACGGGTGTACGGAACTCAAAGAAAATGAGAGAAAAATTCATAAAAACAACACTAATGATAATCAGAAAGGATAAGCAGGCGAAATGTGTGCATGAAAAGAAGTACCTAGGTAAGAAATATATTTTTAAGTCTTAAAGCCCATAGACACTTCACAGTTGAATGTGAGCTAGACTTCGTGATAGAAAAGAGGGAAAGCAATTATATTACAAACAGATCATTTTAGCTTCTCTAAAAGGTATCCTAAGTGTTCTTTACTCATTAGAAAATTAAACTGTCATATCTTGTAATGACTTAGAGAATTCAAATTAGAAGCATCTCAGTGTTAGAGCATTTTGCAAGTTTGATTTTCTTTGAAGTACATTTGAGTTTAATTAGAACAGAATCTTCAAAGAGCTCACCGTTTGACTACCTATTGTGAAAAAAGGGCAAAGGGTGGCTCTGCACCACCAGTTTATAATCTTTGACTCGCAAATCGCTGGGACTTCCTGGTCACAGTTCTAGCCAGTAGAGTAGAAATGTGGGAAAAAAGCTACTAAACATGCAACAGCTACTCCACAAAAAGGGCGGACTTAAATTCTTAGCCATTACTCCAGAATAATCTCTTTTTCCCTTGTCACTTCTTTCATTACAACCTAATTATTTCAAGACCATTTTGACTGAATGTCTACAAAGTCCTGCTTAGACATTTGTCACAGTCACCCTCAAACAGCAGCATGCCATGGCTTGTAAGACCTATTAGTATTAATAAGATGTGAGCTCGTCATTGAATTATTGTTAGTCTCTCACAGTTAGACTCTGCTAAGAAATGTTGACAAGAAGGCGACATTCAAGTCTCTCGTCATATTTGTACATCCTACATTGAATTTATCAAACAAAATTTCACTGAACAACTTCCAAAATAACATAACATGAACATTCAGATACTCGTAGTTTCACAAAGAGACAAAAAATAATATATCAACATAAAGTAACTCCAAATCATCTTAACAGAAGATGAAATGGGAATAAATTACGGTCATTGGTTCATATCTGTGTCTGAAATATTACATGAAAATGCAGAGGTTACTGTTTAACAGAACTGCCACAAGGAGATTCTGTTCCCAGTGCTGGTCTTTTTGCTGCTTCCGTGATCTTGCCAAGTAATTTTACAACACATTTTGTCTTAAAATTTTGAAGATGTTCACTGTTCATCACATGAAGACTCCATGGTAATAAATACCTGCTGGCATGTTTTGTTTTTGAAGAACCTGGGCTATGACTCTCAGTTTATTCTGCTTCTTGTGATTTGAAGGGAATTTATCATAATATTCCTTCCTGCTAGCTTTTTTTTTTGTTATTTCCAAATTATGCAAGCTATTTCTGTCATCTTGCATCTTCCTAATGTTTCAGAGGAAAAGTCTGGAAAAACTTTCCAAACATCAAATGTTTCAGAGTCTAAATCAAGACACAAAGTTAAACAGATGCTATCAGAACCAAGACAATCTAAATTTTACTGTTCAAAATATCCAGACCTGGAAACGAAGTATACAATATTGTGCTTTATAAAAAAAATATTTAAATAAAAAGTGAAAGGACAAGAAAAAATGGGCTCAAGTTGCACCAGGGGAGGTTTAGATTGGATGTCAGGAAAAATTTCTTCACTGAAAGGGTTGTCAAGCATTGGCACAGGCTGCCCAGGGAAGTGGTGGAGCCACCTTTCCTGGAGGTATTTAAAAGACGAGTAGATGTGGTGGTCTGGGACGTGGCTTAGTGGTGGACTTGGCATTGCTAGGTTAAGAGTTTGAGTCAATTATCTTAAAGGTACTTTCCAACCTAAACAACTCTATGATTCCATAACTCCAAGATTTTATAGAAATTTCCTGACAGTTCAGAAATACAGGTTCCTGGATTTTTTTATTATTATTTTTACCTTGTCAGAATTAAAATATAGGTTACAGAACTATTCTTCCATAATCAAAATAACAATAACAACAATAACAAAATAACAATTCTTCCATAATCAAAATAACAATAAAAATAATATGTGGTCTCAAGTTAAAACAGCAGATTCCCAGGAGTTCAGCTACACAAGACAATTTGCAAGAGACATATTTGTATGTTAAATTTCCCTAAAATATAAATATGGCTCTTTCACTGATTTTACGAGATATTGTTATGTAGTTCTTTTTTTTAAAATGCTGCATGCTTTTCATATGTGGAAAATAGGTGTTACAGCATTTTGTTGGATTAGGAAACCTACTCCTGTCAGAACTAAAATAAGAACCAGCAGTACTATTCATTTTCATGTTTTAGCTGAAAACTGGTAGTGCCCAGAAATAGTGTTTTTATCAAATTTCAGCATTTTCTAATCTATTTTGACTCGCACTACCACTCTCCCAGCTGTGAAATCCATTTTGGCTGACACCTCTTCTACCGCTCAGTCATATTAACACATGCCCATATTGCAAACAGAAATAAAATACTGAATCAAATATATGCCCCTCTGGCATATCTTGCATACCTCTGTCCTCTCCCACAGCCTTTTAATTGCCATAATAGCGTATCCTACAGTTTGGGAAACACTATCAAATTCCAGTGCAGATTACAAGCAAAATATTCTTCATTGCAGGGCAAGCAAGCCTCATTTAAGAAGCAAAGTACACTTTAGAGTTTCTTTTTACTCACAAGAGGTTCTGCCATGATGATGCGAATCTTGCGTTCAGCCTGAGTCGTAAAGTTAACAAACAAGCTTTTCAGGACATATTCGCCTGGTTTACTGTCAGGGTCAACGTTGATAGGCAACATAGCTGGAGGTCCTTTTTCTCTCTGTGTACCAGAAACAGGTGGGACGGGTGGCTTGATGTATCCGTTACCAACTGGAGAAGCTGAAATGTAGAAAAGGCACACTTACTTTTGGAGTAATTCAACAGGTCTTATTTCTTTCAGAGCATCCCGATGGCCCACCATACTGTCAAAGCAGAACTGTAAATTAGTCGATAATCAAACAAACACACAATACATCCTCTCCAAGGTATAGTTACAGGCAACACGTTCATAATACAGACTGTAAGAAGAAATCAAGATGCTATCTGCTGCACTAGAACTGAGTAGTATTTTCTATACAGTGCATACTCAATCTACTTTTTTTACGTGGTAAGACCTGCTGTCACCGAACTATCAGAATGGCATCCTCATTTCTTATCCTTTGTCTTGCAGATCTGTAACTCAGTTGTCAAGTAAGAAATTTATTCTTTATTGCTATTCAGACTGACTGATCCTCGCAGAAGTCTGGTCTTTTGACTAAGGCGAGCTGTGAAGGGCCTGATTCTTCTCTCACTTACACAGAGATCAATCAAGAATGACTCCTTTAAAAACAATATTTCATCAGTATAAAACTTACACAAAGACAGACACAAAATGTTTTCCATGGCCAAAAAAATATTTGTTATGTGTTAGTATTCCTGAAAGTACCAGATCTTACTGTCCCATTTGGTACTTGTAGGATCACATGTGGGGTACGGCGTCCAATTTTGGGTTCCTCCACATAGGAATGACATTGCTATTCTGAAACAAGGCCAAGGGAGGACCACAAAGATGGTCAGAGGCCTATGTGCTTCCTACATGAGTACAGGCTGAGAGTGTTGGACTGGTTCAATCTTAAGAAGAGAAGGCTAAGGGGAGATCTTATTGCAGACTTCAGATACCTAATGGAGTAGAGCAAAGACGGAGTCAGCCTCTTCTTTGAGCGCAGTGATGGGACGAGAGGCAACAGATCTTAGTTGCAATGCAGTAAACTCCAATTAGATGTACGAAAAAATTGCCACTGTGAAGGGGTGATCAAACCCTGGTACAGTTTGTCCATGGATACAGCAGAAATTCCACTCTTGGAGAGAACTTGACTGGACAAGACCCTGAGAAATCTCCTCTAGTTGGTGAGCAGAGGTTGGACTAATCATCCTCAGGAGATGCCTTCCAATTTAACTTATTCCATGATTCTCTGAACTCCCTGTAACAAGTATCAAGATATTCCGTACTAGTCTTAGCTCTACTTACTGTTTTTCTGGGAAACTTGAAGGAAAAATATATCAGAATACTATGAAACAAAACCTCATTAATTCCAATATTAACATTCTAAGCATATTTAAAAAAAAATAATAATTCTCAGGCTCAGTTCTTACTGGCAATAAAAGTCACGTCTGGTTTTCAGGCAGGTACTGGTAGTACCCTCTGGTAGCTTTGCCAGAGACTTTAAAAGCATCAAACTAAGTAACAGTGTGAAGAGCAGCCATTAGCCACTCTGGATGCCATGTAAATGTTGCAACCCCCGTGAGCACTGCTGGTGATTGGGGCAGAGGTACTTTAAGGTAATACAGACTGTGGAAAATATTGTGAACTAATACAATTATAGAATTTCCCCATCACATTGCATTCCAGAGTGTTACACTGGACGTTGCATCCAAGTTGCAAAGACAGAACAATGAACTACAAGGATGGATGCAGCACATCTAATGCCTCTGGCCTTTCCTTTTAAGGAACAGAATCGCAACTACCACTGAAAGTAATCCTCACCTATTAATTACATGACATTGTTTTATGAATAAACGAGATTTTAGATCTTTCTGAAGTATTCTAAACACTCCATTGCTGCAAAAACCTAAAAAAAAAAAAATCCCAAAGACTACACTGTTTCATAGAATCACAGAACCATAGAATGTTAGGGATTGGAAGGGACCTCGAAAGATCATCAAGTCCAATCCCCCTGCCAGAGCAGGAACGCCTAGATAATGCTACACAGGAACGTGTCCAGGCAGGTCTTGAGTGTCTCCAGAGAAGGAGATTCCACAACCTCTCTGGGCAGCCTGTTCCAGTGTTCCGTCACCCTCACTGAGAAGAAGTTTCTTCTCGAGTTTAAGCGGAACCTCTTATGTTCCAGTTTCAGCCCATTACCCCTTGTCCTATCAGTGGTTGTCACCGAGAAGAGCCTGGCTCCATCCTCGTGACACTCACCCTTGATATATTTGTAAACATAAATGAGGTCACCCCTCAGCCTCCTCTTCTCCAAACTAAAGAGCCCCAGCTCCCTCAGTCTTTTCTCATAAGGGAGATGCTCCACTCCCTTAATCATCCTAGTTGCCCTGTGCTGGACTCTCTCCAGCAGTTCCCTGTCTTTCTTGAACTGAGGGGCCCAGAACTGGACACAATATTCCAGATGGGGTCTCACCAGGGCAGAGTAGAGGGGAAGGAGAACCTCTCTTGACCTACTAACCACCCCCCTTCTAATACACCCCAGGATGCCATTGGCCTTCCTGGCCACAAGGGCACACTGCTGGCTCATGGTCATCCTGCTGTCCACCAAGACTCCCAGGTCCCTTTCCCCTACACTACTCTCTAATAAGTCATTCCCCAACTTATACTGGAACCTGGGGTTGTTCCTACCCAGATGCAAGACCCTACATTCACCCTTGTTATATTTCATTAAATTTTTCCCCGCCCAACTCTCCAGCCTGTCCAGGTCTCGCTGGATGGCAGCACAGCCTTCTGGTGTGTCAGCCACTCCTCCCAGCTTGGTGTCATCAGCAAACTTGCTGATAGTACTCTCTAGTCCCTCATCCAAGTCATCGATGAATATATTGAATAATACTGGTCCCAGTACCGACCCTTGAGGGACTCCACTGGATACAGGCCTCCAACCAGACTCCACCCCATTGACCACAACTCTTTGGCTTCTTCCCCTTAGCCAGTTCACAGTCCACCTCACTACCTGAGAGTCTAGACCACACTTCCTCAGTTTAGCAGCAAGGATGCTGTGGGAGACTGTGTCAAAAGCTTTACTGAAGTTTGAGAGTATTCAAGATGTGGCAGAATCAGCCCCCAAATTCAAGCACTGAAAAATTAAAAAAGTTCACTGGAGAAAAGAGAACATGTTTTCCTTTAGAAAACTCAGAGGCTGGAAGTCCATGATATGACTATAATGCAAGATAAAAATACTTTTGTTCATGTAGCTACTATTCTGCAAGTGTAATACATCCACACTTTACTTTGAAAGTAACTCCCCCGACTGACAATGCACGCCAGCACTTCTTAGCACAGCGGCACCACTTCTTCCATTCCGATAGATGTTCCCTGCTAGATCATAGGCTGGACTTGGTGATGTCAGAGGTCCTTTTCAGCCTCAATAATTTTGTGATTCTGTGATTTATTTTCTACAAAGTTTCACTTGATTTCTGAGGGTAAAAGCATAATCATGGAGTCTTCTAGGCATTATGACTCTTTGCATAAAACAGTGCACAGAACAGTTCTGCGTTTATATTATACAAAACTGTTTCTAAAAATACACTGTTGTTCTGAATAATAATCTACTTCAAAGTAATGAAAAAAGAGCCACCAAAGAAGAGTGTAAGCGCTACTGCTCTCCTGTCATCACCTAGGCTATCCTAAAGTTTAAGCATGAAGACTGTGGGATGCAAAGGATCAGGTGCAAATTTATACGGACTATAAGATACAGCAGGTAATGGAAATTTTTCCACAAATAGCTTCAGGCAGGAGTCAGACAATATTTTTGCAATCACTCACATATTTGCCAAATGCGTGGTTTTGACTGGCTCACATCTACCCATGAAATCCTTTTGATCTCTAAGTGCTCAGTGAGGGAAAATATTTTTCTGTGAGCAGCGAAACCCATTTTCTTAAGGATTTGTGTCCTTTGTGCAGTAAAAGCCCTGTCCTCCCCTCTGTCATCATCCCAAGCTCCCTTCGGTCATTCCCAAGCTCCTTCCTGAGCTCTGTGCCCAGGGCCGGGTGGGCAGGGTGCCCGCCTGCCTCTGCCAAGCAAAACACATCCAGGCTGGGCTGCCTGCTTCTCTCTGGCCAGCACAACAATTCCAGGCTCCCTCCTGAAGGAATCTGTAGGAATCTGATCGAATGTGCCTTCTGTTCCCCAGGCAATTTTGGTTTGAACTGGCTACTAAGTTCAAAATTGACAAGGAAGGGGCATGCAGGAGGGACAGAAGAAAGGAAGGCGGCGTGTGAAACCGTGCAAGCTTCACGTCACGAAGAAATTAAGTTTAAGAAATCCTAGTTACAGTACTTGGGAGCTGCCATTCTTATCTTCAATTATTGTGGCATTCAGCCAGGATTTTGAGACTGGAATTTAAATCCACATAGTCATTGTTAGTAAGACAACTTTTAACAATGATGCTGTTAGGTTTGTGACACAGGCAGATCTTTTTTTTTTTTTTTTCTCCCCAGGCATCTAACTGAAAAATCGTTTATTTGCACACAGTAATAGAGAAATGCAACTATTTGTAAGAGTTGTCAGTGCACCAAAAAGTTTTACTCTAGCTCTTCTCTGGAACACAGCACTATCCAGCCTTTCCCCAAAAGGAAATAAAAAAGGTATCATCCTTTCTATCATAACACCTACCATTGCTACAGCAATTATACAGTTACTTCTATCGAAATGGCTGACATAAGACATTGATTTAGTTCAAATTTTTAAGAGATTATGTTGGAGCTGCTAACTTTATTTAAGCATCTTCAGTGTGGAACCTGACATTGCCAACAGTGTTGACCATGAGTTGACCATGTTGACGAGTGTTGACCATGTTGATCATGAACTTTTACACACAGGTTTGGCTTTCTAATGCATCTTATCAGTTCCATTATTCCAAGCAGTTGCATATGATTGATATTTACACTGCAAAAGTGTGACTCAGTGACTAGGCTATCACTGACATCTATACTGATGATGTATCAGCTTTATGAGAATACAGTTCTTTTTCCTAGACTGAGAGTCCCACAAAGCTCGTTATAAAGCAGTTACCTCTGAGACATAAAATTGGAAATCAAACATTCAAAATTTAAGACATAGATGCATTAAAGACATCTATGACTGGTCCTTTTATGTTGATATGTTATAATGTGGCTCTTAAAAACAGCAGTAAAAAGGACATGCTCGTTTTTGCCATCTATGCCAGAGAAACACCACCTCATTAAATAAAAGCCATAATTTTACATGAGAAACCACCACTTAATAGTTTGTATGGGTTTATGCAGAAGATATCTGGTGGGGGTGGGATGGAAGGAAGGAGTTATACTCAATTCTATCTATGGATTTAATTGACAAATTAGGTTTTTACTACCTGCTTTCAAAATAGTAAGGATCCACAAAGAGAAATACCAGAATGGACCACGGAAACGTTTAGTCTGAACTCCTAGCATGTTGTAGGGTACTGGTCACCACATGCTGCATTAAACTAAAGCCTTCATGTAGAGAAAAGTAGCTCATTCCTGAGGAGGATGAACAGTAATGCACATGCAGGAGACGATAGTAAACATGAGGCCCCAGGGCCCTGCAATAGCAGGGCATCTATAGATAAATTTTAGCACGTTTTATATATATTTAAAGCTCTTCTTCTAGGAAAATCTGTAAAAATGGTTAACTATGTTTGACCAACTATAAGATATCTGTACCATTTGGGGGTGAAATTCTGTCTGAGGGCTACTTCTACTGAACAACTCATTTTCTTGTTTCCAAGACATGCTCCCTATTTTTCTACTGTATCTGCAAAAAGCTGTATTTCAAATGATACCCATTTCCTACAGCAGATTTCCCTTTAGTTCAGTCTATAACCATAAGATTCTTTCAATATTATGTATTTTTTTAAAAAAAATAAAACTAAGGAGTAAATATGCAAATAGTAATGCAATATCACATGCAGTTATTGCCACAACCATATACTATTGCCACAGAAGGGATTACTGAGCTAAAATCACTTTTTCCTGAATGTTTTCCTGATCAGAGAAATATTTGTAAAAAAGCACAGTAGTTTTAACACAAAGGCACACACAGTCACTAAGCTGATAATGTGGCTGAGTACAAAATTAAATTATCATAAGAGAGACTCTGCTACGATTTACACTACAGGTATTTTTCTTAAAGCTCTAGAATGAAGGAAAACAACAGAATGATCATAATGCACAAGCCAAGAATCTGTGCTATCCTGGATAAAACATCAGGCAAATGCAATTACTGAATTTTCAGTATCTCTAAGCACAAGAAACAGAGATTGTGCCTTTTTAGTTAACTCTGCCATGTTTACACTTTAGCAAAAGGCGAACAAACTAATAACACACGCCAAAACACGTATTTGCGGTATTTTCATACCTACCGAGCCCCTTTATAAAGCCGATCACACTGGATTTTCTCCAACATGCTACTGTAATATCCATGAGCCTGTGAATACCTGAAATGTTCCGCTCCTTCAGTTAGAAAAGTTAAAACCCTTTTCTAACTAAAATCAAAAAGGAAATCAGCTGTTTCATAATCCCATTTCCTTCTTCACTATACATCTTTCAGCACTGAGGCAGACATTTCTTTTAGGTTTTAGGGTTTGCTTTTTAATAGACAAATGCTCAAGACCTGCAATGTGTGAGCCAGAACAGGCCTCCGGATCGGCTCAGCCTTTCCGTAACCAAAGGGGTAATTTTTAGCTTCAGCATATGATGATGACCACTCACGGAGTGGCTGCACGTCTATATTTATCCACAAGTACATACTATACTGACAGATTAGCGAAACTACTTCAGGCACTCCAAGAACATGAGACAGGATAATGAAGTTCGACGTAAACAAACCACGCATATCAAACACACGTATTATCATGCAATCCAAGCTGAAAGCAATTAGTGCAGAAATGCAAAGCCCAGAGCTTTGTTTTGTAACTAAGGTCTTTAGACCAAAAGTACATAAAGTTTAAATTCCTTGTGATAAAACCAACCCAGTACCTCTTCTTTTCCCTTGCCAAAAGTCAGTGATAAACCACAGATCCTTAAGGATAATTATACACCTGCTGGAAAAACTCTTAAGAAAATTCGCTTTGTTTTAAAACTGCAATTACAATATTAAAAAGAAATCATGTAATTAAATAAAGCATGGAGAATTTAATTTGCAAGGATATGCTACATGTGCCAAGGTTACCAAAAAGTGGCTTTTTCACCGTTTGATGAAGAACGTTCTCAATTAGTTTGAGCTTAATAGACAAAAAGAATAAAATTCTCTTTTGCTGAAAGAAACAAACTAAACATTTAGCAGATCCATTTTTTTCTTGGTGAAAGAAAGTGTAAGATTCCCAAGGAAAATGTTATTCCAGCATATTACTAAGGTGTAGTAGTAGCACTATTTTAATGTAAGCATTATTTTCAAAATTCATTTCATATTTCATCATTCATATTTCATCAAAAAATAACTGTAAAGGCATAAAGTTAACAAATAAAACATAGTATTAATGTCTTGCAATATATATGATGGGAAATAAATTTATTTAAAGTACACGATAAAGCAATTGATTTATTTAAAGTACACAACAAAGCAATTGATGCTACTACTGTCTGATGCTTTTGTGTTTTTTTGTCCTCTCTTAGGAGAATTTACAGTCAAAAATAAAAGACCAGGAAGATTTGAGTGTACATCTGAGTCCCACATTAAGCCTACTAGGAAAATAAAATGTAAGCTATGGTAATACTGGTCTTGGCCTTACTCTTCACAGGGAATATATTTCATGCAGTATGAGTATTCATTTTCCATTTTTTATTAAAATTTTATTGCAATGCAATAAAGATAAAACTCAACAATTCCAAGCAAAATGAAAGTCTGGCCATAGCATGTAAATCCCTATGCCAGAGGGACTACCCTATGCTATCTAGTCTAAAGTGCAAGACGCCATGAGGTCAGCAGGGAAAAGTATAAAGAAGTTCCAAGATACTGGAGCAAAACATCTCATTCTCAAAATAAGCCCAAAGGGAGTAACAGATTTGGGAGGTGGTAGGAGATGCCTCAGCCCTTCCAAAGGGAAATTCTCAAACTACTTGATTATGCTGACACAGTAAGGGAGAACAGGCTAATTTATAAATTTCAGATTCCTCCCTTTCTTTAAAGAGACATGTCTCTAGAGGGTCATTTGTGTAAAGCGGCATAGGGAAGAGAAATAAAGTAGGTATCTTCAGTGATAAATGCATTCCAGGACTTGGTCACAGGTTTAACCAAGATCAATATTTTCAATTATTTCTGTCCAAAGACTTAGTGAAAAAACATAGGTTTAGATATATTTATTCCGTTCTTATCAGAATACTTGAACTACAGAAGACACTTCCAACCCCTGTAGACTTGGTCGGACAATCCTTCCTCAATTCTATGTAAATACAAGGAATAGCAAAGCCAGAAAACAGGAGACAAAGGAATTAGTGTATCCACTAAGAAGTGGCAAAGTTAGTGATGAACTGTCAACGTTGACCAACTCAACTACTCTAGCCAAGAAAAAGAAGGCTTGAACTTCATGTGTGTGTGTGCATGTGCGCACACATTCTGTTCTTCAATTTATTTTCAGTACCTTCATGGATGTTATAAAACAGCAGGCCTGCAACAGATCGTATGGTATCCTCAGTAAGACTGAACATTTGCGGACATAAAGTTAACTCCTTGTAGTAAAGCCATTCTGCCTTTCCTGGCCTGAGGATGGCCAATGATATGCAGAACAGAGTCTCAGAACAAGTCCCAGATGTGGTTATTTCTTGCAACTTGATCTAGTCCTCTGCAGGATAGAAACGCAATGCAGCATCCCTGAAAGTAAATACCACTTTTGGGGGATGCTCTTCTCTCCACGTCGACAAAGAGCTCAAGTGCTCATTCCATTCACAGATGGTTAGGAAGCAGTCATCGTCTGAGATGAACCCCATTAGAAAATAACCAGTTCAATACAGATATCTTTGTCCAAGCTCAGGAAAACCTCAGAACAGCCCTTATACATACTGAAAGGTCTTACTTTAGATGGATGCAGTGAAATGCCTGTTTGCTTTGAAGTTAAGGGTCTTGTTCAGCCTGATACCTTGGAAAGGTTAAAACGGCTGGTTTGGATTTATTAGCCACTAGCAATCTTGTGGCCCTCACATCCTGGTTGCTGGCAGGTAGATGTTGAGCTTTGTAATCCTCAGATGTGCACTACAACTCTGTCCAAAAAGGGTAATTGATGAGACCCTGTAGAGGAAAGCAGGGGGTGGACGTTTTTTTGTCGTGCTGGAGACTGTCTTCATATGCAGGGGATTCAAGAATGATGACTGCCAAAACAAGCAAACACACAGGAAATCCTGTCATATGTGTCCATCCACTTTCGAAAGTCCTTTTCACTGACTTGGCAAAGCTCCTGGTAACTATGATCCCATCAGACGTAGACTTTCTCTCTCCCTTTCTCCCAAATTGCAGGTCAGGGGTTGAGATGCTTAACAACGCTCCCTAGGTTCTTATCTCAGACCCTTGCAAGACATCTGAGTGAGGCAGGAAAGCAATTTTCCTTCCTGTCTGTGCTCTTTGCTCACCTTCTGATCATTTTCCTCTACATCATTATTTTATTGTTTACACCCACCACCATGCTGAAGATATGTGGGAATCTAGGTACGTAACATAAAAGATGTTTTCTTCTGATCATATCCTTCTGATCATTTTCCTCTACATCATTATTTTATTGTTTACACCCACCACCATGCTGAAGATATGTGGGAATCTAGGTACGTAACATAAAAGATGTTTTCAGTTATTTTAGAATTTGCTTGGTTCACTATGAGATTGAAGACTGGAAAAGCTAAACGACACGGGAAATCTTGTGGACAATCTAAAACCAATTTTCAGTTGCCATGTGAGTGCTCCATTTGGGAGTGACTTCTTATTAAAGGAAATACCTGTGTTGTTTCTGATGAGATCCAAATGTAACATAAATACTTTCCAGTTTTTGTGTTTTATATGGCAATGACACGCTGCCTCTTTGGAGGCTGACTTGAGATTAAGAACATACTTTCAAAATCTTGGTATCTTTTTTACAAAACCTCAAAAGTTTTGTTAATTTTTCCAGTTATTCCAAAAGTAAAAAGTCCAAATGAACATGGAGAGATATACTCAGATCATCATTTTCAGGTGAGCAGATTAACTGATTTTTAAAAAATTAAAACAAAATAAAGGTTTATTTCTGAAGTCATACTAGAATTTCTTTGGGCTCGAATAGACCTTAAAATGTTTTTTATTTTAAATAAAGATGCTCATACTCTTTTTTTACACTTTCCTATGTACTAAAGGAAAAAGTTAGCATCCACTTCAGTTTCATTGGATCAGAAAATAGCTTCCTGTAAGATTTTTAGACAGACTTTTTTTCGGGTTTGCTTTCTTATTCAGAGACAGGGAGATGAAGATAATCCTGTCATTTTGTGGTTGATGGGTGTTAGCGGAAGAATTATTTTTAGGGAACTTGGAAAAGTGCCGAGGAAACACAAGGCTAAAAGAGTCCAAAAGAGAAGGAATAGTTGCTTCGAAAAGAGTGACCAGCAAAGAAGGAGGATGTGACCTGCATCTTCCTTCCCCACACATTTTCTGTTGGAGAGAGCATACTTTCCCTTTTCTCATTATACATTTTACAGTAGAACTGTCAGAGTCCAGACCAGATAGAATTAAAAAAGATAATTAAACTCTTTTATTTTTTACTGTAGAAAGACATTAAATGTTTGCATCTGAGTCCTATTACAACTTCAAGAGCTAACTCACGTGTCAGAACTGGAACCATCCCTGAATTTTTGCTGTTTGTCCACACTTGCTGTTCCAAACCACTGACAAATGGTCATTCATGTGTTTCGCTGGAATGAAAACAGCATAGCGCTTCTGGATGAGGTGGCTCCTGTGCAATGTACACATGTGAAACATGGGCAGTATTTTATTACTGATGCACAAAAAGAAACCAACAGTAGCTCACTTCCCTCTGAAATCGCATGATCTGAACAGTCCTACTGACCTAACACCGTTCAGTGTCTAAGAGCTGATTTCCTAAGGAGTTTTGCTTATTTCATGCCATAGTAAATATGTCATGTTTAGTTACGTTTCAAAGTGTAGTACTACAGTGAAGAAAAGTCTTCAAAACTGTAGTTGCTTCATTGATCTCATCTTCTGATGCACCTGATCTACTCCAAGGCTGACTTTTAGGAAAAGGTTCAAATCTAGTCACCTACAGGCCAAATATTGAGGTTCATGTAGCCATCTAGGCTCTGAGTGGAGTGGATTAAGAGAGCCTGACATTTCTAGGTGATTAGTCATATCCTTAGATTCTCTAGCTTAAGATAGAATAAACCACTTTCTAGAGGCGTCTATCACTTGTCAGTGATTACTGAAAGAGAACTGAAAACAAAGATACGCATCCAGGGTTATACAAGATGACTCTCACTCTTAAGTCTGTAGATTTCAAGAGCATCTTGTACAGATTTAACTGCACCATGGTGCATTTCAGCTCCTGCTGGCTTGGATTTATATCCTTACTCTTGTGTGGGTGGAAAAAGGCACAATACCAGGAGTAAACCAACGTGCAAGCTGGCACTGTGAAATGGGACGTTAAACCTTCACATACCAGGACAGCTTTTACAAAATTTTGTAAATCTTTCTGTGGTGGAACCACAGGAGAGATTTCTATGAATAAAGACTAATGTCAGAATAAGTCAGACATCCATTCATGTTGCCCTCTACAGTGGAGCATACAAAGTAACACCTGTACAAAGAAAACTGAAAGAAATAATTATGCAGCTAAGATCTGGTTTAATAATTATCACTATCAATCCCCTACTCTATGTCTGATTGAATCATTGTTGTCATTACTTGATACAGGCTGCAGAAGCTCACTCACAACATTGTGTATCTTCTATATTAAGTTAAACACTCTTTGCTTACAGATAAGCCAACACAGGATGTGTAATCTTTTACTAGCCACACATCATTAAGATGTGAAAGTATCTAATACCTCCTTATTAACATAACATTAACAACTCTTTGAAAATGGAGTTCACTTGTTTCTTAGCCACAGACATAAATGCAGATGTTAGTGTTTGCTGCTTTGCTAGACTCAGATTCCAGGACATAAATATTTCTCGTGGTGACTCTTAAATTTAAAACCAGCAGGGACAAGATAATGATTTTTACCAGCCACATGAGCTCAGTGAAGGTTTTTGAAAGTTTGGCTTGAGTACAGGTGCCTATTGAAAAATTTGCACTTCAACAGATGAGTGAAGCGTGGGAAGTTTAGCTGCTGTCCAAGGAACCTTCTGCATGACCAGAGTTGCAAATACCAAATACAGCACGGACAGGACACTGCTCCCATGCTGGTCAGTAGGCCATGATAGAAAACTGCTTCAATATATTGAAGTGTCTAATTGTTTTGGAATAAGTGACTGCCAGATATACGTTATTAAATTTGGAGAGGAACAGGCAAATATGCGGATTAACTCTGCATCAGTTTAGTCAGAAATATAAAGAAAGAACCCTAAGGTTAACAATGGATTTTCCAAATAAACAGCTTAAACACTGAGAAAACAGAGTAATTCCTTAGAATAACTGAAAAGTCTAATTACATCTGAAACTAATAAAAAATTCCTTTTATGGGATATCCAAAGGGAAATTCAGTATTCCTGTGAGCTGAGACAAAACTAATGTAACAAGTCTTCTTAAAGTATCTGCAAGGATAATCCAGGCAAACAAAACACAGTTGGCCTGATATTCACTCAGGAATGGCTGCATTTGATTAATGAAGAACCAAAGTATAATATTACGATGCCATAAGCAAATGTTTATGGAAAGCAGATTTTATTAAACTAACTACATTCTTCTATGAGATTAAAAATTTCTTTAACAAGGTTGAAAGTGTAGTCTTACACCCCCTGTTTGGCAACTGGCTTTGTACCTTACCAAACTGTAAAATGAGAACTAAACAATGAACATTCACGACAAAAACAGACCAACAGGTAGGTAACAGATACTTCTCAAAATGGGTTAAAGAAGAATCATACCCTAATGAATGTATTTCTAGTGAAGGTACAACTCTCAATCCTGTATTAATTACCCTTACAGTTAAGGATATAAAAGAAAGTTATGTAAAGTCTACAGGCAAAACACAAATTAAGATTGGTAGACAGAAAAAACTATGAATGGGTCCTTCTACTTTGAATGGTATTTTGACAACTGAAGGGAAGCAAGGAATATAGGAGGTGTTCATTCTAACCTATGGAGAAATGCGTAGCCAGAGTCAGAGAACGCATTCCACATGGACAGAATGAGGCTTTCTATTCCTGTGAAGCACTGATTATGAAAAACGTCCTGAGACCAGGATGACTAATGTGTCGAAAACAGGCTGCTATTCTTGTGACCTAAAGAGCTATGGAGAGCCTTTTCAAGCAGAATAAACAAAAGCAAAAGCAGGAAAGCTCTACTGCTTCACTGCCCGTGTCTCTGCAACCAGCCACTGCTGGATGCTCACTCATGTTCTGGTGTCCGCAACTCGAGAAAGATGTTGATGAACCAGAGGACATTCAGGAAAGACAACTCTAAGTAACTACTGGAAAAACTGCCTTCAAGCTTAATTTAATTTGACCACGAGAAAGTTACACAGTCATTTAATCATATCCTCTAATGGCAGGAATTTGCACCTGTTGCACCTACAACATCACCTATTTGCAAAACACACTTATGTGCCACTCAGCCCAAAATGTGACAACACAAGCACTCAGGTACTTCCAAGGTGTGATTCATTATCTCCTAATGAACACGTCTAAAGCGGCTCATCTGAACTGCATCCTGAAAGTGCATATTTCTCTCCCGCAGCCATCACAAAAGCCTGGCTTGAGAATGTCAGACACAATACAAACACTGAAGATGCCTGAAAGTGAGGTGAGATGACTTCCATGACTTCCTGCTAAACATAAATACAAGAAACAGAAATTTCCTAACAGACAGCTCTTCATTCAGTAACGTCCAATGTCTGGAAATTTAAACTAGACAAATGCATTAAAGAAGTTAAACACAAAGGGAAGGAAATTAACTGCCAGAATGCTATTAAGGCTAGTGCTGATTCTTCCATTAGTGAAAATTTTAAATTAAGATTTTTTTTTTTTCAAAATGTGCTTTAGCTCAAACAGCAATTAATTCAGAAAAGCCATAAAGCCTGCTCTATGAGGAGAACAGATTGGATGACACAATGTTTTTTCTGGTTGTATAATTTATGACTCGTTGAATACATTAGGAGAAAACATACTGCTGAGAACAATCTTTCTTTGGTAAAAGAACAACACAGATGTTCTAAGAAAGATTCTTCTATCTTTAATCTTGATAATATCAAGAAGCAGAAGTCTGAATGCCTACCAGTACTCGATTTCTCTTTGTACGGCCAGGTAGAAATATAACCTGTGTGAGTATCTTTGTGATATACGTAATAATTTCCTGCCATGCCGGTTTGCTTGTCAAATATGCTTGGCGAAAATGGAAGCTGATTTTAAGGGCTGTTTTGTAGGATATACCTCAGGAGAATGTGAAAGTGGAGGCAGCTTACTGGGATGATTCAATTTTCAGGAAATGTTTTGCAGAAGTGGTACACTGGCAGAATAATTTATAAATACACCTTGTAAATGATAACCCTATGAAACAGTGGTTCGCAGTAAGAGAATGCTTGTATAACAAAATGAAGCTCTCTGAAGGTGCAGATACGCTTCTGGGAAGCCATATTCCACCGTCTTATGAATGTCTGAGGAGCACAGAAGAACCTTGGTTGAAACGCTATTACTGACAGTATGTTCACATGCACATGAGGGTGGACTCTCCTGAGAATCTGGAAAAGGCTACAGCTGCACCCTACTGCACGTTACTGATCCCCAGCTAATGCCTGGTCACCTGTTAACAAATAAAGCTGAATCAATACAAAGATTCAAGGCCTGTTCCTTGCACAGTAGCACAGTCTGAAATAAAATTCAGTTTCATGCTTGGGTGTATAAGAAAGGTTGCAGTAATGCTGTATGCACTACAGAATTATATATTCTGATTACTGGATGCAATTTTCTTCGTTCTTTTCTTGTGGTGCCTAAAAAGTTCACTAAATCCATTAAATGTCCCGCTTCTGTCCCAAAGGGAATTTTATATCACAAAGTTGACACCCTGAGGGAGCACGATTGCTCAGAAGACAAACACATTTCTAGCGTTAAGCAAAGAGGTCAGAATTATTCTGTTAGAACACCCTGATTCTCACTGTAGAGAGAAATTAAAAACAGAACAATACTAACCTAGAAAATGCATAAATGGTTTTGTAAATGGGTATGGAACCAAAAAGACAATTCAAAGAGAAGAGGCTAGGCCATATTTGGCAACACAAACTGTTCCATAAACTGTGATCTCACCATAAAATATATTAGTTACAAGCATCAGCTGTTGTTATGGGACATCACTTCGCATCAAACACAATGACAAGTTATATTAGCATAATGGGTTATTATTCCGGGATCCATGTGATCACAATTCCATGGCAACCCAATGATAATGAACAGCTTTGTCAGTAAGAAAGCACGTTCAGAACTATACGAAGCATGAACCTCAAGTACCTGAAATGGTACATAAGGCTGTCAATAAATTAAGAATCTGAACACCAGCACTGACATTTCTTTCCACATATAGCTGGAAAGAGGCACTGAAATTTTCAGTATGTTCTCAGGCAACCATCATCATCGTGGAGACTTGGCATTTCCAAGACACTTTCACTCAGGGCCCAAGTCAGTTGAGAGATTAGGTTCTTGCACCCATCCTGTGAAACAGAAACCAGAAAGCTGACCCAAATAATCAGGTGAGTAAAGCAGCAGCTCATAACATGATCCACAATAACCAACCTGGGCCTAACAGCACATGGACCTCATACTGCTGGGCCACTTCACATGTACGAAGCAGAGTAGAGAAGCAGCTCCTCTCCTTTTCAGTTTGGCAGTAACCGCCTTTTATGTAACAGCTTAACAGCTAAAGAACTTGCCCAAAATGTGGTAGCTTTGGGTTAAATGCTTAATTAAACTTTGGAGTTTTGAACTCTCATTTCCAACCTTCTTGGCGAGCGCTCTCATTTTCCAGCTACTCACCAGAACAGTAAGGATTACCCATGTCCTGCTTTTTGAGGTTTGACAAATTTGAAGAAAGAATTCAATGTGCTTTGAATTAGAGATGAAATGTAACAGCAAGCATGGCTTCTAGCTCAGTAGCTGCCACTTAGTTGATAAGTGACAACTGCTAAAATTTATGTGATAGATGAATGTATAATAAAAAGTATCATTAAACAATACAGGTATTTGGGCAAGGGAATTCCTACATTGGTATATTACCTCTTGCTCTTGTCTCTGTGCGTTAGACACACTTCATGAATGCCTCCAAATCAGTTCCCCCAGGTATTTCTACCTGATTTCTGCCCAACTCTGAGACATGCTAAATAATTTCTGTCATATTTGCCTTTGATCCTAAGATTCTTTCTGAATCCCAGTTTATTGTCAAACAAAGCAGAGCAACAGGTAGGGCAAGAATCAGCCTCCAGAGCAAGAGCTGTTCCAGATGCCCTTCTCTTGCTAGAAAAGACCTCTCCAGTATCCTTGTGATATTAAATACCACTATGTAATAGTTGAACAAAAAATCCTGAGGAACTGGAAAGAACAGACGAGAAAAGTCACTGTTTGAAGAAACACAGTTACCTGGTTCATGAGTTGACACAAATCTCAGGCATGTCTGTGAGGTACACGCACTGGCTCATAATTTTTGATTTACATATGAATACCTGAATGCCCTTAGCCACCTTAGCTATTCAACAGACACAAGCCATTCTGAGTTGCTTTGCCTCAACTAACAGAAGAGCACAGACAGAACCAACCAAATGAACTATTCTGTGGCAGCAAACTCTACCGTAAATGCAACATAATTAATGAATTAATTTAATACAAATGTAATCTGTAAAACACATGATATTCAGTATGTAAACGTTTACTGTATGTGCTAGCTGTGCAAGAGGATTTGACTAGTATTATACAACCCTTTGTACTTAATTGAGAAAAATGCTCTATTAAAATCAGTGGCAGCAACTTTGCAGAAGCCATCTCATTACCTTGCAGGAATAGATCCCTTTTCATAACATGAAAATGATCACATAAAGTAATAAAAGACTTTACAGTGCACTAGAAAGAATGGTATCAATATTAGGCAGAAAGCCATTCTAAGTATCTATTAATATCATAAGCATATGATAAATTCAAACAAATCTAAGTTGCCAGTAATGTGATGCTTCCATGTTACTCCTTGAAGGACTACTGTATATCCTCACACAAATGAAAAAATCCTGACTTGTAACTGTAGTGGACAGGCCTTCGGGATTCTCACTTTGGGCAAACCAGAGCAGAGTTGGCCCAGGTGCAGTTCTGCATCTGCACAGACCCCCTCTCAGTGCAGCTGCAGAAGACACTCAACCCTAGGCCTGCCCTTCCAGTGAAGAGCTGGCCCTTTACACTACAGTTTAAAAATACAGCTGGTCTTGTTTTTCATGTTTCAAAAATAAATTCTATCTTGAAAGACAATTACAGATTCCCATGGTAAGTACATTTTCATGTTTTTGCCCTAAGTAACCCCTTATTTCATTTGATTATTGGGTTTTCCCCCTCTTTTTCCTTGCTAATACTTACATCCTCCAATATAAGGATGACCACAAATGTCACTAACATGGTATTTATCTTCTTCCAAATCCCTAATGAGGATATAAAATGTAATAAAGCCTAGAATGCATCCCTGCAGTAACCAGCTGCTTAGCTCAGTCTAATGGGACAATAAACCATCAGCAAGGATACTTCACTTACTCACCTCATGCCACTTTTTAACACACAGCTCATAAAACTATTATGCTTGAAGGTGTGCTGAATAGCACTCACACATTCGGTAATCCTCGAATACACAGTCTGTTTCTTCATTCAGCTGAGAACTCTGTCAAAAATCCTTCAGATCTGTCTGGAGATCCTAGGACGGACTAGCTTTTATTATTAGCTTATACCTTACCTGTGCTATTGGAGGAGAAATGCATTAGGAAGTCATCTGCTCTGGCACTATAAGTAATAATAAATAGAATAACAATACGGCAAGAGTTTTTCTTTGTACATCTATGTGCTTTCTACTGTGTGCTGCATTACTCCATTGGGCTCAGGCTTTCAGAGGTGAAAATGATAAGCGAGGTGAGATAGTAGATGATGCCAAAGGAACCAACTGTGGACTCAGTGACTGTAACAGCACACACAAGTCACTTGCTGCTCTGCTCACCTGGTAACATTTAACACTTTCAGCCCCCTAACCCAAGCACTAAGGGAAAGCAAGGCACACCCTTTGCTGGAGGATGTAGCAAGGATGTAGGGTGGAAATCAGGACTCCTCTACTGCATTCTTCACTCAGGAGGGAATTTCTCTGTCTCTCACCTCCCCCATCTTCCCAGCTGCTCTCTTCTTACTCCAGCTCTACAATCTGCTGTGTCCTCACAACTGTGTCCTCCCCAGTTCAGGTTCCCCATGCCAGTCCCAGACTTGCACAGTTCCCCTTGCCCAGCCAAATATTGCTCTTCTCTTCCTTCTAGTTCTCATTCCCATCCCATTCCTCTTCCCACCCTCACCCCTTCACCCACCTCTTTTCAGTCCCCCCTTAGTCCCATCTCCTACCTGTCACTCTTCATTTTCACTCTCACTGTTCGAGAAGTACCAATTCCCCTATTTCTGTTTCCCCCCCAGGGATGACTCCCTTGACTCTTCTCCCTTCATGCACACTAGTGCTTTGCTGGGCTTTTATTCCAAATTTACTCTCTCCTCTGCCCTCACTTTCTTTGTGCCATCCCCATACACAGGCAGCTGGCTGTAAGGAGTCTGTCCCCCATCCAACCTCAAAATCCTCTTCAATAGACTTTCTAACGTGAAAAAACAACACTGGTTTGCATTTTCTCAGAGAGCATAGAGCCATTTCTGCAGAAAATTCCAAAATTCACCTCCAGGAGCATTAAGTTTAGCAGAGCTTCACCCCAAACTGCAGAGCTCCGGAAAAATTATTGGCAATAGAAAAGAGGGTTTTTACATAAAAACGTAGACACAGCCACATACATATAAAATCATTAACAAATATTATCTTTTTTTCCTACCTTTTTACAAAATCCCAACCTATTTTAACAATTTATTTTTTACAGTTAATCGAAATGATAATTCCAATGTTTCCAGTAACTCCACTTGCCATGTAAGTTTGCAGCTCCCCGTAACACCCACTTCTACCTGCCCTATCCCTTACTGCTTGAATAAATGCCAGACAAATAAGTGAAAAAAAAAATTGAAATTTTTAATTTCACCTTTCCTTTGAAGTTTTTTCCATGTTATATTTTATAAAATACATGTTAAATATTCACTACGGACAAGCTGAGACTTAACTTATTACAGACTCCAGTGACTGTGGTCTTTCAAAAGCAATACTTTCTAACTTTTGATTCCCAGAGAGTTATTGGTCTTGATCAAGCATTTGTCCCAGTAAAGAACACATACATTGATCTGCCACATTTTCCTGTCTATAAGTAATAGAAAAAAAATCAAAATTACCACCTAGCTTGGGTTCAGATAGCACATTGATAAAGGATGTGCTGAGTTATCTGTTTCAAATATCTGCCTTCAAAGAAAAAGAATTATAGCTAAGTACTTTTCTCCTCATTTAAGGCACCAGTAGTAACAGCTATGCACCCTGTGGAATTTAAAACAGTCCAAAGACATTTCCATTTTAAAATTATCACTTATCGCCAATTAAAAATCTCATTAGAAATAATAACTGGTTGAGTCATGATTCACAATGTGCCATTTGGCTACTAAGAATGTGAAGGAAGAAAGATTTTTCCAGCAAAGGAATAGAAGACATTTTTCCATGATAGAAGATATTAATTTTCAGCTCTAACATAGCTTTCATGTGTAATCTTGTGTTTCTCAGTTAATTTTTCTGTTTCAATTTGCCTGGTAATAGCAATAAAAGAATGACACTTCCATCTTTCATATTCATGTAATACTGTCAAAAGAATTTAACTCTGTAAAGCTTCCAGATTGGAAGTACTGTGTGAATTCTGCTTCCCACAGAATTCTCATAAAAAACTGGCTGCTCATGGCTTGGATGAGCATGTGATCTGCTGGAGAAAGCACTGGCTGGATGGATGGGCCCAAAGAGTGGTGGCCAATGGAGTTAAATCCAGTTGGTGGCTGGTCACCAGTGGTGTTCCACAGGGCTCACTGTTGGGACCACTTCTGTTCAACATTTTTATTGATGATCTTGATAAGGACACAGAGTGTATCATCAGTATATTTGCAGATGACACCAAGTTGGGTGGGAGTGCTGATGTGCACGAGAGTAGGCAAGGCTCTACAGAGGGTCTTGGACAGATTGGATCAATGGGCCAAGGTTAATGGGATGAGCTTCAACAAGGCCAAGTGCCAGGTCCTGCACTTCAGCCACAACAACCCCATGCAATGCTACAGGCTTGGGGAAGTGTGGCTGAAAAGCTGTCTGGCAGAAAAGGACCTGGGAATTCTAATCGACAAGCGGCTGAATGTGAGCCAGCAGTGTGCCCAGGTGGCCAAGAAGGCCAGTGGCACCCTGGCTTGTGTTAGAAACAGTGTGACCAGCAGGAGTAGGGAGGGGATTGTCCCCCTGTACTCAGTACTGGTGAGGCCTCATCTTGAGTATTGTGTTCAGTTTTGGGCACCTCAGTATAAGAGAGACATCGAGGTGCTGGAGTGAGTGCAGAGGAGGGCAATGAAGCTGGTGAAGGGCCTGGAGAATAAATCTTACGAAGAGCGATTGAAGGAGCTGGGGCTGTTTAGTTTGAAGGAGAGGAGGTTTAGGGGAGACCTCATCACTCTCTACAACTACCTGAAAGGACATTGTAGAGAGGCTGGTGCTGGTCTCTTCTCATAGATACTTAGTGATAGAACTAGAGGGAATGGCTTCAAACTGCAACAGAGTAGGTTTAGCCTTGACATGAGAAAAAAAAATTTCACAAAAATTGTAGTCAGACATCGGAATAGGCTGCCCAGGGAGGTCATTGAGTCACCATCTCTGGAGGTGTTTAAAGGTCATTTAGATGTGGTGTTGGGGGATATGGTTTAGGGTTGAGCTTTGTAGAGTAGGGTTAATGGGTTAATGGTTGGACTCAATGATTCCAAGGGTCTTTTCCAACCTGAATGACTCTCTGATTCTATGAATATTATTACAACATAGACCACTGCAAGTAAGGTATTTTCAGTAGTTTCCCCACACCTGTCAATTTGCTTTTTGTGAATGTTCTTTAAAATAAGCAACACTATGAGTTTTGTGTGCTATCCTCTCAAAGGTGCGACTTGTCTCACAGCTGGAGTATTTACAAAGACTGTCCCAGAATAGATTCTCTTAAACAGAAAAAAAGAAGACGGGAAGCTTATGCTGCCATTTTTTTCATCAGGTGGACTTCCCTCTTCACTACCTAACAATCTCGTTTTACAAATTCTGTAGAAATTTAGGTATCTTTAAGAATTCTACCACACCCTGAATTGTTCTGACTTTGGACAACATGTTCAAAAAAGGCAGGCAGACTGAATGAGCTTTGATTCCTTGGAAAGCAGGCTAAGAATAATTGCAGTTTCAATTGCAAATTGCAAAACGTGATGTCAGGTAGCTTAGACCACTTTCAACACGTCATAACTCACAGAATACAACCAGAATAAATCTGATTCTGAAGATTTACAACAATATATTGTTCTGACTGCATACAACTTTGACTGTAGAGGTATCCTTCTGACTAAAAAGGCGAATTGATCCAGAGATTTAAAGACATTCTTAAATAACAATCACAAATGCAGTTAGAAAGATGATTGTGCATATTCTGTTCAACAAAAGTTTTTCAAGGGAATCAATATCAAAACAAACAAATCAATATCAAAACAAACAAATCAATAAATGGGCATCCTTTGAAGTTTAATTTACTCCACAAACAAGTTGATACTCTTCAGAATTACAGAGGCAGAAGAGAGCTAGAAATTAGTAAAGCATATTAGTATAATGATCACCTTATTATAGGAGAATTCCTGCAAAATAGTACCTTTGGAAGATTCCCGTGCAAAGCCAGGTACTACTGGTTACTTATGAATTCAAAGGAACATGAATCTTTCCTAGTCAAGCATTTCAAAACAAAACTAAATCTATCTACAATTTCACAATTCTAAAAAAACAACAGATCACGAACAACGATAATGATCTGCTTGATCAGTCTTTGTCTAACACCAATCCACCTAAATTCTTCATGTTTCGGCTGTACAAAAATTATGACTTCTGACCCCCTCACTGACTAGTGAAGACCACAGCAGCCTCTCTCCCTGTATGCATTAGACAGCAAATTTCTGACAGCAGAGAAAGTATTCAGGATAAAGACTATATAACATGACTTCTAAAAGAGTCCTGTTTCTTTTCTTTTTGGTGTGTGTGAAATTTCTCTGCTAAGGCTCCAACCACCTAACTAAGCTCTTTATCAGCACCACATTCCCCTGGAGACCCGTGATAACGTGTCACTACAGTGATCCCACAGTATTTACAAAACAACACTCAGATTTCTCTTTCAAACCGGTGGCCTGAGAAGCACTCCAGATTCTCCCTTCTGGGACAAGACAGAGCTGAACCTCTCCTGCAGCTCTGTAATACAAGTTGCATCCGTGACCTTGGCATTACGCACAAACACCAATACTGTTGGTGTCTCTATGTGTTGGTGGTCTCTGTATTTCATGCAGAGGAGGAAGGAAGCAGGATTCGACAACTCAGTAAAACCACTGCTACTCGTCCAGGAGCAGACTTGGAAGCCACTGTTTCTCAGATGTGTTTCACTCAGCCACTGGTTCTCGCAAGGTCTGCTGTCTGCTGTGAATAGAAAACCTTCGCTGTCCCTCAGTTTTGAATGTGACTATAATTTGCAATATATAAAAGATCACAAGTATGTATGGAATTTCCAGGTTTCTCAGTAGTCCCTGTGAGGAAGAAAATCTGTGCTCCCAAACTCTGGACTTGCATAAATTCTACGTTTCCTGCTTATCAGAAGTCCTATATCGAGGGGCACTCCAGCACCTGCAGACAGAGACCAGAGAGACCTTGCTGGCACAGCCTGAGGCAAAGGCAGCACTCACTACCTCAGTCCACAGCCACTAAATCCCCAGCCCCATTTAGTGATTTTCCTTATTCAGCCTTTTACCACTAATGAAGCAAGAGAAACTCTCCTCTTGCCTTTGATATTCCTTGCAATCCCCATCTCCAGTTGAACTTTGGATTTCTGAGTACCATCCCCACATGCCCGGGCAATGGTTATAAATTCCTCCTTTGCAGCCAAGCCCCCTTCATCCTCCATCATACTGCCTTTTCTGCACAGCAGCTCAGCCCTGAGGTCCCTGATAAACCAAGATGGTCTCCTCATATGTCTGCTGGCTTCCCTGAGTATTGGGGTGTCCCACTCTTGTGCTTGGAAGTTGCTGACCTGAAGGACCTGTCAGTTTTCCTGAGTTCCTTTGCCTTAAAGAGCTGAAGATCCCCGAGGGACCCCACTTAACAGTTTCTGAAATCTGAAAAACTGAAATCTGCTCTCTGAAAGTCCAAGGCCTGTACTCTGTGGCCTCCTTCCTTACTCTTCACAGGATCTTGAGGTCCAACCAGTTCTTCCTTGTTAGTGGATGGCAGACTCAGCAGCACTTCACCTCTGGTTGGCCCAGCATGCACCAAAAAGTTACTTCCAACATCCTCAAGAAATCTTGACTGCTTGCATTCTACTATGCGGCACTCCTCGCATATATGAGGAGGTTCAAGCCCTCCATGTGAACCATCATCAACAATCCATCAACCTCCTCAAGTTGTTTAAAGAAGGCTTTGTCGACTTCCTCACCCTGATCAGGCGGCCTGTAACAGATTGCCACCATCATCCTGTATCCCCTAAAGTGCTGTCTTCTGATGCTGGCCCACAAACTCTCAAGCACACTGTGAACCCACCCATCTCACAGAAGATCTCTGTGCATGTGAGAAGCTCCTTCACAAAGACAGTGGCCTCCTTTACTCATCTCCCTTGAATGTCTTTGCTGATGAGCTTGTACCCATCCATCACAGCACTTCAAACTGCGAGAATTGTTAAAACCAAGCCTGCTACTGCTACCGTGCGACTGCATGCAGCCCTTGACCTCCTCCTGCATGTTCTTCAGAGTGCATATATTTGTGTATGTACACTTAAGATGGGTGTCTCTTCATCCTGTTTTACAGTTCCCGAGGTCTCTCTTGTTCCCTTTGCCCTGCACCCTTTGTTTTCCATCCCAGTTCACTGCGACCTAACTGAACTACAGGTCATAATCTCCCTCCAATGTAATTCCTAATTTCAAGATCTCAGCAGGTTGATAAGACAGTTCACAAACGCCTTGCTCTGCTGTGTGATACTACTGAACGTATTTTCATTTACATTCTTAAAAAATATAAACAGTACAAGAACTTAGAATACCTGGTTGAAGGTTGAAGCTGATGCAATAAACGAAGTATTTGACAACTCAGAAGGAAGTATATTAGAGAAGAAGGGATTTTCTTTCTATGGAAAATTGATTCAAATGTAGTTTACGTAACAGAAGTCAATGAAAAATTAGCAACTCAGAAATAACTCAGCTACCTACTTCTGTGAAACTATTCTGCAGCCCAAATTTATCATGGAAACAATAGCAACAACAAATTCACTGCTGATGCTCTGAAGCAGAGAAAAGAGGGATGCAAAAGCTAGATTGGCCTGGACAAGGAATTAGCTCACATGTGTAGAATCAAGCAAAGATACAGGAGTTAGAAAGTAAATATGATTTGCCATATAGCTCTACCAGTCTAACAGCAGGAATCAGCTAAAACTGCCTCCCACTCCCAGTCGTGTATCCTTGTCCTCTTTCTTATGTTGATTAACTGGCAAGATATTAACTCTCTGGGTAATCAGAGTGGGAGAGAAGGGGTAGGATCACAGCAACATGGACAAGAGGCAGGAGTGGGGCTTTCTCTCCCAGTTACAGCAACTGCTATGTCACGTGTCCATCGTGGATTCCACACCCACAGGAATTCAATCTCTAGGGCTACCAACTCATAGCAAGTGTTGGAGCACTTGCCGATTGCTTAGACACTTGGGAATGAATACAGAAAATAAAGCTGGACAAGCACATGCAATCCTCATTCTGGAAGTGTGGAGCCTCCTTCCTGTTGTCCACAAGTCATGAAATAAGTGCATCAAAAGTTAATATACTAGAAAATGAAGGTTAGGTAGCAATTTGGCTTATATTTTCCATTGCTAAGCTTTGAACATTTCTGGACATTTTATACACCTAATGTAACCTGTATAGTATCAGTTCCCTTATATATTTATAATTTTTATATTTATGCTTACACATACATATAAAAATCAAAGATACTACAACTTATTCTGTGGTATTTTATAGGCATATAGGCCACTACAGGAACTGTTAGTTCTTTCCCTGATCCATTTGAAAAGTAACTAGCTGTACTGGAAAAAAACCAAATTGCTGGTAATTCAATAACTCAAGGTTATAACAAATTAATCATTCAAAGTGGATACTAATAATATAACAGAATAGTGGGGGTGTTTTTTACCACAAGTAAAATTATTTGAACCTTTATCAAATATCTACAAGTGATTATCTGTACCTACTTTATGTCTAGTTTCCAGACTATTTTATATTTTGAGATTAGGACTTTTTTTTTACCACAAAAATTTATTTACCGACATTGCACCCAAACTATCCGTGGATTTTTACTACAGTAATTTAAACCTCTTAAAGACAAGCAAACTCCTTCTGTAAATAAGCTGAATTTTGCAACAGAGCATTTCTGATTCTCTCATTCCTTTTTTCCTCCCAATATGGTAGAAACAAGTCTGGAAGGTCCTGAACAGAACAGCAAACATCAAAATAAATAAAATCCTTTTGAAAGAGTTCTCAGGTCTCAAAAGGCTTAAAACTCCCACTTTACTTCTAAGAAGAGCCATGTCAAAATGCAAGTTCTAAAATGGTTGCCACCAGAACACCAATAGCCAGAACACCAATAGCTCTGGTTTAATACCTTTTCCTACAGCTTTGTGGAGAAGACCATCAGATCTACAGACAAACAAGTTGTCCTGGAAGATAACAGTCATCACTATCAAGCAAGTCACTTTTCTGCTGACAGTCACAGACTCTTAGAGCTGAAGAATATACTTAGCACCCTAATTTCAGGCTCAATGCATAGAGCAATCAATTCCTTTCATGACAGCTTGAATTAATAGCGTCCTTTGTCCCAAGCAGAGTCAGGTGCCAAGGCCTGAGCAGATGTCAGTCTTTGTCCCCAGGGCTCCCTAAAGGCTGAGGCTGTGGAAGTGGTCAGTCAACCTTCTGCAAGTGTGTTAGGGTGAGACCTCAGCATCAAGCAAGAGGAACAGGCCCAAGCATGGCCCAGCCCGGCTGTGGGTCACACACCTGTTTCAGGGAAGAACTGATCCTCTCCCTGCAGGGTGAGTTTGCAGCTCATCAGCTTCTCAAATCAGGTCACTTTGGGTCTGCAAGAGTAAGAATGGCAGAGCAAGAGCGATGGCAGGGAAGGGTAGGTTCTGAGGGTGGTGAAACACTGGCACAGGTTGCCCAGAGAGGTGGTGGAGGCTCCATCCCTGGAGACCTTCAAGGTCAGTCTTGATGAGACCCTGAGCCTTCAAAGGTCCGTTACAGCCCGATGCATTCTCTGATTCTTCTTGTTCAGTGAATGTGGTTGTTTAGGTGGGCATTGAGACACACGAAGGAGCCTTTTTCCTTTGTTGGTATCATGCTACAGTCACTAAGTCTGATAGCACGGTGTGCTTAGCATATTCAGCTTCAAACAGGTCTATGTTTGCCTGTTGATAAGTGACCCCCTGCAAATCAGCTGTTTTCGTCTTCCTGCACAATAAAACTTTACTAGAATATCAAACGAGTACACCACAGAACCCAGGTATAATGCCGCCTTTTACCTAAGAAACTTCCCACGGCCCTCCTTTTCTCTTGCTTAGGGACACAGGACTTCATGAATATTCCCTGTAAAAAGGCTGAATTTGATTGCTAAATATATTACATTCATTTAATGAAGGACTACGTGTCCTTCATTAATTTCTGTTCCTGTCATGGGAGAAATGTACCTTCAAGAGCGAATATATGGCTGCCCACTTGGCAGCCAGCAACCCCTCAGGCTTCACATTGGCCACTGAGAAGTTTCTCTTATGCTCTTCCGACAACGTAACTTGTTTCAACGCTCACTCCAAGTTCAGCTTGGCACGTGATCAGCAAGTCACAGAGGAGCCAGAGGTCCTCCTGGGACCGTTGTGGGACGCTGCTGTGCTTGAGCAACGCGAGCGGTAGTTTATGTGGGTGCCTCTTGTGCCCTCAGGATTAAGTCGTCTCTGATGTTGCCACCACTAGTAAACACCGAGTGGCTTTTGCCAGCCACTGCTGCAGGGACTGGGCACGCAGGAGCACAGACAACAAAGAGACCGGTGTGTAGCAGGAGGATTGAGCGATGAGCTTCGTACAGCACAGACACGAAGAGGATGAGGATGTGAGAATTTTGACATAGATGGCGGCTACCGTGGAGGAAGACAAGGAAGTAGGGGCCTCGAGAAAGAGATCTGAAGTCCTATATACTGAGAAAGGCCTTATTCTGAGTCTGAATTAAACACAAGTCCACAGAAAAAAAAACGTCTTGCCATTCAAAGTCAGATAAACGTCATGGTCATCCTTAAAATAAGGCTCTGAAGATAACCCTGTGCTATGAGAAGTGGCAAATAAATAAAATTAAAATGTTCACTACACAAAATGTGCACTCTCATTTCATTACACAAGATGACACCTTAAAATCTACCTCTAGTAACTCTGAGACAATGAAATGCAGTTTCTACCAGCCCACATCAGAGCTGACTTGTGAGAGCACAAGTGAGCCATCTACCTGTGCCGTTTGGATTCTTCTATAGAATGCTTTTCTCTCAATAACGTTAATTGCTGATCCAATCTAGAAACTGCAAAAAATTGAATTTATTATAGAATTTCCTGCAGTTTATACGTATGCTACTCCAGCTCCTTGTAGCCTGATTTTTAAACTTCCATTTAATTTTTTTTTAAATTACGCATTTGAAAAACACATTTAGAAATGAAATTCAGAATAAATCTACTTATCCGATTCATTCAAAAAGTAAAAACATTCTATGGAGAGAACAGATCCAAATTCTTACCATATGAATTCATGTGTTATTCCGCAAATAAATTACAACTATTTGTTGCCAAAAAATATTTTGCAATATTTCTATAACAGATCTAAGAAAAACAATCTTAATAGTCCTACTTTTGGTGAGCCGTATTTTATTCTCGTCATCTTATTGACCTCAGTGGGCCAAGTGAGCACAAACTCACCTTGAGGAAACATGGCCATTTAAGCAGTAATTTCAAAAAGAAATAATGCAAATTATTAATGTAGATGTTGACTAACACAGCACTGATCAAAAATACTTGCATATTTAAGAAAACATCATAACACAAATGAGACCTGTTAAAAAAAAAGATCAGTTGTATTTTCCAAGCAGAAAATCTCAGATCTGACCTGACCTCCAACACATTACAGAAAAATTTTCCAGAACTGCATGACGTGCACGGTATCTTACTGGCATGTGCAGAGCAAAAGCCTGTTCTGAGCTGCACAAAGGAGTATTTTGCCGTCTCTCAGTTTGGTGGGACGATTCAAAGGGCAGACTGTGACTTGGCTTTTTAGTCCCCTAGGAACAAGAGTGCGTACTCTCTGAGAACTCATCACCGGCTGTATCATCCTGACTACAATAGTTAACAGGCACCTAAAATGAACTGATTCCAGGGCCCATAAATTACCTTCTTCCTTGGCTGGTTGACGCATGTAAATACCCAAGCAGCACACTGGGTGAAGATCTCACAAGTGCTGTGTGACACCGAACTAAAATCCTGCCCAGGATGTCAGGAACGCTACCTTGTTAAACACCTTAGACAGCAAAATCAGAGAAAATTGTCATCCCAGGTAGAATAACTTGAGTTATGGGCTGGGATGGGCAACGGGTGCGGTTGGCAATCTATTAGAAAATATTAATGATCTGCGTAAGCCAAACCACAAATCAGTAGAAATGACTAGTTTTGGTGGGACTATAAGGAAGGATAAATGACCTTTACAACTGTTTTACAGTGCCAGTTCACAGAAACATACATGGACAGCACCTCTACCTTATTCACATTTCAGCAAAATATATGCTGTAGGACCCAAAGTTATTTTTCTTTTAAAACAGTATGTTAGACCTCTTTCGCCTAGGTAAATGCTCCAGCCTAATTTATAGCTTACTTCTGCTCTGGAGTATGCAGACACAGCACCTATTCTCTGAAAAACATGTTCCTGTGCATGCATGTGCAGGCTTCCCAGCAGTTTCTTAAGCAAGGGAACTGTTTTGCTCTGCTCCACCCATCACATAGCAGAGCTGAAGAAGGCCTTAGGTCTCCTGAACTTCCTACTGTCTTATCAAATTGTCTGGTTTTCAGCTAGAAAGGATATGTACAGATTTATGAACATAGCCTTTCAGACTGAAAGAAAAATAAATAAATATTGGCAACAAGTGAACCTGGATTAATTTATTGCATTTCCTCTTATTATTTATTCAGATGCAGTAGAAAGCATGTTTATAAGCTGAAAGAATGTCAGAATTACCAATTATTCATATACTATTTGCATTTCTCTAAAACAGAACTTCATTTAAGGACTTGTAAGTACTTTCAATATACTTCAGTGTAGAGGAAAAAGAAAAATATGATTAAAACGTCATTTAATTCCATAATGTAATGATTTTACGTTCTTCAGTGATAGTTTTACTTAGTCTTAAAGTTACAGTAGTCTATTACAAAATAATGCCAAAACTGCTTTGATTTCTGCACCATCAAATCATGACTTGGCTTTCTTCCCTTCTAAACTGTGACTAGCTTGTTATAAAATACATGTTGTCACAATACACATTCATGTTCTCAGTATTCGATTAACATTAGTCCAAAGAGGCAACTAAATCATAAAATTCTCTTTCAGCCTTTGCAGGGTCACTGACTTGAATGAATACGCACTAAACATTTTGGAAGGAGGGCAGCTAAGCAGTGGTATTTAGGTAATGGTATTACTCCCCGATGGCTTCACACTTATGTTAGAAAATCAGATTCAAACAAGCACTACAGTGTTACTGAGGTTACAAATGACCTGGAAAAATACAGTTTCTATGGATATGAAGACAAGCCCTGCATGTCACACATCTAATATAGTGTTATTTTTATTTCCTTGCAGTTATTCGGAAACACACCTTGTATTAAGCAGATTTGCAATTTTTCATACCATGGAATTTTATAATACAGTCTTCTATGCATAAGTTATTAAATTATAGATAGTGGGATGATCAGAATCTTACTGCATACATAGCCAAGTTGGATTTTTCCAGACACATTGTGCTCTATCTTCTAAAAACTGTTAATTATGGAGATTTAGCATTGTTAATACAAGCTACTATAGAAAAGGAATATACCGTTCATGTATTTTGAATTAAAAAGCAAATTCCTGCCAAAGTTTTCCCATGGCCTTACCTAATTTGAATATATTTGCAAGCATGACATTTTATTCAGAAATACCAATTACATAATGTTCCTAATAATCTGAAGGGTGATTGATTTAAACAGCAATGGAAATCAGGATCAGCAATACTGGAAAGACAAGGAACACTAAAATGCTATTTGTTTACATTCTGCAAAACCCAGCCTGGATTAGATAAACAGATGGATTCCTTCCGGATGGAAATATTGCATAAGATTCTGAAATTAACCATGGAGGGAGGGAAGTGCAGCTATAAGCAACTGATGTTTTGCTTTTCATCACATTAAAATAATGACTTTCAGACCTGAAGTATAATCATTATATAATCAGTGCACAATTGATAAAAAACCCCAAACTTCTGAGCAATGCCACACCCTTGTGATTAAACAGCATTTTCAAAAATATTTAGATAAAGTCTGAACAAATCAAATAAACATGTAGGCAGGAAACACTGTTTGGAATGCACTCCCTGCAATGGACTATTAGAGAGAGCCAGAAAGCAGACTAACTTCAGAATTCAATCAAGCAAAATCTAGCATAATCTCATTACAGCCTTTGCAGTTAATGAAACCTACTTAAATCTCTGACATTCTGATTTTTAGAGCTGACAAAAGCAAAAATTATTTGGATCACACAACACAAACATACAGAAATAGAAGATTTTATCCTTCAGGTTATCCTCGCTATTTACCAAACAATGCGTAATATGAAAAGATTACTCTTCTTCTACTCACTATTGCTCCAGGATTTCAGTAAATATTTGATACTGATTTCAAAGAAGCCTGAATCCTGCTGGCTAGCCATGTCTGCTGCATACAAAGAGGCTTCTATAATTCTGAGCAGCCGAAGTGGCAGGTACTATGTATGTAGATGTGACTGTCACCAGTTAGTGATGTAAACGAGGGGTCAGAGGAGGAAATGAAGTCTCCGCAGATCCACTTCTTCCGTTCATGGTAGGTAAGCTCATTAAAAAAAAAAAAAAAAAAAAAAAGAGCTCAACAACAACAACAACAACAAAAACACACCATGAGATTTTTGTCCTTTGCTCCGGGGTTCGTACTTAATTCTAGCTGCCGAGTATTTTATTCCCTCACCCCCTCAGTATGTATTTTCATTTATTCCATTCCACAACTGGGCAAATTTCTTCCGGTCAGTTAAGGCATACGCAGCACTTGTTCCATAAGCACAGTTAAGAGTATCTTCCCAAAGGGTGTCTGAGCTGTGCTTTTAATAACGTGCAGTCTGCCGGTCGGAAGCTTTTTTTCCCATCAGAAGCTGACAGCCCGAGCGTATGCACCTCCTCTTGAGAACCGAGTATCAACTTGAAGCCCCAGTGAAACCGTCTCTTCTGCAGCTGGCGGAATTTTGCACGTACTGTTTCGCTTTAGGGAAGGGGGAAAAAAAAAAAAGCAAGCAACCTCTAATGAATATCCTCTGCCTGCTCTGGTCAGCTGCTCTCCTTCCGCCCGTTTCGAAGAAGAGGACGCTGAACTATACACAACTGCATCATGCTGCGGTAAAGCAGAGCTGCACCCATATATCTGATTGCAGTGACGTTGGGAAGGGAAAAAAAAAAAAAAAAAAAGCAGCTCTCCCTCAGCCCAGCCCAGTTGCACAAGAGAAGCACTTCCAGAGCACTAAAAACATGGCATTCAGACCGGCGGCTTCTGCTTTTCTTTCACTGCTACAGGAAAACGTGTTGTCATTTTGGTCTTGATTTTCCTTCCCCCCCCGCTCCCCTTAACAAAGATGAGAGACAGCAGGCTGAATTCCTAACGGCAAATAAAGCAGGGAGCTCACTGCTTGGTATTCACTTCTCAAAGAGCCACAGAAAATTCTCAGTTTGATGTCATTCTTATCTTGAATAGTGGTGTGGGTATTTTTAAAGGAACTGAATTCACATAAGGAATCTACATCAGAAAACGAACGAAAGCAACTCACTGCTTGTTAATCTCTCTATCTTCTACAAAATAGTTAATTGCTAGCTACCATTTCCATATTCCTAATGTTCGAATTCAAATAATTACAGTCCATCATTGTGTGTATTTTTACGGTAAAACAGAAAAATAAGAAGAATCAGTTCTCAAATATTTTTTTGTTTCATATGTTCTTGGTATTATCCTTCCAAATCCTGGGAGTAACAGTACTTCTTTTCTTACTTAGTGGAATAAATTTCATGCATCATCTCATAATTACAGTATCTGAGCCAAAATAGAGCTTGTCTGCTGCTGATTCTTCTAAAAACTTTGTCAGCAATTATATTTGCACACTATTTTTAGTTTCAGCATGCCGAATATTTGATGTTTGGACTGGAAACAGAGGAACACAAGGGTCATTGAGACCAGACTCCCGTGGTTCTCACCGAAAATATGCTACATGTCTTCTGTAACCATACCTCATCTAGAGATAAGGTTTTGTGTGCTCACTAATGGAAGGCTGTTGTAGAAACTCACTTTACAAACCTTCTTTCAATTCCTAACTGAAGCTTACTCAAAACCAGTTCGCACCCTTTTGTGCACATGACTATCAGAAACGTTCAGAGTATTTTCAGGTTTGATCTCACCAGTTATCAGAAATCTGATCAGCTCTTCCTCCCCATCCTGTTAAATACCATCCCACTGCTGTCACTCTGAGCCCCCAATTTCTTTTCCAAGGGCCCCCAGTCCCCCCCCCCTCACAACAATGCTGTTTTATCCAGCACACTCCAGTTTTTTGCAACTAAATTTAATAGCAAATATGGCAACTGGCAGACCTAAGACTGATGACATCTTACCATCCCACTAACTGATTTTTCAGCCAAGACATTGCCAGGTAGGTCTGGAAGCCCTCACTCATCCTTACAAATGCTGCATTAATTTCTATGTTCAGGGATTTAAGTAATAATTTCCCCTGTGATGATACATCAAATGCTGTTCTGAAGACAACTGATAAATTAACTTTATCACAGTTCTGTTGTTGAAGATCAAAATATAAGGATAATTTGCAAATACTTGTCTTTCCTAGATCCGTATTGGATTTTATCCAATTTTCAATTAAATCCACACCCTTAGTCTCCTACCAAATTTTGTTTCAAAGCCTTGAGTGTGGCTGAGGTCAAGCTGCCTCTCTGTCAATCCAGATCATTTCGCCCCAGTAAATTCTGTGGTTTCTGTTTACAAGGCAGAATCTCTCTTTTGACAGATTCAACAGAAGTCTTAGTACCCAAGCTGCAACTTCATACGCCCACTCTTCTGTTATTATGAAAGGGAAGTTATCTGGGTTTTTTGTAAAGTGAATTTGAAGATCTTTTGAGGTTTTTTCCATGTCATAGTTCATTTTTTGAACTACGGCAAGGCATTCATTTGAATCCAAGTTCATATTTAACTCTTACTCTTATCTCTCATCCTCACTGGATACTGGATCCTTTAAAATTGATGTTCTTGTTTCAAAATTATAAAGGAACACAGATGTTTAACCACTTGCCTTTAATTCCTTCACCTAGCTGAACTTTTGGTAGTGCTCCCTTTGAGATCATCTAACCTACAAGCCACAACTGCCTTTGCTAACAACAATGCAATGGGGACTCCTCCAGCAGCTGCAGTCCTTTCCCATAAAAATGGTGGAACATTCAATAAAACGACTGGGACATCAGTTTAAAACAAACAGAAGAAAATGTTTCTTTTTTTGGGAAGTTGTGAGCTCCTGGAACGTGTTGCTAGGAGGTCGTGGAGGTAGATAGAATTAGCAGCTTCAAAATGTTTATAATAAAACAAAAATTTAGGTCTATAAAGGATGCTAAAAGGACCAGGCAGAAAAGTACTCCCCTCTACCATCCCCAGTACAAGAATTCATGTGCTGGGTTGTCTGAGAGGAATGGGCTGCAGAAAGCAGCCAAGTCCACCTACACCTGCCAAACAGCATCTTCTACTGCTGCTGTCAGGAGCGGAACGTCAAGTGAGATGTGGGACCCCGCGGGATGCTCTTGAGAGTCTCACATTTGCCTCCCTGGCAGAAGGAAAAGTCTGTGGTTTTGCTGGTTGCTTTTAGGGCTTTCATGTTAAAGAAATTTCAGACATCCCCTGTAGCTGAGTACCTGATTTCTTCACTGTTACTAACCCGTTCCTTTTATTTCCCACAGTTTGTCTTGCAAAACTGCAGGCCCATCCTTGCTCATCCTGAATCAGATTGTGCGAACATGATTCAATAACGCTCCTGTCACTTGTCCTTCTTGGTCTACACCAGTTATCAAGTCTAACATAAATACTCTCTTCTTGGTTTTGCAACCATTTGACAAAGAAATAAATGGGCTATCACATCCAAGGACATCTGGATTCGACGGCTGTAAGTACAGTTTGTGTCTGAGATGTTAAAAGTATCACCCAATGCCTACTTGCCCTCCCCTATTGACTAACATTGAAAAGGCTATAAGCTCCACTCAGACCTTCCTTCCAGGCGTGGCAGATCTCCTGGCAACTTCTTTACTGACTTACTCTGAAGCGAACTAGAGCCAAACTAATTTAATTTCATGTAGTCTTTATTTTAACATTGCATCATAACATTAATAACATTGTATATGTAGAATCTCACTGCTTTCATCTTTTAGTATTCTTTCTGGAGAACTAATACATCTGTTGTGCACTTCCACTGACAATATGCTGTTGCACTGAAACACTGAAGAACTTCATGGATGTCTTAAGACAAGGCACATTAAATAAAAATTCCACCACTCTTAGATTGTGTATCTTTGGCATTGTATAAAAGAGTTCACACAATGCGAACTTTACGTGATGCTTCCAGATCTCACAATTGCACTGAGAAGAGCTACAGATGAAGGAACTGCTTCCAGTCCACAGAGCAGTTTAATGAGCTACAAGATGAAAAACTGCCCCACATTACAAAAGGTGTTCACACCACAGTATTCAAAACTCTTGTTAAAATTTACTCCAGGGTTGATACTCCTCCATTATCAATTCTGCTTTGGAAAGTACCACCCAGAACATAAATGCCTCTGAATTTAACTTAAGCTCTAACAGCTTATTTAAAATTAAAAGTATAACCAATTAAAATCTTACTAATTTCTATCACTAGATAATCATAAAATGCTAAAAAAACCCCCACGCTCAAACACTAAACTTTGTTTGCCAATCTAAATTTGCTCAAATAGGGCATTGTCCAGATAATATTTTGTTCACATTTTGGAAACATTCCTAATATAGGTATAACACACTGAAATGGCAGAAGCAGCAGCATTCTAATCTAGAGTTCTGAACTTATTTTAAGGAGTCTTACAAGACTACGAAGTTTCGAAGTTATATAGCTTCTTGTTGACTTTATGATATTTAGAATTTAATTACATATTCCAGGTTGTGAAAGATAGATAGGCATAAGCATACAAAATCTGTCAGCGTAAGTAAGCTTTTGGTATCACAGTATTACATACTTAAAAATACAGTGGGCTTCTTTTTATGATATTACTACATGGGAGCTTATGATAAATTAATGACAATGTAACATTTTTTACACCATAAGAAATCACAGACCCCTAATGTAAGGCTTTTCACAGGTCCACCATGATGAAGCACCTGCTGATGACCATGATAACAGAAGAACTGTTTCAATTATACACATTTGTACGTAACTCAAACTCCACATTCGTGACACGCAGTGCACCTTCTGTTCTCTCATATGCTTTCTGAGCTCAGAGGCAGCACATATCCAGGAGCCTTGGGTACCTGGCTTATACCCTTCTCCGGCTGAACAAAGTCTGTGGAGTTTTCGTGCCCCAAATCTGGAAAGAACACACGGGGAGAAGGTGTTTGTCAGCACAGTCAGAAGGGTTCTTGTGAGCGGAACACTGTGAGAACAGTTATTTCCACTAAAAAACGTTGAAAAATAGACTTCCAAACCTTCAACTCGGTAAAAGAAAAACAAAAATACATACTGCTGGAGGTATTCACCGTATCTACCTTGAGGCATCCAGATAAGATGCCTGTGCTGGGAGGTGAGTGTCTTCAGCATGACTCAAGAGTTTCTAAAAGTTTCAGTACAGAGCACAACTATCTTCTGAAGCAGCCTATTTCTCTTCACTGTCTACACGTGATACTTAGGGTAACTGCTCTTGTAAACTGGGTACTTCATTTGGATTTCTAATATTTGGGAGCACAGGTACCTATTTTGTTCACATTTTTAGTGACTACTATTTATAACAATCATGCAAGCAGTTTAGTCCTCCAGGTTCTGAGCAATGCCTACAGGAATTCTTAAAAAAGCACACGGAGATATGAATATAGCACAGCTCTTGCACAATCACTCAGGGCTCATTTTAGCTTGGTATGAAAGGACCTATTTGGATTTTGTAGTCTGAACTCTTCAGAATCTGAAGGATAAGTGCAAAGAGTAGCTGAAGGCTTCTAAGGGATGACAGTAACAAAACAAGCATGAACTATAGGTTCAAATTTTGTGCACATTTTTTTTCTAGTGCTCACACACTGTCTTCTAGTTGAGGAAACCAGTAGGTAGAACAGGGTGCTCAATATTTGTTGCTAATCCAATGAGTCTTATGTAGCAGGCAATTATATTTTTGATCTCCAAGGTCTTTTATTCAAACTCCCATCAATAAACCACAGTGACTGTATTTATGAGTGCACTAATACTTGCTAACAGTACAAAGCCTCTCCTTGGTCTGCAGCAGCGATACGTCTTTATAACCCAGTCACTCCTGCAGTGTCATCCTGCAAGACAGGAGTGCTTCAGCCCTCATCTAGCAAAAAACTTAGGCAAAGCACAACTTTTTATTTGTCCAGCTTGTGCTTAATACCTTGCTGCTACCTTTGCTAGGTGGCAGTCATTCTGCTCCTGCCCCGTTTCCCACAGCTTTCAGGTAGTGATGTGGACACAGATCATAGAATCACAGAATGTGTTGGGCTGGAAGGGACCTTTAAAGGCCATCTAGCCCAAGCCCCTCCCAGTGAGCAGGGACATCTTTTAGATCAGGTTGCTCAGAGCTCCAGCAAGTCTGACCTTGACTGCATCCAGAGATGGAGCATCCACCACCTCTCTGGGCAACTTCCCAATGCCAAAAGTAGCTTTACTGAACTGTTGGATGTTTTAACATGGTTTCTGATTTTTCAGTGGCTTTCACCAAGTCATACGGTTTTTACGCCTTAATTTGAATCAAATGCTCTATCCTTTTAGCGAGACAATGCTCTATGCTGAATTACAACCCTGTCTTCCTTGATTTCCGTGGAATCAGCTTGAATTCATGCTGGTACAGTTTGTATAAAAGCTTGTCTGTCTACAGTTCTTCCCTCAAGGAACAAGCAAGGGCTGCTTATTAGGGTCTCTGTGGTTTTGATACGATCTAGTCCTTCTGGGCAAAATAAAGCAGCCCTACAAAGAAGGATTCCCAGTTTGATTTGATTCCAGTGCAGAACACACCTAACAGGTGAAAACAAAAAGGATCCATTATATTATCACATTCTGGGATGTACTGCACTGCATTCATGACTTCACATTCCTATTTGAAGATTGTTTCTTTATGGTCTACCTTTGAAAAACTTTTAGCTTTCAGATGGATACTGGTCATAGCCAAATGGTATTCAGGTGCCTAAATATAGGTGTCCTGTGTGATTATAGATACCCTAAGGTATGTGAGCTATTCACAGAGACTGGCAGGCATGACATAAGACCTACATTAGCTCCACAGCCTTCTGAAGCACTTTGAGGCTTTCTCGCAGACATCTACGTTTAGGTATCTTGTTTGCTCTCTTTGGTTTCAGAAGGAGAAAAAAGAACCAATGGAAAAAAGTACGAGTCCACACCTAAGCCAGCAATAAAAAAAGGAATAATATTTTTACATTTAAGAAGAAAGAGCCACAGTATTTATAGGTAGTCAACCTGGCATTTGTTGAGTTTGTGCACTGCTTTCCTTATATTAAAATATTCACAAGTTTGGGGTTTGTTTTGCTTTTCTTATTACAGCTTGCATAACACAAAAAAATCCAAGTCAGATATTGACAAAGCATCCTGTGCATATGCCTTACTAATGTCCTCTGTTAAAATGAAGATCAAAATTGTTATCTAAATGAGCTGAACACTCTGTACCTATAATGTCCCGTGATCTAACAAGGTAAAATGAACATCTTGATAGGGTCCAAATTAAACGTACAGAGTGACAGAAACCACTGCACAAAACAAGATTTCATTAAGCAAACCGAATTTAATGTGATAAGCTCTAAATATAGCAACAGAAATTCTTCTTAGTTTACGTCTCACTAATTTTACTGCATCATTTTGTTTTGCCTTGTGTTTGTAACTGACCGTTAAGATATTGCCACCTAGTGATGAAAAGCAAAACAAGTAGAAGCAGTAGGATTGTAAATAACACATAGCGCATACGTGTTTACATTGTAAACTGTGTCAGAATGAAAGGTGAGAGCATGGAAATAAAGCCTGTATCTGTATTTCTGGAGGAAGGATATCAGGCAATTTGGGTAGAATTATATAAAACATTTTTAATAGAAACCTATTAAATAGAATTTAATAGAATAAAATTAAAATATTTTAATAGATACATGATAGATTCATGTATCACCCAGCTCCCATCCTCAGTTTGTTCAGTGAATTCATAAGAGTAATTAAATAGGTTGTAAGGGGTTTGTGACTTATCTGTAAATAACAAATCATAACTACCTACTGGGCAGAGGATTAATTAGTTAATGTTGGAATTATGCCTTCAAGATTCAAAGTACTATTATGCTTCCCTTGACTTTGCTTTGGAGCTATCAGACTGACACGTCCTCTTCAGACTCCGCTGTTCACCTCTGAGTTTCTCTGTAGCTGAACAGTCTCTGGAAGTATCAGCTAGCCAGGAACAATTTTTGTTTGCCCAGACCTATCATACACAAGCTAAAAATACACCATCCTATAAGCCAATTTGAAATCTGCACCGCTACCACCAGGGCACAGATTCAGGCAGCACAGATCCAAGAAAAACTGCTGCATGAGTCAAAATGCAGTCTGTGTCCTGCAAGCACAGCCTATCGGCATCAGTAGGCATCAAGAATAACCAGAATAGTATTTTCTTCCTGCCCATCACTTGAGTTTTCAGGCACAATCCCTAGAGAAGCTGTTTTCCATTACTAGAATCCTATAAACTTATTTCCTTCTTAGTTTTGTTACAAACCTTTATCGATATTTTAGAGACAAGATTACACAGCACACTCTCCAAACACACCACCAGCAAGACGTGTCAGAACCTCCTCATAGCAGGAAATTTCCAAACAGCCATTGACGATGCCTCTAATTCTGGGGGCTTGTTTTGGGCATGAGGTTTAGTAACTGAAATTTGCATTGGGTAACTTAGGCCTGAGAGATTGGTACCAGAGTCTAGGACAGAGGGAATGCAGGGGTTGTGTCTGTTCTTCTTTTCCCGAAGTTATGAAATTTCATTACACAATGCACAGACTGAATCCCTAAATATTAAAAAAAATAGGGCCATAATTAGGCTGTAATCAGAGTCTCTTCCACTTCCCTTCTGCGATGTTGTTTTATCTCTTCTACCCTCCCCACAGCAAGATCTGTGGGGGGCAGAGAAGTAGAAGCCAGGAAGGGTAAGGGTTGGAGCACGCCCAGCACTGGATATTCACAGAATCACAGAACAGTTTGCAAGAAAGGGACATTTGAAGATCAGGTAGTCCAGCCCCCTGCCACGGGCAGGGACATCTTCTACTAGATCAGTTTACTCAGAGCAACCTGCTCGTTTCTACAGGGTCTCTAGGGACAGCTAACAATTACTGCACGTTCCTACAGCTGAGATATAAGAACCAGCTTCGCTTCTCCTCATTCTCATGCTCACCATTAGCATGAGGTTCAGGCAGAGATTTCTCCCTCCTCCTTGGGGTAAATGCCCCTCTCCCTTTGCTGCAGAAGGCAGCCAGCTGGGAACCTGCCTTGGCAAAGGAAAAGCTCCTGACCCTTCAGAGGGGTGCCCGAGCTGGGTTGGGAACCAGAGGGAGGTAGACAAGGAGGGGCTTGCATCCACTCGGAGTGGCAAGCTTATGCCAATACCAAGGCATCCCTGACCCAAACACGAGCCACATCACACACTTTAGTTTTCCACATTTTATGTCACTTGTAGAATAAAGTGTTCAAAATACTAATTTTCCACAAGACATCTCCCTGCAACATTTGATGTTTTCACTGATTATCTAATTAGGAGGAGGAATTTTCAGTGCAGGAACTTCAATTTGTTCTCCAGTACTAGTCCACTCCTCAAACAGTTCTTATCTCAATGTACGCACTTCTTGCAGTGTGCTTTTTAACACAAATATTTTCCCGAATCTCAAATACATTCACAGATATATTTTCTTTCTCTTAATCCTGCCACAGCAGTTCTTTAAGCTTTCCCTGACTTTAAATAAGATGCTCTTGTGATAAGCTACTTGCTTACTTGTTCTTTTTTTAAAGTTTCCTTTCCATTCTCTAGTTTTGTCTTTAATTATTAACCCTTCTTCCTTTCTGGCTGACCTACTTGGATACTCACACCTCAACGTTTTCATTACTCTGTAGAAAGGTATCCTTCTGCTTATGTCCCTTTGCTCGTTAGCAACGTCAACCTTAGACGAGAAGTTCATTTTTCACTTCTCTCATAAAAGGAGAATAAACATGTTGGAAGGGTTTCAACCAACTTCCATCTACTACAGATCAAGATGAGATGGACATGGGATCAGACTGTACGACATCCGCTGCCTCTTACACCTTCCTATAGGTATCTCCTGGCTGCTGTTTATAAGCAGGGCATGCACATGAATACACACACTTCCGAGCTCACTTACCCCTTTAATAGCTGGGCTGTCAATCACCACGCCTTTCATCGTTTCGAAAATATTTCTGTATATCCCAAATAAACATAAACAGCTATCAGCAGAAAAACTCGAATTGACTCGAATCACTGGTTGTTTCAGTAGCTTTATATATATGACTCCTGTGCAGCAGTGTCAGGAAAAATCAGGCCATATGATTCTACAGCGAAATTTCTGTTTCTCATGCTTGTCTCTCACTCACGCTCCTGCTTACTATGCACAGACAACCTTTCAGTTACAGCTTCTGCCTTAGCACTCTCCTGTTACTATCCAAAATTATTTTCTCTGTTCTTCTAAGAACCAATGCTGGTAGACCATCTCTATCCCAATCAGTACTTGAAGGGAAAGCGTCTTGTTTTGCATATTTTTTAAATCCCTTTTGGTATAACTCTCCCAGGCAAGCGTTGGTAAGACACAGCATATGGGATTACTGTGTAATACCCTTACTTGCACAAGGGCATGCTTAGATGTTGGCTAGATAGGAAGTAACACTTTGGTTAAAAAAAAAAATAAATCTCACTGGTCTTACATAAGAACACTTGTTCTGACTTGCAAAATCTTTCCTATATTTTTTTTAAAGTATATGGAAGTATTTTTTTATTAATTAAAACATTAATTAATTAAAATTAATTAAAACATTAATACAAGGATATACTGTTTCACACATTGAAGTAACCTGTGGCAGGAGAGTTCTTCTCTGCTGTTATTTACCCCCTCCCCCTCAGTATTTTTCAACTGATGAGCGCTTATATAAGGGCTCTTCCTTCCTGCGGTAAAGGTTTTGCAACAGCAACTCTTCCATCTGTGCACAGGCAAGAGATTAGTAGAGCTCCAGCATCTTTCTCTACGGAAGCACCGGTGTCCTCACAGAGGCCAAGTTAAATATGCACACAGTCTTTGTAATTAAATCTTTTATATCCTTCAGAGTCCGTCCCTTCCTGCTAACCTAAAAAACTTTCTGAGCTACAGATCTAACACAGCTCCCCGCTTTACATTGGAAAAAGGTGAATGACTTTCTTCCTGCTGAAGAGGGTAAGGTTACTCAAGGGTTCTCTCCTGCCACATTTGAATGGAAATTGCAACGAAACTTACTATCTGCTTTTTTAACTTAGAGGAAAAACCTATTTTGGACTTTGTACCCAAAGATGAAAGCACAAAAATTTAAGACACATTTAAAACTGAATGATTTACTAGTAAAGACAGTAGTAATTAGTTACTTCAACTACACTTAAAATGATTAATGATTTTGAGTCACCAGATTGGATTTTCAAAGGTATTTAGCTCCTGAAATATCTAACAGTCACTAAGTAGATTAAGAAGTGCTGAATTTCATAACTATCAAACTTCCAGTACTTCTCGGTCCACTGCATCATTAAAGGCTTTGAAAATCTAAATTAATTTTTTAAAAAGTTATTAAAGTGAGCAGATCTCATCTTGTTTTTTCTTTCACCTGATCAGAAGAAAACAGGTTTGTTCTTCTTCCTCTCTGGATTGGCTATGCAGCTGTGAAATGAAATCTCAAATAAAGGACATATAACCGAAGACAAGCTACTGACACAGAATACAAGTATTTGAATATGAAGCTTAGATCTGGAGCAAACCCAGTTAACTTTTCTAACAACCTAACTCAAAAGAGAGTGGTGATCGTAAAAAGTAGCAACTGGGATTTATCTGCTCTGAAATCTTGCAGCGGTTCTGGGTGTGGAACTTGAGCTCCCGCCCGGTGGGTGCTGGTGCTCGGCGACACCGGATCCTCCCCACTCACACCGGGCACGAATGCTCGAACCTTGACTGAACTCTTCCACAGATCGAGGGAGGTCATCGCCAGCTACTGACTAATTCAGTGAACTAAAAGCACAGCATCAGCGCAGGCAGAATCCTTTCTAAAATGGAAACATCTTCAAGAATACAAGGATACTTCTCCCTCTGATGATAATCCGTGACATTTGACCCAAGGTGTGTTTCATGTTTGACTTCAGCTAATCTAAGATTGTGTTACTGTTGGAAAAGCCGTGAAGTTCTTTCATCCTCCCTCTTTCCCTCATAATTTCAATCAGGTGGCACTAGTTAGGAGCAGAAGTTTGACCTGAGTGGGGTGTGTGTGTTTTTGGGACTGCGGTTGGGGCTACCTTGTTACCTGAGGTTATGAGGGTCCCCACACATGCACATGATCAACACAAAGCAGGCTACATGGATGTTCAGGTGAGGAAAAGAAACGGAGGAAAACAATGTTTCTAAATTGAAAGAAAAATGTTTAAAAAATCAAAGATAAACTTTTCACTGGTATTACAAGGTTAAAGAGCTTTCCAAACTGCTCACATGCATTTACAAACAGCTATAAAAGGCATCGCATTTTCCAGTGAGAGCGTTCTTCCAAGGCACTTTTCTGGCTGAACCATTAGTAAACTTGGGCTGCTGCAGGAACAGATACATTCTAGGTCTAATTGCAAGAAGCACGGCCAGAAAATGAGCTTGAAAATTTTAAAAGCCAGAATGGTCAGTGATAATCAGTCTGATCTCCTGCATAGGTCAGACCAGAGAATGTGTTTATTTCTCATCCATGTACAGTAATCAGAGCAGACAGACAAAACAGAAAAACCTTCTGGTAGAGCTACTACAGGTAATTCTAGATCCAGGTTAAACTATTTGCAAATGCTATAACTGATACTTATGGAGTCAGCTTTAGCCTGTAAGACATAAACATAAGCTTTCACAGATACTTACATATGCAACATCATTAATTCTCAATAATACACATTCAGATGAAAATAATTAATTCATTGATGCAGACAACAGGTTGTACACTATTATTAAAAAGTAACTACTGCAATTCATTTGTTTCTGTGAGGTTTCATCAGCAGATTACAAAATTAAACTGATATGGAAACCTATGTTATGCTGGGCACTAACCTATGTTGGTGCCCAGCAACAGAACAAGAAATAACGGGTTTAAGTTAGAACACAGGAAGTTACACCTCAACATGAGGAGAAACTTCTTTACTGTGAGGGTGACGGAGCACTGGAACAGGCTGCCCAGAGAGGTTGTGGAGTCTCCGTCTCTGGAGACCTTCAAAACCTGCCTGGACACGTTCTTGTGTGGCTGCCCTAGGGGATCCTGCTCTGGCAGGGGGCTTGGACTAGATGATCTTTTGAAGTCCCTTCCAACTCCTGACGTTCTGTGATTCCGTGTTGCCTACTCCATATATGACACAAAGAAAACCAGATTGAAAACGGCATACAGAGAAAAATGAGGACATTTTATTTACAAAATAAATAGAGAATTTCAAACCAAAATCCCCTCATTACCGTTCTGGGGTATGGGAATACAAATGCAAATTTATAGGGTTTTGGTGCAGCTTTCTTCTCTGGGATAAACAGTGGTGACAGAACAGCCCACACAGACTTGCTCTGCCAGCAGGCACAACCCAGCTAATGAAATGTAGAGGAGAGGAATGTCAGCTCCAGAAGAAAAAGGAGCATACTCAGCCAAAAGATCCTCTGAAATCAGTTCTTCAGTGTAGTTGAGCCCATGAACATACAGTTCATGGCAATCAGTACCAGAAGTGAATCTGCACTGCTGAATAGCAGGTAGGATGATTTTAAGAAAAAAAAAAAAGCCATAAATTAAATATCACAGATTTACTGATCAGTATATATGCACATACATATAATTTCCTTTTAATGTGTTTCTCTGGGGATATGGAAAGGAAAGCTTTCGTGCAGCAACATTCTCCTTTCAAATTCATATTAAATACTGAACAATCCAAAGGTCTTTACAAAGAAGGGTATTTACAATACATGAAATGAAAAGAATATGCCTTCAGCATCTGATTGATGCAACGAAATAGTGCTGAGCATGCTAAAGAATTAATATTCTTTATTTTTTTTGACAATAAGGGGAAGCAAGGGTATCACACTGTGTACTTAACATGCCAGAATACCATAAGGAGTTATTTTACAGCAGCTCAGAGCTCAGAGAGAGGAAAACAGGAAAGTGGCTACTGGCATCAATTGCTAGTGACAGTCTACATGTTCTGCAGGTGAGGCACCTCAGCATGCCACCCTGGTTGGTGAGAAAGTCTCACAGCATTGATGGAATACCAAAAAACCTGTTGTGTACAAAGAGGAACTTTATGTTCCAGGTGTTTAGATTTTTTGTTAGTACACGTGATGTTGGATTTTTAAAAAGAATCAATAATGCTTTATTAAAAATTAAGTAAATGTTCATGAATACGGACAAACATTGGAACTAATGATTATTTTAAAAGACAACAGTAACTTCCGACTGAGAAGCACACAAGCCCCATGCTTTACTATTTTAAAACCTGAGGTTTCAGAAATAACCAGGACATAATTTTAAGAGCTTGGCTTACGAATCACCAATGTAGGGGCAAGAGACATCGTTTGCACAGAAGAAACACTTGGTGATATCAGTCTATGAAAGGATGGAAGCAATGAAGAATTCACCTCTTCACTCTCTTTCTGCATGTCTGGATGTGGTCGCTTGCTCAGCTAGGAGGGAGAAGCTAGGGGCAGACTACAGAGCTGGGACTCACTAGACAATGCAAATGCTTACAATATAACCCCCATTTCAGTTACTCAGCTTGAATGTCTTCTAGTCAATATAAAGAAATAAGAGCTGATTCATCCCATTTTAATACTGACATCTACAATGGATCACACGGATTAAATTCTAATAATACCCGTTCCTCTCCAAGGGCTGTAAAGGGAGCTTGAAGTGACCAGCTTATTCAGCCAATGTCTGAGTTTTGAAAGACAACACCTTTGTTGCCCAGATCAGAAAACACTCCTAGTTAAAACACCTGAAATAGTGAGGCTGGCTCTCTCCATAGGCTGTTTGTCTTTTGGGACTAGCAAGCCTTTTAAGGTGCAAAGCTAACAGAAGAGCACAAAGCCATTCCTTACCATCGGCACAATCGTATTTCTAGAGATAAATATAGACTATTTATTTCCCTAAAAACTATTATAAATACTAAATTTAGCCACCTATGCCTAAAATCGGGATCAAAGTGAAACTGCGAAATGACCTAATAAAAAGGTCAATACGTCTGCTGAAGGAACTACACCTGTTCCTTCTAGACCTCTACTGTGAGAATGGAGCAATGCTACTGCACATGGAAGTCCCTTCTGCTGTTCCTCCTGCAAGTATCAAGAGTGGAGGAAAGCAAAGTAGTGGGAAAAGAACTGTGTCTGCAACTCCTGCAACAACAGGCATTGCCGATAGGCAACACAACAAAGTTGAGTGTAGGTCTATCGGATTGCTTGGCAGTTTTACCATTTATTTTTCACAAAAAGCGAAAAAAAAGTAGATGATGTTTTCTGGCAATATTTAGTGAGGAAGACTGACATGAAAAGGAACCAGGAAATGCCTAAACAATTACAATAAACTTGGAAAGTGGCCTAAGAGAATTGGTAAGAGTTTCAATAATACTGAGTGGATTATGAACCAAAGTACTCGTGTAAGTAGTAGGTGAAATATTGAACAGAATTGTGGTAAAATCATGTTTATTTGACTCTTCTTTTTGTTGAGTTTTATGAGATTTCTGTTAATCATAGAATCATAGAATGTTAGGGATTGGAAGGGACCTCGAAAGATCATCAAGTCCAATCCCCCTGCCAGAGCAGGAATGCCTAGATAATGCCACACAGGAACGTGTCCAGGCAGGTCTTGAATGTCTCCAGAGAAGGAGACTCCACAACCTCTCTGGGCAGCCTGTTCCAGTGCTCCGTCACCCTCACTGAGAAGAAGTTTCTTCTCGAGTTTAAGCGGAACCTCTTATGTTCCAGTTTCAGCCCATTCCCCCTTGTCCTATCACTGGTTGTCACCGAGAAGAGCCTGGCTCCATCCTTGTGACACTCACCCTTGATATATTTGTAAACATTAATGAGGTCACCCCTCAGTCTCCTCTTCTCCAAACTAAAGAGCCCCAGCTCCCTCAGTCTTTTCTCATAAGGGAGATGCTCCACTCCCTTCATCATCCTAGTTGCCCTGTGCTGGACTCTCTCCAGCAGTTCCCTGTCTTTCTTGAACTGAGGGGCCCAGAACTGGACACAATATTCCAGATGGGGTCTCACCAGGGCAGAGTAGAGGGGAAGGAGAACCTCTCTTGACCTACTAACCACCCCCCTTCTAATACACCCCAGGATGCCATTGGCCTTCCTGGCCACAAGGGCACACTGCTGGCTCATGGTCATCCTGCTGTCCACCAAGACTCCCAGGTCCCTTTCCCCTACACTACTCTCTAATAAGTCATTCCCCAACTTATACTGGAACCTGGGGTTGTTCCTACCCAGATGCAAGACTCTACACTTACCCTTGTTATATTTCATTAAATTTTTCCCCGCCCAACTCTCCAGCCTGTCCAGGTCTCGCTGGATGGCAGCACAGCCTTCTGGTGTGTCAGCCACTCCTCCCAGCTTGGTGTCATCAGCAAACTTGCTGATAGTACTCTCTAGTCCCTCATCCAAGTCATCGATGAATATATTGAATAATACTGGTCCCAGTACCGACCCTTGAGGCACTCCACTGGATACAGGCCTCCAACCAGACTCTGCCCCATTGACCACGACTCTTTGGCTTCTTCCCCTTAGCCAGTTCACAGTCCACCTCACTACCCGAGAGTCTAGACCACACTTATAGAATACTATCAACCCCTGGGCTACACTGTTAGTGACTGACCTCCAGGTAGGCTTCAGGCTGCTAATCACAACCCCGTCAGCCTGGCGGCTCAGTTTTCAACCCACCTCACCGCCCATTCATCTAGTTTGTATTCCTCTTTTGGTCTACAAGAAGGTTGCAGGAGGCACTGACAAAAGCCTTTCTAAACAGCATCCTTTGCTCTCCCATCATCCACCAAGCCGGTTATCTTAATTTAGAAGGCTATCAAGTTGGTAATGCAGGATCTCCCCTTCATCTATTTCTCTTATATTTGGAAATGGGTTATAGGATTATTTGCTCCATCACTTTCCCAGGGAATATGGTGAGGGTGACTGGCCAGTATTTCCTTGGATCCTCTTGCTGGCTCTTCTTGAAGAGAAGAGTCACATTTGCTATCTTCTGGGCCTCAGAAACCAACCCCAGTTGCTGTGAGCTTTCAAAGACTATCAAGACTGACCTGAGAGTGATGTCAGTCAGCTTCCTCAGCACTTGTGGTTACATCCTATCACATCTCATGGATGCATGTACATCCAGTTTGTTTAAAAAGTTCCCTAACCTGTTATCCCTTTACCAAGGGTAAGTCTGCCTTAGTTCAAGCTTTCCTACTGGTCTCTGGAACCTGGGATTCCTAAAGGCCTCCTGAAAAAAAAAAAAAGAGGCAAAGAAGGCGATGCCTGACTCGGCCTTTTCATTCTTCATCATTATCATCACACTTCTTGCCACTGAGTGAAGTTTATACAGTCACTGAGACCTCTTTCAGGATGGGTTTCCAAGCTGGAGGAATGAAAATAGAACAATAGAACATGCAGAAATATTCATAAAATCATAGAATGGTTTGGGTTGGAAGGACCTGGACAAGCTGGAAAAGTGGACCCATGTGAATCTCATGAGGTTCAACAAGGCCAAGTGCAAGGTCCTGCACCTGGGTTAAGGTAATCCACATTATCAGTATAGGCTGGAGGATGATGTGGTAAGAGAGTAGCCCTGCAGAGAGGGACTTTGAGGTACTGGTGGACAAAAAGCTGGACATGAGCCAACAGTGCACGCTCACAGCCCAGAAGGCCCGTCCTGGGCTGCATCAAAAGCAGAGTGGCCAGCAGGTCGAGAGAGGTGATTCTGCCTCTCTGCTCTGCTTTGGTGAGACCTCACCTTGAGCACTGCGCCCAGCTCTGGAGCCCTCAACACAAGAAGGACTTGGCCCTCTTGGAGCAGGTCCAGAGGAGGCCACAAAAATGATCAAAGGGTTGGAGCAACTCTCCTATGAGGACAGGTTGAGAGAGTTCAGGTTGTTCAGCCTGGAGAAGAGGAGGCTTTGGGGAGACTATAAGGTGCAGTACCTGAAGGGAGCCTACAGGAAAGCTGGGGAGGGACTGCGTACAATGGTGTGAAGTGACAGGATGAGGGGCAATGGTTTTAAACTAGAGCAGGGTAGATTTAGATTAGACACTGGGAAGATGATCTTTACTATGAGGGTAGTGAAACACTGGCACAGGTTGCCCAGAGAGGTGGGGAAGGCCCCATCTCTGGAAGCATTCAAGACCAGGCTTGGTGGGCTTCTAAGCAACCTGATCTAGTTAAAGTCCCTGCTCACTGCAGGGGGGTTGGACTAAAAGACCTTTAAAGGTCCCTTCCAATCCACGCATTCTATGATTCTATGACCTTAACGATCATTTAGTTCTGCCACTTCCAGCCATGGGCAGGGACACCTTCCACTAGACCCAGGTTGCTCAAAGCCCCATCCAGCCTGGAATTGAACACTTCCAGGGAGGGGCATCCACAACTTCTCTGGGAAACCTGTTCCAGCCCCTCATCAGAGGGGTAAAATTCTTAACCCTGAAACCAGACAAAGGACAAACTGTAACATTACTCTTACTTCAGAATCCTATAACATTTAGTATGACAAATATAAAGTTGAATTACATAATTACTAGCTTCTGAAGAGAGAACTGCTGCTTTTCTAGTTTCAGAATGGATTTAGAATTGGACTTGTATATATATCCTTTGTTTATCCACAGTGTGCTTGGCAGAAAATGAAATACATTTCAGACTCCGAAATTCTACATTGTAAGCTTCATTTAGTTTCAGCTATTTTGCTTTTCTTATCATCCTTTCACCCTGTCACCTTTGCGTGACAGCAAAAACCTCTGCTGCAGATTAGACTTTTCACTTCAGAGTAGAGCCTCAGTATCTATTGAAAATCTAATGCTTGAATGATTCACCATACAGGAGTCAATAACTGCCCATGATAAATCTAAACAAGTTATTTCAGAAGTACTTTAAAGTGATTCATTGAACAAACCAGTACCGAGCTTTAATGACCTTTATAGTCATTAAAGTTATGTCTTGCTGGACAGACTGGCGATTCAACTACGTCGGACCACGAATGCCATGCCTCTATTAATACTTGGGGCTGCTATCCGGCCAAGAGGCCAGATGGCACAAAACAGCCTCCATGTGTACAGTAAAACATTATCTAAATACCAGTGACAATATCAAACTCTCTTTCGACTCATCAGCTCTTCCGAACTGCTGAACCACACCTGAGAATTGTTACGGGAGGCTGCAGGTGGGCCCAGGCAAAATGGGGAAGAGATGGAGCAGCTTTGCTGGAGAGGAGTTTCTTCGACTTGCGTACGAGGAACAAGAGAGAACAGACTGACTGGCAAGAGATTGACTAGTTTAAAGATCTGAAACAAAGTAGGAAGTACAGGACAACTGAGGTTACCACAAGAAAGATGATACTTGTTGACTGCCCCTCTCCTTACCAATACCCAAGCTAGATGTTATGATTAAACATTATTTTGCCAAAACTTTATTGTTTGCATCACAAGTTACACCAGAAATGGTTTATTAGGAAGAGCAGATAATTCACAACAAAGGGAGCATAGGGATGCACAGTAACGTGTTCAGCAACTAAAGCTTCTTCTTTCCTTTACAGCCACCATGAAATTGCAGAAATAATAACTCCAAACACAAAGAGCAAAATGACACAGAAAGTCATGGCAACACCCTCAGGCAGTTCTAAAACAAACAATTAAACAAAAAAATCCTCTGCACAGCCAGGTCCTTGGAAGAGGAGCCACTAGATTATACCACACACAATATACATTCCTTATTTACAGATTTTTTTTTTCCCCTGGAAACAGTACTGTCTTTCAGTAATGGATGGGAAAGATTTCTTATTTTAAGAAATTTTAAATTCAAGTGCAACATAAGTATATGATTAAAAAGCATGAACAAACATTTGTTTGGTATTCAAGATTGTATCTGATTATAAAACTGCATTCCAACACTGTGTAGCAGCTAAACATTAGTATATCCTGTGTAATAATTTAAATTGATATGATCTTGTGAAGCACTGTGCAATTTCAACCTCACAGAAAATCCAAACATAATAACGTCCCAAGTTCCTCAAGTCAAGTTCCTAATTTAAGACCCAATCCCCAAAATTCATAAAAATCACATTCCAGATTAGCCACTCTTAATTAGTAGCAATAAAGAAAATTAATATGAGAGATACAGTTGACGAAATTTGTTCTCTACGAAAACTTTAATATATGAACTCAGTATCTATCTACTTACAGCTGTTTTATCGGAAGTGCCAAAAGGATTTCATTTCACTATCAGGGCATCATTCAACATGAGAAACAGTACAAAAAAAATCTTCTAGCTATATCCAGGTGTGTTTGAAGAGTTTTCATTAGGTAGTCTTCTGCAGTTAAGATGAATTTTATTATCTACACACCTTTCAGGTAAAGCAGTCTCTGAACGAAAACAGATTAATAAAATACTGATTTTTTTAAATTCTTCTTGAAACTAAGTATTTTCAGAAACTCCTTAACTTTTTGTTGCTGTTGTTAAAATACAGGTACAGTAAGACAGCAAAGAAATTTAAATGAAGAAAACATTGAGAATTGTTATTTCAAAGATTCCAAGATTATCAGGTGACTTAACTTGGATACAGTATGCTCCTATTAAGTGTGTAAGGCTAAGTAAAATATAAACAGATGGAAGGAAAATAACTACCCTACAAATTCACCCAACAAGTCTACAAAAGTATCTACAAGTAAACAAGCACTGTAGAAGGAATATATTTTGAGTGATGTACGTGCAGCCTGTAGACCCACGTGCCTGTCAATAGAACATTCTTCAATGTTCTTAATTACATTAACTTATGTGAAGATTGCATGTCAGAAGAGGAACAAAATATATATCAGGAAGAAGATTAATCAAAGTCATAATGACAACCTTTAATTCTAATTCTTTTCAAACACTTTATTTGGCTGTTAAGTTTTGATTACAGCAGATGCACTGTTGTAAGACTTTAAAAGTACTGTCTGTCTTCCATGTAATAAAACAATGTGTATTTCTCAACTCCACGAAAAAAATATTGTAGACAATCTTTCCAATCCATTAGCACAAAAAGAATTCTTTATGGGCCAAAGAGGGGCATGTTTTTATGGTGAATTTGCTCTCTAAGGTGCATCTTAAATCAGATAGAGAGAATAAAACATTCTATTGTCTCAACAGAATCAAGCCAAACAAAGATTTACTTAAAAATAACATCAACAAACCCTCACGGATTTACTGCACCTGAAACATAGTTAAGACAGCTATCATTTGATACAAAGAGCGACTGGCTTGTTCTTAGATTTTTTTAAAGATTTTTGTATGTTTCCTATTTTGCTAATGTTTCTTAGGACTCTGGTCTTCTATTTTAAAATTCAATACATTTTACATTAACATACTCTTTTGGAGACACAACCAGTGCTGAATATTAATTCAATGTTCCTTCTTGAAAATTACATCAACGTACAAAAGCAAGAGCCTGTTATCTTTCCCAGAAGGCGAGTGCTCAGCACACGTTTTAAGATTTAACTCCACACTTTAATCATTATCCTCCAGATCAGACACAGCGGAGAGCCAAAGGGTCAAACTGGCAATCCACATCACTAAATCAGATTCTTCTTTACATGCTGTTTCGGCAGCAGCAGGCACAGAAACATGTGCGGAAAGCAGGAGAGAAGTGCTGTAATTGCTTCACAAGGTCTTTCAGCACAGCAAAGTGTGAAGTGCATAACCCTTAGGTATCATGAGATTTGAGGTGTGTACAATGGGGTTTGTTCACTCGAACACTGGAGTCGGCTATAAAGCCGAGCCTTAACATCTCTAACAACTGATGGTGGCAATCTAAATCTAGGAGATAACTAAACAGTTTTTAGAACAAAGAAAGAAACAAATAAACAACAAATCAGAAAACAAAAATGCGGGCCACAACAGCAGAAGGAGCCTTCCCTATCTTATATCCTAACCTCACTTCCTCCCTACCTTGCCCCTTATCTTCACATTCAAGTCACTCTCCAGTGGACATAAAGAACTTCCTTTATGTCCCAAATACAACTTAAAGGTGAAGCAGCATCTTTATCACTTGCCTACAAGAACATTAGGAAATCAATTTCCACAGTCCATAAAAAACTGGTGAAGCCAGGACGAAAACAAGTTTGGCAATACGTATATATTACATCAGACCTCAAAATGCAGAATCCTGAGCTTTCTCTAAAGCATTGTCCATCCTTTCTGAAGACAAAGACACTTCAAAAAAATATCCAGGAACTAAAAACCTAAAGAGTGTATTAAGTAATATATGTAGAAATATGCAGGGGAACCTAAAACCACAAAAGGTGCAGAGAAAAGCAAGACACCAAAGGTCGCGGGTTCAATCCCCGTTCGGTCCCCATGTGTTGCCTGATCTAGTTGAGAGGTGTCCCTGCCCATGACAGGGAGGTTGGATTAAATGATCTCTAAGGTCCCTTCCAGCCTAGGCCATTCTGTGATTCTATGATTATCAATTTGATAATTTCTATGCATAAAGCAGGGGTCATTCACCCAGATCAATGCGCAGACACACACTCAAGCAGAAAGGCAGTGGTTTTATAGCATGGCGGCACATCTTACCACAAAGCTCAGTAAAACACACTGACATACAGAACTAATGCCAGTTTACAATATGAACAGCAAATAAAAAACCACAACACCCCCCTTCCCACAGCATGTTCAATCAGCAGAGGGTCTTGTTAACGGCGTTAAGGGGAAACCAAACCAATTTTTTTTAAAGTCAGAACAGGAAGAGAAGGACTTTGGGACAAGCCAGTCTTGCTTTCCCATCTGCTGTCATTGGATAACACTTGTAAAATCCAGCAGCGACACAAGCCATTCTACCAAGTTTCAATGCACAGGGTGGCACCAGGGCTACGGTAAGTGAACACCAAATAACCTATGCAGATTTCAAGCACATATAATTACCAGGCCATACAATTCATTCAGAGAGGAGGTAGGATATTCAAATCTAAACCAAATTAAAATACTCAACACAGATCATTATAACTCATCTGAATCAAGACACACACTGCATCCATAATTTTAAGCACCCTTATTAAAAGTAATTAGATTTTGGCAAGTCTTTCCCAGTTAAAGCAGCCAGTGAAAAGAAAAAAAAAACATCAGACATACTGGCTGTTTTAGCCCCATGTCTCGTGAAAAAATAAATATTCATATCACTGTTGAATAACCTTTAAATATTTTTCTTATATATACAATCCTTCTTTTAATATTTTTCAGTATTTTAACTTACATACAAATTGGTGTCAAATCAACTTACTTATTTTAGAAAGTGACTTTGCCAGACTGTATGCTGGTCTGAACTCCAGAAATGCTTTGAGAGAGTGCCTCAAGACTTCTAACTGTGACAATATTTTCACTGAAAAAAAAAAAAAAAAGGCAATGAATTTGTTAAGGAAATGCTAGCTGTTCTGTTGTTGAATCACAGGCCAGCACCCTACACTCTTACTTTGAGTATTTTATAAAGTATCGTTAACAATGATCTTCGTTACGTTACCTCACAGCAACACCACAGCAGCAGAGGTAACGTGTTATCGCACGGAATACACAGAGCTTGTGTTGGCTGTGAGTCACAGGCACATGAAATGCAAGTGTGCCTGGTCCTGGGAGAGGCAGAAAATCCGAAGTATCTTTCTCACCTTCTGTCCTTCGAAACCAACAGGTCAGTCAAAAAGCATTATTCAGCAATACAGGCTGCAGGCTGCCTGAATAGGAGAATGAAGAAGGAAAAGAAAAAAGCCCACGAGATACTAACAACAGCACTAGAACTGGATTTTCAATGGTACTTAAACACCTCCAGCTCACAATACAAATGGCTTCCAAGTAGAACGATTATATTTTTTTTTAGTATGTCAACCTTTGAAATTTCAGTATTGTTTATTCTGCTTCCTTCAGAAAATTAACAGTCCCAGCTAAAATCTCACATGCCTTTGCCATATATACAGAGGAAACTCCCAACAACATCAGCAGCCTTCTTCCAAAAAGAAAGGAAAAACTCGCACTACACATCCCTAGATTAAAACTGATAAATACAGACTAATTTTCTTCATGATGTTGTGCTTCTGAACATGTGTCAGTGTAGACATTTAATGATGTTTAGCCAATCTATTTTAATAGATTATACAATAGTTCAATTTACCTTTCCTAGGTATCCCTGTAAAGAGCTAAGGCCCCTTCTTTGCCCACTCTGTCTTTTTACAATTCTCTCATTAGTAAGTCATTAATAATTTCTCATTAATAAGTCACAGGTTTGTCTTCAGGTCAAGACAAGACACGGTTCATTTTTGTATGGTCCTGCCATAGTAAATTCAGTCATGGCTGTGATAATGTGCTGACTGAGCGCATGCCAGCAGATCTGTACAAACTCAGCTAAGTCAGGTGATGAACATTTCTACTGACTATAATGTTAATTGTGATCACTTGCACCTGAGTTGTCACTTTGAAAAAAAAAATGCAACCACAAAAAAGTAAAAATGAAAATTTAGATATCGACAGTTGATATTAACCAAGCCTTGAAGTATGCAGTAGCTCTAATCATGTCAAATTTAAAGAAGTGAAGTGCTTTGTTGAAAGAAGAAAAAGGTATCTCTGTGCAGTGTATCCCTTTGCCAACACGACGGTTTCTCCTCTCATTGGTATTTTCTGTCTTTCCCTTGCCATGTGGGAACAAACACAATAACCCCACGATGCCACTGTTTGGATAGTCCTGCCTAGCCATACGTGAATGACTGACTTCGTGGTGACAAGACAGACAGATGTGTCACGCTTTTCATGTTTCAGCTTCCATTTTTAAACAGTGAGCTTCTAGCTATCACAGTTAAGAAAAAATTCTAAAGCCTCTCGCATGCAAGAGGTCTCCTTGAGTCTGCACCAAGTCTGAAACAAAAGTCCCAATGTATGAACCAACCTATATCCTTGCACCTAGATGTCTTGATGTGTCTCTATTTTATTAGTTATACTCTTTAAGACATAAGAAAAGGAAAGAAAACAAAACATACATGACGTAAAAATAAATAGCAAGCATGTCCAAAAACTAAGACAGGTTCACAGTGATATAAAAGACTAAGCAGAGATGTGAGAATTCAAAGGTGGAAGAGTCAAAAATTACCCAGATTAAAAATATTTTTATTAATAGGTGATGAGGCTGAAACAAGGAAGTATGAATTACTACATTCTTTAGAAGGCTTCAGCAGCGATCTGAAAAGTCACAGAGCAAGTATATGAATCCATATATATATATTTTGTATCTATTTATCTATCTCATGTGTTCATGGTCAAGTCCAGCTCTGGAGTCCTCAGCACAAGAAGGACTTGGCCCTGTTGGAGCAGGTACAGAGGAGGCCACAAAAATGATTAAAGGGCTTGAGCACATCTCCTATGAGGACAGGCTGAGAGAGTTGGGGTTGTTCAGCCTGGAGAAGAGCAGGCTCTGGAGAGACCTTATAGTGGCCTCCCAGTACCTGAAGGGGCCTACAGGAAAGCTGGGGAAGGACTTCTTCCAAGGGTGTGAAACAACAGGACAAGGGGCAATGGTTTTAAACTACAGCAGGGAGATTTAGATTAGACATTAAGAAGAGGTTCTTTACTATGAGGGTGGTGAAACACTGGCACAGGTTGCCCAGAGAGGTGGGGGAGGCTCCATCCTCGGAGGCATTCATGGTCAGGCTTGATGAGGCTCTGAGCAACTTTTAAGGGTCCCTTCCAGCCCAACACATTCTATGACTCTATGTTTCTATGATTCTAAGTTGAATAGGGTTTTGAGCAACCTGATCTAGTGGAAGTTGTCCCTGCCAACAGCAAGGAGTTTGAACTATATGATCTTTAGAGTCCCTTCCAACCCAAAGCACTCCCTGACTCTATGTTTCCATACTAACCACCATTTACAGCACGGAAGACGATGGTCTAGAGGACTCCAAGCTTACTTTGTTAGTCTGTTTTGAAAACTAAATCAAGTAAAGCTTCTCCCATGTATACCGCTGACCTACCAAACGAAAGACTACACCCATCTTTCCATCATGCTCCATCAATTGCTTATAGTGAGCAATTTGCATTACCTTTGAGTTAAGTGCCCTTGAGTGTACAGTAACAGCTGCAGTGGATTTCATAAGCATAATGGCAGCATTCCAGACACACAAACTACATTAAAGTGCTTGTATCTGACGCAGCAGAAATGATGGAGTATTACTGCTCATGTGGTAATTTGGGAGGGTGGGAAGAGGAAAAAGAAGAACCGCATTTAAAAAAAAAGAAAAAAAAAGAAAGATCGTGAAGGAAGAATCCGTGTGGGCATAACAAGGTATGAGTGTTGGAGACCAAACACAAGGCTATTTAGTATGTTTCTTCCAATAAAAATGTTGATGTACAGGAAGAAAATATGTGGAAAGTTACAGGAGGAAACAAAACTAAACACAGAAGTAAGTAAGTAGCAGGAAAAGTAGCCAGGAGACAAAAAGCAGCAAGTGAGAAAGAATGAGATACAGAGGCTCTATTCTGCCCAAAATAATGTGCTTGGACAGTCATCATCAGACCACATCACCTCAGGAAGAGCCTGTTCAGGCAGTGGGAGCACAGGAGCCTTGGGCATCTCTGAGTCACCTTACTTAAGATCAAATAAGGCTTTCTGCATTTTTTTTAAGCTGGGGAAGTAAAATAGGAAGGAGGAATAAAGCTTTACTTCCTAAGGTGTTGAAATATTTTAAATACCTTAACAAAGGCACACTGGAGGCTCTGAATCCCACACAAATGGTGCTGCCCAGTATCACCTTTCAATATTGTATTCCCATTGCTTCAGCAGTGTTTCAGCTCATGAGCAGGTACACATGCAAGTGCTGTCATTAAGGAATGTAACACTAATATTTAAATAATCAACAACACTTTTTACACACTTCAATGCTCTTCAAAGATCTGTATGATTGTACTGTTTCCCCCTAGAAATTGAAAAATCCCCATTTACATGTGGAAATGGGAGGTACCTAAATTTAAAAGAGAATGTATTTTTGTGTCTACAAAGGATTTCATTGCCTCTAATCACCTCACAGAAAGATGTCCCCAGTTTCAGTAGGGCTGAGCTGGTAGTGATTTTTTACCGCCTAAAACATTTGAAGTCCTCCCACCAAAGATCACCTGACTGTTTTGCTACAAAACCATGCTAATCTGTTGCCTATTTTTAGGCATATTTCAAATAGGAAAAAACCCCACCCAAATAATCCAGACTCGCCATTAGCTTGACTGAAATTCCCTGTTACACCTTGTTCCTACATCTTAACAACTAGAGAGTTAAACTGAACTATTAACTACAGACATTACAGGCTCCAGTGCAAACCAGGAATTCCAAGCATGCATTTGCCTGTTTAGTGATGTTAATATCTGGCTACGCAAAAAAAGATTAGCTAGACTGAAGAAGCCTGAGTATCCCAAAGCCGCACTCCTCCAGAAAAGCAATGAGATCCAGTAATGGAGCAGCAAGAGAGACACCTTATACCTCAACTACTGACTACATTGCTTATAATTGGGGTTATGCAAAATCCAGTTTAAAACTCTAGAGAAACAACTGTTTTTATTTAAGTGCAAAGTATTAAAAAAAAATAAATCCCCACAAGCAAGCAACATGAAATCAAAATTATGAAGAAAGTATCTTAGTTTGGTTCCATCGCTTTAACTCTTAACAACTGACACAATTTAACATAGATGGTACTTGTTTAAATCTATCTGTGAAGACTGTCTTAGGTTCTAAAACAGAAAAAAAAATCTGATGAATCAGCCACTGAATCCTTCAAATATTACTGAAAAGGTTTAAAAGATATTGCATCAACATACTATTAACATAGCAGTTCCTACCTGTAAATATAGAAGGTCTTTTCTTAGGGCGCCTTGGGTGTATAGGCTCTATATTCCTAATCTTTCTTTGAGAATTTCCTTTATACTCATTTTCTAGCAGGATGTCTGGTGGTAGGCTTCTCCGTCTCGCTGATTTATACCGACTCTGATAAGAATTGAGTTTACTCTTAGTCCTAGAGTACAAGCTGCTGTCATCAACTGCCATCCTAAAGCACTACAGTCAAAGCCACCCTGAGCACAAAGCCAATCCCAACATCCAGAAGTATTTTGGACTAGTGGTTCCAGACCCAAGGAATCTCAGATGTTCTTGTGCTCAGCTAACACGGTGCTGGTTGGGGAAGTTGAGCAAGTTGATAGGCGTGTGCTGGGACAGGTGTAGAGTTACTACGTCGCCCCTCCTTGCATCAGTGAAACAGTGCAGGGAGGAGACACGTGAAATCATTCGTTTGAAAGTTGTGAGGTAATTAGGAAGTTCAACAAACCTGAGCTCAGCAGCACAATCCGTGCAGAGGGGAAAAAAAAAATTTAATACGGGGCACTGTCTAGAGCTAGCATGGTTTATACTGTACCAACAGCTTTTCTCAGATCTCTTCATTAATATTCATCTCTGTGGTAAGCTACAGAAGCGTTTGCTAAACCTTAAAGGCAGAACATAAGAGTGAGAGAAGAAAAGACAAACACAAAAAACCAATCCAGTCCCCAGCCCAAGGACCTGTGTGGGGAAAGGTACAACCTGAACCTATGTTCTGGTTTTTAATCCTGTTCTTTGACAATGTTACATTTTAAAGACTGATAAACAGGCCAAAGCACAAAGGTTTTTATGGCCACAACTATCAGTTTGGGGGTTCTTTCCTCAAGAAGCAACGTTATTTCCTACTGGAGTCAGAATCAAAGATCTGCCTGTGTGACTGATTTTCTCTCTGTGTAACTGCTGACAAAGATAGTAATTTTGAGTCATTAGAGACTCAAACACTTATAAAAAATAAGGCATTTAAATATCGGTATGCCAAAGATGGTCTGTTAATTCCCCATTTAACTATAAGCCAATGCACTTTTCTTGTTTTGTTTCAGTTATTCCAGTGAAACCTTTTGAGACTCCCAAGGTTATCATATTCCCTTCTCAAATATTCAGAAAGAAAGGACAAAGCCTAATGTTTTCTATGAAACTGCTCATTTTCTTACTTGAATTCTGTCATAAGTGAGAGAAAATAAACTAGTAAATTGAAACTAACAAATCTTCTAACTGCACACCTTTTGCAGTTATATAACAGTAACTTTTACTATAACAAATTGAATAAGCAGAGTAATAATTCAAAGTGAGAGTAACTGATGTTTCAATCATGGATACCTAGAGCAAACTGATTTTAACATCTGAAGATAGAGCTGATTTCTCTAAATCATTTAAAGCATTTAAACCATAAATCCTTTAATTACTTTCCTAAAGATAAGGTACATTGTATGATTGGTGTAATGATCAAAAGGTTGGCTGACCCAAATACAGCTTTCATATGAAATTCAGTACAACCTTTATTAATGCTGGCAAGAAATAAACTGTTCACCTATATGCTGTCAGAAGGGAAGAGGGAGAATTATGTATCTTAATACCTATCTACATAGCTTTTTTAATATTTTGTGTTAGAAATGTAGAAGGATGCAAATAGTCTGCTACATTTCATATTCTTCCTTTGGAAATTGGATTGCATTTATCTGGAAAAGAATTCAATCTTAAATACACTGGACCCAGAAATCATATCTTGCATTCAGAACAAAGTGATTATTTAAAGCAAAGCAATTTAAACCAAGTGAACACTAAGTGTAGACAGAAAAATGATTATTTCTGGTTTTGCTGAGTATTCAAGGGATTGTGAGCTATCTGGACTCCAAAATAGGTTAGGTGGTAGGACTTAGGTTACAGCCAAGGGAACTGCATGTCTAAATTGCTCAAGTACTTTAAAAAAACTCCTCTTAGTACGAGTATTCATCATCAGAAGACAAAATATTTCTTTTATGTCCTTCAAGTCTGTAGAATCTGTGGGTCTCATCCTCTTTTTTTTTTTTCCCAGCTAATAAAACAAACATGTCCAAGCAGCTTTTCTTGCTCGCCCTTCCAACTCCACTTGCTTCTTCAGTTTTGACTGAACCAACATAGAAACATTCAGTCTGTTCCTGGTAGTCCAACTAAAGTAACTGAATCAAAAGCTTTTCAAAACAACAAAGTGCTTAAATCTGAGCAAAAATAAATATATTTGAACCATGTGTGAAGACTGAGAAATAACAAATAGCAAATGTGGGAAATGAGATTTGAGAAGCTTTAAACTGAAATTTGACAGAAGCTTTAAATACAATTTCAACATCTTCAGCAAGTGACTCAACCACCAGACTACAGCACATTCTGGAAACAGCTTCTAACTATTTCTGCTGAAACTACTCATACAAATAATTAAATATTCATTAGAAGACTGACTTGAAAGAGACTGTCCCATATTCTAGCTGAGTGATACAATTGCTGCACTACACAATCTTACCTTCTCCAGACCAATGAATATTCATGCCAAGTGGAACATTTCTAATAGGAGAAATTGCCGCTGGGACACGAGCGGTGCGATAGTGATCACACACCTTCGGATGGGAGGAGACCTGTCAAGGGCACAAGCCCCTGATCCAGCAGCAGTACACAGGAATCTACAACAGTTTACCCCTGAGTGGCCTTCAGGAAGAAATCCAGAAGAGGACAGATGAAAGCCCCAAACCTCCCATCACTAAATTGCCTTTCCTAAGACCTTCTCTAGAACACATACTTTGAAAATTCATTCAGACCTACAAACCGAAACAGGCAAATACTTGTTCTGAAAAGTGAAAATCCTAAGCAGGTAAAGGAAAATGCAGCAGTAGAACAGAAGATGCAGGTCCTGGTGGTGTCAGAAAGTTCTCGGAGTGAGGTGCCTAAGTGTCATTTCAGTAGAACAATTCTTACAGTGATTTAGTTTGTGTGTATCTCCTGTTGGTCATTTTCTCATATTTGAGACATACCTTGTTGCATTTTGTGAGGCTGCAGAGCTAACCATGGCACAAACCTACGTTACCTTATATTTATTTATTTGTTTTTAGTCATTCTGCCACAAGGGACGAAAAGGCAGGAGTAAGCATCCAGGACAAGGATATATGAAGCATTTCGTTTGGCGATTGTACCAGATTATCCCTAGTTAAAACATTCGCAAAACTAAAGCTACAACGGCAATGTTCAGGTTACTTCCTGCATTTTGGGTGGGTTCTTCAGGTGTCAAGAAGTGCTTCAAGACATCAAGTTTATAACAATTAAGTTGCATATTCTTGGGTACCTCCTTGCTTAGAGGAGACTAACAGTATGTAACGATTTAGAAAACTACTTCTTCTTTTTTTTCCTGTAAGGACTTATTACTTTGGTCTCATCTCCAATACATAGCAGAACAGCCACAGATCGTATCGGCACTATGAAGTCTCTATCGTCTTTTGGTTTGCATTTCAAATAGGAAAGTTAATGCAAGAAGAGAAAATAAAGAATCAAGAAGTGAGGAATATATACAGCTGTTCAAACCCTCCAACTGTTACTCAAAAATTATTTGTTTAATTATCTGGAATAACCTGGTTGTCTTAATCCATAGGATGTGAACATCTGACACGTTCTCTGCTTGAATTAACCTATTTCTTCCAGTCCAATGCTGTTATAAGCAAAGGGCCGAGGTTTGATATAAACATCCAAAAAACCTCTCTTCAGTAAAGCACCATTTTTCAGAAGTGGGTATAAGAGGAAAAGGTTATAGTCATACTCACAAAGACAGCAGAAGATCATTTTAAGTTCATGTTAATTTCTACCCTTCTAGAAAATGCTTGACTCATAGATTAGTGCAATTAGGACCTAGTCGCCAGGCTACAACTGACCTCAGAGAAAGCTAAATCAGAGTATTAGATGCTAGTCATATAATGCACTACATTTACAGTTTTAATTTGCAATAGGTAACTTAATATTGAATTACAGTCACAGAAAAGAGAAATAAGCTTTCAGCCCGCACAAATATGAAGAGATAAAACACGAAGAAGAGAATACAGCTTCTCCAGAGTTGCTTTCTCTGCTGGTATGCTGATTTTAATAGATTAATATTGACAAGAGCTTTGGCTGAGTGTTTCTACCGCACTGTCTTTCAGGTGAAAGAAGATAAGAACCTTTAATTTGTAGACATATTCTTGTTTGCTAACAACAAACAAAATATATGGTTCAAGCTGTAATTTGGTTCCAAGATAATATTAGTCCCTTTCTGTTTGATCCATAATGCACACTTCCCATATTAACAGGGGAAGCTGACTCATGTCACAGCATTTCATAAGCAGAACAATTCATATGCTAATGTACATTTGTAATAATTCCACTTCACGCTGATGTTCCCATCACACGATAGCTGTCGCAGTCGTATCTTCATGAGGACTTGAAAACCTCTCCTTCTCTATCAAAAAAGCAGCGCAAACCCTGGAAACGGGTGTTTTCTGGCTGGGTAGAGGTAGAGGCACCGGGCAGGACCCCAGCCAGCCGACGGGGCTCCTCGCAGCTCCCAGGACACGCGGCTTTGGCCGAGCGGCAGCCCGGAGGCTGAGCACCTTCCACAGATCACAGGCTGAGGGTGGAACTTGCTAGAATGCGCACAACGGTCTCCCAATTACAAAATCGTGCTCGCTATTATTCCGCTGCAACCTGTGACATTAGGCCTATGCTGCTCTGGATACAATGCTAAGAGAAAGAGTTAGAGGCTATGCAGGAATTTTTATTTAGCAGGGTGTAGTATTAGTCTGGAATAAAACATGGCAGATGTCCCTGATTTTCCTACTGCATTCTGTGTAGAAAGTGAACAAGGCGAGCAAGCTACAAATATGAGGGTTACAGATCTCAGAGACAACTTCTTATTTAAAACCACTTCTGAGTGCTCAGTATTTTAGAAAAATTAAATTTTGTTAGCACTTATCTGTGAGATAATTACAAAGCATTTCAGCTTCTGTTAAGGATACGGAAGGAAAAAAAAGCAAAACATTTAGAACTTGGAAGCACTTTTTAGAAAACCATTTTAGTCAATGCTTCCACCAATTACAAAGAGCTTAATCTACACTTGCTGTTAAGTGAGGCCACTGTACACAGTTAACTCAGAGATTCAGGAAACCCCGTCTTCTTATTTTCTTTGTCATGAAAACTAAAGCATAATGAAAATTCTGCTTTTCATGGATAGGCAAATATATCTGTGGCCTATTAATAACATATAGACTTAATTCCAGCATATTAAAGTTGTATTGATTCAGTGCTGGATGAGAAGCAACAGACAGAGCAGGCTGCTCCAGAAATAGTCCCTTGTCCAAGACTCTGGATGGCTTGGGTTACGTGAAATTCTGTTGACAAAGAGGAAACAAGAAAGGCAGCCAAAACATATCTCACCCTTCAGTAAACCTGTCCTATGCAATGTAATGGGACAGACCTAAATTAGGGTTCACATGTCTTCCCTAAGCTGCAAGAGGAAAAAGCAAAAAAAAAACCAGGAATGGTGAACACTGCATCAGAAAACCCCTTGAGATAAGTACCAGACTGAAATGAAGGGAGGAGAGAAAACTCAGTTATGCATTCCTCTTAAGTCCTTGCGAAGATTTCATTTTTCATCTTTTCCCACCCTCCACATCTTCCTATAATGTCAGATTTTATTTAATGTACAGTCAGTTGACTTCCACCGCATCCTCCCTGAACATCCAGGCCCGAGGTCTCGACAGGGTGTGTGCTACAACCTGACGCAAGGACGTGATCTCAAACCCCTGGATTAGTACTTGGGGAGTGTCATGTCATCACCCACACACACAAAAAGAAGGTAACAACCAGCACCAGTCTTTGAATCCAGTAAAAATGGGTACGTGTACTCACAACTACTACTAAAGGAATTGCAGTACAGAAATTTTTATTGCTCAGTATCAGCTCAGAGTATGTTTGATTATATGCTGAGCCTGTTGCTTTCCAGCTTCTCTTTATCACCCCCCAAAGCCCACTTCATTTTCACATACGGCATGCTGCGCTGAACAGAAAAGCCACATTTCGCCACGGTAATTCTAAAGTTTTAGCAACGATGCAATAAATGCAGATGGATCCCTAAAAGTGATAGAAACATAACCTAGTTTTATTCAACTGATTCTCTAAATAAGTGCTCTCAGATTCACCTAGGAACCATAAAATTATCTATTAAAGCAACGCCACTGTCCAGAGGTACATGCAAACCGCAAGGTGTGAGACTATCCTTCCATCATCCCCAGAGACAAAAGCAGCCTTTACAAAAGCATCTTCAATTTTCATCTAAGCTGACAAATGCATTGTGTCTGCATCAGTCAGTAAGCCATCCTCCTTCCTAGCTGTCACACTGAAATAGGTTTGAAGTTGTCTGGCAAGTTTTCAGCACATTCCCTTTCATGGGAAGTGTAATATAGAGATTTATAGACACTTTGACTTTATCTAATTCTCTCTCTAGCGTTAGGGACATACTCAGTTTGTTCCTTATATCCTTGGCTGTAGTTCAGCTTCCTCAGAACTACTTATAAAACTGTCCCAAGTGTGAGACAAATCAATAGGAAAATGAAGGTTTCCCACCCAAGGCTGGAGCTCTAGAAGCACCAGAACACATCCTTACCAGTGACTTTGAGTGAGGCACAACCCCGAGGACAGGAGTTTCAGCTTCTGCTACAGAACTCAGCGGTATTCATGAACAGCATTGTAAAGCGTGGATGTGTCAATTATCTTTAAAACCTCCAGAAACAGAAACAAATAAATCACACTTGATTTGTCCATGTTTAATTGTACAGTATTAAACTTCTGTAGTTTTATTACAAATATACTGCATTTGAACAGTATTAACAAGATCCACTTCCTGTATCTAACACTGAAATACAGTAGGATACTTCCTTCAAAATATTAGTATTTTTCTGTGTATAGTCTTACAACAGAGTTCTGTCACCTCTCCTATCAACTGCGGCCAAATTAGATGAACTGGTTACTCACACTTTGACAGTACTCCTGAATTTGAACTCCGTATTGCAAATAAATCCATTCTCTCTCCCTCTCTGCATCCCTCTGTTGCAGTAAGCAAAGCACTGCCCGGGTAAAATAAAGAGTGGCTGAGGGAAGTGTCCCTGCACAAGTTCACAAATGTAGATTTAGAAGCAGTCTGGAGCTCCTCTCACATTGTTATGGATAGAAAGACAGAAAACAAGGAAAGGAACAGCTGCCCGAATATTAAATGTAAATTTTCTTTTATTTTTTTCTTTTTTCATACTCAGAGAGAAAACACGACAGCCAGTACATGTGCAAAAAAAAAAAAAAAAAGATGGAAGAGGAAAGCATATGAGTAAACTCGGGGTCTCCAAACCACAGGCAGCCGTGGCCAACGGCAAGTAACTGACACACGGGGAAACCTTGAGCAACAGCAAGCACAAGCAGGAACTGACCTCTAAAGCAAGCTTTAAGGTAAGTGAAAATTACAAGTGCTTAGACTGGAAAAGGGGAAAAAAAACATAAAACATGAAAGGAAGAGTCAGATTTCCTGTATAGGCTTACTTGAAGTCAGAATGTTTTGCAGTTTTCTTTCTTTCATTCCGTTTCCTGAAGATGTATGAGAACCTACCCCTTTTAAAAGCTCCTAATTTTACTGATTATTTTCCTTTGATTTTTTAAAGCATCTGCTGCATGACAAGATGGCATCCAAGTCATGCCTGAAATGTTGTTCCTGGACAGGACTGGCAACACATCAAGCCGTATCACACTGCTACAAAGCTGACACAATTTATATAGCCTGCATATCAATGTTAGATTTAAGGGAGTGTGCCTGTGCATTTAATATATATATATATATTTTCCAATGCGGCTAATAAAACTCTACAGATGTATACTGATTATTCAATTGCCTTGTGATTATTCAGATTAGGACCCTCAGTGGTCACAAGTATTATTAATAAAAGAAGAAAAGGAACAAATGAAAAAAACCACTAAAAAGTTTGGATGAGATTTTTTGTGGCTATGTACTGGCCTGAGTTAACTACCATTTAATTTGGCAACAGTTAATTTGCAAGAATGACAGTAGATGCATTCAGAACAGTATTAACAGAAGAGAGCAGTTGTGTCCCTTTTGCAAGCGCAGTAATACAAGCAAAATGACAAAAGAGATCACGTGTTTAACAGATGCTCCCTTTAAGGATTGTGTTGCTGCAAGTATGTCCCTGTACACAGCTGTAGTGGCCAAGGCTCACCAGATAAACACCAAATATATATATATGTATACACACACACATTATCGAATGCAGTGAAGATAAGAAATAAAGACCATTCTTGCTGCAACAGAACAGAAAAGGAGTTACTTTCAGAGTGTCAGCTGTGCAACTGATAAATTGGAAACCAAGATGACACAACCTTATTCTGACTGGTAACACATATGAAAACAACTGAGAAAAACATAGTGTTAGAGTTAAATAAAACTGTGCAATAACCTAGTTTAAGTCAGACGCCTCTTGTAGCAAGGCCATATTCTGAGACACCTGTTTTGCCCTCTGACTGTGAACATTAATCAGCATGTACATCAACTTTCTAAAGAAAAGGAAGCACCCTTCCAGTCCTGTCTTCTGCTGTTATCTCTGTACAGGGCTTCAGAACCAGGGAATTTATTTCACACAAAGCCAATTAAGAGCTTAGAGAGAAAAAAAGCTTGCCAAGTTCTGCTACACTCCCAAAGCACAGTGAGACTCCCACTGAAGTCTTCCAGTAATTCATTCCACAGCCCAGGGAAGTGCACAAACACCATTGCCCTCCTGCTTCTTCCAAGTTCAGCTCCAGACTTTACAACCCTCAAACTGAGTGGCAAAATACCGAGGAGGAGCAGATTCCTCCGCTGGACTGCAGGCCACTTAGGATTCTTAGGACTCAGGATGACAATCCTGAAATTAATCTAGATTCAAAGATACTCAAAGACTGTGCAGTCCTGTTGCAGCATCCTCATGTAGCTCAGATAAACTATAACTTCCTGACATTTCAGATTAGTTTCAAGAGGAATCTGAAGAACTAATGCCTGTGATAGCACAGAATAATACCATGACTGCCTTATCTCTGGGAAGTCAAGTTGTTACCAGTCTCTGGGACAGGCAAAGATGAAAAATACATTCCTGAACACTTCTGTAATTATATAAACATCCAAGAAAAAGTGGTAGTACTAGAGCAACTAATTATTTTCAGGAAGACATATATCAGTAAGATAAGTCCTTCAATCAATTGGTGTTAGCAATCATTACGCTTACATTTTTTTGTAGTCAAGCACTGCTGTCGTGTTAGCACTATAAATTTAGCTGATGAAGCGACTATGCATCTGAGAACAACTTTCAGCTGTGGAAGCGAAAAAGTATGACAGCAAGAATCAGACCTTTACACTGCTGGTCATATAATTTCTCTCTTTCTTAAGTGGAGAAAATCATTTGGGACTATCCTTCAAAGTCTTGACTCCAAACAGCAGAGTATTAAGGAAGCAGCTCTTCCAACATCGTGTGCAAAGGTAACAAATACTTCTGGGGAGCGTGGAGACTAACAGGGGGTTCCAAGAAGACCTAAATAACCTGAGATCCCCTTAGTTCCTACACAGATTGGAAGCACACGGAAAAATGGGTGAAGTTCAGATCACGTTTCAACAGAAATAAGATTCCCAGGTGCGTTTCTCAAGCATAACGAGCACGACCCATCTGCCTACACGGCAAAGAAGAGAGCACAGGAACATAAAAAGCAAGAGATAAGTGTTAAGTGAGGGTCATCCGGACGAACTGTACCCAGAAAGCTTCAGAGTTTTTTCTGCTAGCTAAAGATAGGCTTTGGGGAAGTAATTCAGACTTGTAGGAATTAAATCACAAAGCCTAATTTCAGCCTGGGAGCTTGGTCTTTCCTGTCCCTTTTACAGCCACTGATTCAGGACTGGGAACAACCTCTGCTCCTCCACTGACACACTGAGTAGTGGCAAGGTTCAAGTAAGCTTTGGGGAGTGCCTGTTCTGCAGTGACAGGAATATTCCTCCTTCCCTGGCAGGAGATGCCACAACTCATCTGTTTCAATGTTAGTATTTCCTTCTTGTGAGAAAATTTGGGTTTGGATGGAGCTAGTTAAGCTTCAACTTCCAGGGGGCCTTAATTTATAAAGCTGAGAAATTCCTTGCTCTGAAGAATTTGTAGACAATGATCAACCTGTCTTGCAAATTTCTGTCTATAAATTTACATGATTGAACTGTTGAGTCCTCACAGTATTCAAGTTTTGTCATTTTCTTCCTCTCCAGACCTTGAAAAATTCCACAGGTCTCATTTTTGACCTCTTTATTTATGTCTTGTCGTTAAGTGAAAATATCAAGGCACCGGACGCAATATTTCAGTACCATAACATTTTAGCATTACACTGAGAGCCAAGCTGAACAAGCTTCTTCAATTGCCCCTTTCCTTCAAGCTATTACTCTGAAGAGTTTTGTATTTGCAAACTGTGCAAGACTTTTACTGAGACTTACAAATGCTTAACCTTTGTATGCTCACCCAGGTTAGATGAGAGAGGAACGCCACACACCAAGACTTTCTGCACCAGGGTCATCGTGAGTGAAGCACAATAAACTAAAAAGGATTTTCTTCCACCAGCAGAGCTGCTCTGCTGGGAAGAGCCCACACTGGAGCGTTGTCAGGGCTGATGATTTTTCTTCTGCCCTAAGCAGAGGGCAGGAGCCGGTCTTCATCTCTCATTATTTGTTCTCTCCTAATTTGTTCATACAATTCCCAAGACTTATGTATCATTATTTTAATTGGGAATGGCAAACTAATGGGCTGAACGTTCTTTGATGGTCAGAGTGCTGAATAAAGAGATGCACAGAGTCAAAGTAAATTATTCAAAGGGGTTTTGTCTTCCAGTCTCTTAAGATAATACTGAAAAAAAAAGAAAAAATATAACAAGATTCTTACAGCAATTTTGGATGTTTCTACATAGGTATCAAATTAATTTCAAAATTGGGAACTGCAAACTCTGTCTCGTCATATAACTCTTCAGTAACGGCACCGCTAGACTTGAAACATCCTCTTGTCAAATTCTCTAAAGGCAGGTGTCCAGCAGCAGATCTCTTGTTGCTATTATTGTTGAAGTTGTACCAAAATTGGCAATCTTCATTTGCTACTGTACATCAACCCCCACATTAGCCACTGTGTGTGTGTGCGTGTATGTATGTGAAAGGATGCACAAAAAATCCACTGAAAAAATAAAACTGAATCTTTCTGCAACTTGAGCTAAAATTTTTCATCTCGCTTTCTGGAAACGTAGAAAGTAGGTCAGCACATATCCCAAAATAGCACATCAGCACTGAGAGAAAAAGTAGTATATCTGTATCTTTGGACTTTTTAGCTCATTTCTCTATAGGGGGGAATGCAGAATTAAAGTCTTTCCCTTATTCTACTACATGGAGGAACACGTACAAGAAAAAATTGCTTATACTTAAAAAGGCCCCCAAATCAGCCACCTATATGAGGAAAACGTTATCTGTTCTAATCAAAGCAAAATAGCGTTGAGTGGAACCATTTAAGCTTTATCTAAATATAAGCAAAGGAAAAGCCAGGAAGTTTAAAATGTGTTTAAAATGTTGTACTGGATACGTATCACATCCTGTTCTTTGTACATCTTGTTCCTTGTATCAAAAACCTATTTGGCAAAATATTTACTTTGGAAATAACGGCATACCTTCTGTGATTTTGTTGTTCATCATGTTATTTTTTTATAAACTATTTGCTGTTTCAATAAGAATTGCTGCCTATTTTGCGCTTTCATGCTATGTACACTCCTAAACAAAAAATATTTTCTTTAATACCAGATGCAAGTCTCCCACTTTTATTTTTCTTTTATCTCCCCTCTTCTTTTTAAGGAAGCAGAGAAGTACAAGCAAAAACCAAATTATTTAAACTCACATATCTTAAATCTATCAAGATTCGGAAGAACTCTTCTGGAATTAATACTGACAAACCCCTTTCATGTACTATTACAGTATCTTAACATGAAAAGAAAAAAAAAATCACTCTCAGGCAATATTAAATGATGCTTATCAGTCATAAAATATTATCACCTTATTCAAGTCAATAGCAATACTGTTGTCTACAACATGATGAATGATGCTGATCTGTTGCACAGAACAGATTTCAAACTAGAACACTGATATTTTTAATTAGGAAAAAAATGATATTGCCTCCCCCAAATTCCAAGCAAAAGTCTTCATTTTTATCTCCACACTAAATTAAAATGAATGTTTGAAAGGTACTGAGCATTAGCAGTATGACCTTTTAATTTAGTGAATTTTATGCAACCAGCTAGAATCCCTAAAAATAACAAAACAAATCTATTCTTAATCTATTTTTCATTCTTCCTTTTCTGTTTATTTTTCTTGTTTCATTTTTTATACTACTGGTCTAATTCATGCTCCACTCCAATTCTTGGACACCTAGCTCTCATTTATTCCCATATATCAGTCCATCCTGTTGAAATATCTCACCCACTAGATTGTGAAGTGCTATAATCCGTGTACATTTTTATATAGCTTAGGCAGTTACAGAACTGGACTCTTTCACATAGCCAGGCTTAAGCATCTCAAAACAGGTGATCGAAATGGAGAACAACTTCCCAAACCTAGAACTGCTACAATCTGCACTTTTCTTTTCTTTTTTTTAAAAACTCTATCCGAGCAAACAAAGTGCATAATTAAACACATTTAATTGCATTCCTAGATTACTGCCAGATAACTTGTCACATGCCTTGGTGGGTCCCAAGAGGCAATTTTCATTTGTTACATCCAAAAGCCAAAGGCACAGACTGACTGAGTTCAATTTATAGCTGGACAAACAGACTGTTGAAATATCACTGTATCAGATAGATAGATAGATAGATAGATAGATAGATAGATAGATAGATAGATAGATAGATAGATAGATAGACAGATAGATAGATAGAAAATTATAGGGCAGCACTGAAATAAATAAGAGGAAAAAAGGCAGCTATGTTCATGAACAGCAACAGACATGGTCTTTCCTAGTATTCTCTCACTGGCGCCAGCAACATCATCCTCCCAAAACCTGAGGGAAAGTTAAAAGGTCTCACATTTATAAGACTTTAGGACTGGTAATTTTTCTGATATGCCACCAGTATAATTAAAAATCAACACTGTTCTAGTTCAATGGAACTCAAGTCCTTCCCTCCATGCCCTGGCATTTTTCCTAAACTGTAAAAGACAAGACATTTCACAAGAGCACATCACATCCGTTGGCCTCATCTCCCTTTTAGAAAATAAAAGCCCATGAATATGCTTGCATATTCATGTAATTCCAACTCAGAGTTCAAGGACATTTACAAGACAGCTGCTAAACATGCCAAATTTTTATTCATTGGAGTGGGAAGCCTGCTGCCATGAGATACTGTTTTCACTCAGAACCCATTAGCTTAACTGCTGAGAGGTTTCATCTTCTTAAACTGCTTTGTGAAGGAGAAGCATTAGTACAACCAGTTGTTTCAAGGCACAGTGAAACAGGTAAACTAATCTAGAAGCAGTCAAACATAGTATTGTTTTTTTGCTTAACTGGGACATAGGAGGTCTTAGAATTACAGTCGCAAGGTAGTCTAGGAAACGGCTCTCCCATTTCCCGGCTTAGAGCCTGTAATTACATGTAGCTGTATTTTTCCAGACCAGAGTCATCACACATTCCCTCCTGGCTCACATGGCCCAGCGATACGTGCTCAATCTTGTGTCTGCAGAACTAGGGACCGTGCTCTAGACTCCCGTGGCTGCATTATTTTATACAGGTTAATGTCTCCCTTACACCCTTTAGTGACTGACACAGGGATTCCAGCATATTCCAATGGTACACCATGTTGAAATTGCACCTCCTGCTGCAGAGATGTGTCCTAGAGCCCTACCAAAAGCCAAACTTGAACCAAGCACAAATATAGGCTGGGCAAAGAGCTGATTGAGAGCAGCCCTGACGAGAAGGACTTGGGTGTGTCAGTTGACGAGAGGCTCAACGTGAGCCGGCAGTGTGCACTTGCAGCCCAAAGAGTGGACCGTGTCCTGGGCTGCATCAAAAGGAGTGTGACTAGCAGGTCAAAGGAGGTAATTCTCCCCCTCTGCTCTGGTGAGGCTCCACCTGGAGTACCGCAGCCGGTTCTGGAGCCCACAGTACAAGAAGGACATGGATCTGCTGCAGCGGGTCCAGAGGAGGGCCATGAAGATGATTAGAGCACCTCTGCTATGAAGAAACGTCGAGGGAGCTGAGGTTATTCAGCTTAGAGAAGAGAAGAAAAGGCTCCGGAGTGACCTAATAGCGGCGTTCCAATACATGAGAGGGGCCTACAGGAAAGCTGGAGAAAGGCTTTTTACAAGGGCCTGTAGTGATAGGACAAGGGAAAATAGCCTGAAACTGCAAGATGGTACATTTAGATTAGATATAAGAAAGAAATTCTTCACCGTGAAAGTGGTGAAGCACTGCAACAAGTTGCCCAAGGAAGTTGTAGATGCCTCATCCCTGAAGTGTTCAAGGCCAGGCTGGATGGGGCTTTGAGTAGCTGGGTCTAGTGGGAGAGAGGTGTCCCTGTCCATGGCAGGGGGGTTGGAACTATATGATCTTCAAGGTACCTTCCAACCTTAACCATTCTATGATTTTATGATCCTGTGATTCTGTGATTCTAGGCTCAGCCATAGGGAGCTCTTTTCATGTCAGCACACACATACCCAGCAGAACAGCTTAACTCTACACAACAAAAATCACCATCTTCATAATGGTCCTACAGGCCTAGAATGTATATTGCACATTTACAGATCTCTGTGCTCTAGAGCGTAAAGACCATCCTTCTACTTGTTTTGATCTGCACCACCTCGGATAAAAAAAAGAATACAACCAAATAAAATAAAGACCATCCTTCTACTTGTTTTGATCTGCACCACCTCGGATAAAAAAAAGAATACAACCAAATAAAATAGGCACTGAATAATAAATGGTATTTTAATAATTGTCCCAGTGTACTGAAAACCATCATCCAAAAAATCTAGAAAAGCTGAAACAGAAAAATCTGTATTTAAGCAATCAACAAAGAACATGAAAATAACTACTCACATTGAAAAGTCTATGGCCCTGTCAAGAGCCTTTACAGCACTGCTCTTAAAAAGCAAAGGAGAATATTTCACTCTTCAGTGAAGTAGAACTGGGAGCACTACAGAAGCCAGTACTCCAGGAAAAAATACTGCTAACAACATAATTTGCTGTGATTTGCAGCTGATTATAGGGCAAAATTAATTGACTCCAAGAAATCTTATTTTTATATAAGGAGTAACAATAGCTTAATAATGATAGGTTAAAACCCATCCAACTTTTTTTAGCAGGAAAAAAGGATTTTGTTTTGCTCGGGAGAAGGACACTAATGAACTTCTACTCACGTTGCTCTCTATTTTTTCCCTCATTCCTTGAGATAAAAATGCATGGTAGCAGTCATAGCTATTTCAGATACTTAGCACACGTACAAAAATGCTTATTCATCTGTTTTCAAACACGTATCATCATTTACAAAACCAAATATAGCCAACTGTTTTCTGTAAGGAATTTCAGTCCCAGGAAGGCTTTAACTAAACACTTCGCTGCATCAGATAAGTTAAAACCCTGAAGTTTTTTCAGCTTCTGGAAACGGTTTGCCAGATGACACTAACATTAAGACAAAGAGTTCATAACAATGTTATGTCACATATGATGGTCTTAATACAGCTTCGTAATTCATATTTAATGTGAGGCCATAAGAAACAAAACCCTTAAATTCATGTGCACAGTCCTCGTCAGTAAGAACTACATATACATGAGCTTTCAAATCCCAATACGCAAGGTTTGTATTTTTCACCTATGCAAAAGACTTTTAACTGTTCAAGGAAAAAAAAAATACAATAGTTGCCATATTTATTCAATAAAGAAATGCATCATACGTAACATTTACTGCCATTCTAACAGAAAAATCTCATGTAAATCTGTAATGACTAGATAACGAACGCAATGTCTTACCCTTCCCTGAAGCAACAGTTTCCAGTAGTGATCTCTCTTAATGCTTTGATTTTGCAATGTAATTTTCATGAAGAGTTTTCTACTTCAGGCAGAGATGGGTTAACTGCAGGCAATCTGGACTGCTATCTTGCTTGCTTCCTGGAGATCACCGTTTCGCATTGTGAGCCATCACAACTACCGAGGGAAAACAACAGTCATCTTAACCTTCAGCCACTTCAATAACATGATATATTACTGCTCCAAGATTAAACAAAAGATTAAACAAAATCCAAGTCTTAAAACATGACCTTAAAAATTTATTTATCTACCAAATATTTCATAATATATACTGTCAAAAGAATTACTTCATACTTTCTTACTAGGAATTTGTGCTATTGGATAGAGACATAAAACAAGTAGGAAAATTTTATACGCAAGCTATGTCAATTTTTTAAATTACAGCTTGTCTTTACACTGATGGTATGAACTAGGCCTTTTTTTTGATTTGTAGATTTCTGGTCAGAAATTACAAGCAACAGCAGAAACATAGTTACACCGTAATTCCTAAGACGAAGTAAACAGAGTGGTGCCTCTGGAAGATAAAAATACTGAGAGTAGGAATCTGCTTTTACTATTTGCATATAACTGCAAGGTCCAAGTATTTCTATTTGGTGCAACTACAGGCATCTGGCAGCCAATTTTTTAACTCAGTCTAATAACAGCTGCAGGCTCAGAAACAAAAGTCATTCACCCATAACCACTCTTTGCAACAGGCTGTGTACATTTCCTCTTACGCTGTATGGAAGCAGCACAAAGCCAGCATTGCAACACTTCCTCACCCAGCCTGAGCGAAATCTTCTCAGCCCCCAAAAATCCCAACACAGAGATGGCTTTTGGGCTGCAGGATTGTTCTTATTGTTTCCCAGGTTTACGCCCTGGTCATGGTACCAAAAGAGCATGAAAGTTATCTCTGGTGCTCCTCTGAGCAACAAGCTAATTGACTGATGCTGTGTTATTGTCAGCGTGTCCTAGGTTTTAATGCTGTGTCCAAAGGTGGTGGAGGAAAATAAACAGAGTTTTGAGCAGATCCCAACACGCACAAAGGCTCTGAAGCCGAGACTGCACCTGCACCACGTCTGTGTTCAAAACCACTGGTCGCAGATGCGGGTACTGCACCTCAGAGGGAGAGCGCTGTCCCGTGACGGATATACCCAGAGGTCCGTAGCGCTGGACTATCAAATCCAATTTGCATTTTGTTACTATGAGGACAGCTTCAATGTGCTCTGCGAGTCCGGAGAGTGACAGTGCTACATAAATCTGTGGCATGAGTAAGACACCGTGCGTGCCATCTTGAGTATGAGATGCAGTTGCTCGGGGCCTTGTCCAACAAAAGCCTTATGAATACCTGCAAGGCCAGAGTCACAACCCGTCTGGGCCAGCGCATTGCTGTGAGCAACCTCCACAACAGCCGAGCTCAGCCTGCACACTCCAGACCCACAGCAGCAAAGAGGGCAGTCCAACTCCAGCTACGTTACTGGACCTGTTCAGCCCCATGAGAAGTTTGACAGGACACTTAATTAAAAGATCCACGGAGTCGATATTAGCAAATGATACTCAGCATTCTGCTTACTTGTAAGGTGGTGTATCACAGCCCTGTCTTCTATCCCCACCCTGCCCTTAACAACAGGAACCACCCTCACCACTTCATCATGTATTGAGGGGCTTATACACTTTTATTTTTCTCTCCTCAGTGCCTTTTTCCTTCTGGATAGCCCGTTGCAGCTGTCTTCCAGAAAAAGACAACAGTAGTTCTGCTCACACTTTAAAAAGCAATACTGTAAGTCTGGATAATTCTCCTCTTGCATGTTTATGCAAGAGTTCAGGTTTCCTGAACTATCAAACCGCAGCATCTGAGTAAAAAGTCACTGAGACAGGCAGGGCAGTCATGGCTCAGAGCAGCTCCTTCAAACTTTCGGCAGATTTGAGTATTTGTTTGTATGCTATACTCCATGCATCTGAAAGATAAGGCCCCGTTATTTAGACACTTCTTGGTTTTCAAAAAAGAGAAGTGGCAGACAGTAGATCTGACAGGTTCCTGAAACTACTCTAGTTCCTCATCTCCCTGCTGAGAAGTCTGCTCATGTCTGCGAGACACTGTCAGAGACATTTTTGGACAAAAATGGGTTACAGTTTTAAACTCATCAAAGAAAATCCCAGTCAGAGCAAATACTTCAGGTATATATACTTCATCATCGATACAACAGAGCTGATTTAGTCCAGCATACCGTATCTGTGCAGTAACAAGAGATTGCATCTTAAAAGCAATTGCCTGGTTTTGCATATCCACCTGAAAAATCATAGTTTCCAATTGCTGGTAGCCTGAAGTCATCACCCTTTGCTTTGTGGGGAGGAGGAGGGTCAGGAAGAGAGGAAGGGAGTACTTTCCATAACAGACTCTCAGGCAACACTCTAAGTACTGACTTTCGTGGACATACTTTACTTCAAAGAACAGGGGCAAGCTCAATCAAGCAGCCTCCAGCCAAACGTCACAGCCGTGTGCAGACACACCACCTCCTCAGTCCAGGACATCAAGGGCACAGTCTCCTCTACAACCAGAGCAGAAACCAGACACTGAACAAGGATAATAAGAAGAAACCTGAAATAACGTACTGCATGCATATAATTACCTGAACTGCAAAGTGTTGCACAACGGTTTGTCATACGCTATCTAACTATTCATCCTCCTTGAGATACAGGTATTATTTATACCAAACCATGATTTCCCTAGATCAGTGCTTTGCTACATCAGTCTCAAAATCTGCGCAATACAACACATTTAAGCCACAGGGACCACTGGCACTTGCCCTGTGCCCAACTTTTTCTGCTGATGAAGCAGGGTTTTCATTTGTATATCTTTGCAGACCAAAAAAAAATAAATATCTGTGATTCTGTGAAGTAGGTACACGTTCTTGTAAATATTATTGCTTAAAAGGCATTTCTGAAATAATCTTTGTAATACAAAATAATATTTAAAAGTATGACAATTATAGCATTTAAATGCACAAACAATGCAGTAAGTATAGTAAGACATCCCAAAAAAAAGGAGGCTTGTCAAAATAAAAACTGTTCTCTAGTGAAGGTAAGAGCTGCATCACTCCAGCACCCTCTGTTGGCCTTTCTCAGTACTTTGTGTACTCATTGAAGAGTGTCATTTGTTTCATTCTTAAGCTATTCAAAGATTCCTTTATACAAAAACACATGGGTAAAGCAAAAGAACCAACTGATAGAAACTTGAGATATGTAGCACAACATAGCTTAATATCAAAATACTCAGTACTACTGGACCTGTCGTGCATTAGCTCATCTTTGCAGGGGGTCAGAATCGATCTGTAACTGCAAGAGCAAAATGTTCCTCAGCCCTCTCTGAGTCTGGTATTTCTAACAGACACCAGTAACAAAATGACACCTCATGTGCAGCTCCCACCAACAGAAATGACAGAAAGAACAACTACTCTTAGGGAACCTCTTTCACTGTGGCAACTGAAAACCAAGTACATACGCTATGCAGAATATCATCCATAAAAGAAAGTGCTCAAACCACGTCTCCCCAAGCATACAGATAAACAGAAGCCCAGATGCCAGATACAAGGTGATCTAAATATAAACTCCATACGCTGCGTTCTGGTGGACGGCCAGATGGTGTCATTTCCAGAAGCAAAGGCCCTTAGCCCAGGGAGCCCCGCAGCTGCGTCGCAAAGCCGGCTCACAGCTTCACAACGACAGATGCAGAATTGCAGCGGGGAGCGGAGGAGCGGGCGAGGGAGGGGGAAGCGGTGGGGCCGAGATGGAGAAGTGGCCGCGCTCTCACGGCGCTGGGGGAGGCAAGGGCGGTGCAGGCTGCTTCTGAGAAAAGCCAACCAGGGGGTTATTGGGGCTGCCTCGTCCTTTCTGGGCACTTGGCAGTTGAGGACAGTGAGAAGCAGCCTATGCCCAGCTAGTGTGGCCAGCAGGACCAGGGGAGTGATTGTGCCCCTGTACTCGGCACTCGTGAGTCCGCACCTCAAGTGCTCTGTGCAGTTCTGGGGCTCTCACTACAAAAAGGACATTGAGGTGCTGGAGTGGGTCCAGAGAAGGGCAATGAGGCTCGTGAAGGGTCTGGAACAAAGTTTCATGAGTAGCAGCTGAAGGAACTGGGCTTACCTAGCCTGGAGAAAAGGAGGCTGAGGGGAGACCTTAACATTCTCTACAACTACCTGAAAGGAGGTTGAAGAGAGAAGGGGGTCAGCCTTTTCTCCCTAGTAGCAAGTGATAGGACGAGAAGAAATGGCTGTAAGTTGTGCCAGGGAGCTTTAGGCTGGATATTAGGAACAAGTTCTTCACTGAAAGGGTCATGGCGCATTGACAGACTGCCCACGGCAGCCCAGTGGTGGATTCACCATCCCTGGAGGTATTTAAACAATGTGTTGATTTGGTGCGTAGGGACATGGTTTAGTGGTGACGTGGCAGTGCTAGGTTAACAGTTGGGCTCCATCATCTTATAGGCATCTTCCAGCCGAAGAGATTCCGTGATTCTGTGAGCTGCCGGGCTGCTCCCACCAGCCGAGTGGCTGGGTAACTGCCTGCTTCATCTACCTACAGCTGAACCCTAAAGCCAGCACTGACGGGAATCTAACGAATCAACAAAAAAGCTTTTCTCAGCTGACCTTAATGACAGGGAAAAATTTAGTCTCAGAAATGTCACCAGCCACTGCCAACCTGCTCCCAACACTGCCTCCTAACTTTGCACCTCTAAGCTCTGTGCAGTCTTGTGTCCGCTTAGTTTTCACAGTACCCAGTCTGCCCATCCGAAATTCGTACCCACTATCTCGCCACCCGTGAAGGCCCTGCTCTCTGCTTCTCTTCTCTCCCACGTGCAGCTTCACATGACTCTCTCCTAATATTTCTGTGTTTATCAACTTTAAGATGGTGCTAATAAAAACTGATGGTCAGATAATAGTCTCCAGAACATGCTGAAACGCACACAAACTTTTGCCAAGCAAATTTGTAGCACTATTTGTCAGAAAGCATTACTATCCTATTTCAAATATTTACACACATGCTTCTATTTTGGGTAATTTATATTTTGCCACTTAACAGGGATGGAGAAATAAGTTTGATTTGGAATGTCAAGTTCTGAATTATTAGAGTCAAATATTTACTGCACAGAACAAACCAGAAACTAGCTCATGAAATCTGTGCAGTTCATTTGAGGTTACTCACTAACCAGTCCAGAAGCCAGACGTGGACCCAGACTGAATCTACATTCCGAAACCTCAAAACTGAAAAAAAGCAATTGAGTATCTGCAATGCACGATGTTATCATCCATTTTCAGGAGTTACTATTTTGACGGTTATTTTCAGGCTTTTATATTCTATTTATATACTATTTTCTGCTGGCAAAGGTTTCTTTCTCTTTAGCTGTTCTGTTATTTTAAAACAAATTTACCGCTTTGTTTTTTTCCATGTTTAAAAGGTCTGGTTCCAAACAGTAAATGGTAGAAGTTATTTCCTTTAAGACTTGGCTGTTCATTAGGTGGCTGGTTGGGGCTGCAGTGGCCTGTTCAGTAACAGGTTACTTGCGCAATGAAGTTCCTCTGCCTAGCAACCCTAAGGGTGGGGTTCAAAACAGCAACCTCACCAGTCACATTCTGCAACTAAAAGTGGGGGAAAAAAGAAAAAGAGATGCAGGAACCGTAAGTGCAAGGAGAAATACTGCTTTTCTTCATCAGAAATGTGACATACTAAGAAAAGAAGGTAACAAATAACATAGAAGAATGAATCAAAAGCAGTTAAAACACTTCCCACTCAAAGTTGTAATTAATTCTGAGATCATAATATGATAATGATTAGTAAGAGAAATAATTCATGCAGAGAACGTGTTAATCCTTGCAGAGGATCATGCAAATACTTTGCTGGTCTGGCACTAGTCCTCCCTTTCCATTGAATACTGGAACAATCTTCACTTATAAAAAATTCTTGTTAAAAAAAGTCACTGGTAAAATAACTGGATATTTTGCATACTTGCAGAGTAAGGTTCAGTATCAGTATCTTTACATTGAGATGTTAAATTGAAAAAAAGTGAAGCCAAACATTAAAAGAACTGTTTGCTGAGTTTTAGGAGTAAAATTAACTTTATTAATTCCATTTACTAAGTTTGTGCTAGTTAAAAGTAGGCAAAATTACCAGCTAAAACACATTATTTTGAAGATTTATAAATAAATATTCTGTGAAAGTATCACAGAAACCAGAACTTCAAACATTAATGAATGAGAGAAAGAAAGCAACAAAACTATTTGTCCATGTATCACTTTGTTGTTCATTAAAATTAATCCGATTAATGATTGCACCTGCTCTGGCAGTGGGGTTGGATTAGGTGATCTCCAGAGGGCCCTTCCAACCCCGAACATCCTGTGATTCTGTGATTACCCACACTCCTCAGGTTGAAAGTCTTTCCCTTCCTATGCTTGCCCAGAAACTGATTAAGCACCACAGCGAGAAGCAGCTTAGCTTCATACAGAACTTTTATTTTTAATTATCTGAAATATTTAACGCAGAGGAGAGAAACTACCTCCCAGGCAGCAGGGATGCACTCAGCCAGTTGACGGAGTGCAACGCCATACCGGGAACCAGGAACACCTGCACTTGCTTCAGCCCAGCTACTGCTCTGCAGGACAACGTGAAGCTTTTGGGTTGCGTGCTGGAAGGAGCAAAGCTTGTATCAGTCGCCCGCGTCTACCCAACCAACCGCACTTCTCATTTGGTTTCGCCCGGCCAGGCCTGAGCAATCTGCAGCTCTGAACTGGGGCCAACAGCTCTGAAAGGCAGCACGACGATACAGCTCACGCTGTACTTACACCTCCGGACCTCGTGCTTTCTCCTCATGCTCTCAAAGGCAACTAGTATTAGTCTTTGTTTATAGAATCACAGAATCATTTAGGTTGGAGAAGACCTTTAAGATCGAGTCCAAGCATTAACCTAGTGATGTCAGGTCCACCACTAAACCATGTCCTTGAGCACCACATCTACACATCTTTTAAATACCTCCAGGGATGGTGCCTCCACCACTTCCCTGGGTGGCCTATTTCATTTAAGTTATACTTCAAATCTTATCCTAACATCCTAGGCTCTTATACAGGAGCCTTTTCTGGTACCTACGTTGCTTTACACAGTAAGCAACTGCATTAAATATATTTGAACAGTCTGAGATGTACCTTCCATGCTTTGAAATAGATTGATAAACACACCGGTGCTCAAAAGGCACCATTCTCTGAGGTGTTTCATACAATTCCTAGAGCTCAACTTGGCAGATCATTTCTTACCAAATATGCATAAGGTCACGCGTCACATTTCTTTTACATCTACCTAATTTGTGACAAAATGTTCACCTTACCAAATCACTGTATACCCAAACGACTTGATTACTATTAGCAAAGGCAGTTCGCTAATAAACATTCTGTGGTCCTAAAAACATTTACAACTCACTAGCAGAAAAGAAGATAAAGTGATACGAAGTAAACACCTCAGTTATTCAAAACTGGTAAGTGAAGGTCGGGATCTTTGCCAGCCTGCTTGTTTGTAGCACATGTGTTACTGCCTCCCACCATGGTCACCGACAGCTCCATGCTGGCTCTCTGGAAAGCTCCACATTGATGGAAAGTTTGAAAATTAGTATCAATAAATGCTATTCTACTCAAATTTTAAACTCTCCTGTGTCTGGCTAACTTTTCAAGAAAACACAGTATTTCTACATAACTTTCACCTCAAAAACTGCCCACCAGCCTCAATAACATGCTTGTATTTGTCAAGGAATTCGAGAGTGAAAAGCACAGAATCAGATGGTATTTTACAAAGGCCCTAACATCTGAGGTAAGAGATTGCAAATACCCCCAAACAAACCAAAAAACCATGACCCTTCCATTACTTCACGTGAACTTTTGTTGGGCAGAGCATGGCTGACACAAGAGAGCTGGCAGGACAGAGCAGGACATGGGATGAAGGGATCTCATTTTCCAGCATCAGCACTGATTTCCTCCTGGTGAAAGCGATCACAGAACCACGGCTCTGTTAGGAGTCAAAGCAATAAGGGGAAAACACTTTACTGTTTAAAAGGTGAGGAGTCTCCTGTACAGGACTAAAAAGGAAGGTAAGTGGTGGTGGGATGTTGCACTTGCCACCAGGTCAGCATTCTCAGACGAATTCTGCGGCTTGTTGCTACTGCAAGCATCTCTAGCACTTCATCACGTGTTGCTTTGGTGACTACAGCAAGAGTGGAGGTCCACTTAAACAAAAATAGGAAAAATAATTCTCTTATAAAGAAAACTTCGGACTTTTAACTGAGGTCAAAAGTCTGATGCTGATTTTAGTAGGCTTCTGTGATGTGGTTGGCTGCAAGAGTTTTCAGATAGGGACTACTGCTTTTGTTTTGCTACTTTTAATTAAGTTTGAACTCTAAACTGCATTTCATTAAATAGTTTTCCTTTTTCTGATCTCTCTCCCCACTTTATTTTGATTAATCAGATATGCAAACAACACAGACACTGAGATTTTCAACAAAAACTCTGGGTGAAACTCTCATACAATCTGTGCAAGGCATCCCCAGCAAGATTTAGAATTGAGCTTTTCCAGCTTTTCTTGCAGGCACAAGCAGGAAGAACAATTTGAAAGACAGCTATCAAAAATGGTAGAAAAGAAACCTATTTTCCAGAGACTCTCTTCCTACCATGATCTTCATAGGTTTTTTAACCCAGCTAAGTAGCTTAAGGAAAAAACCTAAACAAATCACACACTGCAGCCGTGTTATAAAATGACTCATCTCTTTAATGTAGTTTAAATTTCCTTTGTCTAATTAACAGCAAATTCTATAGAACAACATTACTTTTTCTTTCTTTTTCCATCTCAAATAATTATTATTTTAGATTAAAAACAGCAAGAACTGAATAATAAGTCTAAATTACAATCAAGAAAGACCTCCCATTGACTTACAGTTGATTTATCCATCTGTTATGCCTTCACAGATAAAGGCCTTCAGAGTGAGTAATTACAGAATTAAAGAATCACAGAATTGCCTAGATTGGAAAAGACCTTTAGGATGATCTAGTCCAAGCATTAACTGATTAAGAAGAAAAACTAGCAGAAGTAGCACATAAGTAACTTTTTTAGTTTGAAATCCTAATCAGTTTGCTGCTCACTTAATGAAAAAAAAAAAGACAAAAAAGGAATACCAAAGCCAGTGTGAAGTGAAAATTTTTAACCGTAAGAGCTGAAGTTTCTGAATGTGAGTAATCCGTCAAAGAATACAAAACCAAACTCTAGGTGCTCAAACTTGATAATAATATTGTTCTGAATAATACCTTTAGTGATTGCACTTTCTAGCTGTCATATGCATAACAGCCTCAAAAACTAAATTGGAATCAGAATCATGAAGCCTTCCAAAACAATAGATAAATTTAAAGAAGACCTTCAGTTGCAAAATTCTTTAAAAGATTACTTCATTTAGGAAAACTAAACAATGGAGAAGGCATCTGTAAGGATGCCTTCATACTTGCAATCAGTGTTGCTGTCTTCAGTCACAATAATCCACTGTTAATCACGCTGCTGGCAAATGGCTTCAGAATTAAGTAGAGAACACTTTATTCAAAGTTACACTAACAAAACGAGATGAACATCTAACTCAACTAAATGTCCTTTTCTCAGAAGTATTAATAATGAGCAGAGCCCTTGATGCATTCTTGTTCTCCTCTGTGCTCAGAGGAAGATCCAGATCTGTTCAGCCCTGACACTGAAGCCTCTGACAAATGTCCTTCAGTCTATTTAAAAAACAGGTAGAAAAGCAACATCCTACAGTTTCAAGTTTTGGGAGAGAATCTTGAGAATATCTGTGCTTTGCAATACTCAGCACTATCTGCTTTTCTGCAAGAAACCACTTATAAAGAAACAAAGTAAATGAATATTAACAAATGCATGCAACTTCAATGTTAATGTTCTCCTGTGTGCACAGTATAGACAGCAACATACACAGAATTCATTTACTGATGCTTAACAACCTACATGGGAAATAAGGCATGGAAAAAAAACCTATCTAAATTCCACAGAAATATGGCAGAAAACCAGCAAACACCAGCTACTTGAAATACAGGTTTATCCCTTCACTAATCTATTAAAAAGATGGTAAGACGATAGCCCTTTGCCTTTGCTGGAGGTGTGCACACACACAGAGACAGGCTTTGATGCTGCCATTTTTTCCAAGCCATTACAACAAAATTTCTGAAGAGGTTATTAAGGGAAATAACTGTGTCTGTGGTGTTTATGCAGTAACACAGCTTTCCTTGCTGTGTATAATTTTAAAACACAATTTTAAGTGACCGGTAGACCTCAAACCCCAGCTCCACTCAGCAGCGCTGCACAGCGCAGTGTCAGACTGGCCACAGAAAATGCACCTCTCCTGCCAGCGCCGTGGCCTCATCTCCGTGCAGAACCTGAGGAACTGCCGAGTCCAACACCCAGAGGGAAACTTTTGCAGCCCCCTAATTTCCATTTTGACGGGCCAAACAGGAAGGCAAAGACCAGACAGCAGCTGCCATTCATTGAAGAGACGCCCATTAATGATGGGGTCATGCTACAAGATGAAGCAGTTTTCAGTTCTGAGGTTAATGACAGTTATTAGCTTTTGATCTGTATCATCTTCACTTGTATTTTAACTGCCCAGATAGAACCCCCCTCTCAAAAAGAAACTTTGGAAGTCTTTTTTCAAAGGTACATTCATCAAGTTCATGTTCCCCAATAACATGTACATCCGAGACTTTCAATGTACTGGAAAATTCTACCTTTTTTTTTGCAATTACTAAGGCTGTTTTCTAATATCTAATGTAATGTTTACTGTAGAATGCAGGAAGAAACACATCAAGATCTTTCTGAAGAGGACACCACAAAGCATTCCTATTACACTTGCACAGATCATTCCTTCAGACACAACACAAAGCCTCGGTCCTGTTTGGCTCTGTTGTTGAAACAATGCGTGTAGAATATGAGTATGAAAAATATACAGGTTTTAAATACAGTTTCTTCTACAGAGACCATGGCTGGTCTCTACAAAACCATCAATATATAACACACCAATGCAAGTTTTACATTTGATTCAGTTCTGGGACAGACAACAAAAATCAAGCCTGAAAACTCAATCTTTACATACGTCTACCTAAATAGATAAACATAAATATCTAAATAAATATCTAAATACATGGAAAACAGGAACATTTATTTAGGCATTCTACAAACCAGATGACAAAAACGCTGATCGCTTTTATACATACCTAGCACCTCTATGATCCACTTATTGAATTAATTTTGATTTGTTCTCATATGTCCTTTTTAAAGCTCTAAATATATGGACATAAACTGGTTATATCTTAACACAGCCCGGAGAACATGAAGATACATTTGCTTTAATAGGGCATTTACTGCAAGATATACATTTACAAGTTGGCAAATTTGAAGCATTAAAAGAGTGAAAAAAAATATTTGAAATTGAGCACACAATATTTATACTGACGCTACTTCATACCAATTTTTTTCCCCTAAATAATTTCATTGCACTTGGAAGCAGAAAAAACAACACCCCCAACCTCAGGATTGTTGCATGCAAGCCAACTGCATGTATTTTATTTATTTTAATGGGGCTAATTAATAATGAAAAATAGCTCCTTGCTACTGGAATGGCTAAAAAGGAATTTATGACAAGTTTGCTACAGGGCAGCTGGACTGTTTTTTGAACTATTGTGCTTATTCACTGATTTCCATCATACATTTGTAAAATAAATGACACATTTATTAAACAAAACTGTTTACAAAGGCACGATGCCTGCAGATCTTTGCTCCAGGAGATCTAAAATGTTTATCCCAGAAAACTGCTTCCCATCACTTTACCCAGAGATACCTTCTCAACAGCAATTAGATTTTTATCCATTTTGAAAAAGTATGTCTTTAAGCTTTATTGGGACACTTGTAAGTAGTACTTTAATTCCAGCTGGCTTAGGACACCTTATCAGTTTACTCCTAAACCAAAGCTTTAAAAATTAAATTAAGAGCTACTTTATATGACTAAAACCAGAAAGAAGTAAGCACACAGGCACACGGTTACAACTTGTCCTACTGAATCTTATGACACATTCTTTTGTATTTCTGTTATGTTTTTAAGAAATATAACACTAGATGCAGCCTAGCCAAACACATCCCATGCTAAAAGGCTTCCATTTTTGAACTTTCTCGTTTATGCCTGGTTTATGCTCAATCTTAGCACTGCTGTATTTGTGTGTTCTTGCGCACATAAGCTATTGGTACTTTGCTTAAAAGTTTATGCAAAAGCCTGTCACAGTCTATGCTAATATGCTTCTCTGAGGTTTTTCAAAGTAAAAAGCAGGCATGAATATCAAAGAGCATGCTGTAAATGATCGTTTCTAATCTTAGACATGTATCAATTATTCACTAGCTCATTCTTCTTGTGCTTTATCATATAGACTGCACCATGGCAACACTGTTCTTCATTTCCTGGACTTAATCAGTGAATCTGTAAACTACTATTAGATTTAGCTGTTGGATGACTTGATATTCCACTTATTGCACCATGAACATAGGTATGTCTCACTTATTACACCATGAACCATACACAGTTTCCATAATACCAATAAAGTTTGACTTGCATAGCAATATTGAGATTGTAACTTTTCTATGAACTAGATAGTTCCTCTGCTGGTTGATGAGATGCTCAACATGAGCCAGCAAAGTGTGTTGGCAGCCCAAAAAGGCAACCATGTTCTGGGCTGCATCAAAAGCAGAGTGGCCAGCAGGGGAAGGGAGGTGATTCTCCCTCTCTGCTCTGCTCTGGTGAAACCCCACCTGCAGGGCTGTGTTCAGCTCTGGGGGCCCCAACATAAGAAGAACATGGACCTGTTGGAGCGGGTCCACAGGAGGCCACAAAAATGATCAGAGGGCTGGAGCACCTCCCCTGTGAGGACAGGCTGAGAGAGTAGGGGCTGTTAAAGCTGGAGAGAAGAAGACTCTGGGGAGACCTCATAGGGGCCTTCCAGTACCTGAAGGGGGCCTGCAGGAAAGCTGGGGAGGGACTGCTTACAAGGGCGTATAGCGACAGGACAAGGGGCAACAGTTTTAAGATAGAGATGAGTAGATTTAGATTAGACATTAGGAAAAAGTTCTTTACAATGAGGGTGGTGAAATATTAGAACGGGTTGCCCAGAGAGGTAGGGGAGGCCCCATCCCTGGAAGTGTTCAGGGCCAAGCTGGATGAGGCTCTGAGAAACCTGGTCTAGTGGGAGGTGTCCCTGCCCATGGCAGGGAGGTTGGAACTAGATGATCTTTAAGGTCCCTTCCAACACAAATCATTCTGTGATACTATGATATGATTCTCTTTTACTGCCAAGTATAAATATGTAGCTTTGAATTACCATCAGCAAGATTCAGAATGGAATTTAATGTCTGGATAAAAACCTGTCCTACAGTCCTTACTCAAACTGGGAAATGGTCCACCTTTCGAAAACTGTAAATTTTAAAATCACTATTAAGCTTTAGAACTAAATGACTTGTTTTCAGCAAGTATCTTAATTCAAAGAAGTTTATGTATCTGACAGTCTTCTTGGAACATATAATTTACAAATTATATTTTAATGTTTTCTTTCCCCTTCATGTTTTTCAGCATTGCTATGCATTTTCCATCTCCTCATAATAAATGCATCTTTTCCCAGCAGCTTTCAGTGCAGCTATTTGTCCTTTCCACTGAGTTTCTCCTAATTTCTCTCTTCTTTCTAATCTGCTTTTTCTTTACCCCTTCTTCTGTGTTTTTCCAACACTCGTCATCCTGTTAATTCTCCCCTTCCTTTTCTTGTTCCACCACACAATCATACTTCTTTTTCACCCATGGTGTCTGAGGATTGTTTATGTATCTCATTAATCCAAAAGAGACGTCTTCAGTGGCTTAATCATTCCTTCCCTCAACTTGCAAAGCAGAACAGCAGACATTTCCTACTCTTAACATTCGCTTTTTCACAAAGGTGTTCAACTTGTGATATCTCTGCTGGGGTCTCTAGGGAGCAAGGATTCAAGCTGTGCTTTTGAGCATATCATTAATTATCATCCTGGCAGCAATCTCTAAGGTTTCTTTAATATGTAAAAATCTAACTAGCAGCACAGAAACAGTGATGTACACAGAGAGCTCGTGGCTGTTCTGAGTAAGTCCTTAACATTGTTCCCTCATCATTCTTTGTTAAAATGATGAACTCCATGATATCTCCCTTAAATATTAATTATCTTCACCACAGCTAAAAGGAAGAAGGCAGAATTCACTTTTCTGAAGGAGCTGCTATACCACAAAAACTCAAAAAAAACCCTAACATTTCAGTCTTGCAGCACGATAGATAATACCCAGAGAGAAAAACTGTTAGTGATTTACACTCAGCTGAGACCCCACTGTCCTTTATAGGTCTGCAAGCCCTGGCAAGCATTCCCTTCAGGTCTGGTATAACCATCAGTGGAGTCTTACCACCTCTTGAAAGTAGAAATTATCAGCCTTGTACTTTGCAGGTTTCAGTTGTCCTGTGACAGCTGACCAAGTCACAGTGGTTCCCTTGTGCTGCTTTTCCCTCCAAAATCTTCACTTATGGAATGCCACAGGAATCCACTTTCTTCCCACCTCAGCTTAATATACATGTAGTTAATAGCATAAACTGTGAAGTAAATCAGATCAAAACTTTATTATTATTTTCACAGCCTCACAGTTGTCAACAACTGTGTCCAAGAACACAAGAGAAGAAACCACAGCTGTCTGAAGATACCTCCTTCAGGCAAAGAGATGACTCTCAAAGGTCAGCATTAGGGCTCTGTGCACTGCGTCTTCACACCCTCCTCGGGGGTCAGCTGGCTGTGCCTAAGGCGAGCTCCAGAATGCTCCAGAAGAGCTGTGCAGGAAAGAGCTATGAAAATCCTTGTTGGGGGGGTTCCCTCTTTTGCTCGAGAGCTACACTGAAGCTCAGACTCATGCCTTTCGTCCCTGCCTGCACCTGGCCGCAGGCCCTGAGTAGCTGAGTGAACCTTGGGACTTGGTCCATGACCACAGCCCTGTCTGGCAAACAGGGCAGTTGTTTGTCCCTGGAAACTGTCACCAGACTACTCCACTCTTCTTTTTTGGGTACTGCGGGACTACGCTCTTCACTGTCACCTTTGGCTGCTGGCAGCAACCTCGTCCTGCTCCTCCCTGATAATTATGTTCAAACATGGAAAAATGTAAAGCTCCCAGTAAGGGATGATGTTAAAGTCCTGCCTAAGGAAGTCTCAGCCTCAAATACCACTGAAAAATGCGTGCAGTTAACCCTTTTAAAAATACCTTTCCACATCCATCAGTGGCAAAGTCACAACACCCATATTGTATTCTGAGTCAGACCCATAGTGATGCAAACACAATACACACAGTTAACTATAATTCTCCATTTGTAGATATAACACTACCTGCCTTCAGTACTTTTTTTCAGACGGCAGAAGCTGCTCCACCACTGGGGCACTAGGATTACACTTAAAATTCAGTTCACCTGAACTCATTGCAACTCCTCCTGCTTCAAATTCTGTGCTCCTGCTCAAACGCAGGCTAGAGTCACTCATTTTCAGTGATCTCAGAGCTCACTGAGGAACTTCACAATCCTGACTGCCTTCCATACACAAGGCAAAAACTTGAGATCTTCATTCAATTTCTTCATTGGTATGCTAGATAGCATGCACGTCAAACAACCTCCAGGGCCGATTCTTACACCTCACATAAAATCCACGCAATGTGCACTATGCGGAAACATAGATTACAAACCCAGTAATGAAGTGCGGTACTCTCAGACTGCAGTACAATTTGCAATTATTGCAACAAGGAAAAAAAACCTAGTCCTTTGCTATGACTACAGTAGTTCGAAAAGATGATCTCACAGCCAGACAAGCTCACCTGGCAAACAGATGTCACAAAGCGAATCACTGCGATGGGGGGAGCACTGCAGCCTGCTCTAGAGCTGCATTAACTCCAGCACCTTGCAGCCATGACAGTGCCCATCAGAGAGGCTTCACAAGTGAGATTAGGGGAGAAAAGCCATCATATACTAACGTGACAATGTCTCGTATGATGCTTTTATAGCAACACCGCTAGAAGTTTACCAACAGAACTAAATGAGTGTTGGTGTGCATGCTGTCCTCTTCGCATGGATGCCATGGGCAACCCTTACTCGAACCTGTTCCCAGCATTTGGTACTGATTAGAAAATGGATGCTACACTGAGGAGAAAGTTTTCTTCCTCCAGCTTCAGTCACTTTCCTAAATACAAGCGAGGAACAACTCCCTAAGTAGGGCATGACTAAAATACATCTTGCATTAATTCACTTTTTGTTGCATAAATTAAGACAATAAGGTTTCAGAGCCTGAACTTGCAACGGTTTAGACTCCTGTTCTAAAAGGAAAACAGTATAAGGCTACCTACACAAATTATGCTTCCTAATTACATTATAATAGTAATTACTCAAGCAAATAAGCAAGACTTTTTAAAAAAAGCCTAACCACAAGAACTGATAATACTAACAAATTTCTGCTGAAAGTACTGAAAGACTACCAGCATCCTGAAATGTGACCTAACTGTTAAGTCTTGTCATGAAAGTTGGATCAAGTTAATTAAAAAGAAATGCAGAAAATACTTCTTTAGAGAAGAAAATGTTTATTTAAAGTAACAGCAAATAAAATAAACTGCTACTTGAAAACCTTTCCTTGAAGAAACTTGGGTATTGTGACATTGTTATGTAAAAAATGCTGTGTTTGTTATCTTTCACTTTGGCCACCAACTAAGTCTCAACAGTCTCTTTGTTTAAGTGGTCAGACTCCTATGATGAATATTAAATAAGACTACTGCTGGAAAGGGTATTTTCTCATCTAGCATATTTTTCCATCTGACCAGCAACAAAATCCACAGGGCTTTCTGAATAATATGCAGCATGATGAAGACTCACTATCGGCATTCTTTTCTTCAAATTGTAGAGCAATATTCTATAGTAGATACTCAGAAGTGTGAGGTCAAATAAAGCAGCTAGAGTGGATTTATTTTCAATCCTTATAAAAAAAGTCTACATTAACAACACACCCACCTTTCTGTCCTGCCACAATCTGCACTACATACACATTAACACACAAACAGTTTTCAAATCTTTTAAACTGAAACCGAAAAAGAAAAGGCCAGATGGTCACTGAATGCAGTACCTCCTGGTTCTGACAGCTAAGATTAAATGGAAGTTAAATCAAAATGAAATAGCTCAAGCTTAATTTAAAAAGCAACACTATCTATTCAAAGATAGATATGACTACACTCCAAATTTTAAGATGTTTTTGATCTAAAAAACTACTTGTCATGGTGGACTGGATCTGGTCCAAATTGCTATTAAAGCTTAATGCACTCAGCGATGTTGAGTGGGATTGTTCCTACCAGCAGCACTAAGGATACAGACAAATTAAAAAAAAATACAGTATAGCTGCCTGTATCTTAAAAGTTCATTTAATCACAGAATGACAGAATTAATGAGGCTGGAAAAGACCTCTGAGATCATCAAGTCCAGCCTATGTCCCAACACCATCACATCAGTTGGATCATGGCACTAAGTGCCACATCCAGCCTCTCCTTAAACACCTCCAGGGACGGTGACTCCACCACTTCCCTGGGCAGCGCATCCCAGTGCCTGGTCACCCTCTCCGTGAGGAAGTGCTTCCTGAGATCCAACCTAAACCTCCCTTGTTGCAGTTTCAGGCTGTGCCCCCTTGTCCTGTCACTGGTTGCTGAGGAGAAGAGCCCGACCCCCACCTGACTACACCCTCCCTTCAGGCAGTCGTAGAGAGTGATAAGGTCCCCCGAGTCTCCTCTCCTCCAGGCTAAACACCCCCAGGTCCCTCAGCCTCTCCTCACAGGACTTTCCCTCCAGTCCCTTCCCCAGCCTCGTTGCTCTCCTCTGGACCCGCTCCAGCCCCTCAAGGTCTTTCTTGCGGGCCCAGACCTGCACACAGGGCTCGAGGTGAGGCCTCCCCAGTGCTGAGCACAGGGGCAGAATGACATCCCTGCCCCTGCTGGCCACACTGTTCCTGATACAAGCCAGGATACCACTGGCCTTCCGGGCCACCTGGGCACTCTACTGGCTCATGTTCAACCGGTTGTCAACCAGCACTCCCAGGTCCCTCTCTGCTGGGCCGCTCCCCAGCCACTCCTCCCCCAGTCGGCAGCACTGTAGGGGGTTATTGTGGCCAAAGTGTAGGACCCTGCCCTTGGTCTTGTTGAATTTCGTACTGCTGGCCTCGGCTCATCGATCCACCCTGTCCAGGTTGTTCTGCAAATGACGCTTCTAGTCTCATTACAAATATCCAATGCCGTAAAATTTCTGACAATATTTTTCCCTCAAGGTATTTCCGAGGGCTTAATTCAGAAACTAATACGATTTTGTAGCTCTGAGATATTGTAACAGTTTTACAATCTCTAATATGGCAGTGGGGGCTCGATTCAGCTGCGCACACACAAGCACCTCGTGCTGCTTGAGATGCTGCAGCAAATCCTGGGCCACAGGTGTCAGCTGAGAAGGATACAGGTCTTGCACAGATATGACTACCGTTAGGCTTTACACGATCTTGCCTGGGACAGAATACCTCCATAAGACCCTTAAATCTGTTGCCCTCCCACCAGATAATGAAGAAATGTGGACACACTTCAGGAAACTCAAATGTTTTTAAAACATCTAAGCTGTTAAATGAAAGGAAGGGGGGGAAGAAAATATAATCTTAAGCAGATCTGTCTTAGATCATTTGGCTATATTTCACGTAAAAATTAAGGAGGGTCCCTACAGAATTGCATTATACAGTATTATACACTAGTTCGTCACTAGCATGCCTATGCTTAGCAACCTCAGCTTCTGGGTTTAACTGACATCCCCACAAATAAAAGAATAAAACCAAGTATTTCCACAGAGATGTCAGAGCCTTTTCAGTTATGAAATGGAGATCATAACCCAGTAACATTAAGGGTAGGAAGTCTCCAAAGCTACTTTTAACTTCTATGGATTCATGCACAGCTACAGGAGATGAGGAATGACAAGCTGCAACAGCCCTTGTCCTGTTTGAGAGTTGTGCACATCGGTCAGTTTACTGAAAGTAGGCACATGGAAAACATGAAGTCACCAGGTTTTGCCAGGACAGAAAACATAGACTGAAACAGGTTGATCTATCGTAATACCCATAGCTCTTCTTTCAGTTTGTGCTCTGTCTACATACAACTTACTGTATTAGCAAAGTTCATGAAATACATCAAAGATAACAGGCTGAGTATCAGATTGTGTGAAAAATTAATTAGCTCCTAAGTTTAGTTGTTAATGCAGCGCACGTCGGCATAACGCACAGACTGTTCCTGTATGACCATAATGTTTCTTCACTTTGTGGATCTTCTTGCAGTGGGATAACTAACAGGTCATGGTTGATTTAGCAAAAATTTTAAGCCTGAAGAATTGCTGCTAGCAAAGAACACATCATATCTGCAGTGCTGAACTGCTCCAACTCTTTACAAAAAAATCAGTCAAACAAAACAATCATATTGCTGATATACATGCAAAATGTCAGTAAGTACAAGCCAAATATTATTGTTTACAAGAAAGAAAATGTAATTTTGCAAAAGATTCCAGCAATGAGCCTTGACAGGCCAACACAGATTCCAGCTTCTTATAAGACCACTTTAAGTAGGCAAACCCACAGCCCACCAGTGTTCACCTTTGACCACGAGTAGGTCTAGAGACTGGAAAAGCCATCAGCAGTGCTGGCAACTCTGATGGTAACATACCAGGACACCAGTCACTTGCACCCTAGTGTTGCTGGTACTGGACTTCTGATGCTAACAAGCAGCTCAAACTTAGAATCATTAAGGCTGGAAAAGACCTCTAGTCCAGCCGTCAACCAAACACTACCATGACCATTAAGCTATACCCTGAAGTGCCATGTCAACATGTTTTTTCAAACAACTCCAGGGATAGCGGCTCAACCACTTCCCTGGGCAGTTTGTTCCAGTGCCTCACCACTCTTTTTCCTAATATCCAATCTAAACCTCCACTGGTACAACTTGATGCCCTAAGAGGTGATGGGGGTGTCTCCTCAGACACTGAGATCTCAAGTACATCCCAAAACTAAGCTGGTATTTGTTCTAGCTCGGCTGTAGCTCCAGCCCTGGTACCTGCTTTGTACTATGGAGTGATGTATGATGCTGGGAATTGTGCAGACCTCCCCAGCTCAAAATGGGCACAACTCTATACTCCTCTCGATTCAGTCATTCCTTCCCATGGGCACATGACAGAGGTTACCAAGATATCCTCCTGCTAAACGAAGGTTTTTAAGAAAACACTGAAACGCTCTTCAAGAACAGCAATGTGGGTTTGCCACCCCTCTGCCAACAGCATCCTGCAGAGCAGAAGCCAATAGCAAGAACACTTTGCCCAGCCCTGGCCTCAAAAATGTAACTCTAAGCTTCATTAATCACAGAGTTCCCACTGAAAGGAACACAGGAGATATCAAAATAGCTCATACGAGTGCTTTATCTAATCCAGCCCGCTGCTTGTTCATTAGCCTGTAGCAGATGGTTTGACAGAAGGTGCAAGAAATTCGTCAGTGGACAATTCTGGACTGGGAAAGTGTCTTTTTGGTTGTTGCATCTAGTTTGCTTGTATTTTGAAGCACAAGGATTTACAGCAGGAAAGACTTAAAAAATACTGAAGTAATTTATATATTGCATATAACATTTAAGCATCTAATCTTTTGTAGAAATATCAGCATCTCCTCATTATTCAGATATTTTTGTCAGTTCATTACATAAACTAATGACACAACATCTAAAAAGAACTTGATTACTTGAGGTTCTTTGACTTTATTACATGGCCTTTACTCTTCTGTCAAAAACAGTCGACAGAACACACAATTCCCTCTCCTCACAAAGGTTAGTATTCTGCATATAGTTCTAAGTGGAAGAAGTTGAAAAGTGCCAATCTTCTCAGTCTTGCTTTATATGGAAGGTTTTCCAAAGCTTATTTATCATTGTTGCTAGTCTCCAAGTTCTATTTCTGCTCTCTTTTTGGACAGCAAATGGCTGTACGTAAACAAAGATCTTAATGTCTTTGATGACAGCTAACTGGGTCAGGAAAAAAATAATTTAGACCCTATTTTATCCATTAAGCCATGACCACAGAGGAATATTTACTCTGATGTCAAAACAGTGTATATATATTTTATTTTATTCCTTTTGTTGAAGAAGTAGATCCTAATATCTCAACACTGAATTTCAAACAACACAAATTTAATCAGAATTTTAACCTACTATTACTGGAATAATTCCACAGCCTCCCAAACTATATCACAGAATCACAGAATGTCAGGGGTTGGAAAGGATCCTGAAAGATCATCTAGTGCAACCCCGTCTGCCAGAGCAGGATCGCCTACAGTAGGTCATATAGGAATGTGTCCAGATAGAGCACATCCACTGCACGGCCACCATCCATCCACCTCGTTATGTCCTCATAAAAGGCTGTCAGGTTGGTCAAACATGACTTCCCCTTGGCAAAGCCATGCTGACTGCTCCTGATGACCCTCTTATTCTTGATATGCCCAGAGACAGCACGAAGGATAAGATGTTCCATCACCTTTCCAGGGATGGAGGTGAGGCTGACTGGTCTGTAGTTACCCGGGTCCACCTTCTTGCATTTTTGAAGACTGGAGCGACATTGGCTTTCCTCCAGCTCTCAGGCCCCTCTCCCGTTCCCCATGACTTACCAAAGATGATGGAGAGTGGCCTAGCGATGACTCCTGCCAGCTCCCTCAGCACCTGTGGGTGCATCCCATCAGGGTCCAGGGATTTATGGACATTCAGGTTGGCTAACTGATCCCTAACCCCATCGTCATTAACCAAGGCAAACTCCTCCTTTATCCTCTGGGGCCTCAGGGCTCTGAGGCTCCTGAGGACAGTCTCCAGCAGTGTAGACAGAGGCAAGGTTTAATTCCAAGGAGGCCTTAGTTTTCCTAGTTGCCTCCCGACACTCTCTGACCACAGTCTTACATTCCACCCAAGTGGCCAGCCCCTCCCTCCACTTGAGTTTGGCCAGCAGTTTCCTGTTTAACCATGTGAGTCTCCAGGCTCTCTTTCTTGATTTCCTACCTGTTGGGATGCACTGATTTTGAGCTTGGGAGAAATGGCCCTTGAATATTAACCAACTCTCTACCCTGTCCCATGGGGTCTCCCCTAGCAATTGCTTGAAAAGGCCAAAGTTGGCCCTTCTGAAGTCCAGAGTTGCGATCCTGCTTCATATTCTGTTTCTACCACGCAAGATCCTGAACTCCACCACCTCATGGTCACTGCAGCCAAGGCTGCAACCAGACCCTCCTTGTTAGTGAGTATAGGATCCAGCAGTGCTCCTATCCTAGTTGGCTCCTTCACCATTTGCATCAAGAAGTTACCATCGATAACTGTATATAAACAACTACGTGCCACAGCAACACTCAAATATGGCTTACGTGGCATGTATCTATTCTTTCCCATCTCCGGGGGGGGGGGGGAAATAAAAAAACTAAGCCACCTATGCAATTTATTTAAATCTTTGAAAACAACACAAAGCTCAGCCATTTCTGCCTTTCCTTTACCTTTAAATAACAGCAAAAACAACAAGCAGTCATAATATTACAGATTGCTTCAGACATCAGTTGAATATTGCTGTTTCTCAGATGGATTCAGTGGCCTAAGTACAACCAGATTTTCATCACTCACAAATTGTTCAAGTCCTGGAGGGAGCACATGGATCCTGCCAAGGGACAGGGAAGGTAATCAGACTGTTCAAAGAAATGAGACTCACCTGTGAATAGCGGGACCATAGATACTGCTGCCATACACCTCAAAGCTAGGTGCTAGCTTGTGGATTGCTAGACCAGTATTATTAAGGGGAAAAAAAGACTCCACAGCAATGCTTACAAGGTGGGAGAAAGTAGTGGTAGGAAGAAGACAGAATAGAAACTACTTTAAAGGCAATGAAAAAAGTAGTTACAGCAACCTTCCCTTCCCACGGTTTCCCTTCACCAATAACTTTGGCCTTAGGAACCAAGCCAATCTTAGTCTTTTCCATTTTTAGTATTAACAATGCAAAAACCAAAAGCACACTGAAACTCTTTAAATATGCTTATAAATTTCAATTGTAAATTCACTCAAAAACATCAGTGGACAGTTGGCAAAGGCCAGTCATGCTATCATCCTAAGTACCTGTATTTACAGAGAACTATGTGCACTCTGCATCAGTCAGAGATAAGAACGTGTTCTTGACTGTTCCTTTTGGCCTCATATTTGTGTAATGGTGTAATGAAATCTAAGAAGCTAATAAAAAAAATTAGCTTGACATGAAATAGAATAATACACTCTTTTGAAGAGTGCATTCGAATCAGTGCACACAAGAGCTAGATGCTGGACTTCAACCAGGACATTGCTGATTTTCAAAAGGCTTTACCTGCCTTCATTTCTCTTCTCCCATAAATGGTAATTTCTCTCCTTCCATCCTTTGCTACACTTTTTAATGTATATATTTTTGAATGTAAATTTAGAAATTAGGTTTATTTTTGCAGTCTTTGCTTTTCCTTCTGTCTCTCTCTTCGGAATTTCACTTCTCATCTCCTGCTGATCCAGTGAGACTAAACTGTTGAGAACATACAGCACGTCAATACCAACAGCACACTTCTGGGTGCTACAAGATTTAATTGTGATTAATCATTATTGACAGAAAGCAGTTTTCTGTTCCTCCTTCTGCAATCAAAAGAAACAGCATAATGATTTTCATTTGTTATGGGACAATTTCCTATTTGCATGGTGTGGATTAACTTCAAGATGACTTCTGTAACAGGACAGGCAAGATTGCTAAATGACACTGCAATGGACCAGGACTGAAATAATATATCATAAATACCATCTCTACTTACACCAAGTCAGACATCATGTTGGGGTATGTGACTCCACAAGTATTTTTAACAGGAGGAGCAGGAGCTTTACATTTGCAGTATATGTTATAGCTATTCTTCCTGAGAGATGTCCCAATCATACATGTGACTCTGCACTCCCTATACAAACTCTTGCAAGGATATTCTGGATACTAAGCTGTAAGATACACACTCATCAAAATTCTTGCCTGAATAAATTGTAGCTATTATTGCTTTCAAAATATCCATGAAAACTTAGAATTTATGATTTTTTTTTAATATGGGTCTGATACTTTATTGAAAATAAAATAGTATTTTTAGGAGACTCCTGCTGACACTACGCATCCCAAGAAATATTATCTGATTTTAGCACGTTTTAAACGTCTCATACACAAACAATTTTCTTCTGAGATATGTATCGCTTTAAGGAGAACATCAGAATCCCAAGTGCTGCAGAATAATTAAAATACAGATTTCGGGTCTCTTTTGCTAAAGCTAAGAGGCTTATGTGATCACGAGGTCTGTGAACATCTCCCTCTTGCCTCCTCACAATATTTTTCAACCGCCTGGCAGATTATTACTGATTTTTGACAGGATGGAAACCTTAAAGGTAGTTAAATTGTCACTTGCTTTATGGAAACAGATGGCCAAGTGAAGAATAAGCTTCTGATGAACAGCTCCAATAAATGCCTTGAATGAGATAAAGGCTCGAGTATGGATTCACATCGTATTATACATTAGCAGAACACACACGGAGAGAAAATTTACCACGCCTTCTGCAGACTAAAACCATTGATCATAATCATCAGATGAACCGTAAGACAAACACTCATAAGAAAATGAGCTTTGTTAGCTCCAGACTTCACGGGAGGGCAGGCTTGCTGTTAATGATAATCACAGTTAATCAAGAGACAGAAGAAACGGGCAAATACAATAAGAGACTTGCAATCACAGTATTTTAAATTTTAAATCTTCTAACAAAGATTATCTAATGCAGTTTTTAATAGCCAAAACAACCCCTCTCTCAGAGTATGTGTTGCTACAAATATCTCAAATGGGCACTGCATACAACTTTTTATGTATATAAAATGCAGAATTTTAAGGTACTGAAAATGTTCACTTAATAACAACCAAGTTGAAACTGCATCTATAGACCAATTTCAGAACAAATTCTGATTAAGTTAATGCATACAGTTTTTCTTCTAACTTATTTCAAAACTATCACACTGGGGGAGGGGTAGGGGAAAAAAAAAAGGAGAAATTGATAAATTCTATGAAGTCTGTTAAAATTACTTGTTAAACAGAAATGTGTCGAAATACCCACTTAAGAAGAGTCTACGCTGCTATAGTACAATAAAAACAATCGTTACATTACTTGTTGCCTGTCATTTCACCCTCAGTGCCAACACACTACCTGCAGGATCATTCATGGTATTTCATCACATGCACGGAGGTTTTTGTCACGTTCTTGCCCAGCAGCAGTAAGGCTGTCACTCTCAACAAGTAAGCCTACTTCTACCCTACACCAGCTTGCTTTCTGGAAGCATCAGGCTGTATTTCCTTTACACTAAGTACAAAAGTACATGGCATTTTTTTTCCAAAGAACAACAGCATCTATTCAAATTATTTTTGCTTTTGCATAGAATCAGAATCTGAAAGAAAATATTAATAAAAAGGATGTAGTCGCTGATTTCATCCCTTAAAAACCCCCAGCCACTGTTGTCTTTACAACTTATCAAGTACACATCAGATGTTCAAAATGAAAGTCCTGCAGTGAACGAATGGAGGTGTTCTGTTCCCAGAAAAAGCCTTCCACCACCTGAGATAAAGACTCTTTTTCAGAGATCTATTGTGCCAAGACCCTATCTTTGAAACCCAATTCCTATCTAAATAAGAATACACCCAGTATTCAATTTGGAAAACATAAATTACCTGGTGAATGTTCTGTTGCCTTGCATATGGAAGCGTACAGAAAAATTCCAGTCTCACTCCAGAGAGGTGTTCTGGCACAGAATCCCACGTCAAGTATATATTCCCTGCCACAGCCGGTGTGGAGGCCTTGTGAGCTCTGCTCCAAGACAAACCACGTACTACGGTGCAAATAAAAACTAAATCTACATGCTAAAAATCACTCATTTACAACAACTGACATTTGTTTTTAAACTCCTTTCAAAGTATTCTAATTATGTGTGCTCTTAAGCAACTGAAGCATTGGCTAATATTTTATAGACATTAGTAACACTATTTGTGTTATCACGTGCTTTGTTCCAGCTCATTTAAAAATACGATGAGGGATTTATGAGAATCTTGTCCTAAAGTACACATTTTCAAGAACTCAGTCTTAAGTGTGAGGGTGAATGTACTCTACATTTTTATCGCTATGCTTTCAGACATTAACCTAAAACACCTAAGGAGATCTCTCATTTGACGTGGATAATGAATTAAAAAAAATAATAAAAGCTATGATTTTTACTATATTGGGAAAGAAAACTTCAATTGTCAGGGAGAGAAATCCAGGTTTTAAATTTAGTTCTCACCTCCTGTGACTGTAAAAATTCTCCTATCATCACCAAAAATTCTCCTATCGTTTCTCCAGCCTGACACTGCCATCTATAGCAGTCATCTGCTATAGGTGCTTGCAGCAACAATGCCATTCGCAGAGAACAGAACGAGCATCACAGTGTGAGCACAAAGTTTTCTGTGAATAATGGATTTGTATGATACATTAGTACAAATATTAGTGACCAAACACTTGAACTGGTGGAGCTTCCAGGGGATTAGCACAGCAGCCTACTGATTTCTAGTCTAGGAGAGGTAACCCTTGAGCAGGAGCCTTGGCACTTCTTTCAGAGCCAGTTTGGTATATATATGCAAATCATGGATTTCTTTCTAGAAGAAAGAAATGTACAGCCAAACACCTCATCCAGAATTTGAAGGAACGCTGATCTGGAAGTGCACTCTGTGAAATTTCAATCAAAGTTCAAACATGTAAGTCCTCAAATGGAGCCTGTCATGAAGCCTGTCACGAGCCTGTCAGGAGCTTGTGGAAGGTACTGCAGAATTTCACCAGCAAACTGTAAACCTTTCAAAAACTTCTACAGCGCTGCATGCAAAGACCATAAAATTCAGAAAAGTCAGCAAAAAATTCCTAAGCAATACCATAATGAAATCTATGCTTAGGTATTCACTGAATAATATTCACTGGTACCATTCTACCACACATTATTTTGACATGTACATAAATACATATTCAACACACCACACAACTTATTTTTACCAGAAGCCATCAACAGCAGGAATCAGCATTCAGAAGTGGACTCTAAGGATAAATGTGAGATGATAAGCATCCCACATTCAAGATGATACTGATACTGGAATTGAGCAACATTTAGAAATAGATTGCACTATAACGATGCTTTCCCACACACACACACACACTTTTAAGTCAAGCCTATAGCTCAGGAGACTCACGTTAAGTACAGATCAGGCTAGAAGGTCATTTCAGTCTTCTCTGTTGTTTGTTGATGCTGTTTAGATATAAAATACTTGAACACTAACTAGAACAGCTGTTGGAACACAAATTTCACAAGTTTCCCAAGTTTCCCAAAATAAAAGATCATTAGGTCTAATTCCCCAGGAGAAGCCAAAAGATGCACACCTGAGATCATCCTACAGACTGGTGATAACAGGATTCCCTGAGAAGCAGTTTCTGATCCAGACCTTGCTCCAACACAAACAGAAAAGGAATCTGCATCTGGGCAGGTTTCACACCCAGATGAGTGTTCTCACCGCTGCAGTTCAAAGTATGAGCATGTCGGCAGAAGCTGATGTCACATTAGCCCTAATAATTGAATCTGGTAGAAAACATTCAGTGAATTTGGCCTGAGTCTATAAACAGTCCAGCATCAAGCAAAGCAAACAAACCCCCTGCATGAACTAGCTGCCCACCCAATTAGCTACAGATCTAGACTGGCTACTTCTATCAGCAACAAGTATGTCCAAAATTATCATAATTGCATAACAACATCTGACAAGGCTATTCAACATTATTTGGGTTTTAAGCCAGTTCCATACGACAAAGCATCGGATTCACCCTGAACGTGGGATGCAAATTATCTCACGTTTGTTCTCACAATTCCTCTGAAGCATCTGGTATTAGTCATTGTCACGGACCCCATGTTTAATTTAGCACAGCCACTCCAACATTCAGTCCTCCAGGCCGTAAAACTGAAAGTGTCTGAGCTGCATTATGAAATTCTGTCCTACAACAATTAACAATAAAGCTAATGACAGCCTTTCTGTACACACAACGATAAGCAAACCATTCATGAGCCTAACAAGTGCATTTCCAGTTTTCTGTTCTTGTCCAAATTCGAGCTGAAATTTAATATATGAATCACTGCTATCCTGGTCTGCTCACAGACATGTGATGATCTCCCCTTCCAAGATTTTGATCTTAATAGTCCAAGAAAAACTCTTTCAACAACTATAGAAATCATTCTCAAATACTGTCAAATCAAATAAAGCTTTCACACCTACCCCCAAAACTTCAATTTTATAGAAACGTAATGTGTCATTAGTTTCTTTATTTTACCATAATGACATGCTACCAGGAGATTAATACAGACTGGGAAAAATATAAACAAAGCAGTCCACTTTTGAAGCAGAAAATATCATTTTAAAAGCCCTAAAATATTAGCAGTGATAAAATTTAGTATCTCAAATAAATAATCTAGAGTTCAGTGAGCCTGTAGGAGAGGTTTATACAGGTCAAGAACATCTAAGACTTAATGCAGGGATTACAGGACTATATAAAATAATAACCAACAAAACAACAAAAGCACATACATTTGATTTCTTCCTGAGTGGAAGCTCACTACAATTAATATAAGCCAATAAGCGTAACTGTCAGGTGTTCCCATCATTAGAAAATGGCAGATGCTATCTGGAAAAGTTAAATTATTGATCAAACTATTCCAAATATCATCAAATTCAGTGCAGTCAGCCATTCAAACGGCTTCTAATAAATTATTTGATATGGCTCTAATGGAAAGCATGAACTATTCAGAAGCATTTAAAATTAAGCAGCATCACACTAATGTTTCACACTAATGTTTATCCAGACACATCCAGAAGTGACATACTACGAACCACGTCATATTCTCCTGCTTTTGAAATATTATCAGCAACACTGAAGAATTTATACAAATTCAGTAACAAGTAATTTTGGCAGTCATGTGTCACGACGGAGAACATGCAGATTTTTATTCTGCACAGCCTAAAACCATCTTTTTTTCCTGCTGAACGAAGAAAAAGGTGTCCACATTATTTACCACATCAACAGTATCCTTAGGACCCACCAAGGCTTCTCCAGAGCCTTAAACAATGCCTGCACAGTGCAAAGGCAACTTCCCAGTAATAACAGGTTGCACTGTGTTATTCAAGGCACATCCCTTCCCAAGGAAAACCTAATTCAAGATTAAAGCCAAAAAACCTTTCCTTTTATTAAAACGGGTAGGCTTTTTGTCATTCCAAGAGACTAGGTGACACTGTTAATGGTGAAAGAACTCTACCAAAAGTTGGAAGCAAACCGTCTCAAATCCAGGTTAAGGAACACAAGGCCAATGGACAAACAGAGATGGGTAAATTATTAGAGGCATTTATTTGATTAAGAAAACAACAAATAGTCTTCATAATGCATTTATACATTTTAAATTAATATGCTAATCTGCTATTAACCACATTCAAATAAATGGGAAATATTAAACAAATGTTTGGGAAAAATAAATTCCCATAATAATAAAATCTAGCAATTATACTTAGCATGGAGTCACGAAAAAATCATCCCTTTGGTCCAAAAAACTAGCATAGTTTCTATCGGCTTCTAGAACCACAGATGAACACAGTTATGATCACCCACATGGATGTGAAGTGCACAGTGACAGGACAAGAGGAAACTGCCATTAGATTAAGAAAAGACAGAAAAAAAAAAAATCACCACAAAGGTGGTCAGGCACTGGCAACATCACAACCACAGGGACTGTGGAATCCCCATCCTTGAGGATACTCAAAAATCACCTGGACAAGGTGTGAGCAACCTTATCCAACTGCTCCGAGCGCAGAGGCAGGACTAGATGACATCCAGAGGTCCCTTCCAATCCAAAATACTCTATGATCGGATGCTTTTTCCTTAAAATTCCTTTCCCTATTGGAGACATTCTTTTCATTTACACAAGCCTCCCGTATATTCGTGATGGCTGTAAAATGAAAATCAGAATTCTCCTTTGTGAGCAATCACGACAAGTTCATTAACACAGACGATGTAAGAACACACACTGGGCACAATAAGACCTGTTTATTTTACGATAGTTGTGTCAACAGAATCAGCCAAGATACAGCAGCTAAACCAAAAGGAAATTATTAATTTACAAAATAACAAACACAACCGATCCTTGCAGCCCTTTATCCCTCCAGCCTCGCACCACCCATGCGTTGCAGAGAGAAGTGACAGGAGAAGAAAAGGAAGAAAAGAACGGGTCAAAAAAAGCTCAAAAAAGAGTTTTGCATCCCTGAGGTACATCATCAACCCTTTACATCTCAGGCTCAACACAGCCTGCGGAGGACAAAGCCATGAGCACCTTTGTTCACCTTGCTTACGGGGTGACCTTAACCGAGACAGAGCAAAAGCATCCCGAGCACACCTGTGGATTATTAAACCCCTCCCCACGTCCGCCCGCCACAACTGGGTTTTCCTCTAAAAAAAAAAAAAAAGCCTTTTTTATTTATTTTTACATACACCACGAGGCCTCCGCTTGCTTTCCCGCTCCTTAAATAAGAACCTGGCTATTTTTAAGGCGCATGGAGGCGGGAAGCACGGCTAAAAATAAAGTTTTGCTGGCGCTCGCCGGGCCAGTTTCTCTCCACACGCCCGTCACTGACCGGACAAGCCGCCTCGGACCCTCTCCCCGCCGTGGGGCCGCCTGAGGCGGCCCCGCGGCGGGGAGAGGGTCCGAGGCGGCTGGTGGGGCGGCGGCTTTTGTCTCCCATCGAGCGTCGAGCGAAGGCGGCGACCGGTCTCCGTGGAGGAGGCGAAGGGCGGGCGGGCGGCTGAGGGAAACAGGCGGACTGCTCCCCCTCACCTCACCGGCATCCCCCGAAACTTTCTTCCGGAAGAGGCGCCGCCGCAAACCGGCCCCCCTCAGCCCCCCCCCGCCCGGCAGCTGCTCGGTTGTCTCCGCCTCTCGTTAAACCGAGGCCGAGCGCCGCCTCTCCCGGCTTCCAACCTCCCGCCATCCGCGCCTCAGCCGCCCGCTCGCCTCCCCATCGGCGGCCGCCGCCCGGCCGCTCGCTCGCTCGCTCACTCACCCGCGCCTGGCGAGCGCAGCCACCGGCGCCTCCTTCCCTCGCTCCCTCCCTCCTGTCAAGTTGAGCCCGGCCTCCCTCCGCCCGACCCCTCCTTCGCCATCCGGAGCCGCCGCCGCCGCAGGCCCTCCCTCAGCGCCGCCTGGCACCGCCCCGCTCTCACCTGGGTCCTGCTGCCGCCGCCGCCGCCGCGGAGCGGGGAGGGGGACGCGGAGGACGGAGAAGGCGGAGGCGACTCCGGGAGGTCCCAGTGTGCGGCGAATTCGCGCCGCCCTGCCTGGAGATCTCTGCGTGGGGCCGAAGCGGGTGGCTCCTCCCCGCAGAGACGCCCCGAGAGGCGGCCGCGCGGGCAGGGCCGTGCGGGGCGTGAGGCGGGCATGGCGGGCGCGGCAGCGTTCGGCCCCTCAGGGAAACACGGGGCGAGCCGGGCGTCACGGCCCCGGGAGAGCCCACCGGGCTCCCGGCGCTGCGCGGGGTGGGCTGGCAGGAGGCCTCCGCGCTGCGGGGCGGGGCAGGGCCGGGTTGTGGGGCTGCGGAGCGCAGCTTTCAGCGGCGGGGGAAGCCGAGGAGCGGGCGAGGCGGCCGGGGAAGGCTTGGAAACCGTCTCGGCGCTGCGTTAGACGGTCCCAGCGCTGGTCGTCGGGAGAACGGGCGGCCGGCGTCCCGGGTCAGATAACCCGGCTCCGGAGGGGGGATGCTCTGTGTGCGAAACAGGAGCATGAAGAGTCTCGAAGGGTGTAAAATAAGCGATTTTTCAGGGAAACGGACAGTGCCGGTAGTACCCGACAGCGAGGAGGTCTTCAACTAAAATTCCAGTTGGGGTCTAAAACGAGTCAGAAGGGTTAAGTGAAAGGAGAAAAAGGAGAAGCTGCGATGGGTGCCCTGCTCTGTGTTCGGAAAGGAGCAGGGACGGTTCTGCTGCTGAGGGGCTGCCCAGTGAGACTGCTCCATCGGCTGCCAGCGAGCACCCCTTAAAGGGCTGGTTTTGTTAAGTTGCCCTGTGAGGTGGCTTGCGAGGTGACAGTACGTTTGAAAGGAGTCAGCCAGGAAAGACTTAAACCTGGTCATAGAATTGTAGAATGAGTTGGGCTCAAGGGACCTCTAAAGGTCGTCTAGACCAACCCCCCGACAGTGAGCAGGGACATCTTTAACTACATCAGGTTGCTTTAGAGAGTTTTCAAAACTGAGGAACAGTGCTAGGAACACAGGCAAGTTGTGAGAAGGTTGTTCTTATGAGGATGAATATGTTGGCTTCAAAAATAAAAAGATTGTCACCTGTAAGATACTGAGATATATACCACCTTCTACTGAGCTTCAGGTAAATAGGCTTGAAAAGGAGCTTGGTGTCTCTTTCCTATGAGAAATACGCTGTTCCTTAAACAGCATAGCTGATGAGGCCTAATTTCATAGGGAGGAATGTTCTTTCTCCCCATATGCTTCCACAGTCTTCTCCGTCTCCCCTCCTGCCAAAGTCACCTGTAGTTCTTTATTTGTCTGCTGCGTGTATGCTGGGCTGGCATCCATATGCAGAGCTGCCACTTGAGACATGTCGTTAATCTTTCCAAATTAATAAGAGGCTCAAGGAAAACTGTGAAATTAGTGGTGACGTTAATTAGTGGAGAGACTAATTGGGGTGTCTCTTCTTTCTGAATTGTCATGAAATTTCAAAGAATAAAGTGTCTTTAAGGCTTGTAACCCAATTCTCCACTTAACCTGTCAAACTGGCAAAGGTTTCAAAATTTGTAAGGGGCATGTGCTCACAGACAAAAGGACAGAATAACAAAAGAGTCACATAAGCCCCGCATCATTTAGGCTTGATTCCAGGCTAACACCGAACCATAAATGACTCATGTTATTTTGTCATCCATTTTAAACCATATACTGTTACAGTTAGACACCTCTGTGGCAACTAAATTATTGTGTGGCATAAAATATGTGTTCATGTAATGCATAGCAATTAGTTTTGGAAATTAAAACTCCTGAGTCTCAGAGGGTACTTAGGAATGGGAATTGTTTGTCCACAAGGATGTATCTAAAAGGGTGTCACAGGCGGTTGAAAAAGTAGGTATTGTTCTGTGTATGCATCATCCATACACCATCTGTGCTGCACATTAGCACCAGGCAGCACAGACCCATTAGGGGAGAGTTGGGTAATAGACCTCTGCCTGCCTTTTAGTGCTGCTTGGTGTTCTGCAACACGAGCTCTTAAATATTTTGGGTCGATGTCGGAGTGTTCAGAGTGAGGGTGTAAAAGACAGTGATTTCTGCATCATGAGCTAATTCAGTGCTTCAGCCTTCCCTAAAATCTTATCTTTGATATTCTGTAGAAAAAACACATGATAAATACTTATACCTGAGAGCTGGTATTCCCTGTACTGTGCATTTGTGTTTACTGTTCCCTTTTCCCAGTTAGCCAGAGTCATGGTGTTCCTCACTGCATCCCTCTACTCTGCAGGGGAAATCAGTTGTTTGTTTTGGTCTGGAGCCATTTCACCTCCCTAGACCTATATCTTGAGGATTATTTTATGAGAAGAATCTTCATTTTAGACTTTGACCTTTATAACAATTAATTAATGAAGATAAGGTGTAATAAGCAGAAATGGGTGCATATTCCGAGGAGATACACAAAAAGCATTGTCATTATCTCTAGCACCTGCAATGTGCCATCCAGCTGTGCCATCCAGTAAGTTAAGACTAAGCTCTTGGAAAGCATCTTGGAATTTTGTAGGGGTGTGAGGTTGCACAAGAACCCCAATTAAATCTCTACATACAACTTTCAAAAGACACTGGGATCAAAGAATTTAAGGGCTATACACACAATATTCATCTCTGAGAGTGAGCAGTGTGGCAAGGAGGTTAAATCTTGGCTGATTCCCTAGAGTACAGTAAACAGTGTAGCTGAGCTGCTAAGGGACTGATTGTGATTGTACACGCTGGGACAAAATTTCTACCATTCAGGGGAAAAAAGAGGAGCAGAGGGGAAATTGTGACTTAGGAATGATTTGAGGGGACCCCCTTATCCCCAGGGCAACTAAGTTTTTAATTACATGTAACTAGGATTGCTCTTAAAGCCACAGATGAGACTAAATCCGGTTTTCTAATGTTTGTAGAAATCGATTTTGAGAACTGGTGACTTCTTGTAGAAGGGCAGCTCTACCACACCTGTCCCTTGGGTGTGGAAGGAGTGGGCTATGCCAACATAATGCTTTATTTGTCTACTACTCTTTGAAATACTTGAGAGACTGAAACCCATTATGTCCTATATCCCTGTGTCCAGCACTTGACGAATACTAGAGGTAGACACAAATAGGGAGTTGACTATCATCTATCTATTCAGTAATTTGTTAAACTGTGAATCAAAACCTTACTAGAACAAGCTGCTAGGAGGCAAGAGCAATCTAAGCTGAAGCAGAAAAAGTGAATTAAGAGGAACATGATGTCGAAGGAGTGTGTAATGAGGAAAGGCTATAGAGTGTTGACATACAAGCTTCATATAAAAGTGAGTGAAATTAAGGGGAAAAAGTGTTGAAGAGCAGGACGAGTGTTAGAAGTGAGAAAACGGTGCTTAAACAAATGGGAACAGGAGGCTGGTTTGGGAAGAGATTGAAATGATACAGAGGATGAAGGGAGAGAAGTAGACTGTGAAAAAGAGTGTAGGGGGAAGAAAAGGAATAAAAATGTGTTGAAAGAGACAATGAAGGAATGTAAACAAAAAAGTATTATGGGGGAATACAGGGGGAAAGTATTGTGTGACTGAATGTGGGGAGTAGGACAACAGGGTTAGAAGTGGAAAGCTGAAGGACTTTGTAAAGGAGACAAGCTGGTGTGGAGGAAATAATTGAACTGGAATCTGAGCAGGAAAGGTCACAGCGTGGAAGAGGAAGGGAATGCATTATCTGAACTCTTTGGGCCTTATTCTCTGTTATTTGTCTAATGACAGTGGCAGCTCTTGATAATAGTATTTAAATTCCTTGCAAGCAAATTAGAATACCTGTGCTCTTACAAGTATACTGCAGCTTGATTTTCCAAGCTGAAATGATTACTCACAAGGCGTGCAGGCTGGCTGAAGGTCTGGGAGCTGGGCTGTCATTTAATAAAGCAGCCAGTACACTTTTAAAGATCACACGGTTTGTCTGGAAGCTCCCTGTAAATCTCAGTATATTTTAGAGTAGGTAGTTGTGATTTTTTACCGTTTTATCTCTGCGTCTCTCGGCTTTAAAAATGCCTATTTTGATGACTTAACAGGTGTTCAAAAGCCACACACAACATAAATTTTGTAGCACAACTTTTAATGGGAAGGAATTTTGCACGCTGACAAAAAGAGAGCGATATACTATGGTGGTTTGGGTTCCTTTGGTTTCATCCTTTCTCAGTTTCCAAGGAAACATGCTTGAAATGAATGTCTGGAAAAATTATTTGGAGTTGCAAGTGATAATTTATCAGTTTGATGAAATTAATAACAAACAGTTTTCCTAGTTTGGGCATTTTGGTACACTTCAGTGGGTTGAACCTGGCTGGATGTCAGGTGCCTGCCAAAGCCACTTTATCGTTCACCTTTTCGGCTGGACAGGGGACAAAAAGTATAATGAAAGGCTCATGGGTTGAGATAAGGACAGGGAGAAGTCAGTCAGCGATTACTGTCATGGACAAAACAGACTTGACTTGAGAAAAATAATCTGATTTATTGCCAACCAAATCAGAGTAGGATAACAAGAAATAAAACCAAATCTTAAAACAATTTCCCCCTCACCCTTCCCTTCTTCCTGGGCTTAACTTTACTCCTAATTTTTCTAGCTCCTCCCCCTCTAGCAGGGCAGGGAGGCGGGGAATGGGGGTTGTGGTCAGTTATCACATGTTGTCTCTGCTGCTCTTTCCTCCTCAGTGGGAGGACTCCTCACACTCTTCCCCTGCTCCAGCATGGCATCCCTCCAAGGGGAGACATTTCTTCATGAACTTGTCCAGTATGAGTTCTTCCCATGGGCTACAGTTCTTCATGAACTGCTCCAGCATGGGTCCTTCCCATGGATGCAGTCCTTCAGGAGAAGACTGCTCCAGCGTGGGTCCCCCTGTGGGGTCATAAGTCCTGCCAGCAAACTGTTCTGATGTGGGCTCCTCTCTCCATGGATCCATAGGTCCTGCCAGGAGCCTGCTGCAGCGCGGTCTTCTCAGAGGGTCACAGCCTCCTTCGGGTACCCACCTGCTCCACTTTCGGCTCCTCCATGGGCAGCACGTGGACATCTGCTCCACTGTTAACCTTCATGGGCTGCAGGGGAACAGCCTGCTTCATGGTGGTCTTCATCATGGGCTACAGGGGAATCTGCTCCAATGCCTGGAGCGCCTCCTCCTGCTTCTTCCTCACTGGCGTTGGTGCCTGCAGAGTTGTTTCACATATTCTCATTCTTCTGGCTGATGCTGGTCTTGCGCAGTGTTTTCTCTCCTTAAATATGTCATCCCAGAGGTGCTATTGCCGTCACTAATGGGCTCAGCCTTGGCCAGTGGCCAGTCTGTCTTGTAGCTGGCTGGCACTGACTCCATTGACATGGGGGAACCTACTAGCAGTTTCTTAAAGAAGTCATCCCTGTAGCCCCCCCATTACCAAAACCTTGCCACACAAACACAAGACACCTAAGAGTAGAATTGTTATATGGTCTTCAGGCAGAGAGAGCAAGTCTTATAGTGGCTAACATGGCTTGAAGTCCCCAACTTTTCTGCTTATTCCTACTTCCTCAGTTAATGGTCTACCAACAATGAAGAACAAGGGAAACATTCAGAAGATTTCAAAATTATCAAGTTCAGGGGATGTGATATGACAACAGGGAGAAGGCATTTAAGCACCTTTCTGCTTGACTCTTCCCTGCTTGACTCTTCCGCTGTTGCATTACATTTATTTACACTTTGGTAGCATTCAAAGGTCAACTCTTTTTTGCTAAATTGTGACAAGTTCTTTCAAATACATGATTTTGCAAACTTCCTATGTTAACAAATGCTACATTAGCAGAGAGATAAAAGAGGATGTTGTTATTGCTAAGAGCTGACACTTCCTTCCTCTCCTGACATTGAGAACTATTTTTAAGTAAAGTGTAAATATCTAAAATTACATCATTTTGTATTAGGCAGAGCTTCCCCATTTCTTCTAATCAGACAATCCATGAAATTCCTATTTCCATTCGCTGAGGGCCAAGATCATGGAAATGACATTCTCAAATGCAGTCTCAGTTATTTCCAGTGACTGGAATGGATCTTACCTGTAAAAAATTTGCATTTCCTTTGCAGAGTCTTTGTCTAAAAGTATCTTATTCCAACAGTGAGATTTCAGGCAGGACGTTGACAACTACTATTTTTACTACCTGACTTCTGCCAGTTTCTGTTAGGTGAGCTGAACGTGGACAGATTGACTGGGAGGTGGTGGTGGAGCTGCCTTGTGCATCTGTCAGAAGTGAGGAGCCGGGGCACGCTTGATGATTTCAAAACACCACCTGCAAAGCGTGCCACATGGAGGTTCATCTTTTGGGGAATAATGGGAGAAGTGCCTTTTGATAACAGCCTTCATCATTTCATGGAGCAAGGCACTGTCCTGAGGTCCTTGCATTGACCATCTCTGGGTTGTCTACGCAGCCTTCAGATGCCTTCCCCAAACTCTGCTTGCTATGCACTTGCATCTAAATTATACTGATTTTCCTGGCAGGAGAACCAAAAGGTAGAAATTGGTTGTGAAAGCCCAGATAAATAAAACTGTGATGCTTTGTCCCCTCTAAAGTACTCAAGTGTACAGTACAGTTCTCTGTGGCTTCTTGCCTTTCATTTTTACCAGTGCAATGAGGGTGCAGAAAGGTGATGTTTTATGACACTTTGCACAAGCGGCTTCTCTAACAGCATGATTTGATGCAGAGCAATTGTGAACAGGGTCATAGCTGATTGGGAAATAAGCCTTAATGAAGTAATTATACTGGTTTAACAGGAACTGCAATACTAGACCAAGCACTGAAATTATATTCCCTGTGTTAGAACATTTCACGAAGCATAAGGAAGGAGATGTGACTCACTAAATATGTACTGCACCAGCTTCACCTGTGTGCTCCTTCCCTGATCTGCACTGGTGAGTGACATAGCCATGCCTTGAACAAGACATATCTAATTTTAGTTAGAATCTCACTTTAGTCTGCTTGCTTGGATTTGTGGGTAGCAGCATGACCAACGTAATGACATGGAAATACCCTGTGGCTTTCCTTGTTAAAATTTTGGAGACAACAGAGACCCTGATTTTAGAACTAAGACTTCTCATCATCACCTGGAGACTCTGTCAGGATTGGTGATCAGCTTGGTGTGTATTAACACGTAGGCTCTTTGAAACTTGTAGAGACAGCTGCTGTCTCTGACTCTTACTCTGTCTCAGTAGTGCGAGGGCTGGCTGGATATTACTGCATAATGAGTCAAATAGCAAATAAGAGACCTTTCTCACTTACAATTCACAGCATATACTACTTGTTTTTCATAGGTTTGACATCCGTGGATACTGCGCTTCTGCAAAGTGGGAGCTGAGACCTTTTTTGATGTATTAGTGACTTTGCTAGAAAATATAGGACTGAGGTGACATGCTGAGGTATGGGCTATTTGAGGAAGAGTGGTCAAGAAGGCAACTGAATGTGTGTGCCACTTGTGTAAAAGTAGTTCCCTTTGCTGCCTGAAGCCATCATCACATTTCTAGAAACTTAGAAAGAAAATAGATATAATTAGACCTTATTTTCATGCCTGTGCTTACATTCCAGGTGAGTTAAGCAACTGTCCCTTTGCTTACATTTTTTTTCTATTTATTATGAATGATGAAACCGTTTTGCCAATATAGTAAATAGTGAAGCAATAAGCAGGAGAGGCTTTTCACCTCAGACCAAAACACTTATCCCACTAAATCAGTTAGAGAAACAGGCGGAAGTTGGAAACGTAGCATAAAGTGGACAGACTTTGGCCCCATGTTCCTGATTTCTTTGAAATATGTTGGTTGCATGTGTCACAGGCATGTGCATGTACACATGCACAGGCACAGCCCCGTGTGTTTTCACCCTTTCTCTAGCGGCGCTGGCGGTGAGCTGTAACAGAGCGCCACATCCGCCTTGGCACTCTGGAGTCCCGTGGGCTTGAAGGAAGGTGAAGGCCGAGTACAGCCTGCTTCAGCAACTGTGTAGCCTTTGTTTCTCATTTATGTGGGTGAAAAATTAATTCTACAGCCCCCTCTGTCTTACTGCCCCTGTTTTTCTACATCCCTCTGGTGTAAAGGAATTATTTCCTTGCACAATACCTTTCAGTACAAAAGAGATAGCAGTGAACCTCACCTTTGCTAAGTGTGTGCTAGTGATTGCGAGTGCAAGGATGGAGCAGTACAAATCAGCAGGCAATGTTTTAACCTTTTGCAAACAGGTAAACACAGGCTTTGTGGACCTCTAGACTTAGAAATTGTCACAAATCTCTGTTTCTTCTTCCTTCAGGCCCAAACATGCAGCAGACATTTCTAGGCTTCCTTTCTGATGTCATTTAATTCTATACCTGAAGTCACCACACGATGCACGGGGCTGTAATAATCTCATGCTCTCTGTTGCTTGTGCTCATTGCACATAAATGCTGAGTGTGTCACCATCCTAAATTGAAACTGGTTATATTAGAGGCTCTGTTTTCTTATGCAATACAGTCTGTGCCATAGGAGTCACAGTTTATAGGGCTATGCACAGAAAATGTAAACCTAAAAGCTCGTGAGTGTGCTAAAACAGATTAAAAGCAATGTGTTGGGTTTTTTAAGTGACAGGGCAGTTTTCTTTGAACTTGTTTTGTTTATGAGATAAAATTAATACTTAACAATAGTTACTTTTTTAATTTCAGAACCTCCTTAAAGAAGAAGTTTAAGTTGTCCTTGTTTTCTCAGTAGACACTCTGGGTGGGATTCAGCTGTCTCAGCACAGAGCTCTGGTGCTCTTTGAGAAGCCCTGGAGCAGCTAAGACCTCTGTGTGGGGTGGGCAGATATAGGTGAGGACCTGTGGAGATGCCTGCTCTCCCACAGCCTGTACCTAGGCTTCTCAAATGGCACTAGACACCTGTGTTTAGACAGCTGCATTTCCCCGTTTCTGGCTAGACCTTGCTTGGCATAGTTCTCCTGGCACACATGTCCAGGCTTTAGAAGTCCTAATGCCAATTTGGGGTTTAATTTTAGTGGGAGTTTGCTCAGCAGCATATAGAGGTTCCATTGTTGTCCATTGCCATCCTCTTTTCAAATGACTACCAGTTCAATGTCTGTCTGAGAAAAATAAGTGTGTAAGGGAAGGATCTGAATCTTTAACATTAGGAATTTTGTTTAATTTAAGGGTTTTGTCCAGAGCTGCGCCCTTAATAAGCAAATATTTAAATCCAGGTTAAAATTTAATTTGTATGACTGAAAATTCAGACTTACTTCATTAATCTCAGAAGCGTCATTTCAGATATTCAGCAATATGAGTGCATGCAGAATTATACATAAATTTATACTGCATTCAGGGTACAATAATATTCCTGTATAAACACGTAATTTAATCTCTGATTTATGCCCTCTGTCTTATTGATAACAATAAATGATTCTGCTGTCAGAAGTAACTATATTATTAAAATTTGTGATCCATTGTTTTTGTGTTGTGGTATCCTTTCAAGAACTGGTTATTTTATGCCCCCTTGTATTCAAGTTCATTTGACAACATACTTACCATTGCATTAATATAATTCTCCATTTCTAGTAGAAATGTGGAACAAATTTTGGGATACCCTGAGGTGCCTGATTGCAGTAGAGCCATGAAAGGTGTTTGCAAGTGCATCTAGTCCCTATCTCAAAGGACTAAGAAGCAGAATTCACCAAAGACTGACACCTGGTTTTACAATCAGGGTGAACTGATCAACTGATCTATTTGTTTGCTGCTGACAAAAGGAAAAAGACTCTCTCTCACTCCCCATTTTTCTCCTCTTCAAGCTCCTGCTTGCATATTTCGGTTACAACTGATAGGATAAGAGAAAATGACCTCAAGTTACACCAGGGGAGATTAAGGTTAGACCTTAGGAAAAACTTCTGCACTGAAAGGGCCATCAAAGACTGGAACAGGTTGCCCAGAGAAGTGGTTGAACCACCATCCTTAGATGTATTTAAAAGCCATCTAGATATGGTGCTCAGGGACATGGTTTAGAAGGGGCCATGGTAGAGTTAGATAATGGTTAGACTTGATCTTAGAGGTCAGTTCCAATCAAAATGATTCTATGATTCTTATGCCAGCTCTGATACTCACAGAACTCTGCACAAGCTCATGTAATTCACCAACTTGATAGAAAACTAGTCTGTAAAAAAAAAAAAAAGTCATTTTCTGATGTGTTAATTCAGATTGGTTCCCCAAAAGGTGGGACAAATGCCAAAGCTAATACAAGAGAAGCGAGGCCATGTAGTTGGGCCTTGAAGAAGGGCAGAGAAAGAAGAGTGGGGAAACAGTGGGAGCAATACATTCCACTTTGTTAAATCACAATCAGGTCACCTGCTTGTATGACCACAGCCGGAATTCGTGACTGGAAATGTACTTGGAAATGGGGTTATCGCTGTTACCCTTAGCTCAGTAGATCTCATGGCCAAAATACTTGCTGGGTCATAGATTTAATGAGGTTAATGTTGATCTCTGCAGAGCCACATCCCCTAAAGGAGACAGTTAGGTATATATTGGCAGTGTTAGGATAACAATTGGACTTGATTATTTTAAAGGTCTTTTCCAGCCTAAAAAATTCTATGATTCTATGATTTGGTGAGATTTCATGTGGTCACTGCTGTATTAACAAAATTATGAGATACCAATTCTTATGCCAGCCTCTATGCCAGCAGACTTGCTGCTTTTGGTCCTAGTTTGTTTGCATTTACCTGTCACTTCCATATAGATTGCCAGGTGCCAGCCTTGTTGCATAATGCAACTTTTTGGTGTGATTGATTCACCTTTTTCCTGCCAAAAAACCAAGGCTAGCACTTTGACCAACTGAAGGGGTATTTCGGAGCTCAGGCTGAAGATATGAATATAGGTTTTCTGTACACAAAATACCTGCTTTTTAAAAAAGAAGGCAGCACACAAACATGTCACGCACCAAAATGTTTCTGGGCACTGAAAACCTGGGGAAAGGTATGATGCTTTAAACAGATCAGTAATTAAGAGATATACTGCTCATAAATCTTCCTAATTGCAGGAGACACTTAGGCAAATACATTCCATACATGATTTTAAGGTCTTGTCATTATAAAAAATCCAGAATTTTATGTATCTGAGAGCAAGGTCTGGGTCTAAAAGGTCCGAACATAAGTGTGATCAGTTTAGCGCCCTCAGGAAAATCAAGGATGAGTCAATTCTAAAGGGATTTCAAACGGTGGTGCCAGAAAGTCTAGATAGTTCAAAGCAGAAATGTAGAAAGCTAAATTTACAAGTGTCGAGGGTTTTTTTATATGCCAGAATGCTAAGACTGAAAGTCCTTTTATGTTAGATTATAAACTGCTTACTGGTGACACTATAACTTTAAGCATATTCATAGTTTAAATATTTGTGAAAATGCTAATAAGGACACCTATCTTTCCCCCATTTTATTTCTTTTTGATTTTACTTCTGAAACCGTGAGCAATATTCCTTTGAGATACCAAGATGCTGGCTCACAAAATATTGTGACCCAGTTCTGAGTCCACTTTTCTAAAGAACTTGATTTGCCTCCTGACAGTGACTGAGGACACGGATTTGGAAACAAAGTTTTTAAAATTTCTTTTGTTAATCATTTAATAAATTAGGAGGGAATTAACTACTTGCTTGTGGTGGCTTCACAAATAATTCCACAATTTCTCAAAAGCTGAATGTAACCTAAGAAAAAACTAAAAGCTTCTGTATGTTTGCTAAATTAACATGCCATAAGGTGCAGTTTTCTGGGCTGTTTTTAAAGAAAACCAAGATGCTTTTTAAAATCTTTTCATAACTTTTACTTTAAGGCTTCTGAGCTGAACTGTACTTTCAATGATTTGTGGTTTAGTAGAAGCCCAGGAGTATATACTTACCTTTTTGAAGATCCTGTTAGCTGTCTTGTCATTAGAAAATGTAATTATGAATATTGATGAACAGTACATACTAAAATGTGTTCAGTGAGTGATCTCAGCTCCTGTATTTGGACATTCCTCTGCTGGGATAAAATTTCTTTCATGCTGGGTGGAGCTGATTTTAGGGAGCTGATTTTAGAGAGCTGAGAACCAATTTTATGGTAGAGAGCAACAGAAGGATATTTCCTTATTTGTCTGTTTTCATACCCAAGGTGCACAGCTGAATCAAGGAGGGGAAATAGTAACAGAAATGCCACAGATATTTCAGTTAAAACACTTCTGCCTTGTGCCATCAAGAGCCACACTTCTGGGTCTGTGTCTCTTCTGGATTTCTCATAGCATCTCACAGGTGAAGAGCCTTGGTCCCACCTCATCCTCTTCATCCGGGAAACTATATCCCATCAAGGATCACCCAATGTCCAGAAGTGAAGCTGAGGGACTGCTTACCTTTGAATAAGTATTTTATAATAGAAAAAGTGTTAGAAAACATTTGCATGATCTGGCAAAGAGCACTTTACGCTGACATAATCCTCTCAGTAACTGTTAGGGTGAAAAGAGAATTGTCTTCTGAATGGTTATGTATTTCTGAGATTTATGGCGTTAGTGCTTTTTGCTGTCACAATAGATGCTGCGTACATTTTAGTTTCATCTTGTCTCGATACTGCTCATATGGTTTAATACTGCCTGTGTTGAAAAGCAAGGCAGCAAGGAGTCCCTGGATAGGTAGATTTTTTATGGCCAACACAGTCCTGTGAGGAGAGGTCAGATGTAGCAAAGCTACCCTGAACCCTGGAGGTCCTTAGGGATGTCATGCTGTGGGCACAGCTCTGCTGCCCTTTAAATAGATACAGCCTGAGCTCTCCTTGCTGTGTGACCAACTGCTGCTGATAGATTGAAAACTATTAAAGCCTTACAGACTGTGTCTGCAGTCTTGTTATACTGCTTGTGCCACTTCCCTGAATAACAAATTCCCTGCCTCTTCTCTTTGCCTAGTAGCCCTCTGACAACCCATCCCAAAGCACTGGGAAACACCTGACCCTAAAATTGTGACGGGTGTCAGTTTTGGTGATGTTACTCATCGGTTATTTTATGCATCTGGTGTTGCAGGATGACAGATGGTGCTTCGTCCAGTGCCTGGAGCTGTTTGAAGCACCCAGCTGTCCTCTTGCCCTTTTCTTAGTTTCATGGGTGTGTCACATGAGGACCGCTAGGATCAACATGGATGCTGAGAGAGTGCAGCAAGAGCAGTTCCTTCCCTAGAGCTGTATGGTGGGATCCCAGGGTGTGATGAGGGAGGTGTGAGTTAGAGCCAAGGTCAGCAGTGACATGTTATGGATGCCACAAACACCGATGACAGATATTTAGTGCAGGAGGGCCTCTCAAGAAGCACATGGTAGATTTTCTCCGGGCGGTCAACATGGAGAAGCTTGAAGAAGCCTTAGAGGTGTGGTCTCCGGGAGTATACGAGAGTCATTAATTGTTAAGTGGAAATCAAATCCAAGAACTGCTGTTATTTTTACCGGTGATGTCGTGAAGACCAAAAGTATCTCTAGTAAAAATGAACTTTCTTGAGACACCTTTTCCCTTGCAGTGAAAGTCTCCCACATGTTAGAAAAGTGATCAAAGAGCTAAAGGGCTGCCATGACTGTCTTGTTAATTCCTTTGTGCTGTGCTGCTTGGTGAACCTTTACAAATGAGATTATTTATTCTCCAATTCCTCCATTGTTATTCTCTTGCCCCTTTATGTGTGTGGTGGCAGAAGCAAAGCAAAAGTAACTGCAATGTCAGCTTCTGAAAAGCAGCATTTCATTCAGTTACACGATGTTATTATCAGTGCACAAAAAACAGAGCTGAAAAATAATACAGGAATAAAATGCAGATGGAGAAAAGACAGCAAGTGACAGGGAACATGAAAAGAAAAGGATAGCAAAACCTGAAAGAGGAGAGAATCTTATTTCTTCACATTAAACTCTTTAGTTTTCTGGTTTGTCTTGCTGAATTGTGATGAAATATATAGGGTCATTATGAGTATTACACTTAGGCTGTGCTGCATGAAGTGTGGGGCTGGTTGCAATCCCTGAAACTATTTTTAGGTGGAGGAAAAAATTCCAGAATATTTTTGGGGTTTGCTAACTTTTTCATGGAAGAAAGGATGTCAAGTAGGAGATGCTTGCAGTACTTGTACCTTTCCTTCTATTAGTGAGAGTCCAATTATAAACAAAGATATTAGATTAAACATTAATTTTCAACTAGTATGAACGATCAGAATTGCAAGATTTTACCTTATATGTGATGGCTATTTCAGTGCTTTGTTATTCTTACATTTTCAGACTGCAGAGCAAATAACATTGAAATGCTACTCATACCAATGAACACATCATCTTGTTTGACCTTTCAGAAACTATTGATATTATTGATTTCTAAACAGTAGAATAATAGGAGAAGGCAGCTCAAGCCGTGAGTATGTTTTGACGCAGCCTTTTTTTTAAGAATTCAGAGGATCTCTTTGGATACATGATTTATTTAAGGCATCTGTGTGCTTGAATGCAGAGATGTAGTTCAACATTCAGTCCACCATCGCCATCATCTATCATACTGAAGTACGTTTTATAGATTTATGCAGACAGGAAGGTGACTAACTTTACTTTCTGTTCCATTATTCATGTGTTGTCCTGAGGGGACCTTTGTTGATATTAGAGTGTGCCTCCTGAACAACCTTTGTTCAGAGTAGGAAAACTAAGCGGTTTTATCTCGAACAAACAATGAATAATGCACAATATTTTAGAACTATCCTAAGGGCACATACTTATTGTAAAACACTAAACATTGAAAACGCTGAATTGAAATGCCCATTGAAAATGGGTTTGGCAAGAGTTTTAAAATAAATCATCCTCTGGACATAGTTTAGTATCACTGCAGCCAGTCCTGTCTGATCCATTTTATCTTTCGAGTAGAGAAATAATGTAAAATATTACCATTTAAAAGATTTGGCTCTGAATTGGAGTACCTCCTCTTAGGATTTCCAAGGCTGAAGCATTTGTTGATCAGTCCTTCACCGATAAAAGGTACAGAGGAAGGTTCTGTGCTGCTGTCAGGCTCATAATAACCTTAAAAACCTTCCCTGCATTGCAGACAATTGAACCACACTTGGGATTTTCACTACTTGCCTTCAATTCCCGTTCCTGTGTTTCATTTGTCATTGATCATGTACTAGCTCTGAGGGACAAGAAATAATTTTATTCATCACTGTGTTCTGTCAGGAAATTGTGTTGTAAAGCCAACTGTTAGGTTTTTCCTGTTTGCTTGTTAAAGAGATCCCAGTAAAAACAGAGTGAAAACAACGCAATACAAAGGCAACTCTCCTAGTTCTTCATGGTCGGTGATTATATGAACAATATTTGTTCAGGCACAGCTGTTGATTCTGATCTTATTTTTTTTTTTAATTAAAAATTAGGCAAATATTCATGGAAATATTTATAAAGTATTTCAGTCAAGAGAGGGAAAAAAATTCCTACAAATCGTTTTACATCTCCCCAATATTTTACGTGCTAAGGAGCTGTGTAAGGTCATATGAGGGGATGTTTGTGAGGACTGGAAGAAAGAAGATGTCACTCATATTCAGGAAGGTCAAGAAAGAGGATCCAGAGAATGACAGGCCAGTCAGCTTCACCTTGATCCTTGGGAAGGTGATGGAGGAAATAATCCTACAAACCATTTCAAAACGTATGTTAAGGGCAAATAGATGACTGGAAGCAGTGAGCATGTCTGCATGAAAGGGGAATCATACCTGACCGATCTGATAGCCTTCTACAACGAGATGGCAGCCTTGATGGATAAAGGGAGAGGAGTGGATGCTGTTTATCTCAACTTTACTGACTCTTCTGACATTGTCTCCCATAATGTCCCATAGACAAACTGATGGAATATGAACCAGGTAAATTACTTACTTTAAGTAGTAATCTGTCGGAACACATTACCGGTGAATGTGGAAAAGTGTTTTGTCTTTTAAAATGAAGTTTGGGTGGACTTGCAAGGCTAGATAAAGATCAAGTTCTACTTTATCCCAAAGGTAAAGAACTAGTTTAACTGAAGATTTTGTCAAAGAGAGGAAAACAAATTGTGTCTGCATTATCTTAGGGGGGTACCCAGACTCGTGTATTCAAGACCAATTTCCCTTCCCACCTCTGCTTATTTTGCTGGTGCGCATGCTGATGTGTTGGGAGAGGGTGCAGGGGAAGAAAGTGCCACTCCAGGGCAGCCACATGAAATCTAGATGATAGGTAACTGGCAGAACCTCTGTTTGCAGAGACAGCATGTATTTTAGGTGGCAGAGCAGCCTCACTGGGGTGCTGCCCTCTGACTTCTGCTCCAGCATGCGACCATCCCTTCCGCAGTACTGACAGGGAGGCTGCTTTGCTCCTTCCCTGGCATGCCCATCCATCATGATAATCTGGCTATATCCAAAGTCTTGCTGTGTCTGAGGGGGGTCACTTCCTTTAACAATTACAGCAGCCAGAACCTGCTACACCTCCACAACTATGAGCAGAGAAACCACTGATACAAACTGGCAAGCTGCTATTGATCCTCTGGCCCCGGACACCTGCTGGTCACCAGACGTACGATAAACCCAGGAAGCTCCAGGGACTGTTCAGGCCAAGCAGGACAGTGTGTACCAAATGAAGGCACCCGGTGGGTTGGTCAGTACTAGAAAGCAGGTCAGCTGAAAGCACCTTCTGATATCTAAATGGAAATATAGATTTCTTCAGACAGAATCCCGTGCTGTGTGAATACTTGGGTCAAAACCTCACAGTTGGGCTCATTGCCACAGTACAATGACCTTACTATTGGACTTTCTGCTTTCTTGGTGGTTCAGATATATCCATCGTATTCCACAGTCTGGGTGGGCCTGAATCATATACTCAGTCTCATCATCTCAGCTGAGAATTGTTAACTTTTCAGGCTCCTCCTTATTTTCAGTGATATACCCATACACTGGGGTTTTTCCTCCCTTTTTAGATCTTCATCATGGCTCCAGACCCGTTTTGTTTGATGACATTTCAGAATGATTTATGAACTGGAGCTTCTAAAACATTTTCTCGAGTTCTCTTTATTAGATATTTTTTAAAAGTAGAAGTTTGCAGAAAGTTTTGCTTTACTAAGATTCTTCTATTTATAACAGGTAGGCAGCTCATATGCAATAAAGTCAAAATATAGCTAAGGTGGTTATGAAAACATAACTAATAACAGGGACTTGTTCTTCCAAGCAAGTGCCTCAGTCCCATAAATGCTCCCCCAAGTGTGTGCTTACCTATGCTACCCGGATGCCTATGCTTCATAAAACCTGGTGCTATGAAAACTGAATTGACTGCTTTCAAAGGTCGTTCTGAGAGCTTCATTATTTAATTTTTCAGTCTGGGCTCTGTTGCTTACACAGGAAGTTTCACTTGACTTTTAGTACCTTAAAAATATTGTAATAACACTGTTCAACTCTTGCAGTTTTGAGTAGTGACTTTATGCGCACAAAGAGACATTCACCACTCTGCAGAGCTCATGTGCTACTTAAATCTTAGAAGACTAATACAGATTTACATGTTGCATATAATGTTCTGGCCTTCTCCCTCTAGGGACTTCCAACTCTGGGAGAAATACCTCTCCACAAGGATATATCCTGAAAGTGGTAGTACAGACCAAAGGAGACAAAAGTCAATCTATATGTATTATATGAAGACTATAGAAAGACAGGAATCCAGCAGGTGGCATCGGTGACTACCATTAATAAATATCTACTGGCAACAGCAGCATCCCTGTATATGTGACCTCTTACCTCTGATGCTTGAAGGGCAGTTTTTTGAATGGAACGAAACATTCTGACCCATAAAAACATGATGATAGCAGGCTGACACCTGTAGAGAAACAAATGGCATTGAAATGGTCTTTCCTCTCTTCCCTTTCTCCCGACCACTTCTCTGTTTCATCCTCTTCCGTTATTTTAATTTTCACTTTAATATATTAGTAGTTCATAGATACCAATTTTATGTTAGAAGCAGCTCCTCAGTATTGTCTAGTGACACACAGCCTGCTCACATATCACATGTTCCCATCTGTTACACAGCGAGATGTGAATAAGTTGTAAGAAGTTACTATAGAAACAGAGTTAATGCACAGTATGGGTGGGCTCGTGATTCCACAGAGATCCGGTGTCCTGACTAGAAATGCTACAGGAAATCTGAAGCAGAAACCACCTGCAGGACTCTCACGTAGTATGGAAAGAACAACATATTCTCCAGCAAAGTGACAAACCTATTGGAAGCATATGTTAATTTCAGACTGGATTCCTCAGTTCTGTATAAATATTCATTCCAAATTACTGATGGAAGAACACGTGCAGAGCAAGCTGTGCAACTTGGAGTTTAATCACACTGCGTTACATTGCAGAGCAAAGCTTTTAACAGTTCATCAGATGGCAACTCTGTGGGCTGGAGTACTCTGATAAGTTGCTGGGAGCCATTGGAGAAGCCATTTCTGTCAAGATCCCAGAAGCTGTGTATTGGGTTTGCTTGACAAGGTTTTGGTAGCAGGGAAGGAGGGGAGTTACAGGGATGGCTTCTCTAAGAAGCTGCTAGAGGCTTCTCCCATGCCTGACAGAGCCAATGCCAGGCAACTCCAAGATGTACCTGCTGCTGACCAAGGCCAAGCCCATCAGTGACAGGGGTAGAGCCTCTGGGATGACTTATTTAAGAAGGGGAAAAAAAAACCCTACAGATGTCCACCTGCAGCCCATGGAGGACCCCATGCTAGAGCAGGTGGATGCCTGAAGGAAGCTGTGACCCCATATGAAGACCGTGCTGCAGCAAACTCCTGGCAGGACCTGTGGACCCATGGAGAGAGGAGCCGATGCTGGAGCAGTCTGTTCCTGAAGGACTGCACCCATGGGAAGGACCCATGCTGGAGCAGTTCATGAAGAACTGCAGCCCATGGGAAGAACTCATACTGGACAAGTTCATGAAGAAATGTCTCCCCTTGGAGGGATGCCATGCTGAAGCAGGGGAAGAGCATGAGGAGTCCTCCTGCTGAGGAGGAAGGAGCAGCAGATTCATGTGACAAACTGAGCACAACCCCCAGTCCCTGTTGCTCTGCCCTGCTGGGGGGGGAAGGAGGTAGAGAAAATCAGGAATGATGTTAAGCATGGGAAGAAGGGAGGAATTGGGTAAAGGTGTTGTAAGATTTGGGGTTTTTTCTCATCCTACTCTGATTTGATTAGCAATAAATTAAATTTACTTTTTTTCCTAAGTTGAGTCTGTTTTGCCTGCAGTGGTACTTGCAGACAGGTAGTCCCTGTCCTTAATCCCAACCCATGAGCCTCTCATTATATTTTCTTTCTCCTGTCCTGCTGAAGAGGGGAGTGATAGAGCGGCTTTGGTGGGCCCCTGGAGGTCACCTAGGGTCAACTCACCAGAGCCTGAAAGCAGTCTGTTGCTCAGAAATACGGACTGAAACAAACTAAAAGAATTAGAATGCGTAACATAATAATTTTATTGATGGGAAATCACTGCATGAATCTGATTTGATATGTGTATTGCCTTTTTAAATTTCTACTCAGTAAAATTCTAAAAAAAATAGTTTTATCTTCTGATATGTAGTTTTTTCATCTCTTCAATATCAAGAGATAAAACAAGAAATAACTTTTAAATATATATGTACTCTTAAAATAAACCTCATGGCTCTGCAAATGCAGATCAACAAGAAGTTCCTTTAGTAGCAGTTTGAATAATTCGCAGTCTGCTGTGAGTGAGTGCTTTGAGGCTGAGCATGACCATCTTACACATATTTCAGGCTGAAATTTCTGAGTTTTATTCTGTCAGTTTCTAGGTTTATATATATGATCATTACTCTCTGTCAGTATAGTGTACATAAAGCTACGCTTTTAAAGTTTCATACCATATTATTTATATTATCACCATTTTCTGCAATCCATACTGTACTGAGTAGTAGTGGAAGGTTTGTGATTTTACTGATGTATAAAAATGAAACTTTCAAACTACTGAGTTGTACACACAGTATTGCTAAGTAATTGCATTACATCAGTGTTGTTCAAATTATTATTTCCTTCTATGTTTTCTCCTCTTCACTCACTTCAATCACTTGTATTTTGTTAAATTAGATGCTAAACTCCTCAGGTGAAACAGATGAAAAGAAAAAAAATCCAGAAAGCCAACTGCATCCTGGCCTGCATCAAAAGCAGCATGGCCAGCAGGTCAGTGGAGGAGTGGGTGAGAACAAGAGAAAATGGGCTCAAGTTGTGTCAGGAGAGGTTTAAGTTGGACATTAAGAAAAACTTCAGCCAACAGGTTGGAACAGGCTGCCCAGGCTGTTGCCCAACAGGCTGCCCAGGGAAGTGGTGGAGTTGACATCCCTGGAGGTATTTGAAAGACATGTAGATGTAGACTAAGTGTGTCCACGGGTAGGATGGGCCCGCTAGCCTCCCAGCAACCATCCTGGGAGAAGGACAACTCTAACTCCAAAGTTGGGCAGATGGAGCTCGTTTAGCCCTGTAAGGCCACCCATCTAGGAGAAGGATACTCTAACTAAACCTATGTCCTGAGGACTTTGCTGTCACCGTCCAAGCTCGCTAGGCCCTGGCAGATGAAGCTTAGGAGTAAAGGGTGGGGCTAGTTCTGCACACGCTGAGCCTCACCTAAAAATTTCATTGCACAGGTTTGAAGATTACACCCACACTTGTAAGGTCCTGTAGCGACAGGCAAGGGACAGAACGGCAGGTGGTAAGGCGCACTGGAAACCGCAGACCCAACCCTGCATGCAGGCGGTTCAGGACATCGATCACTCAAGACGGACCCCGGAGATGACAGTCTTGTTCAGCAACATCCTGAATCACCAAGCAGCCTTTTTCAAGGAGAGTACTGCTTGCTCCACATGGAGAGGGGCCTAGAAAAGGTAGCCTAACCAAAGTTCATCTCCATCCTCCACCTGGTTGACTAACCGTGGCCAATGGTCATCTTCTGATGCGGTCCAACAAACAAGAAGAGGCAAAGGCATACACCTGCCTCCAAAGGTGTGTTCAAATTGACAGTCGCATGTTGGAACATTAGAACCATGCTTGATACTGCGGATAGTGGATGTCCTGAGTGTCGTTCTGCTCTAATTGCCCACGAACTATCACAACTCAACATTTATGCTCTCAGTGAAGTTCACCTCCACGAGGAAGGCAGCCTCAAAGAACACGGTGCCGGCTACACACTCTATTGGTCAGGCAAACCCAAAACTGAAAGACACCTTTCAGGAGTTGGTTTCATGATTAAAAACTCCATCGCCTCCAAACTTGAAAATCTGCCGACAGGTCATTCCGATCACATGATCTCCCTACGCCTCCCACTAAAAAACATGCAACATGTTGGTCTCTTCAGCCTACATGCCCCAACTCTCCAAGCTGACCCTGTGGAAAAGGACGAGTTCTACATCGACCTGTGCTGCCTCACCCAAAAGGTTCCTGCAGATGATAAAATCATAATCCTTGGTGACTTCAATGCCAGAGTAGGAAAGAACTCTGAAGCCTGGGAAGGACTACTAGGCAAGCATGGTGTTGGAAACTGCAATGACAACGGTCACCTCTTACTAGAGTTTTGTGCAGAACGGCAACTCACCATCACCAACACTATCTTTCAGCAGAAAGACAGCTTGAAGACAACTTGGATGGATCCTCGATCCAAGCACTGGCACCTCATTGACTACATCTTAGTGCGCCAGAGCAATATTCGCGATGTCCGTCATACCCGAGTGACACCTAGTGCAGAATGTCAAACAGACCACCGCCTTTGCAATGCAAAATTAACCTCCACTTGAAGCCCAAACCGAAGAGAGGTGGCATTCCAAGGAGGAGGCTCCAAGTTAACAATCTTCAAACAGCTACAGTGAGAGACAGCTTCCAGGTAAACCTTCAAACTAGACTTGAAGACCATCTCATAGATCCCTCTCCTGAAGCACTTTGGCAACATATTAAAAATAGCATCCTCCAATCTTCTGTAGAATCTTCAGGGTTCTCCTCCAAGGAAAACAAAGACTGGTTTGATGAAAACAATCAAGAGATCCAGGAATTGTTGACAAAGAAGAGAAATGCTCACCAAGCGCACCTCGCTCAGCCATCTTGCCATGTAAGTAAAGCAGCCTTTCGTCTTGCATGCAGTAAGCTCCAACGGAAACTTCGAGACATCCAGAACAAGTGATGGATCAACCTAGCAGAAAAAACTCAACTATGTGCTGATTCAGGTGACCACAGGGGATTCTATAAGGCTCTGAAAGCAGTGTACAGACCCACACATCACATTCAAAGCCAGCTGTTAAGCATAGACGGCCAAATGCTTCTCACAGATAAAATCTCCATCCTGAATCGATGGTCTGAACATTTCCAGACTCTCTTCAGTGTCAACTGTGTAGTTCAAGGCTCAGCAATTCGGCACATTACACAACAACCGGTGTAAAATGAATTGGATATAGCCCCTACTATGGGAGAGACTCTCAAGGCCATATAGCAGGTGAAAACTGGCAGGGCAGCTGGGATTGATGGAATCCCACCTGAAGTCTGGAAACATGGAGGCCAAGAACTCCATGCTAAATTTCATAAGCTCATTGTGCGTTGCTGGGAAAAAGGCGAACTACCACCAGATCTCTGTGATGCAGTCATCATCACCCTGTACAAGAAGAAAGGAGAAAAATCAGACTATTCAAATTACCAAGGTATTACTTTGCTCTCTATTGCTGGTAAAATCCTTGCAAGAATACTTTTGAACAGACTAGTACCAGCTATCTCCGAAGAACTTCTACCTGAAAGCCAATGTGGTTTCAGAGCCAACAGGAGTACCACAGACATGGTATTTGTTCTCAGACCGCTGCAAGAGAAGTGTAGGACACAGAACAAAGGACTCTATGTAACTTTCATTGACCTCACCAAACCTTTTGACACTGTGAGCAGAAAAGGCCTGTGGCAGATCTTGGAACGATTAGGATGTCCTCCCAAGTTCCTCAGAATGATTATCCTGTTACATGAGGATCAGCGCGGCCAACTCAGATATGGCGATGCACTCTCTGAGCCCTTCTCAATAACCAATGGTGTAAAACAAGGTTGCATTCTCGCACCAACTCTATTCACAATCTTCTTCAGCATGATGCTCCAAAGGGCCACAGCAGACCTCGATGAAGATAACAGCATTTACATCTGTTATCGTACCGATGGTAACCTATTCCAGCTAAGGCGACTGAAGGCCCACACTAAGACCCTAAATCACCTCGTCTGCAAGCTGCTTTTTGCTGACGATGCCACCCTCATTGCTCACACAGAAGCAGCTCTGCAGCGCTTAACATCCTGCTTTGCAGAGGCTGCTGAGCTTTTTGGGCTGGAAGTCAGCTTGAAGAACACAGAAGTTCTTTAACAACCTGCACCTCAGGAAATCTCCCATCATCCCGACATCACCATAGACAAACCAGAGCTTAAACCAGTCCAGCAGTTCACCTATCTAGGAAGTATGATTTCCTCGGATGGTGAGATTGACAAAGAGATAGACAACAGGTTAGCAAAGGCATACAGAGCTTTTGGAAAACTCCATAAAAGAGTCTGGTGCAATAAACACCTGAAGAAAAGTACAAAGATGAGTGTCTACAGAGTCATTGTACTGTCTACTCTTTTGGATGGGTCTGAATCATGGGTCATCTACTGCCACCACCTGCGTCTCCTCGAACGCTTCCATCAGCGCTGCCTCTGTACAATCCTAAACATCCACTGGACTGACTACGTGACTGATGTTACTGTCCTTGAACAGGCAGGGGTCACCAGTACTGAGGCCGTGGTGCTGAGGACGCAGCTGCGCTGGGCAGGGCACGTCTCCAGGATGGAGGATCACCGCCTCCCTAAGGTTGTGCTCTGGGGTGAACTTGCCACCGGCTGCCGCAACAGAGGAGCCCCAAAGAGGAGATACAAGGACTCTCTGAAACAATACCTCGGTCTTGACCGTATAGACTGCCATCAGTGGTCCACTCTGGCCTCCAATCGGGAGACGTGGAGACCCACCATCCGTAACACTGCTGCCTCCTTTGAGAACGCACGTAGAATTAGTCTCGAGGAGAAAAGACAAGGCAGAAAGAACCGTGCCTCGCCAATACTGCCTAAGGAGACTTTCTGCTGTGCCTTTTGCAACCAGACTTGCCTATCCCACGTGGGCCTTTTTAGCCACCAACACGCTTGTAGCAAGTGTGGGTAGAGCCCTTCCCATATCTTTGTTCGCGAAGACTGGCCATAGTCAGTTTGGACAGGGCTCTGAGCAACCTGATGTAGTTAAAGATGTCCTTGCTCATGGGGGGGGGGGGGATTTGGACTAGATGACCTTTAAAGGACCCTTCCAACCCAAATCATTCTGTGATTCTTTAAGTGTGCAGTTGGCACACAGCCATGAGGCTCTGGTTGTTCTGTGGGCCTTGGGAATTATTACAACATGAACATTAATAGCATAGTGCAAAGTGCATTTACTTATGCATGTTCTCTAGACTGTTAGTTTTTCTAGTGAAATAATATTGATCAGTAATTATAACACGGTAAAAATTAAACTTACCAAGAAATTTATCAGTGGAATATCTGTTGCCTCCAATTTCTTTGGAAAGAAATTCCATTTTCCCTGTAATAATTCCAAAAAAGTCCTCATCCCACAATGAGATTATTGCTACTGCAAATCCAACAATCCACATGGACGTAAGAATCACTTCTATTTGCTGCTTTCCAGGATGGATTTTACTGAAAGGAAATACAATCACTGAATACTTTTCCAAGGTCAGATATGTCAACAAGAGGACTGACACTTCTGTAGATAACATGGCAGTGAACCCCATGATATGGTGTGGTAAACTTGCCAGCCACAGGACAGCATATTTTTTGTACTGTCCATGGTATTTAATGTCAAAAATTACACCGAAGAACAGTACACCCCCATTAGACAATCAGCATCTATTTAAGCAATAGATATTACAGTTTACTGAAAAAAAAGGCAATGAAACACTTTTAGTATGGAATGCTTACATGTTTAGCCAAACCCTGGCATTCAAAAATGATTTAACCCTGTGTTTGTGGCACTGGAATCATGTGCTGTGGGGCTAGGAGTCCCCCTGGTCACAAACAGGAGAGCAGAAGCTGGTATCAGGATATGAGTGGAAGTGTTGAGAAACAAGGCTCCCGTGAGCATCCAGTGACCCAGGGTCATGCTCCCTGGATGTGTACAGCACGGTGGCATTTGCAGGGAGCAGAATATTGAATCCCTGCAATATTTGGCCAACAGGCAGCCAGCCCTGGAGAGAGGCTGCAGCAGTGTCGGGCAGTGCTCAGGATACAGATACTGCAGTGGTGGAGTTCCATCCATGTGTAAGCTGAAGAAATCTCAGAAAAGTGTGTGAGACCTGGCAGGTGTATGGCACTATATGGTATATACATGGCACTGCGTAGTAAATGCACACAAGATCTGTTATCTTGCCTGGGATTCACTTCTTTTTATTTTATATATCCAGAATATGTATCTATTAACAAAGTGAATTAATTTTACCTGACTTCAGCCATTTACCAAGTTGAAGATCTGAGCCAGTCATGCCTTTGCTGTCTTTACAGTCAATGAAGTCAATAGATACTTTTGGGACATAATTCATTAGGCCTGCTATGTATTTCTTTTTTAGAATAAGGTAAATTTTACAATTCAATGACTACAAAGAGACCGCAAAGTGACTAGTTCATAGACATCTGCACTGTAAGCATCTGAAGTCATGCAAGATAAAATCTTTCCTGTGTGAAGTTAACATGCAGTCAGAAAGCAGTTTGTGGGCTTGGTTAACTGAAACAAAGAGAGGGAAGTAATAACAGGTCTCGTATGTTTTTAAAGGGTTAATCACCCAAAATCAGTGTCATACTATTGCACCATAATGTTGCAAGGAAGTAGGATTTGGCCACAGCAAGTATGAATTTGGTCCCACATTTCTATTGTCTCCAGGATTCTTAATTTGGGAACAACTGCTGGACAAAATATGGCGTGATTATTTGGAAATATTCACATTTTGATATATAGAATTCAAAAATAACAGAAGCATTTATTAGCTCCTGTGACAAAAAGGAGAGAGGAGAGGAGAGGAGAGGAGAGGAGAGGAGAGGAGAGGAGAGGAGAGGAGAGGAGAGGAGAGGAGAGGAGAGGAGAGGAGAGGAGAGGAGAGGAGAGGAGAGGAGAGGAGAGGAGAGGAGAGGAGAGGAGAGGAGAGGAGAGGAGAGGAGAGGAGAGGAGAGGAGAGGAGAGGAGAGGAGAGGAGAGGAGAGGAGAGAATATTTCATTTGGACGGGATCTACAGCAATCATCTAGCCCAGCTGCCTGACCACTTCAGATCATGGGAGTTTGACACATCACAGAATAAATTCAGGCAGCAAGTAGCCTAATACTAGCTTTAATGCAGAAACAATAGTAGTAATTAAGTAAGATGTTTAAATTTCATGGTTTTACACATCTTGATGACCTAAAGTCAAGAAATTGAAGGACCTTGGTTATTTTTTGGCATTCGCTGTCATTTAGAATATCAGAAAATAGTGCAAAAATACATAACGCATATTTTTAAGTGCTTTGAAGCTAGTATGTGTCTAGAATGCAAAGTTGGATTATTGGAACATACATAATGTTTTGAAATATGTATAATATAATGTAATAGTGTAATATACTGAACTATATTAATAATTTTATTAACATACTAATCAAATCAATGTATTATGAATACTTTTACTACATACTCAGAAAACTTTGATAGACATTGTGTGCATCTTGTTTTCTGCTCTGATAAATGATCTCATTCTGACAAGATGTCCAAAACATGTAACGCAAGCTGTGACCCACACAAATGCTCTCAGAACATTATTAGCTAAGAGATCTTCAAGTGATGAAATCCTGTCTGTTAATGACGTGCATATTGATTGTATCCATCATCCGTTGGTATGTAAGTGGACAGTAGCTAATATGAGTTTTATTTTTGCTCTTTAGAAGTAGAGTCAGAAAGCACATTGCACAGTTGAAGAAGGTAGTTACATTCACGGCATAGAATAAGCAAATATAAACATTTGGAAGCAATTTTAGACTGAAAGACCAAAATCAGAAGGAAAACATAAGCCTGAAGATTTCTCATCAAGAATGACATTTTAATTATTTAGGGAGACAAGACACATTTAAGTATATATCCTGGCTGGCATTAAGTGTGGAAGTGTGACACTTCCATTGCCTCAGCAGAGGGGTTGTAGTTCAAAGGCACCTGGTGTTACTGGCATGTAGCCGTGACATACTGTAAAAGAAAAAGGCATCTTTTATTACAGCAAATTAAGATGTCTATACAGCACACATTCTCTCTTTTCTATGAACAGATGTGACTTTTGTTTGTGTCCAAAATGTAATAGTTTTTCTGTTTTTTAAATCACTTCCCAATTTCAGTGCATGTAAGCGAGGTATTCTACTTCTGCATGCTCAGCTTAAGGCTACAGTAAACTCCCAGACAAGAAAATAGTTTTATTTATTTCACTTCAGCCAGAAAAATAAATATAAAGGGCAGAAAAGGAAGTGATTTGATATGGTCTAGAAATGATGGAACAAAATGAGGAGTGTGTTTCCTTGATCTGTTTAAAATAGCGACACATTTAATCTATTTTTGCAGAAATTGGGCTTCCAGTGAAATTAATATAGAAAAGTAACACCCTGGGAAGGTTTTGGACATCAATACCCTGGGAAGGTTTGGGGCATTTTTGTATGGATGTGCCATGCCCTTTATTCCTTCTTTTATTTTGCTTACATACATGTGGGAGAGGTTCCTCATATGTTGAAACATTCTTCTGTTTATACTTAGAATCTCAATAATTTCAAGATATCTGTAAAATATGTAAAAGTTTTTATGTTTACATAAATTATGAAACAGGGCTTTCTCTAGTTATCAAATTTTGAATTGCACAAGCCTTCTCTTACGTTACAGGTCTGAAAGAACATATGTTATGGAAAAATCTTGAGTATGTTCAATAGGAATGACCCTACAACTGTTCATCACACTGAACTTTTTACTGGAAGGTTGTGTCATAGAGATGTGCATTTACCTTTTGCTCCCTTTGTAGTTATGCCATGTGTCAACCAATGCAATATCCATTAAGGGAAGCACAAGAAGTGATTGCACAGATTTTTGTCTTTCGCTGGGTGTTAAGCTCAGCTGCTCACAGCAGTGTGATTTAAAATCTTATTATTATAAACCTTGGCCAGAGGGCTTCCAACTAACAAAGGAGTCACAGAACTGAAAGCACTATTAAGCCCAGAACAGGCAGAGACAAAAGACAGCTTCTGCCCTGAGAATCAGAAAAAAAGAGTGAGAAATTAGACAAGAAGGCAAAATGTATATTCCCTCATCTTCTCCCTGGGGAAGTGAGAATTTTCCTCCATTGTTCAAGGTAATATTGACCAGGAAGCTTTTGATGAAAAATTCAAAGTACTGGGAGAGAGCTGCGGGTCAGCTGGAGGAAGAGGACACTGAAGATCTTTTGGGTTTGAATTACTGAAAGCAGCTGCTGTAGACAAAATACAGAGATCTCCTTTTGGCAGCATAGTCAGACATACAGCCTAGTACACTGAAGGAAGCTGAAAGTTTTGTCACGTTTCTGGAGTTTGCACAAATGATAGATGCTAGCTGCCCAGCAGCAGAAGCTGCAGCAGTGAAGGATTCAGCACTGACCTGTACACCCAGAAGCACAAATCACTGAGGAGTGTGTGTTTGCAGGTGAGGGCCTGGGCCTTCCTCCCTTAGCCACCCAAAGCACTAAGATGATTTATTTGTTTGTTTGTTTGTTTATCTATTTATTTATTTGTTAGATTCAGACATCTGTGTTGGGTTTTGTTTCACTTGACATCAGATCTCCTCACTGTAGCTGAGTGTTGTTTAGTCAGTGAAGAGAAATATCTCCTCAGGCACGGCTAAGTCAAATGTCTCTTGTCCTGCAAGGTTTCTTATTGTCTGCTGACTGTAGAGGGAGCCTCATAGAGAGGAAATCTTTAGAAAAATAGACAGCTGAAGCTGTTTAGTTTGAAGAAGAGGAGGTTGAGGGGAGACCTCATCACTCTCTACTACTACTTGAAAGGACATTGTACAGAGGTTGGTGCTCTTCTCACAGGTAATTAACAATAGAACAAGGGGGAATGGCTTCAAACTGCAACAGGGTGGATTTAGACTGGACATTAGGAAAATCTTTTTCAAAGAAGGTGTGGTCAGACACTGGAATAGGCTGCCCAGGGAGGTTATTGAGTCACCATCCTGGGATGTGTTTAAAAGTCATTTAGATGTGGTGTTGGGGGATATGGTTTAGGGGCGAGCTTTGCAGAGTAGGTTTAATGGTTTGACTCGATGATCCCAAGGGTCTTTTCCAACCTGAATGATTCTGTCCCCTGTGAGCTAGTTAAACCGGCATAAATGGAGCCTAGGGACCAAAGACACCAACTGGGACCAGTCATGACGTGCATGTGATGCGACAGAGGGATGTTTAGTGTGCAGGTAGGTTCCTCCCTCCCACCCCAAGAGTATCAGAGGAGAACAGAACTGAAGGGGAAGGGTGTAGTCCAGGGCAGATGAGGTGTGCTTGCAGCAGATGTAGACTGCCTTACGTAAGGCAAGAGAGATGCAGAGCATGGAAAAAATATTCTCTTGGGGAATGGTACAGGGCAACACATTTTGCTTATGTCATACGCCAAGAAGAAAGCACAGGGTGCAGTGGTACAAGACAGACAAGCAGGGATGCCTGTAAGCAGAAGTGTTATACAAAACGTCTGCTGTATTTCTGCTATATTACAAAGAACAGGACAACAATGGATGCATCTGACTATCTGAACAGATCCTGAGGAAATGCCAATAACAATTAAAATGAATCTTGACAACAAAATAATAGAGAAATACAGCCTTTCCACTGTCCATGACATGGCATGATTCAGTGGGACTTGCTGCCTGGACGGGACATAGACTCCATATCAGAGAAAGGTGATATTAAGTATCAGTAAGAGGAAAAGTTTTGTATAATATTACATGTGTGCAGGCAAAACCAGTACTGACACTGAGAGCCTGAAAAGTGCTCAACTTGGTAAAAAATCTGGTAGTGATAGAGCCATGAAAGGACACTTTGTGTACTGAATATATTTGGTAAGCATTTCCTGAGGTGTCTGAATGCAGATCTTCGTTCTGCAGCATACCAGCAGACGTTCAGTCTACAAGTTCAGTGTCAGGAGTGCATGTGTTGGAGCGTTAGCAAACCCCGGTGTGGCCAGAAACTGACCAGACTTCATTATTTTGCACATTTGGCTTTAATAGGGGGGAGAAAAAAGGCACAAGAATAGGCTATGTGCTTAGCTGTGATCCAAATGGGAAAACAAATTTCTGGCAAAATCACAGCCAACTATAGTCACCTGACAGAGGAAGAAACACTAACAGCAATCTGTACTGTTGAGTGAGTCTGTTGCAGCAGACACTCAGTGCAGGTACTGGCATACTTGGACTGCAGTGGATCATTTTCACCTCATCCGATGGACAACAGCATTTCAAGGTATTGGATACACTGTCTGCACAGATGATATTTGAGGGAGAGCTGGGTGTAATACGGGAAGAGTGACCGGAACTGAAGTCTTGTCAATGATGCTCTAGCAACATGAAAACCAAAACCAATTCTATTTGTCCGACACAGCTGGAATAACTTGAAACTTGTTCACAGCAATGGCAAAACAATGTACAGAAGATAGATTTTGATTGTTTTAGAAAAAGGAAACACCACAACTGAACCAAAAGGAAAAAAAAATAAATTACCAATTCAGCTGATCTGCTTTTATAAAAGGGACTTGAGTTTTTGTAGCCCTTTGAAGTTTCTTTGATGAAAGAAGAGAAATACCTGATCCCAAGGATTCCAAATATGGTATAGGAAGAACATATTCATCTGGTAAGATGGGAAAGGAAAGCCTGTGTCTGAAAGCCGTGATAGAAGAGGTGAGACTTCTGCATCTGTAAAGACCTGCAGGGAACCTCTGACAGATGTGACAGTGTCTGCGTAGCAACTACCCAGGGCTTATGACCAACACAGTGTTATTGCTACAGCTGTATCAAGGTTGCCCAGAGAGGTGATAGAAGTCCCATCCCTAAAAACATTCAAGATAGGTTGGACAGGGCTCTGAGCAACCTGATCTAGTTGAAAATATCCCTGCGCATTGCAATGGGGTTGGACTAGATGACGTTTAAGGGTCCTTTCCAATCCAAAGGATTCTATGATTCTATGAATAAGACTATTAGAGTGTTCATGTCCTCTGTAGGAAAAGATTAATTCTTAAACTGTAAACTCTAGAGCTTTGTTTCTAGGGCACACATGCCTTTGATACCTAACCTAAGTTCAGGGATTCCTGTATTTCCAAAGAGCCTAGTAGATGTTCCTGCCTCAGCTATTCTCAGCTGTATTGTCTGTTTGATTTTGTGAAAGACACAGGAGAGATTCTTTTTGACAAGAGCTTGAAATTCTGTTAGAGGATTTGGTTTGGCTCTTGTCCTGGCCCAAGCCAAGATGCATTTTTACCCCCTGAGATTTTAAACTTTAAAAACTCTTTTTTTTTTTATTATATACTGTCTGTCCCATTAAATAAAATGCCTGTCATCCTGTCAGCAAGCCTTCTAGGAAAAATGAGTGATTATGGAAATCGCTTTGTTCTAGTTAATTCTAGCCCAGTTAGAATTGGGGGGGGGACACACAACGTTGTGTGTCTGTTTCATTCTTTGTTCCTGTACTGCATGTTCTCAGTTGGAAACGTAGATCAGACAATCATTTTGACAGGCAGGCAGGTGGTACTATTCCATTGGCAGTACCATATCTATCACAGTTAATGTGCTCTCAGATTGAAATCGCTATGCTTTCCCTCACTGGTCAGGGTTTATATAGCTGCAGAGCATGTCTCCATCCATATTTCAAAACAATGTCCTGTCTTATGATTACTGTCTTGTTCTTTTGGTGGCTTGTGGAGTAGAATATTGATACTTGCTGCATATACTGGCTGCATTTAATTTGTGAATAATAATGAAACAAAGAGCTGTAATGCAACTTCAAGAAAAATCTAGAAGGAAGTTATTCTGGCACAGTTGTTGCACAATTGACTCCATCAAAAACCATTTGAGGTGCCGTGGAGGCACCCATCTGAGATGCCAGTATACTGCTGTCTGGTAAGACACAAGACCTACAAGACCCCTGTAACCTTATGGATTAACAGGCAATGACCAGGTGGAAAAGATACCTACGAGCATTTCCAGTGGCACCAGACTCAGGTGCATGAGCAGCTGAATAAACCAGTGGTGAACAAAGTCACTGGGACCTGGAGAATGGCTTTTGGTTTGCTGAATGGTTCTCCAGACTAATAGTCAATCTAGTATTATTTGGCATGTTGTGTGGTATCTTAGACATCCCTGTGGGCAGGCAGACACAACACAGGACCCATGAGAGACCAAAGACTTTCTGGATCAGGGATACCGTAGAGATGTCAAATAGGATAGACATCTGACCTGTGGGCAACTGAGCTGATCACCTACATTTTACCCCTACTGTAATGTCTTAGGACAGATTGATCACCTGGTTACCCTTGGACACTAAGGAGGGGGTCTACAAAAAGGAATTGAACATTACCCTGTGTGTTGACTTCCTCACAGTGTTTTTCGCTGCACAGCACAGGAAAAAAATGTCAAACAAAGAGTTGCAGGAAAGCCATTCAGATTAATCATTCAGATTAATTCAGAATGTTTTCCTTTTGCTTAACAAAAAATAGCATGAAATTAAAAATAACATTTGGTTCTTCTTTTGAACAGCTTTTTAAGAAAAAGCCATATGGCACAGAGTGACAATTAAAAAAAGATGATGTAGTCTTGCTTTTCAACCATGAATCCAATGAAATTATAATATGTGCTTTTGATGAGGATGAATCTTTGCAAATTAAAGAAATAAGAAAATTTCTGAATTCAAGTTTTGTGTAAAATAGTGTTGGTTTTGTTTTGTTTGATTGTTTGTTTGTTTTTAAAAAAGTGTCTGAGTTCTCAGCCCTGGGAAGTGAGTATTTTATAAATCACCCCAAAGAAGAGGTTATAGTAGTTCTAAAATAATTGTTCACATTTATTTATATCATTATCCGCCCAGGTGCCCTGCCCATGTACTTACTGCATAAATCTTAATTTAGGTGTTTTGACTGCTCCTAGGCTTATCATTTGTGAATAGCAGTAAACTTGAGCAAACTGTATGGCTGTAATTTGTGTGTTTTGGCATTCTACCTTCAGGTGTTCAAGGAATAGAAATCAGAAATACACTCAGCATCTTACAGAATGGCAATCAACTTCATAGGCCTTTTGTAATTGGTGAGTATTTCTACTGGAAAGAAACTGTATTGTTTAGTGTGCTATGTTAGTAAAACGTTTCAGGTTTTATTTCCAATGGCTGAAGCTGTTGAAGACTTTCAATGTGATCCACAGGGAGGTGAGAAAGTGGATTAAAAGACAGATTGCCAAAGGAAAGAAAAACTGTTTCTTATTTTATTTCAGAAAAAAAGACAAACTAAATAAGTACATTTTTTAATTCAGATGGGAATTCTCATTTATAACTTACAGTTTTTGTAAATACTTCAGTCTTTAAAAAGATAGTGTGGTAATTCTGTAATCATATTGCTGGATAGATCCCTTCAAGAAATGCAGAGAACAAAAGCAGTCAGATTCATTTTTAGTAATCCACACATCCCTTTCAATACACAAACTTTAAGACTCAGATTTTCTCCTTTTTAAAGGGTGTGGGGCATGCTATCTTACTTAAAATTTTAGTAGCAGCAAAATTAGCTTTTATAATTATTTCATCCAATACTTTCTTGCTCTGTTTTTGTCCATAAGTCACTTTGAAGCCAGTCAGTTCATGCACTGATGTTTGGCAATTGCTAAACAGGGACCATTTTAACTCTGATTCATCGTAACTAGTTCAGCTGAGATACTTAATTTGGGAACCTGGTTGCCTGAGGGTCTCTCTGTAATTTATGAACTTACTAATTGCTGAGAGGTAAGATGAATCAAAGCCTAATTACATAGATGTGAAGCTTTCATATTTAATATAGGTAGAACATGGAAAAACAGAGAAAAACAAAATTAAAAAATCCCACAGTAAAATAAATGCTGAAGATAGGTATTGGTGAATGAGTTTTCACCATGACAGCAAATCAGTGTCTTTAACAAATAACATCAGTTGCTCCTCTGTTTCCACAGCCAGTAGCAGCCTGTTTCAATCACTAATGTCACTCCAGCCACTGGCAGATCCCCTTCTTCATCAAGCTTTTCCTTCTCTTTTGTGCTTCTACACCTTTTTCAACTGTTCTGTATTTCTGCCTAAACATGTCATGCCAGATAATGAGTCAACCAAAACCCAGATGTAGTATGAATCCTTTATATACGGATGAGCCTAGTGCATACATGCTTGTCCCTGGGGGAAGCCACAGTATCAAGTCCTAAAGTATATGTCTGACTTCTCCAGAAGTTAGGAGAGGCTGGTTCACCTCCGAAGCACAGAGATGCTTCCCTAGATATCTTTCTGTAAACCATGCAGGGAATAGATACCCTCAGTGTGCGAGCCAAAGCAACTGAAAATGTACCAATGGCTCCAGAGGATGCAGATGAAGCTGGACACCCATAGGCCCAGAAAGGAGAGAGCCCAATGGTCCCTGGATCAGAGGGAGACCCTGGTTTTCAGCCCATGCAGCTATGTCTGTTTTAAAACCTGGAAAGTCTTGGAATAAACTTCCCCGCTCCCCATGATGTTGCCCTAAGCGCTACCTGTAGCTGCCTCTTGCCAGGTGCCTTTCTGTCCTTCTGCCCTTCATTCTGCATGGCCTCCTGCCTCACCTGTGGCGGGAAAGGTGCAGCACACTCTGAGATTACAGACATGTAATAGCTCACACTCTATAATTTAAAAATAGCTTTTAGAAAGCTCACGATTCCCCAAGTCTTTTAATGAGCAAAAGGTATTTGCAGGCAGCAAGTGAATTTTATTTCCATGAAAAAACCTGTAAAGTAAAATGTGTATTAGAATAAGTACTTAATGGTTCAATTTAATATGCAGTGCTAATTTCATGTTTCAGTATGACTACTTGACTTTCTATTTTTCTAGTTGTGTTAAAAGTTGTACAGTACCCTGGTTAAATTTTCCAAGCTGTAACAAGGTATGTTACTGTAGTCAGTGCAAAAGAAATCTACAGAAGACAAGAAGTTAAGTAAAAGTTTCCTTAGTTTTAACTAAAACCAAGCAAATTCCAAAGTAAAAGAGAAAGAAGGAATTTTGTTTAATTAAAGGCTGTGGGATTTGCTATCAACAGAAATTTTACATGTTCAAATTTAGCATTTTTTGCTTTTGCTCTCACTGCAATTGATACAGTCCCACTGCGGGGAATTCGTATTCCTCAGTGGTAGGATGCCACAGGTATAACACCATAGAGTTGTAGGTTATATATGTATAACATGTATAATATTGAGGAGCTATACAGGTTATTTTTTAACCTGTAGAACTTTTAATCATGAACATGATCCTCCTTCAGATTCTGCTTTTCCTGTCCTGTATATTATAGGAGATATAGCTGAATATATATATTTATATGTATATCAAAAAATAGAAATGTGAATTATTAATTGTATTGGGTTTGCCTGGCTGGATTTCGGTGGCGGGGGGAGCTGTAGGAGTGACTGCTGCAAGAAGCTGCTAGAAGCTTCCCCAGGTCTGATAGAGCCAATGCCTATCAGAGCTGGCTGCAATGACAGACCTGCCTCTGGCCAAGGCTGAGCCTATCAATAATAACAAGATGGGAACGCCTCTGTGAAAACATATTTAAGAAATGGGGAAAAAAGAACTGCACCACACAACAGCTGGCAGAGAAACAGAGGAGTGAGAATATGTGAAGACACCAAAGTCAGTGAAGAAGGGGAGGGGGGAGGATGTGTTACAGGCGTTGGAGCAGAGAATCCGCCATATCGTGAAGATCATGGTGAAGCAGGCTGTCCCGCTGAAGCCCATGGAGGTGACGGGGTTTAGATGTCCACCTGTGGACCATGGAGGATCCCTCACCAGAGTGAGTGGATGCCTGCAGGGGGCTGTGACCCCGTGCAAAGCTCGCGCTGGAGCAGGTCGCTGCCAGAACCTGTAGCCTGTGGAGAGAGAGAAGCCCACGCTGGAGCAAGTTGGCTGACAGGACTTTTGTGACACCACAGGGCACTCGCGCTGGAGCAGTTTCCCTGAAGGACTGCACCCCATGGAGAGACTCACTTTGGGGCAGTTTGTTAAGAACTGTCTCTTGTGAGAGGATTCACACTGGAGAAAGTGTGTGAAGATTGTCTCCCGTGAGAGGGACACCACAATGACCCAGGAGAAGAGTGACGAGTCCTCCTCTGGAGGAAGAAGGAGCGGTGGAGACAACATTGGATGAACTGACCACAACCCCCATTCCCTGTCCCCTTGCGTCACTTGGGAGGGAGGAGGTGGATAAATTGGGATTGATGTTAAGCCCGGAAAGAAGGGACGGATGGGGGAGAAGGTGTTATTTTTTTTTTTTAGATCTGTTTTATTTCTCATTACTCCTCTCTGATTTGTTAATAAACTTAACTAATTTCCCCCAAATCGAGTCTGCTTTCCTTGGGATGGTAGATCTGGGTGATCTCCCTGTCCTTATCTCAAACCATGGGCCCTTCCTTACATTTTCTCCCCCTGTCTAGCAGAAAAGTTATACCCTTTTCTTTGTTGTAGTTTTGTCTGTATTTCTGGCCCACCTCACCAGCCATTCCAGCTGTGTGGACACCTGGCCACCGGCCAGGGTCAGGCCACTAAATTGATTTATACCAATATATTTACTTTTAGCAGCAACAAAATGTTTTGCTCACATTTCCTGCAAAGTGAAAACCCAATCTGAAGGAGGCATGGATTCAGCAAGACAAAAATATCTGCAGGCCTATTATATTGTTCCTGCTTCGTGATCAGATTGCAAGTCCCATGGTTTAGTGGAGTTTAAAAGGCACCCTGGTGCTCATGATCTGATCACAACAGGAGATAATAGAGTTATTACAGTTATGCCTGTTTCTTATTCTATTTGTTGAAACAAGAGATCGTGACAATTGTGAAGATGTGCCACGTGACTGTGCATACAATGGTTCAGTTAATTGTAAAGAATATCTCCGTGACAGTAGCAGAACTGTCCCAATGAGACTCTATACACTGAGACAAATCCTGTGCTGAGGACTGAGAGTCACGTGTATTCAAAAGCCTTTTGTTGCCTTGTTTTCATACTTCTTTTACTTACAATACAGTGAGTGCATTGCATCCCAGGAAGGTGATATTAGTTAAGATCTTAATATATTTGCTTCAAAATTGCTGAATAACAATAAGGAAAGTCTTTTTATTCATGTCTTTTTTAATAGTTTTACAGGAGGGCGTTTAACCTCTGGGCTAGTCTTCTTTTTTTTGACCTTCCTTTATTTATTTCTTACCAAATTAGCCCAAATTTATTACCTAGTTTGAATATTAATGTAAGTATCAAATAAGGCAAGTTATACCCTTTTCTTTGTTGTAGTTTTGTCTGTATTTCTGTCCCACCTCACCAGCCATTTCAGCAATAATAGGCTAATACATTGGCATTTCTTACATGCTATCTGTGCACCATAATAAATAGCAACCACTAGGCGGAGATTTTACATTTAATTGCAAGCTATATATTCTGAGACGTAGGATAAACATGCATTCACAATAACCAATTTCATTTTCATTTTGGGAAACAAAAGTGAAAGACAGAATTTTGCTGAACTCATGAGAGTCAAGAGAACCAGAAGCAGCTCTAAAGATTTCTGTTGGCAGGAGACTGTGTTTTCAGATAGTAATTTTAAACACTAAAAAGTTCAACTTTGGAAAGGTTATTCTTGTTTTAGAATGTCACAACTTTAAAAGTATCTTGGTCTAACAGAATAAATAAATGATTACATTTTTATCTTCACAGAAAAGGATATTCGTTTATCAAAAGAAACTTCTGCGTAATTTACTTGCATCCAGTTAATAAGGCACATTTGAGTACAGATCTCTTTGGGAAGAGTCACAAATCACTGATTTTCGTAAATTAAAACATGATTAGAAAACAAGATGATTTATCATACTTCATAACACAATATGCAAGTGTAAGAAAGATATGCAAATGTAAACTTTTGAGAGAAGAATCCATGATTAGATTCAGTTACATTGCTTTAAAATTTAAAGTGAATTTGGGTTTTACAGAAACTACACAAGAAAAAACATTGTTACCAGTAGTGAAACATAGCACAAATAGTTACTTTTGATACCAACATATAAGTGTATTTATTCATTGTATTTATTTATTCATTGAATGACCCACAATTATCCTAAATTGAACAACTCAGGGGAAAAAAAGTGTTTATTAAATAATTTGCATTCTCAGTACTGTTACTGTAGGTTTTTCACACATGCTCTGACCTTTCTCAAGCTCATATCGGTGCCAACTCTGATGCCAGCAGGTGCCTGCCATGAGCTTGGCTGAAACAGCTGAGTCAATGAATCACAAAGTTCTTCATCTTCTTTGCCCTGAGACAAGGGGCTAGCAGTAAATTTTTTTTTGTGCTAGCAAAACTGTATATTTCCCTGGATGCTATTAAAATTGGCTGCTAGCTTTTTTAAGAAACCAAGATTATAGTTTTCAGGTACTAGTTTACTTGATGAGAATCATGGAAAATGTTTATAGGACTTCATGTTTCCCTCCTGCATACTGTAAGCTCTGCCTTATGTGGATTTTTTTGTTATAGTCATCACAGTGATATCTGCATGGGAAATTGTTCGAGTGCCTAAATACAGTCAGTTTTCTAAAAGGGGGTGCTAGGTGTCTGCTGGTTGTATCCAAGGTCTTCCAGTTTAGATTGTGAGGTCCCAGTAGGCATTCTGAAAAAACGGTAAGATTCTAAACAGTTTTGCAACTTCAAGAATGTGCTTTAGTTTTAACAGAAACATAGTAAAGATAGTCCTAGCATGGAAGATGCCTATGAGAAATCCAAATTTGGACCCAAAGTGGTAAGCATGGGGAAGGAGCTGACAAGTGTGATTTCATGAAGAAGATGTTTGAAAGTCTTAAAGAAAGAAAAGAACTTGGAGGAAAACCAAAAAGATAGAAAGGAAAGGTACTTGGTTATTGAACAATACCAGTATGAAAATGTACAAGAGCAACACTTAGCAAACCCCAGAGACTTTAGCCCAGTAAATAACTGCTGTGAAATTGTCATTATTGGGTTATAATCTAGAATTCTGGAAAGAAATAGTAGTTTACTACATCACCAGTCCTTGTAAAGAAACAAATTGAAAAATAGCTGAGATGAGCAAATCATGAGGGAACTTCTACAGTGCAAATCCAGAATAACTAGGCCTAGAGATTATCTCCAGAAATTGAAACATTACCTGTGTGATTAGTAGTTGCAAGCTTCAGCAGTCATTCCAGATTTTTTGTGCAGAATGTCATTTGCAGGCATAGCTTTACTGCCTTATTCTTTTCTTTTTACATCAATGCCATAAACACACGCAGTGATGAGTGATGCTTTTACAGATGGGGAGAAAATGGGCACTCACAGCTGTTTCAGTTCGTGTAGATCTCTGAGTACTCCAGGTTTCAAACCAGTGAAACATTTATGACTGAATCACCTGTTGACAAAAACATATAATGCAGAAACTAAAACAATACTATCTAAAAACTGATAGACTACTGTTAAACAGAGGAAACAGAAACTTTTCAGTCAGTTGATAAGAACAACCAGAAAGATAAAGAACTATGAGAGGAAATATTTTTAAGTTTCTATCTCATAAGAGATTGACTGTTACTGAAAGAGCAGTAGCATTTGACTTTATCATTTAAAATATTTTATAGTTGGAGTAATGCTGAGATAAAATTTGAAAATGTACTTTTATGAATAGAATCATTAAGGTTGGAAAAAAACTCTAAGGTCATCTAGTCCAATCGTCAACCCATCACTACTATGACCAAGACACCATGTCCTGAAGTGCCATGTTGACATATTTTTTGAATACCTCCAGGGATCTTGACTCAACCATTTCCCTAGGCAGCCTGTTCCGATGCCTCTTCCAGTAAAGACATTTTTCCTAATATCCAATCTAAACCTCCCTTGGTGCAACTTGAGGCCATTTGCTCTCATCCTATCACTGTTACTTGGGAGAAGAGATCAACCCCCACCTTGCTACAACCTCCTTTCACATATTTGTACAGAGCAATGAGGTATCCTCTCAGCCTTCTCCAGACTAAACAATCCCAGCTCTCTCAGCCGCTCCTCATAAGACATGTTCTCTAGACCCGTGACTGGCTTCATTGCTCTTCTCTGGATCCTCTCCAATACCTTGATGTTTTTCTTGCACCGCAGTGCCCAGAACTGAACACGGTACTCAAGATGTGGCCTCACCAGTGTCGAGTACAGGGACACAATCACTTCCCTACCTCTGCTAGATGCACTATTTTTGATACAAACCAGGACACTCTTGGCCCTTTTGGCCACCTGGCCACATTGCTGGCTCACGTTCAGCCGGCTGTTGCCCAGCACCCTCAGGTCCATTTCTGCCTGGCAGCTCTCCAGCCACTCCTCCCCAAGCCTGTAGTGCTGCCTGGGGTTGTTGTGACCCAAGTGGAGGATCCAGCACTTGGCCTTGGTGAAACTCGTACAGCTGTCCTTGACCCATCAATCCAACTGGTGCAGATGCCTCTGCAGAACCTTCCTACCCTCCAGCAGATCAACACTCCCACTCAGTTTGGTGTCATCTGCAAGTTTAATGAGGATGCACTCAATCTCCTCATCCATATCATCAATAAATTTATTTTGCACTTCACTGAGGTGGGTATGTTTTGCTACAATGCAATGGACAACTTTTGCCTAAGTCTTATTCATATGCTTTTTAGACCAAGACATAGTAAAAATACTTTGCGTTTACATACAGTAATTTATCAAAATATCAATACCTGTATCTTGTTATTCAAAACTTGGTAAGAAACCAGAAAGATAAGCCTGATTTTCAAAGGCAATAAGCTTGTGTCATCTTTTGGAAGTGGTAGGGGTGCCTCGGTAGATATGTAATAATGCTGAAAATACTCTTTGGCCAATATGTTTTGTGAACATCAACTAACAAGGCAGCGTCAGGTACACATAATAAACTAAGTTTATAATGGGTGGATAATGAGACAAAAGAAAGTTCAGTGATTTGTCTTTGCTCCGGTGTGCAATTAGAGTCACAGCAGGAGTTAAAATTCATGAAGTGCTCACATCTTTCTCAAGCTACTGGAATATTCAGAATACTGGTCGGATGAGACTTTGAAGGTCTGAAGTTTAGATGCCTCTTCCTGGAGTGTAGAAGGCTGGTTGCTTTGTGATACCTAAGAGGCAATCGGTTATTTAAAAAGGCAAAATAGGACAATAATGTACTCACAATTTCCAAAATTTGTGTAGTCCAAAGAATGCTTTCCTTGATATTGTCTGAATGGATTTCTGTTGCAGAAATCTTGTAGAGCTGAGATAAGAAAACCAGGATAATCATGCTTCACTAACTTCTTAGAATATAAATGTTTTTTAATCCCATATTTATCCTCTTCTGCCATTTTAAGCATGTTACTAAATTAAGGTCTGGTGTAACAGGAATCTGTATTGAAAGCTCTCCAAGTCAAATTCCAATAGAAAGGCCATCCCACTATACAAAGCATATGGAAGACACCACACAGCTTGAAAAAAAAAAAGTACTAGTGAGAGGTCTGTGAGAGGATTGACTATGCAGGAGAACTTGCCATATGTACAGCTACTTGCATAATTCTGCAATTGGTTTCCATGGTAGCTTAGCATCAAAAAAAAAGAAAGAAGGGGAAAAAATTAAAAAGATGCTGTATTTAACCTTTTAAAATGGTAAGGTGGAGTTTCATGACAAGATTTCTTATTAGACAGACTTATTTTCTGCTTACTTATTTTTCTGTGGTGGGGAGCAAGGCTAGATCTCTGTATATGGCACACAAAACTGTCTACATCTGGGCACATCTGACTACATCGGAAGAAAAACATGATTGAAAAAATTAGTTTCAAAGGCAAATGCCATGCTCTACTCTTAAAAAAAGTGATCACACAGGTGGCTGCGTATTTATTTTGTTCATTCTATATACGTCAGGACTCATGTAATAGTTTATAACCTCAAGACATGTTTTTTTCCACATTTGTATGCTTGCTGAAAACTGCACCTGGAAGAGAATCACAGAATGGATTTGGTTGTGCGTGAGTGACCTAAAAGTAGTTGGTAGCTGATGTTTAAATTACACCTTAACTGGTTGAAGTTACAACTGTCAAAACTGAGAAGTTACATCTGTGTACAGCTGACACGGGGTCAGAGCCTGGGAAGGACTTTGGGCACATTCCATTATGTTACACCAGTGCAGTAGGCTGTAAAATGCACATCTCAGCTAACACCCCAAGCTCTCTTTAGAAGAGAGAAGTAAATGTGTTCTGTGTGCTGTTCCTATTGCCTGTATTAAATGACTGGTTTATAGTGTTGACACACAGATTTTATTAGATGAATTCCAAACTGAAGTGGGCCTTGCAGCAAAATTCTCACAGCAATCACTTTATACTAGTAAATCACCTGGTAAATATCTATAGTGAGTCAACCTTTTCTTCAGTCTCTGAATGCAGAGGGCCCTTACTTGCTAGTATAGCACTATGCAAATTATGTTTAATCATTTCTTCGTGAAACAGCTTTATGCTGGAGAGCAAAGGGAGGTCTATTTAAAGATGGGTTTTGTTACTTGAAAGAAGTGAAGCAGGCTTTAAATGAACAGCAACACATCCTAGTTCTGTTTCCATGCAGTTGCAGCCTTCTGGGTATTGGTGGAGACCTGGAAAAATAATTATTGAGTGAATGTCTTACATATGACCCGCTGTATGACCCATCTATATGATCAGATGGAGTGGCATTCTGAGACCTGTTTTTAGAAAACGATTGGACATCTAGATGCAACACCCCCGAATTATCTTAGTAGGGTTCACTTATCAGGAAGGCTATAAAACACTGATGCTACATCTCCTGGGACTGCAGTGCTTTATGTGTAAGGAAAGCAAACATAAGTAAAATATAAATTAATTTTAATATATTACTGTCCATAAGCTACAATAAGGGTAACTGAAACACAATGTGTACTTGATGTATGTATGAATTTATACACAGAAATAAGAACATCTGAGAAACTGCTAATGGAACAGTTTCCACTGGAGAATGCAGATTTGTTTAAGTCACTGCACTTCACTGAGAAATTGGATGCTTTGATTTTAGTTCAGACCAAAGGGAACACAGCATCTAAGCTTGCCTCTTGCTTACCAAGACATTGTCCTTGCTTTCTGGGATTTAAGGGAAGGGCTTTCTGGGCACCCCAGCTTAGCAGACCATCTAAAGATCTGTCCCAGAGCTGTAATATTTTGGCTGAGCTGAGACTTTTGTGTTTATGACTCTTCACCAGTAGGCAGGAAGAAATATTTTAGAAGGGATCAACACAAAACATTTCAAGATTTTTTTTTTTAATTTTTCATAGAGAAGAGAAGCTTTTCTTTTTTTTCTTTTGTTCCTGAGTGGGATGAAAAAAATACTGACTTTCCAAAAGCTTCCAGGAATATAATTACCATTTTTCCAGAAACTTTACAAAGCTGAAACCTGGCACAAACAAGCAAGTTCCACCTTGCGCTATTCTGCTCCGGTATGCACACAAAAAGCTCTGGGAAAGAAATTCCCTGAGTGCATTTAAATTCCAAATATCTCTATAATGGGAGTAAATTTCTGTATGCAGTGAAAAGCCTTAGAACATTTCAGGAAAACCCATAGAAAATTATGAGAGTAGATCATTCATTACTGGATTGGCTAAATGTGTATGCAATTGCACAAGTCATATGAGATTTGAGAGAAAATGCGTTAACATTTATAAAGCTTAGACATTGATTTATTTTTTTAGATAGATTGTCAGGAGGTAAGAATCTCTGTTACATATGGAGAATATCAGTCTTTGGGGCAATCATTGTTAATAAAGCAGAGTGCAGCTTGGAGGTAGTAAGGGCACTGGGACACAGGTGAATGGTAGGCAGGAAAGGCACAGTGTGGAAAGTCGTGAACACAAATGACTACATCCAAAGCTGGTAGCTGAGGGGTGATGGTAATGAAAAAGAGGCACAGGATGGCATTTTGAAATACCTAGAAAGAAGAAAAGGATTTGAAAGAGATGCAAGAACTTCACTGGGAGGCTGATGGGAATGGAGGATACAAAGCAAGAGATGACAGTAGAGTTGACATATTGTCTTCTGACCCAACATGCTTCAGAGTCACAGAAGAAGTCATATGGGATGTAGAGGGAAACCTGCTTGAAAGTAAGAATCATTTATTTGCCAAAAAAAGGAGATTGCTCATTGATCTGACTTCCTCGTTGCTCTTTTGGATTGAGAGTGCATGTGGAGATCATTAAGACCGAGCAGAATGGTAGTGTGATCACCACCAAGTCTGTATGTGCTTGTGCACATATACCAACATATGCATATATCTGACTCTTACAACACCTGAAATGATCGTAGAACAAGAATTTTTTGATTTCTGCTAGTAGAAAGCCTTACTGAGCATAAACACTCCTACTTATGTGTAGGATTTCTCACATCCACTTTGAAGGATTCCCCACATAGCTATGCAATGATGACCTTCTGCCCACAGCACAGAATAGGGATTCTACAGGAATCTCACTGCTGGAGTCTGCTTGGGACATGCCTTTAGACACCCTGTCAGGTTTCTTTGCTGAACAGCACACTGTAATTTCCTCATTCACTGGAAAAAAAAAAGAAAATAGTGAGTTAAACCGAAAACTCCAAACTTGTGAGGCTTATAGAACATCTGTTGACTGTTTGTGGGTCAGTGTGTGTCAGCTGTAGTAACACATCCTACAATCAGATTCAGTTTCTGTATACTATATAGATATGCATATACAATATATATATTCTTTCTTTCCCATCATCTGCAGAACACATTGCTGGCCAGAAAGAAAAGTATCAATATACTTTCCTGGTAGACTGATTCCTTGAAGGTGTGAGCATTAAGTAGCATTAACCCTGCAGCATGGCCAGCAGAGATGGGCAGGGAAATTGTACTTGGGGGGTTCTGGCTGGGGGAAATGGAGATCTCCTGTGAAGAGGGTACTTCCAGCTGGAGCATGTGGAAAGCCACTTCCCATGCTAAAGGGCAGGTGGGCAATAGGGAAGTGTCCACCTACATATCAGAGAGGTACGACTACAAAGATTTGGTGCACACAGATAGGGTAAAACCTTTGAGCAACTGGCAAGTTAAATCTTTGTATGACTCTACAAAGTTGGTCTCAGAACTATGGCTTTTCTTTTGGGATTATTTTTCTAATAATGCAATTATATTTGTAGTCTTGTAAATCACTCGTTTAGGCAAGATGTTCGAAGCAGATGTTTTGAGACAGAGACCTACTGGAGGGAGTCCAACAGAGAGCTACAAGGATGATTAAGGGACTTGAACATCTCTCCTATGAAGAGAGACTGAGAGAACTGGGGCTGTTTAGCCTTGAAAGGAGACAGCTGAGAGGGGACCTTATTAATGTATATAAATATCTGAGGGGTGGATGTCAAGGGGAAGGGGACAATTTCTTCTCAGTGGTGCCCAGTAATAGAACAAGGAATAATGGGTTTAAGTTTGAACATAGGAAGTTCCACTGCAACGTGAGGAGAAATTTCTTTACTGTGGGGGTGACAGAGCACTGGAACAGGCTGCCCAGAGAGGTTGTGAAGTCTCTTTCTCTGGAGACTTTCAAAACCCACCTGGATGTGTTCCTGTGTGGCTGCCCTAGGGGATCCTGCTCTGGTAGCGGGGTTGGACTAGGTGATCTCTAGAGATCCCTTCCAACCCCTGACAGTCTATGATTCTATGATTCTTTGATTCTATGATTCTATGATTCTATTCTATGATTATGATTCTAAGCAAAAGAATAGTTTTTATTTCCTCTATTGGCGCATGTCATAAATGACTGATTTCTGCAGAACATTTGCAGGAAATATGCTATATTGCTTCATTACAGGTATGGAGTATATGTCCATTTGCAAAAACACTTCTTCCCTTTCACAAAGTTTACAGGAGCTTTTATAGTCAAGAAAAACTAATGAAAGAATGCTAAAACTGAAAAAAAAGCAAACCAAACAAAAAAGGAAATTTCTTTGTATCATGCTGTGCTGACTCTGTTTTACTCATTAGCAAAGCCTTTGAAAAGTGAAGTTCAAATTTGACAAAGCCGGTTTGATTATCATCTTAGTTGCACAGGTAGAAATGTCTGTGGACCAACCTTGCAAAGGGAGACGTGCTTACTGTAGGCACATGAGACAACTATGGCACTATATGTAAGATTAAAATGAAACATACAGGATAAAATTATAGGGAAGAGTGACAAAAATAAAGTGAAGTAATCCAATTCCTGTGAGGCTGATAGACAATTAGGAGCTATATAGTACCAGGAAGTGTGCAAAGAGCAGAAATTCAGCCAAACAGTAGTCTTTAAAACCTGAGTAGGTTTTAATCTTAACACTAACTAACACTATCCTAATAATACTAGGTTTTGTATGATGCAAAGAATCAAGGTTGAGACACTGAGAGGGAATGAAATACATAGTTGATTCCAAACTCAGGCTTGAGATACAAACGCAATTAATTTTGGAAATCTTGTCAAGGTATGCCTTGCCTTTTAAGTGAGAGAGACCTCTAACATTCTTTTGATATGGAACTCTTGAACAGAAGATGAGCAAAGAGGTTCAGACTAGCTATTCAGGAGGCTTTTGTTGGAATCCACTGTGTGGATAAAAATAGGTAGGTAGTTTAGACTGGTTAAAGTATAGTTCTTTGTATATCAGTATTTTCTATATTAATAATCACAGAATCACAAAATTACACAATGTTAGGAGTTGGAAGGGACCTCGAAAGATAATGTTACAATTAGACTCTGATAGTTTGTGGTTTACATCAAAGTCTTTACGGTAATGCCAATATTTTTAGTTCTAACTCATTTTTTCATATATCAGATATTGCACAGAGGTTGGACTGGAAAAAACCTTTCTTTCTATATTCATTCAGGGGCAGAAAAAGCATTTTCCAAAGTATGTGTATATGTTCAGTATGACCTGACAGATTGTTTTAAAGAACCGAGTGTGTCAATGAGCTCTGAAGAGGAGCAAAGCTACAACAGAATGCATGTGGGGTAGCAGAGCTGAAAATGAATCTTGAGTCCCTCTTTGCTCTCCGCACCCAGTTCATTGCCCTTGCAGACAAGAAACCAGCTGTTATCCAAACAGGAAGGGCTTGCTCTTTTAGTCTTCTCTTAGAGTCTCTAAATTCATTTTAACTTGTCTTAATTTGCTCTTTTATCAAGCATAGTGCATTTACTGCTCTGATGGCTGCAGTTGCTCCTGACACACTTTCCAGTAACATTGACACACGAACAATGGTGTCATCTGCTGGGTATCCACATCCATTCTCATCAAAGTCTGCAGTGTTATGCGGAGCAGGTCCATAAGACTCGTGATTTACTACCCCACAGACAGCACTTTGGCTGATGAATAGATACAGAGAAAAGCTTCTCTTTTAAAGCAATAATGCCATAAAAGCAGTTCTTTACTCACCATGTAATAAAATTCGATCTTCAGATTTCTGCCTATGATGGAGTTGCTCCTTGTCTACTTACTACTAAATTTCTCCTAGTCCTCACCGTAAATTTCTGAGTGGCAAAACTCAACCAAACGATACCATCTAGTACTGCTGATCAGCTGGGTTCACACCACGTACACAGTTCTCAAACATACCGCTTATTCAATGTGCTTTAATGAGATGAGTGTATACATTGATTGTAGGAGTGGTAGTGGGAGCAAGGAATGTTGTCTCTTTCAGTGACTGCAGTTGTAAGAACAGTTTTGTTTAAAGAGGAGAAACTGAAGCATTCTCTGCAGCTATCCCAGCTGTGCAAAAGCTTCCCTGTGCAATAAGACAGCCCTGGAGATTTCAGCACTGGTTAAAATTAGTTTAGTGAAAACCCCTTGCTGAATCAATACTGCTTGGAGCTGTTGTAACACGCATAATTAAGGCACATTTCAGATGATAACAGAATATATTTCTTGATCCTGTTATTACTGCTCTGAGGTGACTGTAAGAGCCAGCTCAGTGGGAGCACAGCTGTTGTTAAGTTCACATATTGTTTAAGAAGGAGGAGTTGAAGAGAAAGAAAACAACCAAGTCAAATCCAGAGCTCTTAGGATTAGAAAAAGGGTTTGGAAAACGGAAAGAGAAATTTTTGTATTTCTGTGTCCTATTTCAGTGAAGAAACAGACTAAAAAATAATTTGCTTGTATACAGATCTAAGTTTTCATAACCATTCTTTTCAACCAATATATTTTTTTGGTTTTACAACAAATTTTCCCTGAAAAAAACCAAATTGATACATTAAAATTCCAGGTCAAAGAGATGTTTGATGAACTGCAAGAGCCACCGTCATAAAAGCTTGAAAATGCTGTAGATTGTCCACATGCAACATCCATGTAAAGGCCTGAATGCTGAGCAGGATTAAAGCAGCAACACAAATTAGATACTGTCTGTGAAATTTATACAAGCCATAAAAAATGGTACTAGTCATTGGATCTTCACATTAATCTAAAATGTGCTTGCATTAAGGTTCCTGCATTTACTGTGGTGACAGACTCTTTATCCATGGCCCTCCGCAGGAAAACAACGTCCCTGAACTATATATTTGAAATGAACTGATTCTTTACCAGGTTATTCTTCTCCCTGGTTGAAAAGTGAGTCACACTATAATTTATGCTTAGTAGTTGTATGACACTTAAATATGATTGATTGTCACATCTATAATAGCCGAGTTTTTTTACTGTCGGAACTGAACAACTCAAGTAATCACTCGCCTGCATTGGTATTATTAAGGTCTGGATTGTAAATCCTTTCCTGACACTGAGAAGCAGTTACTCACTGGAGAGGTTCTGTAGCTGCTGTGAACAGCAGTTCATCATAAAATGAAAAGGCTTAAAAGTCTGGATTTAAATATTTTATCCTTGAATTTGTCACACATAGAATCTCTAGGCAGTCTGGAACTGCTGTTAAAGATACCTGTTCTCTCAGCCGCATCAGAAGATCCTTGCAAGCACATCAATTTAGATTACTAAGACTTACTCAAGAGCTGAAGTTTAAGTCACTAATGTTTTAGACACAGTTTGGTTAACTAGCATCAATGGCTCTGATTTGAATAATTTTTCCACCCAGCAGCATGCCAGTTTTGTTTCTCCAACATGCCCAGGATGCCATATAGTTACTTTCCACAGGTCTTGGCATGTGAGGGCAACTGGCATGTGAGGGTAATTATGTGAAGTTTTCTTCTGGCTGGAAGACTTCATGTCACAGTGGCCTTTTGGGGAGAGCCTTTCTGGGAATAAATGAAAAAAAAAAAAAAAGGACCCTTTTATCGCCAGCCGTTAGAGGGCAGTAAAATACCATGTCTTTTACAGTATCAGTTTATTCAGATTAAATACTAAGGGCACTTTTTGAAGGTGAACCAGTCATTCAGGTATCAACAGTGTTTATAATCAAATGATTATAGAATCATAGAATTGTCAGGGTTGGAAGGGACCTTAAGGATCATCTAGTTCCAACCCCTCGCCATGGGCAGGGACATCCCCCACTAGATCAGGCTGCTCGTGGTGTTTTTCACTTTTGGAGTAGACTTATATATCTGTTCTAGGAATTGTAGAATACCTACCCAGTGAAGCCTAAGCAGCCTGTAATTATTACCCATTTTACACTACACGTTTTCCCCCGAAACATGCTGCAGATGCAGGTTTCCCAGACATAACTGTGTCCTGTGCCATTCCCGAAGATGCTACACTGAACATTTGTAGACACATTTAAGAGGAGAGGCCAAGATGGGAGCTGATCAGTCATTCCCCTCATATTTCGATATGGCTTGGAATGCAGTTATGTGAGGGCTGTGAGGTCTTGTCCGTACGTGGAAAAATATCTCTGGTACATCACGATTTTTACTTGTACCTGTGGTTATCCAAGGCTTTTGAGCTGGAACCTGTTTAGGATAGAGGCTGCGTTGCCTTGGAGAGCCCAGTTATCTTGGGTTCAATCACTCTCTGGAGTAGTCTGAACTCATCTGGTCCAGTTAAAGGGAGCAAAGGGTTTGCTGTTAATCCAAGACAATTTACGTCAAGATTGGTTCAAGCCTTATTGATGTCTGCTGTTGATGGGGAGTGTATGGAAAAAACAATTTGAAAAAATGGTAAGGTGGATATTTATATTTTTTTTACCAGTTCAAAATAAAGAAAAGATACATTTCATGGCGTGTAAACAGAAAATACGGTAAGTGTTGCTTTGGTAATAAAGTATTTCTGAATTTTATTTCTGCTAATCATCAAATTTGTGACAATGAAAGCAATATATTAATGTGAGTAATGAAAAGATGAGTCATTGCATTGTTTTTATTAATCATATTGTCTTAAACCAAATGTTGGAAAAATACTAAAATAAAGTTTATGTCAAAATAAGAACTTTACAAGAGTAACATTTTCTTCAGCGATAACAAAATACAGTAATTTAAACATACTTATTTGTAAATAGAATATTTGGTAAAATTCAATCCATTTAAATCCTGCATATTCCACTCTTCATAACAGAGTGTCTGCAGAGCAAATAAGATATTCTCTAATAATTACTCTCTGTCTCTGATAGGCTGGTAATTTTAAAACTTTCATTACTTTGCAATAATATACTTTCTGTTTCGGTTTCTTATTTTGAGTACACTATGAACTACTCTTCATAAATTATTAGAAAAAAAACCGCTATCTCATTAAAGAACTTTTCACAACCTGAAAAATTACTATACCCAAGCTAATTACAGAGAAAAACATTTATTCACTTTTCTGTAATCATTCATGAATTACTAAGCACAAGAAAACTATTCATTATTAAAAATGAAATTGTGCAGGAACTGAAAAGTCTTAATTTTTGAAAATTTGTACAAATGGCATACTGTAGCTTCTACCTGTATATTATGTACAATGTTTCTATAGGAAAGAGTTTTTCTTCTAGAAGCAATTTCATAGATAATCATTTCTGAGATTCAAAGTGTTCCATCCAATGTATAATTCTAATTTTAATGTGATGATAATGAAAGGATTTTCTTGGACAAATTGCTGCAAATTATGTGGCAATAGAGAAATATTTAGGAAAACTCATTTGCTAAGTTAAATGTGCTTTTTTTCACTTATTATGTAGAAAGTGTGTTGTGATAGTAGTGTGAAGCTTGCTGTTTACAACATTTTGTTATGTTAAGTACTTTTTCAAAATGTGTCAGTTTATCCTTTAGTCTTACATTTGATGGATTTCGTTTCATTTCATTTCATCAACGTTGGAGTAACCTGGCTGGACAATTCTTTCATTTTGTGAAATTCTCATGTGCTATAAACATCTGTTTTTCCTAAAAAATATATTTTTCAAAATTGCGTAAATGAAAATTCATTATTGGTTCTTTACTTTAGATGAAGTTCCTTGTTAAGCCCTTAATGTAAATGGAAAATCCGTACTGTGTCCCAAAGGGCAATCAGGGTTGATAAAGAATTAAGAAAGAAGCGGTCTTACCTTGGATTTCTAACAGAGGAATGAAATGGAGCAGAAATAGCATTGCTGATGGTCTGAAGTCATTAAGAGAAGGGCAATAGTATGTTTATGGCCATCGAGCAGTACTTGTGCTCTGGACACCTTCGTAGCAGCTCTCCTGAATCACCAGTTCAGCTACAAGTGGTCTGAGCATGCTGACAGACTGCTGCTTCCCAGCTCTAAAGGCAAAACATTTTGTGTTTTGTCACCCATCAGGTTGGTGGCAATTATTTAAACCATGGTAACAGTTTTGTCTGGCTTCTGGATTACTACTGCTTTTGTCTGAGAAGAGCGTAAGGGATTTTAATGTTGTTAGATTTATGAGTGATTTCTATCTCAGCAGTTTGCTGTTACTATAATGCAACTGGGATTACAAAAATGTCAGTTTGATTTTTTAGTTACAATGCCATCCAAGTACAAATGTGCAAATACGTAAACATGCAATCAAACACTGTGTAGAGTTGGTCTCCTGAACACAGTTGCTTAGTTGTCTCCAGGAGTGGTTTCTGAAATGGCAGTTTCTCAAAAAAACATCATTAGTCCTTTGCCCTAATTATTATTCAAAATTAGTATTTTTCTGCTGGGTATTATGGCAGCCTTTTATGTGTCCCTCACTTGATGAAAATTTCTCTTTCTCCGAAAAGGGGATACCACAGGCACGTAGGAGATCTTTAGCTACACCACTAAAATTATGCAGGAGAGACACGTTGCTTTAATATTAATACATCGCTTGGTGTAAGTTTTCAGTGCATTTAACTAATCTGTGTGACTAGTGGCAATGTGTTCCTCCATGGTATGTTTTGAATTAAGTAGGGGAAACAAATGCAAAAAAACCACAATGCATTTGTATAAAATCTCGCCAGAAGTTAGTGATAGATTTGGCTAGAATAATTCAGAATAAATGGGCTAACAGAAGGAATGGAAAAAGTTCCCAGAAATAGGAGCAAAATACAATGTGTATGGGTGATGGACTCCATAAGCTACAAAAAGGTCTGCCATGAATGACCCGGTGTTAAAAGGCCAAACTGCTGTTCACGTCTGTGCAAGGCAATGAACAATTACAATGAGGAGGAGTACTTGTACCAGAAAGTATTTGAATTCAGTCATCAGTAATATCTGGGATACATTTACAATCCCAACTAGTGCTCTTTGTATTGAATATGGGGGGCAAATGAAGGTGGGAGAGGGACATGGAGTCCTTAGACTTATATTTCTATTATAGTGCTGTGTAACGCAGAAGATTTTCTGCACTTTCTGAAACAGCAACTGCACATGTGCAAATTTGCCAACATTGCAACATGGAAGTTGATTTGAAGTCAAAGTTAGTGGAAAGGTCTAAAGACTTTTGGCCACCACAGTGAAATTACATGTATGTCTTGCTTGGCACTCTTTGTCTCTGTTTTCTACAGACTGTCCACCTAGTTGCTTGAAGAGTTCGTAGCCTAAAACGAGGGATGGATGGCACTTAGATTCAGCACAAGCCAATGAAAAGTACAGCTGAGAACAGCAGTCAAGCAGAATTATGTGGGGATCACACACAAAAAAAGTGAAATAACGTTGTGAATGTCCTGTTGGTTTCTTGTCATCACCCTCCTTCTCGCCCTTCTTAAGAACTGTGTTCCAGCTCACACATGGGGCCTTCTTGAGGCCTTCACAGCTGTAACAGAGATAATGCCTTACCTGTGGTACAGGTGAAACTGATGAGTTCACTATTATGCCTCTGCTTACCTGTCATCACATCAGTGATGAAAATGGCAACTACCAATTGCCAGAAGGTCATGGCTGATTTTGCTCTCCTGGTGTAGAAGTCTGGCTTACAGCTCACTGTAGAGATCCTGGCTATAACTGATTTGAGCCATGGGCTTACTCAGTTGCATTTTTAAGCACTGCTGTGGGAAAATAATGGAAAATTGGTGAGGGAGATTTTGAATGCACTCGAGTGACTTGTAGCTGGGGTGTTGAAAACCACGTATGTCCCATTAGTTGTTGTTTAGTTTTGTATGTTTGACAAGTAGAACATCTGTGTTCACATAACATAGGTCTGTGATAGACTCAGAGGCACCTGTCTGAGATGTGTGCCCTGCTGTGGGAAAGATCAAAGCACAGTAGAAAACTATGCCTGCAAAAAAATCCCGGATATACAGGTGAAAGCAAGTGGTTCGAAAGCTTTTTGCTCTCTAGAAAGGACTGAGCTCTGTGGGGACTGTGTTCCCACTTGTGTGCCTCTGCCTGGGTGCTACTTCAGAGATCCCCCCATTTGCGAGGTAGAATCATAGCATGACTTGGGTTGGAAGGGACCTTTAAAGATCATCTGGTCCAACCCCCTTGCCATGAGCAGGAACATCTTTGACTAGATAAGGTTGCTCAGAGCCCGGTCCAATCTGACCTTTAATATCTCCACGGATGGGGCTTCTAGTACCTCTCTGGGAAACCCATGTCAGTGTTTTACTACCCTCATTGTAAAACATTTCTTCCTTATATCTAGTCTAAATCTATTTTCATTTAGTTTAAGACCATTGGCCTTGTCCTATCACAACAGGTACTGCTAATGAGAATAAATTTACTCTTGGACAAGAAGGCATGGCCTGAAACTGTGTCAGGGAAGGTTTAGGTTGGATCTCAGGAAGCACTTCCTCACAGAGAGGGTGATCAGGCATTGGAATGCACTGCCCAGGGAAGTGGTGGAGTCACCATCCCTGGAGGTGTTTAAGGAGAGGCTGGATGTGGCACTTAGTGCCATGATCTAACCGATGTGGTGGTGTTGGGTCATGGGCTGGAGTTGATGATCTCAGAGGTCTTTTCCTGCCTCAATAATTCTGTGATTCTGTGATTCTGTGACCTCAGTCCTAGTACTGCTAGCACAGAGGAGAGAGTAAGATGGTTGAAGTGATGCAGTGTCTGGAATTGGAGAGGCATATTTTAAAAAATGAGGCAACTGAAGGTAAAGAACAGGAACCCAGAAGAAAAAGAGTGTCCATCACTTTGAGTGTCAAAAAAGAGACTGGGTTTGCCAGTGTTCTCAGGCACAGAGGGAGCATGGCAGAACTGAGCTCATCTGCAAGAGGTCATGAACAAAAGCAAGGTTGAGGGCACAGACTGGTGTAAAGGCAGTGTGTGGCTCAGACAGAAGTTGGTTGGTGAGCGTCAGGCAACTAACTGCAGACAATGAACTCTGATGTGCCCCTTGAGCTAAAATTGTAAGATAGTGCTCAGGAGGATAAGAAGAGATGTTGAAGAAGACCCTTGGTGAAATGGAAGGGAGAATGTCTGCTGTGAACATTAGGAATTTCATATTGAAGCCCTGAAGCAAGCATGAGATTCCTGAGGAAATGATCCTCCAAGATGAGATTTAAAATACATGAAAATGGAAACTTATTACTTTAAGCCAGTTCCCTAACATTTTGGCATCCATCTACTGATGTTTGAATGTTGTTGGATTGGGCCCCTTGCTGTTTCTCATCAGTCTGTGAGGAACAGCTATACATTTGTAATGATATTCTGTTTGTTGGCTAATTAAAATTGGCATCAGCAAAGTGGCTGAACCATCACAGGGAGAAATTGTTTCTATTCCTATTTCAGGCTTTTAAAAATAGAAAACAGATGTTTCCTCCATTCTGTACTGCCAAGCTGTAGGGAACCCCAGACAAGGAAAGCATCTGTGATACTGTAGCTCCTATAAGCATGGCAGGATTAGCAGTGCAGACACGACATTGTCTTGTGCAGCATTTCTAGGTTGCCAGAGCCAGTTGATTTTGATCTCTTCTTTTCTCATTTAACTGTTTTCTCAGTGTGTTTTCTCACATAGCATTGTCATGCTCTTGTGATATGACCAGAACTAGTTAGAGGTTTTAAAGAAAAAGCATCAAAAATGTTGATTTGCCACTGGTGACCTTTTTCCTCAAATTTGTGTCAGATACACATTAATCCAGTTTAACTCTCTCCCTTTCAATGTGCTAGCAGACTTGCAGGGAATGATGCTTCATCATTACTTTCTCAGAGACCTCTATCCTTTCAGAAGAAAACATGTTTTACCTGTAGTTAGAATTCTACTTGTCAACATTCACACTATGGAGCTTTCTGAGTTAATGAGTGCACTATCAGGTCAGCACTCCTTGCAAAAGACATATTCCAGGTACTTTTCTTGCTCAGATAGTACAACACTGGCCTAAGGCATGCTATGACATTATGTTGTCTGCAGTGTTGTGGTTTACCATTCTGATAACTCTTTCAATGTGCAGGGAGTGACTTGTTTTCATGCTCCACTGTAGCCTGGGCAATGTCCCCTTAAAAATATGTTTGTTTGCTCCATTTGGTTGCAGTTTTATTCATCTAGTGTAATTTCTTTCAAACCCAGGATATAACACTGCTTTAAGTAAGTGGGAAAGTAGAATAGAACAGTGCTGAAAATTACATATATGAGTTATTTCTGAGGAAGGAAAACTTAATTCTCATCTGTTATTTTCAGGAGTTTCATGTGAGGAACCTTTTTTCTTGAAATGTCAAGAATATACTCAAATAACTGATAACCAGCTGCAGAAGGGGGGATTGACCAAGTCGCTCTTTCCAGGAAAGCCAGTACAAAATTCTATATAAAGCCTTCGTAACATCAAGCAAGGAAACAAGTAAATCCCCCGACTCCCCTGAATGCTGAAGTGGCTAACTTCATTGATTGTCCTGTCAAAGGACAATAACAGAAGTAAGAAAAAAAATGGTTTTGCCTTCAGTAAAAAAAGAAAACAGGAGGATATAAAAATGAATTTGTTGTATGTTCAGATGCATATTCATTTTTGGTATATCCATGAAAGCTGTAAGAGACACAATGCCTTTGGGACTGCTCTCATATTGTCCTTTGTAACTGACAATGGATGTCATCAGAAAAAACTGAAGCCACTATTGAAATTGTTGCTGCTTTATGTGCTGCATTTTATCTTAATACAAATATGGCATTGCTTCACAGCCTGAGTCATTCCAGGCTTGACTCCTTATCAGGAACTCCTATGTGCAATTGACCCTTTAACTGCAACTCCTATGTGCAATTCTGAATATCCTCATCAGTGTTTGAAGTTGTGTTCTAGCATATAATTTTTTTTTTTCCAGAATAATGCTTGAGAAGTGTTCCTCCTGCCTTCTTCAGCCACCCTTCATTTCCATATGTGACTGCAGCAGCTGTCTGGAGGTCACACTGTACAACTGAATTGTCCCAGCACCGCTGTGCCCTGCTGGCTGAGGCCTCCATCAGTGAAACAATAGTGAGTTCTAAAGCTTCACACCACACACTGAAATCTGCGAGGTGATGCGCAGAGTGTCTTGCCCTCTGTACAAAGGGAATTCTCTAAATTCATATACATGACCATACAAGACCACTGCTTATAATGCATAGGAATTGGACAGAACTGCTTGTCAGCAGACTGTTTGACCCGCAATTCAGCTTTGTTCTTATATTTGGCAGGAAAAACAGCATGTGGGGATGAGGGGTGACTCGCAAAAGAAACTGGAAGGAAACATCAATCTCGGAAGGTCGTTAATGGCTACCATGTGGTCCAGGCTCCCTCTGGCCCTGCTGGTCTCCCTCGGCTCCATCCAGTGCCTCTCTGACTGAAGAAAATGTGATGAGGGACATTTCATGCAAGAAATACTACCTCCCTCCTCCGCCAATCTCCTTCAGAAGGACAAGCTTTCTGCTGGGCTCCCCCAGAATGGTGCCTCACAGCTACCGAGAGCTCCCTGTCTAGGCTGAGGCTTTCAGGCCTGCCAGGGCCATGGGGACGTGCACAGGCAGAGCTGTTTGGCTGCTACCAGGTGCCTGAGCTTTTCCTCCGCTTCCCTCAGGGCAAGGCATCCCCTTGGGATGGGCTCCCACCATCAAGCAGGAGGTCTGGCAGCAGCCTTCTCGGTGGGTCACAGGGCACTCAGAGGGAGAGGACAGCTGCTCAGAACGAAACACAAATCCAAAGCAAGCTCCTTTTAAATTTCTGGTTGGTTTATCTAATCTAAATAAATTTGAACACTGGCTTGTTAAAAAGATTAATTTTCTGGTGTTAATGCACTTGTATGCCCAAAGATGCAAAAATGCATCTTGTCAAGAACAATAGACAGGCTGATCCCATCTTTGTGATACTCCTGACCTGAATTTTCAATATCAAATACAGATCTTTGCAGGAATGTTTGTGACAGCCATATGCGTAAAAAAATCACCAGAATCACAAAAATAGTAGAGCTTGAGGAATTAAAGCTGTCACCTAACCTGAAATGAGGAATAAAAGCAGTGCTTGTGCTTTTGGTGATGAATGATTCATGCAGCTGTTGTCAGCCCTTCCCTCACCCCCACCAGTAAACATTTCAGAGCTGCTGCGCAGCAGAAGTGCAGGTGGATACAGAGGCTGCCTGCAAAGGCAGTGGAAATGCTAACGGGGCTGGAGACCCTTTTCTCCAACTGTGAGAGACTCCCAGCTGATATGCCCCAGGCTGGCAGCATTGCCCATTCCAGTGAACTGAGGTTGGCTTATCTGACTGCTTCAATGGCAAGTGAGAGTGGCCTTCTTGGCCCGGGATCATAGGCAGGAGTGGGGTGAGCTGGGCATGGGGATGTCCTCAGGGTGTGAGATGTGTGTAGAAACCCTGTTCCTGGAAAGATTCAAGACAGAATTGGACAGGGCTCTGAGCAACCTTAGTTAAAGATGTCCCTGCTCGCTGCAGGGAGGTTGGACTAGATGACATTTAAAGGTGCCTTCCATCCCAAACCATTCTATGATACTATGATTCTGTGAAACCCACTAAGCTTTTCAGTGCAGCAGATACATGGAAGAATCCATCAAAACTCACAAGCATTCCTATGTCTTGCTGAAAGAAGGTGTTGCCTACGTTGGTTTTTTTTAGTTTGATAAAGCACTAACTGAATGCAGAGAAACATCTTGCTGTGAAAGGCAACTGCATGGAGATGGTGTGTTTGTAAGACTGCTTGGCTTCCTGGTGCACAGAGAGGGTCAGCATTTTCTTGTTTTGCCGTTGTGATGGTTTCATAGCTCTGCAGGGTATGTGTCAGCTAATTTATAAACACTCCTTTTGCTCTGCTATTGTATTTATGAGTGCTGTCTGCACATCTTACTGCTTTGGACCATCTCTTGTTTCTGAGGTGCTTCTTAGGGATAATCCATCCACTTACTTATCCATTAAAATAATCAGTGATTCACTTCTGTTTCAGTCTGTGTTAAAAACTATACATTCTCATAATCTTTAATGTGACTTGCTAATCTATGTAGCATTGCAAGCTCCCTGTTCTCCTTTGTGGCTCTACAGGAGATTGACTGCTCTTGACTGCTCTTGGCTTGGATGGGCATACACTTTGCTGGGTGAAAAACTGGTTGGATGACCGTGTCCAAAGAGTTGTTGTCAATGGAGTTAAATCCGGTTGGTAGCCAGTCACGAACGGTGTCCCCCAGGGGCTCAGTACTGAGACCACTCCTGTTTAACATTTTAATCAATGACTTGGATGAGAGGATAGAGTACACCCTTAGTAAGTTTGCAGATGACACCAAGCTGGGTGGAAGTGTCGATCTGCTTGATGGTAGGGAGGCTCTACAGAGGGATCTGGACAGGCTGGATCACTGGGCCAAGGCCAACATAATGAAATTCAATAAGGCCAAATGCCAGGTCCTGCACTTTGGCCACAACAACCCTCGGGAGTGCTACAGGCTTGGGGAGGAGTGGCTGGAGAGCTGCCAGGCAGAGAGGGACCTGAGGGTGTTGATGGACAGCCGGCTGAACACGAGCCAGTAGTGTGCCCAGGTGGCCAAGAAAGCCAATGGCATCCTGGCCTGCATCAGGAATGGTGTTACCAGCAGGAGCAGGGAGGTCATCATGCCTCTCTACTCAGCTTTAGTGAGACCGTATCTCAAGTACTGCATCCAGTTTGGGCCCCTCACTACAAGAGGGATACTGAAGTGCTGGAGAGGGCACAGAGGTGGGCTACCAAGCTGGTAAAGGATTTGGAATATATGTCCTATGAGGAACACCTGAGAGATCTGGGGCTATTTAGTCTAGAGAAGAGGAGACTCAGGGGAGATCTTCTTGCGCTCTACAACTACTTGAAAAGAGGTTGTAGAGAGGCGGGGGTTGGTCTGTTTTCCCTAGGGGCAAGTGATAGGACAAGGGGAAATGGTCTTAAGTGGCACCAGGAGAGGTTCAGGTTGGATATTAGGAAGAATTTCTTTACTGAAAGAGTTGTCGGCCATTGGAACAGGCTGCCCAGGGAGGTGGTTGAGTCACCACCTCTGGAGGTGTTTAAGACGAGGGTAGATGTTGCCTTGAAGGACGTGGTTTAGCGGTGTTGATAGGGCTAGGACAAAGGTTGGACTCCGTGATCTTGAAGATCTCTTCCAGCCAAAACTGTTCAATGATTCAATGATTCAATGATTCTATGATTCTATGATTCTATGATTCTATTACAATATCATTCCAGTGTCCCTCTGCTTCACTTGGGCTAGACCAGGATCACAGCTGGGTCCCGGAGTTTCGTTGGCCTCAGAGCTCCTACTGACTTGCGTTATCCCACACTCATCCAGGATAGAGCTTATTGCACGTAACCTGCCTGGAAGCTCGGTAGCTTTAGGATTGCAACTCCCAACCCAGGCTGTGAGGACAGGGATGTCAGTGAACCACTGTGTTGTGAGAAAAACTCCAGAGAAGTCATGAAAGAATTAGTAAACTATATCTTTAAAATAGATTAGTGAATGTGCTCTCATTTCAGAGCCAACTTTCTCTACAATTTTTCCTATTTACTTCATAGCCTAGACTTTTCTTATCCTGCTCTCCAGCAATTTCTTCATCTTCCTAGCACCAAAATAGCCTGGATATTCCCTAGTGAAAAACAAGGCAAAAAGATCCTCTTGTGTGCAGTTGTCTTTGAACTCCTATTTACATCTTTTCTCTGGTGGCACAGGACACACACTGATTCATCTTCTAAATTACTGATTTTTCTTCCTCTGGCTCATCATATATCTACTGGACCAAGCTAACTTAGTTTTCTTAATGTTCATATTTTATCCCTGTGCCAGTTCACTTTACCCAGATTTTGGAAGTCTTCAGTTTTTTATTTTTTTTTACACAGTAGCATGAATTATTCAGATATTGTTCTTGCCTTGATTTCTGCTGAGTGTGTACAGGAACTCCATGGAGAACTGGGATCTCAGGGAAACTGAGGTTTCATTTACATAAAGATGGGGCTCTATTAAACAGTGACATCTGCAGTGGTTTCCTATTGGTAATTTTCAAGGAAGAAGAATACTACAATGTGTCGTCCTGGAGTTAGATGGTTTCTTCTCATATTTGTTTCAGAGGTTTTTCCATGTTTTCTGCAGATAAATGCTATACAGTTTGTGAGAGGAATGAAATTTGCTTACATATAGTATTGTGTGCTCTGTACACTTTTAGGAGATTTTTTTTCCAGGTAGTAATTCTGGGAGGTTGGAGAACTGAAAGGGGGGTTGGCTAACTTTTCCTCAGCTTTCTTGTGGCATTATACGCTGCCTGTTTTTTCACAGGCTCTAGTATGTGCATTGTTCAAATCCAAAATTACCGAGGTAAGATGCCAGCCTCATTACCCTTCAGCCAGTGGCTGAACTCTGACAAAAAGCCCTGCTGTAGCCCATCCATAGTTTGTTTCCAAAACGTTCACACAGCAAAGCTCAGAGACAAATTGCTACAGGCCAGGAACAGTCATACCTGTACTGCAAAAGCATTGCCTATGAAATGTGACCGCACCAGCATCTGCACATAATTTGCTGTCAGAAAAAAACCCACAAAGCCATACCTTACCCTCAGTTTTTATTTACGTTTGCTTCTGTTGTGTTCTTGGTTTTGGAAAGCACTTATGTGCTTCACACTCATGCTTGCAGGACTTGGTCACTGTCCCCAGGCATGCCACTGACTTTACTCCATTGTACAGATAGCAAGTATGTAAAAGGAATGATTTCTGTGGGAAACTGACTGGTCAGCAAGGCAGCAGGGAGGGGAAAGCAAATGGGGTGTCACTGGTACATCTTGAGATCATGTTGTAAATTCAGAGCTGCAGGTAGTAAACTTCCTCCTTCAGGAAGGAGTCAGCTCAGCGGGAGGAACTAATTTAAGAGCTGCCATGTGGTTTCTTCCACAGGCCAAGAAAAACAAGTAGTTTAAGCCTATAAAACTATGTTTCTTTCATAGTGTTATTGATAGGGTCTAGCTTGGTCTTCAGTTTGGTACACTGAAGTGTGAAGGCCAGCCAGAAAGGTGATGTGCTGGTAGACAGCCAAAGCCCAGCCCTCAGTAGGAAGTGTGAGCGGGTTGTGGGATGTGAGCTGGAACTATTTGCATAATTAGCGGAGGATCCAATGCCTTGCAAAATCCATAGAGATGAACAGATTCTGCTGACCCCCAGTTAGCAGTTCATAACTAAGTGGTAATGCCCAATATCCAAGACTGGACTTTTAAATTTTAGTTTACGTAGTATGTAAGCAAGTAAAGCTCCAGCCTGCTCTAGAAATCCAACGCCATGTCACCTCATCCTTCACTCCCAGTCGGAGCTCATTAGAGTCTTGTAAAAATATTTTTGCAAGAGTCACTGCAAATGCCTCCTTTGCTCACTTAAGGATGCGGTGGCTGGAAACCAGTGAGGCTTGCAGTGCCTCTTCCAGCACATTGCTTACCACGCAGAGCTCACTCCACTGTGCTGAGCCTGAGCAGCAATGTGAGCAGCTTTTGGGGTCTGCCATAGATGGTGCTGCAGCTCCAGTTTGGGGATTTGCTTGTGTAGCTGCTTCGTCTGACAGAACCTGTAAAGTAACATTCAGTGAATGCTTCAATATACATAAACACAGGTTTACTGACAAACGGAGCTGGCAGATCAGGACAGTTACTTGCTGGATAGCTCAAAATGCAGAAATATTCAAGGCATGCTGGTATTATGATAGCTTTGTTTGAAAGCTGATCTGTGATTGTTAAGGGAGAAAAATGCCCTTCCTAGTACCTGCTGCTGAGCAAAAAGCGTTATGCCTTTTTCGTGCATTGTACTGTGCAAATGGCATGCACAAAACCAGAAAAAAACCACAAAGAGTTAGAGAACAGAGTGAACCCAGTGCTATGATACAGTAAATTTAAGGATACTTTAAACTAAGGTTAGAATCATAGAATCATAAAATGTCAGGGGTTGGAAGGGATCTCTAGAGATCACCTAGTCCAACCCTCCTGCCAGAGAAGGATCCCCTAGGGCAGCCACACAGGAACACATCCAGGCGGGTTTTGAAGGTCTCCAGAGAAAGAGACTCCACAACCTCTCTGGGCAGCCTGTGCCAGTGCTTTGTCACCCTCATAGTAAAGAAATTTCTTCTCATGTTGAGGTGGAACTTCCTATGTTCTATCTTAAACCCATTATTTCTTGTCCTATTACTGGGCACCACTGAGAAGAGATTGTCTCCTTCCCCTTGACACCCACCCCTCAGATATTTATATATGTTAATAAGGTCCCCTCTCAGCCGTCTTCTTTCAAGGCTAAACAGCCCCAGTCTCTCTTCCTTGGAGAGATGTTCAAGTTCCTTGATCATCCTCGGAGCTCTCCATTGGACTCTCTCCAGTAGGTCCCTGTCTCTGTTGAATTGGGGAGCCCAAGAGTGGACACAGTATTCCAGGTGTGGTCTCACCAGGGCAGTTAGGTACAGTGAATTCCAAACCAAATATAAGGAAAATGTTGTTCATTACACAGGGAAAAATGAACTTTTATCCTCTGGCTGAATCACTTCAACAAAAGTTGCTTTGTTTTATAATTGCTGTGTTCAGGTTAAAAACATGCAATATCAGTCACATTAATGCTTCTCCAAATATTGTATAAGCTATTTGGTGTACAGCCAAAAATATATGTAAGGAAAATTAAAAATAGAGATATTATTAAAAAAAAAGAAAGAAATCTGCATGCATTACTGCTGACATTTGTTGAAATGAGAAAGGACATGAAAATTATATATAAATTTTGTGAGTTAGAGCAGGAAATACAATCAAAATGACACTTGGGGGAATATTTTTATGGAGTGTGGTAATAAATGAAAACATTTGTGACATTAATTCAAAGATAAGAAATATTCAAAGAATTATTGAAGAATTTAACACAACTGAGCTACATGCTTAGATTTAAAATGCAATTGTGTACAAATATATCACATTTAAATGTTTTACAGCCAAAGTTGGTGAGAAACTCCACAAATCACAAATCCCCTGCACTACAAAATGGAAATAAAACATTGACAAAAAATATTTTACACTGTCTCTAAGGTGACAGGAATAGTTTATTTTCAACAAATATAGGGAAACACTTGGAAACTTACAATTCACTCTGAAACAGAACCTAGTGGGCAGGATTTTTTTTATTGGAAGTAAACTGTGTCTTTAGAGTTATGATCCATGTTGTGACTTGATTAAAGCAACATAAACTTCGTTAACAAAGTTTTTCCTGGATTTTAATAAAAAGAGTAAACAAAGGAGCAGAATCGTGAAGAATTAAAGACATAGTGCTGCAAGGACCAAATTGAGTTTACAATTTAATTTTAATCAATAGGCTAAACTGATTTACCAAATTCACACAACAGATAATCAACACAAAATCTGTGGCTGACTCTATCAGGAATTGCATTATTTTACTTTTAGTCTTCGACTTTTCACTTACATATCCACCCAGAGCTCTAGCTAATATATAACACTTATATTCCTGATGAAGGTATGTGTTGTATACCCAAGCTTCATGGAATCTAAGTATCAGTGCTGGTCTTAGACATTTGTCAAGGAAATTTTTCCAGTTCTTTTCAAGGAAGAACAGATTTATGAGGGCCTTAAATGACAATGCTTTAACTCTTAGGACAGAAATTGTATAGTACAGCAGAGCACATGTAAGTCCTGTCCTTCCAGAGTGAGATACAGACACTTATAATTACTCCTTTATATGAGGTTTATGGAAATTTGGACTCCCTCAGATGACAATGCCCAGCTTTTAATACAATGAGCTCACTAATTCAAACTCAAAGTCAGTATGCTTAGCACACAGCTTCCAAAGAGATGTGCAGGGAATAGATTTTAATCTCTGAGCCTTCTAGTGTGCGAGTACCTTATTTCAGATGCATGGAAACATCTCCATCCATGAAGCTTCTGCTATCCTGCTGAGAGATACTCATGAACTGTCCTGCGCTGAGCTGCACAGGGCTTTCCCTTTCAAAACCTGTCTAAAGGGGGAAGAGGAGCAGTGACATCGTTTTATGTGATGGCCAATTTGGCTTGTAGAAGGCCTCTGTAGAAGGCTCCACAGCTTGCAGAGATTTTCGTCTCTCGCTCTCTCAGGCATGTTGATTCACAAGGCTTTTGATCTCAGTAGGCTGGGTGGAAAGCTGTTTCCAGCCACACCAACAAATCAAACGGCCCTCAGCCATGTTCTTGAATGCCCAGATCAAGTAACACAGAATGGCCCACAGCTGTGCTAGTAAAACTTTATGCAGTAAACCCTGTTTTGACGGGAGGAGAGTGTCCAAGCTGTGTCCCTGGAATGACTCCTGGATGGCTAGGTGCTTGAATACCTTAGCTGTGTCTGAGAATCAGGAGATTCCTATCTGACACAGGTCAAAATTGTGCCTGGGAAGAGTATAGACCACTGCATTCTTCCATAACCATCTAATTTATTTTGCAAAATGTAACCTCCATGTTTGCCAGAAAGCTTTCTTTCCCTGCACAGAGAAATTCGAAGTCTGCTTGATAGTGAAATGGAAGCAAGTAGCAAGGACATGTATCTAACACTTGGGGCAATCAATGTTGTTATCCTTGTTCTTAGAACTTTGTGCTACAGGACGCATTGGATAAAGTATAAAAACAACCCTGGGATAAAAAAAAATATTTTCTTTGCCTTCAAATAAGCACTCAAATCACCTGTGCTTCAAGAGCTGTGTTCCTTCGACCCAAAATCTAGCAAAATCTCCACCATTCCAATTCAAATGGAAAATGCTCCACCCAGCAAAGTCTATCCCTCAAGCATTAAGTTGAGAAAGAAGATTCAAGAGAAGTGACTGAAAGTAAAATTCTTGCACGGGAGGAGTGAGGTGATTGTATGAGAAATGGAAAGAGGCTGAGAGGTGAGAAGCTGTATGTGACACTCACAGGACTGGCAGTCACTGGATAAAGGAGATCCATTGCACATTATATTCTTGTAGTATTTTTGTTTTCCTCAGTAACAACTCCCTCCTAATGGGTGTAAGTAGTAGTTATTTGTTCTAACATTAAGTACCTCAAAACTAAGAGTCTGGCTTGAAAATAGATAAATTTATCAATGAGATGTTTCAGGTATTGAGAAGGCCTCGGCGTCAAATCTACCAAGTTGGGCAGTTACCCAGAATGTCCTGTGTAGAGTCTTTGGTTTGACTTTTAGAAACATAGCTAACAAAGCTTAACCTCCTACCCTTTATATGTAAATTTTCTTCTTGTCTTTCTCTTAATTTTTCCTTTACTGTACAGGAAATGAGTCACTGTATGTACTGTATGTACAAATGTAGCTTCTCTGATAGAAACAAGTCATGAATGTTGCAGTGAAAATGTTATCAGTGGGGGTTTGTTTAGGTGAGTTGCAGGAAAAGCTGTGGCAATTCCCTAGCTCCTAGCAAGACTTTCACTCTTTGCAAAGTGGTTGTTCTATTTGAGCCTCGGAAAATCTTCTGATTGTCATTCCTCAAAGGAAAACACTTTCCTCCTCCGTGTATCATGTTTTCCTAACTGCACAAGTCGTTGACAAACATTTACATAGCGAGCAAATAATTAAACATGTTTTTTCCCCTGTAAAACTCGATTTGGTGGCAGCTAGAAATTGTGTTAATAATCCACATTAGAATGTTTGTATTTTCCATTCACTTTCTTTAGAAGAATGTTTTACCTGCCACAGTAAATGGACAATGTGCCTGATCATCTGTGTAATTTGTCTAACTTAACACTGACAGACACTGAAATTTCTTTGGATGTGTCAGTTTGCCAGTCTAAATTCACTTTGTCTCTTCCTCTGTGCCCATATATAACAAATCTTGCATTGTCTCATTAAATTCTCAAATATTTAACAAATTCTTTCTCTTCCATTCTGAACTGGTTTAATAATTTGATTAACAACTAAAATCTGGTGACACCTTGGGGTGCTGTCCTTGTTGGCTTGAGAACGACAGATCGTACTCATGAAAGCTAGCAAGGCTGCTCATTTCCATTTAATATCGAAAATCCGTCACCTTCTACAAAGAAATCCCTGGTTATGCATCCCAGCATGTATTAACTCAGTAAAAAGATGATCTCAAAATCTTCAAACTAACAACCCAGGTGAGTAAAGGAAGGCTGCCAAAATGGTGCAGCACTAACAATTTTCTCTTTCAGAAGTTACTGAAAGGTAATACCGAGTACAGTGACGTGTGGCACTTCTATGGATGCTTTCTCATGGTGCAGTAGGGCAACGCATGCACACAACCCTTTTCAACAGAGACTCTGTAGTTAGTATTTTTTGTAGGTGAAAGGGTGATAAAAGTTATAATAGAAAAGGAGAAAGATTGCCTGTGGCAAACAATACTTGTAATAGAAGGGAAACTTTGAAGTATGTTTATTTTTGACATCAAAATCTGAAAGTAAATGAGCTCTCTGTTTTTCTAGTTTTTCTCTATTTTAGTTCTAGCTCCCCCTTTGCCTCTTGGATATAAATCTGCTTTCTGCTGTCAGACAAGAAAGAAATCACACTCTGTTTTTTTAAAAAAATAAAATGGCTATCTAGTTTTGTGTGTGTGTGTGTGTGTTCAGACACTTATTTGCCTTGGCTTGTGGCAGCACAGCTGTCATCTATACTTACTTATGATCTCCTGCAGCTTTGTTTGATGAAGAAGTTCAGTGCCAGTCCGTTCAAGAATGATCTGGCCTTCAGAAAAGAGGATACATAACCTGGATAACACACTTGAATGCACACATAAATGCTGAAAACATTCTGACCTTGTAGAAGAATATACTTTCTGTAAGAAGTCCAGGACCAAAATCAATTCCCCGTGCAGGATTGGGAACCATGCAGTGGAAACATGTACCTTAAAAATTCTACTTCATTAGTAGAAGCTTACCATCTTCTTGCTATCAGCATATGTTTCCTGGCAGACTATCTGTCACATCTTACCATACACTTCACATTGTTTACAAGTGAGCTGAGGCTTGTGAGGGAGCAGACTGAAAGAGGCTGTCATGATGAGGGTGACAGAGCACTGGAACAGGCTGCCTAGAGAAGTTGTAGAGTCTCCTTCTCTGGAGACTTTTAAAACCTGCCTGGACACATTCCTGCATGACCTACTGTAGGGGATCCTGCTCTGGCAGGGGGGTTGGACTGGATGATCTTTCAAGCTTCCTTGTAAATCCTAGCGTTCTGTGATTCTGTGATAAACCCACTCCTGGATGCTCTCCGGTGTTCCTGGAGGCACCATGATTACCTCAGGCATTAATCTGAGTTCTTCTGACAGTGACTCAGATTGAATACCTGGTTCTATTTCCAGAACCACTGGAAACTTTTTTTACTGAAATGTGACTACATACAAATGAATTGAGTTCTTCAGATATCACAGAGACATGGATGATTTCACAGCCAAACTTAAGAGAGTGGGAAACATGTGTAGATATAAATACAACCCTAATTAAGAAGTTTCATTTAACCTCTTCCCCTGACATTTGGTAAAAATTACTGGAAACTAAGATTTTAAAACCTTTTAGAAGAAAATATGAAAATCATGTTAGAGGAGTCTAACTGGCTTAAAGACAATAAGAAAGTTAATATTTGAGATTGTGGCATTGTCAGAGCCAGTGTAACAGTATGTGGTCAGGAATTTTTCGTATCCTTTCCCAAAAAATATATTATAAGCTGTTATCCCTTATTCTCTTTTTCCTCATGCTGTTCATGTACTTAGAATGACTCTCAGTTCAGTTCATTACCGTTCACCTTCAAATCCCAAAGCTGCGCTGTTCAACAAGTATTCTTGTAAAAGAGAGAGAAAGAGAGTACTCGGTGATTTATCAAGGACAACAAAATATGGCACATTTTGTAGGTACAATATCAGAGTAGACATTTTGTCAAGCTATCCACAATGTCTGTAGCATGATCTCTACATTTCAAGTATCCTGAAAGAAAAATTGAGTCATTTCCCAACATAAAGTCATCTTACATCCAAAATGGTGATGTGTTGGAGGAATGTGAGATGCTCATAGAATATGTAACAAGTAATAAAATTGTTTTCTGAAATACACATCAGTTTAAAGGCAGAAAAGGAGACCACCACACAGCTAGCTAAATGAGTTGTCATTTTGCACATCACTCACTGCGCTACGTGTATAAATCCCCATCCAGTGAAATGCGAATGTAAACCTTAATGCATAATGTATTGCAATGAATGGTTTCACTGGCAATCGATAAACCGAACTAAATTCTAGATTTAAAATTAGCTGGCAATTGGGAAAAGAGAACCTCTAGGGACTGCTTTCTGGGGAAAAAATAGATGCAAGAGAATAAATTGCCAGTGTTAGCCAGGACACTGTTTTGCTAGTGTCAAAAGCAATGGCTGAATGTTGCTTGTAATGCAAGTAACTCCCTCTCCCACTAAATCTATCTGTGTCTGCTAATTTTCCCTGCATAGCTACTCTCTAATCACAATATTAAAAATGAACAAGTTATAACAAAAAAGATGTAGCAATAAAGCACCCGGCAGCTGAGGAGGGATAAATCTCTCATGGAAGAGATGTCTGACTGAGGCAGGGGGGAAGGGAGAGGGAGGAGAGAAACACCAGCAATCACTGTGAAAGAGTCACATGTACTCGTAGCCTTTAGGATCAACCAGCACCGCATTTTGCTGATGCCAGAGATATCATGGAAATGCTCCTGCATTGGAGTTCAAGGTCAGAGATGTTAAAAAGGCTATTAAAAATATTATCCTTACATAAACTGAATGGTTGGAAGTCTATCGGCAGAATTTAAGAGCAAATTATTAGAAACAGATATCTTCACCTTTAAAATAGGCAAAAGCACATCATGCTGAATATGTACTCTAGATCAGCTCTCGCTTAAATTCCGTGTTGCTGAGAAAAGGATGCCAAAGGGAATGTGATTTAGCACTAGATCCATCTGGCAGATCATAGCAAAGAGATAGTGCTTTAATTACTGTTGCTTTATCAAATTGTAAAAATCACAGAAATGTGGAGTGAAAGGGATCTAAAATGAACTTTTTATATGCTCTGATAATCAAGTAAGATTACACCTCTTCTGGGAGATGCTTGGCTAAGCTGAAATCATACCAGGCTGGAGATTTTACTATCTTTTTAAAGCCTTTTAGCACTTTCTTTTCTGTCAGCCTTATAAAAAAGGAAGATTTTTCTCCTGTCCTTATACCTCAGTTTCTGAAAATTAAGCTCATTTTTTCTTCTAGCTTTGGTAGACATGGAGAACAGTCACATTATTTTTTTTTTTTACTGTAACATATACAAAAAACTTCTTTATTCTTTTCTAGGCCACATGATCCCAGTTCTTTGGATTTTTTTTGTATAGACCATGGTTTTTAGGCTTTGGACTACTCCATTCACTATGTTTTGCATTTTCTTCAAATGCCCCGTATTTGCCCCAAGTGTGGTGACCCGAACTGATCAGCGCTTTCCAACTGACATGTGATCGATGCTGTATGATATTTCTGTTTATGCATTTTGGAATTGGGGAACTTCATCTCCCATTTTTTGCAGCAACAGCACACAAAAGATACCTGTGATCTGCTAAAAATCTAACACTTTTCAGCGTTCATGCTTTGCTGGCTCTTCCCTCTTTAACATTTTTGCATTTGATGTTATTCATCCTTATTGTAGGGCCTCTTAATTTCAGACCAGTACTGCAATTAATTTAGTCTTTTCAGATATGTGTACTATGTTCTTTCAACCATGTAGAATATAGCACATGAATACTATTGATGGTACTGATTATTATGTTTCACATAGTGTTTTATAAGAGATCCACTGAACACCAAATGTTACCTCCTTAACATGCCAGCAATAAAATGAAATCTGAAAAAAAAACCCAAACCCAGCACCAACTTGCTCTATTGAGTATGTGGTCCAGCATTTATCCAACACAAAGATGCAAAAAATCAAAATTGCCAACATAGTGATGCTTACAGTCCTCCAGATAAGCATATAAAAAACCTACCTGAGCTGACAGTGTTGCTCAGTCCTACCTGCTGACAGTGGGCTCTGTAAAGAAAATGGACTTTTCTATGTGGAACAGACTAAAAATTCTATATGTGTAAGCAACAAATGAAAAAGACCAGTCTTGGAAATAACAACTCATACACGATACACATTTACCAAGACAACAGTTTTTAAAGCGGCAATGGTTTTAAACTAGAGCAGGGTGGGTTTAGATTAGATATTAGGAAGAAATTCTTTACTATGAGGGTGGTGAAACACCGGCACAGGTTGCTCAGAGAGGTGGTGGAGGCCCCATCCCTGGAGACATTCAAGGTCAGGCTTGATGGGGCTCTGAGCAACCTGATCTAGTTAAAGTCTCTGATCACTGCAGGGGGGTTGGACTAGATGACATTTAAACGTACCTTCCAACTCAACACATTCTATGATTTGATTCTATGATTCTATGATTTCACGATGCTGCACCTTCTTTGTGAAACAAATTCCAAAAAGTGTTGTTTGTTTGAAAGGGATTGATAACATTGCTTATGGCATGTGCTGGTTTTGGCTGTGGTGGAGTTGATTTTCTTTGTAACAGCTTGTATGGGGCTGGTTTGGGTTTGTGCTGGTAACAGTGCTGATAACGCAGGGATGGTTTAGTTACTGCTGAGCAGTGCTTGCACAGAGCCAAGGCTTTTTCTGCTCCTTACCCCACCAGCGAATGGACTGAGGGTGCACAAGGAGCTGGGAGGGGATACAGCTGTGACAGCTGACCCCAGCTGACCAAAGGGATATTCCATGCATATGGCATCATGCTCAGCATATAATGCTGGGGAAAGAAGAGGAAGGGGAGATGTTCAGAGTGATTATGTTTGTCTGCTCAAGTAACTGTTGCACATGCTGGAGCCCTGCTTTCCTGGAGATGGCTGAACATCTGCCTGCCCATGGGAAGTGATGAATTAATTATTTTGCCTTACTTATGTGCATGACTTTTGCTTTACCTGTTAAACTGCCTTTATCTCAAACCATGAATTTTCTCACTGTAGCTCTTTGATTCTCTCTCTCACCCCACCAAGAAGGCTCGAGCAAGTGGCTGTGTGGAACTTTGTTGCCAGCGGTAATTGTACCTGAATCGCTACTAGACATTTAACAACACAGTCATTGCACTATGTACAAAATCTAAAAATCATAATTTAGGAGAGTTACCTTCCACATGTACTCCAAAACATCAGGATTATTGTTTTTCACCTGCCACCATGATCTATAAACTAGAAAGGCTGTGGGCACCTGGCAATTAAGCATGATAGCAATCTAGTCCCCTTGCTAGAGAATCCCAAATCCTGTAGGGAGCGCGAAGGCTTGTGACAAAGTTTAAATGTATCTGTACAAGGTCCAAAACAGCCAAAACCCTGCACTGAGCTGCCAGAAATGGTTAGGCACATCAGGGAACCACTTTGAGATAGTCACTGCTGAGAACTACCTCCAAGGACCTTTGCCTGTGGCTGATCACACTGTGCAGTACTGTGGTGGGACACCCAGACCAGCTCTGAATGGTTGCCTCTACCTTAGAAAGGAATTTGGGATGTCAGTATGTTGAAGGGCTGGGGCAGAGACTTCATAATCCCTGTTGGGTGAATCATAGGGTTTTATTTTGGACCAGATTTAGTCTGGTCCCCTGGATTAGTCACCCCACCATGCCTATGTTTCGAGGTGCCCTGAAGGCCCAATCACTGGCTCAGAGACCTTTGTGCCTCCTTCGGGGCAGGTACATATGAGGAATAAAAAGATGTGTATCCAACAAAAGAAATAGACTTATTCTGTACCAGAACTACTCTGTAAAGTGAACCAGAATGCTGGAAGCAGAGACAACTGAGAGATTCCCTCCAACATTGTGCTATGGCTCTGATCCAAACCCCTTGATGCAGCCAGGGTTTAGCATTGGTCCTGAAATTATTCCAGCTGCGTTGTACAGGTTAAGCCACCCTGCTGACCTAATGAAGCATTGCTTTAATATGACTTCAACTCTTCACGAACCCTGGTAGGCCATTTGAAGTTCTGTGTCACTGTGCCCCTGGCAGTGTGCAGTCTGGTTTGGTTGTGTTTGTAGATGACCAGGTGGAAGGCTTCAGCTCTTTTCCTAAGAGACTGCAGCATTGTCTAAGGCATCCCTTGGGGCTGAGCTGCCACTTTTCTCTGTCGCCTCCGGGTCCACAGCCCGGAACTCTTCCATTGACTGTCAAGGCTCACTCTGGTCAAATGCAACTAGAATATGAGTGAGATCTACGGCCAGAATAGTGCTGTCACGTTCAACCTCTTGCCTCACTTTATTAGAATAGCATATGAGCTCATCTTCCATTTTGAATAACTACAGGCATGCAAGTGAAATAATTTTGTCCTCTTAATTTGTCAACAACTTGTATATTTTAAAATATCTTTCATCATTCAATGTCTCATTAATTCATGTCAGGATTTAAAGCAGAAATGGATGTTGATATAATTCTACTGCTTTAATCACTACCTGCTAAAATTAGCAAACTGGAGACAGCACAGGTCTGGACTCTGTTACACTGACATACACCGAAAGAAAACAAACTCAGAGGCTATATCCATGTTGAATACTTGGTCTATTAGCCAACAATGTTTTCAGTCATCCATTAAATTGATTTCTCTCAGTTCAGGAGAACACACTCTTTTCACCTCTTTCATCCTTGTGGGTCCAGGTTTTTGATACTCATTATTTCTCTTTGCTGTCAAATGTCTCTGATACAAGGACAAATATCCCCACTAGCTTTGAATATATTAAATAGAATAGAATAGAATAGAATAGAATAGAATAGAATAGAATAGAATTAGATTTTTTCAGTTGGAAGGGACCTACAACAATTGTCTAGTTCAACTACTTGACCACTTCAGGGCTGAAGGCCTACCAGGAGGTCAACTGTTTTTTATTTTCCTGAGATTCTACTTCTTTGCCATCCCATATGGTTGTCTTTTTATTGTATTTTATTGTATTTTCCCAAGACAGCCCTGAAAACTGCACACAAAAATTCCTGTTAATAAAATTTCGTAAACCTTGACATAGTTTGATGGGAAATGCCAGAACTTAGTTTTATGATTTAACCTTGTTTTCCTTGTCAGTGGGCAGTCTCACAGAATCACAGGGTCACAGAATATTAGGGGTCAGAAGAGACCTCAAAAGATCATCTAATCCAACCCCTCTGTCAGGACAGGATCACCCAGAGTAGGCCACACAGGAACGCGTCCAGGCAGGTTTTGAATGTCTCCAGAGAAGGAGACTCCACAACCTCCCTGGGCAGCCTGTTCAGTGCTCTGTCACCCCTACAATGAAAAGGTTTTTTCTAATAATTTTGTGGAACCTCCTATGCTCCAGCTTGTATCCATTGCCCCTTATCCTGTCATTGGACATCACTAAGAAGAGGCTGGCACTGTTCTGCTGACACTCACCCTTTACATATTTATAAACATTAAGGAGGTCACTCCTCAGTCTCCTCACCATATGGTCTTCTTCACCTCAAAGCTGTGACTTAGTAAATGGACCAGGGGGAGAGTGTACATCAATCAGTGAGTGTCTGGGCAGTGTCTGGCTCTCCCTTACTCCTCAGGATATATCTGCTTCTGTTATTTCCTGCACACTATTCAAATTCTATTGATAAATGATAAATGTCACTGTCTGCTTCATACCTCCAACATAGATATCTGGAAATCTTTAAATATAGTGCCCTTACAGGACATTTTTTTATTTTTCCATGCACAAAATTGCATGGGGAAGTGTCACAGTGATTTGTTATTTTGGACTGAGGGAAACAAATCAAGTAAGAAATGCCTCCATGCAAGAGAATAGATTCTATTTCCTCGCCATCTAAGCTGAGCAATGCCAACAATCTCTCTAGCTGATTAAGTGTCTGTGCCTGCCTGTTACGCCTTTGACAATTTTCCCCACAGTTGATGAAATCCCCATATAAAAGGCAGAATGGTATATTTGCAGAGCTGTTCTACCTTTGGATTCCAGTATGCTCCACTGGCAGGACCAAGGAGGCTGCAGGTAGACAGATAATGTTCCATTGCCACCTTAGCCACATCCAGCTCTGGGAGGGGATTTCAGCTGAGGGTCAGATGGATGAAGGGCAAGAATGTCTCCCCCTTTCCTCTGTCCTCAAGCAATACAGAATCCTGAGGGAATGAGACAGAAGAACTAGGGAAAATCAGGTGGCCTCGAGAATTGACGATGATTTCAAAGGCTGGTTGAACTCAACAGGACAGGATTCCTCTGGCAGAGCCCTTACAGTTTGGATCAAGCTGGAAATTTTTGATACAAATGTGAGAGGGTAGGATACTACTATGGTGTTATTCACAGTTGAAAAATTAGAAGTTTCTGTCTTAAGTGCCTATTTTTCTGAAGGTTTCTCAAACATTTTCCTTCTGATGAGGTTCTATTGGGTACTTTCAACTTTTCTAGTATTCGTTGTTCAGGTTGGAAATTTGACGTCTTTACTTTGTGAACGTGCTTCTGCTGTGGCTGAGCCAGAATTCTTCTGTTTCTAATGACAATGAAATGTAGCAGGAAAGAAAATACCTTTCCCATCATGAAAAATAAGTGTGTCATCACCATTACAGAGCTCTAGTATTCCCGGCTAAACTGAAGGAAGATTTGCCATACATGTTAGTTTGGGTTAATATTATTTCCATTTGACAAAACTGTGAATGTTGAAAGACGTTTTTGTTTGCACAGACTTCTCAAGCATTGATTTCTCTCATGTTGTTGTACCTTCTAATCTCTTTTCAGCATTTACGAAAACCCAAAATATTTGGACAGAAGAAGATACGGAAGGAAAGAGGCAGAGTGACTGGGTACACATAAGCCTTCTGAGAAAGGAAGAGAAATTAGAGTGTTCATTTTTTGCTTCCCTCTTTCTTGGGTAAATGTGCTGCAGAACTTTCTTTAAATGCATTTTAATTCTCCATACATGTTTGCATTACTTGCGCAAAGAAACCTGATATGACCTTTTGATGTTGTTACAGCCAACATAATGATTTGGAGTGGGTTACATGTACAATATTAACACGTTACTGCTATTAGTTAGTTTAGTAACCCAAGGAAGGATCTTTATGCAGCTCCTTGCTATTTCTCTCAAGACAGTTTACTGCCTCTACTATAAATGTTCTTCAGTTTATCTTTTCAGTGTTTTTAATTCTTCCCATCTAAAGAAATAAACTGCATCTCTCTGCGTCCAGTCATAAGAAAACGAAAACCAAAACAAAGCCTACCTTTCTCAGATGACTCATCCACTTCAGTGCTTACTGGAGCAGCACCTCTTTTAGGAAACGGAGCAAAACCAGGTGTTTTTTGTTCTGTCACTGATTTAGAAATCTAGGACCCTTAGTTATAGACAGGAATGTTGTATCTACCCAGGGGAATAGTATCATTTTCTGTTCTATGACAGTATTTCATCTTGTTATTTTGAGTAATTGTCTTTAGTGTATTTTGTGAAATGCTTTGAGATCTCAGAGAAAAAGTCTTCTGTAAGAATTCAACCCTAAAAGATGCTGAAAATACTCTGGCCTTGATCCAATAAAGCACTTAAACAGGTATTTACTTAAAGTGCATAGGAATACCCTGGGGAATAAACACATGCTTAAATCTAAGTACATACTTCTATGCTTTGCTAGATCAAACCCAAAGTGCCGAAATCCTCAAGGACTGAGCCCTCATGCTTTTTATTTTTATAGAGTATTTGTTAGTTTCGTAAATCTGAGTAGATCATTCAGCTCAAATACGGTGCTAGAGAACACTTTCAATTCTGCACCGCCTGACCTTGCATGGTCTGACATCGGTAGTAAGCTTTATTTCAGTGGGAATAAGACCAAATCATCATGGTTTGATGGCGTGATGTGTAAATCCTGCTATCTGTCAGGCAGAAAATATATGTACAGAATGGTAAATGATCAGAGTCTGTGTCCTAATGTTATACACAAGCAGAAATACTTATGGCTTGTCAAAAACATCCAAAAATGTTCTGTGCTTTTTACAAAGTAAGACAGAGGGAAACGTTTTCATCAAGATATTTCCACCCCATATGCAGGGCAATCCAACAGAGGAGAAGCACTTCTAAGCAAAGTTGGTGAAAATGAAAAGGAAATATGAGCTAGGAGATATACTCACATATTAGGATCAGAGCATGAGCCCTGCAGAAGCAAGTACTGCAAACTGCCTGTAGGGTCTGCCTAAATCCAAAAACCAATGGGTTAACAGACTGACGCTTTGGAAAAAAAAAGTAATCCTTTCTTTCCTACTAATTCTCAAAGATGAGAGGGTAGAAAATATCATCAAAGGCAATAGTTATGAGAAGCAATTTAAGAAAAATGAGGAAGGCAGACTTAAGGGACAAAAAATGTCAGACAGTGGATTTCTTGCTTGTCTTCAAAAAGCAAAAATAAGAAAAACAAGTGCGTGCCCACTGGTAGGCTTTCCTATTGGGTTTTGACTGGAGTTTTAATAATATGCCTGCATTACCCTATATAGAATGCCAGAGCTGTGTGTGCTGTCTTGATAAATCATATCAGCACTGCTATAACAAAGCTCAAGGGTATATTTTTAGCACAATGTTCACTATTGCAGCCACCTGGTGATACTGTGAGAACCCACCAATGAACTTGTCAGTCATCTCATCAGTACTTAGCCGATGGTAGTATTGCATATTGTTCATAAACTTCTAATCCACCTTTTGAATGTGTTCTGTCTGGTTGTGGTGGATTTTTTTGTTTGGAGTTTAGGCATTTTTTGTTCTTTTCCCTCATAGGGTCTAATTGGTCTTTTCTCCTAGTAACTGTTGTTTCTGCCTTACAAAATAAAAGCTGCAGAAGTACAAAACTCAAATAACTAAGAAGATGAATCAAAGGATCAGAAAAAAAGTAAGTTGGTGCATAAGACATGTATATTTAAATAAAGAAAAGATGGCAAAAGTGTAAGTGTACTTTTAATACTAAGAAAAACTCTGTTCTCATAAAAAACTGTTTAAAGGAGCAACCTTCAAGAGTGCAGAAAAAAATAGTCTCACAGGAGCCATGCTCTTACTAGACCCTAAAAACATTTACCTCAAATATGTTATGACTGGTAAACTGAATTGATCTACTCCTTTTCATTTCCTGTTTTAGCGTCACAATAATGCCAGAAAATGTTAGAACTAAGTTATTTTTAAAAATTCTTGAAACATTTTTACCTGTCTAGTCAAGTATTTTGTCTTTCTAAATCACAACTCTGTTATAGTCCAAATGCTGGCAAAATTCCCATGTTTACTTCATGGATGCTATCATGGTCTCGTTCAGTACATGGTGCATGTTTCTTCTGTTCCATCCAACCTTCTCTACTGAATCTAGTGCTAACAGTAGATGTCTGCAGAAAATTGCACCTGCCCCAGATTAGGTGAAAAAAAGACTTTTACACACATAGTTGTCAAAATTGCAGTCTGTATTCTCTCACATTTTGTACTGGTGTTCTTATTTTCTGTCTTGGAGGATCTCTCCTGCATCAGGAAGCTTATGGCAGAGTCTTCTATACTCCATTTGGATTCCTTTCAAGAAACATGCAAACACATCATCAGAGAGTAAAGGAAACAAAACTGCATACTGGTGTTTCGTGATCCTCCTGAACTTCCACCCTGTAGGAGTCTCTCCTCTGAACCAACAGTTTCTCCCTGAATGAAGTCTCTGTGTGGTGCTTGCAAGCTTCAGGAGGATTATTTGCAGTCTGTGGGGATGACCTTTTCACATCTCTGCTCTTTTCTCTGGTCCTCTAAGTCGTATTTGGTTAAATGTGATGGTTCAGAGCTTCTCCACACCTCGTTCTTCTAGTGCAACATTATTACTGCCACCTAACCAAGACTGAGGGGAGGTGCACTCAGTCTGTGGAGATGCTGAGTGTATTGTCCTCCATTTCCATAAATTAATCAACACTGCACTCACGAGTCCTGGCTGTTGTATGCACTCTTTACACACACAAACCTGCATCTAAATGAAAAATAAGATTATGTTTGACATAGATCTTCTTCAATTTGTCATAATTTTGAATATCCAGAGAAGTGACTCTGTACAGAGATAGATAGCAAGATCTTTGATCAGCATAGCTGCACTCAAGTCCTACTATAGTCAACATAGTGCAGTACTCAAAATAACTGCAGGTAAATAATGGCAAGATTTATTCTTTTTTAAAGTTATAATAACTTCACAGAGCACATAGCTCTACTAAAAGGTTACGGCTATGCATAGTTTAGATAGTAATTATTTCCAGCATTCAAAATGATAACAATTTAAAATCCTACTGAAGCACAAACAGGAACATGTTTCTTGTTTAGACACCTGTCAAGATCCTTTTTGCTTCATAGGGACAATGGTGCAGTGACTGTTGCAGCTAATGCAGTGTATGATGGTAACAACCCCATATCTCTATTGGATTAAGCCCTAAAATTCTGGGATATTAAGTTATTTTATTATAAAACACATAAAGTACTGATATAATTTCTTAAATTTGTTCAGCTGATAACTTGTCATTTAAACACTAGTCAAAATATTCCGTTGTTTTCTGTTTCATGTTTTCAGTGTATTATAGCTTTTGATTTAATATAAATTCATACAACACCCCCTTGCAGACATATCCTCTTTGAAGTTCAAAGAAAACTATTAGCATTTGAAAGGGCTTTGTATCTGTGAGACCTGAAATATAGGTCCACGTGAAAAGTCCAATGAAGGTAGCTCTGTCAGGAGATAGACAAGAGAAGATTGAAATTTTAAAATTAATTCATATTAAGTAAATCCTTAGCAGCACCTTTTTAGTATACAAGGAGCTGCATTTTTTTCTCTCGTCTTATTTTACAGTTCATTTCAACATTGAGTGATATATTTTTTTTAATGACTATGAGAAAACTGCAGAGAAACTTCATTTCCTGGATATGCAGGAAACAAATTACTTTATCCTATTTGTGCTCTTTCTGTTTTCCGTAGCTTCAAACACAAAAAGGTACTGAGTTTTCTGCCAATTAGATTTTCTGCAAATTTCCCTGACAATGAGTGATCAATATTCTGTTTTTACCAGCAGGGTACATCAATGAGCAAATGCCAGAAGCATGGCAAGCATGACAAATTGCAGCAGTGATCAATCCCAGCATGATTCTTTGAACAGAGGATCTCATATTGCTGCTGTTGTTTCATTATTCTGCAAAACATTTGCTGTATGCTGCGGACCAGATCCTGATGACAATTATATTATTAGCAAATCTTTTGCCAATGCAGGATTTTTTTTCCATCCTCTCATAAAAAGGACAAATGTTTATTGTTGCAGATTAATTGAGCAAGCAACACCAGATCTTCTTTAAAATTTCCATAAGTCAGTCTCTGCCCCATTACTAGCAATTTCTTGCTTGACATCCCTTATTCCCCACTGAGACTCATAGCCAGAGATATCAAATGTGTCAGAGCCCAATACTCTCTGAACAGGTTCTTTTTGATATTCCATGCATGGAAGGTGAAATGTTTGATACGAATTTTATATATTTGAAGGTATTTCATAGAATCATCGAATGACCTAAGTTGGAAGGGAACTTAGAGAACATCTAATCCAACCTCCCTGTCACAGGCAGGGATGCCTCTCAACTAGACCAGGTTACTCAAGGCTCTGTCCAACCTGGCCTTGAACACCTCCGGGAAGAGGGCATCCACAATGTCCCCGGGCAATTTATTCCAAAGTCTTGCCACCCTCATACTGAAGAATTTCTTCCTAAGATCTAATTTAAATCTATTTTCCTTCAGCCTGAACCTATTTCCCCTTGTCCTATCAGTGACATGTTAGACTGATTTCTGATTTAGCAGAATGGCACAAAATATACTGAAATCATAGTACAAATGTAAGTTACATGTAGCAAAATATGGCAATTGCAATACACAGTTCAATCACCATATCAGTGTGATCACCATCACCAGCCTCTAATTGCTTTCAGAGTACTGGATGCCCCGAGTTGCTGAGAAGGAATACATTGAAGCTGTTGAAGGCAGCTCAAGCTCATTTCTCTCACCAAATTATTTGTTTAGTTGTTTAGTTTTTATACTCTGTGTTGTGCTGAGCTCATCTGACTAACTCAGGGAGACATTTACATCACCAGTTGATCTACTCAGCTGTGATCTACTCAGCTGATCCTCTCAATTGACATGAGTGTTTACCTATAGCAAAGGCCACCCTCTGATTCCCTTTGTGTTGAGATAAATCCAGCTTTTTTGCAACAGCTGTGGTCAGTCACACCCCATGTTATTCTCCATGCTTCATAGGCACGTCATCTTTGCCCCTCTCTCCACCATGGTAGATGTTTCTTGGTCAGTCACAGCCTGTTAAGAAGGCAAACTGTTGTGTCTCTCTCTAGGAGCATAAAGGTTTTTCTTCCTGCTCTCTACAGCTTCCTGAGGAGGTGAAGTGGAAGAGGGAGGTGCTGATTTCTCCCTGGTATCCTGTGGCAAGACACATGGGAATGATTCAAAGGTGTATCAAAGGAGGTTTAGACTGGATATTAGGATGAAGACAGACTCAGAGATTTGGGGTTGTTCAGTCTGGAGAAAAGAAGGATCAGAGGAGACCTTACTGAGGCCTTCCAGTATCTCATGGGGGCTACAAGAAAGCTGGTGAGCGGCTTTTTAGGATGTTGGGTAGTGATAGGACTAGGGGGAATGGATTAAAGCTAGAGATGGATCGGTTCACACTGGACGTTAGGAAGAAGCTCCTCATCATGAGGGTGGTGAGACACTGGCACAGGTTGCCCAGATTGGTGGTGGAAGCCCCATCCTTGGAAGTTTTTAAGGCCAGGCTGGATGGGGCTCTGAGCAGCCTGATCTAGTGGAAGATGTCCCTGCCCATGGCGAGGGGTTGGAACTAGATGATCTTTAAGGTCCCTTCCAACTCTGACAATTCTATGATTCTGTGACTCTGTGCATTTCTATACCGAGAGGGTGATCAAACACTAGAACAGGCTTCCCAGAGAGTTGGTGAATGCCCCAAGCCTGTGAGTGTTTAAGAGGGGTTTGGACAATGTCCCTAATGATATGTTTTAACCTTTGATCAATCCTGAAGTGATCAGGCAGACTAGATGATTTAAGCTCTCTGCCCTCCCTGCAATACATATGGGGACACACCATCTTAAAAACAAAAGCTGCAATTTCTCGCTGTGTCTTCTTTCTGTAAGGGCCAAAGAAAAGGAATGGCTGCCACATGAAGCATATTGGCTAAACAAGGCTTATTGCTTGAAATGTCTCTGAATCTACCCTTCTGTTATTTTCATTTTTATCTGCTTTCAATGCCCAAAGATGTAGAACATCCAAAAACCACTCTGAAATTTAGAAATCAAGGAAACACAGCAGTTTTTACATGGAAAAAAAAAAAAACCTAAACAAAATCAAAAGTGTTAGAATTAAGTAACGTCTTAGTCTTGGTCTGAATTTCTGGAAAAAAAAATGAACAGTTTACTCTTAACAATCTTTCTTGTAAAGATTTGTATGCCTGTCATAGTGCCTGCAATGAAGAGCATGAGGTGATTGTAAATAACAAACCTATACCCAAACTTGTGGGCAATGCAGAATTTACGCAGTTTTATTACACAATATGACAATGTGAAAGAGAGAGTACAAAGTGAAAAGAAAAAGGCATAATAAAATGAGATTTTTTAATGTGTAGATCATATCTTCCAAAGGAAAATGGCCTTGACTCATTCAGCAGACAAATCTGGACTTTTCAATTCAACTTCTTGCAAGAGTAAATCCTGGCTGTTTACCATCAATCTCAGATAACTGTGGAAGTAAAATCATGACTCCATCAATAGGTTATACATATTTTTTTTTTTTAAATAGAGGTTCATTCTCTCTTTTATGTGTGAGAAATGAAACATAACCTCCTCTTGCAAGATTAATGCTCTTTTGTGAATTGAATGCATTTTTTGAGATTTTACAATCCAATCTGCTAGGTAGTTTAAGAGTGAAAACTAATGAAAATTGAACCCTCTAAGAAATTTAGCATCTGTGTCAGACTCTAGTCCTAATGCAAATGAGCTAAGTAATGAAATAACACAGAGGCATCAAACTTCCCATATGCTTACACTTATTGAGAAACACTGCATATGTCAAATATGAGGGAATTTCATAATTATTACAGAAAAAGGAATGCTATGCCCCTCCCATTTTTATTAGTTTCATGTGTGGTGCCTGATAGGTGGTGTATTATTGTATCTGTGCCTCTGTTGTCCTACCTTGTCCTCACTGCAGCTGACTTTAGTCCTATCCCAACGCCTTCACCCATTTGTTCGTGTAGACCTCTTTAGTAGAGTTCCTGCCATGGCCACAGTGCTTCCTTTGGAATGAGATTTGTTAGTTTTCTATTATTTTCAACATTTGTGTGTCTTTCCTGGCAACAAATGGAGAAGGCCCAGTTACAATGCTAACTTTACACATCATTTTTTTATAAGCTCTAGCTTGCCCAGATTCAAATTAGAAGAAATTGTGAGAATAAAACAGAGAAAAAGGGCAAGTCTGTATCTAATTCAACATTTTTAAGACTTTGTCTTGATCTCAGATGTCATATTCCTAACATATATCCTCAATATTCCAGAAAATATATCACTGCAGGAGATTAAGCTTTCCAAGATTTCCATTGTGTGAGGCATGTTGATATTTTTATATTTGATTTTTTGTCACAAGGACAAAAGTTGAAATACAGAAATACTTAATGTACTAAAACTCTATTTGCTTTTATGTGTGAAGCATCAAACCAGCTACATTTTAACATTTTCTGTTATAGAAAACATCTTTGCTAGTCTCTAGACCCAGCACATTGCCCTCTAGGGATTATGGCTCAGGATTTCACTAGCTTTGTTCTGCTACTGCAGCACATCTTCCCTGGTGAGCTGTGGTCTTACCCACAGCCTCACCTCTGCAGTACCACCCAAGCAGGGAGGATGGCACTGAATCTAGTGTGATGGGGACAAATCATTTCACGAACACATAAGGGAAAACTGAATAAAGGCAGAAATGGGACTATGAGCACAGGATTTTGAAATGTCTAAATGGGACATGAAGATTTACACAGACAATATGTCCTTTGGATCTTCCTGGTAGAAATGTCTGCAGAAAGAGTATTCTTGCTAATAGAAAATTTCCGTGAGAGTCCATCTTTCCTACAGAAAAAGTCTTTTATGCAAAATTTTTACTAGCTCCTTGATATTATTTAGCATTACAGGGAATCAAGTATACAAAAAGAAATAAGAAATAGGATAAGAAATATCTTCTACTGCAGTGGCATAGTTCTATAGAATTATAGAATCATATCAGCTGGAAGAGACCTAGAAGATCGAGTCCAGCCTTTGTCCCAGCCCTATAAACCTAGTAAAGAATTCCCCCCGACACAACATCCACCCATCTCTTAAACACCTCCAGGGATGGTGACTCTATTCTTGCATACCAGGTAGGACAGCTGAATAAAGACAGATGGGCACAATTGGTCTCTGCATAGGAGTACTTGATTATACAGTAGAACAATACTATTTTAATCATCTTAAGACATTAAAAATAAATACCCTACTACAATTTAGCCTAAGCCAACTTTCTCAGGGCCAGATTTCTAGCTAATATAAACAGTTGGAGTGCCACTGAAGTCCAAGGAAAGGGACTCAAAGTTAAGTGATGCAAAGTTGGATGCTGGGTTTTTGCTTCAAGCCTATCTAAATCTAATCTCGTAGTCCTGAGGGCAAAGGAGTCCAGGAAGGCTGAACATTCTTCAAGAAGGAAATCTTACAGGTGCAGGAGCAGGCTGTCCCCATGTGCCGGAACACAAGCCAGCAAGGAGTAAGATCAACCTGACTGAGCAGGGCTGGAACTCAGGATAAAAATCAGAGTTTATGACCTTTGGGAGAAGGGTCAGGCAACTCAGGAAGACTACTACACATGAGGGTATGCAGGGAGAAAATTAGAAGGACTAAAGCCCAAGTAGAATTTAATCTTGCTACTGCCATAAAGGACAATAAAAATTGTTTCTGTAAGTACATTAGCAGCAAAAAAAGGGCTAAGGAGAATCTTCATTCTTTATTAGATGCAGGGGAAAACATAGTGACAAAGGACACAGAAAGGCTGAGGTACTTAATGCCTTCTTTGCTTCAGTCTTTAATAGTAATATCAGATGTTCTCTAGGTACCCAGGCTCATGAGCTGTAAGACAGGGATGGGGAAGAGAATGAAGCCCTCCTAGTACAAGGCGACATGGTCAGCAACCTGTTGCTCCACTTAGATGCACAGTTTTGGGGCTAGCTCTGTTTAATCTCCTTGTCAATGATCTGGATGAGGGGATCGAGTGCTCCCTCGGTAGGTTTGCAGATGACACCAAGCTAGATGGGAGTGTTGATCTGCCTGAGGGTAGACAGGCTCTAAAGAAGGACTTGGAGAGCCTGGATCAATGCGCCAAGGCCAACTGCATGAGGTTCAACAAGGTCGAGTGTCTGGTCATGTACTTAGGTCACAACAACCCCTGGCCGTGCTACACGTTTGCAGAAGAGGGGCTGGAAAGTTGCTAGGCAGAAAAGGTCCTGGGGGTGTCAGTCAACAGCCAGCTGAACATGAGCCAGCAGCGTGCCCAGGTGGCCAAGAAGGCCAACGGCATCCTGGCACGTGTCAGAAATAGTGTGGCCAGCAGGAGTAGGGAAGCAATTGTCCCCCTGGACTTGTCACCGGTGAAGCTGCACCTCAAATCCTCTGTTCAGTTTTGGGTCACTCACTACAAGAAAGACATTGAGATGCTGGAGCATTTCAAAAGCAGGGCAACAAAACTGGTGAAGGGTCTCAAGAGCAAGAGGAGTGACTGAGGGAACTGGGGTTGCTTAGCCTGGAGAAAAGGAGGTTGAGAGGTTATCACTCTCTACAACTACTTGAAAGGAGGTTGCAGGGAGGCGGGGGAAACAAGTAGTAGGAAAAGAGGAAATGGCCTCAAGTTATGCCGGAAGAGGTTTAGATTTGATACTAGGAAAAATGTCTCTCACTGAAAGGGTTGTGAAGCACTGGAACAGGCTGCCCAAGGAAGTGGTGGAGTCACCATCCCTGGAGGTATTTAAAAGATATATAGATGTGGTGCTCAGTGACATGGTCTAGTGGTGGACCTGACATTGCTGGATTAACAGTTGGGCTCAGTGATCTTAAAGGTCTTTTCCAACATAAACAATTCTATGATTCTAGGTTAAATATAAGTGCTTATGGTTAAAGCACTGATTTAGAAGCCTTTTAAACATTTCTTTTAAAACCATTTAACATATGCTGTGATCCAAAAAGCACTTCAGTCTCAAAAGTACTTACATTTAAATGCACATTTAAGGTCTATTGATATCAAATTGGTACATTTTGCAATGAGTTATGTACTTTTAAAGCATTACATCATTTTAGTGTTCATGTCACTTCAGTAATATGAATCCATTGCTGTAATGTTCCAGCCACTCTGTTGCGTGCCTGAGGAGCAAAGAAAATGGATCTGTCAGAAGTTGTCTGGCATCCCATGATTGTGGAATACTGGCAGCATGTACAATCAAGTAAGCCTGGGTAGACTGGGCAGTTCCTCTGGGCACAGCAGTATTCCTGGTAGGTAGGTGGCAGGGAACAAGAACTGGGAAACTGATTGAAAAGGGAGGTAAATGTCTTGTTTGTCAGAATAAAATGTCTGCCCCCCTTAGATCAAGTTGTCCTGCAAATTTCATGTCAGTGGAACATCACTTTAAAACCACCTTCTATGCTTCACTCTCATTGTGGCTCCTTGCTGTGCTGTTTTAGATAGTATCTATTGTCCTTATTGCAATCTACAGATTTATGATAATGCAGGTGAGAAAGTAGCAATCTGCTGGAGAAATGCAAAGGAATTTTTTTTTTGCTATTCTCTAAACAAGCTTAGTATTACTCCCCAAATAAATGGATGATAGCACACTTAGATGCTACCTCATACATGATAACACACTTTCCTTTTACCAATGCGTGCTTATGGCAAATATAGAAATAAGATCAAGAGGCACAGAGGATCCTCTGTTTGGGAGTGAATTCTCCAATATGCTAATGTCATGTCATGGTCTAAATATGAGACACAGCGATGGAATTCACTCGACAATGTGCGTGTCTGCACTGGAGCTGATCATTCATGGTCAGTGAAAAGAAACAGGCACGTCATAGCACAGTTCTTATTCTTATGGGGACATCAGCAGCTAAATTATGGCAAAACAGTGTTTGTTTTCCACTGCTGGCCGTTCAGGGTAGTGGTTTAGATAAAAATTTGAGTACTCTAAACAGTTGAAATTATACGTATGACACAGCTGTCCAGGAAAAAACTCACTTCTCTTATTTTACCAGCAGTTTCTGAATGGTTGTGCAGTCATACCCCAACATTTGACTGATCCTCAACCTGTTTTCTTGAAAATTTCATAAAAGAAATTTTTGGAAGAGCTGAGGTGGTGCAATATATTTTTCTAGAAACAGCAAATTATAAGACACTGACTAGCTGGGAAACACAAGTCCTCCAGGTGTCCAGGCCAGCCAGATTCCTGGGTTGCTCAGCTTTAGACAAGATGACCAAGAGTTTGGAAGCTGTAACATCTCTAGCCTTTGGACAGTCTGTAAAACAAGACTGAACTGGAAACAGGGGACTCCAGTCGATGAAGAAGTCTGATGTGTAGGCACAAGCAGATGTAGTTTTTTTCTTCTCTTCTTGTAGATATTTATTTTCTGAATAGTGTTTATTATCCTGCAAACTCTGAAGCCAGCCAAGAGGAGATAAGATCATCTCAAGGATGAGGACATTATGGCTGACAGCAAAGTTCAGTGCAGGTTTGTGAGTATGGTTCTGCAAAAGGTAAAAACATAATGAGTGACATATAAGGAAAAGTGGGTGTCGCGGGTTAGGGCTGGGCCGGCCACTAACGCGGACAGACGCTCTCTAACCCCCTCTTCCCCCCCCCCCGAACGGGAAGAGAAAAGGGAATGAGGCAGAGAGACTTACGGATGAGAGAAGAGAAAAACGAACTAGAACAGCTTTAATGAAAGTAATAGGAATAATGGTAAAAAGATAAAAGTAAAGAACTATATACAACTATAGATAGTAGCCCGATATCAAACCCGACTCCCTCCCCCAATAGCAATCCCCACTGGTGCTGCAGAGCAGGAGGCACTGGGGAAACCCCAGGCTCAGCGGCGGCGGGAGCTGGATACAGGGAGCTGGATTCGGGAACTCAGGATCCGGATCAAAATCAGGAGGTCAGATGGAGTCCTCTCTGGACACCGGCCATTGCAGAAAAGAAGGGCGAAAAGGCCGAAAAGGGCAAAAGGGGCAAAAGGGCCGAAACTCTCGTGATCACTCAATTTATACTAAATATGACGTATATGGGATGGAATACTCTCGTTGGTCACCTGTCCTGTCTGTTACCCCCCGGAGGTGCCACCTTTTACTTCCTTGTGCCCCCCTCTTACTACCCAGCACCCCCAGCGTGGCACACAAGAGCCAGCAGTGGCCTTGGTCACTATAGGAATAAGTATAAGCAAGAGCCTTTCTACATACCAGTCCCAGGCAGTAACTGTAAACATCAGGTGTTATCACTGCCAGTAGCACACACTGTCTGCAAAAACATGCTGCTGACTTCAGAACGTGCAGCCTTTTAGAAGACACTAAACTGAAAAGTAAAATTCACTAAACAGGACTGGGTTTTTAGCTAAACCCAGGACAGTGGGAAAACAAAACAAAACAAAACAAAACAAAACAAAACAAAACAAAACAAAACAAAACCAAACCAAACCAAACCAAACCAAACCAAACCCAGCGAATTAGATTGGGTGAAGAATGAATTTTAAGGCACAAATATTGCAGTGTTGCTGTGGTTAGCAAAGCAAACTCAGATTTAGTACACCTATCTGTAACTTACATCAAACTAAAGGATGCAGCAAAAAACATAGAAACTAATAAAAATTACAGACCAAAGTGGTAACATGCATGATCTGAATGTGTTACGTGTTCTTTCTTTTTAAAATGGTATGTGCACCTCAAGCATTCCCTTATACTGAGAGTCAGTGTTTGGTGAAGAAGTGCCTTCCAGAGCACTGGAGGATGAAGCACAGCCAAAAAAGATAAAGCAAACTGTTTATAACACCATTGGTTTTCTTGAATTGTTGGTGAAACAGCAAATTTGAAAGAACTTCCAGAAACTGCATTATTTTCAGTGTGAAATATCCAGTGGAGTGGCAGTACTTCAGAAATTGCATGTGATGCTCCAGTTACGGTTCTTTTGCTGTTCTGGGAGACAGTAGCTGGATAAGCTGCGTGTTGCTCAGCTGTGATTAGGTGACAGTCATGCAGGGAGTTCTTTATTGAAAATGCAGTAAATCTTTGAACTTTTTACTTCAAGTTGCTGAGGATAACAACAGTTCATGTGCTTTCAAAGAGGCAATTTCATACACAAATCAAATCAGTGTAAGTAGGTCCCTGGAGCTGAAAACTGTTGGAAGCTCAAAGTGTGTTAGGAAGAAACACTGTATATGAGTGGTTTATCCTTATCCTATGTTCAGGTACCTGCTAGGAATCCTATTTGAGCACATAGTAGTTTGCAATATGTTCCTTTACATTGCTCCCCTCTTTCATACAGCAGCTGATGTCCTGAGAGCGGGGCATTTTGCCATCTTTAACAAAGGTTTGGATAATTTCACAAATATAATAAAATTCACAACTAAGCAGTGGATTTTCCTGGCTGCTTCCAGAATTCTAGAATACGCTACACTTTGGTACTTATTACTGAACAAAGGGATATTGTCTAAATGATGGTTCGAGATGACAGCAATCAAAGGAAAATCTAAGCAGGTCTCTAGTTTTTAGTTCTAAGTCTCAAAAATAGTATTTACAAAGAAAATTAGGGCAATCACATTCTTAAGTGATGGCATAATTAGAAACAGGACAGAGTTATAGTATAAATAGCTGGTCCCCTCATATTAGTGAAAACTTCAGATGATACAGTCTAAAAGTATAAAGTTTTACAGGAAGAGATGGCTATCTTCTGTGCACTTTTAAAACCAACTTCAGATGTTGAAAGCTTTAGAGCCAAGATAGTAAAAGGAAGGTATTTACATCTGTCAGAAAAAACCAAAAAGCAAGTTTAATCTTAAATTGGCAAAAATGTCCTGGCAAATACAGATAATAACAGTATATTTTCAGAAGTGAGAGAGGCAGCCGCTTCATAAACTCAGTGCCCTGGTTTTGTGTGGAGTGTAGGTTTCTGCTACACCTCTGAATTCACTCAGTTCGTTTCAAAATGAATTCTTCTCTCTAGCTGGCACATCAGGAAGCTGAATATGCTTCACTTTTACAAAGACTTTCCAGATGACTTTGAGCATTACACGAGAATGGTTTTGGTGGTCTTGGGGAATCTAAAGCATCCAATTCTGACAATGACTTACAAACAGAATATATAATTTTGCAGCTTTTTTTTGTTGAAACCTACGTAAAGTGATAATAAAAATTTTATTTTACTTCTTTCACAGACTCCAAACTGAAGCTGTAAATAGACAGACATGAAGGTGTTATATTCAGAAGCGTGGGTGTCTAATTACTGTTTAAAAACTAATCCCAGTATGATGTGCTTAAATATAGTTTTAGCATGCGAACTGCTGTAGACTTTTCAAATTTTCAAATGAAATAAGTTGTCTTCCAACACTGCCTTTGATTAGAGTGGTTTTCTGAATTTATGTTTGTTACTTTAATATCAAATTCATGAAAAATTGTAATGCATATTAAACATTCATAAACTATGGAAATATCAACCTCTGTTAAAGGAAGCCTCAGTATTTGTTGAATGAATGAATTAATATGAAACAGAAGAAGTGAGACTGTTTCCCAGTTTACTTTTAATGCCTTAGGAACTCATCTAAGATGTGCATTCTTCACTAATACTATATGAAGTTTCTATGATGCCAGATCCTTTGGGACACCTAATAGATGACAACAATATTGAGAAATTGAAGAACAAATAGTCAATCAGTCCAAGGTGCTGTAGGTATGTTGACAAATCAGAAATGTTAAGCCATGCATTCTGCTCAGGATGTGTATCTACTCTCTTGTGCATTCAGATTTCTACTGGTGGAATGTCAGGAGGTCTGCAGACCTTCAAATAATTGTAAAGCATAGGTAAATCATTAAATGTGAGTTCTTTCAGATCCCTCAAGCTCTGCAGTGATCACACATGACCAGGCCCTTGTCTTGAGTACTTTACAGCATGTCTCACAACAGGACAATGACCAAGGCAACAGTCACAGCCCAGCTATAGGGAGGGAAGGCAAAGGTTTGTTTTGACATCTCTGTTGGAGTTGTCTGTCCCTTCCTCATCTAAATTTGTTATTAACTTAGTGCCAGTTACAGAGCTACAGACAGTAACACCTTTGCCACCAGACTCCTGAACACCAGACTGCAAGTTTGCAGCAGGTTTCTCTCAAGCTTTTCCAGGGAAGCCACAGATGCCTGGCATGAGCACTACATCACTATCAGGGACAAAGTGAAAAACAATCTACAAGAAAGGCCCAAAAGCACCCTCAACAAGTTTGCTGATGCCACCAAACTGGGTGGTGAAGTGGACGTGTCAGAAACAAGACCCATCTTACAGAGACCTCAACAGGCTGGAAGAGTAGGCTAGCAAGAACTGCATGAAATTTAACAAAGCCAAATGCGAGATCCTGCACCTTGGACAACAAAACTGAAGAGCCCAGTACAGATTAGCAAAGAAAGCTCAAGAGTCACAGTTCTAAGCTCAAGAGTATTCCAGTGTTTAAAGGGCAACTACAAAGGGCATGGAGAGTCTCTATTCACATGGAACCACATGGAAAAGGCAAGGGGCTAGAAGTACAAGTTGCACCGGGAGAGGTTTCACTTCAATAAATGAAAAAAATTTTTGCAGTGAGAAAAATCGGTTGTTGGAACAACCTCTCCAGGGATGTGGTAGAGGTCACATCACTGAAAGTTTTCAAGATGCAGGTGGACAGGGTGTTAGATAATCTCATCAAGGCTCCTGTCACATCCCACCCAGGAGAGGGGGACAAGTGACTTGGATTTGTAACTCCCCAGTAGAGTGGACAACAGTGAGACAAGTCTCAAGGTCCATACATAAACATTTATTAATTTCTCACAGTGTATAGATCAGACTCACGATAATCGGTTTCAGTTACAAGGCGCATTAGGGCAGGCAATATATTATGATTTAATGATACTCAGGAAAAGACTGGGTGTACAACAAACTATAGCAAGCTGCATGTTACTTAATGATAACAAGGACAAAGGACATATAACAACTTATAACAGGTCTTGAGTGTTTTGACCAAGCTGGGGGTTTGTAAGATGCCAAAAAATGTTTAAGGCAAACATTCACACATCTGTCCACTACAGCTTCCTTTCACCAGAGGAGGCTGAAACAGATGATATTTCATGGTCCTTTCCAGCCAGGGCTGTTCTATGAGTCTATGATCTGTACCTAGCAGGTATGGCTATAAATCCTACAAATAGTTACTGAAGCTATTGCCACTGAAATGTGAATGGGCAGTGTTTTGTGAACCTATTAATCCTCAAGTGATGACAGCAAGAAATGAGCAATGAAATCTAAAAAAGTAATTGGAATAGGCTGTAAAGTATAGGCAAATGCAGGACTAAAAATTGAATCATGAAAGAGTGAGAAAAAGGTTGTTAGATTTTGCTAGTCAGCTCACCAGTTTCAAAAAAGAGATGATAGAATCATAGAATTTTTAGGTTGGAAAAGACCTTAAAGATCATCGAGTCCAACTGTTGATCTAGTAATGCCAAGTCGACCACTAAACCATGTCAACCATCTAGCAGCAAACCACTAGATAGTTCAGAAAGCAGAATCTGTAGTTCTTTTATGAGGTGACACAAATTTAGGAGAGGGGAGAGTATAATGAAAATTACAGTCATTCCTGAGCACACACACTTATGATAAACAGCTTCATCTGATAAACCGGAGATCAACATCAGTCAAGGATAATTTAGTCTTTACTGCTATGAATACCACTATTCTGACTGCAGATATCCATATTGTTCACAGTAGTGGGACTAGCAAACAGTAACCAAAATGAATAAAAACCATTGTCAATCAAATGATCAACTTCATCACAGCATGAGATGATATGATAGTCTTTCAGAACAGGAAGCAACTATGAATAACCTCTTTTCCAAGCAAAGAATCTCAGTTATATTTTCCAAACTCATTTTGTAGGGACTCTTAATGTCTTTGATATCACTCATTCCATTAAAGTTCCTTTCAAGCTTCAGAAATATTTAATGCATGAATACCTCAGAATCTTCTCAGGAAATGTTTTTACTAAATGAATGTGCTTTGACTGAGTTCACAGTCATTTTCTGTTCACTTTCTGTGGGTATACTTACATCAAAATTTAATGGCAAAAATAATTTTGTGTCATTTGAGCATCAGTTCAAAATGTCCACTGAAAGTACCTGTTTTAAATTATAAGTGTTTCCCCAGGAAAATTTGATCCCAATTGCTCTATTCACCCAATAAAACAATAGAAAAAAAATTGTATTGTTTACCATACAGTGCACAGACCTATCTTCACATGGATCCAGTGCCCTCACACCTTCTAAAAGCACCGGGGCAGGAAGTCCTGTATTCACATCCAGCCGTAGAAGGGGAACACCTGTATCCAAAGGTTACCTCAACCACCAGTGCCCCATACAAACACCCATGATCAGTGCTGACAAAATGTTGTACACCTTCTCACAACCCTGGATTTGCAGTCCAAAAATTACTTGGTCATATTTGACAAAAAACCTTGATGTATTTAAAGCAGCATGGTCCACCAGGCAGCCCCAGAGATGCTGCTGGCTGTGCAGCCTGAGTGGTGGGATCTGGCTGCTACCCAAATGGCTGAACGAACCCCTCGCCCTCACCTACCTGCAGCAGCAACTGTGGAGAAGTCACTATGAGTGGATAAGGTGGTGACTTGAACACAGGGGAAAACAGGAGTGAAGGGAAAGCCAGGCTGAACAGAAGGGCTGGGGCACCAAGAATGTTGCACTAGCAGGATTTGCGATGTGTGGATCTGGTCCTTGCTGCTGTGAAGATTCAGGCACCACCAGTTATCCATTCTCCACAATGTCCCTGAAAATCTAAATTATGATGAGGTGAGGAGGGGTAAGTTCCCCACTTCAAATACAGATCTGCAGACAGACAGGCACCAAAGGCATATTGTGCAGCAGAGAAAGTGATTTTGGAAAGGACCTCGAAGATCATAAAATCATAGAATATTGGGGGTTGGAACAGACCTCTAGAGATCATCTAGTCCAACCCCTGTACCATGGGCAGGGATACCTTTCACTAGACCAGGTTGCTCAAAGCCTTGTCCAGCTTGACCTTGAACACTTCAAGTGAGGGGACATCCACAACTTCTCTGGGCAGCCTGCTCCAGTGTCTCACCACCCTCACAGAGAAGAATTTCTTTCTAAATCTACTCTCTTTCAATCTGAAACTGTTACTCCTCATCCTATCTCTACATTCTCTGATCAAGAGTCCCTCCCCTTCGTTCCTGTAGGCCCCCGTTAAGTAGAGGAAGGCTGTTATGACATTTCTCTGGAGCTTTCTCTTCTCCAGGTTGAACAATCCCAGCTCTCTAGGATGGATTTTCCTTTCATATAAAATGGTGTAAATCCACAGTGAAGGAGGAAATACTTATTTGTAGACACTACTGTAAAAATGGTGAAGATCAGACTTAGCAAGATTTATCCCAGTGGGAAAACACATTATAGAGCAATTATCAAAAGATGGACAGTGAGAAGGTGGCTGAGGCATCTATAATTGAGTATGAGAAAATATCTGTTCCCAGTGATTTCCACTGAAAATAAACCTCAGCTCCATTCCTTGTGATGGCCGTTCCATGCGTGGCTGACTTTCTAGCACGGATTGAGCCAGATGCGCCATTCACACTTTTTCCTCCAGCTGAAACAGTCGTTCAGTTACCTCCCATCTCAGTCCCATAATTTGAAAACAATTTGTGGCAGTTCCAAATGATTATGGCCAATTTCCCAGCTGGCAATTTCAATAATAAACAGAAATAGCTGTTTTATTTACTTCAGTCAGGTTTAGGTTTTCCATTGGTACTTAAATCTTATTTTGACAGCTGTTTCTGCACATGCCAAATTTGAAGGAATGGAACTGACAGGTGGCAATAGCAGTAATTCCTGCTTCCATGAGGTTTTCTGCAATGCCAAGTAGTTGTAATTAATGCCAGTGCTTATCACTTTCTATCAAAGATCACTCATAAATCAGAGCTATCTGGTTGTTAGGATGAGCAAATAACCATTCCCTTCCCCATTCAGTTCATGTGTAAACATCTCTAATTTCTGGAATAACTGAAGTAGTTCATTCCATAGACATGAACCTATAGTAGGTTCTTAGTGAGTTTTATGTAGGTGATTAGTCCCAACACTTGGTGTTTAGTCTTCATGAGGGGAACTCTTAGAAGTATGATCTTCAAAAGTGGTTATTCTGTAATAAAAATCATGAGAAGAAACTCGTTTCCCCTTCCTCTCCAGGTGTCAAATCCTTATTATGGAGTGTACTCCCAGTGAAATTATTCTTTCATCTGGAATGATTGCTGTAGTTAGAAGCAGGCTCTTAAATAATAAACTGAAATAATTCAGTCCAGGATTAAAAAGTATGTTATTATATGACATGCTCAGGAAGAGACAGAAAAACCTATCAAAATTCAGAGTATAACTATTTGGACATATTAATTTGAAAAGTGGTCTTTTAGGAAAGAATACAGTTTTCCTCAGCTGTATACTTCCTGTCCTCCATTTCTCAGATTTTGTCAAGGGACTTAGAGACTCTAATGTGTTAAAAACTCTTCAATGGAAGACTTTCATAACAAGAAAGCTTTCTACCAGTCAGTAATCCCTATACTGTTCTGAAGACTCCTGTGGTTTGCCCCAACATCTGCCTCCAGAAATAACAGTCCATATGCAGTGGGAACCGCTGGCACACATTTAGGTGGGACTTGCAGCTTGTTAGCTGTATTGTCTCTGCAGTCCATTAATTCAGTCATAAATCTGTAACACTGATTTTTCTAGGATGGGGTTAGAGTCTATCTGGAGAAGTTGATATCTCTCCACACCCCTTGGGTAGACATAGGCTGACATAAACCCTTCTTTTATGTAGGTTAAGGCTAGACAAGGTATGTAGGCATAAGGTCTCACTTTTCTCACCCATCCTTCAAATAAACTGTGACTTCCATAAACTGAGAACATCCTTTGACTCTACCGACTTTTACTGCCAGTCTTAGACTAAGATGGTAACTGACTGATACTTCTGGCGTTCCCTAAACCAGTAGGTCTGGGACTCAGCTGTAGTCTATGCCACCAGCGTTTTTGTGTCTCTGTGGAGGATTTATCTGTGACCAGCAGCCTGCGCTGCATTCACAGTGAGGGGTGATGTAGTCAGCACTGTTGATAGAGCTGGGAGAGCCAGAAGCTTCCTCATCAGAAACACACCCTGAGGATGGTGACAACCCATGGTAGCAATTTTGTTATCTCTCTAAAATTTTTATTACTGTTTCCATCCTGCTAATTGTTTTCAACTTAGGAAAGAAAGAAAGAATTGGAGAAAAAAAATCTAGAAAATACATGGACTTTTGAAGGGGCTTTTATACCAGCAGGTCATGAAGATCTGAGAATATTTTAGAAGAGGTTCAAAGGAACCATCCATTATTGTCATAGCTGCAATGCATTTAATTCACTTTCCTTTTAGTCCATTTTTATAGCATAGAAAATAGATAAAACTTGATGAAACTAGAGACATCTGCCAGGGAGAAAGAGATGAGGCTGGGTAAAATCTGGGCTACAGATCCCAGTAGCAGAAAGTTTGCCAGGGTAGGATACACCCATAAATACCTGTCTGCTAGTGGAGAGACACTGGAAATGGCTGTCACAGCATGTAATCTAACGTCAAGCCAACAGGCTTTTGAGCTTTAGTATCAGGCAGGCAGGCACCAATCTCGGCTGACGCCCACAGAGACTCAGTCCCACTGTACAGGCAGGGAAGTGCGACTTGTTTTGGTCTCAGCCTCTGGGGGTCCCTGTGTTCTGGCAGAACAGTTTTGCGGCAGAACAGAAGAAACCCCCTTTGAGAGGGCACAAATTCGTCTATTTGTCTTTGCCACCAAGTAAACACAGCAGGTGGCACAGTAATAGTCTGTTAAGGTTTAAACAGGCAGGTGAGAGTAAAATCCATAGAGAAAATTATTTCTCTGGTGGCTGAGACACAAAAGCTCCAAAGCTCATCTCAGATGTCAGAGAGATGCAGTCAGTCTGTCATAACTGATACTCCCCAGCAGTTACTGGGGACATGGGTGAAAGAGATCAGTGCTCCACTACAGAGTGGTCTTTGACTAAGAAATCCTAGTTATTTATAGCAACTTTTCGTCAATACCTTTTTTGTACCTCATTTTGCAAGCAAATGAGTTGTAAGAGGTCAGTACTGAACACACAGTGCTGAGGAAGGCTGAGTTCAACAAAACATCAACAGAAGGCATCTTTGAAAGTCAACCCAAGGCACAGGTAGCATAAATTGCTTCCCAAGATTCCTCCCTCCATGTCCCTGTTCTCCCTTGACCCCAATTTTCGCCCTGACACCTCAGTGATATTCTTAAAAATACATGCCAAAAGTACAGAGTGCCACGCTCTGGCTGGGAAAAGATATGGGAAGCTTGTGCAGAAAACAATTTCAGTAATGAATTCAGTAATAAGTTCATCAGCCACTGTTTATTTCTCTTCTGAATTTTATAACTAAAATCTCATTAGCTGTTCAGAAGAGCTTCCTGGGTCCTGCAAAGTCACCATTTTTTAGTTTTGTAGTCCTTGACCATCTTCCTGACCCTTGTCACCTCTTCAGTGCCTAGACCTGGTGTCCTCAAAGCTTCATGCACACACAAGCCAGCTGCTCCATCCTATGCTTTCCATTCCTAAAGTCAAGTAAATGGCACTTTGTGTTTGTAAATCTCTACACCTAATTTTAAACATTCACCTGTGTACAGTCAAAATAGTTTTACTTGAACAAAAGTCAGCAGGAACTTCCGACTGGCAGAAAAGAAAGGGAAAAAAATCCATAGGATAGAAGCCGAGAAACACCGCTGGCTGCCTTACATACTGTAAAGTTCCTACATGATGTTTTCTGGTTCTGGTCCAGCATACAGTAACTTGCAATTATGTCTCTTTAATCAATTAAAAAAAAAATAGGAAAATTTCAGAGAAGAATGGTGGAATATACCAGCTACAACTTTTTTCATCAAAATTAAGAGGAAAAGTCATCCATGGAATGATTAATGGCACGTCGATACTCTATCCAGGGAATTTTGAAGAGCAACAAGTTCAACAGTGGGTATAGCCAACTACTTTCATTTCAGCAACTAAGGCACCAATGTTACAAGCTCATTGTGGTTTTACTGGTACCATTTAAACCTGGGATCGAGGTTTTATATTATTCATCTGATTTGACACGAATTTCTTTTTCTTATGCAGAATACAACTTGCTATCTCAAAGAAAATGCATTTAGAAAAGGTAGCTTGCTTTGTTAAATTTTGCCCATGATCCTCTAAGAAAAGCTTCTCTGTAGAAGTAGTTTCATAAGCGACTCATAAAATTTTCTCTTCTTTGGAAATGCATGTAGTTAGGGAGGAGGGCATATTCGTTGTGTCTTGAGCTTTATCTTCAACAGTTCTTTTCAATATTCTGGTCCTGAAGGCTTTGTGTGTGAATGAATTTGAAGTCTAATCCACTGGTTGAATCATCTAAATTTCCAAAGCAAAGATTTCATACACAGGGTTAGTGGGGTGAATCAATTGGAACGAAAAAATCCATTCCTTCTTTAGAAAGGAGCAAATTCTTTTACTCGCTCATCAGCTATGCTTTGTACAATATTCATCCATGCTGAGTTCATATTATGGGAAACTACTGTCACTAAGAGCAAAGCTGGGAGAAGAGGCTCATCGAAGGGTGACAGCAAGTGGCAGCTGAAATGGAAAGATGAGGGCAATTAGTGCTGCCAGGACAATCTGTGCTGGGAGCGCCATAGCTGAGAAATTCTGACTTCTTCAGACTCGTTATCTTGCAGAAGTTTACTAGAACTAATCAGAAATCAGATACCCACTCAGAAATCAGGTACCCACTTGCACATACAATTTCAAACTTCTGGGTTTAAGCAGGTTTTCTTTCACATCTGGATACCAAGCTGAAATTTCTGCGTTTCCATGGAAAGAGAATTAAAATATACTTTCAATTGGACTTAGCATTTGTTTTTACAATGCTAAAACCCTTGAGAAAGATGGATTAAGATAGTATCATCTTGTATTTGTATAAAATTAATCACAATGTACTTAAAATAATATATGTAGAGGTTTTACATAATATATATGTGGATAAATCAACACTAATGGCACAAAAATATTTCTGTATTTTGAAACAAAGCAGGGCAGTAAAAATATTGTGTTTCAACTTTTTTCCTTTCTTTTGCATTAAGTTGCTTCAGCAGAAAGGCTTTCAGTAGTATCAAAATCACATTTTTCCTATGCATATTTTTCCATCAGAACTTCTCAAGCGGACGTGTTTATTGTATTGGCAATAAGAGAGGACTCTGGAAATCACTGCTTTCCACATATAGCGGGTGTTTTGAGGACACTTGCTGACAGTCTTCCAATTGTTTTTTAACTTTTTTAAAGGTTACATTTTACGTGGGACTTTTGAATATCCTTTGTTTTGTTGCTATCAAAACAAGATTGGGTATTCAAGAGTAAGGTTTTGTCTGCATTTAAGCAAGATTGTGGGGGTACTTTGTACTACAACCTTGATACCTATTTTTGTGACAGTATATTGACTGCATCTAATGTTCAAAGCCTCACATGCAACTCTCTCAAATGATGGGAAAAAGATCACAGTTTCGTAGGATGCAGAGGGCAGTTTTTCTCTCAGCTCTCCGTCTGCAGCAAGCAGGGCTGACTGGGGTACAAATTTCTCCATACATCTTCTAGTTCAGCTCTGCTCACAGGTCATTATCCAGTCTTGAGAAAGGTGTCTCAAGAAGCTCTCATGCTCTCAGGAAGCACAAGCACCCTGGGTGACTGGGAGATGAGAAGACTGGCTCCAGGTTGCATTCCCAAGAGGTTTCAACATACACCACAGCCACAAGCTCTGCTACTCCATTCCCACCACTGGTCCTTGCTGAAGCCTGTTGGAGATTTCTTGACATTTTCCCAAACATTTCTGTTTGCCACTGACGAAAGGCTCCATTTCAAGACCTTATTGCTTTCTACAACTACCTGAAATGAGGTTGTAGCAAGGTGGGTGTTGGTCTCTTCTCCTGTGTAACAATGAACAGGACAAGAGGAAATGGCTTCAAGTTATGCCGGAAGAGGTTTAGATTGGATATTCACAAAAACTTCTTCACCGAAAGGGTTGTAAGCATTGGAACAGTCTGCCCAGAGGAGTGGTGGAATCATAATCCCTGGAGGCATTTAAAAGATGTGGATATGTGGTGCTCGGGAACATGGTTTAGTGGTGGATCTGGCAAGCTTAAAGGTTGGACTCGGTCATCTTAAAGGTCTTTTCCAACCTAAATGAGTCTATGATTAGTAATCAAAGGATTATTTCCTTATTTTTGATCATGTGGATTATTCTGCAATTATTAAACTTGCATTAAAATGTTATAGACAGAATTAAAAAATGGTATTTGAATACAACTTAGTTAAATCGTTTTGCCATTAACAAAATTTCAAATGGAAAATTTTGAATTTTAAAAAGTCATTGAAATGTCTGTTGACAAAAGAGTAAAAACAATTTTTGTAAAAAATTAAGCTTTAAAGGAAAACTGTTCAAGACATTTATTCGATTTCCTGTTTAACTACAAAGTAGGTATTTTAATATGTCTGAGTTATTGGGGGGAAAAAAATATGTGTATATACATATCTATATAAAACATACACATACATACACGTACATAGGTGTGTGTCTATATATGTATATGAACAAGTATCAGCCAGCCTGAGACTAAACACAACTCTCCTCCGGGAATGGGATGAGTGAAACCAAACTCTGTGATAGATACAAGTGATTATCTGAAAAATACAAGCAAGACCTGCTTTTTACTAATAACTACAAGATCTCATCCCAGGTTGCCTGAAACCTCCTTAAATTGGATTTTGGTGCCTCAGTCCCACATGCAGACTCAGCAGTGATCAGTTTTCTATGATCTTGGAATCAATAGTTATTCCTACGAATAGCACAGAAGGTCCCGTGACAGCTGGAGTTAGGCTGCAGGCATGCTCCATGCTCATTAAAAACTGAGCAGAGGGAAGAAAGAGAAAGGAGGAGTGGTTTGTGTGCATCTTGCTCTAATAATTAATTCCTTATGGTCAAATAAATTGTGTTATTATTCCTAATTTCCTTCATGTCATAACAATATCAGTTAAACAAATCTGTTGGTCTCTCTGTATTATAATATATGATCATAAACTGAAAACACAATACCAGTCTACGACAACCACAAGAAGTAGGTTTCTTGAATCCATCTGAGCAGCTGAGAAGATGATAGTTTAATGTAGATGGTAGGACAGATTTAGAATTGAATGTGGAAATAGACACAGAACTGCAAATGAAAAACATAATTAGAAGATGCCCTAAATTAGGAATCAAAGTTACACTGTCATAAACAGAATTTACTTTCATCATGTAGTTGTAAACTCTAACCATCTGTTCCTTGATGGTGATGGGAATGCTCTGCCATTAGGAAGAGTGTTATTCGTGGGAGCAACTGGGCTGAAAGAGGGTCTGAGGAAAGAAAGAGTGTTTTTGCTTGCGTTATAGAATACTAAAACCAGCTTGCCAAAGACATGTGCATGTAATGCAAAGAGAAGGGGTGAGCACATGAGAGCACAAACTGAACACATATTATTTTTCACCTTTGGGGCAAGGATATGCAAACCAAAAAACTCCCTTTGCGACCAAGATGACAATTTCCAGGTTTGAAAAAAGAGCAATGAGGAGGAAAGGAGGAGAATCTGGCAGGGGAGTTGGACTAGATGATCTTCTGAGGTTCCTTCCAGTCCCAAACCTTCTGTGATTCTGTGATTCTGTGATCTCATGTTTGGGGGAATAATTGGCACAATTCAATGTGGACATAGGATTTTTCTGAGTCAGTCAAGGCAGAGTGTAAATAAGATGATGCAGATGTGCAGGTGGTTATTCCTACTTTTAAAACATCCGACAGACTGGGCTGAGGATTGAGCAGAAACACCTCCCTACCATCAGTTATGTACTGACATGAAGATATCTCATGGACTGCAGCAGAATAAGCTTCAGTTGCTCAGGAGATGTATGAGACACCTCCGTGAGTACATTATAGAAATAAATTGATATTTGTTTTTGCAATAGAATTATAAAAGCTTATAGAGTGGAACATTATTAACAGTATAAGAGGCATTTATTGGAATGTTTTTCTGCACTGGATCTAGTAAGTAGCTTCAGCAGCTGTCCTCATTTCCTCCTCGCTGCTGTTTTCTCTAGTGGCAAATTGAATCTGCTCGGTGGCACCACATTTGCCATATGCTCCATGGCCTATCACTTCACACCAGTGCATCCTTTGAGATAACAGCAGGACTCCCACGGGCAGTCCCTGTGCTCGAGAAACCCTGTGCCCCTGACAGCCTTTTCCTGAGCCAGGGCAAGGGCAGGGACACGCGTGACGGGCGCGCTGAGCAATGCAAACTGGCAGTCTGCGAATAAGCAATGACCGCAGCCACTTGAAAACTAACATGAATGTTAAACTGCACTTTCAGTTGCCTGGTTCGCTTTCTCAATCACCTCTCCCAGCTCTAGGTATTTATATGAAATTCTCGGTATCAGACCCACTGCCATTTCTGAAGCCAGTTCATTCCACAAGCTGGAATTATGCCACCCCTCATCAAGCTGATTTTTATTTCTTCCTCAGATTTTTCTTTCCGTAGACTGCTTCTGACCACCTGCCCTGCCTTTGCCATCCTACTCCAAAACTATCCCACTAAAAACAAAGACAGATTAAGCGCTTATGTAGGGACCATGCCCAGAATGTTTTCAAATGGTATCCTTCCCCCCTTACTGGTGACCTGTATCTTTTATTTTCCTATTCCAATTCATAAGACTTAAGAAGTGCTTTCTATTCGATGTAACTGAAAGAAAATGCAAGGTAATTGCAGGGTATATTGTAGCTTGCCTTTTGGCTATTTTCACCTTATCTCTCTGCTTCCTGACCTTTGAGGCCGAAAATGATTTGAGTTAATTTACGATTACTTTGTTCTGAAGCAGCCTGGAGTGTTCACACAATCAGTTTTGATGTTTTTAGCGCTGGAGGAAAGGGCCTCCAGGTGACAATAAGCATTTGAACCACTTCTGGTAGAGCTATATGAGCGCGATTGCTAACACCAGCTAGCACCTCACACAGCCTAACGACTTGGGAAATCATGGAGGAGTACCATCAGCCTGGCACCCTGCAGAAACAGATGGGAAGCGGTACTTTGTTTGAATCAAGTGCCCACTCTTTAAGGGTCTAAAAATCTAAGCAAAGAAAATTGGAACTCAAACTACCTTGTGACAATGGTAAATAGATATTATTTTCATTTCTGAGGGGTAAAGAAAACTGTAAAAAGCACAAAGAGGACTGGTAAGAATCCTATACTTCCACCCAAGAATCATTTTTCTTCCTCTAATATCATACAGTGAATGCTGGAGGAAATCGCAGCAATAAGGAAGACAGAAGGACATATTCTGCTGATTTAATTAAAAATTAGTTTTTTAAAAAGGTTTTATCAATTTCAATACAACCACAACGTCTCCTGTATTTGTCCTTCACACAGAAAGAGAGACACAAGGAAAAATATGTATTAAATTAAAGTCAAGAATTTTAAAAGTGGGTAGCTTGTCTTACTTCAAATTAAAAAGTTATGCTAAATGATCCTATTTTTATTTATAAAACTCTCTGAGCAACTGAATTATTTATATGCTGTATTACTGCAGAACCTTACCCAGCCATTTTGCACAGATGAAAATAAGACTCATGCTACACTGTCATATCCAAAATCTGAGCACTGTGACAGCTGTCCAACAATGATAGTAAATTTTTTGGCATGTTCATGTAGTAAAGTACATTTCTGGCAACTACAGCGAGAAAAATATCTGCTCCCATAAGAAAATATTCTCCCAACCACAAGACTCCTGAGCTGTGTTTCTTTTCAGTGCTTCTTCAGCCAAGAAATCTTACGTTTATGGTTGAATTTCAGTTGCATTATTGCTCCCCAGGCTGAGAATCACCATAAAACTGCATTATCCACCCATCACTTGAGGACACACCGAAGGGGCAGAGCGTTCCTGCCACTGCCTTTCACCATGGGAGAAAAATCCAGACTTGGAAAAACATCTGCAAATTTACAACTATGAGCTTTCACTACATCATATGGTAGTAATATGGGGTACATTTCCCTGTTGAGGTATACATGGCATGCCAGTCTCTACTCCAGAGAATAACCCAGAAACTTGTAAATAAACTTCCATACTCAGTATCCCCAGAAGGAATAAAGCAGACACGTGTCGACCTGATTGCTGTCCCCTGGCCTCCCAGCATTACCCACAGACATTTGAACTTGGGGCAGACTCTTGATCTTCTCTTTCTCCTCTCTCAGGGAATTCTTAACGTCATGACAGAAACAGAAGTACCTCACTCACAAGTGTAGCTCTGCAAGGTATCTGTTGATGTATGTTTTGAGCAAGATGGATATATTCCCTGTGAACTTAAACAAGGACCAAGACAGAGAGCACACCCATGACAGCATGTCCGCCAGTATGTCCTGGTGAAACAACCTACCAGGAGCTCCTGGGCAGTGGCTGCAGCTGCCGTTGGGGCTGGTCCTAACTCTGTGACGGTACTTGCTGCTCACAGTCTCTTCCATTAACTGATCAGAAGGCTTTTCCTCCATGTGACAATTATGAGCCCCCTAACTTTCATCCCCATCCTACTTCAGTCAGTGCTCTAAGTAGCAAGTCCACCATGGTCTTGCTGAAGGAGACTACACTTGAGTCTTCTGAATGAGGACGGGACCATTTCAGGAGGATGTTACGAGAATGTTCAGACAAAGGGTACTGGACATGTATTCTGCTATCTGGTTCTGAGCATGCAATAATTTCTTAAAAGAGAAATCACAGCAGTAGCTTCAGAGAAGCAGGTTATTTACTTTTTTTTTTAAAAAAAAAAATTGAATCGAAGCTTCTATACAAAATCTTTCTGCCTTACCATTTTCACGTCTTGAAGTTTAACATAACAAACAGTGATTATACTCCATACACAACTGAATGCCACAGGTAAATTTGGGTGTATAATAAAGTCCACCCCACAGCAAGGTCATGGAGAATTCTTGGTACATAAGGTTGTTGGTCCTGTCACTGCAGTATTTCATGCTGATCGGTGCAATGAGTGATGGTAAGCACTGAGAGTGTGACAGGATCTCTCCTAAGGAAGAGAGTACTCTCCTGGGCAGCAAAGTATTAAACGCCGAAGTTGGCAATATTGAATCTGTCAAGAAAGCTGTCAAGAAAACATTAGAAAAGAAGGGAGGAGATATTTGGATGCCATTTTGCCTAACATAGGAACTGTTCATTGCTCTTCCCCAGAAAATAAAAGTTTGCTGAGTTCAACTTGCTCATTACAGTTGTGCTGTCATACAGTAGACTGTAAAACAGAGCAATAGCTTTACAGTCGACAATGTCAGAGAATGCAATTTTCCTGAAGACCATAAATAGAGCAAAAATAAAATTGGTGAGATTAGAGCAAGGATAGAACCATTTTCTTTTTTTTTTTTTTTTGCTCCAAATCTGTGAAATCTTATACCTTAGTTTATGTAATATCCTTGAATTCATGCATTTCCTTAGTAATAAAATGCTGGTTTGTAATTAGAAGCGCTAAGTGCGTCATCACTGTTGGTGAGCCACAGATCTTTATTCGGGAGTAGTCAGATGCATTGGACATTGCTGGCTCTGATTGTCCAGAGTCAAAGAGATGAGGAGAAATGGAAACTGAGGCAAGGGATGCCTATGGAAGCTCATATGAGGATATGAAGTAAAAATGTGATGTGATGCACTGTGAGATATGACGTACTGATTCATCTTCAGGAAAGATGGAGGGAAGGCCAAAGACTCTGAGCTGCCAGTTGTTACTGACTGGAATTTACTACACTAGGTCTTCTGCTTCAGGAGTATTTTAGTGCTATAACACAACTGAGAGGTGAAGGAGGTATAGATTACAAGTAAAAGACCTATGCTTATAACAAACTCATTGGACACAGCTAACAAAAGATTTCATGCACTTAAGTTTTTGTGTGAGAATCTGGCATGAGTGAAGAATTCAATAGAGCTCAAGAGTGTGAGACAAACCTGCAGAAACACACAGAAACTCTGGAAGCCTTTACAACTCCCTAGGGTTCTATCCTGGGACCTGTCCTCTTTAATGTCTTTATTGGTGACTTGGAGGAGACAAAGTGCTCCCTCATCACGTCAGTGGATGACATGAAATTTGGGGGACCTGCCGATATGGAGGAGGTCAGGGCTGTTATCCAAAGGTCATGGACAGGCTGGAGGAACCTCATGAAATTCAACATGTACAAAGATCTGGAGAAGAAGTGGTGTCCAGTATTGGTGCAGGCTGGGGACTGACTAGTTGGAGAGAAACTCTGCTGCGAAGGACCTGGTGGCCTTCATGGACACTGGGCTGAACATGAGCCACCAGTGTACCTCAGCAGGGATGAATGCTAACACCCGTGCCAGTGGGAACAGACCTAGAAACTGAGGGAAGTGATAGGGCTGAGTAAATGCCCTTTACTGAGCACTCGGCAAATTGTATCTGGAATACTTGATCCAGTTCTGGGCCCGAGTCTGAACTCCTGCTTTGAACACGAGACCTTCTGAAATCCCTTCCAAACTTGAATGATTTAATGATCCTCACATGGATGACTGGCTACATGACCAAGGTAAAAATACACCCCCCCAAAAAAGCAACTGTTTTTTAAAGAAACATGGATTTGTTTTTATAAGTACCGATAAAGACAAAGATAAAAGTATCAATAAAGATAATTAGAAGTACCAATAAAGATAATGATAATTGCTTCAAGACTTACTGTAAGTTATTTAGAAAATGGTTCCCATTTGCTTCTGGGTGACCTGGAGATGTAAAAGAGCATTCAAAACAAACAGATCAAAAAAGCATTGCTGTTGTTGCATCTATGAGCCTTTGTCCCTAGGAGTCTGCATGCACAAAGTGACTGCTGCAGAAGTCGAGCAGTGTGGCAAAGAATTGGCCATGATAATTCACTGAATTCTGACAACAAATGAAATAGTCCTGTCTTTCACCAACTGTAGGTAAAAAAAGCTTTTATTCACTTATGAAGATAGATTCTCAACAGTTAATAGGCTCATTTCTTGGTGGAGAAAAAGACTCAGTTGAAAAGGGTGCTTCAATGCCTCAAACACAGTAACATCAAAGCTTTTGCAATATTTGTTTGTTACCACAAAATTGCAGAGGGAATTATCCATTTCTTGGCAGACTTTTCTGAAGGTGCCAAACTATGTCCCTCAAGAATATTTGAAAATAAAATAAGGCTGTTAATTTTAGTGTCAAGTACCAGCTAAAGGAAAGAGAAAAAGAACATTTGCTGTAGATAACTGCTACCTGTGGCATGGTAATGCAAGGTGTTGTATGGATCACTTCTTCTGAAATGTTCTGCAGGCAATACCAACCTCTTCTTCTCATCTGTCCAAAGAGTATTAGACTAGTAAGTTACTTGGTTTTGTCAGCTTTAAGGTGTGAAGCAAAGCACTTTCTTGCTTGGTGGTTCTGCCTTCATCCAGAGGCTCACAGAGTCCAAAGAGCTTGCCATTTTTGTCTATTAGATAAGACTGCTCAACCACAGTTTAGTTCCTTAAAAAGGATGAAGATGGGAAAGGTGAAGGTGTTTTTTCATTGCGTCAGCACTATTTCACTTTCACAAGGTAATGAATACCCCTTTATGTCACAACTTTACAGCAGTCCTGTCTTGTATTTCTGCAGTCTATAAAGCACTAATTAAACCAAAGGTTTAGTCAGAGGCTTCTCTATAAATATAAGAAAGCAAAACAAACATAAATTGTTAGATCATAAGCAGAGTCTATTCTCACATAACAGTAGATGTTTTCTCGTTTCAATTCAGGAAAAAAAAATCTATTGAAAAAGTGCCAATAAATTGCTGACATTCAAGAAATAACAGGCATTAAGGAAGGACATAACACCAAATAAGGAATATAAAAGTTTTCATTGGTCCAGTGGTAGCAGGGGACTTCCATGCAGTATTCTGATAAATACAGGATATGACAATATTGCAATGTCTTCAGTCATTGACTTTTACAGCAGCATTTTATATCTTTACAAATGCAACACGTATTCCTTTTTGTTTCTGCACGGGAGAGTTTGGGTACTTTTACTCAATTCAGCAGTGAAGCGACTATTTCATCAACCTCCAGCTAGAAGTCTCCCCCACACAGTCCTTCCTCTTCCTTCTAGGTGTGGGCAGTCCCCAACCCAGGAAGATTTTGCATGTGTTATTTTGGGAACATTGACTATCACATCCTGGGATGGCCTTAGGGAAAGAATATTATTCTGCATAGTTTATTTTATCACTTTCTGGGGTTACTCTGTTTTCTTTCCCTAAGAAAGAAAGCTGAGTCTGTATTTCAAAAGGTGATAAAGCCAACAAGGTTTTGCAGACATGTCTCCATATCTTCAGCATATGTGAGTTATTCAATTTGGTATTTTCTCCTTTTAAGCATATATGAACAAAAAGGCAGCTACATTGAACTATTTTCTCTTGTTCACTGATCTGAGTGCACCTCCTCTCAGTATTTGCTAGTGTAGCAGATGAATAAAGTATCCCACATAAAGATAAAGGTGAATAAAGTATCCCACATAAAGGGAGAAAAACAAGGGCCTATTCCACCATTCAAGTTATTCCTTGTTTAAAGGAGGCATCTTAGCAAGATCTTGCCCATTAGTGGCTTATTGGGGGCAACATCATTCATGGTAAATCCTAAAGAGGCTTGAAGTCACTGGACATAATAGACAAAAAGGATGTAATGGGAAGATGTTCAGGAGGATATGGCACAGTTAAAATGGTGTGCTTAGAAGTTACTTTTAGAAGCAGCATTCTCTGTGGCTATAAAAATGTCAAAATAAACTTGTCAAGATCTAAGCAAGAGCACTACAAGACAGCACCAGAGATACAGACCCAGTTTCAACATGAGCAAAAGTCAAGACAGTGTGCTGAGAGAGGAGGCTGGAGAAGAGTCTGAGCTGAGTCCTAAACCTCTGTGAGCAGGGCCAGAAAGGAGGACCAGAGCTTTATTTTTGACATGCACCTGGAAAATACATTTATCTGGCAAGTAATCATAGACACAGTCATTGAAGCTCTGTTACTTATGAGGTTCCTTAGAACAGGTGTGCCAACAGAAGGGACCACCAGCCTTCAAAGAGGGTTCGACCTCCAAAGAACACCCTGGGAGGCAGCTAGCAGACCAAGAGTATAACAGAGGAATAACAGCATTGCAGGCAGTGATGAGCACAGAGCTGGGTTTGCCATATGTTTGAGATGACACGGTCATAGAGATTAATACATTTTAATGAGACATTAATAAATTAGCCTGGACATAACTTGGAGGAAACCTGTGGATGCATCTTTAGGTGAAGATCCACAGATGGAGCACAGAGAAGTGACACGCTAGATTGGGGAAGACAATCTTGGCAAAAGGCATTTCGCACCAAGAGCAGGTTTCGCTCGGACGGTGAACACAGAGATGCCTGTTTGGAATGTAGGTTTGAACTGAGGGGAACAGCATCCTTCACTCTGCCTTTCTGTAGATGGGAAGGTGAAACACTTGTTACAGCTCATTCATAATTTCCCCTGCAGCAGCCTCAAGTATAGATCTCCCAGTTCTTTGAGTTTCCAGCTCTCCTGGAAACCCCATTTAATTTATCATATCTACCCTATTACCCAGGAACACTACTGGGTTAAGATGTGTTGATAATCTTCTTGGTCAGCAGTGGCATGTCTCTGGCACACCCTGAATCCCACCTATTTTTTACATTCTGCTCTAGGTGAAATAACTTAATCCATGGAGATCAAAGAGTAAAGAGACGAGGAACAACTCCCGTGCCCCAGTTCTTCCCTACCTTCCTCCTTTGCTACTCATCCAGAAGCAGACTGAATACTGACCTCTTTCAAGTCCATAATTTAGTAACTTGACATGTTGTAATCAGTAACATCCAGTACTGCTGTAGAGCTCACTAGGAGTATAGGGGAGAAAAATTTTTGTAGGAAGGGATAATTGTCTTTCTATTATTCTACCAGATGATGGAATTGGAAGACTAAATAGATTTTGGACGTAGAAACCCTGGCTTAGGTTCTTCTTCCTGTACTTTTGTGGCTTCAGCAACTGCCATACCTGAAAACTTGTTTGATTTTAGCAGTTTTACCTGCTAGATTAATACAATTGTAGCATTAACTTCACCTTACTCAAATAAGCAGGGCTTTGCTCCATGGGTCAGAAATATATCTTATACAAGATACGAACAGGAGGTTGTGCTTGAATGAAGTCATGTGGCTTTTTTCCCCAATAGCCACGCTGGTACAGATGGGATGCTGCTGTTCCAGTTAATCCTGCTGAACACAATGCCGTGGCATGTGTCGTGGGGCAGAGCTGTCCTGGCCAGCAGCCATGCAAAGCTCTTTTTCCAGCTCAAGTTTTCGTCTACTCACAGAGTCCACAAAGCTGTTGAAAAACCCTGTTGAAATGACAGTGATTCAATTAAAGCTGTGACATATACCTGCTGAAAAGCTTTTTTTTTTCCCTGAGTGTGCCGTTGCCCTGCTTTGAGATAAAAGGTTTGTGCTTCCTGAGGACAGATGCACAACAGCTCTTAACAGCAGTGAAATCCTGTACGAGCTGAACCTTTGCCTCAAGCCTGCTAATGGGAAGGAAAGAAAGGAAGAAAGGAGAGAAATGTGCTGAACCTATTTATGTCCAACAAACCCAGCCGGGAGCAGAAAAGCATGAAAGGCAAATATTAAGCTGGAAGTACAGGCACTGAGAGGCCAAGGGAGGAGCACAGCGACTGCATGCACCACCACCCAAACCTTCCGCAGCTCCCCTGGGGTAGTAGCCCTCACGTTTGACAGCACCAAAGCAGACAAGGGAGTGAAGAGAGAGGCAGGGGGAAAAAAAAAATGCTTTCTACAGAATTAAAAAAGCTAATGGTAAAAAGCACTGACATCCTTCCTTGAAAATATATTGTATTTATTGCATTTCTTAACAAATACCCATTAATAGAATGAATTCAATTGCCTGCCCAACTTCAGAGGAGTGGTGGATGTTAATTACAAATGTTAAATGGCAGGGAGTTTGAGAGCTTAAAGTAACTCCTAAGAGCCAGGCACAGGTTTGTATTTGTTTTGATTCATGTGTAGAAATGGGGAGTTGACTTCGACACTGGTATATGTCACTGTGTGGCTGAAATGGCAATACGGTAAACAAGGATTGCACAGGTCACAAAACAGAGAATAATTTAGAGTCAAGTTAAGGGTAAATCAAGCAAAGGGCTTTACACACTTTGACAGGATTAGAAAATTTAATTGGACAAAGCAATTATAGATTATATATACATCTTATAAACAAACCCTTGGCAATGCTGTATTTCAAATTTCCTGACTGTTTACATGTACAGGAGATGCATCAATTATCAGTGGCTGAGTTGGCTTCTCTTCTCAGCTAACGGAGCGTGCTGGGGTGCAGAAGGGTGGAGGGGATAATTAATTTTGTTTCTATGATGTATTTTAAGATCTCTGCTGGAAAACATTAGTGATTTTTAGTGATTTAGTGATTTTTTAAAAGGAAAGAGACAGGTGAAATTGGAGGGGAGGAAAGTTCCCAAATGCCTTAACTGCAGTATGAAAAGTTTAAGAAAACAAGCTCAGAGACTGCTTTCCTTGCAGTGGCTGGGACTGCGCTGATGGGGGGCCCATGCTAGGTGACTTCCCCAGGCTTCGGGACATGAATGTTCACAGCTCTGTGGGACACTTACAGACAAGCCAGCATGAGACAGATTAATGAGATTGCTAGCAAACATTGCTCTGCATTCAATTTCTTTTCATAGATTTTTTGTTATTATTAGTGAAATTGGCCAACTACTGGGAAATGGTTTTGAGGCATCTTACTCTTGAGTAAGAGACTTGTCTCAGCCAAGAGTCAAAACAAATGGGAGAATCATGTCCTGCCTGGTTTTAACACTCAGTAATCAAGGCAGGAATACATGACAACGGTCCCAGTACACCACTGATTGTGTTTCACAGAATGACACAGAATCACAGAACATTAGGGGTTGTAAGGGACCTCTGAAGGTCATCTAGTCCAACCCCCCTGCCAGAGCAGGATCACCTACAGTAGATCACACAGGAACGCATCCAGGCAGGTTTTGAATGTCTCCAAAGAAGGAGATTCCACAACCTCCCCTCCACAACAGCCTGTTCCAGTGCTCTGTCACCCTCACAGCGAAAAAGATTTTTCTAATATTTTTGTGGAACCTCCTATGTTCCAGCTTGAACACATTGCCCCTTGTCCTGTCATTGGACATTGTTGAAAAGAGCCTGGCTCCATCCTCCTGACACTCACTCCTGACATATTTGTAAACATTTATGAGGTCACCCCTCAGCCTCCTCTTCTCCAAGCTAAAGAGACCCAGCTCCTTCAGCCTTTCGTTATAAGGGAGATGTTCCACTTCCTTCATCATCTTTGTGGCTCTGCGCTGGACTCTCTCCAGCAGTTCCCTGTCTTTCTTGAGCTGAGGGGCCCAGAACTGGACACAGTATTCCAGATGTGGCCTCACCAGGGCAGAGTAGAGGGGCAGGAGGACCTCTCTCGACCTGCTTGTTACTCCCCTTCTAATACACCCCAGGATGCCATTGGCCTTCTTGGCCACGAGGGCACGTTGCTGGCTCATGGTCATTCTGCTGTCCACCAGAACCCCCAGGTCCCTTTCCCTTATGCTGCTCTCCAGCAGGTCAGTCCACAACCTATGCTGGCACGTGGGTTTGTTATTTCCCAGGTGCAAAACTCTACACTTGCCCTTGTTGAACTGCATAAGATTTCTCTCCAGTCTGTCCAGGTCTCTCTGAATGGCAGCACAGCCTTCTGGTGTGTCAACCACTCCTCCCAGTTTGGTGTCATCAGCAAACTTGCTCACAGTGTTCTTGAATCACTCATCCAGATCATTGATGAATATATTGAAGAGCACCGGTCCCAGCACTGACCCCTGAAAGAATTATGTGTAGTCCTCTAATAGGATTATCAGAGAATTTTCTGATGGGTTATGATTGTATTGAATTAATTTGGTCACAACTGTTGTTGGTCTCAAACTGTAAAGTAATTTTCATACAGTTTACACCAGACATTCTGAAAGATTAGATGTAATCCCTTGTTTGTGCAAAGCCAGAAATATTCAGTGAACATAACCAAGCCCTTTTAGCAGATTATAAAGTAAAATAATTCTTTGCAGCAATTTTAGCAAAATAGAGTAAAACGCAGCTGATGGAACTTTGTCCAGAAGAGGAAGTAACTGACAATTTGCAAGATTTGGATCTGTAGGATCCCTTTTATAAATCTTGGGTCGGTTTTACCTGATACCTTGCCTTTAAAGCATAGATGTTGGAAGTGTTTTAACTGAGAATGCTTAAAAAGGATGTGAGTGACATTTCTCCTTTGCCTAATTAGCAGTAGGTGTTAATTCTTTTGAGAATAAATAACCAGGCTACTCTGGGAAAGTGAGCTGATTTCAGTCCTACTTCATATCAAACACTATTTTTTATTTGAACTCTAGTCGAAGGCCAAGTTCTCATTTATGGTGGCTTAAATTAGAAAAACTAAAGAAAAACCCACTCAAGAACTATTTACATGGACTTGTAGGAGTATTTTTGATCTGATATTGTTAAATATCCAATCTGTAAAGATGCTGAGCATGTGCAGCTCCCACTGATAACCTGAAAGTTGCAAGTCATTACTTTGCCTTGGTACCATTGGAGTTGGCAAGACTTAGCATAGTCAGGGGCCTGCTCTTTCTTGCAGCACGTAGGAAATCTTTTAGTTTCTGGAGTCTTTCTTTTGTTTAAATTCTTGCCTTCAGGTATTGACTCGTGATTTCACGTATCCATGGATAATATTCTTGTGAGACTGTACTCCTTTGGTAAAAGCCCTACGGGTCTTACACCTTTTAGAAGAGTTCTGCAGTAAGTGACCTCATACATTTAGGGAAAGGGGAAAAAAAAAAAAGAAGAAAAATGACAAATGGTCTCCAAGAACTAGGTGATCCCACCAAGTAAATCAGACGCAACAGGGACAGAGCTGTTGGGTTATATGAGGGGCTCTGACTTCTCACAGGACACCAAAATTACAGTGTTTTCACCCCTGGCTCCCCCTCCTTCTGCGCCTTCTCCCTCTCAGTGGTCACTTCTACTCTACAACAAACAGGTTTATCATCACTGCCACACCAGCTGCATCTGTGTCTTCCCCTCTTATTTTAACCTAGCCCCAACATAATTTTCCACTCATTATTTCTCTCTCCATTTCTTCTCCTATTTTGTCTCAGCTTATTTCTGCATTTCATGTTCCTGAGGAAACTGCCCTTCTCCTCAGACAAAGGGAAAATACCCCCCGGGTTCTTTTCCTGATCTTTCTTCCTTACATCACTCAACCTCTTTTCCTTTTCTCTGGGATGCTGTTTTGGGATTAGGGAGGAAAGGTGATAAATGAAATTAAGTCATGGGACAAAAAAAATGAAGAAGAGCATGAGATCTTCCTTAAGCAGCTGAATGTGTCCATCCCTCTTTTCCCAGTCAAATCCTATGCAAATGGTTCGATCAGTTCCTTTGCCATCTGCTGAGAAGGGAGAGCAGCCAGCCTTGTCACCTTCATCACAAAGCAGGAAAAGAGCTAGTTGCTCTGAAACAGCAGCATGGTCACTCACCTTGTCGAAGGTCAGACCCTTGCTATACGCTGTTATCTGTATGTGAACAAAACCACAGGATTACGCAACTGAACATCTTTTCCCTGATACAGTTGATTCACTTTGATCAAGTCAGAGGATCCTAATCTGAGTAACTAAATAGGAGGATAATTAGCATTCATGTCAGTGGTAGTATATTTATTCAAATTAAGTCAAATGTGAGTAATCTGTGGGATTTCTTTTTAGTCAGCACAGATGAGAATCAGTTAGCAGCCAGTTAGAGTCTTCCCTAAAAGTGAAAAACAAATTCTAAAGGCTATTCCTGCTTTACATATTAAGAAGACCCCAGGTTTCCATGAATAATGTTTTAACATTATTCAGAAAGCTCATTTCCTCCTTCTGCTGCTTAGTTATGGAAGAAAAGGTTTCATCTAGTTGCTCTGCTACCTTCTTTTTCTCTCCACTCATGCTGTGCCTTTTGGGCAGGATGTCTGCCCTCCACACCAGGGATGAAGAGCTGTATCACAGCTTTTTGCAATCAGTGGACACTCTTAATTTTACAGCCATTTGGCTCCCTGGACATGGAAGTTGCTTGGGTTGATTTATAGCCTTTAGTGAGATTTTTCTGGGTAATGCTCACTAGTGAAATCCCTTCACATGAACTCCTGTGAGGCTCTTCCAGGTAATTTTACTCCACGTATTTTATTGCTCCTCTGGCAAAGGGGCATGGGGAAAGTGGGCAGAGGAGTACCAAACCTGTTTCATGTATAAACTCCAAGTAGGGTCCTTTCCAAATCAGGTTTTGGTCTGCAACAGGACCTCTTCTCAGCCAAGACCTTTGTATCTGGCTTTCATACTGACCACCCCCATCCAGGTGTATAGCCCAGCCTTTTGCTGGGGGCTGTGTAGTACAGTTTTGAGGCACCTTTGAGAAGAACACCTGGCCTCACGTGTGGCAAGAAATGCTGGTCCCTGGGTACACCTCCCACGGCAGAGTGCATGCAGTAGTCACTGCCAACCTTGCACACTAGCCTGCTCTCTTCTGAGGGTCTCTCTTCTACTTTCTTGATACCCTCCCCTGTCAGATTCATCTGCTTTGCTGAGGGCTTGGGAGGGACAGGGCTTACCAAGGCTCTGGGCAGGCTGTGTCTGCTGTCTTCATGTCAACCTCCTGCCCCACTGGGATCCTTCCTGAGATACCAGGAAGAAGTTGGGTCTGGGATGGGCTGGCCTGAACCTTCGCTCGGCTATGAGGCAGAAACAGGACCGGCATCTCCTTCACTTAGTGTAACCAGTTATTTCATGCATGTGCCAAGGTATTTCCCAGGAATCAAATCATATAACACATTAATTAAATGGAAAGATCCTAGAACAAATGTGTTAGAGTTTAGTGAGTCCTATCCATTTATCTCTTTACAACAATATTGTAACAATATGAAGTTAACACATTCAAACAATCCTCTTTTAGGCAATGTTTCCAAAAAGAGATTTTTCAGAAAGTTCTCACCACTCAATCCTCGATGAAAACCTGTGTGTGCCAATGGTGCAGGTAACAGGAAAGTGGGGACATAAGCCAGCTGAGGATATTGTTCAGCATTGCTCTGGCCTAAATCCAGGACAGCACATGTTCTGCATCAGGATTGCCTCTGCCTGGTGTTCCGTTGCTGCTCTCTGTTCAACTCAAGGGAGCAAACACTGGCTTTGCACGTCTCAGAAAGCTTTAAGGTCTTTTCCCTGATTTTTCCGAGAGGGAACGAGAGACAAACTCGGTTCTGCTTACCTCTGTTAACTGCTTTAAGAGAGATCCACATCTTCAAAAGAAACCCATAAAACATGCAAATGAATATGCATTATTTAAACGAATATGCATTATTTAAAAGCAGCTCTTGCTGTAACGACTCTGTGCAAAGAATAACAGAACCACAAATCCTGAGCACCACATCCTGCAAGGAAATCCCTGCAGATGTAACCCTGAGACCTCATTAGCCTGATGAGACTAAGCACAGAATCGTGCTGATGTAGCCCAATGCCTTTAACACTTTCCAATCCAAAGCTCAGTTTTCCCCCTTACTTGCATCTGTTTGGTCTTGCCATGGGAATTTTGCCACTGTGAACCAGACTTGCTCATAACAGCTAGCTCAATTTTCTGGATGCTTAAGAAAACTGTTGTGGTGGGTTGAAACTGGCAGGATGTCAGGTGCTCACTGCAGCCAATCTATTGCTCCCCTTCTCAGCTGAAGAGGAAAGAGAAAATACAACAAAGGGCTCATGGATCAAGATAAGGTCGGGGAGATCACTCTCACAGGCAAAACAGACTCAGCCTGGGGAAATTAATTTATTTTGTTAAAAATCAAATCGGAGCAGGATAATGAGAAATAAACCCGAAACTTAAAACACTTTCTCCCCACCCCTCCCTTCCTCTTGGGCTTAACTTTACTCCCAAGTTCTCTACCTCCTCCCCACCAGCATTACATGGAGATGGGGAATGGTGGTTGGGGTTGGATTGTCACACTTTGTCTCTGCCGCTTCTTCCTCCTCATGGGGACTCCTCATACTCTTCCCCTGCTCCAGTGTGGGATCCCTCCCACAGGAGACAGTCCTCCATGAACTTTCCAATGTGAGTCCTTCCTATGGGCTGCACTTCTTCAGGAACTGCTCGAGTGTGGGTGCTTTCCATGGGGTGCAGTCAGTGCTTCAGGAGCAGACTGCTCCAGTGTGAAGTCCCCCCATGGGAATACAAGTCCTGCCAGCAAACCTGCTCCAGCTTTTACTTCCCACAGGGTCTCAGCCTCCTTCAGGCATCCACCGCTCCAACATGGAGTCCTCCGTGGGCTACAGGCGGACATCTACACCCCTGTCACCTCCATGGGCTACAGCCTGCCTCAGCACGGTCTTCACTGTAGGCTGCAGGGGAATCTCTGCCAGTGACCCCACTCCTTCATCGCTGACCTTGGTGTCACCAGAATTGTGTCTCTCACATATTCTCACTCCTACCTCCGACTGCAATTGCGCAGGTTTCCTCTCCCTGCCCCCTCCTTCTTAAATATGTTATCACAGAGGTTCTGCTACTATCACTGATAGGCTCAGCCTTAGCCAGTGGCAAGTCCATCTTGGAGCCAGCTGGCATGGGCTCTATTGGACACAGGGGAAGCTTCTAAGAGGTTCTCACAGAATCCAACCCTGTGGCACCCTGCTACTGAAATCTTGCCATGGAAACCCAGTATCCAGTTCCATTCAACAGACAATGACAATTTTAGAATGTATTTGGCTTAACAATGGAGAAACGCAGTATCGGTGATGATTTGTACTAATTAAATCTACTTCCCTAGAATAAGGCAATATGCAATATTGATTCATTCAGTCACGGGGTTTCCCACTGCGGGTATAATGACAATGCAGAGACAGAAAGCTCAGCAAGCTGAGTGGCTCCCAGCAGCATATCAGAGCAAAATACACAGCAGACACACTCCACCAAGAGACAGAAAATGGTAAAAAGACACTAAGCAAAGCTCTAGAAGTAGTGCTTGCATGATCCTGATAAAGGCTCTAGAAGGGAGCTTTTTGGGTGCTGTTTTAAAAAAGCAAAGGCTCAGATCTGTTCGGTTTTCCATGCCCAAGGCCCTGCACTTTGGGTAACTGCTCACTGAAAACCAGTAACTATTTCTGTTCTATTTTCTGGATGAACACTGAGGCTAAACAGTCGCTCAAGTGAGTAGGAGAAGGCTTAGTCTCTGCAGGGATCCTGGGAGAGAAAATTTCTGTCACGACCGTTGTACAAGCTGAAGTACAGTGTCAGCATCCTCAGGCACAGACATTTATCACCCTGCCAGGTGCAGGACAAGGTTACCTCATTTCTCACAGAAGCTACAGGTTCTTTGATAACTGAGCATTCAGAGACCTTTCAAGGTTTGGATTCACTCCAGTCTGCACTACAGAGGCGAGGGAAGATGTTGCAGTGACATTCGCCCATGAGCTTCTCCATCAAGCTAAGCTGAGCTGAGCCCAGAAGATCCAGACTGCAGCAAACGCTGCCCTTAAACCCTTGACTTTTCATCTCATCCCAGGGCAAGAGTGGAGACATATCATTTTGAGGGATATCAGAATAAATCACATCAGCATTTGTAGAACCAGGTACTTTCTTTTGACACACTGAATTCATCTTGCCACTAGGTCCATTGGATATTTTCCACTGCTTCATGTGAATTTCAGCTCAGGTTTGATGATTATCTGATTGATATCTGTGAGCAAGAGTTTGGAACAAATTCAGGGTGGTGTGACCTGCACAGCACACTATGTAACACATCCAGAAGGAAGCATGTGTTGTCCAATGGGACACACCATTTTCTACAAACGCTGCCCCATGAGAGGAAAGGGAATTAAAAAGAAGCAAGGACTCCCTGAACCCTACAACCTCAAGAAAATTCATGACAGTTCACAGAACTGTGAATCACTTCAAAACTATGCAAAAACAAAAAAAATCCCCAGGAAAACACTGTTGGGTTTGGGGTTTGTTTTAATATTTTTCTCTTAAGCGCCTTTCTAATCAAAATTTTCTGGTCAACTCTAATTTTGAATAAAAAGATGGAATCAGAAGTTTAATTTTTTTTAAGAGATTTTCATAGACTTAGATTGGACTTTTAAATAAGACTGGAAAATTGCTCTGAAAACAGAATATCAGCAAAACTCTGCTGCTTTTGTTCATATTTATTGAAGTTAGCAGAATACTCAAGGAGCTCCACTTCATTCCCATGAAAGACTACACCAAGCTGCATAACATACGAGAGACTACTTTATACACGCCAGAGCTTGAGTGGCATTGAGAGAGGAAAAGGACTCCAAACCCACCAGGTTATAGGCATTCTGCTCTCAGTTGATAAAGAGTAATTTCAGAATAATTCCAAGGAGTTTAAACAAAGTCAGCTTGCAGAGATACCCACCAGCCTGGAGGTGGTTTCAAGAGGGCTTCCTCAGGCGGTTCCTGTGTGACCTACTCTGGGTGATCCTGCTCTGGCAGGAAGGTTGGACTAGATGATCTTCTGAGGCCCCTTTCCACCCCTGACATTCTGTGATTCTGATCCTGCACTCATAGGCATTGTGTCTCTAAGGGTGGAAGGTGATTATTCAGATACAATATCCACAGAAATTTCCATTTGGGTAAAAGCTTAATTTTCTTGGGCTCTAAGAGGTAACCAAAGCAAACAGTACCTCTCTTCTTGATCCCAAGTATGAGCATCAGGGATGGGTTTGAGCTTGCTACATTTGTGGTGGAACCATACCCAGTTCCACCACAAAGCAAAGCCAGCCTCCAAACCTGCCTTGAGTTTGCCATTGGCCACGAGGCAGTTACAGTGCTTGTCATGGCAAGCAGCCTTACATTCATCACGTGAGATAAGGCCATCAGGCAGCCCTGCCCTCCACCCAGCTGATGCTGTGGATTCCATCCATCTTCCTTTTTTTTTTTCTTTGAAGGCAAACAATTCACATCAGCTTTGAGTCTTGAGTTTCAATGAAGAGAAGTATTTGTCTTTTCTTAGCCTTTAAAAATATTTTTATCTATTCCTTTCTGACAGCTACATATATCTAGAATTACCACTAATGGGTCTCAATACATTAAGTTTTATGACTTGGTGGCTGACACTGTTTATATCATATAGGTTTTCATTTACGTACATTCTGTTTGTCTTGATTCCCAAACCTTAAATTTATTAGCAAAGAAGAGCTAGCAGAGCTGATGTGAGGAGCAGTATTTGCCAGCCAAAATAAATCTGTGATATTAAGTGCCTCTCTGTGGGTGTCATTAAAAAAAGCCTTATTGAAAAGCTTTTTTTTGGAGATGTGCAATTACGCTTTCCATGTATATGTATACAAACATATATGTGTAGCAAACAAGTACGAAGGACTCATTTATCATGTATAAATAATGTAAATAAATATAAAATTTACTTTGACCAAATGTATAGTTCTCTGAAGTTACAGATTATTCCAGTGGCCAGAAAACTAAGATAAAATAAAATAGATGCCCACATTTCACTGAAGTTTTTTGGTTTGGGGTATCTAGCTTTATATATCTGTGACTTTCCTTTCAAATGTGCTATGATCGACACATTTCCATAAGCTTACTTTTACTTTAACAGCCATGAAACTGTGGTACCTGTTGATATCTGAAGCTATCATGTCTCACCAGACGCAAAGTAACTTGCCTGAGGTTTTGCAAAAAAATCCCAAACTTATTTTTCATGTCCTGCCTGCTTCAACCAGTATGTGCCCCACACCTCTTGTCTTGCTGGCAGACTGCTCCAGCTTCTTCTTTGTGTACCCCACTGATGCTGCTCCCCTTGGAGAAGTGTCCCAGGAGCTGGCAGAGGGAGGTGATTTTTCTAGTCAGGTTGGATGGGACTTTGAACAACCTGGTCTAGTGAGAGGTGTCCCTGCCCCTGGCAGAGGGGTTGGAGCTAGATGGTCTTTCAGGTCCCTTCCAACCCAGACCATTCTAGAATTCTACCATTCTATGGTTTATCTATACAGTAATATTTTAGCTTGTAAATAACAATGAAACCCATGCACTCCAAGACATTCAGAGAATTACTTTTACTTTTTAAAAAATGACACAAAGTGGTTCCTTCAGTGCTGTGTTTTTTCTAGTTAGCCCTTAAACAGATCTTATGATGATAACAGAGCAGCTGGTCCCACACTGTTTGTCTTGGTCCCTTTTCCTTTACTCTGTAAGTCTTAGAGCTCCTCCTGTCTCTCCTGCACATATCCCCTCTGTTCCCTGATTTTCATGATGGTTCAGCTCCCCTAAGTCCACGAGTGTCATTCATCTCCTCCCAGGGACACTGTCCTGCCTCCCTCCAGAGAAGTCCCATCTTGCCCACTTCATTCTTTCCCCAAATTGTGCACCCAGCCTCCAGCAGGGCATACAGCTTTCCCTCTGCAGCACATTGGGCTAGACAATAACTAATTCTTTTCAGATTTGAAGCCTGTGGCCAAACATAGTGATATCCACAGTGAGAAAACAGTTGAACCCTGTAATTTCAGGTACTGTTTAGTACCTGCTTACTTCTCAGGAGACTCGCTCTAGTAGTGGTGAGAAGATAGCAAACGCACCAGTTTACAACAGATACGTTTCGAAGAGAAATCTGAGGCATTACTTCCATTCCTTTGTTTGTTTGGTTTTTTTAAGTAGAGAGAAGCAAATGAAGCTGTGGAAATTAAATTCCTCCTATGTCCAAAATGTGAACCTCCCAGAAGGGAAACTCTAAGTTCCATTTAAAGTTGGAAGTACAAATCTCTTCATGAGCTTGAAAGCAAGTTTGATGCAGGAAAGAGAATGTTTCTGGAAAGAGGCTATTGAACGTTTTTGCATTTAAGAACAAATACAAAGCATCATTTTTTCCTCTTAATGTGTGGGGAACAAGGCTTTCCCTGTCCAGAGAAATTGGCCTTTTCTGTGCCATAAGCCTGAGGCTGTTCCAGCATCACCTGCTAAACTGAGGCTGTGCAGATCCAACATGACAGGCTTGTGCTCCAGTTAATGACAGGCAAGGTATGAGGGTCATTAAGGTTTTATGAGTAACATCATTTTAATTTCACCCTCAGGAAGCATGACATGTGAGCGCAGGACCAGCCCCTGGCTGTTGTTTATCTCAGCACTAGCACGAGCTGCTGGGGGTCTTGTTTTGATGCAGTTCCCAAGGATGAAAAGAACTAACAACTAGAAGGAGAGGATTTCTCACTGTGAACAGAGTTAGAAAGCACTTTGAAGTTGTTTGATTACTGCCTTAATGTAATACTGCCTCCTACTAAACACAGTTTGAAATCCCACTGTCAAGTCCTCTAAGAGCTCACATGCTAAGGGCCACTTCCAGCTCTTCGCTAAGCTCTGTGACACCTACTGAAGGCCCTTAGGGGGATTGAACAAATGCAGCTGAGAGCAGCATGTAAAGCATGATGCTGGATGCTATTTTTAGAAATTACATGATCAAGTAAAAAAAGTCAATCACTAAAGGCTGTCTGAAATCTGCCTGATGCTGCTTGGGGGTGTGCAGCAAACAGAGAGAGACGAAAGGTAGGTAAGAAATGTCCAACAATGAATGACAATACTTCACGTACTGAAGACATCAAGGGCAGTGCTGGCACCATCAGCACAGAAGAGGGAATGGATGAAAATGGAATATTCTCCCAGACCCAGCTCTGTAGGGTAATGGGTGATACAGGGATCTTGTAGCTGAATATGATATGGGCATACAGAGCTCTGGCTGTCTATGGGACCCTGATGAGGCACAGATTGCTCCTCTGCCCAGGCTGTGCTGCTGCAATCGCTGGTGCTGGAGGAGGCTGTGGGTGGCTGGTCTGGCCACACAAAACAGGTTGTGAGAGGAAAGAAAGGATAGAGTGAGCTTCGGCTTTGTTGCTGCTCTGCCCCAATGCTGCTGCTATGGGCACCAGGTAAAGCCAGGCTGATGCAGGCTCGAGCCTGAGCAGAATGACCATGAGGCTGTACAATCCTTTAGGATGAAGACACCTGCTCAGCGCACTGAGCTGGAGACTCAAGAGTCACATCAGAGAGCAAAACAGCCTGATTTCCTGGGGATGCTGAAAGGAGTCCCACTTGTTATAGAGAATTTTCTCCCAGTTTTGTAGAGAAATTACACCACAGCAGTATTCACAGATAGTGGGTGAAGAGGAATTAATTAAAGACAAAATAGTAACTGTGCATTAGTCTTTAACAGGATGTAAAACTCCCCCCTTTTCATTGGATTTTTATAGTGCTGAGCTCTGCCTCCTCCTGTAAAGTTATTCAGCTTTGAGTGTGTTCACAAGACATTTAAAATTCTCCCTTCACAGTAAGACCTAGGCCAAATCCTAAATGCATTCAGCATTTACATGTAGAGACCTTAGCATTAGGTGATGAAGTGGCTTTTGAAAACACAGAAGGCAGATTTGCAAAGGTGCTGCCAAGTATCCAAGGTGTTTGAGTGTTTCTTTAATGAAGAAAATATTGTCTTGATTTTTTAGAGTATTCCTTGCAGCAAGGACCAGTGGAAGTGCTGACACTTCTTCGCATCATCCCAGTCAATCGATAGCACAACTGACTCCTCCATAGGAGCAAAACTTAGTAAAATATGCTGGTATGTGAGTGCATAGAAAAAAGTGGCAAAAACGGTGAACAGGATGATCAGCAGAATAAATCTGAGGTGCTCTGGACATTTTCTACTTCACAGGTAGCCTTTGTTAAAAGAAGACAACTGTGCCGATGTCAAGGGCACACCAGCTAGGTTGGGTTGGAGTGGATGACTATGGTCACCTCGGCCTCCCTGCCAAATCTTTGTTTGGATGGTAGGTTCACTAGGCAAAAAAACAAGCTATGGGAGGAAGAAAAGCATCGTGGAGTAAAGGAAGAAATAGAGAAGAGCAGGGAAGGCACAAAAAAAAAGAGTTTCTGAGAGTGATAGAATCATAGAATGTTTGGGGTTGGAAGGGACCTCTAGAGATCATCTAGTCCAAACCGCCTGCCAGAGCAGGATCCCCTAGGGCAGGGCACGCAGGAACATATCCAGGTGGGTTTTGAAAGTCTCCAGAGAAGGAGACTCCACAACCTCTCTGGGCAGCCTTTGCCAGGGCTCCTGCAACCTCACAGTAAGGAAGTTTCTCCTCATGCTGAGGCAGAACTTCCTATGTCCTAACTTAAACCCATTATTTCTTGTTCTATTACTGGGCACCACAGAGAAGAGATTGTCTCCTTCCCCTTGATACCTACCCCTCAGATATTTATATACGTTAATAAGGTCCCCTCTCACCTGTCTCCTTTCAAGGCTAAACAGTCCCAATTCTCTCAGTCTCTCTTCCTTGGAGAGATGTTCAAGTTCCTTAATCATTCTCGTAGCTCTGTTGGACTCTATCCAGTAGGTCCCTGTCTCTCTTGAATTGGGGGCCCAAAACTGGACATGGTATTCCAGGTGTGGTCTCACCAGGGCAGAGTACAGGGAGAGGAGAACCTCCCTAGACCTGCTGGACATTTTTCTTAATGCACCCATATATGCCAAGGGATTTGTTGAGCCACACCGGTTCTGAGATCTAAGTGATGTGAACGTTTAAAGCATTTTAGGAGGAACTGACAGATTTGCAATTATCCCTGCATGACTGATGAAATATCTAGAGCTTTGCAGCACTCCTTTGAAGAAGCCCCACCAGGTTAATTCACTTTTGTTATTTTTACAGAATGTTTCCCCATGCCTGTCTGACAGAGCTGATCTACAACAATTGAGATATAATTAGGGAAATAAAAACTTCCTGTGTTCTTCAGCCTGTGAGTACCTCCCTTTTATGTATAAGAAAATTATCTGAGACACTTGCCCAGTAAAGATGCTAACATTTGTTATTCAACAGCTTATTGTTTGAAATTCCTTCTTCCTGCTGCTAGGAAAACCAAAAAACTGTCATAATTTTCTATTCAATTACCTCTTCTAGAAAATTATTTAAACTTGGGCTTTACTCTGGTTTTGTCTGAAATCAGATAACGGTTCTAGATCAGCTGCCTGGGAAGGATGCTGCTGCTCAGAAATGAAGGCGGCGTGGGGAGGTCTGAGGCACGAGGCTTGCTCTAGAAAGGGGTGCTGCAGGCAAAACATATCAGGGAGCCAAGATGTTTTGCTATGACTGTTGGTGATCTCAGAGGCGTTTCTGCTCCCAGAGAAGTCAGCAACGTGACCTCTCACTGGTTTCCATGCGGGCAGCAATACAGTGTTGAATAATCAAGTGTTCAGGGATTACGGTGTAATTTTCCCTGGTAGCTCTACGTGCCTGTGAGCGCATAGCGTGCAGCAGTGTGCTGAGCTATGCATGGATGTTCTATACTGGCTTTGAACCTATCTTGAAAATAATTCAATGTTTGCAAATGTATTTTAAGCTGCTGTCTCCTCATTAATGGATTTTTCAATGTATTTGACAATTTCAGCAGGAAAAGAGATCTTATGCAACATTTGAATGTATACTCCTTCCATAATTAATTGTACTCTGAAGGAGATGACTCAGACATGATCTGTATTTACCTAATAGAGGCTATTTCTGTTACTGCAATTGTTATTCCATGAGATACATTACAAAGAGTGCGTTTAAAAATAAATTCTAAAAAGATAGAATTAAGATAATCTTGCAACATTACTCACAGAGCCTAAGAAGTAAAAGCCCAATATCCACTAAGGATCACAACATTTATTTCTTTACTTTGGCCGCTCATTTACTGTGAGAGGGGATGTAAATGACCCTCATGCTGCAGAGAGATGCTCCATGTCCACAGCAATACGGCCAGAGCTTTGCTAAATATTTCTCAGTAGGAAAGATGGACAACTGCAACCTTCTTGCCTATATGTGGACCTCATACATTTCTTTATCTCAACAGATCCAGCAGAGATCAGTAGAGAGGGAGACATGGGATCTGTATTCTGCTTCTCTGGGTGCATAGTTGCAGAAAAGGGAACATCTTCAACAGCGACCTGGCCACCACTGCTGCTCCAGATAGGACAGAGAGTTTCTGCTCTGGGCTTAGAGATGGGTATTCAGGCTCCCTTTCAGATGACTTCCTGTCTTGTAGGTAATGCTATCGCCACCAAGTGCTTGCACAGTGAAAAGCTTTGTGTTTCGGACAGGACGGACCCATGATGTGATATCCATATCATCTCTATGGATTGAAAGCAGCCTTGCAGAGAAGGACTTGGTGGTGCTGGTTGATGAGACACTCAGCATGAGCTGGTAATGTGCACTGGCAGCCCAAAAAGCCAACCACATCCTGGGCTGCATCAAGAGAAGCATGGCCAACAGATCAAGAGAGATAATTCTGTCCCTCTGCTTTTGTGAGACCTCACCTGCAGTGTTCTGCTCTGGAGCCCTCAACACAAGAAGAACGTGGCCCTGTTGGAGCGGTTCCAGAGGAGGCCACAAAAATGATCAGAGGGCTGAAGCATCTCTCCTACGAAGGCAGTTTGGGAGAGTTGAGATTGTTCAGCCTGGAGAAGGGAAAGCTCCAGGGAGACCTTATAACAGCCTTCCAGTATGTGAAGGGGGCTGATGAGAAAGTCAGGGAGGAACTCCGTATCAGGGAGTGTAGTAATAGGATGAGGGGCAACAGTTTTAAAGTAGAGCAGGATAGATTTAGAATAAACATTAAGAAGTTCTTTTCTGTGAGAGTGGTGAGACACTGGAACAGGTTGCCCAAGGAAGTTGCAGATGCCTCCTCCCTGGAAGTGTTCAAGCACAGGTTGGACAGTGCTTTGAGCAACCTGATCTAGTCCAGGATGTCCCTGCCCATGACAGGAGGGTTGGAACTAGATGATCTTTAAGTCCCCTTCAACTCAAATTATTGCATGACTCTATGATAACCACTAGTAGCTACAGAAACATCTCACCTGTAAACCCCAGTGAAAGGATTCAAGTCTTAATGTCGCCCCACACTAACAGGTATTTGAGTATCTGAATAATTTAGATAGAAATAGTTGCAGTTGTGGAATCTAAAGCTTTGAATTTCAATGCTTTGATCCCTAGGGTATTTCAGCACAGATGAAGAAGGCACTTCAGAAAGGGATTTGGCCAAAAAAGTCATTAGGAACACCTGAGAAAATTACACGAGACAGTATATTTGACAACAACCGTATGCTGTCCTATATTGTACCATTATTTCCCAGTTCAGTGATAGTGAGATGTAAATACAGGATCTTAATGGTTGTGACTCTGTAAAATCAGTTCCTCGGAGCTATTAACACTGACTTTTGACAGAATCGTGGGTCTTTGAAATAGGTCTTATAAATGTATGTATGTAATATAGAAGATCATAGAGCTATGAATTCTCCTTGCGCATACACTGAAATTTGTGTGGTTTTTTTTTTATTTCAGATGGGAGAGGAGAATGTATCATGGTTATCTGAAAATTTGCAATTAGTAACTATTTTTTTCAGTATTCAGGAGGACTTAATGGAGAAAATAAAACTTTTTGGAGGGTGAGGGACATTACAGAAAACAATATTTGTATTTTACAAATTTAAGCTGCTCACAGTTGCCTTCTCCAAGCTGTCACCCACATGTCAGATCCCTGAGAGCTGACTGAAAAACATAGTTATATTGCCTCTTTAAGTGATTCCAGTGAAAAGCTTTGCTCTGCTCAGCCCAGCCCTTGCACCCAGCAATCAGGAATTCCTCTGAAGGCTGAGGCCGAGCCATGGAAATCCAATACCAGGGAGCAGTTCCTTGCAAGAGAGCAGCAATTCAGAGCTCTGCTTGCCCGTCCTGGCTGCTCCTGGAGTGCTTTGGAGACAAGGTCAGGCTGGATGGGACTTTGAGAAACCTGGTCTAGTGAAAGGTGTCCCTGCCCATAGCAAGGAGATTGGAACTAGATAATCTTGAAGGTCCCTTCCAACAGAAACCATTCTGTGATTCTAGAATTCTACCATATAAATTGGTTCTCCAGCCCTGCTGGGTTATCACTGAAGAAATATATTAATTTCTTTCTCATTGTGGAAGCACTTTCTTGTGAACATTAAGGGATATTTCTGCCCACAACAATCCTTTAGGTGCTCTGAACACTCTGCTCAGCCTCAGCAGCAAACACTTCTGTTCTTTGCACAAGTAGTGAGGTTCTGCCATGGAGAAGCTGCAATCTGACCAGCAAATAACCAACACAACGAAGTATCAATTTTTACAAGCAGATCATCTGTGTGCTGGCACAAAGAGAGCACTTCCACACTGGAGTGTCAAGGAAGACACAGAGCAAAGAGGGGACCTGGAATAAATCACCGATGTCTTCCCCAGCACCCTCCGTCTTACATCTATGCTGTCCAAGCAATGCAACCCCTAGGAAGGCTGCAATAAACCTCTTATGCTGGATATTGGTAATGAGCCCTGCAAGGGGGCAAAGCGTTAATTGAAAACAGACTCTCCTTCACGAGAGAGAGATTTAAAGCCTGCAGCTTACAGCAGTAACTGCCCAATTAATTTCGAGTGGGATGAGGGCAGCAGGGGGAACGTGCCGCATAAATCGTTGCTGCTGTTGGGGGACTGTTGCGCAGATCTGAAGGGCGAGGTACGGTGACAGGGTGGCTGGAGGCACAGCCAAGCAAGAAACTGAGGAGAGACGGAATGAGCAGTGATGTGAGGTAGGCAATGCAGACAGCCTGAACAGTTTCCTACAAGAGTGCGAACGGTGGAAAACCCATCCTGCAGAAAAATGCCACATGCAGGACACCAGGACATTGAGGAGCTGGTGTGGGTCTCCATCTCCCAGCACTGCTGGCACCAGCCTTGCAGGGAAGAGAAATGGGGGTCTGAGTGGGGAGATTTGTTCTGAATAACTATGTGGGTAGGATGAGTCCCAGGGACTGGGGACTTGCAGAGGTTTTGTGCTGCCGCCAACAAGCACTTTAAAAAGCGGTAGCATTTTGTATAAATGTTACATTTGAATCTCTTTGACATTTTCCACTTGGTGCTAATTATTCCCAGCAGCTTCTCACCATGCAGCAAATGCCTGGCATGGTGACAGTTATTAAAAACCTGTAAATAAGCTCTGGAAGAAAGTGCCTGGAGTCACCTTGTCAGGTTAAAGAGAGACTGTCACATAAGTAAAAATAAATTGAATCTGAACCCCTGTTAGGCAGCTTCAGAGACTTCTCAGGGGCAGAGGCTCAGGAAGGATCTTACCAATCTCTGATGGGAGGGTGTAGATTAGATGGAACCAAAGTCTCAGTGGTGCCCAGTGGCAGGACAGGAGGCGATGGGCACAAACTGAAACTCAGGAAGACAAATTAAACATAAGAAAACCTTTTTATACTATGAGATGAGTCAAAACACTGGCACAGATTGCCTAGAGAGGTGGTGGGATCTCCATTGTTGAAGACACTCAAAAGCCATCTGGACATGGTCCTGGGCTGTATGTGGACCTGCAGGGAGGTTGGACCAGGGGGACCTCCAGAGGTGACTGGACTATACTGCAGTTCTGAGTTTCTGTGCAAATGTGCTGTCCTCTTGAGAAACAGCTCTGACAGGCACTCCCTGAGAGGAGTAATACAAGGGATCTGTTTACCCAGAAGCAGGTAGCACAGCATTGGCTCCAATCCTCCCGGGGACTGAGAGTGATTAACACTGTTGAGAGTGACTCACCTAGTGTATTTCAGCCCAGCCTCGACTCCATCTTCTTCCTCTTCTCAAGCCTGGCGAAATGACAAGGCTCTGTTTACAAGTCCAGCATTAAATGGACTTTGTGGGATGTACAAAGCTAGAATTTCAACTGAAAAATTATATACAACTGAAAATTATATACAAGACCAAGAAAATTCCCTGGTTGAAGCTTCAGCTTCAAGTTGCAAGTCCCTGAGGGAAGGGTTTGGACAATGGCGGCACTGCACTAGCTCAAGGCCATGTTTCCATGTAGCTGCTTCCCTCATCTCTCCATCAGTTTGCTGTAGTTTTAATAATGAATTATTAACATTGGAGCCAAGTGGCAGCAGGAATTGCAGTCTATCAGAGGACACCAGAAACCCTGGGGCAAAAATACCACTTTTGAATTACTGGAGTTGCCTGAATGATAATTTATATGCAAATTCAAGTCCTTTGCGCCTGGTGGTGTCCAGTGCAGGAGCTGGTGGAAGTATTGATCCATAGGTAATCTGTAGTAGGTGCACAGGTCCCCAATGCTCTGTTTGCCAGAACCGTGCTGAGATTGCTGTTTGCATGATGTTCAAGAACATGGTCTCAACCAGATGCGTAGCCTTAAAATGTCCATTCCTTTCAACTTGCAAACCCAGAAAACCATACTGTAGCAAAGCACAGGGAAGAAAAAGCAGGGCATGAGGAAGGTGGAATGTGGATCTCTAAGTCTTAGAGAACTTTCAAGGTACTGGTAAATCACCCTTCTTTGGTCCTCAGGTGGCCATTCAAACAAACTGAGTGATGTCAGGCAATGCTTACCAGAGTATCAGCAACTGGAAAGGAGACTGCAGTCCTGTCGGGAAGCTCAACACCACTTTGCTAAGCTCAGCCTGATTCCTTGATACCTCTGGGCTGGCAAAGCCTCTGAGGAAGCAATAGATCCCACTAGGTCATCCAAGGATGTCTGGAATGAAGACAGAAGGCCTATGAAAGTGACTGCTGAAATATCTCCAGGAAGTTTGGTCCTGTGGATCGAAAAAGGACAGATCTTTCTTGGGATCCAAAATCTCTGTCTTGGTGGTGTGATGTCAACAAGTCATCTGAACACCTAGGTTGAAGGAAACTGTCATAAGCACAGCAAAAGCTTCGGATATCTGAAGGGGCATCCTACTGAAGAAGTTTGCTCAGGGTAATCTGCGACCATTTTTAACCCATTCCCAGCAGAAACAGTGGCTATCAGGAGGTCACTTTCATGAGTAATTGTGGCAGTAAGACATGCAGAAATTCAAAAGAGGCTGCTGTGACAGACATCAGTCCTTCTGAGGTGGGGCATCCTTCAGGATAAGCTTTAACTAGGACCCACAAAAAACCCGTGAGAACTGTGGGATGCAAAACTGGCTTTACTGGAGGGTGATCCGTGGAAATCACACACAAAGAACCGAGTCCCCCATCCCTAGAAGACAGCACAAGAGAGTGGAGGTGAAAGTCCCATAAAGGAGATCTGGACTTCCCAAAAAGTAGTAAGATATCACCGAATCTGTTAGGTGGCTATGGATGGCCAACAGGTCCCTGTCAGCTTCTCGCCAAAGATGAACATATTTCACCCAGCACCTATGCTGTGATGGAGAACAGGTTTGGACAGTAGGTCCTCCCTGGGTGCTCCCTTTGGCAGGAGGGGAATGGGCTTTGGGTTTCTCCCTGTCACATTAGGAAAAATGGGAAACAGAACTGTTTGATCCAGGTGAAGGCATGTGGAGTTACGTTGCTCTGGCTGAGGACCCTGGAAATCGGCTAAACGAGGGAAAGGCATAAATTATTCCTCTGAAACACAGGATTTGGAAAGAATCAGGTTCAGTCCTGCTTTACACAGAATATCTGTTATTTCTAGTCAGACTTTGGAGCAGATTGATCTCAGATCACTTTGTCCTCAAATACAATCTCTAGGAGATCAAACCCTACTCCCACTTGTAATGCTGGGCTTAGAAGTGGTTGAGACCATCTCCCAAAGTGATCATCCTTCTTGATAAGGAGACTACTGAGAGATAGGTCTGATGATGTTGACAAGCTCTGAAGCTTGTTCACTTCTCTATAAGAAAAGTTGCTCAATTTCTCTGTGATCCTAAAACCACATTCAGGGCTGGCTACCCTGCAGAGCCCAAGCTTTGGGATCTTTGTCTTTGGCATGTTTCTTGGTCCCTAAGTTGTGGTGAACCAGCACTTAAATTTTCAGGCATACATGGCCCATCGTCCAAGCCTTGACAACCACTCTATCATTTGGGGACCTCAGACATTGTCATGGCAGAGGAAAGCAGAGCTTTGACAGGTCCTGTGCTTTCATCCATTGTCTCTGAAGTGGCTCTGGACTTGTACAGCCACAGGATATTCTGACACGGGATAGGCACAGGAACTGAAGCACCACCTGTAGCCACCATTGGTAGAAAACAAAGCCTTCCCTTTGAACCGCATGTCGTGCACACCAGCACTACACAGGAAGAGTCATCCCGAGTCAGAGCAAAGGTCCAGCTGCCCAGTGTCAGGCAGAGCCTCAGCTTGAAGATGTTTCTTGAACACCATCGTGTTTATTGACTACTTACGGACCTTTCTGCTGCAAGCTTGTAAAACCTGTTTTTAAACCTTTTTGTGCTTTCCAGCCTCTGCAAAGCCTGTGTTGTCGGGTACTGCAGTTCAGTTTTGTGCTACGGAAACACACTTCCCTGTAGTGCAACTCCCTGACAAGTTTGATTTGTATCTCTCAGTATCCGGCTTGTCAGAGAAGGAAAAATCACTGCTTTTTCTTTCCTGTATCATTCATTAGATGGACTTCTGCCCCATTTGTGCCTTTTCAAGTGGACACTTGTAGCCTAAAAAGTCTTTCACTGAACAAAAACTGCTCCATATATTTACAGATCCTTAACATTCTTGGCATTGCTTTTCACTACCTTTAGAAATTAAACTTGTAGAGGAATTTCTTGTGGAGCAGAGGCGCGGTATAACTTTAAAAACGTGGACAACCCAGCTTAGGCCTAAACAAAGGCTCTGTCCTTGAAGCTGCCTTGGAACACGGGGAGGAGGAGGTTTTATCTGTTTTGTGAGAGCTTTGCGAGATGCTTGGCTGGAGGTGCTGGGCCCGGGGGGAGAAGGGGGGGCGAGAGCCGCTTGCATAGTGGAATGGCACTACCCAATAAAACGCTGGCGCGTGTAAACCTGTAACTGACCAACTCTGTTAAGGGGCAGGCGCGGGGACACTGCTGAACTGTATATATTGAGCTGTCCGGGGCAATAAAGGGAGGACGATCTGTAACCATATTGGTGTGATGATCGTTAACTTGGCCGGCTCTCCGAAGGGACCCTCTTCATCTGGCGCCTGAACAAGGGACCCTCTATGGACGCTTAAATGCGGATTGCTTAAATGTGGGAAGACTCCGAAGCATTGGACGTGAGCCGATTTGGGAGCCGGGGAGCTGGAGGCAGGAGAGTTCCAGGTGTGACCAAAAGGGCACCGGAGACCAGAGCTTGAGCAGCCGATCAAGCCCCTGCCAAGGTAAGACCGCGATGGAAACGGACGCGGCAACTCGCCTCCTTAGTATACTCTCTGAGAGAGGAGGAAAAGTAAAGGAGCGAGATGTATTAGCCCCATGGGCTCGGAAACGGGAGAAAATGAACGACCCGCCATTAATCTTTAGTTCCACGGAATGGCGTGAAGTAGGAGACTTTTTGTGGGACTGTACTCTAGAGGGAGGAAAAGAAGGAAAAGAAGCGAAAGAACTAGGAACAGTTTGGAAAACCGTAATACGCACTCTAGAAATCATGCAAGCAGAAAAGAAAGTTGCTGCGGCAGTGATCGAAGCGTTGGGGGGAGGGCAGGAAAGGAAAAAGGCAAAGGAAGAAACTCCCTGCTCGTCCCGACTGGGTGGAAGGAAAAAAAAAAAAAAAAAAAAAAAAAAGAAAAGAAAAAGGAGAAACTGCACTGCGTTGCAGAATTAAGACTTTCGTCCTTGAGCTGAGCTCTTTTCTAAACAAGTCCATAACTCTTGCTTGCTAATTATGAAAAGAGACCCTGACCAGCCAGGTACAGCTCATGTTGAGAGCTTGTCCGTGAGAATGAACAGATAAGACGCTTCTTGTACACCAGATGTGCATGGGAGTGAACGGGAGAGTATGATCAAAACAGACCTGGGAAATTCTGCTCTCCCTGTGTGATAACAGTGTGATCGAAGTAATACTTCAGCTAATAAGAAAAAAAAAAAAAAAAGAAAAAAAAAAGAAAAAAAAAAAGGGGGAAAAAAAAAAAAAAGAGAGAGGGGGAAGAAGGAAGATCAGGATGAACCCCTGAAAGAGATCCTGAACAAACTCGCTGAATTATCAACTGGACAGCGAGAAATAGAAGAAACCCTTAAACCAGTTCAGCTCCCCCACTACCATCAGCTCCCTCACTCAAGCCTGATTTTCAAGCTTGAACCATAAAGGATCCTTTGCAACAGTGATGGAGCGGTGTCATCAGAGACATTATAATAGAGGGAGATTGGGAAGCAGCCAGTTCGATTGAGTGTCCTGTTATTATTAATAACGGACAAGGGACTTGAGAACCGCATGATCCCGCATGATGTGGCTGTGCAGCATCCTGTCACTTCAACAGCGCAGCAGCAACACGACCATGCACTGGGCCTGCCTGTTGAATCCCTTTGTTTCGCCCAGTGACATGATGGGACCCTGAGGTACCGATTACCAACGACGACATGGGTTGGACTGGCAGAAGATGCTTACGGCTGATGGCAGAGCAATTATGGGAAAATGTGACTGTTCTCAGTGTTACCTGTTGTATTAATATGTATCCTCTTTGTGTGACTAACAATGAAGCTTATATTGGTTGTGTAATCAAAGCCACATAGTAGGTGTTAAGGTTTATGTACTAACCAGCAGAGTGATCTTTCTTTAGCTAAAAGCAAGGCAGGGAAACCAGCTGCCTTTTGCTTTGTTAGAAGTGTGTGATTAAGGATCAAAGTATGATTTAGGGCGATGGGTGTGAGAATTTTGACAGGATGAATTAAGAGTTTAGTTAAGGCATTTTTGGTTATTGCAGTTTTAATTGTTATAGGCTTACTTATGTTTAGTTGTTTGATAAGTATAATCAAGAAAATTATAAGCAAGCTAGCGGATGAAGCCTGGGTTGTCCAAAAAGAAAAAGGGGGATATGTAGAGGAATTTCTTGTGGAGCAGAGGCGCGGTATAACTTTAAAAACGTGGACAACCCAGCTTAGGCCTAAACAAAGGCTCTGTCCTTGAAGCTGCCTTGGAACACGGGGAGGAGGAGGTTTTATCTGTTTTGTGAGAGCTTTGCGAGATGCTTGGCTGGAGGTGCTGGGCCCGGGGGGAGAAGGGGGGGCGAGAGCCGCTTGCATAGTGGAATGGCACTACCCAATAAAACGCTGGCGCGTGTAAACCTGTAACTGACCAACTCTGTTAAGGGGCAGGCGCGGGGACACTGCTGAACTGTATATATTGAGCTGTCCGGGGCAATAAAGGGAGGACGATCTGTAGCCATATTGGTGTGATGATCGTTAACTTGGCCGGCTCTCCGAAGGGACCCTCTTCATAAACTAAGCATGTTTTGGAATATGTTACTTTTTAATCTGAAAGGAAGATATTTTCTCCTTAAATAAATACTGACAAGCAGACAGCTCCAGGGACTACAAGAATCTGACTCATCTCACTGCATTGAACGTTTCTGTTCAATATCTCTTCACATGTGACACAAGCAATGACAATGTGACAAGCCAGGCCACGTTATCGCTTCTTGGATTTGTTCAGTCCCGCCGTTGGGCTTTTCTGCAGTACGGTCTTGCCTTTTTCAGCATGTGGGGGGCTGTGGTGCTTGAATAGAGCTTTCCAAGAAGAGCAGTGCTTTCATTATGTTTGCCCACAGAGCCATAAGCTGTATTAGCTCTGTGGTTTAAAAGTGGTTGTAATTTCAGCTGTCTTGGGATACTGCCTGTGGGCAGGTGGACATAAAGACGAGGGTCAACCCACTCACTCAGAGTTGCAGTTCTGCAGAACTCTCTCTGTGGATAACAACCACAAATTTACCCACAAGGAACCAGAGCGATGAATTGCAGCATGAGCTTGTCCATCATTAACGTAAATCCACAATCTTTTGTCCTAGCAGTGATGACTATGATCGAACTTCACGGATAGGTTTGCTAAGATTGACTCCAACATGGCGATTGGTATCTAAATCTGTGAGCATATGGTTGCATACACTAATGTGAGGACATTGAAGCTGCACAAATTTCAGTATGTTTTTCCACCTTAACTTCAGTATCTCCTTCCTTTCTTTTCTGCATTTTTACAACATTTACCCTCTTCACTGTAACCCAACTGACCTTCCAGGACATTCACTCAAGAAACTAAAACCATCTTCAGAATGAAGTGGCTGAATTGCAGACAAAGGTCATGAGAACATTCATTATAAGCAGCACCTATGACAATGCTGGAAGGGCAGCAAACATTTTATCAGTTTTTGGAAGATGGCAAGGACTATTACAGGTTTCTAAAGTAAACATTTGTTGAAGTGTTAATTATAGCACTTAGGTGAACAAGTGGCAAGCCATGACAGAGTGAAGCCAGCTCCTGTAAAACAAAATTCTTGTTCTGATAGCACTTCTAATCTTTTTCAGACATTCAAACTGCACTTGACAGAGTTCCTCGTAAGAAGATAATAATCTGGTAATTATGGGATGATTATCCACATTTTATTCTGTTAAAAAAGCTATGTATTTCACTGTTTATTAAGTGTAGGAACCAGCATTTCTAGGATCAAAAGCATTTTGGTTAACATAGAAACCAACAGGAAAATTCTAGCTCAAACAAACCACAGCGGAAAGAGAAAGGACAAGTAACTTGGTTCATCAGGACAAGACATACGCTGGGAACTGCTCAGCATAGCTCCATGAATGAGCAGAATGAGGCCATGGGACCACAGTGCAGGCTGAATCAAAGCACTGCGCCTTGAGCAGAGCTCCCACTCTGCTCCATGCGAAGGGCTACGTGAAGGAAATATCCCGGATGAACAGAGCCATGCTTCTTTCCAAATTCAGGAGAAGGCTTGCGAACAGAACATTACTGAGGTGAATAATCTTAAGAAGTCTCTGGAAAAAAAAGGCTGGTGAATTGGCCAACATCACCCATATGCACTCGTGATTAACTCTCCTCAATAAGCAGAGAGCTACAAGTGCCTCCTGAGCTAGAACTGAGCTTCAACTGAGAGGGGCTGTGATTTCCCATGTTTACTTAGGGTTACATTCAGTATCACTTCTGTTACCTCGTGGAAGTAAACTTACTTGAAGCAGTACAAGTGAGAGCTCTCCTTAAGACAACTGAGGAACTCAGTAGGTCTTCAGTCATACAATGTTCCCCTCCTTCCTGAGGGATATGTGCTGTATTTCTTGCCTATCATGGGTTTGAATCTGGTGGGTTTTTTGGGAACTGGGGGTAGAGCTGTGTGAGATGACTCGTGTGAAACCTCGAGAGCTTCGTCCAAACACAGGTAGGAGTTGGACTTGCCTTTGGCCACGGCCAGGCCAGTCAGCAGCTCTGCTGTCAAGGTATTCAAGAGGCAACCCCATTGTTCTTTTTCTCTTTTGGTTTTGTCTAGTCTTGATCTGTCCTGTCTTTGCATTGGGGAGTTTTCCTGCTGGAGGAGGGGGCAGTGAGAGGAAAACAAAGGAATGTAGTCCTGCAAATAAAGGGGCAGAAGGGTCCCAGAAGAGGAGGGAGAAGGCCACCAGAGCAGGACCTCCCTGGAGCCCTATGGTGATTGAGATGGCAGGAAGATGATTACCTGCCAGCTGAGCAGATCAACAGTGGCGAGGATGTCCAGGATGCGGCAGTATGTGAAGAGCCCCATGCCAGGGGGGATGGAGACTGAACATCAGTGGGGAATGCTCCCAAAGTGACCCATGGACCTGATGGACTCATGAGGAGGAAGAAGATTGCCTCCTGTGAGGTGGACACTGCACGGCACGAAGGAGAGACTGTGAGGAGCTCTCTTTCTCAAGAAGGAGCTGCCATGGATCATGAGTAATGGCCAGATAGACCAATCGTCCCACTCCCTGCCCCCTCTTGCACCCATGGAGGGGAGGAGGTAGCCGGGAAGATGAGAAGAATGATGCAGGGGCAGAATGTGTTTAAGATTGGGTTGTATTTATTTATGTGTTCCTCTCACTATCCTACTACAAGAATGGTGGTGGTAAATGAAATCTATGTTTTCTCCCCAAGTCTGTTTTTTTTGCCCACCATTTAAGTGGTAGACTATTACCTTTCCTGTCTTTATTCTCAATTCCTGAGCCTTTTTTGGCTCCACATCCCTGCATAGATGGGACAGGGCAGTGAGCTGGAGACCGCGCGGTTCTCAATTGTCGGCCCAGGCAGTTGGCTTGAACCATGACATTGCCGTTCTCCCAGGTTTTGGGGGAGCAGGTACCAAGCGCTATCGCGCTGCATCCCTGTGAAGATGGGGTGCAGTGCTTGTCTAGCCTGCAGAACTAGGGCTAACACTTGAGTTCCTGCTGTGAAGACCTTGATAAGCTTCAGTGTAAGCAGACTGATTAAGGCTCCAGGTGAAGGTAGTCCTAACTAGAATCCAATTAAATGCCCAGTGCACTGTCTAAAGCTCCCATGGCCCATCCCCTTCGTCCATGTGGACCATGGTCCACCACCGCTACATTCCCAAAGCAGTTTCAAGAGTAAAAAGGCCAGGATGGCTGAAAACTTGAGTTGTAACATTGGCTATGGTTGGTGCTGGCTTCTTATTTCAGCATCTTTTCTTTCCATTATTCAAGTGCTTTTGAGCTAGATCTGAGTATGCAGTGTACACACCAGCCCACTTCACTGCTGCTTGCTTGTGAAGAGAAAGGACGTTAACACTTCGTCCCATGGCATCAATGAGCAATAGATGTTCCTATGAAGTCACAGCTGTTTGAAATCCACACAAGAGAAGTGGGCATAAACAATAATTTTCCCAGTTGAAAATTTTCTTTATTGGCTTTCTATTATGACAATTAAACTGCTTATGCACTAGACTTAAGTAGTGAAATGGCATTACTGGCTTTGGAGGCACTTCTCAGTAGGCTGTTATGGTAGTCCTGACCCAGCACTGATGTCACTTTCTGGGAATCTAATGGCATGGGGTCCCGGGCCTCTGGCTGAGACATATTCTACTTCCAGCCATGATAATGAAAGTCAGAAACCATGACAAACTAAGGAACTGAAAATAAAGTGATTCAGACTCCTCTCTCCAGTCATCAGTCATTAGAGCTGATATTAGGAGAAAGGAAGTTACCCAACTGACAAGCTGCCTCAGACCCTGGCCCATTTTCTTTCTCACAGAGGAAGAGGCAAAGGTCAATTCCTTCTGGGTTTCTCCAGGCCTGGGCCATCTGCAGATGCAGGGAAATAAAAATTGATCTACAGTCCTCATTCTCACGTGATCAAATGCGGGACTCAAATACTTCATCACTCATTATTTACATATTCTACTACATCGAAGGCACCAATATTTCAAGATTTTTTTTGGCTCCTGAAAGCAGATTAACCAAACAACCAAATTATCATAAGATTTCTGTGAAAGAAATAACTTAATACATGGGAATATTCTACATTATAAACACTAAAACCAAACAGTTAACAATGATTCCCAGACTTTCTTTTTCATACAATTCTGCAGTATCCCAGAAAAAGGAACTTCAAGCAGTCAATCAATTTTGCAGTCCCATTTTAATCTGCCTGTTACAGAAGTGAGTTGTGAATTCCCTTTCTCTTGCTCTGCGCTAACATTATACCATTCTGTGATTTATAATCCCTTTGATTTTCCTTAGAAACATTAGTACTATTAAGGCTCATTAACATGCAATTTTGTCTTTAGGATTCAGATAGTAACAGCTTTGCTGAGTCTTCTAAAACCAAACTTAATAGAGAAAGCTTCACATCTTGTTCTCAGAAACTTTATGGAAACCTCTGCCTGAAGAAAAGGTCTTAAAATTTTTTAGTCCATGGAATAAAAGGTTAGTTTTGTCATGCTGCTGCTAGAGACATATCATTATGTCTCAAAAGTCAGAGTTTTGGAGGCAGGGTACTTAAGTAAATCACTGCTTCATTGCTTTCAAAACTATGAAGATGGGAATCAGAAGTCTAAGGCTCACTAATTCCTCCAGAATCCCTGCAGCAGAACCCGGAGCTAATGGCAAGGGCAAAGATGGACTTTAAGACAGCTCCTATTACATTTGTTTGACCAGAAGTCCCAGTAAGCAAGCAATGAATGAGTCAACAGCTCCCAATCGCTAAGTAAGACAGAAGCCCGCAGGTGCAACACAGGGCAGACCCAAAGTGAACCGTCTTTGCCTGATCTATTCTGCCTCCATGGGGCCTAAGGAGATGTGAAATATCACCAGTTTTAAGTGGGAACATACTGGACTATGGTGTAAGACCTTTGGAGAATTTGATAATGGCATGTATTTTGTGATTTTTGCCAGTCACAGGAGGTGCCCATTGAAAAGCATTTTTCATTTGCACAAAACTGGAGACTAGAAAATTACCCTCATGTGGGGAAGCATGTCACGACAGAATATTAAAAAAAAAGTTTAAGCTGCCTTTTAGTACAACTGACTATGCATAGAGTACTGTTCAGGTAATAAAATGATGACATGGGTGCTTAAATAATCCTGTACTTAGTTTGCAAGAAGGAAGAAGGCACAAAAGGATAAAGAAGAATGCTTTTATTTAGCTTTCAGCTCTCACAGTTCTAAACAGTAAATGTAATTAACAAGTCACCCATGGTATTGGAGAACATAGTCCTGGCATCAGTAAAATGTCTACTGTTTAAGGCACTGATAATGGGAAGAAAAAAGAAAGAAGACATAACATGGATTGTTCCTATTCAATCAGAATCTGAATCTATTATGAATATGTGCTTGCTATTCAAATGCTCAAATTTCCACAAGCTACATTCACAAACAAATGTTTACACAACTTCAATAATTACTGAAATAGGAATCAGTGGCTCCCCTACTTTGACTTAAGAGCAAGTACTGCAGTACTTTGGAGTGGAATCAATTTTTAACCTACTAAAAGAAAACAAACCACAAATTACTTCAGCAGTATGGCTTTAAGACCCTGTATTTGGTTACAATATAGCAAGCGAAGTTAAATAAGAGCATATAAGTGCCATACACTGTCATCTTAAAAGGAGCAGGTTTACAATATAAAAATCAGTTTAGAACATACTAAAGCCAGTTTTTGTACAAACATTTTTACAAAACTGAGTTACTCAAAGAAAAAAAATCAAGATAATTTTAAATAGGAATCACTCTTTACATGTTGTATGCATAAAATTACATATCTTGATGATATAAATTAGGAATACTAGAAACTTTTTAAAGCTGGAATCCATATGTTACTGAAATGCACACACCAGAAATACTGAAGTGTTAGTTCTGCAAAAATCCGTAAGAGTCTCATTTATTCTTGCCGAACATGTACACAGTGACTCAGGTTTCTGAAGGAGCCACAGCGACCTCAGGTGGCCACTTCAGAAATCCCCATCCTTGCCCTTTTTATCGATTTTGAACATGGCATTCCTCTCAAACGCTGATAAACTCAAAGGTACAACAGTGCTTCACACTTGGTCCCTCTATCCCAGGAAATGGCAATATTTCTATTTGAAATTAGGACAATGGAACACAGCCTTTACATAATCTAGCTCCTGGTCACAGAAACAAAGTCACGTCTCCTCTCTGATTTATCGAGAACCTGTTCCAGAACAGTTTGGAGAATTGTTTTCTGTAGGTCAATGAAAGATGATGTTCAACACATGTTCAGTATTAGGCTCCCAAATCCATAACTTCAGCTTTCGAGAGAACAAAGGTAGGAAATACAAATTAATGCTGTCTGACTCAGAAGTCCAAACCAGAACACAAAGGTGTATGAGACATTTAAATGTGTGTCAAGTCCATTCATACACGAAGTCCAAAAAACATTTTAAAAAGAAACCGAGTGTAACAAAAGAATCCAAAAGTCAATTAGGTGCCTTCTTCCATTGCTCTGTAGGAACATAATGAACAGGAACAGGACGTTGTCTTCTATGTCATGAACAGATGAACAATGTCAGAACAACATAAAAACCACAGTAGTGACTCTCATCTGCAGTATCTTCATTGACACTGATATTCTTCTACAGCTTATAAATCCTCTCTGTTATATGCAACCTTCCTTCCATTAAGTGACTCTTCTGTGTGGGGTGCCAGCCACGTGAAATACACCTTCACCGGATCAATATTCCAATGCTTGTGAAATGATACTGGAATTTGGTGAGAAAGGTAGCCTTTTGGGTAGTCCATTGGCCTTGCCTACAACGGAAGAATAAACCAAAACCACTAGTACTCAGCAACAAGGAATAATTTTAGAATAAGAAAGAATCACTGTTCCATGGCCTCTGTATCATAACAAAGCTGTGTGGCATTGCCAAAATATGCAAGATGATAACAAGGGGGTTTTATATCACTCTACTAAATAAATTGATAGGCGTTAGTCTGAATTTCAGTTTAGACCATGCTGCAGTTGTCACGCTATGAAGTACACTGCTATGAAATATGCCCTATTTCTGAGGATGAAATGGTGAACATCTAAGAGAGCAAATGATAACCAGTGTAGTTTGTATGGCATCTTTTTAAGTACAGTTTCTTAGAAAGAAATTCTTCAGTACGAGGGTGGCAAGACTTTGGAATAAATTGTCCAGAGAAGTTGTGGCTGGCCCCTCCCTGGAGGTGTTCAAGGCCAGGTTGGATAAGGACTTCAGTAGCCTTATCTAGTTGAGAGGCGTCCCTGCCCATGACAGGCAGGTTGGATTAGATGATCTCTTAAAGTCCCTTCCAACTCGGACCATTCTATGATTAGACACCTAAGACATCTATGAATAATAACAAAATGATTTTAAGTAATATCCTCTTGCTCCTCCTCTTAAATGAGAGTTGCCAGCACTGCCAATCACTATGTGAGAATTGTCAATCACTGTGTGATTGTGGGGTCCTAGTGAGGCCATAAGCAGCCAAAATATTTGAAGTTTTATGATGGTGAAAGGCTACCAAACACAGGAAATATTGCAGTGGCAGAAAAACTGCACTGTTATTCTGTATTGGGTTATATCAGAACAGACAGAATTACAGCACAGCTACATGATTCAGCTGACTTCTGAATGCACCAAGCATGTTTCATCTCCTCTGACAGCTTAATGGTTTGTAAGTGCACCATTACATAAAAAAAGCCCCTCCTGTCGTGGTCCCTGGTAAAATAACTAGATTTTGCCATTGTAAATAGAGGCTTTGTAAAAGGAAGTGCATGAAAGGTACACATGCGCATTTTTCTAGATGTAAAACATGAGCGGAAAATTGAGTGACTTGGATACTGAATCACTAATTTGATGCCTAGGTCAGTAACTGACTGAATACTTCATGCTTCACCCACCTGTGGCGGCATTAATGAATTCTGCGTGCTGTGTTTTTCGTGAAGTTCTGTATACACTCCACACTGCAGCCATAAAATTAGGCAAGGGAATTTGACATGAAGAAACATGAATACGTGGGTTTTTATTTTGATATTTAAACCACAGAGTGCTTGTTTCGAAAAATTCCACTTATGAAATCAAGAGAGAGCCTATCACCCACAAGACTTTTGAAAACAACTTTAATGAACATTTAGGTTTCAAAAACCTGAAGAATTTACTTTGGATTGAGACAGGTTTTAGATATCCAAGACCACAGATTTTGGCTGTTTGAAAATCAATCAGCTTTTAGTAAGCTATAGACAAAATGGTGCTGATCCGATAATTCTAATAGAATTAGATCTGCTCTAATAACAACCATTTTAATTACATTGCTCTCTAAAATGATACCACTTTATAGTTGTATAGGTGGTTGACCTTCAGATATAAAGTCCCTCAATTTGTTTTTCCTTGTAACTTTTGGAATCAATTATTGTAATCTTTGGGGGGGGCATTGTGTTAGAATTTGTACGTGGTTATTCTACAAAAGCCAAATACATTGCTTTTGCCCGAGATTTTGTATTTTTAAGACTGTAATCCTGGCTGCTACTCAGGGAAGGTTCCTGTTATCTTCATGAGTCTCATCATGGTAAAAGCCTCTGGAACAGGTTGCAAAAAGTTTCTATTCAGTAGTTTTCCCCCTACGGTTAATTTTTGTTCAAGGTATGTTAAATCTGGATTTGTTATAAGCAACAGCTCATAATTCTGTTTTTCAAAGTTCCCACCTCTGACTGCATTTTTTATAAAATGTATTTTTTATAAAATGTATTCATAGGATAATTGAAATATCTTGTAAACTATTAAAGCATTGTAGCAATCCATGCTTTGAGAATATTCTTACTTGCTTGATCAAACTTATTCTGGAGGGAAATAAGGTACAGCACCAGTAGCATCATGCTTATTGCTATTACACATTGATCGAGTTTGCAGTTTTTATGAATTTGCAACATTTACGAGTCCTGTTTTATGTGTATACTTCCAAGAATGAAATATATTTTAAATAATAGTGAAAATAACTCTCTGACCTGATGGAAAAGTGGACTGTGTGTTATAGGGATTCCCAAGCCACTGAAACACATTCCAAGGACCATATCATCGGGTGCATCCATGCTGTAACACCGGCATTTACTAGCAAGTAGCTTCCGAACAGCTGTTCTGCTGAAAACCATCCTGAATTAAAAAAAAAAATAAAAACCAAATGAAACGTATCACACAATAACTACTAGAGAAGCCAGACGACCGCAATTAATAAGTACTGCTAAATGGCATAAAACCACAGGACAAAATGTCTGGTACAACATGTCTGAAATTTCAAAACTTGAGAAGTCACTACTGACAAGTACTGCAAGAGGCATTTTCTGAAAGATAACTACTTTATATAAAGAAAATTAATTATACTGACTTCTTGTTATTCCAACAATTACTTAGCTGGCCATCTTTTTTTATCACAGCTCATAATTCCTCCTAAATCTGGCCAAGACTTTAAAGGGATATTCTCCTCTATCTTACCCAAATGTATTTTCCAGTTAGTTATCATGTAGCAATTACATGAAAAGAACTCAAAACCTGAGCTGTCATTCCTTGGATCCTCTGTTAGAGAGAATTCTCTCCATAAGTGAAAAATCTTCCTTGAAGCCACCGCAAGGCTTTTCTGTTCATCCTAACCTTCTTGCTCATCTAAATATGAACCAGAGCCTGGAGCCGTTAGATCACTATCGCTAAAATAAGCCTTCGATAGACCAGAAACAGGATGATGTCTTAATTTCAGCAGCTGAAGGAATATACTCTTGTCAAGTGTTCCATAGCTGCCTTTTCTCAAGTTATAGCATCTACCCAGTTCAATTAGAATACAGAGTATTCTAGCTACTAGCAGTTATACTAAGGAAGATCCACATCCTGAAATCGTTACGTGGCTTCATGAGTTCATTCGCTATATGACAATCCTTTGGTTGACACTGGGACATGGCAAAACTTCCACAAATACCAAATGCTGAGGCAAAAAGATTGAATATTGTCAGATTAAAGTTGTAAAAGACCCCGTCACTATCGTTGCAACTTTGAAAACCGCATGTATCATAAAAAGAAAAAAAAAAGGGGGAAAGTCATATGTCAGTTCTCAGATCAAATAGAAAAGGAATAATAAGTTAGAGCCTTGAAAAGAAAAAAAAAAACCAAACGAAAAAGGAAGAGTTGGGACTTGTGACCAGCGTGTCATGCTACACAGAAGATGTGACACAAACTGCACACACTTGGGGGGTACATCTGGACTGCATTCCTCCAGTTATACAGAATTCTTCACTTACAATGAATTTTCTCAAAATTAGGGTATGGAACAAGGTGGATGATCTGTACCTCTATCTACTCAAACCCAAGAATCAATACTGCCTCCAAATTTCCACATCTAGATGATAGGATAGAAACTAGGAGATAAACACTAAAAGGATACAGAAGTATAGGGCTGGTAACGAACAAACATACCAGTAGAAGGTTTATATTTTAACTCAAGCATAAACTCTGCTTAAGTAAAACCTTATGCAACTATGCAGAACAATGAGAAGGACAGTCAATTGATTTTTACTTATTCATGGCTGGATAAAAACCTAGGAGGCTATTATAGCCATTGTTTGTCACAAAGACACTGAGCACATTCAGACATCCACATGATTTGCTTTAGACACACAGGATGGACAGATCAGAGTCTTAAGTCCATTTTTATTGCAATGAGCCAATCTGAAAGTTCATATACATGTTAATTTAACCCAAGTTTCGCAGACAATCACAAGGACCCATGTGTCTCTTGCATGAGATCAACCAACAATCTCTTTCTGTGAGAAACTGTTTTCCAGGACATCAGCCACATCTCCACAAATCATTGCATGAAGAAGAATCACAATCATTTCCCTCCATCCTTGGGCAACGAAAGAGAAGAGGAACAAGTATTTTCATTTTGGCAATTTGTAGCCCCAGGCGTTCTGCTTTGGGTTCTCCTACAAACTCCACAACAGCTCAGATCATGAGGGTACTGTTTTAAGCAACTATCCCAACTGTCTCTGCTTACTACATTTTCAATCACATTGTAGGATGGTCTCGAGCATGCAGAACAAATCCTATCAGATGAAACAAGGCTGCATGATCGGTGTCAGGGGAACACGCGGTGCAGATAACTCAGAACAGGCACTCGGCTCACAGGACCACTCAAGCCGAAATGACCCCTCCTGAAACACGCGTGGTCCTCGGCACCAACCGTTTTGCTCTACAAACCTGTTCCCGACGGGCGGCACCGCTTCTTACTAGTTAGGACATTTTGGTGTTTGAGCATCATTACATTTTAATCGTATTAGGAAACATCACTGTTTCTGTTAAAACCGGTTTGTGTTGTAATTCAAAATGTTTGCACTCAAAGCAGGGACTCATGCAGATCTCAGCAGGAGTTTAAATAAATTACCCTCCTCCGCCAGTGATGTAACTATATCCTCCTGTTCCCAGGCCGTAACCGTAACGCTCTCCAAGAAATACTGGTTCATTTGGGTCATAGCAGCTGAGCAATTTTCGGAGTCTGAAGATACTATAATATAAAAATCCATTTAAAAAGAAATAATTATGTAGACATTCATTTTGAAACAAACACTGCTAGCCTAAATTCTATTCTAGTAAATAGCACAGAAATGGTAGGAGAAATTCAGAAATTCTACAAAAAACGGAGATAAAACTGTTAAACAGAAATTTGTGATGGGTTATTTACTATGAGATATGACCACTGAATCTTGTCAAATGATGAATCAATTAGCTTAAAATATTTTTCTGAAGCAGGTAACATTTCTCAGCAAATCTGAATCTCATCTTAGAGAAATCAAGAAATTATTTTTTTGCCAGACAATGGAATTTGCAAATGATCTTTTCTCCCTGGGCATTGAAAGACAAAAAAAAGGTAGCTCTAGTTATACGAATATTGCTTTATCTACAGTTATAGCCTCTTCCAAATTCTTCTGTCACATGATTTAATGCAAAGTATCATCCTCAGTCACTTATTTTCATGTTCATGACCATGTAATCCTGCTGGTTGAACACTGTGTCTTATTTTGCTTATACTGCGGTGCCTTATTTTGCTGGGATCTAATTTTCTAACAAAGCCAAGTCCCTGGACACTGCTTTGGGTGCCTCCAACAACTGATCTTAGCTTACCACAACGTGTAATAATATTCAGATTATACAATTACATAATAAAACTAATATGCGTAGTTTTTATCAAGTTACACGATGACATTGTTTTTCACATCAGTCAAAGAATGCTGAAGGAATGCGACAATTTTTTCCTTAAAGGAATATAAAGCCACGGAACTAATAAAACAGCTGTATCTCTTAAATACAGAACAAGAGACGAATATTGCTAAAACTCTTATTGACATGAACAGTGGTGATCCACGAAGTACTGCAACGTATACCTTATCAGTGTGTCATCATCCACTATGACTAACCAAGGAGTTCTGGGAGAGCTATGATTCAAAAACCTTTCCAAAATGGCAAAAGTTTTCCCACAGTGACCTAAAGGAACAGAAATAACAGAATACACATTTAAATAAAGAGAGAACTTGATTCAGACTGATATGTGAACAGTCACAAAATTAAACCCAAGATTTCCATATTACATATTCCACCATGACAGATGGACAAGAATAGTAATAGATCAAACTCAGCACAATCTGTGTAGCTTAGAACGCCAGCAACCCTCAGGTGTCTCTGCTCCTCACAACGATGCTCAAAGGTGAAACACAGAAGGTCCCTTCCCTCTGGCGGGACCAGAACCACTGGGCACAGTTTCTACAGATGTTCCACGCATGCCCAGCAGGTCTGCTGCCTCCTGAAGACACTCACTGGTTGCTCGTGTCACACTGCACCTGTGCAAATGGAAAACCCTGCCTATTCCCTCTCCGCCTCTGTCCTCTGTAGAGGACAAAAAGGAAGGGCAGCTGGAAAGGTGGAAATAATCCAGAGATGAGAACAACTGACCTAGTGGGCCAAACAAAGCTAATAGGTGACAGCTTGGATACTTCTAGTTCAGAAGACAATAGCCTGTAGCAGAGATAATAAGTCTAAAATCAATATATTAAATGAAAGAAAAATCCCTAAAATTAATAAACTCATGGAAGTCATCATATCCATAACTTTTTTTTCAACTCACAGATTAAATTAATTTAAAATCACATTATGTGTCATAAAAAGAACTTCCAATCCTAAATTTTAGAGCTTAAATCAAGACATACTAGGCACAAGCATATAATATTTGAATACCATATGGTAAGTAGTTTATGCTCAGTAATGAGCTGGCAATGTCTGAGGTCTTTTGAAATAAATATATGATTTCTTCTACTGTCGAACATCTTACTCAAGACTGTCAGTAACTCAGAGTTATTACTCTTACTCTCAGTAATAACACCAATTTTTACCTCTTGGAATACACCAGTATACCACACTTTCACACTCACAAAATTTAGGTTTCTACTAAAAATAACATTCCACCTACACAGGTGAACTGTACTCTGTACCACCCATTTCCTGCCTGGCAAAAGCATTCTTTTAGTTTAGGCTGCACAAGGTGCTATAGAAATACAGAATTTCTAAATGAAATACGTGTATAATTCATAATTCATTTTTAGACAGCTACTCGCACAAAACTGACGCCAGTCAATAGCTCACCTCTGTCAGTATTAGGTACACCTAAATCTATAGTAGGAATGGAGATGTCTGCATAATCACTGTAGTATTCAATAAGGGCAGCTTCTCTTTCCCAAGTCTGCTTTACAACTGGTACTGCAAAACAATTGTTGATACTGAAATACAAGTAACTTGATTAAAATAAGTACTTGATCAAAACAGTTCTGCACCTCATTAACTGACGCATTCCTTTGCATGGTAAGGAAAATATTGTTTCCAACACAGCATCAAGGTTCTAAATGTTCATTTTTTTTTCTCAAGAGAAACAATTTTACATTTTCAAGAAAGTTAGTCAGGACAGTTTTATTTACATAATATTAAATTTTCTGATCTTCGAGGCCCCTTCCAATCCCTAACATTCTATGATTCTATGATTCTATGACTGTAGTTTCATTCATACTACATTGAAAACTGTGATGTTTTCATTTATGCTAACCAAAGCATGGAAGTTGTTACTTTTATGATTGCTCTGGTAGACTTTAGCACTCCACAGCACGAACACTACCAGAGATAATTTTTTCAGTACTGAAACACTTGCATTTTAAAAACAGCACACCCAACTGTACAGTATAAAAAATATTCTGATCAGAAAAAGACCAAATGCACCTTCTGAAACACTGCCTCTGTGTTATATACATCGTATCTGACAGTGATATGCAAAAGCACCTGTGTCTGGAGACACCCCCATAGAAGGACATTTATAAATATCATGCAATTGATTTTTATTCCATGGAGGTTCTATTCAAGGAAGACTGCTAGATGCTTCTGTACAAAAGGCATCCTTCTCTTATTAGTGTGACATTTCACATAAACATTTAAAATCGATCACACAAAATTCTAATAATGAGGGTAAGAAGTTTAAATTAAATCCAGAAATGAATAAATTATGCATAACATAAAAAAGCCAAATGCCCACAGGGTGTTTGGAAGAGAACTATCAGATTAAAATCATGATCTTTTTTCCATTTTAAAAATCAAGTGGTGGACTTAAATCAGCAAATATTCTCAAACACTGTGCATTCTGCTGCCATTGTTTGTATGCTTTATGTTCTTTGACACCATCCAGTAGGTCTCATTTGTAGCAGCTAGTTCTTAAATAGAGGAAATTTTGACATAACATCTCTTCACTGCCAGGTAACTCTGATGTTTGTGAACAACTCACTTTAGCCTCTTGCTGGAATCATCCATCACCTAATTTGATGTTTCCTGCTGTATTGGGTTCCCGTGGCAAGGTTTTGGTAGCAGGTGGTCGACAGCAGCGGCTCTCTAGAAGCTACTTCCTTGTTGACAGCCAATGCCAGCTCCAAGATGGACCCATGGCTGGCCAAGACTGAGCTCATCAGCGACAGTGTTAGCACCTCTAGAATAACATATTTAACAAGAGGTGGGGAGGGGAAGGAAACCTGACCAAGACCAGCAGCTTGGAGAGAGAAGTGAGAGTATGTAAGAGAAACAACTCTGCAGATTCCAAGGCCAGTGAAGGAGGAGTGGGAGAAGGTACTTCAGGTGCTGGAGCAAAGATTCCCCTGCAGCCCATGGTGAAGACCACGGTGAGGCAGGCTGTCCTACTGGAGCCCACAGAGGTTAACGATGGAGCACACGTCCACCCGCAACCCGTAGAGGACTCCACGCTGGAACATGTGGATGCCCAAAGGAGGCTGTCACTCAGTGGGAAGCCCATGATGAAGCAGGCTCCTGACAGGACTTGTGGACCCACAGAGAGAGGAGACCACGTTGGAGCAGCTTTGCTAGCAGGAGTTGTGACCATGCGGGACCCATGCTGGAGCAGTCTGCTTCTGAAGGACTGCATGCCATGGAAGGGACCCATGCTGGAGCAGTTTGTGAAGAACTGCAGCTAATGGGAAGGACTCATGTTAGAGAAGTTTGTAGAGGACTGTCTCCTGTAGAAGAGGCTCCACACTGGAGCAGCGGAAGCATGTGAGGAGTGCTGTCCCTGAGGAGGAAGGAGCAGCAGATACATAGTGTGATGAACTGACCACAACCCCCACTCCCCATCCCGCTATACTGCTGGTGAGGAGGAGGTGAACTTGGGAGTGAAGCTGAGCCTGGGAAGAAGGGAGGGGTGTGGGGAAAGTGTTTTTAAGATTTGGGGGTTTGGTGGTCAGTGGCTTGATGACCAGACAGAGATGGGTGACAAATGGTGTCTCTCAGGGGTCCAGTGCTGTCTAGCATCTTCATCAATGATATGGACAGTGGGATCAAGTACATCCTCAGCAAGTTTGCAGATGACACCAAGAAGAGTGGTGCAGTTGACATGCCAAAGGGACAGGATGTCCTCTAGTGGGACGTGGACAAACTGGAGAAGTGGGCCCATGTGAACCTCACATGAGGTTCAACAAGGCCAAGTGGAAGGCCCTGCACCTGGGTTGGGGCAATCCTTGATATCATTACAGGCTGGGGATGACGTGATAGAGAGCAGCCCTGTGGAAAAGGACTTCGGGGTGCTGGTGGATGAAAAGCTGGACATGACAATGCCTGGTGGCAGCCCAGCCAATAGCATCTTGGGCTGCATCAGAAGAAGTATGGCCAGCAGGTCAAGAGCGGTGATTCTGTCCCCTCCTCTGCTCTGGTCAGACCTCACCCGAAGCACTGAGTCCAGCTGTGGAGCCCCCAACATAAGAATGACATGGACCTGTTGGAGCAGGTCCAGAGGAGCGACACAAAAATGATCAGAGGGCTGGAGCAACTCTCCTCTGAGGACAGGAGAAAGAGTTGAGGTTCTCTAGCTTTGAGAAAAGAAGGCTCCAAGGAGACCTTATAGCTGCCTTTCAGTACCTGAATGAGACTACAGGAAAGCTGGGAAGGGACTGTTTACATGGACATTTAATGACAGGACAACAGGTAATGGTTTTAAACTAGAGCAGGGTAGATTTAGATTATACACCAGGAAGAACTTCACTATGAGTGTGGTGAAACACTGGCACAGGTTGCCCAGAGAGGTGGTGGAGGCCTCAGCCCTGGAGACATTCAATGTCAGGCTTGACAGGGCTCTGAGCAACGTGACCTAGTTTAAGTCCCTGCTCAGTGCAGGGGGGTTGGACTAGATGATCTTTAAAGGTCCCTTCCAACTCAATGCATTCTACTGTTTTATGATTTTCTCATTACCCTAGTCTGATCTGACTGGCAATAAATTAAATTAGTTTTCCCCAAATCAAGTCTGTTTTGCCCATGATGGTAATCGCTGAGTGAGCTCCCTGTCCTTATCTCGACCCACAAGCCTTTCGTTATATTTTCTGTCCCCTGTCCAGCTGACTAGAAGAGTGATAAAGCAGCTTTGGTGGGTACCTGGTGTCCAGCCAGGGTCAAACCATCAATTCTTTAAATGGAGAAAATCTTTATATAACGTTCCTTTGCTGCTACATAACTCTGATGCTTGTTAACAACTCAATTTAGCCCATTGCTGGAATCATCCATCACGTAACTTGATGTTTGCTGCCTACATCCTTGCTCACTTTACTCTGATCACTCAGGGACTTCAAGGATTTGTTATTTTTTGACTAACCAATAGTCAGTTTCATAACACTAAAATGAATTAAAAGGTAACTCTTAAGACAGAGTAATAAGAATTCAATGCAGTAGTGGAAAGGCTCTAGTATTTGGAGAAGATATAATTTCACCTCTGTAGCATTGTGTAATGGCTAGTAGTGCTTTTAAATGTTTTTTAAGAAACATAAAACTGCTCTCAATTTTTGCATAAAAAGTCTAAAGAGAAATATGCACAAAAAACGTGTCCATACAACATTATAGTGGAGTTTTGAAATGCAGAGCCAGGAATTTCACAATGCCTTTAGTCTACTTTCTATGTAATAAAAACTCACATTACATCATATAACATTGCATAATCAGGCATTAATTGGCAGAGATGCCACGTAAACATCTTTTTTTTTTTTTAACTAGAATAAGAAAACAACTAAGGAGGAAATTATTTTCTTATTTTGTGGAAATGTTTGATTTTAAAAATGTTTCTTAGAAGAACAAAACAGGAAAGCTTTCAGAAAATAAGACCCCAGTACACAAGCATTGGCGATATACAAAATGCTACCACCTTTCACCTGGTAGAAGAGACATACCTGTAAGGGCTGTTTTACCTCTCTCCAACCAAGGACCTCAACCTCAGTAGGGTGGCCTCAGCACACAGAAAAATTTGCTAATAGAGACTGAGCCTTGCAATTTCTTTGCTGGTGTCCTTCTTCTTTGTATAAATGAAAAAAATGTTCACTGAAGCACGGACCTGAGTCTCACCTCAGTTAAATTGTCTTACAAAGGACCTAGTAGCTAAAGCTTCTTTCTCTTCTCCTTGCGTGTTTCTGATGTGTCACTACCCAGACTAATGTCTGCTGTAAATTGGATCTCACAATACCTGCTAATTTCTAACAACTTACATATTCCAAAGAAGGAACAACTATATAAAATTTCGGACTTGTTGATGCAAACATTTATCAGTATACATTAATACTTGCAATCACACAGAAGGTTTAATACCGCACTACAAAGCTATTTATACAAGTTCAGCTCCAAGCTCTTCATAATTTTTTGTGCTACTTCTAGAACTTTGACGCATGTTTTCAATCTTGAAATTTTCTTATATAACCACATACAGTATGTGTAAGAAGAAGAGTTGTATCTGACATAAATTCTGAAGTAAAAATTAGCTGTTTCTGCACATCGAATTCCAAGCCCTAATGTTGCACTAATGTAGTTTTTGGCATACAATAAAAAAATTACTTACCAGGTAAAAAGAGCTCTCTGAAGCTGGCATCATTAATCTTTCAAAATCTTGAGTAACATTATCCTCTATTGCATAACATTGGAAGCTGTGAGGAAAGTTCGAGAATTTTCCTCAGTCTTCAAGACGTGTTTCTTGAAGGATGTTTACGCTATCTTTTTGAAGCCTTAACTTCTTTTCCAGATCTCTAGGTTTGTTTGTTTGGTTTGATTTAGATGTAAGAAAAAAAACATGGATCCAGAAAGAACTCTTCAGCGAACTCCAATTACAGGGCAGTAAATTTTGTTCTGTCAAAAGCTACTCTAATGATAGCCTAATGATTACATGATTAAAATACTAGAAATGTGCCTTCATAAAGTGCAGTAACATTAAGAAAAAAAATCCATAAATCTTATTTTGAAGAAAAAAATCAGCAACTGGCAAATAGTGTAAATTTAAAGTGACAGCACCTACAGTTTGGGATGTATTATCGAAGGGGGACAGTTCAGAAAAGAGCTTTTATCTTCATCCTGTTTGCTGACAATAGGCGTGGCAACCCTCCCCCAAAATTCGGTACTACTAACTATTACTTCATTTTCTATTTTTTTGCCAATAATAATCACTTTTAATTACACTTAAGAACAAACTAAGCCCAATGGTGACAATATTACATATCTGGAGTATTTAAAGGCACATAAAACTCCAACTAAATACCGGGAAATAAATCTATTCCTGAATTTCCTTATTAACAAAATGTCTACACGCAAACTAGAATGGACTGGTAGGTGCCATCAAGCAGGTAGAGTGTCTTCTGCTAAATCAGTGGATTTGGAACTTTTCATTCCAAGTTTTGTAGACGGTGGATCTACCTCAACTTAGCTGAGCCCTACTGCGCATGAGCTGAAGCTGAGAGTCTCTCTGCCTTTATTTTCCACGCCTCTGAAAAGGAAGTTAATACTCAGTGGACACATCTTGTCAGGTTGTGCTAGGATTTTTTGTTTGTTGTTTTTATCATGGATATCATGGTCATATTTTCATGGTGACTATCATTACATGTCTAACGCTACGATTTCCTGACGAAACACACTATAGTGTTGGACACGTGGGAGACTCTGTCCAAGCCATGGCCCAGATCAAAAGTACCACAAATGATCAGATTTCTCTAAGAGACAAAATTTCCCATTCCAAGTATTGTAAAACACATGTGCACATCCAATCGAAGAGAGTGACAACAGATGGAAACTATGACAGCGTGAGCTGCTCCATCTTTTACTGGAGAGCAGGGTAGGATAAAGGGAAGGAAGAGGAGAGAGACCTTTCATGTCGTTCAAATTTCTGAATCAGCCACCACACAGCTGCACAATTGTCACTGCTAGTACAAGGAACAGAAGTAAATAAATGAGCTGTGGGAAACGCAGTGAGGAATATTAATTTATTGCAATGTCTTCAACTGACAACAATATAAGCTAACTTTATGCGTACTTTTAATTTAGATATTCAATTTCCAGATTTCTGCCGACCAACCACTGATGATGAAACATCAAGTGACCACAACGTTTCATCTTAAACATTTCACAGCACTCCTGAAGAACTCTGAATGGAAAAAAAATTCTACCCGATGAATAAGCTGTTTAGAATTTGGCAGCTTTCATGTTTCCCGGTACACTTTGCAAACATTTAGTCCCAAGAGCTACACAGACAGCATATATCAGCTTGTTTTTAAAATATTAATTTTATAAACTGTACTGCATAGAACTACCGCCTTGGCCAATCAGCAACTTACTTCTGTCACCATGAAATTTCCGACATGTTTTTACAGCAACAAAAACATCTTCCTTTTTCACTGGTTCTCCCTATATAAACAGAACAAAAATTAATTTTTTAATTACAGGCTCTGTCTGTAACATTTTATAGGACGTGTATTTCCAGACATATAATAAATAAAACACTACAGAATCATAGAACAGTTTTGGCTGGAAGAGGCGGTCAAGATCATCGAGTCCAACCTTTGTCCTAGACCTGTCAACACCACTAAACCATGTCCTTCAACGCAACATCTACCCTTCTCTTAAACACCTCTAGGGATGGTGACTGAATCACCTCCCTGAGCAGCCTGTTCCAATGGCTGACAACCCTCTTAGTAAAGAAATTCTTCCTAATATCCAACCGGGACCTCCCCTGGAACAACTTAAGGCCATTTCCCCTTGTCCTGTCACTCACCATTAGGGAGAACAGACCAACACCCGCCTTGCTACAACTTAACTTCTGGCAGCTGTAGAGAGCAATGAGGTCTCCCCTCGATCTCCTCTTCTCCAGGCTCAACAGCCCCAGATCCCTCAGCCGTTCCTTGTGGGACACATGCTCCAAATCCTTTACCAGCTTGGTAGCCCACCTCTCTACCCTCTCCAGCACCTCAATCTCCCTCTCGTGGCAAGGGGTCCAAAACTGGACACAGCACTCGAGGTGAGGCCTCACCAAAGCTGAGTACAGGGGCATGGTCACCTCCCTGCTCCTGCTGGCCAGATCCATTCCTGATACCGGCCAGGATGTATAGTACATCAAGTAGAATAGTGTACTAGTAATACACTAGAAAGCACATTTAAGTCTCCTGAAAAATGTTTACTAGTGGTTCAAAATATCTGAAATAACATTACTGAAATACTTCACTAAAGTATTCTGATGTGACCTAAAACACCTGTCATTAGGAATACAGAATGAGTAGTAGAACTTGTTGAACTCAGAATAATTCATCTGAAAATGAGTGTTTTCTCAATTTCCTTGAAATTAAACACTATGAGAACATGTTGAACTGTATCATACTTGGAAAAAGAAGCTTAAATGCTACACACTAGAAATCATTAAATTTCCTCAACTGCAATAAAATAATTTAACCACTTTTACCTGCTTTCCTTATCAGCATAATTATTCCTATTATGCATACTATTATGCATAGTATGCCTACTATTTGCTGTAGTTATTGCTATTTCGGAGTAACTCTCCTGGAAGCATGGAATGCTTTTTGACCTCTAGCAACACTTAACCCACAATATCATAAATGAGTTCTCCTGGAGGTGGAAGAGATGGGTTCTACTTTACTACACCAAATACTACACTACATTTTATATTTAGCCACAAGTTTTAGAGTCCCATCTGTGAAAAAAAGTTTATCTATACTTCAGTATCTCACAGAACTGTAAAAAGAAATACTTTATACATCAAGAAATACTTTACACACCATGCGATCAAACGCTGTGGTAGAAAGGCCCATTAAGGTATATGCAGTGTTTGTTTGCCAGGAAATATTCTGTGCCACAGAAAGCTGAAAGCACATCCAAAACCAGGAAAGTGCCAGAAGAATTTTTTTTTAACTTACTGAAAAATATTTTCTTAAGGTCTGAGATTTTTTAAGTCAAGTATTATACATTTGAGTACAAGTTTTACCTTTAGTAAAAGGCAAAGCAAGTGGGATTTAAAATATGTACTTACACAAAGTGGCAGAAAATTACTGAATGTTGTTGCACAGTGATCAACCTTATACGAGTTCACATCATCTGTGCAGAACTCAGGCACTGGAGTAAGATGTGGTCCTTCCCCGTTCTGCCAAATATACAGGGCAATCTACCAAAACAAAAAACATTTATAGCAGTAATGAAACCAGATGAAAATTCTTAGGGCATACAAAGAAAACATATTACAGGACAAACTTAACAAGAAAACTGAAAAGTATGGAATGCTGTAGAACATCTACCCCTTAGTTGATTAACTGCTGCATATCTTACTTCTTGCTCACACTCCTAGAGCCAAAATGTAAATTTTTTGCTACAAAAGAAATTCTACAGACACAACAAGTTTTAAAAATTGTTTTATAGAATTACAATTAGTTTCATATATTTACACATGTCAAAACAACTCACGTTTAACTTTTATAAGAAGCGGTACAGTGAAGATGTACATGCCTTATTTTAAGGCAAACAAAAATCCTTTCTTTGTTGCTGTTTTAAAATTATTTTGATAACCTGGAATAGCTAGGCCTGTTTCACCCTCTGGCAATTTTCAGCTTTTCAAAATAGGCCCATTCTCTGGTGATACTTTAAAATGCTCAAAATCAGTAAAGGAACTCTGCGAAGTTGTAAAATACAATGAATGATAATATAATAGATATGCTATCCTATAGCAGACTCTTGTCCATTTTAAATGGAGTAACAAAAAAAAGCTAGCGAAAAATCACAGAGAAAAAGGAAGAAGCAGATTGGTAACGTCTGAATAAGGTAAGAAAAAACACAACCCTTTGCATTTACATTCAAATAATAACAAAAATAATTAATAAAAATGGTAATATTTCAAACTCTACTTCATGACACATCAGGAAGACTTAGACTCGCCTAACATTTTTATTGCGATACTTTTAGATTGCTTATAACTTTGCCAGACTAAGTCTTCAGACAGGAATGGCCTACGCTGGGTGCCCACCTCAGAACAGCTAACAAGATTAACTTCATTTCATATAAAACCGCTCAGAAATTTCCAAGAACAAAATGACGGTCTTAAAAATCTAAGAGACAGAAAATAATATCTCAGTAAGTATGTGGATTCAGAGCTTCCCAGCTGCACTTGCCATACGTGCCCGATTCTGAACGCTTGTAGTCTCTCCCGAGGACAGGCCAAAGATGTGAAAGCCTCTTTTGGACAAGAGCTGTCTGAGCACTTACTCAAGACGTAGGAGATCTGGGCTCTAGGTTTGCTTTTGCCTAACTCAGAGGTTACAGCTTCTAGTTTTCAAAAGGGTGCCTACATCAACAAACCACAGATATTCTAGGGCAGACACTCTCCGTGCTACCTCATGAAATTGAGCTACTGTGCTAAAAGGAAGATTCACAGAATCACAGAATGTCAGGGATTGGAAGGGACCTCGAAAGATCATCAAGTCCAACCCCCCTGCCAGAGCAGGAACGCCTAGATAATGCTACATAGGAACGTGTCCAGGTGGGTCTTGAATATCTCCAGAGAAGGAGACTCCACAACCTCCCTGGGCAGCCTGTTCCAGGGCTCCGTCACCCTCACTGAGAAGAAGTTTCTTCTCAAGTTTAAGCGGAACCTCTTATGTTCCAGTTTCAGCCCATTACCCCTTGTCCTATCATTGGTTGTCACCGAGAAGAGCCTGGCTCCATCCTCGTGACACTCACCCTTCATATATTTGTAAACGTTACTATGGATCCAACAAGACAGTGCAGTGAAGAGGAGCTCGACTCGACTCTGCACAGGGGGAACAGGGCTTCTCCAAGGGAGGAAAATCAGTCTTGAGTTCTAGTTCCCATTTCCCATGTTATTTACACATATCCCGATGACTTTTGGATGGAAAACAAGTGAAGTGCTTCACTGGAGTATGGGTCCAGACTCAGCACACAGCAAAGGCAATGAAAATGAGCCTCCTTTTCACTCTTCTTAGTCTACTTAGGAACTGTTACCTTTAAACTTCCTCCCAGAGCTAGGATTCAGTTTCTCTTTCAGCAAATCATATGATTATTAAGCTATTATTAAGAGGCCATAATATTTACCTTCTTCAGTGTCCGTGAAGAACTCAGTGCAAATCAAGAGCATTAAGTACGGTCTGGACCAGCCCAAGTCACCAAACCAGTTACAGACTTCTGAGTTATAGATGATTATTTCCCTGCTCATTTCATTTAGGTCTCAGCATCCTCAGAAAATTCCAACTACCTGAAAACAGCCATTTCTTGAACTCAGAGGAAATAACATCTAAGTGCCAGTTAGTTACACGCCCTGTTAGGACTGGGGGTAGGCTTGAGAATAAAATCATTGTTTTTGAAACCTAAATGTCCAGGTCTGAATGATTTTCAGTAAAGTATAGTTACATACTGGAATACAACTAACTGATGACTTTTTAGTAAGTTGCTGATCGTAACTGAGCTGTCATAATTACACATGTGCTCTTACCCCATCTCAACAGCAAAGTAAAAACAGTGAGTCTGATTTTACCAAATAGAGTTTAAAATACTGCATTTATCCTTGTTAGTGAGCAGATGCAGATGACCGGGAACTGTGAGTGCAAACACGGTCACTTCTACTGCTCAGCTCACAGTGACTTGCTAAACCACCAGCTCAGCTGCAGGTTCTTTCAATACAAGAAGTTTTGAGGTTTACAAGCGTTAATCTCTCTTAGTCTCGCCATTATTAAGGGGTCTGTTTATTTGCTCTTTTAGCAATGCGTCTGAAAACAGATGATCTCCACATCACAGGTGAGTTCAACAAAGTAGTAAAGGGAAAGGTCATTCTGTAGGGAACAAAACGCACAACCATGAGCAGCAGTTAAGACAAATACTGTTGATAGTGCTTGAAGTAGAGGAGTATGGAAGAGATATGTAACACACATACGTTCGTGGTAAGGAGCAACCAATGAACACATATCGGTTATCTAAGGCAAGGTTATCTTTTTGCCTTGTCACCACATTCACATTATGGGATGCGAGCAGTTCTTGACCCTGCCTTGTAGCTGGAAGGCTGCCTAACAGCAAGCGATGGGATTTCTAAAGAGTTTCCATCACATTTTTAAGATTGTGTTAGTTAAGAATTCAGCTATTCAGAATTAATGTCTATCACATGAACCAACAAAGAAGCAATGCTCGTGCAGCACAAAGAATACTTAACAACTGTAACTTAACATACATACATTATTTATGAAAGTTCACAATGTGCAAAGATTCCCCACTGAATAGTAAAATCTTCGATAGAAAGTCTTAGAATGATGTGAAGCTATAAAATTTCAGGATGTTTAAGTGCCATTTTGAGTTATAGAACAGGATGACAGACTGTTCCTAAAACAATGGAAATGGATATACAAAAAAAAAAGAAAAAAAGACAGAAAAGTAGTCTTAGTCCAAGGTCAAATTTCATGTTAGATACACCAAAAAAAAAATAAATCCATTATTCACTTCCAGTTTTGAGTAAGCATCAGGGAATACACTATATATTGCGTAGTTCCAAGAAGTCTAAAAAACAAAGTCTAAAAAAATCTTCAAATGAGCAGCAGCATGACAAAAACTCTTTACCACACTTGCAAGACAGGCCTTCCAGATAGAAAGTGACACAAATGTTACAGATAGAAGAAATAGGGACTTGGAAAGTAGCAGGGTGAAAAAACACCTGATACAAAGCACAATAAAGAGGTACATGCTATTAAGGCTCTGTCAAACTAAAAATTTATCATCCTTCATAAATTTAAACATTACACACAATAATTAAAGATCACAGATTATATCCTTTGATTTGCTGTCAATCTTGACTCACACAAGAAGGATGTAGAGATAAAAATGATTTAAGGAGAAAATGGTGATTTGTAAAATAAATGAGGGGGAATGGAACTGTCTCTAGGGAGTCACAAGACCAAGCAGAAAGAATAACTACAGGGCTGATGTAGGTTATCAATGGCGATAAATCTGAAATGAAACATACGCAAAGAACGGCTACTAGATTACAAAAGGGATGGAATTCATTTTGCCAGTTGAATGATAAATTGTTTTTCATTAAGCAACCTGTGGCACATAAAAGAAATGTCTACTATTGATTTACTATTCTTTTTATGACATGTTTATGACACTCTACGTTTAGAGGCTTCGTCAGTGCTGAGGCAGACTGGAATACTGGGAATATATGAGTGACTTTGAGGTAACTTACAAACAGAAGATTAACAGTGTGAAGCCCAAGGTCTTGCATTTAGAAAAATGAACAAGACGAAAGAAACAGCTTGTTGGCTTGTTTCATGTAGAAAAATGAAAGCTGAGAGAGGTCCAGCTGCTTTTGAGAAATCCACCAGTCAAGGAGGGGAAACTATGTGAAAGAATACTGTTGGCACAAAACCAAATTCATATAAATATGCTATCAATTTATAAATATACTGTAGATTTATATTGGAGATGAAGGTATTTATAACCATTACAGAACAAAGAGCTGTAGTTTTAAGTAAGGTGGTTTCTTCTCTAGGCCACTATTTGTAGCCGACTTTCAGGAGTTTAAAAAACCTGACAGGAATTCAACATCACTCATAATTTCAGGTCAAAATCAGCAAGCTTATTCCAGATTCAACCTCCTCTTCTACATCGGTTCAAGAGTTCACTTTGGTGGCAGTACAAAACCCCATGCACACACGTTTTTGAAAGCAGAAAAAATAAAAAAGCTTCAGAAACAGTAGCAATGATATTCTTTCAGATCCCCCCACTCCTTTCTTCTCATGTTCCTTTCTGGTAACTCATTCTCTCTGAGAGATTTAGTGGCTGCATTTTAGAACTGTTTCAAAGCAGAGTAAAAAAGAAAATTCCCAGACTTCCATGCTGCAAGTTACAGAGTTGACTGTTTACACTACGGTTAGATTCCTCAGACTACTTAGTCCAAACTCCATCATATTTAGCCCTTAAAGACTTTGATTTAAAAAGTGAGTGAGGCTAGATAGTATCGGAGATACTATTTGTGTTGGCTTACGCTTCAAGAATTGGAAGACTCTCTTCTTATAGAGCAAGCCTTAGGAAACATCTTACTGTATGCAGCCATGTATGTATTCATACATGAACGCAATTTTAGTCATTATTTCTTCTATGTTTTAAAGTATTGCAATACTAAAGGAAGCGAAAGATTAAACGTCATCGCAGTCAAACCTTTTAACAATGTCTAAGAAAAATCTGCTATTTCCATTACCATTTATAACCATTCAAACACATAGATTTGAGGTATGTTTTCCTTTCATCAGATCACTGCTTACCTCGTGTTTTAAATCTATTGTAAAGTCTGACTTCAGTGGTTCACTTTTCAATTTCTTTGCAAGCCTATACAATTAAAGACAAAAAAATAATCAAAAAACATATTAAAAAGAAAGATCAATCACTGGTGTATACAGCAAAGTGTGGTTGGTATTACTGACCATCTTATAAAGGAAAAAAAAAAATCACACTTCTGTATTTATTGCCCAAAGAAGCAACTAATATTTCTTATACTTCTTTTTCATATCAGTTGTGTTGTGTTTCTTTTTAACTGACCATAGTGTGATGATGTTAATATTAGTTTTCAGCAAACACATTTTGATACATTCTTCCTGCTCAAGAAAAAAAGTTCTCATCTGGAATAGATGGGGAATCTGGCATCACATTTTCAACAGATTAAAAGCAGCAACGCATTTCAAGCTCGATATTGGTCAGCATCTCAAAGTTCAGACAATATTCTCTCTCTGTGTATTCCAAAGCACAGTATTTAGGCACCTTCAATTTATGAAAACATCAATCACAGCAAAATACATTCAACTTCTGATATCGATGAACTTTTCCAATCTCGTCTAAAAACTAAGAATCTAATCTGAAATAAATATCTAGGTTGTTTCTACAGCATGTGAAACACTTCTAGAAGCCACTGCAGTCCCTGTAAGATCCAGGAAAAAAACAGCTGTCTGGGGAAGAACATATTTTGCAAATGACAAGAGATGGTATTGAACTAGTTGCACGACTAGTACTGGACAACTATTAACTAGATGACATGACGTTAACTTTCAGACAGGCAGCAGAGTGAAGCGAAATAAATGACACATATAGCAATAATAAAGAAATCTATTTTTGTACCCCTGTCCAATAATGAATTCTTAAGTGTTTATTGACGATAATTACGCTTGGAATGTGTGTAACAAGTAAGAAATGGAATTTTATCAAAGGAGTATTTTCAGGGTAAATTTCCAGTGGGAGTACAAGTCGATGTAGGCACACCCAGAGCTAACTGTAAATTACTGGGCGTGGTTGAATGTCTTGCTATGCGCCTTAGATTCTCAAACTAAGGCAGACTTACATGTATCAGCATGGATGCTGGTAATATAAATGGCAGCAGCAAAAGCTCACTGTAGTCTCTGAAGTCAAATCACTGCGAGGTCAGCCTGCACTTGTTACGTACATCCCAAACTGGCTGCCACAGCTAAGCTGCAATGAGCAGCTTCAATTCAAAGGCATCTCAAAAGTAAAATTTTACTTTCCATGATCTGCAATACCTTCAGCGGTACTGCAGGAAGACCTTCATCTTCTGTAGCAAGTATTAATCCATATGAAATGATAACTCATTAAAATAATATTGATAAGTATCTAGGAAAAAATGGATAAATTAAACGTTCTCAATTACTATCAATAAACAATAAGTGAAAAAAAATTCAATTCTTACTTGTTAACAAGTGGAATGCTAAGTGCCCAACCAGCAGCAAAATCTGGAAATTTAAAGACTGTAGGGTTTTCAGCAAAGGCATAATGGTGAATTATTGTAGATTCTTCATCATATAATGCTTTACCTAAAAACCACTCCTGTAAAGGAATATAGGAAACAATTTTGTTCATCTACAGTATCCTTTTAGTGCACATGCTGACTGTATTCCTGCCAAGTAAAGCAAACCTGAAACAAAAACTAAGGGAAGCTATTGCTCACAATAATGCACCAATCATACTTGAAACTAAAGGCATTTTTCTGAATTCAAATACACACTGTATTTTCAAACTCCAGAGTATGCCCTAGATTCCACCTGTTCGAAGATTACTGAATCCCAGAATCACAGAAGGGCTGAAGTTGGAAGGGGCCTCTTGGGATGGTTTAGTCCAACCCCTTTGCTCAAGCACGGTCAGCCAGAGCAGGTTGCCCAGGAGGTTGTCCAAATCATGGTTCGAATACACTCCACAACCTCTCTGGGCAACCAGTTCTGGTGTTTGGCCACCCAAACTGACTACCAACTAGGCAAGACACTCAAAAGCATAGCATTCGGGAACTTTATATATATCCATTTCGGATCTCCTTCTGTCTAGCCTCTTCTATGCTAGGGAACTTAAAAAGCAAATACAATGCTTTGATCTTCAAAACAGTTAAAATTACTAAGGTCCCAAGTATGCATTTGTAAAGTAAAAAATTAAGTAGTAGGATTATTAGTTTTAAATAACAGTATTTAAGAATTCGCTACTGACTGCTGTATATGAAAATAATTAAGACTTAAATACCACTTCTTTAGCATTACTGTCAGCAATCTTTCAGTTTAGAACAGATATATACCAAGTATACCCCCAAGTATTTGCAGAATAAGGACTGTAACAAAGGGAAACAAGAATATATGTGCATATATATGTAAATTTTTTATGTAAGTTTTCAGGCCCACAAGTACAAATGATAAATCAGAATTCTGAATCACCTTAATGGTGAGAAGCTCTTTGCATTATGACAGTATTTCAGGCTTTTCTTTTCCCTGACAACTTATCAATACCTGACAAATCATCACTAGAATAGATTCAAACTCAGGGCGGCTGTTTTTTCACAGAAGATTCTCTTTCTCCACACTCCCTGCCATAGGATTTTTTCCTCTCTTTTAACGGGGCAGCTATCAGCAGCAACAAAAAAAACCTTCAAGGCATTAGTACGGTTCATGCACTTCACATAAATTTACACAGAATTCAATACAAAAGGGAAAATATTCAAGCAGAAGTACTGTAGAAACATGCAGCCAAAAAAATCCCAAGAGGATCTTATGTCTCAGTAGCCATCTTTCTAGCCCCAAGCAGATATTGATATATAGACTGAGCTGAATTTTATAGCTCCCCAGAGTAGATGAGGAACGACAGGTGAGATTTAGCCAGGGCACAGCAGAGTCAGCAAACATCGGAAGAGAAGCCTCCCTGCAGCATGAGACACCTCCAGCCAAAACCAACCGGCTGAGCCTGGCAGGAGGATGCAAGTGTGGCTGCCTGAGAGGACATTTAGCCTGGCAACCCTCCCCAGCTTCCAGCCAGGGCTCAACCTGGCTCCCCAAAATGCAATCAAAGGCGCTACCGGGGATCTTTGTCTTGCCACACGCTGAGTCAAAGCTACTTTGATCAGCTGTTCACAGTAAAGCTAAACTGAATGTATCTTGCGCTTGACTAATGACTTCTTCAGGCAACACAAGTGCTGAAAACTTGTTTGCCTCCCTAATCCTTGTGCACCTCCTGAGGCTGAGAGGTAAGTGTTCAGCAATCTGTTGAGGAAACAGCCAAAGTTACATGGACACTACCCAATACATGGAGAAGGTAAGGACAATTCTTTCCACCTTTTTTTTAAACCACCTTTATAGGAGTTGCTACCTTGTACCTACTTACTTCGCCTTTGACTTACGCCTTCAGCCACAGCAGACCCTGTTTTCTCCTTCCTTTATTGGAAGGATTCCACAGTGTTCACAGGAAAGATTAAAAAACTCAAGCAAAATATTGGGAGGTAATAGAAAACCAGCAAACATACTAATTTTTATGCAGAAAGATGATAGCCTTGAAAGAATCAAAATAATTCTTTAGAAGCATTTGTGCACACCATTTTAAACTCTTTTAGGTCCTCCAAGGCTTTGAAACACACAGTTTCAGAAACAGTTAAGAAATAGTAACATTTTGCAGACAATAATTTTCTGGACATCCACTTGGTTATGCTACAGAGTAAAAAAAAAAATCCTAATTTTGCATGCTGATTTTTACACTAAAAAAATCTATGGATTAAAAAATCCCCCACAACTTACTTTCCTTTCTCTATAAAACACAGAAAATTAAACCCATATGTATACACTCCTCAGGCTTTCTCGTATTACTATTTCTGGCAATATTAAACCACAAATTACAGTGAAGGCATTCCAGCCTACAGCCAGTACTCTCTAAGCTTATTTGCTCATAACATTGCTTATTTACTGCACTGATATGTAGGACAAGTCAATGTGCACAGGGTGGCTTTATAAGATTAAATTAGTTATATGCAAAGAAACTTAATTCCTTAAGGAATTATGGTAATCAGATTGCATACAGGCAATAATGTAGATTAAAATAAATAATGGGATTTATTGCATTATGGATAACTGCTACCCACTGGATCATTTCTGCTCAAAAAATGACCTACCTTTAGTAAGAACACTCCAAAGTCTTCTAAAGACTTTAATAGCCGAAGGAATGTGATGCAACAAAACTTACTACCACATCTCATGGAGGGCAGAGATGACTTTACCTAACTAACTTGCTAATCGAGTTGATTCTACCCATTTACTTTTGTATCCGCTTACTCACAAATACCAAGACAAGCGTGCCAAATTCATCTGCTTAAGACTTTGTCTGACACAGAGGACAGATTTCAGCTCCCACATCCTTACTGTGTCCCACTGCAACATCTTACAAGTTCTTATGGTTCTCAAAGACAAACTGCTCTTCAGACAGATCTTTCATACCCTTTAGGTATCAAAATCTACTAAGCCGTTGCTGCCTATCAGCTTGGTTTACTACTGTCAGCTTGGTTTACTAATTGTGGCTGTCTCCAGGGCTGCAGTCTATCATCCTGCTGGAAGAGGAGAGGCACACAGAAACTGGTTTAACCTTCCTGCTGTCTTTCATTATGAAAGCACAGCTTGAATCATCCACCGTTGAAACATGGAATCACAGAAGGGTTGAGGTTGGAGGGGACCTCTGGAGATCATCTGGTCTACCTTCCTCTCCTTAAGCAGGGCCACCTGTACAGCAGGTTGCCCAGGACCATGTCCAGACAGCTTGTGAGTTATCTCCAACAATGGAGACTCTAGAGCATCTTTAAGCAGTGTGTGCCAATGCTCGGTCACCCTCACAGTAAAAAAGTGTTTCCTCATGTTCCGATACAATTCACCATCCGAGTGCTCTCCTTGAGGTCTGCATGTAAATGAGATATTCCTCACTGTCTTCTAGTTTTACTGCACTTGATAATGTCCTTGGTTATCAATGCAGGTCATTCTCTTAGCATTACTCCACAGTGTCTTATGATGCTTTCAAGCATCTGTTTTCATTCATTTTTTACATTTGTATCAGTCTCAATAGTTCTGTTAATAATCTCTACATACCCTGACAGTAATGGTGCAGATTTATCATCTATCCACATGCCCCTTGTAGACTTTTTATTGTGACTAATGTATGCCAGCTTATTATTATGCAGGCTGCTGGCACTTTAAAATGAATAAAAGCTCATTCTGGTCTAACTCATCTTAAATTTTGTGACTGGTGGACTACCACTGTATATAAGGAATCAGTTATGGGCTGTTACACTAAGATGACAATTACTATGCACAAAACCAAACCATTTTATTTTCCTTTTAATGCAAGCCAGAACATAATTTGTTATTGTAACAGAAATTACATATAATGCAAGAGAGAGGTTAAAACGAGCATAAGGGCAGCATCTAGAAAAAAAACTTGTTTATGTTTCAGTTGGAGATAGGTGTTTCTAAAACAGAAATGAATGGATATTTTAAAGGCCTGAATATATTCAGTCAGCCATTTTGAAGACAGAGTGTTTACAAAAACATAAGAGTTCTGAATTATTATTATTACCACTCTAGAAAAGAATTGTGAGAAAACACAAGGCCATGTGCAAAGGAAGTAAATATGCTAAAGTGAGACCTGAAGTAGAGTTCAATACTTAGTCAAGGTAACAAATAAAGAGGCGAATCATATTTAGCACAGGAGATTTTGGCTTCTTTTGTTTCAGACAAAGGACAGACATCAAGCTGAATTTTCTTCTGAACACTGCGAATTCTGAGTATCAACAGCTTTCAGTTGCATTTCCAAATTTACTTTGTTCCTTGGTGACTGCATTTTTCTTTTGTTCTGCAAGTCTTCTGGTGTTGTTTCTTTTCCAGCAGGTAAAGAAAACTGTCTTATCGCCAAGACAGTTCAGAAACAGAATGCAAATAAAATACCCTACTGTATTAGATCAGAGGCAGTTAGTCAAACTAACATCAGTCATTCTGTCTGACGATAATCGGAACTGATGAAAGACAGGAAAATGGGGAGCAGGGACCACCCAGTAGACTACATTCATCTTTTTTACTGATGTTACATAATTTCCAGGCTATCCACAGAAAGAATCTTTTCTCTGCTCAATTTTAACGGTTCTTCAACAGCTAGAAAGGTGCTCATGCTGCTTCATGTTAAATACCTTGCTCACTCTCAGCCTTAGCAACAGAAATCTGTCTCCCTTTTTTAAGGTGTTTGGATACATCTTTTCCAACGTTTGGAGCTATGAGCCATCCAGGCAGTATTATAAAATTAAATTCTGGAACACAGAAACTGTTCTGTAACCAGGAAATCTAAACTCCCCTACTGATAATTTTGTTCTTAAAATGATTCCACATGTTTCATCTAAAAACCCGCTCAAGCACATTCAACAGAAAGTCAAATATTTAAATTTTTATTTCACCTTAGATTCGTCAAATCTTCCAAGTGTTTCTAGAAGCTTTACAACTTGTATTCTTGTATCTTCTTCACAGAAGAAAATCCATGAGGAGTTCCTACCATAGGTAACAGAGAAGCTAACAAAAGAAAATAACATTTTACTAATAAACTGACTTACGAATAGAATGATAGATTTAACACACATTCCCCAAATATAATGCAATCAAGTATTTATTTACAGCGAAATCAACTTTTATTACTTAAGAATTACATACCAAAGGACTACTGTGAATAGATAGATACTGCCTCTGCTTCTACCTATTTATATAGCACCAGTTACTCCAGAAAGAAGGAACAGAGATACATAGAGTGTCCACTCAGAAATGTACAGGTACTACAGGTCTAATAGCCACCTATGATTTCAGAAATTTATGGAGAGCATTTTAAGTTACCTTCCTCTCTGTACCACAGCTTTCTTCCAAGGAGCCCCACTGTTGGGCATCTATGACCATTGCAACAATCATGAAAATGCACAAAAAGCCCAAACCCTCCAGCTGAGAAATACTTGTGCTAGAACATGTGATACCTTCTTCTGCAGGTCTGTTCACCATAAGCAAGAAGGACCAGAAGGTTGCCAGGTGCTAAACTAGTTCAGTCTTTTTTGATCTGGGACAAGTCATTGTGCTGATTTTGGCTGGGGTGGTTAATTTTCTTCATGGTAGCTTGTATGGGGCTGTTTTGGGTTTGTGCTGGAAATGGCATTGGTAACACAGGGGAGGTTTAGTTATGGCTGAGCAGTGCTTACACAGGGTCAAGGCCTTTTCTGCTTCTCACCCTCATCCCAACCAATGAGTAGGCTGGGGGTGCACAAGGCGTTCAGAGAGAACACAGCCGGTACAGCTGACCCCAACTGACCAAAGGGACATTCCATACTGTAGGATGTCACAATCAGCATATAAAGCTGTGGGAAGAAGGAAAAAAAGACATCTGGAGTGATGGCGTTTGTCTTCCCAAGTAATCCCTACGCATGGTGGAGCTCTGCTTTCCTGGAGATGGCTGAACACCTGCCTGCCCAGGGGAGTGGTGAATCAATTCCTTGTTTTGGTTTGCTTGTGTGGGTGCCTTTTACTTTACCTGTTAAACTGTCTTTATTTAAACCCGTAAGTTTTCTCACTTTCACTCTTCTGATTCTCTCCTCCAGTCCCACTGGGGGGAGTGACCAAGCAGCTACATGGTGCTTAGTTGCCAGATGGCGTTAAACCACAACAATCCTTTTCCTATAAAGCTACCTCTCCTCTGTGTCTTGCAATGGTATTTGATTATCCACTGCTTTCTGCTTATGACACTTAATATGCTAAGCTATAATAGCCAGAGGAACTCATGATCCATTCATCTTTTTGGTTCATAAAAACATACACTTGTTGCCTACTCAACACCAGAATTTGGGCAACTTCTTGCTCTTCAGACAAGCAAACAAGATACAATCATCTGGGAAAGACATTTCCTAGCTGTTCCTTCTAAAACTTGCCAAACAAGTACGGAAAAGGTATCAGGTATCCTTATGTTTTTAAATATGTGTGGTATTCAATGCCCTGTGAAGACTGAAGGCTTTTCTTTTATGCTTTAGTGCTCACCTAGAACTGTAGGAGACAAATATCTGGATTTATGTGAAAGCAGGTGGGGGAACAGCAGGAGAAAACACTGGAATGACACCCTCTGCAAAAAGCATTATTGTATCTTGTGAACACGGCACATACAACCTCACAAAAAGAATGATCTGTTCATCTGTTATTGATGGACAAACAATGATTTTCAAGGCTAAGCGTTTAAGGCCTTCAGAGATGTCACAGCACACAAATTTGGAATTCAGAGTGCAACGAGCCTATTGGAGATACTCAGCTAAGATCCAGTTTTGGGGTAATAATTTAAAAAAAGGGATTTCTTCTCTGCTTAACGAACATGGTAACTGAGAGGTGTAGTGGGCCTTCTGGAGACAGTAAGGGTACTGTGCCACAGGACATCAACTGTTCCATCTTCTGAAACGAAGTATTTTGTCCAAGTTAACTTGTGCTCAAGAACTAAAGATTAAGAACTGTCGTAACTCTTTAGAGGCCTCCTTAAAAATGCTACATCTACAGAACCAAGGAAAGTCATTCTTCTGAAAGCAGTTTTCAGGTAAGAATCACAGAATCACAGAACATTAGGGGCTGGAAGGGACCTCAAAAGATCATCTAGTCCAGCCCCTCTGCCAGAGCAGGACCACCTACAGCAGAGCGCACAGGAACGCATCCAGGCAGGTTTTGAATGTCTCCAGAGAAGGAGACTCCACAACCTCCCTGGGCAGCCTGTTCCAGTGCTCTGTCACCCTCACTGTGAAAAAGATTTTCCTAATGTTTTTGTGGAACCTCCTGTGTTCCAGCTTGTATCCATTGCCCCTTGTCCTGTCATTGGACATCACTGAAAAGAGCCTGGCACCATCCTCCTGACACTCCCCCTTGACATATTTATAAACATGAATGAGGTGACCCCTCAGCCTCCTCTTCTCCAAGCTAAAGAGACCCAGCTCCTTCAGCCCTTCCTCATAAGGGAGATGTTCCACTCCCTTCATCATCTTTGTGGCTCGTATCTTTTATCACAATTCTGAGCATCAGCTGCTGCGGAATGGGCTGAACTTCCTTCCTCCTCTTCTGTCCATTGAGAAAACTAATCTGTACAAGCCTCACAACACTGACATACTTCTAAATTACTCCAAGTCTTTGTTCTGCCAAAAGCAGTAACTGAAGCAGTAGACATAAGGAAAATAATATTCCAGAATTCCCAAGATGGCAATCCTCTCCTTAAGAGTCCTCTTTCGACTTATGAAGAATTTTCTCCTGCTTTATCATACAAATGAGCATTTGTAGTTTTGCTTCTGAGTTTTGCTGCCTTGTAAGACCTGTATCTGTAAACCCTGTCACCGAGGCATAACTAATTCAAAGAGGAATCACTAGGTCATTGAAACAAGAGTTAAGAAGGAAAACCAAAGATGACTGATAGTTGCAAGATCATCTTCCAGTTTTTAGTTTAATTCTCCTTTTGCTTCTTTTCAGTTTACATGTGTCTCAAAGACAGCTCCTGTATAAGCACTATTTTCATGTTTCTATACACACAGAAAGCAATGGAAAGCAGAAGGAAAAGCATCCTCTCCTGCAACTGCTCCAATGCAAAAACCTCAAATCAGAACAAAAACATCCTTCTGTGCGACTCTAATAAATTACATTAACTAAACTAAACCTCAAGAGGCTGCAGAGCCTCTGGTATCAATTTCAAATAGAAGTTCTGTTCTTCAGGACAATGAAACTTCAGAACTTTCTGAAATAAGAATCATTGCTTCAGGACATTTTGCAACACACTATCATGAAAAAGCAACATATCTTCTCTGAAGTCAACTGCATAAGCTAAGAAAAAAAAGATATTTGAGATCACCTGTCTTCTCTGACCATAATAAGATTAAAACTGGTCATATAAAACTTTTAAAAGGTGTTGAAAGTACACCTTTTCACTATAGAGGCATACCACCTCTTAGAAACACTGTAAATAATAAAAGACAGAAGCCTCAAACAGCTATTATCATCTGTTTTTTTTAAAAATATTTATCCACTTCATTCAGCCACGTAATCTGAAAGGTCAAAAGTTCTGAAATACGCTTTACACAGTGAAAAGTGGGGAACAAACAGGAAAATACATATTTAAAAAAGGTATTTCTTTTGACTAGCTTACTACCTCAAGGATTTAAAAACCACAACGATTTGAAGGTAGTTGTTCAGTTACACTATTGCTGTTCTTTAATTTAAAATAGCTTTCTCTGATCTAATGAAATTTAACAGAGTTGCTTTAGAAAACCAAGGAAAAGTAGAGCAAGAAAGTGAAAAGATAAGACTGCAACTCTCATTCAGAAGCTAAGCTTCTGAAAAAAAAGAGGTCTGAGTAATTAAAATTTATATCCTTGGTTACAAAACAACGTGAAAATAACTGGCATTCATTACACTTACTCTCTCATTAACGGTAATATTGTCCATGCACCTTCATGTCTGTCCATCTGATGAATAAGCAGAACCGTAGGTAATTCCTTAAAGAAAAATAAAAACATTCCCATTAAACTTGACCTATATGCACTTTTTTCCCTAAACATCAACTAAACTTTAAAAAAATACTGGAATGACTTCTTAATTCTAATGTTTTTTTTATCGGCAAGTAGCCCTGCAGAATAGATGACTTCAGATGGTATGAAATATAGGCAAAAGTGCTTCTTCCAACTCATGATTCCTTAATTCTTTATTAGCTATAAAGCTAATAAACTTCAAGTTAAACGTTTCGTAATCAATTAAGCAATGCATCATACCGATTTTGTTGCTGTGTCATAAAATCCTGTATTATAAAGAGAGACTTACAAATAAGGTAGGGTGTTTGACAAAGGCTCCCATTGAACAACCACAGTACATGGAGCTTATGTGAGAGTTCTTACACTCTTCACTTTCATGAGTTCAGTTTCGAGCCAATCACCTATTATCATGACAAAAATCCATGCATTTATGCAAAAATTCTAAACGAGGAGTTAGCACTTTTAATGCCTGAAAAATCAAAGAGGCTTCCTAGAAAGGGAACTGTTTTCATAAATTCTTTTGCTCTTTTGTTACTTGAAATCTCAAGACCCCTATGTCTAGCAGACAAGCTATGATTCTCGAGTAGTTCCCAAGAAAATACCCTTTAAACCTGGCCCTCTAATAAACCAAACTGCACAATTTATTTCACTAGTTGATACATGTAAAAAGTGGGAGATATATATATGCTCTAATATATAGGCAGTACCATACTCCACTGATTTACTACATTTACAGCACAATTCTCTACTGCAGCATTATCAGAGCCTCAATCACCTCACAAACGTCCAAATCCTTAGGGTTAGGTAATTGTACTAGCACCGAGGCAAAAATCTTCCTGCCAGAAAAGCCTAACCTCCCCGTTTATCTAAACATCCCATTACAACAATTAACCTAACAAGGCGCCGGTGGTGTTAATGCAACACAACGCAAATGACTTAATACCAGCAGGTACATGAGCTCGCCTTTTTATTACACAAACCGTGCCGTTATGTGATTTAAAGGCTCATCACCACAAACACAAAGGAGCACAGAGGAGCCGCAACAGCCTGGGAAACCAAATAATGTAATTGGAGAAAACCGAGCACCCTGACCTGGCTTCCCCCAGGGCTGTCACCAGCTTGTCCAGTAAGAGACTTCCCACCTACAGTGAAGGGAGAAGCTCCTGGGTGACCCTGCAGTCTGACAGGGGGGTTCTGCCTACAGAGGGATGGGACTCATTACAGGATTCAGGGGAAGAGCACTTCAGGATGGCGCAAAACTTCTTATGAGGTGCTTCAGGAAGGCCAGGAAAAGAGGAATCAACGTGGTTCGAGGAAGAATAACCACTAGTAAACACAGGGGAAGAAAAGGGGTTGGTCACTTGAAACAGATTGCTGGTCAGGACACTTCTCTGTCCACAGTCTGTCCTGTCTTCTCCTTAAATTTCGTTTCTAAGACCCCGGCAGCAGGCTCCAGGTGTGTGCATGTACTTGGAGGTCTGAGTGCCTGCAGCTGGAGAGGGGATCCCAAATCACAGGGTACCCATGTCTGTGCTGCCAGAAACTGGGGAGACTGGGGTGCATGCAGGTTTTGTGGGGGGTGTATCAGTGTCTGTAATTGCTTGTGAGCAATGCCTCAAGAGAGCCTGCTTCCCCGTGTTTTGGCGCAGTATGTTAGCTGCTTAGAATTGGCAAACAAAAGACTACCTTGGGGCCCTGCTCAAACTGCAGTACGCTTTCACTCTATCCCAGAAAGCATACAATAAACTAAAAACCTTAGAAGACTAGGTGAAAGGACCACATCTTTGCTTGCATGGTTTGGCTGGACTAGGAGTAGGAGAAGAAGATTGGGAGCCATGTGTCACAGCAGCCACCAGTGCGAGGCAGTCACTGAGAGCACCACCGGGTCTGACTCACTGGTAGACAGGAAGTTAACTGTGAGCCAGCAATGTGCCCTTGTTGCCAAGAAGGCCAATGGTACCCTGAGCTGCACTATGACTGTTGCCAGTAGGTAGAGGAAGGTCATCCTCCCCCCCCCGCCACACTCTGTCCTGGAGAGGCCACATCTGGAATACTGTGTTCAGCTCTGGGCCCCCCAGCTCAAAAGACACAGGGAACTAGAGAAGAGAGTCCAGTGGAGGGTAACAAAGGGGGTTGGAGGACTGGAGCATCCCTCTTACGAGGAAAGGTTGAGAGAGTTGGGACGGGACTTCTTAGCCTGGAGGAGACTGAGAGGAGACCCTCTCAATGTCTGTAAATATATAAAGGTTGAGTGCAAGCAGGATGGAGCCTGGAACACAGGAAGTTTCATCTAAATATAAGGAAGAACTGCTTTACCGTGAGGGTGCCAGAGCACTGGCACAGGCTGCCCAGGGAGGTTGTGGAGTCTCTGTCTTTGGAGACTTTCAAAACCTGCCTCGATGCAATCCTGTGTGATGTGCTCTAGGCAATCCTGCTCTAGCAGGTGGCTTGGACTAGATGACCTCTAGACATGTCTCCCAATTCCAACCATTCTGTGATTGTGTGACAGGGGGTTACTGGAGGAAACAGGTCCCAGCCACAGGAGACCCTCTGGGATGCAAGGGGCAGCTACTGGTGGGTTTTAAGTCTCCACCAGCTATCAGAAAGACCCATTTGCATGTGTCTGCATGTGAGGCAACAGGGAGGCCAGGGGGTCAAGGCATCCGTTACTGAATATGGTGAATGTCTAAGGCTACTGGGAGGATCCACAGCGTGTGCACGTGGGTGTGCAGGAGCAAGGCTGAGTACCAGCAACTGCAATGGAGCTGCAACTGCACAGACTGAGCATCAAAGACCAGCTACTGGAGACATCCACATTGCATAAAGGTGTATTGATGTACACGTATTCCACAAATGAGCTTTCCTCCTGACCAGCCAGAAAGGCGAAATAAGGTCAGGCCACTGGTGCAGTTGGTGTTTGTGAGCGTGCTGTGGCTTCTGTGTTTATCTATGTGGGTGGCCATGTACACACACACAGGCATATATATATATATATGTATTGACACATACACACCCATACAGTGTGTGTATGCATGCACCGTGTGGGCACATGTGCTCAGTCTCGCTACTGCCTGGAACAGGGGACCCAGAGCTGCAGCAGCCTCATCTCTGAGCCAGGCTGCTGGGTTCAGCCGCTCCTAATGCAAACCATCTTGATCTCTTGAAGGTTTAATTCATCTCCACTTACACCACACATGCCAAATGTTTTTGCTTGATGAATGCTTCTCATGAATATAAGCCAATTCCATTAACATAAAATTCACATTTAGCCACAAAAGTATTTTATTCTTTAAGAGAAGCTATAAGGTAAAGTTCATGCTGCTTGCTGACTCTGTCAAGTCTACTTTAATTTTTTTTTAAGGACAGTTAAGCATAGCACCTAAAAATATAGAAAAACTCCAAACTTCATCTCAGGAATGCACTAACCCTACCAATGATCTACTGTTTGAAAAAATATTTATGCTATTGTGAATGACACAAACTGGAAAGCAACAGTACTAAAATTCCAACTTGGAACAGGATATCAACCTGCAGCTAAAATATCAGCCATTCTGATTCATGCTTCTAGTTCAAGCCAACGTATCATATGTGTTTCTGGTTAGCTTCAATTTCTCACAAAACCAAGGAAGTTTTTAGGGGAAGTAGCAAATTATAGTAACAGTATACTCAACATCTGGCATGGCACTAAAATATGACCATTTCATGACAAAACCAGAAAATCATCTTTGCTTATGAGGCAGACCTTTGTCATTACAAGAACACTTGTTTTTACACGCATACAAATCCTGCAATTATGCTAGCATATCTATGTGGCCGCATATTTCATGGGCAGTAGGAAATAAAAGTAGTTAATCATATATTCAGCATCTATGTCACGCTAAAGGCTGAAGTTGTATTCATTTCAGATATAAACACTTGCCCATGAAGTAAATTACGTCATGAAGATGCTTCAAAAACACTGTACAGGTAGAACAGCCTCTTCCAAAAATACAGGAGGATCTCTGCTGCTTTTCCTTTCTCATTTTATGAAACCTAATGGAACTGGGCTGATCTATTCCTTTTATTTAATTTACCTTCAGAACAAGGACAGAAAAAAGACAAAGTACTTGATGTCAGGTTTGGGGAGTGAAAGGGCACATGCAGGCTAGCTCATCAGGGGATGGTCAGACAGGCAAGGTAGTCAGGAGTAACTTACACACTGTGGCTGTGCATCTCATAAAACTCTCCTACAAATGTAACCACACCCTGCGCTGTATTCACTGGTTATTTCATCTTTCAACTGTTGCTTCCACAGCTACAGACCCCATGTGCTTTCACTGTCCTGGGTTTAGCTAAAAACCCAGTCCTGTTCAGTGATTTTTGCTTTCCAGTTTAGTGTCTTCTCAAAGGCTGCACGTTCTGAAGTCAGCAGCATGTTCTTGCAGACAGTGTGTGCTACTGGCAGTGATAGCACCTGATGTTTACAGTCACTGCCTGGGACTGGTGTGCGGAAAGGCTCTTGCTGATACGTATTCCTATAGTGACCAAGGCCACTGCTGGCTCTTGTGTGCCACGCTGGGGGTGCCGGGTAGTAAGAGGGGTCACAAGGAAGTAAAAGGTTGCACCTCTGGGGGATAATAGACAGGACAGGTGACCAACGAGAGTATTCCATCCCATATACGTCATATTTAGTACAAATTGAGTGATCACGAGAGTTTCGTCCTTTTTCCGCAACGGCCGGTGTCCAGAGAGGACTCCATCTGACCTCCTGCTTTTGATACGGATCCCGAGTTCCCGAATCCAGCTTCCTGTATCCAGCTCCTGCCACCCCTGAGCCTGGGGTTTCCCCAGTGCCTCCTGCTCTGCAGCACCAGTGGGGATTGATATCGGGGGAGGGAGTTGGGTTTGATATCAGGCTACTATCTATAGTTGTATATAGTTCTTTACTTTCATCTTTTCACCATTATTTCCATTATTTTCATTAAAGCTGTTCTAGTTTTTCTTCCCTAACCCCTAAGTCTCTCTGCCTCATTCTCCTTTCCTTCCAGTTTAGGGGGGGAAGAGGGGGTTAGAGAGCGTCTGTCCCTGCTAGTGGCAGGCCCAGCCCTAACCCGCGACATTTCACACATATTAACTCTTCACATATGACACAAGTCAGATTCAATCTAAATAAAATTATTTCAATTTTTGAAGATCAAGAAACTACTCTTCCGCTTTCAAAATTAAGATGACTTTTACGGGGCAAAATAAAAAAATTAAATCACTTTATGATCCAAAATGCAGCATGAGACATTTTTAAACAAAATACCACTGACTGTACCAGCACAGTGAGAGCAGTAATACCTGACACAGATTACAACTGTGAAGTCTACACAAACGAAAAAAAAAATCAAGTGTGAATAAAGGGGTTAGATGCACATCTACAAACCAATTCAAAGGATACTGACACAGTCTCATATGTACCTTTAATATCATTTAGTATTATTTATGCAAGTCGAAGTATAAAGATACTAGTGACATGCTCAATTTCACAGCAAATCATCAACAGAACTGAAATGAAACTCTGGTTCTTGAATCTAAACATTGAAACTCCTTTTCATTAACATGTGAAAAAAATCTAAGAAATAGTTAAGATGATTGCTAACCTGAAACAAATATCTGAAATCTCTACATGCAGTTTCTGACTAATCTCCCAAATCTGTATAAGAAACGCACAACTTAGAGAACAAAACAGTACAATGTAAAAAAAAAAAAAAAAAACCAACCAAGAAAAGGGCTAGTATTTCATAGACTACAAAGTCAAAAGGGACCTCTGTAAGCACCCAGGATGGCAGAGATCAGAGATCATCCTCAGCTAAAACGGGATTTTCAGAGCTGCAGCCAGGTCACATCCTCGAGGACCCTCTAGAAGACCTGCGCTTGCTTTGTTTTCCTGCAGATGGGAGTCCACTGAACTTCATCTAAGCATAACTAAACCTTGGCCTAAGTCTACAGTTTAGTAAGAACATACTTTTTAGAACATAATTCAAACTGGATGTTGCTCACCAGTGTTTATTATACACCCTATGTGGCCTAATATTCTAAGTACTACATAAATATGGACATGGAACTGCGGTGAAACGCAAAAGGTGACAGTAACTTGTTTATTGTTAGACTACTGAGTCAGTTGATCAGAGCATTCAGCAAGCTTAAAACACATTATACAAAAATACAGTAGTGTATGGGAATCTGCTCTTAATGAGTCCAGCATACAGGTATCTGCAGATGTCTTACATGTATCTCTGTGCTTTTTAAGCTTATTCAACCACCTCATGAAACCCAGAACTGGGGTGGGGCAGGAACAGAGACCCTAAACCCTAGACACCGCTATTGAATCACACAGTTCCAGAACCAGAAATGTTTTCCTAGTTTTTACTCTACATGCTCTGTAAGCATTTAACAACATTCTCCCTACTCTCTTCAAAAATTAATCCTTAGAAGTATTCAGAGCTCACCCATCCACCCGCTTCTCAGCCCTGCCTTGGGAGCTTAAATAAAGCCAAGCTCTTCCAGTCACCTGCTACAACGACTTGGACAAAGCAGAGCTGTTGAATACACACCTGTAGTCTCCCCACAGCTTTATTTTCACACAAGTGTCACTCCTGTAGACACCCCGAAGGATTTCTAAAATGACAGAAAGTAAGAGCAAATCTCCCACCTCTAAACCCAGTGGGTCAGTCAATTTGCTACCAATTGCCACCATCAAATGTTAGACTGTACATCATATATTGTCCCTATTCTAACAATCTGCTTAAATATGGGAAAATATAATGCACATTTCAAATACATTTCAAATATTTTTCATGTTTTAAAGATGTATGTATCAATATCTATCAGAGTATCAACTTCAAGAATTAAGGGCAAAACTTTATTTCAATATATCCCTTCAGATAAACCCCATGCATTATTTAAAGTACTATTTTACAATAAAACTTTAACAAAAGTATTTTGCTTCTGCTTTGTAAGTCAGTTATTTGGGAGCTTCTCCAAGACAGTAATTTTAATCTACTACTTTCCAGGAGAGAGCATCTTCAGTTCTACTCTCAGATGCCTGTTTATCATTTAAAAAAAAAAAAAGAAAACAAATTTATGTGCAGTTTCAATGGGTTCAGGGAAAGGCCAGAGCAATACTCTGCTTTCATAGATCAAGAGCAAGATGTGTTTAAGTCTGTCGTCAAATGATCTGACATTAAAGAAAATATAGAAGCATTCACCAGTCACAGAGGCAATAACTGCAACTTCAGAAAGTGATTTGAAGTGTTCCTGACTATACTTCAGATAAAGAGCAAATAAAGTGAAGAGTTTTAATGAAAAAGAAATATTTCTATTCCTTTCTCCTACTGTATATTACACTGAAAGCCTCAGAACAGAACTTAGCTGCCAGATAATATACCTGAACACAGAACGAAAACACTGACTCCCAAGTGCTTGCACGTTAGATCAAACATCTCTTGGGAAAATAGCTGAAGTAAGTATTTGTACCTGAAGGGGCTTTTTGGGCAGTTAGCTGGAATATTAATGCTTATGCAGTAACTTCTTTCATTATCAAAAAGTAAGCTTGCTATTATAACATGTCTCTGTCTCAAAACCCTGTAATTATCATTGAGGTAACTTTTTCATGTAGGAAAGCTGCTGGTAGCCACTGATTTTTTAGTTCACTGGGTTGTTCTTCACCAACAGTGGGAGTAAATCTCAGCACACGTTCCAATGTTGCCAATTGCTAAGATGCCAACTGCTAGAGTTCCTACAATCAGAAAATCAGTAAAAGGCCCAGGAAGGTCAGTAAAAGGCCCAGAAAAATCAGTAAAAGGCCCAGAAATAATTCACTTGTGGTCAGTAGTAGTCAGCGTTAATCTGCTTTGGATTATGTTGATGCGACACCACAAGATTTTCCTCAACTAAGGGTACAACCAATTGCCCTGCAGCAAACTGAAAAACACTCACACAAGAAATTAATAAATATGCCTATGATTTCCACTACCAGGAATGACATCAACATAAATTGACTCCAACCTTGTAGATGAAAACCTGAACACACCGTAATTCAGATCACAGGACACAAGGAAACTCAAGAAACTATTACACTGAAAAAAACCCACCAACATAATTTTTCAAAATATGTGTTCATCAAACAAATAATTCCTGCCCCCCCCCCCCCATCAGTCAAAAAACATAAAATACTTGTAATTTAATTGTTTATAATCTATACTGGGCTACATGATTCAAAACTCAAAATCAAGCCTGGGGTCTTCAATTGGTGCCTGCTGACAGAGCTGTCAACTCCTGACTTTCCCAACTGAACAATGTAAAAAACTAATTTCATTCCTGTAATTACTGAGATGTGAACAACAGAGATATCGACTCATTTCAAAATTATTATAAGTCTTAATAACTAGGAAAAGAAGACTCATTTACTAAGTTCAAACCTAACTCCAAGACTGAGACCTAGACCAAAAGCAATTCTTAACACTGCCTCATATATTCAGTCTAGGTTAGTCCATTTTTGTGCATTTTTTCCTACTGACTGCACCATCCTGCATCACGGAGGGCACAAATTGCATTCCTTTGGGATGCAACCAAACCAAAGGATGTGCTGCGACTGCTAACGGATCTCCAGCTCACAGAACCAAATCAGAACTACTCCAAGGCAAACCCCTTTGAAATGTCACGTAACACGAGTGCTAGCTCCTCAGCAGCAACCGCATTGCTCTACGTGTTCGCTCCTAGAATTCCCTTTATCTTCCCTCTAGTCATCCCTCATCTTCCCTGTACTGTTCTTTTTAAAGTTGAAGATCATCAACATTCCAAGGAAAATCAATCACAACTAACACACACAAAAACATTTCAAACAATTAAATTAAGCTAGTCATGCAGTTCTGTTGATTGTTTGACTGATTAGCAAATTGTCCTTTAAAAAAATATTCTAAGATTGAATGGTTTGCAAATTCCACATGTCATATACATGTGGGAACCACGGTTTCCTTCTGTCTTCTGCTCTTCTCTCCCTTTAGTCTATGGAAACAACAGAAGCTCATTAACTTGCAACTTTTTATTGCAGTATCTGCAGAAATTCTTAAGTCTCACAGAAAGTTTAAAGTATTTAGCAAATTTCTATATTCACGGATAAAAAAAGTCTGGGGTTATCTTTCACTGACAGCGAGTCTGAGGCAATCACCTCCCTAGCTAACTTTCTGTGATACACAGAGCAGCGGGTCCGTTTCCTCAGCAGTGTTGGTTCACTAAGGAAACCTAAAATACATTTTCTAACTAAGGAAGAAGAGAAGTAACCGGAACATCAGAGCAGAAAGAAGCTTCTGCAAGGCAAGAAATTTGGTAAACATATTTACATTACTATTACAGATGCTCAGGAGAATTTAGAAGAACACTGTCCACAGGTACTGATTTTAAGGTTTCAAATCTGACAACTTAGTAATTTTCATGTCATGTATACATAAGACCAGTGAATATGGGACTTTATTCCAAGAGAACTGAGCAATTTTAACATAGCAGACAGCAGCCACAGTAGAAGAAGAAATTAATCTCTTACTCTTTACTAATAAACATAGACCTTAGTGAAATGGTTTTGTTCAGATTTTAAGATGTATGCAGAGATTGCTGCAGAAGAGGCTGACAGAGGCACCTTTCTCTATGGCATTTTAAACTTCCCAATTTCACGTTATGCATTTCGCCCTGACACAAGAAGTCATCTCTGTGAGGAGAAAGGTCCTGTTTTTTGTGTAAAAAAGCCAATGTAGTTACCACATATTTGAATGGGAAAAGCAGCTACACATCATATGCTGCGAGGAGCCCATTCATCACTACTAAAACATTTAAAAGATCTCATTAGTGCAGAATTATCCAACTTCTATAAATTCCTTCAAATCTACTGAATATCTATTATGGGAAGATGATCATATTCACCTTCTAGCATTACAGCGTAGGTAACCTTTATAGTTTCAATAGCTAATGGGCTAAACATTAATTTTGCTGATAATAAAGCCTAGTAATTGTCAAAAGGATTCTGGTACCTTTGCAGAATGAGAAGCAAGGGCATGTCAGCTAGTCAGAGATCAGAGATTAAAACAATAAAGCCAAGAGAACAGCTAGAGGAAAGCAAAGACAAAACAGAATTTAGTCAAATCAGTAAAGTCCTGCAAGATGACCTTGAAGAGACTCAAGGCACTTCTAACACATTTTCAAATCTACATAGAAATTTGGTGTGCTTTTCCTAAAAACACTTTCAAAAGGTTTGATTTTCAGAACTTACCCTTCAACAGAGTAAGTTTCAGAATTCATCCTTCAAAAGATCAGAGCTCAGAAGCATTTCAAAAGTTTAATGCCCAAACATTGAGGCCCTAAAATCATAGAGTAATAGGATGCATTGGGTTGGAAGGGACCTTTAAAGGTCATCTATAGTCCACCCTCCCTGCAGTGAGCAGGAACACCTTTAACTAGATCAGGCTGCTCAGAGCTCCATCCAACCTGACCTTGAATGTTTCCAGGAATGGGGCCTCTGCCACCTCTCTGGGCAACCTGTGCCAGTGTTTCACCACCCTCAGAGTAAAGAACCTCTTCCTAACATTTAATCTAAATCTACCCTGCTTCAGTTTAAAACCATTGCCCCTGGTCCTGTCACTGCACACCCTTGTAAGTGGTCCCTCCCCAGCTTTCCTATAGGCCCCTTCAGGTACTGGGAGGCTGCTCTAAGGTCTCCCTGGAGCCTTCTCTTCTCCAGGCTGAACAGCCCCAACTCTCTCAGCCTGTCCTCGCTGGAGATGTGCTCCAGCCCTTTGATCATTTTTGTGGCCTCCTCTGGACCCAGTTCCAACAGGTCCACGTCCTTCTTGTGTTGAGGGCTTCAGAACTCGACACAGGGCTCAAGGTGAGGTCTCACCAGAGCAGAATCACCTCTCTCGTCCCGCAGGCCACGCTTCTTTTGATGCAGCCCAGGATGCGATTGGCCTTCTGGGCTGCCAGCACACATTGGTGGGTCATGTCCAGCTTTTCGGCCACCAACACCCCGAAGTCCCTCTCTGAGGGGCTGCTCTCTATCACATCATCACCCAGCCTGTAGTGATAATGAAGACTGTCCCAACCCAGGGGCAGGACCTGGCAATTGGCCTTGTTGAACCTCATGAAGTTCACATAGGCCCACTTCTACAGCTTGTCCATGTCCCACTGAAGGACATCGTGTCCCTCTGGCATGTCACTCACACCACTCAGCTTGGTGTCATCTACCAACTTGCTAAGCGTGCATTTGAACCCACTGCCTACATCACTGGTCCCAGTACGGACCTCTGAAGGACACCACTTGCCACCTATCTCCGTGTGGACATTAAGCCATTGATCACAACCCTCTGAAAGCAACCATCCAACCGATTCCTTATCCACCGAGCAGTGCACCCATCAAATCTGTATGTCTCCAATCTAGAGAGAAGGATGTTGTGGGGGACTGTATCAAAGGCCTTTCACAAGTTCAGACAGACGACATTCACTGCTCTTCCCTTGTCTGTTGATGCAGTCACTGCACTGTAGAAAGCCACTAGGATGGTCAGGCAGGACTTGCCCTTGGTGAAGCCACGTTGGCTGTCTTGAATCACCTCTCTGTCCTTCATACGCCTTAGCAGAGCCTTTAGGAATATCTGTTCCACAACTTTCCCAGGCACAAAGGTGAGGCTGACAAGTCAGTAGCTCCCAGGGTCCTCCCTCCCATCCATTTTAAAATGAGCTTCCCTTCTTCCACTCATCAGGGACTTCACCTGACTGCCATGATTTTTCAAATATCATAGAGAGTGGGGGTCTTGGCAACTACATCAGCCAATTGCCTCAGGACTCTGGGATGCATCTCACCAGCTACCATAGACTTATTTATGGTTCAGGTTCCTCAGGTGGTCAAAAAACCTAGTGTTTCCGCCCGGTTTCGAACCGGGGACCTTTCGCGTGTTAGGCGAACGTGATAACCACTACACTACGGAAACTCCCGTTGAAAAGAATACTTGCCTTTTGCCATGCAAAGCCTGAAAAATTAAGCATTATGAAGACAAACTATGGACTCAGCAGAAAGAAAATTACCTAGAACATGCTGATACCTGACAACGTGTGTAAGCCGAGTAAGTAGTATAATCAGAAAACAAACGAATGCAGATGTTTATATAGATAAGGAAAGCGAAAGACGAACTGCATACAGTCACCACTTAAATGAACATACTGGGGACAAGGTTTTCATACTGCAAGTTCTACCCACATTACAGAAGTGAAGTTTTATGAACAGACTTGGAAGACAAGTATAAATGTGAAAGTTTTGGATGATGTTACAGATAGAAGTCAGGTAAAACAAAAGTAAAGGGAGAGAGAAGAAAGGTTGGATAAAACAAAGGTCCAGCTATACTTCACAGAGGAATCTGAAAATGTGGGTAAGCCTGAAGAAATACTAAATTAACCCCATCAATTTGTTTTCTGCCTTTTAAACAGGAAATTTGAATTATGCAAGGTACAGATAACTCAAGTTTAGGAGAAAATTCAACTAGTACGGCAATATTTATGTGTTCATTCTTTTAAGGCAAAATATTGTTTAAAGTAGGGGGCAGGGGGAAGAAAAGGACAAAGAAATCTTGTTTCCAGAATTTTCTATTCATAAACCAGAGATGATACAGAGCTTCTAGTAGTTACTGGTACTATCATCCGACTCAAGCAATACAGACTAACAAAAGCATCACAAAAGCAACCCATACTGGGTGCCGTGACACTCAAAAGTTTTTGACAAGCGTTTGTGTGATATCAGGAGGCCGCCAATAATAGCTGGAACTTCTTCCTCGTTCACTGCACTTCCACATTCACTGCAGCCTTTTCTTGAGCAGATGAGTGACCCCGTGCAGGAACTTCTGAGAAAGGAAGAGTGTTGGATACTCCAGGTACCCCATCAGCATCTCTGCTCTTACCGCAGAAGAGTGCAGGGTTTGTCATCTCAGCAAGATCCCTTTACACAGCCTATTGCCAGTCATGTGCCATACTGTGAAAAAAGTCCTGCTGATGAGTCAAAGACTAGCAAGACCTGGGCCAAGTAAAGCATCGTACAAGATTAATATCACAGATGACATGACAGTACCTTCCCCAACAGCTGCAGTAGAGACCGACATCTGATCTCTGCTCAGGGAGAACGGTATCTGATCTTTGTTCAGAGGGAAAAAAGATGGAAATCTAATGGAGAAGGTATGCCAAAGAGCCAACAAAAACTGTCCACTGCCTGGCAATATAAACTCTTACATCTTCACGAACAAGCATTTTAAGAACTACGGTGATAAGCACATTTCATGAGGCTACAGGATTTGACAGGAATAAATCTTTGAAGAAAAAAAGAAGAAAGCTGTTGCTAGAAAGGAAACTGATTGCACGCTACCTTTTTTTACCAAAAAAAAACAAAACTACAAGCCCACTAGATCTACTAACACTGGGAAGTAAAGTAATTTTAAATTATGCATAAATCGCACCTATTCTATTTTAAAAAAAAAATAGGGTTGATCTTGATATTTTGGAAAACCTTGCCATAAAGATGAACTGCTGTAGACATGAAGATGTAGGGGCAGGACAGAACATTGCCCAACACTTCACTGGAGTCAGTCAAACCTTGTTAAAACTGCAAGATCCAAAAATGAATCATCTGATTAGTCTCAGCTGGAAAGCAGCTTCCATGGCACTTGGCCAAACTGGAAACTGGCAGACTGACACAGAATCAATAGTATGAAAATTTAACAATGATGTTAACTAAAGGAAGTATTTACTCAAGCAACATAATGTGAAGGTTTTCTATTTGCAGTTCCATATTTTTGACTGCACTTGTTGCTTTTAAACCAATGTTAAAAATCACTGTAGTAATAGTCTCAAACTCACTAATGAGCAATATTCTCCCTTTTATGTTCAAATCAGTGGAACTTCATTTCTATGAAATCGTACAAAATATAGGATTTTGCTCAAAGCAAAATAAGCCCATGAGTAAAAATACTCTATAGTTACAACGCTTCTATAGCACAGAGGTCATACTTCACATCTCACATTACTCACACAGAAGTATGTGACACTCATTTGCATTTTCCAGTACTCATGGTATCAGTCTTAAAATCTTATTCTTACATCCTTTGTTTGTTGTGTTGGTTTTTTTTAACTCCATAATGAATAGTATTGATTTGCTGTATTTCTTCTGGTTAATATACACAGGATACTATTTAATCTCTAGGCTTTTCAGAGAAAAAAGTGGGTTTTTTAACATAATGAATTGGCTGAGGTTGTTCAATACAAGAACTCTTAATGGAAAAAATAAATTAAGAGGCATTTACTCTGCTAGACCAGTTTTCGTAAAGAAATACAGAGACTTTTGTCTTCAAAACAATGTCACGATCCCAGGCAATTAAATAGTACTAACTACATCTAAAACAGTATTTCAGATAAAATCTCTACTTTTTTAAAAACTGTATTTTGCCTGTTTTCTAGTCTAGATGTAATAGCCAAAAATTAGTCCTGGTTTTCAACTTTTTAAGACAGAAAAGGAATAGTCCCAAATAACACCATTTCATGTTGACAGCTTCCTTATTCTTATCCGGTGTTCCTTAGCAAGGTCTAGTTTACAGGGCTCTTTAAATGCTCAGAAATAGCAAAAAGTTAAGAAAATTGGTAAAAATCTTAAGGAATTTTATTCATCACTATGCTCTAAGTTAAGAGTTTTGGTTAATAGTCAATAAATTGCTACGGAATACTCTTTTAAGCATGAACACAATACTGGCATCTACTGGTGACTCGAATTATAGATTAGTTTCACACAAGAAAAGTTTTAAGTACACAGTGAAAGAAAATAAATTGACAAATTACTTGTAAAGATTAATCTAAAGTAAATGTGAATGTGATTTAATCGATTTCAAAGCAATGCAGAGATTTTAGTTTCATTAAATAACACAAACGTAGCAGCTGACATCCACTTCTCATTTAGAAAAGTTATTATTCAGAAAATAATAACTAGTGAGTCCTTATGGACTAAATATCATAGAATCATTCAGATTGGAAAAAACCTTTAAGATCATTGAGTCCAGCCATTAAACACCTAACTTTCAACATCTACCACTTAATATTTATCATTTTGTCCTGTCACAATAGGCAAGTGAACTCGCTGACTCAGCTGATTCAGTCCTTTGTTTCTATACAGCAGTTGTCCTCCAAAACACAAGGACTTAACTTCCTTTGCCTCCATGCTTTTTAATGAAAAATGTAAATTTCAAATGTCGGCATGCAAGATTTTAGAGATCTTCTGTCAATTCTCCATAACCAGCATTATAGAGTCTCACAGTGACCTGCAGTGGAATTGCAAGTTGATAAAAACAATCACAGAATCACGGAATGGTTTGGGCTGGAAGGGACCTTAAAGATCAGTTAGTTCCAACCCCTCTGCCATGGGCAGGGACATCTCCCACTCGACCAGATTGCTCAAAGACCCATCCAGCCTGGTCTTGGACACTTTCAGGGAGAGAAGGACATGTTGAGAATCACAGAATGTTAGGGGTTGGAAGGGACCTCAAAAGATCATCTAGCCCAACGCCCCTGCCAGAGCAGGATCAGACCCTGGGGTTGGTGAAAGGAAGGCTGCAGAGACCAGGTAACACCTGCTTGTGTTGGGAAGGCCATGGAGAAGAGGAGCGGAGCCAGTTAGACTCACCAGTCAATGGCGGAGAAGTAATGGGATTAAGATGCAGCAGGCACAGTTCTAGTTAGATGTAAAGGAGCAGGCTGTCATGAGAGGAGCAGACTGGGCCATTGAATGAGGTGCCAAAGGAATTGTCACCATCAACATCGGACACGGCAGAGAGCAGACACAAATCTGCAGAACAATCAAGACTTGTCAAATACCTGCTGGCTATGCTCACTTTTTTTTTCCTGTACATGGATGGTTCCCCTCTTCCCAGATTTCAGACACAAGATTTTTGGTGTGATATACTCCTATTGCTGCTGCTCTAAGGTGCCATGAGAAAAGCATCACCATTTCACATTCTCATAAAAAGAATTCTCCTCAATTAGACAACAAAGTTTTTTAAAAGTAAGTTCAGTTTGTTTGCTCAAGGCAGAAGTACTCACAAGCCTTTGACTGCAAAAAGATTTAACTCTCTCCCACAAAGCATGCCTATATTCCTGCCTCACTGAAACTGTTTGTGCTTACACTTAGTGATCTTTTCATCCTTCACATTCTGCAACCTCAATTACAGAACTCAACTAAAATCCTTGTTTTTAACAACCGAAACCATAATCCTCCCTGCACACATTGTATCTGAACACTTGTCTCAATCCCAAAGAGGACTCTGAAAGAGCAGATCTTTGCAGAACAAAGGCTGTTCACATGACTGATTTCATTAAGGGATTAAAAATTGCATTTAGAATGGATTTAATCACAACGGGTTTGATAAGCTTGGATAAATGAAGCCTAAAACATCCAGGAATCTGATTTAGGCACTCCAAGGCCAAGATACATCAGACAATTTAAATCAGACTTTTTCCTGGAATTGAAAAATAGGTCCAATAACCTCACTGCAGCTATTTTCAATCAGAGGATGTATGGCTTATGTACACTTAACTTTCAATGTAAGTCTTTTAAAAACTGCTAAAGATTTACAAGTAAAACTTCACTAGAGCATTAACTCAAAAAACAGACTTGTAGAAGGTGCAGCCCGCAGGTGCAGATGAGAGGGAGAGGTCTCGGTCCACAGTGGGGTGGCAGAGGAACACGGAGTAGTTAGGGAAGGGGCTACACCAGGGAGGGAGCTAATATCAACACAGGTGAGAGAGCTGTGGGAGACTATTGCTGTAGGAAGCAGGGAATCCTCCATTAGGATTTTCATGTTCACACACGCTGCAGCTCTACTGCCACAACGCTACAGCTCTGCAATGAAATTCTGACCAAAATCCATGTTATAGCACCTCAACAGGATCTGATAAAACTAGGTACTCACCTACAATTCTGTTATTAAAAGACCATGGTTTTCATTTAATAAGAAAACATTTATTATTTTTTTTTACACACTACAGTGGCATTGAAAAACTGTATTCTTCAAAGCCTATCTTGTTATCACTTCTGCATCAAATGCCAGCCAAACAAAAACAGCCGTTATACAAAAAGGTATGGTTGAAACTAAAATTATTTAGTGATAAATCACAGCACTCAATCAGTAAATACTCACTGAAACAGTTTTCTTACAAGCACACAGAAGACAATTAACAAAAGGAATCAAATAGATTTAAAAAAAGGCACAACAGAAAAAAGTATTTTTAGCAAAATGCAGTAAAAGCATACAGAACAAGGTGTAATTTATATTATCTAAACATACCTTTCCAAGATCTGCAGCCTGTTTTAAAATATCTCTTTTTAGATCTTCTGCTCTCTTGGAATGAAAAGAATTACTTTGACTCTGGATGATAAATACAATTTCTTTTAATTCTGTGAACCAGAAAATAAGATTTAAAGACAAAAGAAGTTAGTTTCAGTTTTGCTCCAAAGCTAGTGAGAACCCAGGTGTGTGTGGTGGGGAATCTATTACACAGCAAGCTATTTCTTTAGTTATACAAATATCTAATGAAATAGTAAAAAGACATAATTTAACACACAGACAAAAAAAATCCAAAACAGTCCTTTTAAGGATTAAAATATAAAGAGCATGACAAGACTAGGAGATCTGCAGCAATGAAGAAACTGATGTCCACGGTTAGCAGCAGCCACATTCATGAAATTGCTTTTATTATCAGAGTTAAAAAGTGTTAAGTCATCGACCAGCAACTCCACTCACCAGGCAACATGTGAATACGAAATGGAAAAGATTATTCCTCAATAAAGAGCTCAAAATCCTACCCAGAAACAAACATCAGCTGGAGAGATACACTGAGGACAACGAGGTAATAAATACTTTTATCTAACAGGAGAGCATCAATATCTCACGTGTCTTCACAGTGTTTAAAGGCAACATCGTTAAGAACTTTCAACGGGAGAGGAGACTGGAAAATTTAGAAGAAAATAATGAAGTTGGTTTGCAAACTTTCATGGATATAAAAAAGTCCTTATCAAGAAATACAAGTAGGTGTTGAAGTAGCTACACAGATTTTTTTTGATAATAATAAATAGAACAATCCTTCAGTGCTTTGAAAGCTAAGAAAACCAGGCAGTTTTGATCCCATGCAGAAGCAGAGGACAACAGCGGATGAGAAGGTGAAGGGAAAAGGAGAGCACAGACACCCTTTGCAAAATTCTAGTGTTTGATCTATGCTGTACAAACCACCCAAGACCGTAACTCAATAGCAATCAAAATACAACATGAGGAAACCCGTACGATACTGCTGCCTTTGTCTGTTTAGCCAGAAAAGGCGGAACTTTACAGATACGATGCAAAAAGTGTGCAGACGAGGAAAATGAGAATATAACAACTAAAGGGGCCCAAGTCAACGATTGACTAATTATTGCATAAGGAATGAAAAAACTTAATAACACTGTCATTCAGTGTTCAAAGAGATAAGCAGAGGACTTGTGGGGACGAGAGGATCAAGAACTGTATTTAAATTCTGTCACTTGCGGTGACAGTCAGATCAAGTAAAAGAAACCACAGATTCTAGTTAATTCAATGAGGAAACAGCACAGAAAAGGCTCCTGATTTAATGTTTACAGATGACATCACTCCTAGACAAGACAGTACAAAAAGCAAATCCCATGGAATCGGTGCAGAATGTCAAAAAATGTGGAGAAGGAATCAATTGCACATAAGAAAAAAAGTTATACAGGTAACAAAAAAAATCCATGGGAGTCAAACTTCAGAGAAGCAGAATTTCAAGACCACCATCACTAGCAGCATTGTGAAGGCTGACATAGAAAATAGAGATCTAAGACCTCCAAGAGAGCTCTCTAAGAACATTTTCAGGTATTACATCAAAACCAAAGTTTCAGTGAGATACAGGAGATGAAATTGAAGACAGCCAAGGATGAATATTCAGTAGAGAACTGGAGAGTCGTGGCTGACTGGAAGCTGCAGATTTTACTAGGAGCAATGTCCATGAAGACAAAGCTCAAAAGAACAGAGCACCTTAAAGAAAGCACGTGAAGCTTCTGGTCAGGCAGTAGAATATTTCAACGCTTTTAATCCACAGTTCTTGTATTGTAGATCAAGTCAATCTAAAAGACCTTAGTCTCACAGTAAGGTCTTGGCCTCTAGGTAAAAAATGCTAACGTGGCAGATAGAGTGAATGAAGAACAGAGGAACAAAGTTGAGAAATGAAATGTCCAAAGAAGCGAAAAAGTAGTCACAAGGCAAAAGAGTAAAACTGAGCATATGAAGAAGGATCACAAGAAAAACTGTGGCAACAAGAGTATTAACTCCAAATATCTTTGCTAAAATTATGAGATTATCATTTCAAAAACCTGAGGATCAATCACATTCCTTTATTCCTGTGAAAATTTGTTAATTTAACCTACGTCAACTCAAACCTGCAGTTCAATGTTTTCCTGCTTCTCCCCTGATATTCTTTTCCTCCAATTTATTGGCTTATTCACCAAGACACACTCTGAAAATGTCGAGTTGCATGAGGTTTCTGGTGATGAAGTTGTGAAGATGGCACAGGCATTAACAGAGATATCAAATTTGATTTCATGTTTTTCCCATACAGTGTTCCTTCGTGCTCTGACTCACCAAACAAACCACTTAAGAAAAAAGTATGCACATTAATAACTTCTCAATAGCAGGTATTTGCTATCCAGCAGAATATTTGCTAGACTTCCTGTGAAAAAATTCCTGTTTTCCAGTTTGTGACCATTGCAAAATTAAACAAAAATTAAACAGCAGAAGCACTCGTGCTTTCATTCACAAATTGAGCAGGTCAAAATTGCTTCCAATTTGAGTTTAAAAAAAATTAGGCTACGTGCGTATTCTGTAGGCCTTCCTCTCCTTTTACACCAACTCTAAAAATCAACCTGAAACTCCAGATCAGGATCTTTTAGTTCTTACATTTTTGAGCAGATTATGACAGCTTAGTAAAAACCTTCCACAGGTAAAGGGAGAGACAAGTCTTTTCTCATGCTAAGAACAATAATTTGTAAATATGTTTATAGTTACTGGGATCCTTCTGGGCTAAAGGCAGTGTATGCCTATAGATAGATAGATGCACAAGTTCCCCTGTGTGTGCATGCCTATTTATTCCTCATATATGCTGTAAGTATTGTAATGACTGATTTACCTCTTTACGGCCTGCAGCATGAGAACTGAAAGCCATCCTAACTTCAAACACTCTCAAAACAGCTTGAATATTTCCAATATAAATATTTCCTGAATTTTACTAAACTGCTTGGCTTGGTAACATCCAAACCCCTTTAAAATCCATTCCAAATACACCACATTTTTAGTACACTTGCTTACTTCCTCAAATTAGAAACAACAGCATCCAGTTCTTCCTCAACAAACTTTATGTATTACAAAACTACGAGAGGGCGTAAAGTATGTTGCTTACCACTTCAGAATTTCTGATGACTTAACACTTACTTAAAAGGAAAAAAAAAAAAAGGTTCAAAACCTACGCATTTGCTCTGATACTAAAGAAAAAACTTACTTAAACCTTGCATGTCATTCTCACCTTTCCCCCCAAATTTGCCTCACTAATTCCTGGAGAGCCTAGAAAAAATGCACAACTAGGGCAGGAAGGATACGAAAAGGATGTAACTGCAAAAAATACTTTTGATCCTTTCAGAACATTGCGGTTACGCGCAGCTCAGAGAAAGCATAACATCACTGTATTTGCAAATCAAACAAAAAAAGCCTCTGGACTACTTGATTCTTCTCTCGTTTAACATACATGTTAAAAAAAAAACCAAACACAAAAACACAGACAAAACCAAAGCAAACACCCCCTCACTCCACAGCCAAAAGCTGGTAGATACTCTTGTGAAGGAATGACTCAACCTACCTTGAATTTGACACCCTCCGGACGCGTCCCTCTCTCTCCACAGACTGCAAAAGGAACCTAAAGAACTCCTAATCCCATGCTCAACACTTCCTTGAGTTTCCAAAGAAGGCAAAATCATTGTATACTAGACTGAAAAACCCAGGGCCTCACTTCAAGAAGAGATCTGCTTTTGTTATTCAAGTATTCCAAAAGCTCAAATCCTCTTGGTCAGCAATAGAAGCCTACCACTTGGGGACAAATGCACCCACCAAGAGAGGACCTGCATATCCACCTGAAGGGCAAGATTTTCTGCCGTGGCGTGGCAATGACAACCCAAGATTGGTAAATCACATTACTTATCTTTTGGCTGGACTATAACATATCCACACATGAAACACTTTGCAGAGCAGTCAGTCTGGAAAGCTGCATCACGTTTTGGGTAGACAAAGCAACCACAGGAACATGACGTTCGTCTTTTCCCCATTACACTTGTCTTCCCAGCGACTGGGATAACAAGATATTAACACCCACCTTCAAAGACTTAACTAAAGACACTTAAAAAGATCTTTTAAAACTTCAAAAGGGATAATACAGATGGTAACTCTGCTTCCTCAGAACAAAGGTACAGCTTACTTATAAGGGAGAAAGAATTCTCTTATGTAACGGTTTGGAAAAGGAAGAATGAAAAATCACAGGAACTAAGAACAGTCAAGAACTTCATTCTCTGTTTCAAGTCCTTCCTTGATTTTACTCACAGAAGTGGGTAAAAAGAGACTTTAAAAAAAGAAAAAGACTTTCTTCAGAAGAGGCAGAATCTCATTTAAAAAAAAGATAGAGAACACAGGAAATGGTGCATTACATCAGATCAACGGTCCATCTAGCCCAGTACTGTCCTTACTAGCAGCAAGTCCTAGCCCAGTACTGTCTTTAACAGTAGCAATAGGAAACACTACTTAAGGGCAGCACACGACCTTCACTTGCTCCAGTGCTCCTCATACTCTAACAGCATCAACAACTATCCTACTAGGAAGTGCCAGAAGATACATTGCTGTCTATTTCTCTTACCATACATTTACAGACTTGTTCTCTCTTGAAACTGCTGGTACGGTCTGCTTTCACAGCCTCCTGTGGCAGCAAGTGTCTAAATTTTGATACCTACTGCATAAAATACTTTTGGTTTTCTGCTTTAAAGTTATCTCCTACTGAGACAAACAATGGATGACAGATGGTAGTTACACCACTAATGTGTACCATTGTAATGTTCCTAAATATAACTTTCTGAAGTAATGAGATTAGACTAAAACTTGTGAAAACTGAGCACTGTCAAAAGCCAAATAAACCAAAAAACCTGTCAATGGCTCCCTGGGTGTTTTATGAAGCAAGACATAGCAGGTCTGCTGAGAGTGATAAAAGCAGCAACCAGCACCTGGCTGTGCTACGAGACTGCACAGAAAGCGATGAAAGAACACAAAGAGGAAAGGGACCTTATTTGACACCAGATAAGGAAGGGTGAACAAGGAAACAGAGTAACAAAGCTTCGAGACTAATGGGACAAGAGACTTAATTATTTTCCCTAAAAGTGGTTATCTGTGCTGCAACTAAGTCCAGAAAAAGAGAACAAACAAACAAAAAACAGTTCTTCTCAGCACCACTCAGGGCTCTGTTAGCAACTCTACTAAAAGCACACACCAAGACTTCCCGGTGCTCAGCTTCGATGCCAGAATGAACTCGCAACTACCCAGAAACTGCTACAGCACAGCCATGGTTAAGGCAGCTCTTTTGAGGACCAGCAGCCCCAAGGGCTCAGGGCTCAGAAGAGTGAGAAGTACCACAACGGTCCAAGTCGCTCTAAGAACTGAGCTGCTGTAGCACAGCAGAAGCAGCACTAGGTTAGAGCGCACGGATTGCAAGTCCTTATTCACAGGTCTGGAAACTTTTTTTGCTGGAAGGACATCAGACTTGTTTTCAGAAAAGGCAGAAGCTTGCACAGTTACTCTACCACTCAGAACACTATCAATGTTTGATACTACAAAGTTATTACAAGTTGTTAGAAGTAATTTATAACAATGCCAGTACCATGGAGCCCAGCAGAACAGTAAAATTCAGTTTCAAGTTAAATTTTTGCAAAAATAGCTACTAAGTGTCACGAAATTTTATTTTAAAATATTGCGTACTACAGAAAGCAATGCATCTGTTACATACTGCATTAAAAAAGATTTTCAGAAAAGAACTACAAGAATTGCAAATACAAATAAAAATTGAGAAGCTTCTGTTTGATAAGACTACTTAAGCAAAGAAAAAAGTACTTGAGAATTGTAATTAACTAACAACACTGTTGAGCATTTAGGCACTGTTCATGTACTTTTTGAAAGCATAACCGTATTTTACTTATACAAGAAAGGCAGCCATGAATGAAAACAAATACAGACTATAAGTACTTACCTCTGCTCGTTTTACTAATAGTTCCTCTTTTTTCAGACTTCTAGAAGAAAGGGAAAAACCAAAATAAGGATACAAGCAAAACCTCAAACATTTCTGTAGAGAGACACAGGGAGTCAAAACTTTCATCAGACTGTAAATGCATAAACAGAGAGTTTAACTTAAGAACTGACAAAAACACTAAAGTAAGAAGTTCTTCATCATTGAGAATTGAAACAGATATTTTATATGTTTGTATGCTATTACTTAATCCAGTAAAAAAAAAAAAAGGAGCAAATGCTTTTCCATGGCTCAAGAGTTCTTTAAGTTAATACTAACAATGTATCCTTTTGATTGGTTGGGGTTTTTAAAATGTATCTCCAGAGCACACTACTGACATCTTACAGCCTAATACACACACATTGTAAATTAACCTGTGTCATAAACAACATGGGAAGATTAATTTTCTATGCAAACAAAAAAAAGCATGTCTTCTGTGGTACACAGTACGACAAATGAGCCATATTTTCCAAATACCTTTATTAAAACATAAAACAATGGTTGCTTATTACATTCCTATTAGTGTAAAAGGGGGAAAAAAAAAAAAAAAAGGCTTTTGGCCTGAAGAGTTCTAGGAGGCACCTTCGACTTCATCCAAGGGAAGGTTATGAAACTCTAAAACAGTAGGAAAGCCTTCACAAATTATAACCTATATGAGAATAATAACATTGAACAGCTGAATTGAGACAAATGGAATTTGACAAACAGCAACTTACAAATAATGAGAACAGAATGACATTACCTAGTCTCCCAAATACACTGCAGCACATCAGCATTTTGCAATAGGGATCTTTCTGATTTATGGAAGTCAATGTAGAGATACAGCAATCATAATCAACCCCCCAAGTTATTTAGAAATGTATCTCTGCCTATACTCCTACTGCATTTGATGCGAGATCACTAGATTGAAATAGCAGTTATAGATAATGCATATAGATTATAACTCTTGATTTATTAATGCATATAGATTATAACTCTTGATTTATTTCAGTAGTTTGATTTCCCTTTTGATTTTCTTTTACACATACACAAACATTGTTACAAATACATACATATAAACAAACTGGTAGTCTGTTAGAAGACATACAAGCATACACATCTAACACCCACTATGATGTTTAATGGAAGAACTAGCTCTGATCATTATTTTTTCTAATTTGTTAATTTGAAATATCATACACAAGCTTTACGTGAGCCAGGACCCAGGTAGCAATATGTAGTAATGTTAATTTAGCAGAGAAGCAGCCATTTAACAACACCAGGAAGAAAGAAAACCCTGCCTCTGAACTAATAAAGGTTATGCACTCAAAAACTATTCTCAGCAGCAATAACACAACCAACTTGTAGAAGCTACACAAAAATTACCAAGCTGGGTTTTTTTACTGTAAGTTTTTAATGCACTCTTCAGTTGATCCTGGACAGAAGAAAATAAATTGTTTTCTAAATTACAGTTTTCTTGCAAAAAAAAAAACAACCCCAAAACCTAATTCCATTAATCAAAAGGCCAACGTAAGTCAGACAATCCAGGGAAAGAAAGTAATCAATAGTGCTCAGTGTAAGTTTCTTCTAGTAATTCTAAGTATCCATAGGATAAATTAAGAGCCCAGTAATACCAGAAGACTAGTGCTACATGCAACTTGCATCCCATTAAAAGCCTCTCACATGTCACACAGAACAAAAAGACATCATATGGCATTTAGTACCACTGAAGTCAATGATCAAAATAATCAGTGTCACAGATGTTAGGCTTTCTCATCTGGTCTCTTCTAGATTATTTTTTAATGGCTGTAAAATGCTCCTGCTCTGGCAATTAAAATTTATTACCTGCAGCAGTGGTAGTTCAGTCTCATCTTCTGCACTTTCACGAACTACATTCACAGCGAAAGCTGAAAGAAAAGGCAGACTTTTTTCATATTATAGAAGCTCATTTATACACTTGACCAAGTTCTGCAGAAAAAGAAAAGAAAACATTTAGGTATATTTTCACATTAAATGAACTATATTGGTAATAAACTTTATGAACATAAGACAGTCCGTTCTTACAGAATTTATACATGTGCTGCCTCACAATTCTATTCCCATAGATTGCTGGAAAGATCATTCTTTAACCTGAAGCCAGTTTGTCTTGGCTTCAAATCAAATAAATCCTTTTTTTAAAGGAAAAAAAAAAAAAAAAAAAAGTCTAATCTGCTCAGTCCATTAGTTCACTTAACAACAGCATAACATGATATCACACGGGATATCTGCATTCCCCTTTATCTTTAGGTTAGAGTTTGGATTACCAAAGCTTCACTTCAAACCCCAGAAACTGACAGCAGCTGATGAAATTCCTATCCGACTGGAAGATGGCTGTCACACACTTTGATGCCACCTTTGAAGAACAGTCAAACTTGTGAACGTACAAGAGACCCAAACAAACATTTACAAAAAAATAGAAGAGAATCCTAAGAGCGTTAATGTGAACAGCATTATCTTAAACCTTTTCTACTGACATCACCCTATGCATACACTTCTGGTTTGTATTCAAAAAGTTTCTTTTTTTTTTCTTACTGATGTAGTTGTCTAATTAATTTGTCTCAGCTTGCTCATTTGTAAAAGTAGTTCCATTTAACAAAGGAAAGCTTTACTAAGGTTCTTTGTAAGGAGTCTTTTCCTTAAAGGTACTGGAGAGATGCAAATGAAAGTCAACTACTATAATTTGGAAGGAACTCAAGATACTACTCATCATGGTCAAAAAGAAAGTTTTTTTAAAAACTGGGGTGGAAAAAAATTAATAGATTCAAGTGGAGTGTTTCACTGTGAATTTACATTATTTATAGCTTGAAATTGATTTCAATGTGAATTGCTAGCGACTCTCAATTCCTCTCACACATTAGAAACCTGGAATCCAAGAAAGCAAGAAGATAAGACTGTTCAGAGGCCGTGGTGCTCCATCCCTGATTACCTGTATCACTACGCTCTCTCAGCTGGAGACTAAATTTCATCAAGTGTCTAAGAATTTTCACAATGACATCTCACCGTCGTGACTAACTTCAGCCTCAAATCACACTACTAGATGCAGACATCCCAAAATCACTCTAACACAGTAGACTCATGTTGACCACAGCCACATTCAATAAGGCATTTAGCCAAGAAGAACAAAATAGACTAAAAGTAGGAGTGTCCCCTGCAACATTGTTCTCAACTAAATGTTTTACACTTCTGGTTTTAAAATGCACAGCAAATATCTCAATCTGCTTATTATCATAGAACCACAGAATGGTTTGGGTTGGAAGGGACCTTAAAGATCATCTAGTTCCAACGCCCCCGTCACGGGTGCGGACATCCTGAACCAGGCCAGGCTGCTCAGAGCCCCATCCAGTCTCACCTTGAACAATCCCAGGCAGAGGGCTTCTCCAGCTTCTCTGGGCAACCTGTTCCAGTGTCTCACCACTCTCACAGTGAAGAACTTTCTAATACCTAACCTAAATCTACTCTCTTTCAGCCTGAAACCACCACCCCTCGTCCTATCACTACACTCCCTTCTTTCCCTCCTTTCCTGTAGGCCCCTTTAAGTACTGGGAGGCTGCTACCAGGTCTCCTCAGAGCCTTCTCTTCTCCAGGCTGAACAGCCCCAACTCTCTCAGCCTTTTCTCATAAGGGAGGTGCTCCAGTCCCCTGATCATCTTCGAGGCCCTCCTCTGGACCTGCTCCAGCAGGTTCACGTCCTTTTTCTGCTGAGGGCCCCAGAGCTTAACACAGCACTGCAGGGGGGTTCTCACTAGAGCAGAGGGGGAGAATCACCTCCCCCAGCCTGCCGGCCATACTGCTTTTGATGCAGCCCAGGATAAGATTAGCTTTCTGGGCTGCAAGAGCACATCGAAGGCTCATATTCAGTTTTTCATCCACCAGTACCCCCAAGTCCTCCTCTGCAGGGCTGCTCTCAATCCACTCGTCACCCAGCCCATATTTGTACTTGGGATTGCACCGACCGAGGCGCCTTGCACTTGGGCTTTCTGAATTATATCCCCAAATGTTCTGATCATTCTCCTCCTTCTCTTCCAACATAACAGTACTTAAAGCTCCAGATAAGGAATATCTTCCCCTACAAAAACCAAATCCACATCTTCTACTTGACACAATCCTAATTACAAGATCAACACAAAACACCCTTATTCCAGCAAATGTATTAATTATGTAGTATTAACCTGGAGAAGTAAAACCTCATAAATTCAGCGTATTTGCAAAACCGAATGCAAGGAGAGTTTTCATGACACTGAGTTTTTAATATGTAGCTGAGGAACGGCACACGAGACCTGAAACAACTTTGACTGACAAGAGATGCTGCCTCTCACTATAACATTCAATAATCCATGCCATGCTGCTTATATAAAATATTAATGCACATGATCCTTGACACAAATCAAATAACACTTGGACAACCTTGGAAAGAAAAAAAAGATCTATTTCACAGTATGCCTTCAAGAGCACAGATAAAAGCTCTTTGAGGAATTTTTTTTGATAACCTACTTCACCTTTCTACTACAGAGCTACAGAACTGTTGAGGTTGGAAAGGATCCCTGAAGATCATCTAGCTCAATCCTCCAAGAGCAGGATGCTCAAGGCCTTGTCTAGGCAGGCTTTGAATATTTTCTAGGACAGAGACTCCACAAATTCTCTGAACAACCTCTTTGAGTGTTCAAACCTTCTTGGAGTGCAAAAAAAAAAAAAAAAAAGGAAAAAAATTTCTGATGTTTAAATGGAATTTTCTGTGTTTCAGTTCACGCCAACTGCCTCACGTCCTGTGAGGCATCACAGAGTCTGGCTGTGTCTTCTCTGCTGTCCCTCATCAGGTGTTTACACATGTTGCTAAGATTCTCCCTTCTTTTCTCCAGGCTGAACAGCCCTGGCTACTTCAGCCTCTCCTCATATGTCTCGTAGTCCAATCATTAATAATCTTCATGGTCCTTTACTGAGCTCAATTCAGTATGTCCATGTCTTTCTTGTACTGGGGAGCCCAGACACAGCACCCCAGAAGTGCTTCACCAGTGCTGAGAGGAAGGATCACCTCCCTTAACTTGCTAGAAACACCCTTTCTAATACAGCCCAGGAGGCTGCTGGCCATCTTTGCCCCAGTGGCACACTGCTGGTTCATAGTCAACTTGTTGCCCACCAGGACCACCAGGTTCTTCTCTGCAAATCTGCCTTCCAGACAGTGTGTCCTCAATGTGCGCTCGTGCATAGAGTGACTCCTCATCAGGAACAGAACTCCGTATTTCCCTTTGTTGAACTTGGCTTTCCATGTGTCCCATTTGTCCATTTCTCCAGCCTGCCAAGTCCCTCTGAATGGCAACACAACCAGCTGGTGCATCAACTCCTCCTGCCAATCTTGTACTCTCAGCAAACTTGCTGAGGGTAGGCTTTCCCTCGTTGTCCAGACCATGAATGAAAATGCTAAACACTGCTGGAGCCATTATCAGCCCTTGGAGTGCACCACACCACTGATCAGAGCCTGTGAACCCAGCAAGTCAGACAGTTTTTTGTCCCCCTCACTGTCCACATATCTAGCTCACACTTAATCAGTCTGTGTACAACATGACAGGAGACAGTACTGAACTCCCTGCTGAAGCCAAGATAAACAACATCAACTTCTTTCCCCACCTTCATGAAGGCAGTCACCACAGAAGTTCTTTTGGTTGGTCAGGCATGACTGGCCCTTCATAAAGCATGCTCACTTGTCCTTCATACGTTTGTCTTGTCCTTCCTTGTTTGGCCATGGTATCCAGGATTATTTGCTCCACCACCTTCCCAAGGATTGAGGCGACACTGGCCAACCTACAGTTTCCCCAGAATCTCTGCCTTGCCCTTCTTGAAGACAGGGCAACATTTGCTCTCTTCTGGTCTTCAGGAAGGTCCCCCAGTCACCATGACCTTTCAAAGGTTATCAAGATTGGCCTTGCATTGACATAGTCAAGCTCCATCAGCACTTGTGGGTGTCTCCCATCAGGTCCTGTGGACTTCCGTATGTCCCGTTTCTTTAAATGTTTTCTAAATTGTTCCTCCTCCAGTGACAGTAACTCTTCCTTGCTTGAATTTCCCAAGAGTTTCAGGGGCCTGGGATTGATACAGGCAAGCCTTACCAGTACAGACCTAGGTAAAGAAGGTTTTGTGTTCCTTGCCTTCTTTCATGTCCTTCTTTTAACTAAATCCCTCCCCCCATTCAGAAGCAGGCCCATATTTTCTCCAGTCTCCCTTCTGCTGCTGATACATGTGTAGAAGCCCCTTTTCTTGCCTTGCACAAGTTAAATGCCTCGCCAGAGTCAACTCCTGGTGGGCTCTGGCTTTCCTAACAGCATACTCTCAGACAGTGTCTCCATATTACTCTTCCCATGACTTGACCGTATTTCCATCTCTCATGTGCTTCCTTTTGATGTCTGAGTTTTGTCAGGAGCTCCTTGTTCATGCATGTGGGCCTTCTGCCATCTTTGCTTGCCTTCCTGCATGTGGGAATGGACCATTCCTGAGCTTGTAAGAAATGAACCTTGAAGATCAGCCAGCTCTCCTGGACTCTCTCCTGTATCAATCTTTCTGTACTGAGGACAGTGGTAGAGCAAATAGGCCTGGCTAAAAATTACTTTCATGACAGCTGCTCTGACATACAGAGCAATTGCAACACACACACATACCATTTATTAAACAAAGTAACAGCTGTGATGAATGCTAGAGTCTCTCTCTATGCCATTATTCTTATTCCCAGTGATTTCATATATACAGCCTCCCCATCTTTTCCAACAAATAAACATATTAAAATGACTCAATATCTTTTACGTGAAATATTCCAGGAAGACCTTTTTCCAGCTAATCCATTTTAATGATAAGACAAAAACTGCTTAGACTATTTTGAAGCTACTGAAGAACCATTCAATCAACAGACTAGTAGACCCCTGAAGACATCATGAAAAAGCCTCAAGATTTTTCACCCAGCAGTAACCAAGCTTTTCACTCAGGCAGACTGTATGAATTTATTTTAGCAGCTAATACACCATGGTCCCTCTACTACCTTATTAGCAAATCTGTAATGCACACATAATCCGAAATGAGTAAAGCAGTCTTCAGAATGGGCTGCACTTGTGGGGTGAATTCCAGTCTTACTAACAAATGGCCAAGACAGTTTTGGCCAAGCAACCTCATCTCTCAGCCTCGAAAGAATTTTCAGTAGCCCTGAAGAGGAGGACTTGGGAGTGTTCATAGATGAGAAGCTCAACACGAGCCGGCAGTGCGCTCATGCAGCCCAGAAGGCCAACCGTGTCCTGGGATGTATCAAGAGGAGTGTGGTGAGCAGGTCAAGAGAGGTGATTCTCCCCCTTTACTCTGCTCTTGTGAGACCCCACCTCAAATACTGCGTCCAGTTCTGGTGTCCCCATCATAAGAGGGACATAGATCTGTTGCAACGAGTTCAGAGGAGGGCCACAAAGATGATCCAGGGGCTGGAGCACCTCTGCTATGAGGATAAGTCGAGGGAACTGGGATTGTTCAGCCTGGAGAAGAGAAGACTCCGGAATGACCCTAATAGCTGCTTTCCAATACTTGAAGGGAACCTACAGGAAGGCTGGGGAGGGACTTTTTACAAGAGCGTCCACTGACAGGACAAGGGGAGATGGGTTTAAGTTGAAGGAGAACAGATTTAGACTGGATCTGAGCAAGAAATTCTTCAGTATGAGGGTGGCAAGACTTTGGAATAAAATGTTCAGAGAAGTTGTGGATGCTCCCCCCCGGAGGTGTTCAAGGCCAGGTTGGATGAGGCCTTGAGTAGCCTGATCTAGTTGAGAGGTGTCCCTGCCCATGACAGGGAGGTTGGATTAGATGATCTCTAAGGTCCCTTCCAGTCTAGGCCACTCTATGATTCTATGATCCTCTTCCAAGGATTTTCTGGAAAAAGGGCAGCAGGAGAAGAACGTGATAAATCTAGCTGGCACGCAGCTTATCAACAAAGGGATCACTGGATAGGTAGGGAACAGTGTCTGCGTGTGAGGAGACATCTTTTACAATTAATTCATCCACCCACAATTCACTCCCAAGAGGTTTCTGAAAAAGCTGTGCCCAGGAGTGGACCACAGATAGAACGATTCTGACTACACATGTAGCTCATGACCAGATCAGCTGCACAACAGGCAGAAACTCTAAACTCTCTGTGGCAAGGATATCTTTTTGTTATGTGTAGAGTATACACACACAAAGAAGGATGACCTGTGTCTGGGAGCTATCAGATGTTACTATAACAAAACAGTAAGTTTTTATGTATAAATATCATTATTAATTCAGATAACTACAATAGATTTCTTTCAGTATAGAACTCCCGAAGACACACATCAACCTCTGGAGCTAGAGGTAGCTTTGCTAAATCCAAAATCTCCTCTAGTCCCTTCAAATTTTCTGATGCAATGCAAGCATACTCAGGTGGACCACTGACTTACCACAGAACCCAGAGAAGGTATATTGCAAGAAGAAACAGATCAGCTGGTAGAAGTTCAAATTGTGTAAGCACCCCAGTAACCAAAAAGGCTAGGGCGATTTACAATTTCTCGCAAACAAAGCTATCTAAAGCACATAAAAAACAGCAAGGCACCATCTCAAACGCAGCGTGTATTTCTGTATTTGTCACTCGTTTAATGCATTGTGCACTTGAAACACACATAGCTATTCCCATCATTTGGCACAAGCAGACAGAAGCCAAACATGTCAACTGTCAGTCCTTCCCTGCTTTTGCTAAATGCTCAAGAACCGAGGATGTCAGAAATGAAGGAATTTTTAGAAAGTCTTTAAAGCTCTTTATTTTCATCAATCTTTTCTTCTGAAAGTAGGACTAAAAACTACTAGAAAAGCTAAACAACATTTTTGGATTTATCCAGAACCTGGAAATTTACTCAGAGAGCGTGACATAAGTAGCTTCAATTCCTATTTATTTTTCTCAAGTGTTCCATAGAATTTTAGTTAGTAAATAGACTTACTTTTAATATTAGAAAGTAAAAATCACTTCATTGTTCAGCAGTTGAACTGCAGGAATATATATGAAAACAAACTATGAGGAAAACTGATGTAAATACTGTAGTATTAAAATACAATATACTGTATACACATACATAATGACATAATACCACATTATAAACACAGAAATAATTATTTCTTCAGTATTATCCTTTCAAATGCAAACAACTTCCAAACATTTACAACTCTATGTTCTTTACGTGCAAAGGATGTTGAAAACTGAGGAGTCCCTTCTTTTACTTTCACAGACAAAATCCATTTGAGGCAGAAAGGCAACATTTCTGTTATCTTTCTCTTTTACAGCCTGATTCAAGGTTGACTGACCCCAGAGTTATTCCAATCACCTCACTGGGCTGTGGGTCAGTTTAAATGAGCTACAAATAAGTTATGATTTTATCACTTAACTATGGCAAAACCATGACTAATAAGAACGAAAGGTAGCAATTGTGCTGTACACAGTAGACAAAACATTTAAAATAGAATTTCTTTGTACTTCTAATTATAATTCAATGAAAGGCTTATTTTTGTTTTGGTTGGGGGTTGGTTGGGTTTTCTCCCCATCTCAAGTTTTCAAAGAACGTAAGATTCTAAGGATTGACATGATCCCAGAGAAAATCTGCACTGATGCTGTCAGTCAAAGAGAGCAAATCTTCCATAATTAAACAGCCTGGGAGTGCAAGCAAGCAAAATAAATTAGTTTTGTGTTTATATGCAAGGTTTTATAATATTTCTTCATTGTTGCTACCCTATCAGCAAAGACCCTGGTCTAGCCAGGTAAGAACTTACAGACTTACCAACTCAAAATGGGAAGAGAGCAAGGAGGACAAGGGAGAGGAGGGGATGATGCAAGCAAAGTTCCAGCATCTGAAGCTTTTCAGAAAATAACTGTAACTAATCTCATTTCTTTATTAAATTTCTTTACGGTAATAGCACATGTGGGAAGGATGCAGCTGAAATCACCACTGCGAACCACTAAAATGTCTAAATGAGTGCTGTGTACACCAGTGTCCTTGTAAACGGCAAGCAAAGAAAAACAGTAGAAGAAAAAGCATCATCATTATCCTTTCTGATTTTCTGAAAGTTAGACCAAACAAAATCATGAAGGATTTCTCCCATTCTGCGAGACACCACCTGCAAGCTGCAATTTATGAAATGATTTAGCTATCAACAGACAAGCCATTTTCTTCTATGAAAAGCAACTCAAATTATTTCTGTTTCCCAAGAACAAAGCTGACTGCTTTGCAAACTTACCATCCTGGCCACGTCAGAGGCATGGAGCGTTTATGAAAGAAAATACTTGAATACAAAAGGAGATCTAAGAAAACTACCAAAAAAAAAGCCGTGATACTGCAATAAATTGCAGGTGAACGAATTCTATACAAGCATTAATCAAGACCTACTAAACAAGATATAATTGCACAAGCAAGAACTCAAGTTTTCCCATTTCTGCCTTCTACCCCCATGTATGTACGTACAATAAATATAGATATACACATGGGTAAAACTGAAGCTGCTGTTCTCTGACTCTAATTACAATCTGTTCGAGGTTCCAAGTGTTACAGTACCTTGCTGGAGCACTGCTTCAAAACTACTCATCCTGGAAAGAACGAAACACAGCTTTAGGAAGAGCTGTAGACTATAAGGGCTCCTCCAAAAAACCGAGGTGTGTAGGTGAAAGAAAAAGTGTTTTACAAGAGAAAAAAAAAAAGGCAAAATATCACTGCTGCACTTTGCTGGCAACGAGACTTATTTGCACCAGGTTTCTCCTGCCGGGATTTGATCCACAAGGCACAGCGGTGGAAGGGAATCGAGTGCAAAGGCTCGGAACAAACTGACAAGCCTGTGCTGACAGAGATGGAAACATTCAGGAACAGAAATAATGAGAAACAGAGCAGATGTAAACATTTATTTCTGTCTCTTACACTCACGGCTCCAAACTCCAGAAGCCTGGAGCGACCCAACCACTGAATTATCAATAACCCGTCTCTTTTTATCTTCTCCCACCTGGCAAGACACATTAAAATAGCCTCTAAAACACCGTTTTTTCCCCCTCCATGCCGACACTGTAACCAGGCGCTGTCACCTTGCCACCCCCCGCCGCAGCCCCACTCAGGACGGCGCCACTTCAAACACGAGCACGAGGGGCTTCGCGCCGGGTTTCAGCCACCACCGTTTACGGTGGATTTCGTCGCCTTCGCGGTTGGCCCCGGCCGGGCCGGTGTCCGCGGCGAGGGCCGCCCCCCGCTCCCCGCACACGGCCGCAGGGCGGGAAGCGGTCCCGGCGCCGGCCGCCACCGGCCCCTCAGAGTCGGGCCGGTGGAGCGGAACCCGCCCGTCCCGCCCGCGCTCCCGCCCAGCTCGCTGACAAACTTCGGGGGAACGGGCACCGCTCCCTCGCGGCCGGGCAGGACAGAGCGGTGAGAAAGCGGCGGCGCCGGTGCCTCCCGCCCCCTCCCCGGCTCTCCAGCTCTGTCCCGCGCTCTCCTGCCCCTCAACAGCTCCGCGGAGGGGCCGAGCGTCCCGGGTCTCCTCCCTTCACCTCGCCATGGCGTCCCGGCCCGGCCCCCGGCCACTCACCCCGGGTGCGGAGCGGCGGGAGAAGGAAGAAGAGGTGGGCGCACGCAGCGAAAAGGAGCCAGCGGTTACAGCCGGGCTCCCGAGACATCTTGAAAAGGGCTGCCGAGCCGCACGGCGCGGGGAGGAGGAGACGGGGCACGGTGCGCCCGGCTGCCCGCCTCTGCTGCAGGAGCGCGGGCGAGCGGCCTCCGGCTGGTGGCGGTGCCGCCGCCGGTCCGCCCTCCTCCCCTGCTTCCCTTCCCTCCTCCCCGCCAGGGCCCGGCAGGACCGGGCGCCAGCGCCGGGAGGAGGGAAGAGGCGGAGCGGGGCCGGCGGCGCCCTCTGGCGGGCAGCGGGGGCGGCTGAGGAGGCTCCGCGCCGGCCCCGGCCTCCCCCCGGCCCGGAGGCGCTCTCAGGGCCCGCGTCCCTGTCGGGTTCCCCCGGAGCTCCCAGCGCCCTGTCTGTGGTTATGGACTCAACGTCCAACCCAAAATAAATTCTGTTAAGCACAGCTCTCCATAGCTGTCGTTGGGTTTGTTGCCAAACTCAATAATGTCTTTAAGTCTTAATGCTAAATTATTAACTCCACACAAAGCTCTCCAAACGATGTTTCTATGTTTAGACAAAAGAGGCGTTTGCTGGTCATTAGCTTGATTCAAAGAATTCACACTCAATAGCCAATGAGACTATTAAGCATGTATTCTTTATTGCAGCACCGGGAGACACACAGGGATATTTCCACGGCATGTGCTCGCCCTGGCTTTGTCTTTGTTCTGGTTATATACATTCACTACATAAATATTTATTATATTTCCATGAAATAATTACTGTATCTCCTCCTATTCTAAGAACTATTTACATACTCATTTCACTTTCCATTCTTTATCGCCATCTACTGTTAGCTCTTCTTATTTTGGCCTGTCTTGATGGTCATTGGATGCCTCTGGTGGTCATTTACTTCATTCCCCCTCTTCCTCTTCTGTTCTTTTGGTGACTTTCTCCATTGCTTGGCAGATTCTGTGGTGAGAACTGGCTGAAGTCAGCTGCTGGCGATAAGGTCCTGCCTTGAAGCAGCTGTTCTGTTCCCCCCTTCAGTTAGCTTTTCTGTAAAACAACTATTAAGCTCAACTAATTCTGTTCTCACAGCCGTATTCCCACATTCTGTTAATGTCTTCCATTCTTTATTTCAAGCTTCATCCTTCTCCTTTCACAAATTTAAATACAGCCAGCAAAGTGACATCCAGCACTCCAGCAGGAGCCTGGTCCACAGTACCAGGTGGCCTAGTTCATCTCCAAAACAACCCTCACAAACCATTACCCCAGAAGAGCCCTCAACACCACCACGCAGCCATTTCATAACTGCCTCTGTAACCAGGAACGAAGATGTGGTGTGCAGCACAGGGTACAGGCACCTCATGGGAGCAGGGCACAGCCTTGGCACTGGAGACTCCAGAGCTACAAACAACTCACCCATAGCCAGCTAAAGAAACGCAGACCCAGAGCCGCACAAAACTGGCTTTAGGGATAACACAGAGGGCAAAGAAGTAGTACCCACCACACATAAATGTCACGGTACAGACAGTAAATTTGAATGTAACAGGTTACATCCAGTAAGGCCAACAGCGTGGGACCCAACTAGGACCTTTCACAACACTCTGCAGCTTTTAGATCTACTACATTCTTTTCCTGACAGATCAAGCGGTTGCAATTGGGTACTTTAAGCATGCCAGAGAGGTGATTTTGAAGATGAATGGAAATCTTTTCACAATGATAAATGTTCACTCTCACTGCAAGGTCAAGCGAGCACATATACAGGACTGCTAGTAGACTTCACACTTTCCTTTAGAACCGCATCAATAGAAATATCTAAGCCAGACTTTCTCAGGGCATTAAAATGACTTTATGTATTTGCTACCCCCCTTTATACTGCAGGGGGTTGAACAGAGAAGGAAAATGGAACATGAGTGTCAGCAACTGCAGCTTGTTATTTGCCTTACAGAACAATTGTTTATTGCCGACATTCTGATTCACTGAATAAATTACTGGCCTCAAGAATAATAATTCTGATGCAAATTAAATAGTAACTTCCATACTACATTCCTCTCTCTGAGTCTATGTGCATGCTCATTACCAGGAAAAAAAGGAAAAAGTGTTAAGTTATCCTTCCATTTCTACATGCCTATAACAATATAAAAGGCAGGAATCCTTCTGCTTAAAGCACGTATTTGCATTAGCTTACTTTTCTTTGTAAGTTTCAGCAGCATTTCTTGCTATTTCTCTCTGTTCTATGCTGGCTTCTGAAAGTATTCACATCACACCTGCAACAGCTGGAATAAATAGGACTTTTCATTTTCAATGTGGTTAAGATATACTCATGTTCAAATGTTTCTGCATGCAACAAGTCAGTAAGGAAAAAAAATATCCAACCTTTTGATGAGATGTAATCAATGTTTTGGCTTCTCACAAATATAAAAGAAATGTAATTGTAACAACCTCCCTAGAAATAAGGAACTCTACCATGAAACCTACTGTTTTCCAACTGTTAAGAAAAATAGCACTTAAGTGTTTTAAGTCTTATATTCAGGGCTGGGAGAAGGAAGGAGGAAATAAATCTTTTTCTTGAATTCTGCTCTACATACATGTTAATCACGAGTTGAGTTCTGTTCCAGTTCTTCCTCAGGCTGTTGCAGTTTGACCTCTCTGTATTACTCAGCAAGTTACATAAGCAGGGGCACAACTTAAGCTATGACTAATCCTGTGAAAATCAGCAAAAAATCAAAATTAGTGCAGAATCACACCATTACTTTTTGAATCATAACATGCATCTGGAAACCAAGTTTCTCAGCTTTCAGCAACACAAGACAGTAATTCAATGACAGTTCCATCCCATTAAGATCATAACATCCAGCTAATACCCTGGGAGTACATCCACATTTGTCCAACGCCAGGCAGTGAGCTCGAGCACAGGAGCTCCGATAGTTTGCATTGCTCACGTCTTAACAACACTCCCTTGTCCCATCTGCACCTCTCTAAATAGCTCTCCTCAGGAGAAATCTGCAGTAGTAGGGGAAGCCCTGAGTGCTGTAGATATGACTCGGTCAGTGATACTTGGCCTAGGACTTGCCCCATCTTGTCCAGAAGTTGCAATATCAGAGCCCACGCATGTTGGTGACCAAACCACTGAAGGAGCTCAGCACTCTGGTCAACCCTTGCAGTAGCCCACAGTGTAGTCTGAGTTTAGGCTACTTCCTGAGTTAGTCTGGGAAGCGCTTGCTCTTACTTAAAATTTGAGGATTCCGTCTTGAGGTAAGTCCTAGGGCATTCGGTCAACTCTTTACAGAGAAGAACAGGTCTGAGGCTGTAGCAGAGAGTCCCAGGGACAGAGTTCAACCAAGCAATTTCCTATGATAGAGACTGCTGCTATAAGGTTACACACTCTTTAGAAAGGACCTGGAAAAACAGTGGGCATGAAGCGATCAGTCACAGATTCTTAGAAGATTTTAAAGATGGATGACAGACAGTTCCATTCCTATGGGGCAAGTAAAGCCTGTTTAACAGCTCTTCTTTGTCATCTGGCACTGAAACACTCAAAATATCATATATTACATTTTCTGGAGCTCACGATAGGATTGTCCAAGAGGCTTAGTTGAGGGAGGAGTGCACAGGTGTAGAGGAATTTCTTGTGGAGCAGAGGTGCGGTATTACTTTAAAGATGTGGACAACCCAGCTTAGGCCTAAACAAAGGCTCTGTCCTTGAAGCTGCCTTGGAACACGGGGAGGAGGAGGTTTTATCTGTTTTGTGAGAGCTTTGCGAGATGCTTGGCTGGAGGTGCTGGCCCCGGGGGGAAAAGGAGGGGCGAGAGCCACTTGCATAGTGGAATGGCACTGCCCAATGGAACGCTGGCGCGTGTAAACCTGTAACTGACCAACTCTGTTAAGGGGCAGGCACGGGGACACTGCTGAACTGTATATATTGAGCTGTCCAGAGCAATAAAGGGAGGACGATCTGTAGCCATATTGGTGTGATGGTCGTTAACTTGGCCGGCTCTCCGAAGGGACCCCTCTTCACACAGGTATTTTAACATCTTTGAACCATTACAGATTAAGCCACAGACGAGAAACAGGAGATCTATCAAATCATGGAACTTGACACAGATCTCCAGAGTGCCTTAAAACAACTGCTTAGATGCCGGTGCTTCAAGTTCCTTTATAGACCACACCTTGACATTTCTGATCAGATCACTCTTGTAGGCATCACAGAAAATCTGTTGCTTCCAGACTGCCAGATTCCATGCGTGGTTTACCTTCCGAAACACATAATCTCAAAGAAGTAGCATGAAGGAAACATAAGATGGTTATGCTTATTATTCAGGCAGCATAAAGAGTATAACCCATAGCTGCAGTTTTGTCAAGTTCCTCTTTCTTAACCCTGCTATTTAAAACACACCATAGCAGTAACTCAACAGGTCTGTGGGAAAGAGGCAAGCTCAGAATCCAGAATCCTTTGGAAGGTGAATCTGGGAACTAAATTCTCTCCCTATAACCCTGCTTGAAACCCTCCACACTTTTCCTTCAATTCACACAATAACTTGGCTATTGCTTCTTACCACAGGATTGTAGTTTAGTTGCAGAATCTGATTCTTCTTCTTTCTTGCCCTGTTGGTGCAGACATTAAACTTCAATAACTAGATCTTAGAATGTCCTCATATGTTCCCTACAGCTTTTTATTCTCCCCACTTTAGTCATTCTGCACTCCTAAACTTGATCCTCCTCTTCGGCTTTGTTTTAGATACAGTATATCTGACCTGACAAGAAAACCTACTAGAAGATTTTACAGTCTACCTGAAAATTACTATACTAACCTATCATATCAGAGAAGGAATTCAGACTGTCAGAGCCCCGTGGAAAGGACATTATTATCCCTAAGATAGTATTAATATTTTGTAACATTCAACTATGGGCATTTATAAAGTTTTCCTTTTCCACTTTTGGAAGCTCAGTGTTGTTTCCAGTTCTGCTTTATGAGATTAAGATTAAATACCTTGATTAGAAAATTATCTAGGTGCTGAACTGACTGAGATTATTTAATCCCATATGATACTGATAGTTATGAATCATTTTTAGTAGAACATTCCTAAAAAAATATAGTATAAACTCTTTTCAGACTTGGGATCTGCAGACAAATAGCTGCCAAGTTAAAACTAGGGAGAAAATGCATTATTTTGATTTCTTGCAACTGTTGGGCGATGACAGGAAGATGACTCGCGCTCCTGTCTTTGTACTGCACACAGTCAAGGAGAAACAAGGGCACTGCTTCCACGGGCAGATGTAGAGGACTGAAGCTTTTCTCAATTATAAACCAAGTGCATATTGCCCACTCCTTTGGTCAAACAAACAGCTTGCCTAAAAGATCTGTCAGAGTTGATAGCTTTTCCTGTTTTGTCTCCTGCTGCTTCCATCTGACACAGAACTACCTCTACCAAGCGTATCTGAGCTCTTTGTATCTTCCCTGATGAAGTGCAGCTATTTGAAAATACAAAACGTTAGTCCTAAACTACCTGATAGTGTCTTTTTATCAATATACGAAAACATTACCTTGTCAACCCAGAGTCAAAGTATAGATGAACAGCAAGGGATTTAATTGAGCAAAACCAGGTAGGCACAGAATGCTTCCATATATTTTAAAGAGCTTAGTGACATATTGACTACTTTCTCCTGCTTCTATTCCTACAAGAAGAGAAGTAGTGGCATAAAGAATCACCTACCATTCTCCACTGTGTACTGTCATAGTGGCAGGGGAAAAACCAAGGTGAACAGCTGAAGGAACACTGGAGCAGATGATCAGATAATATCCTCTGAATTTGTTTTTAACTTTTTTGCTGTTTTGATGGGCTATAAATAACATGATCACTCAAGCATTTACTAACCTGCATCAGCTGTTGGGATTACTGCCTCAAGATGCCCTACATCTCACAAATGACTTCCACCTTCCACCTTACTTTATTACAGCTTCACTGTATACCGTGACAGTTTGGGAACCAACTCAAAAGTCGTTATGACATCCCAGTTTGGCAGAAAAAAACCCAACTAAATCCTTGGGAATAGAAGAGATAAGTAGTCGCAATAATATCCAGAGATTTTCCAACAGCATGCAACATCTGAACTAGGGCTTAGACCCTGGTAAAAATCTATCCTGTAAGATAGTGACACCAAAGACTTCATGGTATGTCTGTCTTACAGTTTTTAATGCCAGTAATCCCAAGAAGCGCAGGGGGTTTATACCTAGATAAGAACACTCTAAGCAATGGCAGGAACATAAGAGCTGGTTTCTTTAAGTGTGGTAGCTCTCTTGTGAACCACCTCAGGTGTGTACAATAATCATAACTCTGAAGAAAGAGGGTTGGAAAATCCCCACTGGATGGTAAGTCTCTGCATTCTATTTTAATATAAATAGATTAAGGCATAGTTTTCTCATTGTCATCTGTTCCCCATCAACCTTTGTACTATGTTGTGTATCGTAAATATTTTGTTGTTATCTCAATGACACTTGAGAGAAATCACATCTCTAGTTGAGATATTAGAAATGTCAATGCCACTGCTATAGGAGTAGCTTTCAAACATGGATAGTCTCACAGCATCCCAGCACATAGGGTATCAAAAAGCTAGCAAGGTGCAGGAATTGATTAACAGAGGGCAAATCATCACATTGACCAATCTTCTCATAGTCATCATCAGCCAGGAACGTTTTCTGGTGTAGAGTAGGAAAACAGGAGGGAGGCCAAACCTCATAGATCCCAAAAAATCTTCTGACAATGACATCGTAGTGTTACATTCTGCCCTGATATGTGAAACTACCTGATACAGAGTGATAAAATAAAGCAGTTGCCTTCAGATCAACACCTCCAGATTATACAGGCAGCTGATGGATTTTTTTTTAATCGCTATCTTGAACAATTCCCGGAGGACACAACTTAAGTGTGTTTGCAGATGACGTCACGCTATCGGGGAACAGTCAAAACCCTGGATGGCAGAACTGCCCTTCAAAAGGCCCCTCATAAGCTTTAAAAATGGGCTGATAGAAACCTTATGTTGCTCAACAGGAATAAATGTAAAATTCTGCAGTTGGATCAGAATAACCTCATGTAACACCAACAGGCTTTGCTGGAAGAGGCCTGGGAGTCCTGGTGGTCAAGCTGAGCATGAGAAAGCAGTGCCCTTCTGTGACAATGAAGGCCAACTATGCAAAAGGCTGCATTAATGAAAACACAGTCAGCAGGACAGAAGAAGGGGTTAATACCCTCTACTTGTTATTTGGAGACGGCACCTGGAGCACTCTGTACAAATTTAGGCCCACCAGCACAAGATAGACTGTCAAACTGGAGCAAATCCACTGGACAGCCACTAGAGTGGTTAAAGGCTTGGAACATGTGTTGTACCAGACAAGTCTGGAGTAACAGATCGTTAAAGACAGATGGAAAAAAGAGTCTAAAAGGGGAGTCTACTTGCTGTCATCAACTACCTAGAGAGGGAAAGGTAGAGATTCTTCTCAGTAAGTGCACAGCAAGAGAATAAGCATTCACAAGTTGCAGTAAGGGAAATTCTAATAATATAATAAAAAAGTCACAGAGATTAGACACTGGGACAAGTTTGCCCAGAGAGGCTGAAGAATCTCCATCCTTGGAGAAATTCAGAATTCACTGGACAAGAGCCTGAGCAACATCAGAGGTAGCCCTGGTTTGAGCTGGGCATTGGACCAAATGACCTCAAGTTAAATGATTCTCTTATTCTGAGATGGCAGGGAGAAGAAAAGAAAATTATATGATACCTATATGGTACATACCCATAGAGAAAAATGAAACTACAATTTTGCATCTGTAAAGTGTCTCCAAGCATAGAAGTTGGTATTTGCTGTCTGTTGAGGCCTGCCACATAGGCAAACCAGCAGATAAAAATAATTATTTTGCGGAAAAGTTAGTCATTATCAAAGGTAAAACAGTTCAATTCTAAGCCTTCCAACTGTCCTCACTTATGAATAAAGTCACCTAACAACCATCCCTTGACATAAACAAAACTATCCTCTGTGCAATAAAATTACTTTTAATTATATCTGCAAAGGATTTCTGTATCCTGATCTTAGCTCAAAGGTGGGCATCTGCCTTGCCCTGCTGACTGGAGTATGGAGAAACAAGGGCTGGGACAGGTAACCAGATGAGGAGCTTATTAGGCAACACCGTCAGCGGGAGCCAGAGCACTCCTCATTCCAGAAGTTTTCAGTTTCGAAATGGCCCCTAGGAGCCATTACAGCCTGATGTCACCTCAGAGCAACTGTGCTCGTTGCAGCCTGTATACAGTTCTAAACTAAAACCACTCAGTTAAGACTCTGGAAAAAATGTTTTGTGGACATGCCTAGTACACTGTGTTGCTTAACAGCTCTAATAAATCTTTACAGAGCTCTATGGAGGTGGTATGTGCACCACCAATCCTAAGAAAACACCTGTGAGACATGCAATAAACCTCAATAACTGATGCTTTGTATACACAGTGTGGAAAACAATTTGTTTAATTTTACCTAAAAAAAAAAAGCTGTAAAGACTCAGTGTACTGCGTCTGGCCATGATGGAGCTGACTTCCTTTGTAACAGCCCAGATAGTGCCATCCTTTCCTCTAGCTGAGCAAGAAGTTGGGAGGGGACATAGGTAGTTCCCAAACTGTCCAGAGGCATATTCCACACCATATAAAGCTATGCTCAGCAATAAAAGCTGAGTTAGAAGAAGGTGTGGGGGTTGACTCCCATGGTGGCTGTTCCTTGGAGACTGGTTCTTCTGTTATGCAATGTCCTGCTGGGCGAGGGGAGAGAGTGAGCAAGTATCTGTATGCGTACTTGACTGTTCGCCAGGGTCAATCCACAACAGTTAGTAATGGTCTTCTCTAAATGAGAAGCAAATTTGTCTTTTCCACCAACATGACTTGGCAGTGAATTTACTGTAACATATCTGGGATCTTGGTCTCAACAGTAAGTTTGAAAGACAAAGTATTGTTTCCAATCTTGAACTACCATAGAATGTACAATATTAAAATCATGCCGAGAGAAGGACTTAGAAGAAAGCCCAAGAGGTCATTTCAGTCATATCTGTCATATTGAGCTCCCATTCAGTCATACTGAGGTCACAACATCAATAGACAAGGGAAGAGCAGCTCATGTCATTTACTTGGACCTGAGCAAAGCCTTTGACACTGTCCTGCATGATATCCTGGTCTCCAAGCTGATAAAATATGGGATTGATGGATGGACAATTTGATGGATAAAGAACTGGCCTGACAACCGCACCGAAAGACTGCCTGTCAATGGGTCCATGTCCAAGTGGAAGCCAGTTACAAGTGGAGTCCCTCAAGGATCAGTACTGAGACCAGTCTTTTTTAACATCTTCGTCAGCGACAGAGGCGGTGGCATTTGCCAACGACACCAAGCTCTGTGGGGCGGCTGACACCCTGGAAGGTAGGGATGCCATCCAGAGGAACCTTGACAGTCTGGAGAGGTGGGCCCAGGCCAATCTCATGAAGTTCAACAAGATTAAGTGCAAGGTCCTGCATCTGGGTTGAGGCAATCCCAAGCACCAATATAGGCTGGGCAGTGATTGGCTTGAGAGCAGCCCTGAAGAAAAGGAATTGGGGGTACAGGTAGACAAGAAGCTCAATGTGAGCCGTCATTGTGCACTTGCAGCCCAGAAAGCCAATCGTGTCCTGGGCTGCATCAAGAGGTGCGTGGCCAGCAGGTCGAGGGAGGTGATTCTTCCCCTCTACTCCACTCTCATGAGACCCCACCTGGAGTACTGCGTCCAGTTCTGGAGCCCACAGCACAAGAAAGATCTGGATGTGCTGGAGCGTGTCCAGAGAAGGGCCACGAGGATGATCAGAGGGCTGGAGCACCTCTGCTATGAAGACAGACTGAGAGAGTTGGGGCTGTTCAGTCTGGAGAAAAGAAGGCTCCGAAAAGACCTTACTGAGGCCTTCCAGTATCTTAAGGAGGCCTACAAGAAAGCTGGTGAGGGGCTTTTTAGGATGTTGGGATAGTGATAGGACTAGGGCGAATGGATTAAAGCTAGAGACAGATCGGTTGAGATTGGACGTTAGGAAGTTCTTCACCATGAGGGTGGTGAGACACTAGAACAAGTTGCCCAGAGAGGTGGTGGAAGCCCCATCCCTGGAAGTTTTTAAGGCCAGGTTGGATGGGGCTCTGAGCAGCCTGATCTAGTGGGGGATGTCCCTGCCCATGGCAGGGAGGTTGGAACTAGATAATCTTTAAGGTCCCTTCCAACCCTGACAATTCTACGATATCTGCTCACAGCAGGACCTGTGCTGCTTCTCAGAGCATGGAGACACCAGAAATCAAAAGTATCTTTGAGCTGAGCATGGCATTAACTCCCAATTCCTGGCTGACAGTGAGCTCCAAATCCTGTGGCAGCCAAAAGGTGCAGTACTTGAGAAATAGTATCATGTTTCTTTTCAATTTCTTTTCCCACTAAAAAGAATAAAAAATTAGACCTCTTTGTATGTTAAATCATTGATCCTCATTAGTTCTCATAGCATATATTTAAAACTTCCGTCTCATCTTTCAGCTCTGAAACTGGATTATCTGTTACTCCAGGTTTACTTATGAGGCTCTAAATGTTAGAAGAATTGGAGATCTCGAACTTGCAGAGCTGCACTGCAATCAGCTCTAGAGTAGTATACACAGACAGAGCTTGTCAGATGATGCATTACAAATACATAATCCAAGAAATTTTATCTTAATAATCTGTTCTTCAGTTCTGTAGTTGGTTCAGATTCTAGTGAGCACATTCCTTACAAGGTTTAACAGTCCAAACTTCTGCAGGAACAGGTTCATAAGCGGTTTATAGCAGATACTACTGATAGATGATTTGTTATGGTTTCTGATAACTCAACTGGATGGCAACATTTTCAAAGAATAAGAAACACTTGTATGCATATTTCTATTTATGCTAAAAAAGGCTGAACAGCCATCATACACGCAAGTGGGTGGGTTTTTTAATAAAAAAAAAAAAAATCACTGTTATTCTTTCGGCTATCATCAGAATGTTTTCTCTCGGATAAATCAGTCCTAATACTGATCTACATAACTCTGTCTTATTGAAGTTTCTGTTGATCATATCTTTCTCAATTAGCATTGGTTTCTGGGCCCTTCTTAATCACTTCAGTACTTAGGTAAAAGTCCACAAGTCTGTGCCTAAGGTTTCAGTAAATCTGGCTGCTCATAAGACAAAACAAATGGTAATGGACTTTTGACCAGGAATTGAAGGAACTGTTGTTTGACTTCAAGTGCCAATCTACAGATCTTCTGTGAAGCTCTTGACTGAAATGGAAAGATACTGTCTACGGCCAGTCTGCTTTTGTGTGTGCGTGCCTCAGCCAACCTGTGTGAATCTGAGCACTAATGTGAAAAGCAAGAATAGCAGCTGTCTGGTTTTTGTCTTTAATAAAAACCTCAGTTTAATATGATTTTTTAATTAGGAGCTGACTGGCATCAGTGATGTGGCTGACATACCAGATACTACTGTATGGTTCTGTAAGTGCAAGATCTCATCTAAATTTATTTTTAAGATGAATTTAGGTCTTTTTAATTGGACCTTGATCTCCTTCCTGGCAGGTACAAAGTTTGCTACAGATCAGGTGACATTTGTATGTATGCCATTTTCAAATTTAATGTATTACTGGTATAAAAGCAAATGGCAAATACCTCCTTTAGCTACAAGCAAGATGAATACTTAAAATCAAGTTTTAAAAAAGAAAGGTATTAGTTCTGCTTTTTGAATTGCCTTACATAGTTCTACTTTTTGACTTGGCTTACATAGTTCTGCTAAAGGAAAAAAGGGAGCTGAGCCAATACCGTAAAACTTAAGCTAGAAGGCATCTACATAGTGGTTTATGTGAGGCAATGGTGCCACCCAATGTCCAGAAGTTATACATAAGCTTATTTTTCTTTATTGATCCAAGAGCAAGCAAAAAAAAAATCCACAAACCCAAACCAATAAACCCTATGTTAGGTTTATTAGTAATCATATCTGTATGCCAAGGCTTGGCTCCGACATAAAATTAACATATGTGGGTTATTTCAAAATAGGCAAATATTTCATATTTCTTTGCTTTTAACTTGTCTTTTCTGTAAAATGGATATTAGCACAGCTCAGGTAAATCCAGAGAAACGGTCAAAACATATTTACCAGCGTTTTCCTAAGGTGCTCATTATTTTAATTTCTTACTTTGGGGGCTCACTCAGTTGAGGCCTCTCATGTTCCAAGCAGTGCATGGATTTACTATGACACTATTAAAACAAAACCTCTTGCACAACAATCTAGTTTTCATTCACAGAGCCCTGAATCTAGCCTGTATTCGGAGGACAGTAACATTTTAGAAAGGCAACTGTCTTCAACTATAAAGAATTCAAACAAATTCATCATATTGGAAGTTTATCAGGAGATCATTAATGACAGTCACTGTCACAGGTGTACATCTCAGTTGTGTTTTGAGTTTTGATCTCATCTTTCTACTAAAGAACAGATTATTTACACCACTTTGCAGAACATGCTTTCTACACTATAAAGCATGCTGCCAGCTGTTTGAGCTATCTTCACCTCTTCCAAGTCCTCTATAAATGTAAATACAAAAAACTACATACAGCAAGTCACACTTACATTTGCACAAAAAGTTATCTTAAGATCTGTATCCCTGTAATACAACGTTCTGGTGGTTTTTCAAATATTCTTTCTTCCTGTTTGCTAGTTCCCTATACAACTACTGATTTGTGCTGCCTTATTTCTACCATATTAATAACTAAATCTTATGGCCACCTAAGAAGTAAATAAGTTCTCTCCATAGGCCCTTAATTTCCAGAATACACATATATGAGGAGTGCTCCCATTCGTAGTTAATCCACAAGCATAATTAAACTGATTTATTAAGAAATGAAAGCTCCCCCAAATTCACAAGTTCTGGTATTGGTTGTGAAGAGCAATTACTACACTACACTCAACTCTTAAACTTAGAATAATGATCAGGATCGTGTATGCACTCACCCATACAAAGATGAGGACTCTCAACCTCGAGGAGTTACCCTGGCCAGGTCCCAGACCAAGGGGGAGGCTGTGCCCCGACTGCAGGACCTTCACTTGCTCCAACACACCCCCCGGCAGGACCCTTTTTAAAGCTCAGTCGAATCTGAGCTGTGGTCAGTCAGAGTCATACCGGCCTCCCATTGGCTACCAGCCAACTTCTTGGGTGTACCCCTAGGCTGGTGGGCTAGACCCAAACTAGCCAGAAACTTCCAGCAGTTTCTCTGAAATCTGCCTGGCAACTGCTGTGAGGGGAGGCATCCCAGACTAGGGCGAATGCACCTGCCACAACATTTCTAAGTCGAGCCTATTTGATTTTTTTTTTCTTCAAAAGAATAATTTCCATAATTTTGTATGTACCACCTTTGAGACATTTCTTGAGAAGGAAGCGATTTCATCTCTTAATTACCCAGCCTGTTGATTTTTAACTTTCAGTATCTGATAATTCTATCCAACAGTTTTTTGTAGCATTCATACGAAGACAGTTTCAAATTTTAAATTCTCAAAATACATTTTCTTAAAAGATTTCTGTGGCAACATGTTTAAGACAGTCATATAATAGCTAATTTATTCTAAGTATAGCAACAGACATGCTGTAAACACTCAAAGGAAACTTTTACAGTACTCCATTTGTGGCAATTGTTGACTTTGTGACAATGCCAGCAGAGGAAAAAGAAACATTACATTTCTTTTTAGGAAACAAAATTACAAGTGTTGGATTTGTGTATGCATAGACACAGTACCACGCATGCACACTTTTAAAAGATATTTTATTACATGCTCTTTCAAAGCATGCTTAGTATAATCTGTAGTGTATGTATGTATCTACCTAGTAAGTTCTTTTCATACTGTTCAGGCCAAACTGCTTAGTCAGTATATTTTCAGTAACATAGTGAAAAAAAGAAAGAAATTAATTTCTTAGTGTCTGTACAGAACATACTGATATTATATTGGGTTTTTTTATTCTGTTGTTTTGGAGGTTTTTGTTGGTTTTTTTATGTAAGTCAAAATTTAAACAGTCTTTGAAGTACTTCGGATATTTTCTAGTGAAAAAAAGGCTTGGATTACTGTCAGAAGTTCATAACAGGTACATGTCATACTAATATTGCAAGTGTTATTTTTAAAACATTCTACCGACGTTGAAAGCACACGGAATCTGCATAATCCGTGCACAGCTAATTAGAAATGAGTCATATAAATGATACACACTGATTTTGCAACATATTGCCAGATGGTTTGCTGTCATATCTAGAAGTAGTAACTTTGCTTTTCTCCATTCTCCTCCTCCCTGATTTTCATTTATATCCACTTTCATTTCTCTACTTAAAAAATAACATTTAGTTCCTTCAATTTTATATACATGAATCAATCAGAACGCACTGATTTATTCTTTTTAAATCCAGACTGCCTCTGTGTTTTGCCACTGTTTTTCTTTTATGAGTGCATTTATTTTATTAATTGCACTTAGGCATCAGAGATCTTATACAATATAACTCTATATTTACTTAAAAACTGTTCAACTTGTCACCTACATCAAATCTGTTTTGCGCCATAATCCTATTGTCTGATTTTCTTATTCAAAACACTTCTTATGTCTATGTAACAGGAAAAAAGAAAGGTTATGAGGGAATTATAAACACCTAATCACTCAAGTTAAATATTTGAGATACATGAACACTTAAGGTTTTGTATTATTTGAATGTTCCTGAACTCCATGATTTTGTATCTTAAAGCATTTATCGCACTACCATTTATGGTACCTTACTGTACTAAGTTTGTTAAATACAAAGTAAATAGAATCTGTTTTTTTCCTAAAAATCTTCACATTTTCCAGTAACACAATCCAGCTGTTTAAGTAGAAGGATGAAAACATCTGTACATCTAAGTGAATAGAACTAAAAAGTCTGAAATAACCTTGCCACTGCAATTTTAACTTACCTTCTTCACCTTTGCATTACTTGGTTTCAGTCTTAGTTTTATATTGTTCTACAGCCAAAGAACAACAGACAGTAATGGTAGTTTCCCAGAAATCAAAGCACAGATCTATTAATAGCTGTCAAAATTAAAAAAAAAACCACAACAAAACAAACAAAAAAACCCACAGCCAAAACACAACACCAAACAAACACTCAGAGACAAAGGGCATCCTTGTATTCAGATTAAAAAGTTACTTTGGGGTTGAGTCTTATTCCGAGTGTCAGGAAGATAAAGCATCATCCCCTTGGTTACTCTGGGATTTGGATCCATGCTATGCTGTGTGTTAAAGTACGCTGATACACGGCCAGAGCCGTGAAGAGTCACATTAGAATTTGCCAAGTGCTGCAGCTTTTATCAGGAAGCATGCAAAAATCCATCAAATGAAGTTTATTTCCCTTACCCACGAGGCTCTGCATCTTCTTTAAAGTGGATGTTCCCCACAGGAGGGATGCTCTGAACAGTACAGCTCAGATGTCAAACCTTTAGGAAGCAGTGCCCATCAGTTGCTACGCTTTAGGCTGCTTACGCTACAGCCTTGGCGACATATCCTCTTCATTCTTCGTTTCTTTGTCCAGGATAAGTACATGGATTGAGGTATTAACAAAGATAATACTGAAGAACATTATCATTAACACTTCCTATGCAGAAGAGATAAAAAAAAGTCAAAAATACTCAGCTATTTTACAAGTATAAAATGGTTGCTTCATATAGCTGAATAAACATTTGGCATTTTGTACTATTTATTTTATTGCTATCCTCTTTTCCACTTGATCTACAAAATGTTTGTATACATGAAAATAAACGTCATACAGTGGTAATAGTGGTATGAAAATCAGAGTAAAGAAAGAGCTGCAGTACAGCACTGTACAGCAAAGGTGAGAGGACTGGAGCTAGTGAATGAATTCATATTCTCAGAGAACCATGACTTGATAGGAACATCAGTCTTTCTTTGGAATAAGCAATGATCACAAATACTCTTTACCCTCAAAAATGTAGCCTGGAACCCAAGAACAAATGAACCCTAATCTCATTAGGGTTGCATTAAAGGCTGCCTCAGATGATGAGAGACAGAAATGCTGCAGCAGCTTAGACGCACCAGCATGTCCATCACGCGCTACCATAAAAGCCAACTGCTCATGGTTACGGAATGCCAGATGCTGTAAAGTTGGCACGGGCAACCTCCAAAGAAGTTGGAACAACGGCATGGGCTGGAATGCAGCTCAGCCCACAAATGGAAAGCAAGAACATAATGAAGTCCCCAGAGAAATGACACAGAGACCTGTTTACTTGTAATGCTACATTTAGATGCTGTCTGCCAATACCAGGATAGGCTTTCTTGGTTTCCGTTTTACATAAAGTATGAAGTAAAAAAAAGAATGCTGCCTCTACTGTCCCAGCAGAACTCCTGTACATCTTTGTTTGAGCCCCTGGCAACACAGCAGAAATCCTTAGTACTCAGTGTATTCCTGTTACATTCTGTGGTGCCTGGCCTTCCACAGGGACATAAGCCAGTTCTCTTTAGTCCACTTAGATCATGTTTTATAATGGTAGTATTCCCTATATAGACATTAGTGTTATTCTACCTCTACACCCCATGACAGTTTACCAACATCAGGACTGGTTTAACAGATGACATAAGAAACCAAATTTGATATGGGAACATGAGTTAAGACTCTTATTAATGCTCGCATAGAGGCCACAATATAGAACATTCAGTACCAAATATGAAAATAACTTTTTAATGGCCTGACCAGCTACCATTTTAAAGCATTGCTTGCACTGATGAAGGCCAGATTGCTCTTTTCTCCAAGTCTGGGTATGCACGTTTGAAGAAGCCCTTAACTGTCACAGACTATAAGAGCACATGCATAGCTGAATTCTCTACCCATGCTGAAGAATGAAGGAAAAAACACAACAGATACTCTTTTAACATCAAACTCCCTCCATTTTCACCACAAGCTACATACCTAAGTAGACAGAATATTTGAGTAGACTGAGTAACACTCAACTGTGCAAGGCACCCTTAAGAAGTTGAAAAAGACAGGTAAGTCATTAGATTATGGTAACAAGCTGCAATAATTGGTGAATCACAAAACCACAAAGGTTGAAATAGAGCATCCATGTGTAAGAATCCAATATCTCACTGAACACAGAGAAAGCAGAAACAGGAGAACCTTTCTCTTCCCTTCCCAGCAGCATTAAGATCTCAGACTACTTGACAGGTACCAAGGAGAACATTAACTTTTGCATCAGGCCAGTATGTCTGTCCACACAGCCATACAGTCAAGGCTGATGTGAACCAATGGGAAGGACAGCACACCAGTTATTCTCAGTTCCTAAACTGACAAGCTTTCCAACACAAGTAAACCACAGCAGAAGCTAGTTAGTGTTTCCCCACCTCCCCATACAAGCCAAGCATCCCCATGTAACTCTTCCCATCTCTAGTAGAGAAAGAAGCGACACCCAGAGTCTCCACATCACTAGAAGGAAGAACCAAGAGTTTTAAGGTTTCAGGTTTTTTCTTAGCCTTTTAAAAATAAAGTTTATCATCTTGTCTACACAGCCCCTAGTAAATCACAGTTTTAAAGATTCCAATCCTGCTGGCTCTTTCCAGAGCACCAGTCTACACAGATGGATGTGAGTCTTCTCACTGTCAGGCCTCGCCAGTGTGTAAACTGTAGCCAACCAATGTCATACCATTTCCTAATGGCTCTTTGACCTTGTATTTCTCGGCTTTCATCAGTGATGAAAAACAGGGGGTTCTTATTCATGTCAGAACAGTCAAACCTGTTCCTCCACAGAGCACTTCCTGGTGGCACATGAGCTGCATCTACAGCCACAAGGTTTCCAGCCTACATAATGCTGGTATCGTGTGGCGCTGGCTACGCTTTTGGAATAGCCCTCATCACTGTCCCACCTGCCCCAGGCCCAGCATTAGGGACCACTTCAAGCAAGCATCTTACCCCTTTTAGTTCCCTCAGCCATTCTTATCTCCCTCCTTCTCCCCAGCCCTCAACACCACTTACGGTTCCACAGTGGGATTTCACCTGAGATAGTCACTATCAATACGTGTCAAGTAAGAAAAGTTTTATTTCTACACTGGGATCCCAGTTCACTGAAGCCAGAGCTCAACCACTGCACCACACAACGCTGTACTGCACCATCAGACAGATGGTGCCAGCAGAGTAACTTCCAAATTCACTGCTGAGCTTAACATTTTTCTCCCTTTAAGAGACCAGCTGCAAATCTGGGCAAACAGTCAAGCTTTTCTTGTTTCTATTCAGGGATAAACAATTTACAGCAAAGGAGAAAAAGCAAAAGGAATATTTGGTATCTACTTCTGTCATCTACAGTGACACTTAAACTAGCGGGTATGCTGTATGTTCATTGTTTGTCGCAACAGGATTTTCTAAACACTCCGGAAAATACTAGGCACCCAGCTTCTTGTCGGACAGGGTGATGGCTGATGTACAGATGAACTGGTAATAAAGGGACTGGATTTTCACCTTCAAGCTCTAGTAAAGTATTATACAGGATACAAGGACTTTGGACACTCATGAAGTCAGTAGAAATATTCTGGGCATTTCTGTATTACCCAAGATAAAGCAGGATATTTAAGCACCTAAATACTTTGAAGAGGTCCACCTCCTCATTTAAAATTGGAAGTGCATTATCAGGAATATTTACCATGTCAAGTAGGGACACGAAATCTCAGCAACACGCACATATGCCTTAGTGTTTGGCCAACCTGTCAGCTTATTCCAAAGATATGCTGCATCCTCAGTTAGTCACACAACAGTCTCAGTGGATTTTTCAGTTACATAGCTCTTCTAAAACAGGAAAGCATTACTTTAGGGGACCAATTTGTCCTCATATACACTCAGGAGGAGGTCAAGATCCACAGAGCTGGATGTTACCAAACTCTGAAATGAAGCTTTAGCAGACATAGTATGCTACAGCACAGTATGTAGAAAGTGAGTACGGGCAAAATACTGACATTTTGCCTCTTCCACACAGGGACACTCAGGACCCTGAATGCTACCAGCTCTCCTTGTCTTCGTAACAGCCAGGACCAGAAGGGCTGCTTTTAGCAGATGTACCTTTCACAAGCAGAATCAAGCCCCGCGGACCTGCCATGTCTCCATCTGGAATACAGGATGTGGTCCTGACCAAACAGCTCCAGCTGGACAGCTAGGAGGCAGGAGATTTACATTATATTGGATTGTGGCACTGGATAGGGATAAAAGTCTTCTTAAGGAGAGCAAGTGATCTGTAACATGAATATATTTAACCTGTGCTGTTACTTTTTGCTAGCCCTATGAGCACCCCAACGGCACAGTGCAGAAGAAACCTGTGACAGTGAGGTTTCCCAGGGTGTTAGAATAACAGTGTGGTCACGTATAGCTACATATTTTCCATCCGCCCACACATATAGCGCCAGCAAGATACAACGTCCTCGAAGGGCAGAGCGCGGTACCACGCTGGCATAGCAGAACACCGCAGCGCTGCTCCTCACACCGCTCTGGCCACCGTCCCCTCTCCGTGGCTGGCGAGCCCTGCGGCTTCCCGGCCGCCCGACCCAGGCGGCCATGGCGGGACCCCCTCCCTGCCACCACCCCGGCTACACCCAGGCTCGTTCCTCGCCGCCGCCGGCAAAGCACACGCCACAGGCGCCAATGGCAGCACTTTAACAAGCCCACACAGTGTGTCCGGGTGTCCCAACCCGCTTTTTCGTGAGAGACCAACAGCAGAGCCCTCCGTTCCGCCCCCGCTCCCCAACAGCCCGCGCCGACCGGCCCCGCGACCGCTCCGGGGCAGCCTCCGCCCGGGGAAAAACCCCACCGCCCCTCGGCAGCGCCAACCCACAGAGCAGAGGGAAAGCGGCGAACAGCAGCGCTAGGAGAGGAACGCGAGGGGCCCAAGGGATAGGAACAAACTCCGGAAGAGGACAAAGCTCCGGAGCTCGATCCCCACCACGCGGAGCAGCCGCTTAACGGCCACCACAGGACAGGCGCGACACTCCACCCACCCGCGCTTGCCCGCCCCCACCATCTTCCCCGCCTCGGCCCCGCCCCTTCCCGCCTGGCCCGGCCCCCGCCCCGCCGGCGCTGACACCGGCCGGGGGATCCCCGCCCCTGCGCGGAGCCGGCGGCGTCTGCGGTCGCCATGAGAACGGCTCGCGTCAGAGGGCTCGGGCGCCGCCGATTGGTGGGAATTGTTCGAGAACGCCGCCGAAGGCGGAAGCGGAAGCCGCACGTGGAGCCGGTGAGTGGTTGCCGCAGTTTCTGGAAACTTCGTCTCATTGTCATATTTAAAGCGGCGGCGCCGGCCCCGCTCCCCTCCCCTCCCGCCTGCGCACGGAGCAGTCGCGCGCGCTGTACCGGGGGCTCGGCGGCCGCAGCTGAGCCGGGGCAGGGCGGGGGCCTCCCCCTGGCGGCGGGGCCATGGCTGTGGTGGGCTTTGACCTGGGCTTCCAGAGCTGCTACATCGCGGTGGCGCGGGCTGGCGGCATCGAGACCGTCGCCAACGAGTTCAGCGACCGGTGCACGCCGTGAGTGAGGAGCGGGGGGGTGGAAAGCGGCGGAGTCCGCTCACGGGTGGTGCGGGGGGGAGCGGGCAGGGGCCGGTGAATGTCCCGCGGAGAGCCCCCGCGGGAAGGTGCTGGAAGTTTCCCGGGTGGCGGAGGGGGGGCGTGTCCGCGGTGTGGGGCCAGCGCGGCCCCCGGCGCTCGCCGCCTCCTCACGGACCCCCGAGAAGCTGGAGGGGGCCGATGGGGCGTGGGGGGGGCGCGGCTGAGGGGTGGTCACTGCCGGCCCCTGTGTCCGTCCGTTCCCCCGAGGTGGGCTGGAGCGTGTGCTGCGGGCACCGCCTGGGGTGGGGAGGCTTCTGGGCTAACGGGGCGGCAGGCAGGGGAAGCCGGCGGCTGGGAGGTGACTCCCTCTCGGCAGCGTGGTTTCGGTGGGACGCGAGGACCGCACAGGCACACTCGGCTCCTGCGCTCTTACAACGGCCCCACGGCAGTTTCCCTTCGGCCTGAGGTGTCAGGTACGGGAAGCAGGAGTTAGTTGTAAAATTAGGAACGACCAAACACACGCAGGTGGGGGGGGCTGTAGCCTGGATGTGAGCTCTTGGCTGTGATCGTTGCTTTTAGCAGTTTGGATAAACCATTGTGAAAAGTCCTGGATTCGAGCCAAGGCTGTGAGATAATGGATAAGGGCCTTTTTGTACTGTTCTACTTCAAGCTGGGAGAATGGGTCTTCGACAGAAGGACTCTGGTGTTCCATTTGCGATTGTAGAAAAACGTATCCACGGCAGTCCTCGGTCGAGTTTATTGTCAATACTGAGTTAATTAGCCTGTTGTTCTTTTCAGATCGGTGGTTTCATTTGGATCCAAAAACAGAGCTATTGGGGTTGCGGCTAAAAACCAGGTAGGTCGTTTCCTGGTATTTGTGTGTAGCAGTAAATTGGCCAGTGCAACCTGTTAAGGTACCGGTGGCTGTAAAGAGAGTTGGCTCGCTGTAGTTCAAATCAAACAATTTCCCTTGTCAAGCCTTTTACTTTTAGAAATGCTGCACTGTGCTGCCGTGCTTCCTCCAGAGAAATGCAGGATGTTTTTACTGTCAATGCTCTCTCTTTCATTAATGGCAATATTTTCCAGTTGAACATGTTCCTTTTTTGCCAAATTAAGGTCATCGGATTTCTTTTCCTAGTGGTTGTGTGTATGTTTTTCCTTGCACTTGAAAGGAAATGTTTTAAATGCTCTGTGTAGTTTCACATTAGATGCAAAGGAAGAGTTGTGGCTCAGATTCCTAAAGCTATTTGGGTACTTCACTACGCTTGTTTTCACTGAAAGGTAAATGCCTGTGTTTTTGAAGATTCAAGTCCTTAGTTTTGTGGGTTTGTATTGTTTTTAATTGAGGTATGCTGAAAGATTTTTTTTTCTTTAAAGTAGTATTTTCGATTTAGAAGGAGAGCTTAACTCTGAGAAATCTTAGAATAACTCAATGTAATGGTTAAATAAATCCTTAGATATCGTATTGTAGATTGTTACATAACTGCTGCTGGTGGAGACCAAGCTTGTAGCCTCCGCTGGCCTGTGCAGATTTCATGTAGTAAAAGGACTGCAGTGGGTTTCCATGGAGAGAGCACTGAAGGAGATTTTTTTTTCTCCACTATAATAACTTCTCTTTTAATTTAGAACAACCAAGAAAGTACGGATAGGTTACATGTTCACAAGCAAACATACAGTTTCAATTACAGGTTAACATTTGGAGTAATAAACATGTACATTTTTTTTCCTTAAATTGCTTTATTTGGCTGCCCTCACTGTTTCAAGTCAGAAATTAGTATGATTCCTCAGTGTGCAGAGGTGTTACTCAAAATAGCAAGTGATCTGAATCCTGTGTATTCGTGAGTGTGTTTCAGTATTGTTAGATTATTCCAGTAAATACTGTTGAAAGTGTGAAATAAGCTGAAAGTATATCATCTCTCAAATTGCATTTAAAAGCATGTATTTGCAGTGATGAACACCTGTCACTTCAGCTGCCCTAAGACTAATCTTTGTGATATGTTACTATATGGAGTGTTTCATGCTTGATTGTCCTAGTAGTAGAAACTAGATATTTTTGCAAGAAGAACGTAATATTTATAAGGACAAAAGATCCTCAAGCTTTGATTTTTCTTGCATGAAGTGGTCCAGGTAGCTACCACCTGAGATGTAAATTGTATTACTTTTGTAAATGTAGAAGTTTCTTGACGTGGACGACTGTGAAGTTATATTTTCAGTGCCCTAGGGTGCAGTAACTTCTTAAATCATGGAGTAAAATGATCATTTTAGCTTGAATGAACACCACAAAAAAAACCCAGAAAAACAAACCAAATAAAAAAAGGTCTACAAAATAAAAGAAGAAAAATCTGTAATTTTTTGACTGGAGACTTCAACAGTGTGATTGTGTGTGAGAGAGCTCGTAGTACGTAGAGGTGTTCTCAAATACTTGAGAAGCTGCTCTTGTAGCAAATTTTCAGAGAATTTGTTTCCTTTTGGTAAGTCTGGTAGCACTGGAGATGAGAACAGTATGTTAATTAATAGACCCTAATTCTCAGCTTTCTGAATTGTGACTAAGCGAGAAGATACTAAAACATAATACAGACCTAATGTCATACAATTACTCTAAAAATATCTCAGGATTGTTCTCTTAGAATATGCTCTGAGGTTAAATTCTAAATTAGGTTATAAAAGCTACCAGAGTGTTTGTGCTTCTCTGCCCACTGCATGGTAATAATTTTTGCTTCTGTATTCTTCAGCAATACAGCTGTGAATTACATAGCATTCAAATCCTCTGAAGTTGTGGCTGTACAAATAAATGAAACCGTGCTGGGAAACAGTCTTGGACATGGGAACCTGAATACTCTATTGCATTAAAGTACTGGAGTAGTTCCTGGCATGACTTCTGGCCTGTACTAAATCATGCTTTTACTAGTAATTTTTGAGCACTGTTTGGTTGGTGTGGGGCTTTTTAGGATATCGGATAGTGATAGGACTAGAGGGGAATGGATTAAAGCTAGAGATGGATCGGTTTAGACTGGACGTTAGGAAGAAGTTCTTCACCATGAGGGTGGTGAGACACCGGCACAGGTTGCCCACAGAGGTGCTGGAAGCCCCATCCCTGGAAGTTTTTAAGGCCAGGCTGGATGGGGCTCTGGGCAGCCTGATCTAGTGGGAGATGTCCCTGCCCATGGCGGGGGGATTAAAACTAAATGATCTTTAAGGTCCCTTCCAACCCTGACAATTCTGTGATTCCCAGTAGGGTTTTTGTGTGTGATATCTTCCTCTGATACACACACACACACACACACAACTCTGAAAGTTACTTTTTAATAGTATAGGTATGGCCTGCTTCTTTGTTAGGGGGCTTTTCTGTTGAAGAAATGTCATAGTTGTGAAGTTTTCTAATATAAGACGTAGATCAAATTCTTCAGTTCCTTGATGGAAAATTTTACATGCAGTAAGAAGCTGATGCTTTCCTTTGAGGATAGTGAATGCTTGTCGTCTTTGTTATGCTCCTCACTTGAGTTATCATGCAGTCTCCTGTTGAAAGCTATCCTGGAGAGAACAACGCTCTTTTATAATTTCTCTCCTATAGCATGGGATTCATTGTACTCTGAGATACACAGAGTATCTCTTTCAGGGTGGTCTAGTTGTTTAATTTCTGTTCTGCACTACATTCATGATAGAGTGCTTCTCTAGGTCAGTTGATTCTGTGGGGGGCTTGCATTGTAGTTTAGCATATCCTTTGATCTGCTATTACCAAAAAAAGTTGCACATTTCTTGCTGTTGTCTGTGCACTGTATCCTCCTTTGGATTGAAATGTGGTAACTGAAAATAGTTGTTTGCACTTAATGTAATGGAGTTTAAGGTGAAGAGCTGGAGGTGAAATGACTGGATTGGAGTGCCAGTGCACAAGCGTTGCAAATACTTGTGAAGCTGGCTCCTGCCTTTAATTGTTTGATTCAGTCTAAATTAAGTGACTAAAGTAGTAGGCACTAGAAATCCTTTTAGTGCTCACCTAATTGCTTCAAGGTTTTAGAGATACTTGTATAATCCTTCTAATTCTTAATAGATAGTGGTCTATAAGTATCTATGTCCCTGACTCATCTAATCATCTGTAGTAATGAGCTGATATAAAGTACCAGATAGTAATTACAGGTGTTACAGAAACAGATGTGACGAGTGAGCAGTTGTCTTTAAGCTTAAAACTTGACTGATGCCTGAGGGCATACAGAACAGCACTGAACATTGCAGATGGACTAAGAGTGGATTTTTAAATATTCTGTATTGTTTTTACAGCAAATCACTCATGCCCACAACACAGTATCTAACTTCAAGAGATTCCATGGCCGTGCATTTAATGATCCTTTTGTTCAGAAGGAGAAAGAAAAGTTGAGCTATGACTTGGTTCCTATGAAGAATGGTGGAGTTGGCGTAAAGGTAAGTTTGCAGTGTATCTTTTTGGGTTTAGATTTAGACGCCTACATTTCAGCACCTAGTCATGAAAATATGTGTTTCATTTAATTATTCTGAAGGTTTTCTGTAACATTTCTGTTAAAGAAGAGCTCTTGTATGAATAAGCAGTTTCATCTTTAAATAGTGGATGTTAATTATCAAATTAAAGTTCATTTGTGAGTAATTGCGGAAATCAGAGCTTCCCTGTTGGCAAATTGCACATGCAGCTCAAACATCCTGGCAGAACAAACTGCTAAGATAATTACGAGGTCATGTCGTTTTCTTCAAAGTGTTAACATTTCTGTCACTCTTGTGCGAAATGGGTTGCAACAGTATAATTATGTAGTTAGTAATTCCTTATGAAGTAGTAGGAACTCTTCTTTAGAGCGACATGTTTGTCTTCAGTGGACTGCCTGGTATCAGTTACTTAAAACAGATGTTCAAAACCTGTTTGTACCGCAAGTTTGACTCTTGCTTACATTTCAAGGTGTTTGCTGATACAATGTAAGTTTTTCCTAGAATATGTGGAGTTAATACTATTGTTTTCGTTTGCAGAAGTATAGAAAAAATTGATAATGAAACCTTGTTGGCATAACAGACAATGATGCTTTGGTAATTTAAGACCCCAGTTTAGGGCTGTGCATTTAGTTTGCTGCTTAGCTCCATACCTTGAGCTGGTGCCTCGAAAATTCAGTATAGGTCAGGCCTAGGTAATGAATAGATTATGAAAGAGAGTATACATTAGAAAGGATTCTGACTGAAATAGTAGTCAAGCTTTACGAAAGAGGAGATGCTTTTTCTTACGCTGTTTGTGACTTGTGAGGTTAATGGAAAATGAAAGTTTTCTGTTAGTTGCAATGTATGTTGTAGTAGTAGTAGTCTTTCCCTTTCAGGAAATTAGTATTGGGGGAACAGTGCTATTTATTCTTTGATCTTGGACTATTTGGAGAACAATTTAGTGGTTTTTTTTTTATTTGGCTGTGCTTAAAAAGTTTTAAGAAATGATTCAGTAACATTAGTAAGACTGGGATGTTTAGAGAACAAATTTCTGCTAAAACGGAAATGCTTAATTAATCCCCAAATTGGACTGATGTGAATAAGCAGCAAGTGCTGTTTTCAAGAATCAGTGTAATACATTCCTTCATCATTGCCATTTATTCTATTAGACAGAAAAATAGAGCAACAAATAAACTTATTGCTCATCTTTGTCTTCAGATTTTTGTTGTTTTATGTCCATACATGAGCTGTTGTTGTACAGGTCTTTCTTTCAGAGATTCTTCATATGTTTGAGCATAATCATAAAAATGTTGGGGGAAAATAGCAAGTAATTGTGGACTTTTTTTTTGCACTTGACAGGAGCTTGAAAATTGATGGCTATTTTTACTTTTTTGGGGGTAATGCTGTTTGACCATGTAACCTCAGTGACTTGTGTCACTTTTAAAATAATTTCCTAGCATTTTCCTTTGTCTATGTAGCTGATATGGTTCTTCAGGTTTTAAGTCTGTGAAAATGGAATTACAGCTTCTGTAGACACTTAACTGGAAAATTAAATTGTAAAATGAAGATCTATAATGAAATAATTAAACATGACACGATTGATAGAGTATTAGTCAGCAATGTATCAAAAAAATTAAATCTAAGTAATTTTCCTCCAGTTGAAATAATGAAATTGGTTTACCTATTTCTTCTATCCAGGTCATGTACATGGATGAGGAGCATATCTTCAGTGTGGAACAGATTTCAGCGATGTTATTGACTAAATTAAAGGAGACTGCAGAGAGTAATCTGAAAAAGCCAGTAACAGACTGTGTTATTTCTGTAAGTAATTGTAGCGTGCAGGAACATTATGTCTTTTAACTTCAACCATTGAGGGCACTTTGTTACTATTCACGTAGAGTGAGAAAGAACACTGCATAAGCACCTACAAAGGGATTAATCCTAACTAGCTTTAAAGCTTTTGACTTAAAGAAATCCCAGGGCTGCTTTCATATTCCAGACCCTGACCCACTTGATGAACTCACGCTTTTAGAAATGTCTGAACTTTTTGACCCAGGAATATTTCTTGGATCCAGGTATATACACTTCTGCTACAGCTTGTTTCCATTAATAAGCCCACTAATTACATGTTAAAGACATCTTTGTTTATCAAAGTTTGCTGTCTGGCAGCTGAAAACCTTAGTTTCTGTCATGTTTGTGTTCATCCTCTCAGTAAGTTTATTTTTTTTATTTCCTTTTTATGACTGCAGAGAGTATGTCCTTAGATAAAGAGCAGCCATTCTGTTGCAAAGCCAGAATATAAAATAACATCTGCCTCTGTTCCCAATGACGCTTTGAACAAACCTGTCTCATGTTGCATTTAGGAATACTTAGTTCTGTTATTAGAGGAATTTACTCTCCACTTGATACCTGCAAAGTTAGTGTCTTCTGATGGTGTAGTTTCTGTCCTTGAGGACATCAGAGGTCACTGTCCAGTGCTGCTGCTAGAATTCTGTAGCAAATTTTCAATAGCATATTTCTTCAGGTTCTCTTACCACTCCGTACCCAAAGTAATTTTGGCCAAAACCAGTTTGTTATCCCTTATTTCTTTGCAGCTCTCACATCTGTAATGTACTTTTTTACCTCCCCTTCTTTACTTGCTTGGACAGTAGTACATCTACTAATTCTGATAAATGTTATTCCATGTCTCTGTTTTCATAATGCCCAGTTTCATATTTTGCACCAGTAATTAAGGTTTCTAGCATTTGTATACAAGTAACTGTTTCTTGCTAGCATGTACTCATGTAAACTAGCTGATGCTTATTTAATTCCATCTCAGCTTGATTGAATAGAATATTTGAATTCTTGATTCAGTACAGTAGTTGCATGCTAAAAGACTTGCAGCGAGCAAGTGTCTTCCTCAAAGAGGAGGAATAAATCCAATTTTTAAATGAATACTTTCAAATAAATAGCATGATGTCTCATTTTCTGGAAATAATTTCCCATTCTCACCTGCTTTTGTCAGGTTCCATCATTTTTCACAGATGCTGAAAGGAGGTCCCTTCTGGATGCAGCTCAGATCGTTGGATTAAATTGTCTTAGATTAATGAATGATATGACAGCAGGTAAGCGGGGTAAAATAGCAGTTTCTGCAAATGAAAGATGTAATAGAAGGGGCATTTAGTTACTCTAAGAAACAGGGCTGATCTGAAAAAACAGACATGATATAAACATTTTAAAAACCTGTTGCTCTTCTCTTTATTTACAGTCTTTCATTTTAATGTCTTCTGTGTGAAGGGGTAGAAGAGATGAAGCTTCAGTGATAGCTCTCTCCCCAAGTGCTTATTTAGGAGTCACCACATCTACCTGGACTACACATCTGTTTAGTTTGCTATCCATATTTCATTGACGAAAACTTCTGATGTGCAATTGTGGGATTTAGCCACCCTTAAAGGAAGTTCCACTTAGTAATTCTAAGGTTTTTGTCAGTATAATTGTGGTTTTAAAATGTGTGCGTGCGTGTGCGTAAGAGTTTATTTAGTCTTTCTTAAAGCAAGCATTCTTGCCCTGTCTTCCCAAATTTTTCTGTTTGCATTTGAGTATTTGTTCCCTGTCTTTAAATGGCATAATAACTAGCACTTGTTTCCTGGGGGAGGGGTTGGGAAGAAAACTACTGCCCACATTAGTTAGATCGCTAGGGAAAATTGTACTTTGGGAGAGGTTCCATGTGAATGTGTTTCGTGTATGCCCCTTGGATTCATGCTTTTGAAACTTATTTTTAACTATTTTTTTAAGGAGTAAAGCAGCCTTAAATATGCATTGATGGAGTGATGTCTCAAAATATTTTTCAAGAGTCGGTTTCAGATTAGTGTATTCTGTGATTCTATATTCATGGTACCATATAGGATTTCCAGTAAATAGAGTTGTTTCATCAGTATTGTGATCTTTATATTGAACACCATGTATTTACACCTAATGAAGAGCACATCTGACAGTATTATTGCAAAAACTATAGTTGCAAGTTTGTCATGTAGTTTTAGCTTAATTCTTTATTTATATAGCAAAGAGTGCTACAGAGAACATGGGGTAGTGTGAATTCTTGTGCTAAGTGTGGACCCTGCAGTAGGTACTTTGTCCCATGTGCCTGGATTCCTCTGAGTTACAGGGCTTGTACTTATCTAAGGTGACTGTAGAGAGAGGAGGAGGAAATACAAATATCCAAGCCTTTCTTTTTAACCTGCAATTTCCATTTTCAAAATGTTTATGGAGAAACTTTGTGTGCCTAAAGAAAAAAAAGGTTAGTAAAAAAGTGTTTTCCAATCTCAGCAGTCTAAAAAGGATATCTCTGCAACCCCTTTCTGTATTGCAGCAAGAGTAGTCCTTCACATTCGATTCAGAGATGACCTCTTGTGATGGGGTAATATAAGCCAACTAAAACCTTGCCAAAAGAGGTGTTGTCACTTCCGTTTTGTTTGTTTCGCAGAACACATCAGACCAATCTTTGGCCATGCAAGAACCTTGAGAGCTTTTCAGGACTTCTTAGCAAGGGTCTTTGGAAAGCTGCCCTTGGGATGAACAGTCCACAGAAAAGCAGTTTGCTCTTTCATCCCCTTAGCAGCACCAGCAGCCTTTTGTTACTGTGTAGCACATAACATTTCTAATTTTATTTTCTTTACCTTGCAAGGCTAGTAAGTACTACCCAAGTTTTTGAATATTTTAAATGTGAGAATCTTTCATTATATCTTTGGGGAAGGGGTACTGACATCGTGTATAGTAAGGCACAGAAAAATAGTTGTTACTTTTTTGAAAGGCAAATTCTACTGTGGTCTATCAAGTTTTGTTCACTTTTTTTTTTTAAGCTTGGAAAGAAGGGCAGTATGTTCAGTCTGCTCAAATATAAATGTTAGGTGAATGAACAGGCCAATACATAATTGCAGTCAAACCTAGATCTCAAAGTTAGATACATTTTGTGAAGTAGAGTTTCTGTTTTTAATTAACCACATCCTAATGATTGCTTGTGGGAGGGATCAATGAGTACAGGTATTGGATTTTTATAGACTCTAAAGAATTCACACAGATGAGAATGAGTGCACCGGCTGCAGGGGAACTTTGCTGGAAGAATCCATTAATCTCAAGTCTGATCAGTTCTCTGCCCTTGTTCCAGGTGGTCTGGAACTACTGTTTTTGATGTGAGAGAGGGAGTTGATGCCCCTTCTCCTAAAGTGAAAGAATGTCAGTGTGACTTACAAAACATTGCTCTTCAGAGCACGTATTCCCTACCACGTTCTCTAATGCTCTCACTCTTTTGCTTGATGATTCGCCTAGTGTCCTGGCTGTTATCCTCATCTTGCAATTTTTTTCGTCGTTCATAGGCGACTGTACGTTTTTACACATTTTATCTCGTGCCAAAATCTCAGCCCTTCCTACATAACCATGTAGCCAAGACTCCTTAGGGTTTTGTTTATCTTCAGTGGCTGCATCAGCCTCTTGCCTAGCTTTGACACTGCTGTCCGCTCAGAATGAATGCTGCTGCCAAACTGTGTTCTGTCCTTTGACTTCACCCTATGTTTGTGTGCCCCACTGCCTTCTGTTTTACACTTTAGATGCACTTCACAAACTGTCCCTGCCTGATACAGATCAAAGTAGAAAACCCCTGAACAGGGTTGTTGCTTCTTAGGTTTGCATGCTTAAACACTTAGAGAGCATATACATGACTGAGCAAGGACATTTTGCTTCTCGGATCCTACACTATATATTAACAGAATAAAGCTTCCACGCAGATAAGACCTTGCACAGGTGTATGTCTGGCTTTGTCTTGCTGCTCTTGATCCTGTAGGTTAATATTCACTGGGATGTGATGGCATGCAATTGGAGACTCACTAGAGATTGAGTTGGTAATATGTGACACTTGTTTTGCAGTGGCTCTGAATTATGGAATTTATAAACAAGACCTTCCAGCTCCTGAAGAGAAACCACGGATAGTTGTGTTTGTTGACATGGGACATTCTGCATTTCAAGTGTCGGCCTGTGCTTTCAACAAGAGTAAACTAAAGGTAGTAATATTAGAAGGGTTTATGAGATATTAGAATCCAATATAAAGATGGCTTATATTTAAAATTCTGAAATCATTTCATGCATGAGAAGTGACAACAGGTCAAAAGGTAAGGATTTTTATCAGTGTCCCCTGTTTCATCAGGATGCAATACACCAATGTAAGATATAGAGTATAACTGCTGTCCTTTAGTTTATCTAAGTGAATGTGTATGGATTAAAGTTGTGAATAGTTAGGATTCTCACCTAGTTACCTAGTCTTTCTTCCACTGCAAAAGTGGAATTGTGGATTGAAGTACTTAAGCTTGTGCAGTGGAAGATACGCTGACTTGTCCCCAACCATTTTTTGAAGCAAAGGCTGGCTTCAAAAGCAAGAAGACTTATTCTATCTGATTTTTACTACGTGTAAGATTACATAATTGTGTTCTTTCAAACCAGGTACTTGGCACAGCATTTGACCCTTTCCTAGGTGGAAGAAACTTTGATGGAAAGCTAGTAGATTACTTCTGTGCGGAAATAAAATCCAAGTACAAACTGGATCCAAAAGCAAAAGTTCGAGCTCTTCTTCGTCTGTATCAGGAATGTGAGAAGCTGAAGAAACTAATGAGTTCAAATAGCACAGACATTCCCCTAAATATTGAGTGTTTCATGAATGATACTGATGTATCTGGAAAAATGAACAGGTGAGTTCTGTACAAGAACGGTGGTTGATTTGCCTGTATTTCTTACGTGTTTCCTTTCCATTTTGAAAGAAACTTACTGTGCTAAAGTTAAGCACAAGTGTTTAATAACTGTGGCTTTTTTGTAGTGTTAGAATAACTAAGGCTGTGAAATGTATTGTTCAGCTACCTGAGCAGTGTTTCAGTGTAATAACACATGCAGAAGCGGCTTGGATTCCTTTTTGTGGAATGACACAATCTTAAAATCGTGGAATAATGTATACAAACCAGATCCACAGGGGTTGGCTGCATATTTGGGCCTCCTGCCTATTTTAGGTAACTTAGATCCCATACTGCTCTTAAGATAGCAACAATTGAATCTTTGTTCCATTTTTTTCTGTTCTTTCTGTACTTTGGATGTTGGCAGAGAAATGGAGGACACAAACGGTGCTTGTGTGGGGGATGACTTGGTTATGACCCGAGTGTGAATGAAGTCTGTGTGTGCATGTCTGTCTCTTGCATGCACTTGCAGGCACAACTTAATTTATAGTCACTGTTAGTCCCGTAACTATTGCCAATAGAGTGGCGGGTTTTTTCTTCTCTCCAGCATTTAGGCAACGATTTTTCATTGTGAAAGGAAGTACTGGTGGTTTTTGTGTTCTTATCTGCTGAACTCTGAGAGGCAAATATATAGCACCTGCCCAAACAATACCTGTGTCTTGGTTACCCTGTCACTTCAGCCTACTCACAGGGGCTTGTCTGTAAGTCTCTTTGTGGTGTAGTTAACAAACGCAGTGAACATCAATTTGGAAACAAGAATACCAGGAAATCTGAGTGGTGGGACAAGCATTCTTTGGTTAATTCCATTTCTTTCCTTAGGTCACAATTTGAAGAATTGTGTGCTGACCTGCTACAAAGGATAGAGATGCCTCTGATTTCGTTAATGGAACAAACACAACTGAAAGTGGAAGATGTAACTGCTGTAGAAATTGTGGGAGGAGCAACTCGCATCCCTGCTGTCAAAGAAAGGATTGCTAAGTTCTTCGGCAAGGAAATCAGTACAACACTGAATGCAGATGAAGCCATAGCTAGGGGCTGTGCTCTGCAGGTATAGTACTGGCAATGCGTGATAAACTTTAAAGTTATGTTTCTTGAAAGCACTTCTGTGAAGAATTAGCCAAGCAATTCTGAGAAATGGCAGAAAGGGTCCATTTCTCACGTATGTAAGGGAACATAAACGTCCACTGACTCCTTTTATGGGACTGTGCTGTTTAAAAAGTCCAGAGTACTCTCTTCTGTGGTGCAGTACTTTTACTGAAGTACTAATGCTGGGTGTATTTTGTAAGCAGTCCAGTCTTTTCAAAAGAACAGGTTCTAGGGATCTTTAATGAGAAAAATTTAAATTGCTGGCAAGCTGACAGAAGAGATATTTTTAATCAACAAAGTGTGTAAGAACTATCAGTGGAGGCCCCAAAGCACTGCATGTCTGCATTTTCTGGTATCCAGCTTTTTGTCAATGAGAAACAGACTTCTGTTTCCCTCCCTCCTGCATTTTTACAGTTTCAAACTAGTGAACTATATTTTACAAGCAATCCACTCATTCTGTCTTCTTCCTTTTGTCCTTTACTTATTCTCTTATTTTGCTCTTTCTTCTTTGACTTGCTACTTTATTCTGTCTCCCTAATTGCTTTCCATCACTAGCGATCCCTTGTCTCCAGGGCAAGAAGCAGGACCTGTAAGATAAACACCACTTCTTTTAGGACTAAGTAATGCATTACTTCCACATTTTACAGTCTGGATGTTTGTTTAGACTGTTACTTTTTCCACAAGCTGTGGTAAGAATAAGGCCAGAAGTCCTGTTAACCCGAAGAGTATAAAGACTTTCATATGACACTTCTGGTTTCTTATCATACTCAATTGAAATCAAGCAGTTTGCCTAGCTCTACTTTAGTAAAGTCAACACAGTTCTCTCTTTCTTGTGTAGAGCTGTTCAGCTGTCTTGGGGTGGGTGGAGTAGAACAGTTAACCAACTTTAATGCATGTGTGTTTTTTGTTTAGTGTGCAATTCTTTCTCCAGCTTTTAAAGTGAGAGAATTCTCTGTGACAGATGCTACACCATTCGCAATATCTCTGCTGTGGAACACAGAAGCGGAGGATACTGAAGGGTGAGTAGCTCACACTACGGTTTTTGAAGCTTTTTGGCCTCATAGTTCAAGAATATTGTTCTTGGTTGCATTTAAATTTGAATCTTGGCATTCTGGTGCAGAAAAGCCATAGGACACGTGTCAGAAATGGTTGACAGTGGAGAATGTGTAAATGCAGTCGTTGAAATTTTAACTGGTACTCTTCATATGTTAAAAACCAAAAAGATTTAAAATGTGAATAAATAACTACCAGCTGATACCTTGTCTTAAATTGCCCTTACCTGGTTGTCAAGTCTTGGAACACAAAATGAATTTCAGCTGCTGGATCCTGATCCCAGTTTGATTCAAGGTGTTCCTAACACCTGTCTGTGTTCTTAGTTTAGTAAGAACATGATACACTATGTAAATATTGTGAGATCCTATTCTCAACCAGACAAATAGCAGCAATGTAAACAAGGATTTAAATCTCAGGGTTTCATAAGAGAAATTTCTTGCAGTTGGAGTATCTTAAGACTAACTTCTCTACTATTAACTATATCATACCTGGGGGAAATGCAGTTACTGTCTAGCATGTGAAGAGGTCTGAGTTTAACTTTTGGGAAGTTTAGAATTCTAGATAGATCTGTTCATAACTTTCTCACATTCTTTCTTTTTAATTTTTAATTCAGCTTTTTTTTCCCCCTGTCTTCTGTGGAGTTGCAGAACCTAATTGTTCTGTCACAGGCCTCTGAGAGCGACCTGTGGCTTCACATTCTAGGTGAAGCTCTTATTTTTCTCATGTTTAGGTTATTAATTGAGATCCTTCCATAGTTACGAGCAAAACCTAGTTGGAAATTAGAATCAGACAGGCATAATATTGGACAGACCCTAGAGGAGGAACATAAAGTAAAGGTGGTAGTCTTTCTGTCTTATCAAGGAATGAATAATAATCTGGTGTCAGTGTTCTCAGCTGAGCCACAGAAAGTACTGAGTAAAGAATTAACAGGGCTATAATTAGCTTTTCAGAACTAACTGAGGAAGGGTACAAACTAAGATTTAAATGATGCTATTCCAAGCTCAGAATAACGTCTTTGCAGGAAACAAGTTTTGAAGGTCTGCTGATAGTCTGTCACTGGATTGCCCCCTACATCTAAACTTACTTGCTTGTAAGACTCAGAATTAGTGGAACAGGACAATTTCTTATTACAATACACAACAGTAAATATTTTTTTTCCTTACAGTTCAGTAGTGAAGTATCTTTCTTGGGATTGTGCAGAAGGATAAATGTGTTAAAACATGATGATGTTTCTTTTGAGTTCTGATCCTAGATCAAAGCATTTCAGCTCAAATATTCTGTTAAGAGTGATACTTTACTCTTAATTATAGGGTTCATGAGGTCTTCAGCAGAAATCATGCAGCACCTTTCTCCAAGGTTCTTACATTCTACAGGAAAAGTCCATTTGAGTTAGAAGCTTTTTATTCTGATCCTAATGGAGTGCCATATCCTGAGTCAAAAATTGGTAAGTAAATTTCCTGGAAAGGTGTTGTCTCACGTTGTTTGCTCTTAAATATGTTCTGTAACTGTGTTGTGTTACAGTATGGTTGTATGATGTATATATTTGAAGGTCTCAATTTCCAATTCTCCCATTCCATGGGTAGCTATTTGGATTTTTTTTTTTTTTTAGCTTCTAAAATTGCTTCAGTCCAATGAGGAAATGAGGGGAGACTAATAGCCAAATGCCCAGGACCAGAATGGGACTATCACTGCAAAAGATGATAACTTTTAAACTATTTTTCATCTTTTTTTGCTTATCACTATAGCAAGCTAGGAATACTTGAAACCTTTTTCTTGCATATAAAAAAACTTAAAGACATCTTGAATAACTAGTTGTTTTTCCTGTAATATCTGAGTTTGACATCGTGCTGAATGAGTTTTAATCAAGGTAGCCTGAAATAGTGGCAGCTACAGCACTACAATATTGATTTGAATTGTCTAGGTAATATTCATAAGCAGCTCTCCTATCCTTTTTGGCAAATTACAACACTGACAGTATTGACACTTATAAAGAGTTTACAGTGTGGTTAGAAAAAGATTGGGATGGTAAAAACAGGCCAATTAAATAATTGCTCCTGAGTTGTAAGTATGCAATTAAATGTTACATGCTTGTGTATAAAATTCAGATAAAGCTATTATTAGCTGTCAAATAATTGCTTGGGTTTGTTAGAAAGCTCAACTTTTTTTTTTCAGTGGTAGAAGAAATGACAAATCTTGGTTAAGTATTTGATCATACAGCTGTCCTGTTGGTTAACAATGCATTTAACATGACAATTCTGGTGATACTGTGTTAAAGATAAGCTTTATAAATGTTCTTAAAGCGGGTGGGAGAATATATAGGGCAAAAGCGTCTCCATTTGATTTACCAGTATTTCAGCCAATACCTAATGCACTACAGAGTTACCAAAAACTGTTATCCCGGCAGGAAGCACTGGATATTTTCTTTACTTTGAAGCAATTATGTGGTTGTTCCACTGGGTCACAAAGTTCAAATACCATACGTTTTAGAAATCAGCACAATATTTTGTAGTTACAAAACCAGCAGACTTCCTTCCATGCTAACTCTTGCCATAAAGACTGATAGTGGGATTTGTGTGTGTTCGATCTATATGGCTTTAACAAGTGAGAAGATGCTTAACTGCTGTTCTGCCAACTGATCATCAGACTGGTTTCAGCTCAGTTGCCAATTAACTCTTTGCTTAGAAGAGAATTGTTAAGTAGTCTTAATGGGCGAGTCAGTAGTTCTGATGAGATTACCAAAAGGGAGGACAGGTCAGCATTTACTTTACAAGGAAGGGGGGATTACGTTCTTTAGCGTGTAAAGTAAGCGGGTAAAAGCTTGTCTACCTGTAGTTTAGATCTTTTGATGAAGGAATGATGTGTTCAAGCATGTGTATATCCAGCCTGTGATGAAATTGGTGGACTTGTACTCTACAGCTATACAAGGATCATAATCTCCAGTTCACTCTCTTGGTGATACACATATAATCATGTAGCAGGCAGGAAAAATATCTCTGCTCTTAGTGTCAGTGAGATCTGATTCTTCCTTTACTGTTAAACCAGTTGTCTGTTTCTTAGTTTCACAATGCTGGTTTCAAGTATTACAGAAGTTACAAAATTATTACATTCTGCTCATGAGTAAAAAGATAATGTCAGACTTACATGAATGTTAGAAACTGAAAAGACTTCTAGAAATACTGTTTGTATGTTGGGCAATAATTTGTGTTAAAAAGGACATACCACTTAACATTGGCATTAGACTAAATTTTTGTATGGTTTTCTGCCGTGCCACTACAGTATCACAGATAGCACAAGTAAAGCTTTTACTTTTCTATATTTAGTCTGTATTGCTAGTGGCAGGAGAGCCTACCCTAGGTGATGAAAATAAACATTCTCCCTTTTGATTTGTAAGGTAAAGTTGGCTGAAAAGCAGCATGCTTTTTGGTGGATTTTTTGGTTGTATTCATTTCATTTTGGGCACCATGAGATTAGCACAGAGTCTTCATCAAACACTTAGAAAATGTGTCCATCATGAAAAAGGGAGGTGCTCTACTGGCTCTCTAATATTACCAGTTTAACTCCACTGTACAAGTGTTGATTCTTCTGGTTTTAGGTAGGTATGTTATCCAGAATGTGGCAGCCCAGAAGGATGGAGAGAAGTCCAAAGTCAAAGTGAAAGTCCGTGTCAATACTCACGGCATTTTCAGCGTGTCCACTGCGTCCATGGTAGAACCAGTTAAAAGTGAAGAGAGTGAGGATGCTGGTGTTGAAACTGAAGTGGAATCTCAAGACCAGAGGCCTGCTGAAAACTCACCTGATGTAAGTTGACCTTTTTTGCGTGCAGATGTCCTTACTAATGAAAGCGTGTTCTGCTGTTACATACTTTGGAAGAAAAATAACTTCTCTAAGGAAGCAAAATGAGGTTAATTTTGAGATGTGCGTAGCTGTTAGGACATATAATGTCTTTATAAGAACAAGAAAATTTGTGCTGTCTTGAAAGTTTGTGGATTTCAAAATCGATTTTTGGGCAGAGTGCCAAATAGCAGGTGGGTTGCTCAAGAGAGGGGTTGCCTACAGCTGCCGTAGTTACCAGACTGTTCACATATGGAAAACTTGGTTTGGATCATTAGTCCTCCATGCTCTGCGTTGAAAGGATTTGTGTGTTATCCTACTTTATTAGTAGAGTTTTTTTTAAACTTCGTAAAAGGGGAAACCTGGATTGTTTTCTACAGCCCTGAAGGGGAGGGGAACACTGGGGAATAATGCAGAATTGTTATAGTGTACTTGATATTTTAATAGTTTTCTGAGGGGGGGGGAAAGACGTAAAAGCAATGACTCAATAAATTAAAAGCCATTTTTGTAAGAGAAAGTGGTAGCATGTGCCCACATGCACATGAGTGTTATGCCTGGCACTGGCAGCATTTTCACAAAGTCCTTCTGAGCTTGCACCTAGTCTGCATCTCCGTTAGTGAAAGCGTGTGTGTTTCTGCGTGTGCACAGAATGCTTTGTAGGGCACTTTGTACAGTATGTGCGTCAGAAGTGAAGTGCCCTATAACTTCTATTAAATGCAAGTGCACATGCCTTCTACATCCTTTGTGCCTGGGCTTTCATTTCAGAAAAATATCCAGCAAGAGAACAGTGAGGCTGGAACACAGTCCCAGGTACAAACTGATGGTCAGCAAACGTCACAGTCTCCCCCTTCATCAGAACCTCCCTCTGAAGAAAACAAAATCCCAGATGTCAAGAAAGTGAGTGACCCTTTAACTCCATTGAAAATGTAATGGTCTATAATGGTGGCTTTTAAAATGGTAACATTTTCCAGGAAAAGTAAGGAACTTGGTGCTCAGAACCTTTTTCATTTTTATACCTTTTCTATTTTGAAAAATGTGTGTATCTCCTGATGATTTTCATACAGAGTTTGCAAAAGAATTCCTGCAAGAAGTCTCTCTCTGCCACTTCCATGTCTTTATGCAGTGTTGTACAGCTAATTTGTTTAGGTTGCAGATACTTCAGTTTTACAGCTGTTAGAGGCCAAGCTTCTTAGGTGTACTGAGAGAAGTTAGAATCAGAAAATGATGAGCCTCAGAGGAAATAATCTATGTGAAAGACATACACCTGCATGATATTGCTAGTAGTTTACTCTTTTCGTCTGTAGAAGATTAAAAAAAATGTTTTGGGTTAAAATCTTACTACTGCCAGCATCACTAGTAAAGTACTAAGCTACAGATGGGCACTTGAGAAAACCTGCAAATACACCATGTATCTGAGAAATGTCTTCCCTATATACAGCTCAGTTCTTACTGTACATGAAATAGACTGTAAAACTAGGGTAGGAGGTGGAATCTCTGAAGGGAGAGTGCCTCACAATTTTATTTTGAAAATTGTGGAAGGGCACAGAAAAGCCTCTGCATGTTCTTCCTGTGAATGTTTCTTTCATCATAGTGCTACTTCGTGAGAAAGAAGTCAGGAAAACAATTTTATTTTTCTTCTCTCCAACTCAGACAAATGAGAAGAAAGGTGATCAGCCCCCAGAAGCTAAAAAACCCAAGATAAAAGTGAAGAATGTGGAACTACCTATTGAAGCTAATTTGGTTTGGCAGTTAGGAAAAGATCTCCTCAATATGTATATTGAAACAGAGGTGAGTTAGTGTGGTTTAGACTGCTTTCTTGATGGCAGTTATTAACCATTCATCTGCGTTTTAAGGCAACCTCTGATCTTTTACTGTAACCCTCAAGTGTGAACTCAACTCACAGAGAGCTGATACACAGTCCAAGACTAACACGTCTGGCAAATGTTAATCAGAAAGATAGAAATGTTTATAGAATCATAGAATGGCTTGAGTTAGAAGGGACCTTAAAGATCATCTTGTTCCAGCCCCACTGCCGTGGGCAGGGACATCTCCCACTAGACCAGGTTGCTCAGAGCAAAGTCTCATCCAGCCTGGCCTTGAACACTTCCAGGGATGAGACATAACACAGCTTCTGGGCAACCTGTTCCTGTGTCTCACCACACTGAGAGTAAAGAACTATTTCCTAATGTCTAATCTTAATCTACCTTGCTCTAGTTTGAAACCATTGCCTCTTGTCCTATCACCACATGCCCTTAAAAATAGTCCCTCCCCAGCTTTCCTGCAGGCCCCCTTCAGGTGTTGAAAGGCTGCTATAAGGTCTCCCTGGAGCCTTCTTATCTTCGGGCTGAACACACCCAACTCCCTCAGCCTGTCCTTGTAGGGGAGGTGCTCCAGTCCTCTGATCATCTTTATGTTCCTCCTTTGGACTCTCTCCAGCAGATCCATGCCTTCCTTGTGTTTGGGGCTCCAGAGCTGGATGCATATGTGTAGAGGGACAGAATCACCTCCCTTGACCTGCTGGCCATGCATCTTTTGATGCAACCCAGGACATAGTTGACTTTTTGGGCTACCAGTGCATATTGGTGGCTCATACTCAGTTTTTCATCCACCAGCACCTGCAAGTACTTCTCTGCAGGGCTGGTCTCAATCCGCCTATTGTCCAGCCTATATTTATGCTTGGGATTGCCCTGACCCAGGTACAGGACCTGGGTCTTGTTGAACTTCATGAGCTTGGCCTGGGGTAACCTCTGCAGCCTGCCAAAGTCCCTCTGGGTGGTATCCCATCGCTCCAGCATGTCGACTGCACCACACAGCTTGCTGCCATCGGCAAACTTGCTGAGGGTGCACTCGATCCCGCTGTAGATGTCACCAACAAAGATGTTAAATAGCACTGGCCCCAGTACCAATCCCTGAGGGGCTCCAGTTGTTACAGGACATTTGGACATTGAGCCATTGATCAAAACTCTTTGAAAGTGACCATCCAGCCAATTCGTTGTCTACCAAGTGGCCCGTCAAATCCTTGTCTCCAATTTAGAGACCATGATGTCATGTGGGACAATGTCCAATGCTTTGCACAAGTCCAGGAAGAGGACGTTGGTTGCTCTTCCCGTATCCACCAATGCTGTAACAGTGTTGTAAAAAGCCACCAAATTTGTCAGGCGGGATTTGCCCTTGGTGAAGCCATATCAGAGCACTGATCCATGCAGTTACACCAGCTTCAACCTATCTGTGATGTTTTCTTCAGAAGTGCAACCCATTTCTTCAGGCAAGTCCACTGTGTAGCAGTGAAAATTCCAACAGTTATGTGAGCCAAGGCCCCTGGGAGATTGCGTTGTTTTACAGGAGCTGTGCTTTGTAGAATGCTGTTTGAATATAGGTATTTTTAATTAAAATATCTTCTGTGGTTATACAGGGAAAGATGATTATGCAAGATAAACTGGAGAAAGAAAGAAATGATGCAAAGAATGCAGTGGAGGAGTATGTGTATGAGTTCAGGGACAAGTTATCTGGACCATATGAAAAGTTTGTTTGTGAAAAGGTAGGTTATGGTTTCGGGAGCTTCTCTGAAAACACGAATACCAAAAATCTATTTTGTATTCCTTGGTAAAGCTTTCTCATTGCCACTCTGGAAATTGCTGAAAACTTAATAATTTGAATGATGGCTAGGGCTGATCCAGATTTAGGTTCGGGCTTAGCAAATGGTACGTAGCCCTGAAAATAAATTTTGTCACAAATGGAGTAAAGTTTTGTTTCCAAATGAAATTGGTGACTAGAAGGGTGTATGTGGCTGTATTCACAACCAAAAACATGAATTAAAGCTACACCCCAAGCATAGGCCTAATCAAGGATAAAAAGCTGCAAACTACTTGTGTTGTAGATGTGTATGGTTCTTGGTTCAGAAGCTGATGTGGTTTAAGTGACTTAATTAGGCAAAAACTGCAGTAGAAATATAATTTTTATGTAAGAGGTTACGAATTAATATGTGTGTTTACCAATGTCCTGCTACTGCTATACTAACACAGTTAACTGGTGGATGTTTTGGTGTTTGACATGTTGCATTCTATTGACACGTAGGACCTGCAGGGATTCTCTGCGCTCCTAACAGAGACGGAAGGCTGGCTGTATGAAGAGGGCGAGGATGAAGCCAAGCAGGTGTATGTAGACAAATTAGAGGATTTGAAGGTAAGTCTGTTAGTGTTCCCAAAACGCAAAATTTCCAAAATAGCACGTAAAACTGTGTCAATGAATATTAATGAATCACATAACGCATAAGGATTGCTTTTTCTAGAAATTAGGTACTCCAATTGAAATGCGCTATCAAGAAGCAGAAGAACGACCAAAGCTGTTAGAAGAATTGGGACACAGGCTCCAGTATTATGCTACAATAGCTGGGGAATTCAGGAATAAAGTAAGTGACCTCAAAGTACCTTTTTCACCACATAGTGTTTCACTGAGGCTCACCAGCTGGCAGAGGCTTCAAAGTCACTCTCAGATGAGCTGCAATTTACTGTTACAGGTCACAAATGTTAACACTGCAAATGTTTCCCAATACTCAGGAGTTCTCACAGTGTATCATATCTTCAGTTGCCTGATACCTCTGGATGTTTTCAGGCCAAAAAGGACCATATTCTTATAAAGAGTGAGGGTTAGACTGTGGTCTGATTCTTGACCTTTTAAAAGCTCATCTGACTTTTTTAGAAGTGTGTTCTTCTTCCAGTTCTTATGGGAACAAGAATTGTGCCACAGTGAGAAGCATTAATGTAAAAGCTACTCGGGATGAACTCGAACATCCAGCTTTCTTTTATGTGGGTGTTGGTGGTTTGTTTGGTGGGGTTTTTTGCCATTGGCATTTAAACATGACTTTCTTGATAAGCATGCCTGCCTTTGAAAGTTTATTCATTGGATTTCAACTTAATGAGTTCTAATAGGGCAGCTCACAATACCCAAGCTAATTCAGTGTGAGATTGAGACTTGCATCAGAAACAATTATATCCTCACAGCTACATATTGCAAAATTGTTGTTATTATTAAGTGAAACCATTCAATAGTATCACACAATGTTGAAATAACTATCATGACTGAAAATAGTGCATTTAAGACATGAATCTATATGGAATTCTTAACTAAAATCATAATTTGTGCTCCTGGATAGAACCTTCTGATGTCAGTTATTTGTGAAACTGTGGCATTGTAAGGAATGCTCCTGATACTGAACAACTCTGATCCTTTCCCTTTCTTTGTACAGCAGAATCTCACGGAACTACCTTGGGCCCATGTAAGGCCCTCTAGGAGGGAGAGGATGTAGGGTTGTTTTTTTTTATCATCCCAGTTAAGAATATAATATTTTATTGCATGACTATTTGTGAAGCCTGTATTTCCTCTGTGAACTAGGTTTCTTGTTCAGTTATCTGAACATTTATCTGTATTTCTTGTTATACCTTGCTGCTGCAGCTCTGTTTTTTTTGTTGCCAACTTCTGTTTATTTTGAAAATCAGTAAAGATTGTAAGTTGTAAATTGGGAAAGTCTTGTTGACATAACTTGATGAAAATAAACTTGACATTATTAACTAATACAGAACATCTGTGTTTTGGCAGGATGAGAAGTACATCCATATCGATGAGATGGAAATGATGAAAGTAGAGAAGTGTGTTAGTGAAGTAGTGGAGTGGATGAATAACGCTGTGAGTGCACAGGCTAAGAAGAGCTTAGATCAGGATCCAGCTGTGCGTTCAAGTGAAATTAAGGCAAAGCTACAAGTAAGTACCATAAGAAACTAATTTTAGAGGCTGGTGCTAAAGGTAGAATGATTATTTGTCCCTATCCTCTCCCCCAATTTCATCAAACTGCTACAGTGTTCTTAAAAAGTATGGCCAGAAGGAAATTTGATAGAAAGCAGAGGAGCTATACTATACTGTATACAGTTCTCTCTGGAGCTTATCGATATTTTATATCTTTCAGTCACCTTAAAAACTCGGGTTGTTTTTCAGTGTTACTGGTAGGCTCAAGAAAGTCGGGGGGGGAACAAACCCAAAAACCCATGAAACCCAAATTGTGGTTGAACTTTGCCAACTGAACATAAGAAAGCAGACCAGGTAACTTATTTCAGGGTACAATAAGTACTTGTCAGTTTGGACAAAGGAAAGAAATACAGAAGCAAATTTCAAGCAGTCTTTAATATATATTCTAGGTCTTTAAAATTCTGACCACTTCTTTTCCTTTTCTTTTAGGAGTTAAACAATGTCTGTGAGCCTGTTGTGACACAACCAAAACCAAAAGTTGACTCCCCTAAGGAGGAAAACCCATTAACTGAAAGGGGTGATTATAAAACTGAAGACGTAGGAGAAGATGACAAAAATTCTGAAATGCCTCAACAAAATGGTGAATGTCATCCAGGTGATCAAAACACCATTAACATGGACTTGGACTAAACCACTGCACCGAAACAAGTTATTTCATCCCATGACAGAAGATATTTTTGCTGTTGTACGTGATGGAGGGGGATGTGGGGAGCGGAATGCATTGTTTTGGGAACTATTTATATTTTTTTCTTAAGACTTGTGTGGGATATGTTGTGTTACAGGGGGAAGATTTGTCATAGTGTTGGTCTTGACTATCCTAAAAGGAAAATTGCCTTGGTAACTTTCAGATTCCTGTGGAATTGTGAGTTCATACTAAGCTTCTGTGCAGTATTTAACCATTTGCATCACTAAAGATGAAAAGAAGCCCTTACTCTGAAATATACTGCTCCTTCAAAAGGTTATAACTGAAGCCTTCGTAGGCATTTGTAGATGCCAAGGTAGTTTTCTTTCATCTGGACGTCTAATTGGGTATGTCAATAAAAACAGTGTTTGTCCCATTCATAAGGACTTTTCAGAAGAAATCCTTCTGTTGTAAGGTTTTTGATTGTTGCAGTCCAAAGCACTTACCAGATAATAAGATGGTGAAATGTGTTAGTAGCATGCAGAAACGCTTACGTTTCATCTATTGCTAAACAATACATTTTTTTCATGTGGGGTACATAAAACAAAGGAAATGCTAATTCTGTTAGTGTTATTGTGAAGCTTTTTAATGAGCTTTAAAATAAAGTTCATCTTACTGGTATCTTCTGACTTGTTGGGTTGCGCTGTTTTCAGTACCACTGGTCTAAGTGTTAAGTGTTTCCACAGTTTGTGGAAGGCTGTTGCTTTGTGTTCTTGTGCAGGAGAATCATTAAAAAAAAGACTTAGAACTCTCACAGTTAACACAGAACAGTTATACAGTGAATAGGAAGTAACTCAGCTCCTTAAGGAGTTCTGTCTGCCTCTCTTTTTGCCCCTGAAGGAACCTGGAAACTTCACAGATGTTAAGGCGTGAGACAAAATTGGTACCATCCCTATAGCTGTGGTTAGACCTTGGCTAAAGGTTTTAAAAATTAAGAATTCTTCTCAAGTAAATATCCGTAGTCTTTTGAAGAAGCTTATTTTTAGGTTCTTGGAGCACAGGAGGATGCTGAAGAGGGGATCGGGCACCTCCAATACCAAGGGAAGGATTTTGTTTCTTGGAAGCATATTCCAAAGGGTGTTATCTCTACTGATGCACTAGAGCATGGACCCCGTATATAAGCATGGTGACACCAGATGCAGGTCACTAAATGTGAAGTGTGCGTTGAGTGTTTCTGTGGGGTTCTTTGTTTGTTTTGTTTTTGAAGCGTGTAGCTCGAGCAGTATTTTTCTGCAGTAATAAAAAGAGGAAAGAGAAATGGTCCTGCTGAAACTACTGAAGAGGGAGTGCAGGTGAGAGGAGGAGCGTGTCTGAGGGCTAGCTAATCCTACTCATGGCAAGTGTTTTTCTTCTAGTTGGTGCTTTTAGCAGCACCCTAAGTCTTCTCAGAGACAGGAGCAATACTGCAGCAGCTTCCCCCAGGAGTGCCCAGTTTTCTGCACTGATTACAAGCAACATGATTATGGAAATGCACATCCCTGCTATTGGCTGTTTTGAGCTGCCTGTTCTTCACTTCTGCTGATTCATTAGACATTTGTGTACAGTAGGTAACACTAAGAATACTTTTGATTGTTCCCCATCTTTTTCCTAGAGCTAAAGAATAGATCAGACCTGCATCAAGGGTTAAGTTTTTGTAACAGACTACTGCTTGCTTAGATTATTGCTGAAACCAATTATAGCTCTAACACTATAGAAGAGATAAACTTACATTGCAAAATCAGTAGGATGCCATAGTAGGAAGTTTATCCTGATGAGAGGAAGGTATTGCAGAGACATTTTAAAGTAGAATTCTATCAGAAGATCTAGTCCTGGATCTACAAAAAGAGGCTTTACTGGCCCTGGAGTGATGGATTGTTGTGTGTTCAGTTACCTCTGTAGAAGATACTGCTCTAATTTTTCCATTAATGAAGCTTCGTAAAGCATCTGCATTGAGAACAGACAAATCTGGGTTTTGGTTGTTGGTGGGTTATTTAGATTTCTGAAACGTTGTCTCATAGCAACTACTGGTGTGGTGAGTGTTCCCTTTTGAATTAAGCAAATTATTTAAACTTTATAGTGCTTGTGCTTTAACTTGAAGGGAGGGAAAAATGCCAGTGATTCAACTTTTCCTCCTCTTCCGTCCCTCCAATTTAATGAATTCCTTGCTTTTTAATTTATCTGTTACCAGACATATTCAAAAATCACGCGTGTGTGTTTCAACTTTGATCTTGGCATCAATCAGAGGGAGAGGGTGAGGGTGTTCGAGATGGCAGTTTGGTTTTTTTTTTTGCTTAAACATACCTGAAGGATGCTTAGCAGTGCAAGGTGTAGATTGCCAACTCGTTTAATCTCGCTGGTATGGGGGTGTGGTGGCCTTACTGCGTTACTGACTAAATATTGCATGAATATTTTAATCTTTTTCTTCCCTCCAAAAGAAGAGAACTTGAATCATCTAAAACCAGTTTTTGAAATTCTTTTGATGGAGTATTTTGGGTTAAGGTGTTAGATTTACTTACAATGTGCTTCTCTGAGTTCCAAATTTTACTGAAGTCTTTGCAACTGTTTTGCTATTGTGGTGTTTCCAATAGAGAGAATTTCCGTCAGTATTCAATGTATTTTTATTTTTGGGATACGGTTTTGTCAAGCTGTGTTCTGCAATTCTTTTGATTCCACTTCTTTCAAAGATCCTAGAAAAGTATCTAATAAGTACAAACATTCATTTCTTACCCAGAAATCTGTGAAGTATACAAGGAGGTCAAATCCCCACTAAAAATGTTTAAGGATGTGAGTGGAAAGTGCTCAGAAAGCACTTAATTAGACTACCTTATTGAGTTTTTATTAACCTTAGTTATATGTATAAATATTCCTTAACTGACATTATCTTTTCAACATGATAGACTTGTGAATTAACTCTGTCTTTATTTTAAAGTACATAAGCTCAAAACACACATCAAATTGCTTGAAAATCAGTCTTTTTGTATTTCTGAATCTTAGATGATACAAAGTTACATAAAATATATGAGACTTAGCGGAACTGTTGTATTTTAATTTGCCATTATATTATTTTCAAAAGGTTTAATGGAACTAAAAGTTATCAAATCATACACAGTCTGAGAAATTCTATTTTAAAACCAGATTTTAAAGTTTTTTAAACCAGAAAGAACTTAGAATCACAAAGGCATAGGGATAAAATAAATAATAAAGGTAAAATTTTAAATTTACTCTTATCTGCTGTATAACCTCACATAAAAGTTTGATCTAGAATATTTTGATGGACTTAACGGTGCATAGACTAACTGCTATTAAAGTTCAAATTATGCATTTTAACACGATCAGGTATCTTGCCCCTTAGTGAAATGTTCTTTTAACTGTATTTGGAATGCTGAATATGCTTGCTGCATATCTAATGAGATTTTCAATTATCAGATGGTAGTCTAATACATCTCATGCTGAATTTCATCCTTTTGTTCCTTAGCCTGTTGTAGGAAATGCAAAGAAATGCCCAAAATGCACCAGCCTGTTCCCATCACTCGTTTCACTGCAGGAGGCAAAGTGCAGGTGCTGAGACCTTGCCCATTGCACAAAGATGAGCTCTTGCCTCCGCGCAAACCTCAGGCAGAGGCTTCCCCCGAGCTTTGGGTCTGAGTATTAGAATCATAAAATCATGGAATGGTTTGGGTTGGAAGGGACCTTAAAGATCATCTAGTTCCAAACCCCTGCCCTGGACAGGGACACTTTACACTAGACCAGAACATGCAGGTCAGAAGATTCTCCTCCCAGCACGAGGTGAATGAGCAGGCTTTGCAGGTCTATCAGAGAACCGAGGGGGGTTTCTGAGAGGCACCAGGATACTGTATTTTGTATCTCTCCGTGATTAAGACACAGCACAGCTCTTGGAAAATATTCCAAAAACATATACATGTTTACATAATCTTTTAAGTCAGATGTTATTTATTCCATGGACCTTGTTCAATCCCCCAAAATGTTACTGATATCAGTAGATGTTAATTCAGATACTTTGTTGGCTGACTTTCAAAAGTGGTGAAAGAGACAAAACTGCGTAGAAGAAATAAGATTTAAACATAGAATTTCCACAGGTGTTTTGTTTTTCTTGTTTTTTGTTAAGAAGGTGTAACAGACATGAGCTGGCCTCTAGTTCTGGTTGAAGGAAGTAAATTTTAAATTTAAATTTGTTTGACCATGTTCCTCCTCCTCAGAATGCAGGATGATGCATACTGGGAAATAGAAAAAGCCGAAGCGTGCTCCCTGTGGAATGAGGAAACCCCATCCTGTCGCTCAAATGTAGCCTGTAGTGATCTAAAATATGAACGAAGCCTAGAACGGAAGGTGCGGGACAGAGACGTATGGGTCTCAGCCTTAAATACAGTCCATGAATCTCATGCCACCGGGGCTCACCCACCCGTGGCTCCAGCAGCGGGGTCATTAGGAAAGGCCACGCTTGTTTCCTGAGGATATTCCCTGTGCATCTGCTCCGTGACCTTTGCGTGCTTGATCATTAGTGTTACTCACCCATATGTTCTCCAGCCAGACCCTAGAGGTGAGCCGCACCATTTATAGAGGAGGAAAGCAGGACTCTTATCTTCATCACAGAATCACAGAATTGTTGAGGCTGGAGAAGACCTCTGAAATCATCAAGTCCAGCCTATGTCCCAACACCATCACACTGGCTAGACCATGGCACTAAGTGCCACATCCAACCTCTCCTTAAACACCTCCAGAGACGATGACTCCACCACTTCCCTGGGCAGTGCATTCCAATGGCTGATGACCCTCTCCATGAGGAAGTGCTTCCTGAGATCCAACCTAAACCTCCCCTGATGCAGTTTCAGGCCATGCCCTCTCGTCCTGTCACTAGTTGCCCGGGAGAAGAGCCCCATCACCTCTGTATCAAAGCAGAAGGCAGAACAGCATGTAGATGCACACATGCCAACCAACAGCGTTGCGGACTTACACTGCCTGTTGTTTACTGGCAGCGATGACCAGTTGCTTTAAAGGTCAACTCCTGCTTCAGATCCGACTCCAGAGAATGGGGAGAGATCCCCCAAAGACAGATCTAGCTAGGATATTAGGCAGAATTTCTTTACTGAAAGGGTGATCAAGTGTTGGAATGAGTTGCCCAGGGCAATGATGGAGTCCTCTTCTCTAGAGGTGTTTAAGAGTCTGGGAGACATAGTGCTTAGGGATCTTCTTTAGTCAAGGACTTGTCACTATTAGGTTAGTGATTGGAGTCGATTATCTTAAAAGTCTTTTCTAATCTAGGACATTCTGTGAGATTCAGACAGGAAGTTGAGGGATTGGACCACAGAAGGGCCAGGGCACTGGTCTTCTCTGGCCAAGGAGCTCTCATGACGTGTGGTACCTGTGCTCAGTGCTAATGTTGCCATCCATCCTCTTATTTAGAGGAACTGGGGCTTCAGGGACCACCAGGCACATCCAAATGATGCTGAAATAGAACTAACACCATGAAATAGTGTGTCATGTACTTTGAGAAGTGATCACAGCTGACCACATGGAGGAGAGAGCTGGGGTTTCCTGTGCTGCCGAGGGGGATGGTAATTAATTAACCTAATCATGTTGCCACTGGAAAGCAGCTGGCTATAGGTCTATGTACTTTATGGATATTTCCACAGCCCAAACTGAGCTCCATGAGACTATGCTTATAATACAAGTGTGTTCATGTGTGCTTGACAATGATATGTATCTACAGCAAAATAATGAATAAATCTGTGATATCTCATATAATTCACAATAATGTGCAGATATAGGTCAGTAGAGAAGAGCATGTCACTGAATGACATTTCAGAGAGGCCACGCTTTGTGTAGGGCCAACCACAAAGCCTGACAAACAAAAACTGTGTGCCTTGATAATGCTGTTTCAATGCAACAAAATGTCAAAATAGTTTTCATGCAGAGCATGAAACAGACCCACGTGGGTAAGTAGCTCCCACTAAACTGCAAGGATGTGAGTGTCACGAGATGCTGCACCACAGTCCTTGCTGAAATTTTGCTCAGTCCTTACCTCCTACTGAATTCAAAGTAGGTTTGTCAGCATTTAGCTAATGGGCCATTAAATTGTTTTACTTGAAATGCTACACAGGGGCAAACTTAGCTGTGCTGAAAAAAAGTCACTGCAATACCAAGGACAGATTTATGAGAACGTGCAAGAGGAGAAAAGAGATTAACATTGGAGTAGAGAGATGATTTGATTTGTTTGGGTTGTTAGGGTTTTTTTTATGAAACCACAAATCACAGGCAAGAGTTTGTTCATTTAAATCCTTATTTTTTCTTATCATGTTTGCTCAGATGGACATATATACGTACAAACAGTTTATCTAGGTAGGAACAATCAATTTCACGTACATTGTGCTGACTCCCACTCTGGATTCCCAAGGCCAGAATCCTTGGTGCTGTCAGCATGGCGAGCCAGTTTGTGGGGAGCGACAGCTGAGCTGAGCTGTCAGCTCCCAACCGGACAGAAGGGATCAAAAAAACCCACAAATGGTCATGGCAAAAGGACTTCTTGGTAACGATGGAACGTGTCTGTTGGGAGAGGAATTAGAGTTAGAACCAATGATTCCACACTTTCCTCCACTGATCATCTTTGCCTACCAGGTGTTTGTTTTGGTTTGGCCTGGCTGGATTTTGGCGGTGGGGAGGGGAGCTGCAGGGTGGCTTCTGCAAGAAGCTGCTAGAAGCTCCCCGAGTTTGATAGAGCCAACACCAGACGGGTCCAAAGAGGGACCCGCGGCTGGCCAAGGCTGAGCCTATCAGTAAGGTGATAGCAGAGGAACGCCTCTGTGAAAACATATTTAAGAACGGGGAAAAGAACTGTGCCATAACAGCTGGCACAGAGATGGAGGAGTGAGAATCTGTGCAGACACCAAGGTCAGTGAAGAAGGAGGTGAAGGGGGCAGGATGAGCTGCAGGCATCGGAGCAGAGCGTCCCCCGGGTCTGTGGTGAGGACCATGGTGAAGTGGGTTGTCCCCCTGCAGCCCATGGGCGAGGTGCAAATGTCCACCGTGAGGATCACCACGTAGATGTCCACCGTACAGAGGACTCCACGCCATGTGGGTGGATGCCTGAAGGGGGCTGTAGCCCGTGGCAAGCCCGCATCAGAGCAAGTCGCTGCCAGAACCTGTAGCCCGTGGAAGAGAGGAATGCCCACACTGGAGCAGGTTGGCCGGTGGGACTTTTGGGACGCTGCGGGGGACTCACGCTGGAGCAGTTTCCCCTGAAGGACTGCGCCTCAGACTCACGAGGGGTGGGCTGCCCCTTGTGAGGTGTCTCCCGTTGGGCAGTTTGTGATGAATTGCCCTTCGTGGGACGACTCACGCGGAGAAGAGAGCGTGAAGCTTGTCTCCCGTGAGAGGGACCCCACAGTGGCCCTGGGGAAGAGTGAAGAGTCCTCCCCCGGAGTGAAGAAGCGGTGAAACCAACGTCGGATGAACTGACCGCAGCCCCCATTCCCTGTCCCCCTGCGCCGCTTGGGGGAGGAGGTGGAGCAACCGGGATTGATGGGAGGGATGGGAAGAAGGGAGGGATGGGGGGAAGGTGTTCTGTTTGTTAAGATCTGTTTGCTCTTTCTCACTATTCCTCTCTGATTAATTCTTTTAATAAAGGTACCTAATTTCCCCAAAATAGAGTCTGTTTTGCCCGGGACAGTAAATGAAAGTGATCTCCCTGTCCTTATCTCAAACCCTGAACCCTTGGAAATATTTTCTCCCCCTGTCTAGCAGTGAAGGGGGAGTGAGAGAGCAGCTGTGTGGGTACCTGGCTGCCAGCCAGGGTCAAACCACGACAGTGTTTACTTACCAGTGCTCTGTAACATGCCAGCTTTCTCATTTTTATTATTCATCTCAACCATTCTTTGGGTATTTGTCCTCTGACCAAGTGGCTACTGTCATTCAAAACATAAAGGGAGGGATCAATAAAATATCCTTATTTAATGAAAAAAAACACCAAAACATTTAAAAATATTAGAGCAGGTCTTGTAATCAGGGAAAATCAGAGCTTTCCCACCAGATAGATCCCCATGTCATGACAAGACCAGAGGTCGTGCAGATTTTACCCCACAGGAGAGGTGTGTTGGGCTGTCACCGGTTTAAGGGATTTGTTTCGAGATGCTGAAAAATCAACGAGCTGCATCTACATGCTCACAGATTAAAAGCAGAGGAAGAGGAAAAATAAGTTATTACTGCAAACTGAGAAAACTAAGTTTACTGCTTTCCAAAAACATGTAAGTGTAGCCTTTTTTAAAAAAAAAAAAATAAACATGGCATTGGACAGATCATTGAAAAAACCCACCCCGTAGAACACAGACCTGTGACACATGCTGGGAGGTGACATGCCGGTGTCAACTCCTGCCTTGAGACCCAGTGGAAATGAGAATCGCTTCTCCAAACCCCATCCCAGCCATGTGAGCCTGTAGAAACACCTCTTGAATATCGCTTGTGGTTGCAAATTGGAAAGCGAAAGAAACTAAAAAAAAGTGTATGTGCACTGCAAGCCTGTTTGAAAGAATTTATGGATTACTGAAATTGCAGAATTCAGAATTACTTTTCTGTAATGAATGATGTTAAATGAATAAAATACATCATGTCAACATAGCAAGATGTCCCTTTCACTGTGTTGAAATTATACTATCAAAGCTTTGCCTTTTTCTGAAGCAGTTGTAATGCATTGATACACATTTGTTAGAGCTGCCCCTTCACAGCCTCACAAGGCTGCTATCGGGACCAGCTATCACCGCTGATGCCTTTCAGTACAGTGAGTCAAAGAAAGACGGAAACATTTCACATTGGAAAATTTGAGTCTACTGAAATGCAAAGCAGGCTCTGCAACCAGCTGAGACAGTGAGAGTTGGTGGACGTTGGTGAGCCAAAAGGATATCTTCACGGCCATGAAGACAGAGAGAAGCAGAGAAAAGCCGTGAAAAAAAAATGTTCACACTTTTCTTTCATTCAACAGATTCTGCAGCTTGGTCAGACCATATGAATAAACCTGACCTTCCCTGAAGCTTGGTGGCACCTGCTTTCCACCTCCCATTTCGGTTCACAACCATGCACCCTCACCCTTCCCAAGTTCAGATTATTTCTGTCTCTGACTTCTTCCAGACCTTCTGAAAATGAGTGGAGGACTATGTGATGCCGAGACTGAATTAATAGCTTAACATGGAAATCTCATTTGCGTGAATTAAATCAAGACCAAGTATTTATCTGTTGTGCCATGCTGACCTGCCCTATGTTGTAACTTAGTGCTCTCATTAAATAATGTGTTTGAAGACTCAAGGTGAGTCCTTATTATGTCCTACTGCCAAAGGCTGAGGCTTCTGAACATGGTGTAGCTCATCCACCAAGTCCTGGACCAGGGAGAGGCTGGTTTGGCCACTGCGAGAAGAGGTTTGTCCTCCTTGGCCCCCAAGGAGGCCCCCCTGCTCAGGGCATGCAAAGGTCATCGCTACATAGGCTACCGGCAAAAAGAGCTGGCCAGAAAATGGGAAATACACTTCACTCATGATAAAGAAGTTTCTGAGGGTTTTTTTTTTTTCCACCAATTTTGAGTAAAACAAACTACTGTTTCTTTCAAAGACAAAACAAGCGGGAGGAGTATCCCAGAGTAGCCAGCAGCTAATTACAAACAAAAGGGTTTTTTTCCTATTCGGTCCCATTCCCAACATTGCCCAGTTTGTTGAAGCCATTTAGTTCCAACAAATAACCATTTTATGGTGATAATGAAAACTTCTTTTTGTGGGAATGTGGCTGCTGGTACCTCCCAGGGGCTCCAAAGGCAAGAGCAGACCCTTCAGGTCAGCAGAAATAACAAACATGATTCCTCTCCACATTTTAAGTCCAACCTTGGCCATTGCCACCATGATCTGCCTACCCAAAAAAAGGGAGCTGGACTCTTCTCCGATCACTGCAGATTTACCCATTTTTATTTTTTTTCCCAGTGAATGGTCCAAGATTGTGCTTTGAGGGGGCAGTAGAATCTTGTGGTGCTTCTGCAAAGATGTGCGGATATACCCAGATCTTTGGGTTGATTAGTCAAGGTGATGTCAGTGAAATTACTCAAAGTTCCTAAAGTCAGCCCATGGCCAAAAAACTGGGTGTTTCCCCAGTGGGGCAGAGGAAGCAGGATGGTTACTGGAACACCACGTCCCCCCCACGGGGGAAAAAGATCCTTAATTTGTGTATCTCATGCACAGTTTTGGTTTCAAGCCCAAACTGTTCTAGTGGTGACAAAGTGATTTTTGCTCCTTTTTTTATAAAGGAAAAAAACAAAAAAAAAACCCAATAGATCTGAACGCTGACTTCAGGTTTCCATTTAAAAATTTTCTTCTTATTTTTTGCCAATAGATCATCAATTTCAGATGCAATCTTTCTACTTAGAAAACACATGTTTAATCTTCTGTCCAACCCGACAGCCACAGTATACCTCGAGAGCATTCAGGACACTGCCCAGGATGTCTTTGATTTATCAACACACTTTTCCAAAATTAGAACGAGATGTAATATTTACACTTGGCTAGGTCAAATATTCAAACACGAGCAAATTTATCCACTGGTCTCCAAAAGGATGGAATGGTAATAATTTTCTGCTCCGGAATTACTATTCCTCTTGGAAACAGAACCTGTCATAGAGACACTTGGTCCTATGCTTAGTGCAACGGGCTCTGACTTGCATACAATGTTATATTGCAGATAGCTCCAGTGTGTTGCCCATAGTGTGGCAGAGCAACAGCACAGATGACTTATTTCTTTTTTAGCACCATGTGACTTGCACACACTCTGCAGGTGTGCAAACAAACAACCGACAGCCTGAGCCTGGTCAGGCTGGGCATCTCCATCTGCTTGCGCCACAGCTCTGCTTAGGGTAATTTCTTTTTCTTTCCAGAAAGTGTTTAGTTCAGAGGCATATGAGTCTGACTAATCCCTCAGAGATGTCTCAGAGGAGGAACTTCCCACAGAAAAGCACAGTTACTTGCAGCATAAACTCCCACCAATGCATCTGGTCCTGGGACAAGGATCACACAATGTCAGGAAAAACCTGACACATAGGTGCAGTCACAGATCTCATCACTCTTTCTGCGGGGGAAAAAAAAAAAAAGCCTGATATGCTTTCATTTATGTCCTTTAAATGTTTTCCAGTCTTCCAGGAATTTGCAAACTGCTTACCCCTCTTCAGATCATGCAGACAATGCCTGTGGTTGTTACTCCCTACCTTCAGGCATCGATCTCTGCCTCCTGCAGCCAGCTTATCACAGGACTCAAACACAGGGCTCCTTGCTGCAGGTACCAGCAATAATGCCTACAGAGATGTAACCAAAAAAAGAGAAACAGAACTTCCACTTCATTATAACAGGTGATGCTGTCTCTCCATGAGCATTGCTGAACTCAAATAACTGCTTCGATGTTTCAATTTCCCAACTTCAGTCGTCTTAAAAACCCAAACGAGCAAAAGAAAGGCAGTGTGGACTCTGAAAAGCAGCTCAAATTTTTCACTTAAATTCCCACCCCTTGTCACCGCCTTCATCATGCCTCATCTTTCTTTCCTGCTGAACAGCATGGAAAAGGCATTTCCTTAGCTCACCTTTACTGAGATCTCAGGTATTTCAACAATATTACAAGGGCCAGAGGGTGAGTTTGGATGGGCTTTGGTACTTAAAGTCCCTTTGAACAAACTTAGATCTGGGTGTCTAGAGATGGCACTTGAGCAGACACTGCCAAGTGGGCACACAGCTGCCCACGTCCAGGCTTCATCACCCTGCACACTGGTAGGAGTCACAGGAGAAGACAACCACCTTGTTTGCAGGACCTCCCCCGTGACTGTGCTCAGAGCACATCCCACTCTCTTCAAATGAGGGGTGGAGAGGGTGGTGTTGCCAGCCATGTTTTAACCCTATATTCAGTGATTAGCTACAGTGCCTCCTACAGAAGCTGCTCCCATATGTGTGGGAGATGCTCAGATGTTTCAGAGGAGGGCTGGAAGTCAAGTGGTCTCAGAGTGAGGGACTGAGCCCACCCTGTAGAGACATGAGAGCCCAGTGAGCGATGTGCCAAATCTCAGTACTGGTCTACCTTACTAGCAGTCCTCCAGGCTGGAAAGCGCCTGAGAGGTTACCCAGCACAGCTGCTGGGTCTTGCGACTGCTTGAGTCATTGACCCAAGGTTCTGGACACACACAGTGAGATGGGAGCAGGAGCAAGAGAGGGAGCGGCAAAAATAACAAAGTCACGTTCCTTGGGACAGCTGCTGAGAAGATGCGGCTGACACAAGGCTCTGGACCCCACGGGCACAGCCCCTGCTCTTCGCGATCCCAAGGGAGGGGGGGACCACTGGCCATGCTGTGCAAGCCCCAGGGAAGGCAGGGACACAAGGAGATGCTCTTACATCGGTGTCCTGATAAATCAGTGACACAGGGGAAAGAAAGACACGGGGTTTAAGCGGATCTGAAAACTGAGGTAAGGAGAATGAAGTTTTTAGCCCTTGCAAGCACCATGTTCCTTATCCGTCCCTGTTACAGCACTCCAGAGGTCTTTACTAAGCTGTGCTCTCATGGACCTTGCACCTGCCAGACCACAGGCTTTGGGAAGGAAACCACGATGCAAAACACCCTCCCTCACCCTTTCTATTCAGCTGCCCTTATTCTTACTTTTAGGTAGAAAAGAGCGAGTGTATCCACAGTAACAAAAAGGGGTTGTGTGGCAGGTACGTAGAGGCGAGTGGAGAGCTCAGCCCTGGTTGTCCTTGGCAAACAAAAGTACAAGAGCTCTGCTCCTTGGCAATGAGGAAAAAGGGAAAGAAGAAAAGCTCAGCCTGCCTGGGAAAGGGCTATGGGAAGTCAAACAAGAAATGCTCTGCTTTTTCTGGAGCTTGTCACTGAAAGAACCCGAGGTACAACTACAGAGAAAGCTTCAACTCTGGCATTTCCCAGTTCCTGAGTATTTGACTTCAGATCTGTAAACATCCCTCTAATGCCAGCAAAGTGTACGTGTTTATTTTGCACAGACTATGTATGAGTTACACCTTTAAAAATAGATAATTTCAGCAAATTTCCATAGACAGAATCACAGTATTGTATAAGTAGCTCCTGCAGATCTCAACAGCAGACATTTTAGCAAACATTTTAGAAAATTTAGAAAACATTCTAGAATCTTCTTTGGATATGTGAAGGTAAAAGAAGAGTGCTGTATGGCTTCTGAGCATGCCTGTGAATTAGCTGAAATCTAGACAAGAACAGCTTCATGTTGAGCAGTTTCCATGTGTGAGTTCCTTGTTATGTCAAGTCAAACATAGTGGGCCCAAATCTATTAACACGGGGGTTTTGGAAAGTGAAGTTGTGTGAGTTTTCTCAGGGGGGCTTAGCCAGCAATAGCAACCCTTCACTGGAAGGCAGGCGGATGTACTGCAAGCATTTACCTGAAGAAAGCAGCTTTTAGTCCTAGTTAGTGTTGCTCCCTGGCTTCCCCGTGTCCTGACTTTGCCTGCTGCCATCTCCTCTCGCTAAGCCAGCTGGGCTCCTGCCATCGCCTCTCTGAGCAGTACCCAGCAGGTTTGCAAGCAGGTTTGCAAAAGCCTTGGTAGCCTGCAGCAATGCAGCAGGACCCTGTGCAGACCGGAAAGCCGTGCTCATTGTGGGGGCACCTGTTCGGACAGAAATTGCTGTGGGATTGAAAATTTAGGGATGAGGAACAGCTTCAGCCAACTTCCCATTGAAAACAGTTTGCGTTTCTGCGAAGCATTTATTTACAGAAGTGATTTTTTTTCTTGGGGATTTGTATGAGCAAAGAGATTGCAGTATTAAGAGCAATGAGCTGCAGTGTTGTGCTCTTGGGTGCGATGGAGCCATGGTCCTGAGCTCACGGTCAGCAAAGACACCAGCAACTCACTTCCCACACCAGCAGCTGGGACACAAGGAGCTGGTGGTTGCTGCTTGCTCTTTGCACCCAGTTCTCTGTCCTCACAACCACAGCCTCTTGCCTGGTCAGGTCGGGGATCCACAGCCAAACTGCCCGGTCCACTCTGCCTGTCACAAGCAGGTCATACTTCTTACTCAACGTGAATGCTTTTACTCCCCTGTGAGATCTGAACAGCGTCTGGACTCTTCCAGCTCTCCTTGGAGGAGGTCCCATGGTCAGCTGCCCTCTTCTTCCCCTTCAGGCTTCCCCATGGCCCTGGAAAAACAAGGAAGCCTTCCTCAGCACAGCTGGGCAGCTGGGGGGGGTCCAAGCCCCTGCAGTACCAACCAGCTTTTGTGAATTCAGCATTCAGCATAGGATCCTGAGTCACTACATTTTCCTCTTTTTTTTAATTTTAGTTGTTAACTCCCCTCCATTTTATCATCTTGATGCACTCCTCTCATAGAATCATAGAATCATTTAGGTTGGAAAAGACCTTTAAGATCACCAACCATTAACCTAGCAATGCCAGGTCCACCACTCAAATGTGTCACTAAGCTCCTCATCTCATCATGACCAGGCTTCGCAAGTGAAGATATGGGAAGGGCTCTACCCACACTTGCTACAAGCGCTGATGGCTAAAAAGGCCGATGTTGGATAGGCAAGTTCAGTTGCAAAAGGCACAGCGGAAAGTCTCCTGAGGCGGTATTGGCGAGGCACGGTTCTTTCTGCCTTGTCTTTTCTCCTCGAGACTAATTCTACGTGCGTTCTGAGAGGCAGCAGCGTTATGGATGGTGTGTCTCCATGTTTCCCAACTGGAGGTCAGAGTGGACCACTGATGGCAGTCAATGTGGCCAAGACTGAGGTATTACTTCAGAGAGTCCTTGTATCTCCTCTTTGGGGCTCCTCTGTTGTGGCAGCCGGTGGCGAGTTCACCCCAGAGCACAGCCTTAGGGAAGCAGTGATCCTCCATCCTGGAGACGTGCCCCGCCCAGCGCAGCTGCGTCCTCAGCACCACGGCCTCAGTACTGGTGACCCCTGCCTGTTCAAGGACAGTAACATTAGTCACGTAGTCAGTCCAGTGGATGTTTAGGATTGTACGGAGGCAGCGCTGATGGAAGCATTCGAGGAGTCGCAGGTGGTGGTGGTAGATGACCCATGATTCAGACCCGTATAAAAGAGCAGACAGTACAATGGCTCTGTAGACACTAATCATTGTACTTTTCTTCAGGTGTTTATTGCACCAGATTCTTTTATGGAGTCTTCCAAAAGCTCTGTATGCCTTTGCTAACCTGTTTTCTCTCTCTTTGTCAATCTTACCATGCGAGGAAATGATACTTCCTAGATAGGTGAACTGCTGGACTGACTTAATCTCTGATTTGCCTATGGTGATGTGGGGATGATGGGAGACTTCCTGGGGTGCAGGTTGGTAAAGAACTTCTGTGTTCTTCAAGCTGACTTCCAGTCCAAAGAGCTCAGCAGCCTCTGCAAAGCACGATGTTAAGCGCTGCAGAGCTGCTTCTGTGTGAGCAATGAGGGCAGCATCGTCAGTCTTTTAAATACCTCTGGGGATGGTGACTCCACCAATTCCTTAGGCAGCCTGTTCCAAGACTTGACAAATTTCTGGTGAAGAAAGTTTTCCTAATATCCAATCTAAAACTCCCTTGGTACAACTGGAGGCCATTTCCTCTTGTCCTATTTCTCCTTACTTGGGGGAAGAGGCTGACGACCACCTGACTACAATGTCCTGTCAGGTAGTTGCAGAGAGCAATCAGGTCTCCCCTCAGCCTCCTTTTCTCCAGGTTAAACAACTCAGCCGTTTCTCATAAGAATTATTCTCGAGACCCTTCATGATCTTCATTGCCCTCCTTCCACATAAAACTTCCTAATGCTTGTTGGCATTTACTGAGTTTCTCATTAACTGATAAAGTGCTCTTTTGCACTTCCCTAATACATGACCACAACCCCAGTTCCCTGGTTATTTTTTGACCTTTCCTTTAACTTCTAGTTTGTTAGCAATCCTTTTCCTAAGGAGCAAGGTGGACTGACTGTAGCTTTGCTAATGTATCTGCAAAGTCAGATGGGGGTTGAGCTCTTCTCCCAGGCATCTAGTGACAGGACGAGAGGGGACGGCCTGAAACTGTGTCAGGGAAGGTTTAGGTTGGATCTCAGGAAGCACTTCCTCATGGAGAGGGTGATCAGGCACCGGAATGTGCTGCCCAGGGAAGTGGTGGAGTCACCATCCCTGGAGGTGTTTAAGGAGAGGCTGGATGTGGCACTTAGTGCCATGGTCGAGCCAGTGTGATGGTGTTGGGACATAGGCTGGACTTGATGAAAAAAAGTAAGAGAGAAGCAAATAAGTCTGTCATCTTGCTCTGAAACTCTTACTACAGAGGAAGAGGAATGTAAAAAGCCCAGGATGGCTACAAATCAGCACCACAGCTGGAGTTGAGGTCCTCTCCTCCCCCTCAATACCTTTCCATGCAGCCTGGAAGTTGTGCAGAGACAGATCTGGTATGGGTGTGATCTGCTGTGACTGAGAGAATCCCAGAAAATGCTGCCACAAAGTTTCATAGCAGAATAATTGTCTGTTTCTAACATTATACCTCAAACTGAGTGCATTCTCCACTCATGCTGTATGCAGGAAAAAGGAACTTTGAGACTGAAAAGCAACACGTGTGTTGTCAGACCATGAAGTAACAATGTAGTTGTGGTTTGTGCCAGCGTCAGTCCTTCACAATAACTTTACATCTGCCTGCTGTCTGGTGAAAGGAAACCGTAGACAATGCAATGTCAGCCTTGTCTGCAGTCACCACATACAGGCTGAAAAAAACCTCACCTTCTTGATATTTACTGGGTCTGCAGTGTAGATGGATGATTAAAATTGTGCACACCCTTCATACTGCACCCATAATACTATTTAACCAACTCACACTGTTGCTATTAAGTAACGGCTGCACTTTGCGTTGGGGTTACAGGAGGGAAGGTGCTATTTTCGTATATTATTACAAGAAGTGATTTGGGGTAACAAAAACAGCACCATATTTTCTTCTAAGTGCCTGGGGACACAGGATGACATAGGGGCCTGAACTGGGAAGGGAAAGCTGGAACACCAGAAGTTTCTAGTTTTTGCCTTTTTTTTAAGAGGCATTGCTCATTTAGTTAGGCACCCAAGAGGATCTCTAAGTAACTGAAACAAAAGGACAGTTGCCTCATCATAGCTGTTCTTTTGGATGACAGTAAAGAATAGCTGAAGGGGAAAAAACACAAGAAATATTGCACCAGCAGTTAATTTACACTATTTCAAACAATTCAGCTAAGCCTAGGAAAAAACCTCAAATACATGGGTCTAAAGATGGTTGCTATAGAAACAAGAAGAGATTTTATAGTTGCTTATGAGAGTAAAGGAGGTTCTGATTGATAAGACAATCACATTCAAACAGTCACTATGGAAACCCAAGGTGACCTGGAGGACATGTGACTCCTCTCACTCTGCTCCTGTGGGCAGATGAAGACAACCTGGGTGGGGGAAGGTCTGGGCTGGCTGATAAAGTGCAGCACTCACCGTGTTGCTGGAGACGCTCGGTGTTTCACATTTCAAAGCTGTGGAAGTGCTGATCTCTTCTGTCGCTGAAATATATTTATTTACTTGCCCTTGGAAGAGATTTTTCCTCTCACTGAAATCGATAGGAGCTCCGCTATTCAGCAAAGCAGATTTTAGAGACCTTCCTACGTCTTCACTCCATCAAAGCAAGGAAGCACATTTGCATGCCCCCCATTGAGCTCCGTGTTTGGCGGCTGCCTGTGCTTTGCCAAAATGGGGCCGCGGAGCTGCTGAGCACTTTTTGCCTTCAGGAACGAGACCGTGGTCCCAGAAATGGGACAGAAAGTGAACTGAATACTGCAAGCTTTTTTCTTGTAGATTGGTTATTTAAGGAACAAACAATTCAGCCACCCTGCACACAACATAACCTAAAAATTCAGTAGATTGATAAAACCTCAGTAACCACTTAATATTGGCTTTCACTATCCATTTTTTAAGTTATTGGTAGAGCATTAGATTAAAGGGTAGGTGTTCAGCAGTCCTGGACACAGCTAAAAACTAAGAAGTTATTTCGTATGTCTACTTTTATCTTACTGCCTTGATTAATGCAAAGTGTTTATGCTGTGGATATCAGCTCCGCGTATTTGAAATACACTAATTTCCCAGTAAGGACTCAAACTGGGCCAAATACCCAAGGGCTAGACCCACCTAGCTCCTCGCCAAGCCTAAGCACATTCTTCTCCTAATATAATTTTGAAAATCTTTGATTCACACTACCCACATTCGATCAAATCATACAGATATTAATCATCAGAGATTTTTATCCTGCAACATTTTCAGTGAAGTAAGAAGTACTACTTGACAGCTTCAGGAAAACACCATTACTTCTGAGATTTCACCACATTCTAGTGCGAACATGCAGATAGAAGGAAATAGTGTTTTTTGAAGAAAACCTTAGGCTGCAGGTCTGGACTGCGGGAGTAGAAAACTAAGCAACAGGTGAGCAACTCGCACTCCCCTGGATTAGCTGCCAAAGCCAGTAAAAGCAGCCAGGAACCTAGTCCAGCCCAGCTGCAAGTCTGCTGCCTTTTCTAGGCAGCTTTGATGGGTTTAGAAATTGCCCTCCCATGTAGAATACCTAGCCATGCTTGTGCAAAAGGTAATCAATTTTAAAAAACGATAAAAAAACCCAAACCCCCAAGAGAACGCTGCTTCCACATCAAAGGAAAAGTTTAAACCTCAGGGTAGTCCTAGAAATGCAGGTAGCACTGACACTGTGGTGGGGTTGGAAGCAGGGAGAGCTGGTTGGACACACATTATCTTGAAAGAAATTCCTACTGGTTGTAAAGATAAGCAAAATTGTTACCGATTCCTAAAGCTGTTGACTCATGGCTGGAGGTAGGAATCACTGCCTTAATTGAGTCATAATAGTTCAGCCACACAGAATGAGAGAAAGAGAAAAATATTTCCTAAGAGATGTGCTCACAGGAAGGTGCAGTCTGCTGGGTGAGTTTCTATTCTGGTTTTGTGTCTGAAGCATGAAACACATAAGTAGATAAATAAGAACAAGTTAAGCTCTTTGCATGGAAGTGAATGATGTAAATGTGTGGCTGAGCCTTTTACCCTCAACACACTGCTGCTCACACTCTCCCTCATCAAATGACAGAGCAGTGCATTTTTTTATTTATTTTTTTTTTTACCAATGTAGCCCAGTCTCCATGCACTTTCCAACAGATGTAAAGTACACCCCAGGAGTGAGAACAGTGCCCTTGAGAAGAACAGTCGGCAGTTTTTCAGCATTTGGTAGTTGCTCTGGGGAAAAATTCAAGGTGTAAAAGATGTTGAGAGAGTCACAAGCCTTGCAGGAGCATGTGGAAGCCCCCTGAGAGGAATCACAATGTGTTTTTCCACAGGTGCTCAGCACCTCAAAGCACCCATGGGAACCCAACAGCTCTTCCCCCTTGGCAGTGAGGATGGATAGCACTTCTTTACCAGTGCTGGGAACGGCTCAGGAAGATCCTTCTCTGAGAGCTCATCACCCTTTTCCTCTGTGCTAAAGTGGTCCCAGAGCATCCCTTTTGTAGGTACACATTGCTCAGTATTTCCTGAAAATCATCCTCAGACAGGCTCCCCTGGGCCTCAGCAACCCCTTACTGGAGGCATAAGCTGTCTTTTACAGACTGCTTCTGCAAGATCTGCTTTGAAACCTGTCCAAGAAGATGGTACAACTTACTCTTCTCCTCCCACCTTCCGATTTTAAAGAAAAACACCCCAAATTATTATGATGGCAGCAAAGCAGCATTTTGAGAAAACAATCCGTGAAAACAACCAAACTCGTAGGGGTATAAAATCCTAAAGCTCTCAACACTGTGGGATGTGTTTTGCTTTCAGAGCCTGATCCTTCAGCTCTCCATAAAGTGATGAGGAGCTGTGAGCCTTAGAGCTGTTCCACTGGTAAATACCGTAAATAAACGGGTGGATAGTGTGGAGTTTCTGGGAGAAACGTGTGAAGGCAGTAAGCACCATCTGCTGGCATCAGCCTGAAAAAGGAAACCATGAATTTTTCATCTGGTTGCACATCTCTTAGGCTGTTCTATCTCCAGTTGTAGGGCAAACTCAAAGCAACTGGTGCAACAGCATCAAAACAGAGCAATGTATTCCTAACCAGAGTTAGTCTGCTTGGGAAACATCAGTTGTCTCATAGACAAACCACCAGAATATAGGACAAAAAGAAGAAAATTAAATGCAGTGAAAATTCACACTAATTTTGTCAGTGATCTAACTGAGCATCATTAAAGACCTTCGTTTCCCACCTGGTTTTGCCTTGTATTTGAAACACCTCCACAGAGGATATGAGCCAAATATTGAAGTAGCCTTAAAAAAAGAAACAGCTAAGGAATGTTTTGCAAGAAAATTCTGTGCACGGACTCGTTTTCCCTCCATAGTCCCTGATCTCAAATAAGGATGTGCGGATTTGGCACAAATACAGCGGGGCAGCATTTCGCAGATGGCTAATTCACGTTGTAGATATTAGTTATCAAAGGACCAGCGATAAAGCCAACGAGAGCTAAAGGCACACATCAGCTTTGCAAAGCTGCTCAGCAATTTGCAAAAATTGAACCCAGAGCACCAATAAAAGTAATGAATATGTGAGAATTGCCAGCTCCCAAAAAGACGGTAGAGCCAGCCCCAGTCTTTTGCATTCAGAGTAAGACAGAAAATGCCACATTCACAGTTAATTCATGGAAGGGCCTAATCCTGCAGCACTGGGGCCTAGGACCATCACACGTTCCTGGTAGTGGGCATGTGGAGTCTCCATCCTTTCCTTTGCCTGACCCACATGGCAGCGGTGCCTGGGGAGGCATCTAAAACTCTTTGTCCCTCTGCCATGGGGTCTGCACAAACTGGCCAACATGCAATGATCTGGGGGAGATGAAGGGTGTCTGTGTGCTTCAGAGGGGCATTTTCCACTCTGCCTCTCCTCAAGGAGTGCTGGGGGTTTGTCTAGGAAGAGCTGATGGAGGGAGGCTTGCTCAGTTGCACCAGACCAGGCTTCCTCCTCCTCAGCTCAGCCTGAGCACTGTACACCCTGCTTGCTCTGCCAGACAGGGATAAAAGGGGCAAGAGACCCATTTTGCTACTTCTAGTCAATATATAATTCTTCTTCAGAAGATGCTTCGATAAACATTTGGAGCTGTCACCTCAGACTACATCTGCAATATGAAAATGTTGAGGTTTAGTTGTTTTAACCCCACTCTTGCTTTTGACTGCAAGAGGAAGCCCGGTGAGTAACCTCATTCTGACCAGGTTTCACAGAATCACAGAATCACAGAATTGTTGAGGCTGGAAAAGACCTCTGAGATCATCAAGTCCAGCCTACGACCCAACACCACCACATCGGCCAGACCATGGCACTAAGTGCCACATCTAGTCTCTCCTTAAACACCTCCAGGGACAGTGACTCCACCACTTCCCTGGGCAGCACATTCCAGTGCCTGATCATCCTCTCCATGAGGAAGTGCTTCCTGAGATCCAACCTAAACCTTCCCTGACATAGTTTCAGGCCTGATCCCCACCTGACTACACCCTCCCTTCAGGTAGTTGTAGAGACTGATAAGGTCCCCCTTGAGACTCCTCTTCTCCAGGCTAAACACCCCCAGCTCCCTCATCCTCTTCTCATAGGACTTTCCCTCTAGTCCCTTCATCAGCCTCCTTGTCCCACAGACATCCATGGGAAATGGTGCGAGTGGCTGCTCTGTGCTTGCACAGCAGAAACAAATAGGAGATGCTTAATGCTTGGCATCAAGTCAGTGAGCTAAGAATGCAACATCTCTGCTCTCTGGTTAGGTTAGAACAAATCTCTGAGACTTCCTTAGATCCACAACCTTCGGTTTGTTGAGAACAGGATGAACGGCAGGTGTTGGAGGTTTCACTTCAGCATAAGTGTCTTCTTTTAGTCTCTCATCTGCAAATTAGACAACTTAATGGTAAATGCTGGGTATGTTCATGTGCCCGTAATCCACTGAGAGTGCTTTACTTGGATCATGAGATGTTATTTCAATCCTAATGCCAGTGTTCAGGTCATCTAATGCATCATTAAGTACAGCTTGACCCTACAAGTATCTTTAAACATTATCTGTTAGCAAAATCCAGCTTCATTAAAGTCTCTGCTAAAACGTCCTCATTACCCCATTACTGCAGCTCCACAGTAACACGTTCGTGCATTGCAGTTTATTGCTTTATCGTCCTGCTAATCAAACCTTTTGTTTGGCAAAGGTTCTAACCTTATACTTGTTTACAAACAAATAATACTAAGCTCCCCAGGAGCTTAATTGCTTTTGTTTGCAATACTGCAGTTTAATATGGGCAGTTATTGGTAGGTACTTACTATGTATACTTGTAGCACCTGGTAATAGACTGTGAAACATCATGTGCAAAATTAACTGGAACATGGCTTGTTAATTATAGAAGGTGCCCTAAAGTACATGTTCCATTTAACAAAATGATTAGTTATAAATATTTTATTGCAACAGCAGGCTGTTTAGTACGCTACACAGTAGTTAACAGGGATGTTTTCTCACATTGGGTCCAATCTTGCCTTTTGTGACTTGGAAGGGAACAGGATTAAACCCATTCACCCAGTGCTTTTCTCAGGCGAAGAGTCTCCAATGCCCACAGCAGAAGGCAAAATGCCTTTGGGAGATATAACACATTTCCCCCCATCCTCAGTGTACAGCAGGGAATGGTTAGGCATGAGGAAGCGTTTGGGTCACTGGCTAAACTGGTGGTTGCATGGTGTTTTCAATCAGTGCCATCTCCCATTTCTACTAAACATTTCTAAGTGCCAAATATTTCAGAGGTAGGTTCTCAACAGGCATTAGCTGCATTTCACGTTCACTCATCATCAAGGGCAGGATGCAGCCATGTACTGTTATTTAGGTCTGACTTTGAGCCGAATAAACATCCAAGTACATAGCTGGTAGTAGCTAGAGTAATAAAATTTAAATTATAACGAAGAGAGACAAAGTGACCTATTTTACAATTCAGTTTTGTACATCCAACGGGACGTACATATATTTCGTGTGGCCCTAATCTCTGTCATGGCCAGAATGATCCAGCAGTGCAACCAGGAACCGCTCATGCTCTTCACAGGAGGATTTCGTTGTACTATGTCATGACAGTGAAGTTCAAACAGTGAAGTTCAACACCCACTTAGGCTTCTGCTTGATGAACTTTTAAAAAGCAAGCAAGGACATCGCCATCCCCAGGCTCTATGAGAAGACAAGGTGCAGTGTAGATTGTAGCCTATTACATGCAATGGAGAATGAAGAGCCACCAAATCCCACCCTGGACAAGTCCCTTGCTCTCACCTATAGCACTGACAAATCACTTATCCCACCACATCCTTTTTATGCAGTGGGGCGGACCCTTGCCTCATGCCTCCACAATGTATTTTCACAGAATCACAGAACATTAGGGGCTGGAAGGAACCTCAAAAGATCATCTAGTCCAGCCCCCCTGCCAGAGCAGGATCACCTACAGTAGGTCACACAGGAACGCGTCCAGGCGGGTTTTGAATGTTTCCAGAGAAGGAGACTCCACAACCTCCCTGGGCAGCCTGTGCCAGGGCTCTGTAACCCTCACAGGGAAAAAGTTTTTCCTTATGTTTATGTGGAACCTTCTATGTTCCAGCTTGAACCCATTGCCCCTTGTCCTGTCATTGGACATCACTGAAAAGAGCCTGGCTCCGTCCTCCTGACACTCCCCCTTGACATATTTATAAACATTAATGAGGTCACCCCTCAGCCTCCTCTTCTCCAAGCTAAAGAGACCCAGATCCTTCAGCCTTTCCTCATAAGGGAGATGTTCCACTCCCTTCATCATCTTTGTAGCTCTGTGCTGGACTCTCTCAAGCAGTTCCCTGTCCCTCTTGAGCTGAGGGGCCCAGAACTGGACACAATATTCCAGATGTGGCCTCACCAGGGCAGAGTAGAGGGGCAGGAAGACCTCCCTCGATCTACTTGCTACTCCCCTGCTAATACACCCCAGGATGCCATTGGCGTTCTTGGCCACGAGGGCACATTGCTGGCTCATGGCCATCCTGCTGTCCACCAGAACCCCCAGGTCCCTTTCCCTTATGCTGCTCTCCAGCAGGTCAGTCCCCAACCTATGGGGTTATTTTGGGGGTGCGTGGTGAAGCTCTGGTGGTTTTTGGAGGAGTGTCCAGTATGTCCTTACTGCTGTACAGGGTGAGGAACAGGGACAGCAGTGCATAGCCTGACTTTGGGTCAGTTTTAGCAAGGTTAGAATATCAGGATTGCTTTCCTAACTTCTTGCTCCATTTGCACAAAACCCAAGTAAGAAGCATCTTTCTTTTTGGATCCTGTATCAAGCAATCTGTTCTCTAAAACAGAACAGAAAAGCACATTTCACAGAAGAATTTTAATGCAGAAATTAAAATCTCATTTAATACTTCCTCTCTTTAATATACCATAAACCATGACTTATATCCTATTGCTGAGCTTCCGGGGCTGCAGTTCTTACTCCTGTTTTTGGCCCAAAAACCTTGTTCTCCAAGTGAGAAAAAACAAATTAAAAGACCCCAAAGCTATTTCCCATGCACACTCACCCACTGAATTCTTCTGGTAACAACACAGACATTTTTAATTAAAAGACTTTCAATTTGCTCATGATTCTGAAAATTGTGTGTCATGTGATACACATGTACAAAGAGTAACTGAATTAGTATGACTTATCTTCACAACAGATTTTTACTTAGTTCAAAATAATAGGGTTTTGCAGTCTTGGTTTCCATATTGGTTTCTGGAAAACTATCAGAATTTCAGGAATAACTGTTTTCCAGATATGGATCACATTAATCCAATTATGGGTTCATCTTACATAAAAATTCCAAATTCGCCATGACGGATCAAAAATAAACGTGGCACAAATTTTGTTCAGTTCTGTTTACAGAGTTATCCTCCAGTCCTACCATTTTTATTTGAGGCAAACAACCCTTCCTCCCTCTTTCCATAACTATAAAAAAGTACCCACTCTGGACACAGGGAGAAACCATATTTTTAAAATACAGCTTTTATATATTATGTGGTTTTTAACTTCTAATATTCTGGGTTTCAGAATATTCTGGGAAATTCGGTGGTCACAACAGCACAGAAGCTGTTGAAGGGTCTCCTCTCTGTGAGACTAGGTCCATAGAGCAGAGCTACACTTTAAGAAAACATAGCCTTATTATTCAGGCTTTTTAAAATTGTGTTTCATATACTGTGCTATCTGGACTCATGCACTTCTCCATTACCCACCCGAACTTCTCTACATGCATTCATTTATAGCCCTTCTTTTCCAGCTCCTGGGAGTAGAAGAAAAAACATAATATTGCTGAGAAAGATTGTATTTGGTTTACATAAAGATCATTCATTACTGAATGTACTAATGTGAGCCGACACTCCCGAACAATTTTTTCTAGAAGTACAATAGTTTTCTAAAACCCATCATGAGTTCATTATTCCAGTAGTTGAGAAAATCTAGCTTTGCCTTAGCACCTTGGGATGGATACTGACAACTGACTCCAGCAAATCACAATTGGGATTAAATCTCTTGTGTTTCTGCAGCCTGGCTATACTATTTAATAAAAAGAAAACCTGTTTTTTGATGATTGGGATACAGTGGTACAACCACTGTTAAATAATGAAGGTAAACAAAGAACAGGAAATAAATCCAGGGCTTTCTCTGCACTACAACAAATCATCATAGAATCATAGAATGGCCTAGGCTGGAAGAGACCTTAGAGATCATCTAATGCAACCTCCCTGTCACGGGCAGGGACGCCTCTCAACTAGATCAGGCTACTCAAGGGTCTGTCCAACCTGGCCTTGAACACTTCCAGGGAGAGGGCAGCCACAACGTCTCTGGGCAATTTATTCCAAAGTCTTGCCACCCTCGTACTGAAGAATTTCTTCCTAAGATCTAATCTAAATCTATTCTCCTTCAACTTAAACCTGTTTCCCCTTGTCCTATCAGTCGACGCTCTTGTAAAAAGTTCCTCCCCAGCCTTCCTGTAGGTTCTCTTCAGGTATTGGAAGGCAGCTATTAGGTCCCCCAGAAGTCTTCTCTTTTCAAGACTGAACAATTCCAGCTCCGTCAGCCTGTCCTCGTAGCAGAGCTGCTCCAGCCCCTGGATCATCTTTGTGGCCTCCTCTGAACACACTCCAACAGATCCATGTCTCTCATATCATGGGGACACCAGAACTGGACGTAGTAATTTCAGGCTCCTTAGAAATATACTGTTGAGAAAAGCCTATTTTGCAGCTTGTGAAAAGTCTGTGTAAGTGTGGAAAAGCCCTTTAAAAATGGTGTGGATCAGATTAAATTATGAATCTTGCATGTACCAAGCAAAAATGTGGGACAATTTTTCCTGGGTACTCAAAAGTGGTCCTCTTGCCACCTGCAGAATGGAGACCTCCATCACTCCTTTCTAACAGGCCAGATAGAGTGGTCCCTCAGATAGACCCAGGCAGATAGATCTATCTAAGCGGCACTTAACCCAACTTTGGAATTCGGTTAAGACATCCTGATCATCCATTCCCTGGTCTTGAGAAAGATATAAGGTGTTTGGGCAGCCTGTCTGTACCCACAGATGGCAACGGGGACTGGGCCGGAGGTGGATGCTGATGATTGCCACCTGCCAGGGCAGTTGGTGGGGTGGTCGGACAGAAATTCCCCGAAAGCTTCTGCAGAGATTCGATATCCTTTCTGGCCTCCCAAGGCTGGTGAGGTGAAGGTGGAGAGTAGCTTTAATGCAGTGGCTGTCGGGTAAGCCATGTCCCTCAGCATCTGTGTCACATCCCGCCCAGGAGCGGGTGACAAGTGACTTAGATTCGTAGTATCCCAACGGAGTGAACAACGGTGAGAGAAGTCTTCGTGTTTCCAATAATCCTCATCAGCATGTGTGATTGCCCTATCTCCTTGGGAGATATACTAAAAAACAAGGCCATCCTGCCCCTGCAGGATCGCTGACCTCATGCACATATGCAGTGCCAGGGCTGTTTGAGGCATCTGTTTATCAGAGCCCCTTTACCACATTCCATTTGGCACTTATCAGTTTGCCACACAGGACCAGAAAACAGTCTTGTTTTTGACCAAGCTGGGGGTTTGTAAAATGCCAAGAAATGTTTGAGGCAAATATTCATGCATCTGTCCACTACAATCTGGGAGTATAGACCAGCGCCACCACTGCAGTCTCCTGCCCCACATGTGAAAATGTGCTTGCAGGAGAATCTGATCTGAGTGGCCAGCTCTTGCCTGCTTTTCTTCTCTCCTGCCATCTCTGAATCTTGCTGTCTGATTTGGGATGATTTTCTTCCTTCTTATATGTCTTCCCTGGCCTCTGACCCTTCTTCCTCCCCCACTGCTTGGCCTTGTTGCTTTTCCTGATCACTTTACACTGCTTTTGCCCTCTTCAGGTCCTCACTTTCCCTCTTTTCTCTGTTCTGAGGTTCAGCCTGTTGTAGAGTCCAGCTCATAGAGCAATTCCCATGGAGAGAAATAGAGAAGCCAGACAAGTGCTTCACCCCTTTCGGCAGCCCTGCCCTCTGACCGACCCGTCACTCCTCACCCAGCCCGTGCCTCCTCCTTTCTTTGCTGTCACTCATAACTATCAGGGCAGTCTGAGCCATGACTCAGTGGGCCAGTTTCGAAATGTGTGATCATTTCAGGTTGTCTAGAAAGCAGGGCCATCTATTTATTATTTTAAGGGTATCATCACTATTCCCAGGACTTGAACCCAGCCAGCTAGGAATTTCTGGCAGGGTGCTTTGTCTGCAGAGCCCCTGCTCCTTCTGCAGCAGGACCCTTGACTCCATGGCAAACAGTCTGCCAACCTGAAAAACCTGCTCTTTTCATTACTGCCAAAATTTCTGTGCTGGATCAGCATCCTGAGCCAGAGCACAGCCAAAGACCTCAGTCGCCCTGGCTTCCCACCATCCGCAGTCATGCCGAGCACCTCACAGCACAACTCCAGCCTCTCATCTCACAAACAGCAGCAGGAGAAGAGCTGTGTTTAGCTGCCTGATTACAAACATTTTGGAGGATGAGCAAAGGGATAGCGCTTCCTCTTTTGCAGTGCCGCAGCCCCCTCTGCGTAGGCTGCCCAACCTACAGCCGCCATTCTAAGTGGGTGCCAGGTTTCCTCCTCCAGGAAAGATCTTTCCCTTCTGAGAGCTTTTGGCTCCTTCCTTGTTGCAAGCTCTCAAAAGCAGCTGGAGACTAATCCCAGAGCACAGCTTCCCTTTTATCTTCCTCTTTCTGAGGTGCTTTCTCCTCCAGAGCCAGACAGCAGGCGTCATGCTGAAGGAGAGTAAATTTACCACCAGCAAAGCCTTCACGCTGCCAGCAACCACAGGCTGAGAAATAGCTCTGTGCTGGGGTGATGTTCCTCCTCCACCTAAATCTCATGCTGGTTAAGGAGACCCCTCCATCTGAAGGGATCACACCTCTCACAACCACTTGGCTCCATCCTCAGTCGATTGTGGTGGTTTGGCCCTGGCTGGAGGCCAGGAGCTCACCAAAGCTGCTCTATCACTCCCCTTTTTTTAGATGGACAGGGGAGAGGGAAGATGTAACAAGAGGCTCATGGGTTAAGATAAAAGCAGTTTAATATAGCAATAGCAAAGGCCGCATATGGAAGCAAAGCCAAAAAAAGATTATTCTCTGCTTCCCATCAGTGGGTGATGTCCAGCCACTTGCCCAGGAAGCAGGGCTCCAGGAAGTGTAGCGGTTGCTCCAGAGGACAAACACAAATAGTGAATGTCCCCCCACTTCCCTCTTCCTTCTCACTTTATATCTGAGCTGATGTCATATGGTATGGAATAGCCCTTTGGTCACTTTGGGTCTGCTGGCCTGGCTGCGTCCCCTCCCAAGATGTTGCCTACCCCCAGCCTGCTGTTGGGGGAACGTTGGAAAACCACAGCCTCGGTGCTGTGTGAGCTCTGCTCAGCAGTAGCCAAAACACTGGGGTGCTATCAACACCCTTCCAGCTACCACTCCAAAAACACAGCACTGAGAGAGCTGCTGTGGGAAGATTATCTCCACCTCAGCCTGAACCAATACATGATGCAGCTGCGGAGAACACTGTTCTTGGCCCGCTTTGGGCTTTTGTCCCAGTACTTGTGTAGAGATAACCATTTCCCTGGCAAATCCATACCTGAACTACAGAATTCAGCCTCTGAAGTTCTTCAAAACTCATTTGTTGTTCAGTGTTGCAAAGTAACAAAAGAAAGCAGGTGTTAAAGAAAAAAGTCACCCACAGTGCTATTAGTCACACTCGCAGTAATGCTGTGCAGAGAACTGCCTCAGCGCATCATTCTCAAAGTGGCGGGTCTGTATTAATTAATAGACACTTATTTTCCTCTCAGATTATTCTCTTAAATAACTTTATCTATTCAAGATATCTAATAAGATATCTAAAAAGATCTTATTTATACACATTCCCTAAATAAAAATATTTCCTGTACCTGCTGAAGACAATGAGGCTTCAACATTACCTTTAAAGAGAGCATCTTATTTTTAATTCACTGGTGCCTCCTCATTGCAAGCTAAGTCTCTTGTCCTGATAGCTGCCAGGAGCTCACTACACTGCTTCATTTGTGTATCATAGAATCATAGAATCATAGAATGTTAGGGATTGGAAGGGACCTCGAAAGATCATCAAGTCCAATCCCCCTGCCAGAGCAGGAATGCCTAGACTATGCCACACAGGAACGTGTCCAGGCAGGTCTTGAATGTCTCCAGAGAAGGAGACTCCACAGCCTCTCTGGGCAGCCTGTTCCAGGGCTCCGTCACCCTCACTGAGAAGAAGTTTCTTCTCGAGTTTAAGTGGAACCTCTTATGTTCCAGTTTCAGCCCATTACCCCTTGTCCTATCAGTGGTTGTCACCGAGAAGAGCCTGGCTCCATCCTCCTGACACTCACCCTTGATATATTTGTAAACATTAATGAGGTCACCCCTCAATCTCCTCTTCTCCAAACTAAAGAGCCCCAGTTCCTTCAGTCTTTTCTCATAAGGGAGATGCTCCACTCCCTTAATCATCCTAGTTGCCCTGTGCTGGACTCTCTCCAGCAGTTCCCTGTCTTTCTTGAACTGAGGGGCCCAGAACTGGACACAATATTCCAGATGGGGTCTCACCAGGGCAGAGTAGAGGGGAAGGAGAACCTCTCTCGACCTACTAACCACCCCCCTTCTAATACACCCCAGGATGCCATTGGCCTTCCTGGCCACAAGGGCACAGTGCTGGCTCATGGTCATCCTGCTAAAATAAAAAATGGTTATGGGGAAGCAAAATACTTTCTGTACCTTTGCAGCTAGCTAAGGAAAGTGCTTTTGTCTATTTTTCCTCTCCCTTTCTTCATATCAGGGATATGTAGTGTTTGCTGTAAGTGCTCCATGTACTATTATTCATTCAGTGGAACAACAAGCAACGGTTTCAGATTTTCACAGAGCTGCATTCATCAATAATTTACTGCATAAATAATGTCCCTTGAGCAGCAGTAATTAACAAGACCCTGAGATGGTAAGTGATGGGACAGAGCAGCGCTTTGCTTCATTATCGGTGTACGTGTTCCTGATGGCATTAACCAGGGATCAATCCAGAGCTCTGCCGTGGTACCATTGACACTCTACAAACAGCCGAGAGCCAGGGTCTGACTGCTGAGCTGGACACTGGGCAGGTCCTACAGCAGCAAAAGGATTGGACACAGTAGATGTGTTCGGAAAACTTTGGGAAGGGAGTTGACGAGAGCAGGAGGTAAGTGGGGCAATGCTGGAAGTGATGCGATTCTGCTACCAGCTCCTCCCTTCTGGAGGCAGTCTCAGCAGGGTTGTACAGACATCTCTGAGTGACTGAAAGCCCAGACCTGGCAGATCCAGCCACTGCTACTCTTAGTAGGGATCTCTATTTGACTTCTTCTTTTTGTTCCCACAGCCACATGGAAGGGGAGAGGAAAGGGAGGAGTCCCGGGTTCTCCCAAAGCATTGGGAAGGAGAGGACTCTCCCCTGCATTGGGAGACCTCAGCCAGACTTGACTTTACCTCTATTCTAACCCCACGTTATAGCCATCTCAGCCTTGGCTCTTTCTCTTGCCAATGCCCTCAGGTGGAGTCACTGGCTGGCTTCCTCAGTGTTCCTTCTTGCACATCCAGACTGTGGCAAAGCCAAAGGATGAACCAGATAGACTCCACATGCCAGCAGCGACAATGCATATTCATGCAGCTGTCATAATAAGAGTGTGCAATACTTAGCATTTATATTGAGAGTTTTGCCTCCTGAGTAGCAGACATAGATTAAAATACTAATTCTGCTCTTGAATACCAATATCAGCTGCTAGTCTCGCTCTCTCTCCCTCATCCTGCTTTCCTGAAAGTGAATAAATAATTGCCTGATGACAGAGGCGGCATTTCTATGTGCAGAGTGATGAGGCTTGTGGAAATCTCTTATTCACACCATGCGTGTTCAGGTCCTGCACACAGTCTCAGCATTGTCATTCCCTGAGAAACAGTTCATGTCACTGCGTCCTCTCAGAGCCACAGCCCTACTCAGGAGACAAACCAGGCAACGTTCATGGACAGAAATTTCCTCCTGTTAATTGTTTATCCCAAGCCGGTCTTCAACTACTGTCAGAGGTTTTGGATCTCATTAGCTTTTTTTTTCTTCAGGCAATTCTATAGGCTCCAGCATCCCAACTTCTTTCTCAGTGTTGCCTTCTACTCACACATTCTTGTATTTTCTCCTCCATCACTTGAAGGCCGATCTTAGTCAGGAAAAACAGAGTTTTCCCTCAGCTCCACACTTGGTGGGGTTCACTATCAGCTTGTGGCCTGGCTGTCACAGGTAAGAGGCTGGGAATGACTTGCCTGAGCAGCAACTTTGGTTTAGGCATCTCACACTACGAAGATGGAAGGTTTGATTTCTCTGCCAGATCAGAGCTGCATGTTGCAGAGCCAGTAGGTAGGACTATTTGAAGTTTGAGTTGCATAGCCACTTGGGTAGGTTTTTGGCTGGCCTGTACTCTACCTTCCACCTGAAGAGCTGCCCATATAATTCAGCATGTCATGAACAGGGCTTTTTCTCACATCATTGAGTGGTCAGGTTTTCCCAAACCACCAGTGACAGCTCTGTGCCTGACTCCCTGGTCAAATCCTGTTCACAGCAGAGACATCCAGAGGTTGAGGGATGCACATTGCAGTGTTTATCTTTCCTTTGCCGAGGCTCTTTCCGGGTTGAAGTGTTGCTGAGCACTTGCACTCTCTGATACATCTACCATGAATCCAAGGGATTTACCCTTTGGCTGCCCTTCCCACACCTCCTTCACCAGCTGTTCGGGGAGAGGAAAGCCATCCTCCTGGGCTGCTTTCCTGAAACAGCTGGCAGGAGATGCATCTTGTAGCCTAAGGACTCCTAGATAAGCCAAGGCACTCAAGGTACAAGGTGTCCTGTGGCCCATGTATTTCCTCCTTTATGACATTACATAGACTTTCTCATACTCATGTGCTTCATATACTCCTATTACATATATTTCAGCTGTAAACTCCCATGGTGTAGCTCATCACTTTCTGGGCAGGTGGAGTCACTAGATCACTGGGAACCTCCTCCAGGGTCAGGGCTCCCACCCATCACGGCAGGTGCTCCTCACCAGCACGTGCTTAATACTGAAAGCAACAGAGTGATGCACTCTTTGGTGCTTTCCAGCATATGCATTCACTGCATCTGTGAAAAACATAGATGAAAACTAATTTAAGCGGAGGAGAAACTTGTGATATAAACCACAATCCTGAAAAAGTCATTTTCACGTGACAATGATGGCCATGCTGTGAGACTGCAGAAAAAAATCAGGTTTGCCAGAAGAAGAGTCTGCCATTTCCAAAATGTTAGTAATCAAATACACTGTGTAAGTGAGAACAATTTGCATGTAGCTCAGATGCCTATAATCAGAAAACAGCTTGTTTCTTCCAGGCTCCAGCGTGCAGAAAAAAAACCAAAACATCACTGATACACACTCGAGCAGAGATTACAACTGGCAGAACACTAACGATCTGTTCCTCCTGTAAATCATGCCTGTGAGCATCCTTATGAAATTGTGTGATGGAGCAGTGGTCCATATGGCAGGTGATGTTCCAGGTCACCTGTGAGACCATCCTGCAGCACAGTGTGGCAGCTTGTCAGCATATCTAAGCTTGAAACGGTGAGGGAGTGCCTGCCTCATATGCTACTGAGATTTTTTTTCTTTATCTTTTGCAGTCACAGAGAATTATTTCTCCTAACACACCAGCAGCGGGGGAGGGGGTGGGAGAAGGTTGTATGTGACTGCCACATCGAGCTTTTAGAGTGAAATGCATGCATAAAGCTACAAGCAGGCCCAAAATTCTTGAGTTCTAAGCTCTTTTCACAATCAGGGTGGAATTTTTGTCATGTCCGTGCAGAAGGTAGTTACCAGAGACTGCTGTAAGCATGGCCGGGTGGTACCAGGTGTTTGTATTTTCTCTTTAACAATCTGTATTACTCCACTGCTTTAAGTGCTACACAGAGTTACAAGATAAAAACAGGGCAAGAAAGCAGGGACAAGCGCCCTTCTGTGAACGGGAAAGATAAAAATAAGAAGGAAAACAGGAGTGTATGGGTCAGGCTGAGGTGAAGTTAATCTTCCCACAGCAGCTCTCTCGGTGCTGTGTTTTTGGAGTGGTAGCTGGAAGGGTGTTGATAGCACCCCAGTGTTTTGGCTACTGCTGAGCAGAGCTCACACAGCACCGAGGCTGTGGTTTTCCAACATTCCCCCAACAGCAGGCTGGGGGTGGGCAACATCTTGGGAGGGGATGCAGCCAGGCCAGCTGACCCAAACTGACCAAAGGGCTATTCCATACCGTATGACATCAGCTCAGATATAAAGTGAGAAGGAGTGAAGTGGGGGGGCATTCCCCATTTGTGTTTGTCCTCCGGAGCAATCGCTATGCGTACTGGAGCCCTGCTTCCTGGGAAAGCGGCTGGACACCACCCGCTGATGGGAAGTAGAGAATAATCTTTGTTTGGCTTTGCTTCCACATGTAGCCTTTGCTATTGTTACATTAAACTGCTTTTATCTTAACCCATAAGCCTCTTGTTATATCTTCCCTCTCCCCTGTCCATCTAAAAAAAGGGGAGTGATAGAGCGGCTTTGGTGAGCTCCTGGCCACCAGTCAGGGCCAAACCACCAAACGGAGAAATGTCTACTGGCAGTAATTAAGGACACTTAGGCCACACAATCTTGCCACCATGACTTGGTAAGTCAGTCAAGCTACAGAAACAGTTGTAAAGGGTCAAATTCAGCTCCAGATTTGAAAACCTTGGGTTTGTGGCTGTACAATATGAGCTGGGTTCCTACAGTCTAGTCAATACAGCCAGTCATAGCTTGTCCAGCAGAAATGTCCTTCTTGAGCCATGCTGTGTCACATTTGGTCCAGGACAGCCCAGTCGTCTCAGTGACACGTCCTGCTGAGCGACGCAGGATCGTTTGTTTCACAGGCAGTTGAAACGCCCTCCATTTCCAGCCTTGCCAGGAATGAATGGCCATGGTATGGAAAAAGGCAGCACATTATGCACAAACCTCTGGTGAGCGTCACAGCCAGAGGAACGTGGCTCTTGGGTGACACAGGCTATGGTCTGTGGCGTGGAGCCAGTCACAGGTCGATTGACCTTGGTCAGGCTCCGTTGAACACAAAGGCACTGGAGGCACACAGCAACACATTGCCCATGGATGTGGTTTCGGATGAGGACACAATTCATCAAGTGCTTCTAACTACGGGGGTGACCAGAGTTTGTAATTATTACCAATCAAGCATTATTTTCTTATTTGAATGTTTCCAGCATAAACCATATTAACGTTTAGTCATTTTTCTGAGGTTTCAGAATTAGATAAGCCTTCTACAAACAACTGGTACCACAGATGAGGAATAGGACAAAAGGACCAATTTAAGCTCTTTCAACTACTTGCCACCACTTACCTCTGCCAAGTGTTTACTCTTCCTTTAAAATCTCCTCCCTTGGCCATGAGCAGCTGTGCAGCTTTTCAGTACTTTTTCCTAGAAACCAAAACGAACTTTCATGTTGTAACCAGTGCTCCAGGGAGAGACTAATTGCAAGTAAATGAGCTCCAAAGCAACAGCTGGTCTAACAAAACCAATTTGAAAATGTAATTTACTGCAGAATCTGCAGTTACGTGCAAAAATTCTCATGCTGAGAGGTGAATATGCAAGGTCTCGTTTTCTTCATTAGGGACATGAAAAATCTCTGAGCAACTTTAAGGCCTGAGCTGCCAGTCCTTGAACATTTGAGGCAGCAGTTGCTGCCTGCTGGACTCCCAGCTCTGGCAGCTCGGGAGGCAAAAGCATGGGACAGGACTTTGCCACAGCTCTGACCCCACACCCCCCTGCACCCCACTCCTCTCTCAGCATCACACAGAGGGGTGGGGATGCAAAGGCACACAGGGTGCGGGCAGCAGGGCAGCGCTACCCACACCACGGCCATCCCTCTGTCCCCAGCACAGCACCCAAATCCTTCTGTAGGGCTGAGCATTTCTGCTCCTGGGCTGGGGAATGTCGTGTGAAGGAGTACAAGGCTCTTCTTGTAGCCCTGACCCCCTCAGCATAACAAAATGAAAGCCACAGATCTACTCCAGGGAAGACAAATTGCGAAAGAGAATGAGTACAGCTTGCTCCTTGGGGAAACAATTTTTTTTTTTGTCTTAAATTCACTGGGGGCTCTGTAAGAGAGAGATTGTGTTAAAAGGATATTCTCCAGAGCTGCTTATCCATGAGTCTAGTGCACATGGTGCTCGTGCTCTGGAGAGTTGCCTGGGCTTTTTATCTCTCTATCTAAATATGTGTCCATTTCCTTGAATTCTTCAAATTTTAATACAGTTGTTCTGAATTCAGAGTTTTTGTGCCTTGATAAACTATCAGCATGAGTTTGCAAGTGTGTTGACTGCCTATGTTTAATCTATTTTCTTTGTTAAAAAAAACTATAAAAATCTTCAAAACAGATTCACTTTTACTTAACATTTATTCTACTATATACTGTCATCAGTCATTTGCTGGCAGTTACCAAAGATTTCCCTGTTTTAATGTGTGACCTAGTCTGGTGCAGAAATTCATATACCATTAATGAGCAACTGCTCTTTTTCTTTTTTTTTTTTTTTCCTGCAAAATACTGAATGAACTATTTTAGATATACGGAGAAATATTTCACACTGGAGGTGGCCAGAAAGTGATACAAGTTGCTCAGAAAAGCTGTAGAATTGCCATCCTTGGAGATATTCAACACCCAGTGGCAGGCGTCCCTGAGCAACTTGCTCTGAGCAGGGATCAAAGTGGATGACCTCAAAGGTCCCTTCCAACCTGCATAATTCTATGATTTTATTTATTTTGAAAATATAACCTTGGAGAGATCATTTATTTTAGCTGAATAATTTAGCAAAAGAAAAATAGAAAAGACAGAGGTTGTGAGAGTCACTAGTTCAGGGAATTAAGAGCTCCTGATGCTGCTGCATGCAGGAGATGCAGATAGTACATTTAGTCAAGGTGATTATTGCAATTAAGGAAAAGCAGATATGTAAATTTGTCTTTCCATGAAAGAGAAAAGTAACCCAAAATCCATTGTAGTGATTTCTGGATCAGGAAGAGGGTTCTGCTCTGCATAAACTGAATGATAGCTCCTCTTTCTGGTGACAACACGTATGCTGCAATTTCGTGACCTCTGCCCCTAGCACATAAATACAAACGCAGGAGCAGGGGGTTTCATTTTTCAGTAACTACATGTACCTTGAGCAGTTTTAATTCTCTCACCAACAGTATCGCTTTATTTTCAAAATTCCTCCTTTATGCTATCAGCCCTAAATTCACACTTGGCCTAGTTCCTCCATGACTGCTGGCTGTACTACTACATCTCTCGTACTTCACCGACCAGGAAAAAGCCAGACGCTCCAGAAAACCTCTGCATGCCTTAAAAACATCTCTTGGCTGAATTAGCCCCAGGCATCTTTCGGCTATTCCCAAAGCAGATGGCTCCTGGAGAAGATTTTTCTTAAAATATCATCATTAATTCCTCTGTTACCATGGGTGAGGGCAGGAGCAGACCAGACCAGAAGCCTCATGTGGCCCCATGGCGCTGGATCTCCCAGTCAGGCCACCCGTGCATTTCCAGGGTCTCTCCACAAGTGCTGTGCCATAGGGGAGCTGGGACAGCAGCAGAAAAAGTGGAGAGAAAAGTCCTTTTCAGGCACATTCACCTGCTTTACCGTTCACAGCCTTGGTAAGATCCTCTCTTAAGGCTTAGCGGCTCCAGGATAAGACCAGGCTTTCCAAGGAGAAATCCTTTTTCAGGTAACTGAAACTGCTCTTCGGCTGTCATGATGTTGTAACTACGACTAAGAACAATCTCCATCATCCAAACCTAAGCCTTCCCCTTGCTTGTAGGAGAGCATTTAGCTGCCTTAGATCATCCCATCCACGTGAGACCCAAATACAGCGCAGATAATTTCCTTGTAATCCTTAACAATGACAGCTTGTTTAATGTTCAGCTGAACCAAGAACAGGATAGTTTCCCTTGCCACATGTCTCAGCAAAAATAGAAATTAGGACTAGACGAGCTTTTATGAGCTTCCAAAAAACTAAGTTAACTTGGTGCAGCTGATGAACAAGCCTACTTCCTAAATTCCTGTAGTCTTTATAGAGAGCTTTCCTCTTAGGAGCCAGCCTGGGACATGGTGCACGTTACCTCTAAATGCTCATTCACTGAAGTCTTTGCAGGGTCAGGCCTGGATTTCTTGTTTCATGTGGAAGAAACTTGACAACAGACAAAGAAAAGGTTCCTGGCAAAAGAGCTGGAGTAATCACAGATTAGGCAGTGCTTGTGAAGAGGCCAATCTCAAACTGTTTGGAACTGGTTTTTAGGAGAAATCACCAAATATCCAGGTTTTGCTAAAATTCATCTTAAAATCAACTGAACAGCAGGAAGTGGAGGAAGAAAGAGATTTCAGTACAATAAGGCATTGCTTTGCGTAACAAAATAACTGCACACCGTTGTATTTACCATGAAAATTGATGCAAGAAAATGACACCCTCATGGCTAAACACTAAAATATGCATCTGAGGCAGCATACTGGGCAGGCATGTTACCCTCTGTCTCTGGAACATCCCCAGACACTGCTTTGTCTCTCAGGGCCAGTGACCCACCCCACGGCAGCTCCACAAGGGGTTATAGACTCCTGGGTAGAGGGTGCAACAGGGCTGAGCCCTGCCATGGGGCACTCTATTCCCAAGCAGCAATAGAAACTGTAAAAACAGGTCTTTGGACATTTCTCAGCTCATGGTAAGGAAACTCTTCCCCTTCTTCTGAAATGGCAATGTTAGTCTGAAGGAAAGGAGTGGAAACTTGCTTTACAAAACAGCACACAACCGGAAAATATTGTGGCAAGTGATAACCAAGTTTTTTTCTTGCAATTTGTTCTTTGCTTTGTAGACTTAATTTCGAAACGTCACAACTGGTAACAGCCTTCTGACTTCTGATTTCTGCTACAAAGAGTGTAATCAGATCTGCTATTTGCCAGGGACTACATGTGTTGAGGAACATACTTGATTCCAGCTGGACATCGCTTCTGATTTCTGCAAAGCTGATGCTTCTCCAATGTAAATATTGTCTTTATGAGGTAATGGCCAAGTATTATATTTCTGCATACATTTTTGGACAAGAAGAAGAGTTTTTATTTATCTGCAGATCTTTAAGTCCACATATCTTGCTAAAAAAAATTATACCTGCTAGCTGACTATCAATACTAAACTGTAATCCCTGTTTCAGAATAGATGGCTTAAGTTCAAGGGCAAGAGGTGAAAAGAATTTGTTCATTTCTTATCGACATGTTAAAAAAATATGTAACTCTGACCTTGGCACTGAAGTATCCTCTCAGTTACAGGATTTAAATATCTGTATGTATGCAAAAGTACATATGGAATCACTTCAAACTAGTATCAAAGTAAGAAAGCAGAGAGCTGGTCCAATGTTAAACTCCTTATTGCCATGAAGTCCATCAAATAGCATGAAACTCCAGAAGCATCTGCTGTGAACTGTATTTGTTGCTACAATGCTTCAGCAAAAGTAAAGACATGGCAGGGAGAGGAGAGTGCTCCCTTTCAAGCAAAGCACCCAAAAGCCATTTCTTCTCCCGCAGGCATCAGAAACCCTCACAGATTTGAAGACTCAAGAAGTCTATTCACCAAGTCTCTTCTACACATTTTCCATCAGTCCCTGTGCCCCACTCTTCATTTTGCAGCTCCTCAGTGTGATCATATGCAGCATAATGTTTCCATCTGAATAATTTAAAAGCTGAAATCACTCAAGAAGTGCATGAAAACATTTACGAAGATACGGATGTGAAGACGGTTTTCGCTGGGCCATTGCAAGATACTTTTTTGCTGAAGCTTATTTCCATAGGAAAGGACATGCTCCAGTGAATAGTTACCCTGAATATAGTTCAGTTTAGTAAAATATGAAGTGTATTTTTATGCTTTATTTGGATGTCCAAATCTGAGTTAGTATTTGCTGAGATCTTAAGAACACAGGAAAAATAGCTAGTAAAAAGTACGTAAGAGATCTTCAGGTCACGTAGTCAGCATTCACAATAACTACAAGCAAATGGCAATAACGTTAGAGGAGGAAGAATAACCACAGCCCAGATGATCGGCAAAGCACACTCTTACTGGGACAGCGCCAGCTGAGCTCTTTAACTGAAGGAGTTTTAAATACAAGGAGAAAAAAAGACAGAATAGAAAATACATACCGTTCAAGGAGACATTTTTATTTTGACATTTGTAAAGAATACTAATGGTCTGCTGAAGATGGCTTCTCTGTGGACTTCATGCTCACCATGGGTGGCGAATATTAAAGCCTTCTTAAAGAAAACATCATTAGCACTTCTATTAGCTATTATTTGAGAACTGAACATTTTTTTCTGGGTTTGAGTGTGGATTTTTTTTTAAATGAGGGGAGCATATTTTATGAAAAGGAACAAAAATACACAATGGAGTTTCTGTTACTCAAGCCATCCCTCAGCTAAGTCACACAGTAGTGGAGAGGCTTAAGAAATCACTTAAGTATACAGCAAAATTATTTTCAATTACTATTACAAGAACTAGGTAGCTGAATAAAAGGCATTTGCTGTCCAGCTTTATGCAGCAGCCTTTGAAAATCTTGACAATACTCTTAATTTGTGCTCTCAGCACTCAGGATCTTATTGCGATGTAATGTATTAGTTTGTCTTTTAGAGTCAAAGGAAAATGGAAGAAAACACTTCTTCCATTAGAATGTAAATTCTTTGTCTTTGTAGTTACAGGGAAAAACCTGGAAGTACAACCTAGACCACTTAAGAGGGAAATAGATTTTCAGATTGAATGATTTGGAAGACATTATTTTTGATCCAATATTATGATTTTTGAAAGCTAATTCATATTGCGGAACAGCTGACACTGTCAATACCAGGTTTATTTTTAACTAATCCTCTCATTTGTTGCAAAAAAAGAAAATCAGCTGAAATGAGTAAAGCATAAGAAAACTTTTTCTTTTCGCCCTCCCAACAAGATGGAAAAATGAATCAGGTTAGCAATACTGCTACCATAAAAGATAACAGGAGGAAGAAAATGCTTGATGACTGAAGCAATTTAATATAACTCTCTGTTGCATTTTGCTTGTATCTTACAGTCCTGAAAAAAAGCTTGTAAAACTTCTATCATCCCTGCGCAGACTGGTATTAAAAACAAACAGAACAAAACCATAAAGAAATCTTGTAAAAAATGCCATTTCTAAAATAATCTTCTATATGTTCTCACTTTGAAACAAAAGAAACCGATAATTCAATGCCCTGTATGATTTGTTCAACACTTTTCCAGTCATGTAGAAACTTTCCATGATAAGCAGTGATTATTATAATGATATAGTTTATATGAAAGAGGAAAAATAAAAATTCTTGCCTATAAAATACAGATGTGCCAGTACATCTACACTTCTCATTGACGAACCTGTAAATGCGCAACTGAAACAAATACACATTTCTTGTGCAACGCTTGCAAATTGTCTCATTTCCAGTAATTCCTCATTGTTTCTCTGTAAGACCATTTTTTTCAATGCAAGAAATTTTTTCAGTGGCAACACCAAGCCCTAAAATAACCTCAATTCTTGGAAAAATCAGTTTTGCCTATTGATCTCATCTAGAGAGTTATAACCCTCTTACTACTTTTTTTTTTTTAATCATTACTTTTGAATGGTTTTAGAGTATTGGCTTCTTTAAGAAGCAGAGCATGTTAATGGGCATGGGGCTACTCAACAGGGAAACCAAACCTGTAAAAACTCTACTAAGTATAGCTCACATTTCTTGGCCGCTTTGCCATGAGTCTACGGTTTTCCAGAATTAAAATATCAATTTAAGCTGTTGCACTTGTCTGGGTTAGATCTGTGCAAGGGATGCTCTCAGCTGGGGGATTCAGAAGTGCCTTTCAAGCCCAGGTGCCCATCACAGTTGCCTCCTGGCTCCCTGCTGGAGTGAGTCCCATTGCCTGCCAACAATCCTGGCCAACAATCCTGGGAGATCAAGACCTCAGAACACTCTTCTTCCCCATGACATGACTTTAAGGAAATTAAGTCCATTTAAAAAGTTACTTATCGCTCCTTGTAGGTTACAGCCATGGGCCTAGTATCACTGTGTATCTGCTGGGTTAATAACAACAGGTTTAAAACACAGCCTGCTAGCTTCCCTCCTTCACCACCACTAAGAAAAGAAATTTTTTGGAGTAAGAAGGTACCGCTGCAGGACATGGGACAGAAAAGACGAAGCTGGGCGGTGAAGTGCAAGCTGCACATATATTTATATGAGTAGAAAATGTCTTTGACCATGTTATTGCACTCCACCTGCCAGAGACAGGATCCATCCCAGGAAAAAAAAAAAAAAGGAATTTTATTTTTTTCCTTTGAAAGTTTATGATCTTATCACTCTCAGAGAACTGCTGCATATTGCAATATCCATATTGCATATGCTGTATATTGCAAGATACATATATACTGCCTTTTTATCTAAATTTAAACACCACAGTCACACCTGTAAAAAAGGCAGAGTCTGAAGAGCTACTGAAAATACCAGTTATAGGTTGCATATAAAAATGTTCTGTATTTCTTAATAGATTGAGGAAAACAAATCACACACACCCCTTCCAACAGCTCTGTCTCTCTAGCCAGGATCCTAATGCCAAACATTAAATGCTTAAGTACATTTTTAGGCACCTGATTTTCAGAAGTGCTAAGAAGACCCAAATTCCATTAAGTCAGAGGTGTGCAACAGCTTTGAAGATTAAGATGTTTGCATTTATGTGCTTTAATGGAGATTTAGCAACCTATCTTCATGAAACCAACTTTGAAGGCTTTACCCAGGGCAAACGCTTCTCCATTTTTGGGCAGAGGCAAGGCTGGACAGCAAGATGCTGAAGGTATTGCTCATTCTCTGAGCTGATCAGATGGGGTAGCCCGTGCAGGGACCTCCAGCCATGGGGCTACCTGCATGCAAGTGTATGGCTCTGGGAAGCAAGGGGGCTATCTGGCCACTCCCATGGAGAAGAGAGAGGAGAACAGCTCATCATCAAAGAAAAGGACACTCCAGGTGCCAGTGACAGGCCTGCATCTCCGAGCAGGTTGCAATCAAGGTGCTCTGTTTCCCTCTACTGGTCAAATTTCAAATGATTTTAAAAAATGTTTATTTTCTGCTAGAGGTTTTCTGTTGGAGGTGCCCCTGGGCCACCATGCGCTGCTTTGCTTGGGAGCCCTACTCAGACCTTTCTTGTTCTCCCCAAATCTCCCACTTGGCTGAGTCTTTCTTTGCTGAGCTCTGCCATACAACCATGCCTGTTCAGTGCTGTTGACTTCAGCAGGACTGGGCAGGAAGGTAAATTATTAAGAAATATTTCAAGGCGATTTATGGGTATTTGGAAAGGCCTCATTGATTTCTCATCGTGAAAGAAATACCACAACACTGGAGCTATTCTAGGCAACTTAACAAGTGTTTTAATGAATTGCTGCTATTTGATTGCTTTCAAAAGCCAGAACAGAGGTTCTGTTGTTGGAAAGTCTCAAGATTATGAGCTGGTAAGAAGATGTGGTAACTGTACACGTTGCACTGAGTGCACTATCTAGGTATTTTAATTGCTCAGCTAGACCACATGGCCCTCCGCTGGCTCCAGTAAGACTTCATGCACGATCCTCCATTTGCAGTTGCCAGAGAAAACATCAGTGTTCACATCCATTAGTGGCCTCTAGAAGTATGCAAAATTAATTTGAGAAGGAGCTTTCTGAGCTTTCACAGAGAGCATCTTAAAGAGACCTGAGTTTCCCAGCTTACAAACTTCTGCTGTCTTGGAGCCTTTCAGGTTTTTTTCCTTCCCTTCCACACGACCTTCCTGATGCCAGAGGTTTCCCATGGACTGTCCAAGGAAGCGCAATTTTGATCTGTAGTACCAGTAGCAGAGTTGACATTGTAAACTCAGGTTACATTTGAGGTTTTTCTATATGTAAGAACAAATGGAGAATTTTAACTCTGCAAAAACAAAGTTATGGCTGTATTTACTCAGATACAGAAGTGCTGGTGCTCTTCTTGAAACATCCAACCATTCAAGCTTGGGGACTTCAGTTTAATATGTCTGATAGATTAATTGAGCTATTGAGCATGTCTTGACACAAACCCAGTTGTAACCAACTTCAGAAGAGCCTTTGGTGAACTAGCAGTTGCCTTGGGCAGAACTGTAGCTAATGCCGTACAGTCTGGTGGGGTTTACAGTGAGTGGGAACTGAAATGAAATTACAGTTTAAGAAAATGATGGGAAAAGGAGAAGAAATTGAGTGCTGTGGTGTAAACTTAGTCTGCAAATGCCTAAATACCCAATTACAACTTTCTTGATCATTTACGAACATTTCTTTTACACGAATAGTTGGAGATTTTTAGAGATGCCTTTATACCTTTTGTGTGCATGCTGAAATGTTAAAAATAGGTTTTCGGTTCCACTGATCAGACTCTTTTTGTTTTCACATCAATTTGTAGTTACTTTGGTTTTCATTTTTAATTTAGTTGGAATCTACATTCTAGAAGTGCAAATTACCCAGATGAAACAGTGGTCTAATTAAAAAAAAAAAAAAAAGGAAAAGGAGAGTATTTAGTGATGAGCAGCATATTCTTCCCTGTGGCAGCTCTAATACATCCCAAGAGCCTTGCAACCAGGGGCTGACAGGTGCAGGCAGGTGGTGGTGGGGTGGGAAGCCTGCAGTCTCCAGGCATGCCCAGGCATCCTTTGTACCTGGAGACATCCCCAGAGGTTGTTCACTGCTGGGCAGGATGGACCACTGCACTCTTGCAGCTCTCACAAAGGACCGTTTGAGCTACATTCACTTTAACATCTGATATTTCTAGAAGAAAGCTGTTTCAGGACCTTGTCATTCTAATAGTAAGAGCTCCAGTTTCTGGCTTTGTTCACGGTCTGCTTTGATCTGTTCGGTGATGGCTGATATTTATCATCTTTAAACTGAATAGTTCTGTACTGCCGACATAAAATACAGATAAATTTTGTCTGCTTGCATTGCCCTCGACACTTCTTGAGTACACACACACTGTAAACGTAGACAAGAAGACATGCGCGTTGGTGAAGCACTAAATCCAGGTTATGTTGGAAAGTTGTTAATACTGTATATTAGCCCTGCAAATTCAGTAAATGGTGGGGGAGGAACTTGGTGGAAAACGGCTGCTTAATTCAGCCTAATCTCTACTGCTGAAGATAATGGGATTCAGGTGACATTACTCTGAGATCAGCTGGAAGGCCATGACTGCCTGCAATAACTGTGAGCATAATTTAGCTTTCTTCTGCACTGTTTTTAATGTGCAAGAAAGCGTGAGCTCAGATGGAGGAGCTGATCTCTGCTTGATCTGCAGGATAAGCCATTAGAAGATAAAACAATCATTTTATCGTAAACTGAACACAATTAACAGCCATTTGGGGACAATAGTCATTTTTCCAGAGACACTTCTGAAAGCAGAAAAGGATCTCAATGGCAAAATCATATGATTTAGAAATTCTCTAGGGAGCACAGCGTGAGAAAGGATGGATCTTTTTGCTAACCTTCGGTGAATTACATGAAAGTGGGCAATTTCAGATCTCACTGCAATTTGGAAATGAGAAAGCTGAGTGATGCTGGATCATACATCTCATTACTCCCAATGTCTCAATATTCTGTAATATATTTTTTTTGCCTGGAAACCTCTATTTTTGTACTTTTGTCCCACCATGATCTTCACAAACCTAAATGCTTCGAGCATGGCAGAAGGACGGGTCTCTTCTTGCCTGATTGTTCTCCACTTAGGGACTCAAATGTTCACATAATGTAATCAAACCTCGTATAATGAAAAAGGGAAAGGACACACTAAGTTTTTTCCATGTAACACTATGTGTTAAACGGAAAAGGGCTATCAGGTTTGACCAACCTGATAGCCTTCTATGAAGTTGTAACCAGGTGGATAGATGGTGGCCATGCAGTGGACGTGGTTTACCTGGATTTCACTAAAGCATTTGACACCGTCTCCCACAGCATCCTCATAGGTAAACTGAGGAAGTGTGGTCTGGATGACTGAGTAGTAAGGTGAGTCGCTAACTGGTTGAAGGGAAGAAGCCAGAGAGTTGTGGTCAATGGGGCAGAGTCTAGTCGGAGGCCTGTATCTAGTGGAGTCCCTCAGGGCTCAGTGTTGGGGCCGGTGCTGTTCAATATATTCATCAATGACCTAGACGAGGGATTAGAGAGCACTGTCAGCAAGTTTGCTGATGACACAAAACTGGGAGGAGTGGTTGACACACCAGAAGGCTGTGCTGCCATTCAGAGAGAACTAGACAGGCTAGAGGGCTTGGCGGGGAGAAATCTTATGAAGTTCAACAAAGGCAAGTGTAGAATTTTGCACCTGGGAAAGAATAACCCCATGTGCCAATATAGGTTGGGGACTGAACTACTGGAGAGCAGCGCAGGGGAAAGGGACCTGAGGGTTCTAGTGGACAGCAGGATGACCATGAGCCAGCAATGTGCCCTTGTGGCCAAGAAGGCCAATGGCATCCTGGGGTGTATTAGAAGGGGAGTAACAAGTAGGTCGAGAGAGGTCGTCCTGCCCCTCTACTCTGCCCTGGTGAGGCCACATCTGGAATATTGTGTCCAGTTCTGGGCCCCTCACTTCAAGAGAGACAGGGAACTGCTTGAGAGAGTCCAGCACAGAGCCACAAAGATGATGAAGGGAGTGGAACATCTCCCTTATGAGGAAAGGCTGAAGGAGCTGGGTCTCTTTAGCTTGGAGAAGAGGAGGCTGAGGGGTCACCTCATAAATGTTTATAAATATGTCAAGGGGGAATGTCAGGAGGACGGAGCCAGGCTCTTTTCCAACTAAGTTGGAACTTTTCCAACTAAGTTCGAAGGGGGAAGGGGATAAAACCCGAGCCTCTACACATGAACCAAGGGGAAGTATCCCAGGGTTAGGTATAAAATGCACAAGCAACGGTAACAGATGCTCCATTAAATCTCTGAAGTGTCTGTATACCAATGCAAGAAGCATGGGGAATAAGCAGGGAGAATTAGAAGTCTATGTTCGGCTGGAGAACTATGATCTTATTGCAATTACAGAGACGTGGTGGGACAGCTCACATAACTGGAATGTGGGCCTTGATGGTTATGTTCTTTTTAGGAAAGACAGGTTGATGAGGCGAGGTGGGGGAGTTGCTCTGTACGTGAGAGAGCAACTGGAGTGTATTGAGACCCATCCAGGGGCAGATGAGGAGCAAGTAGAGAGTTTATGGGTAAGAATTAAGGGGCAGGCTAGCTTAGGTGATACTGTGGTAGGTGTCTACTATAGACCACCTGATCAGGAGGAGGAAGTTGATGAGGCCTTTTACAGGCAGATGACAGCAGCCTCTCAGTCCCAGGCCCTGGTTCTCATGGGGGATTTCAACTACCCAGATGTTTGCTGGAAGTCCCACACAGCCAGCCATCCTCAGTCCAGGAGGTTCCTCCAGTGCATCGATGATAACTTTTTGATGCAAATGGTGGATGAGCCAACCAGGAGAGGAGCGCTGCTGGACCTTGTGTTCACCAACAAGGAAGGTCTGGTTGAAGCAGTGAAGGTTGAGGGCAACCTTGGCTGCAGCGACCATGAGATAGTGGAGTTCAGGATCCTGTGTGGTAAAAACAGAATACCAAGCAGGATCGCAACTCTGGACTTCAGAAGGGCCAACTTTGGCCTCTTCAAGCAATTACTGGGGGATACCCCTTGGGACAGGGAGCTGCAAGGTAAAGGGGCCCAAGAGAGTTGGTTGGCATTCAAAGACCACTTCTTTGAGGCTCAGGATCAGTGCATCCCATCAGGTAGGAAATCAAGAAAGAGATCCAGGAGACCTGCTTGGTTAACCAGGGATCTGCTGGGCAGACTCAGGTGGAAAGGGAGGGTGTTTAAATTGTGGAAGGAAGGGCTGGCCACTTTGGTGGAGTACAGGGCAGCTGTCAGGGAGTGCAGGGAGGCAATCAGAAAAGCTAAGGCCTCCTTGGAGTTAAAACTTGCAAGGGAGGTCAAAGACAACAGAAAGGGCTTCTTCAAATACATTGCTGACAAAACTAACACTAGAGGCAATGTAGGCCCTCTGTTGAATGAGGTGGGTGTCCTGGAGACAGAGGACAGAAAGAAGGCAGAGTTGCTGAATGCCTTCTTTGCCTCTGTCTACACTGTTGGAGACCGTCCTCAGGAGCCTCAGTCCCCTGAGGTCCCAGAGGAAGTCATGACAAAGGAGGAGTCTGCCCTGATTGATGAGGAGTGGGTTAAGGATCAGTTTGAACACTTGGACATTCATAAATCCATGGGCCCTGATGGGATGCACCCACGGGTGCTGAGGGAGCTGGCGGGAGTCATTGCTAGGCCACTCTCCATCATCTTTGGTAAGTCATGGGTAACAGGTGAGGTGCCTGAAGACTGGAGGAAAGCGAATGTCACTCCAGTCTATAAGAAGGGCAGGAAGGATGACCCGAGTAACTACAGACCGGTCAGCCTCACCTCCATCCCTGGAAAGGTGATGGAACATCTTATCCTTGACACTGTCTCTAGGCATATCAAGGATAAGAAGGTTATTAGGAGCAGTCAGCATGGCTTTGCCAAGGGGAAGTCATGTTTGACCAACCTGATAGCCTTTTATGAAGACATAACCAGGTGGATGGATGGTGGCCATGCAGTGGACGTGGTCTACCTGGACATCAGCAAGGCCTTTGACACCGTCTCCCACAGCATCCTCATAGGTAAACTGAGGAAGTGTGGTCTGGATGACCAAGTAGTGAGGTGGGTCGAGAACTGGTTGAAGAGAAGAAGCCAGAGGGTTGTGGTCAATGGGGCTGAGTCTGGCTGGTTGCCTGTGTCTAGTGGGGTCCCTCAGGGGTCAGTGCTTGGGCCGGTGCTGTTTAATATATTCATCAATGATCTGGATGAGGGATTAGAGAATGTTGTCAGCAAGTTTGCTGATGATACGAAGTTGGGGGGAGTGGTTGACACACCAGAAGGCTGTGCAGCCATTCAGAGACACCTAGACAGGCTGGAGGGCTGGGTGGGGAGAAATCTTATGAAGTTTAATAAGGGCAAGTGTAGAGTTTTGCACTTGGGAAAAAATAACCCCATGTGCCAATATAGGTTGGGGACTGCCCTGCTGGAGAGCAGTGCAGGGGAAAGGGACCTGGGCGTTCTAGTGGACAGCAGGATGACCATGAGCCAGCAATGTGCCCTCGTGGCCAAGAAGGCCAATGGCATCCTGGGGTGTATTAGAAGGGGAGTAGCAAGTAGGTCAAGAGAGGTCCTCCTGCCCCTCTACTCTGCCCTGGTGAGGCCACATCTGGAATATTGTGTCCAGTTCTGGGCCCCTCAGTTCAAGAAGGACAGGGAGCTGCTTGAGAGAGTCCAGCGTAGAGCCACAAAGATGATGAAGGGAGTGGAGCATCTCCCTTATGAGGAAAGGCTGAAGGAGCTGGATCTCTTTAGCTTGGAGAAGAGGAGGCTGAGGGGTGACCTCATCAATGTTTATAAATATGTCAAGGGGGAATGTCAGGAGGATGGAGCCAGGCTCTTTTCAGCGGCGTCCACTGACAGGACAAGGGGCAATGGGTGGAAGCTGGAACACAGGAGGTTCCAGAAAAATATGAGGAAAAACTTTTTTACTGTAAGGGTGACCGAGCACTGGAACAGGCTGCCCAGGGAGGTTGTGGAATCTCCTTCTCTTGAGACATTCAAAACCCGCCTGGACGCGTTCCTGTGCGCTCTAGTGTAGGTGGTCCTGCTCTGGCAGGGGGGTTGGACTAGATGATCTTTAAGGTCCCTTCCAACCTCTAACATTCTGTGATTCTGTGATTCTGTGATTCTGTGATGTCCAATGACAGGACAAGGGGCAATGGGTACAAGCTGGAACACAGAAGGTTCCACATAAACATAAGGAAAAACTTCTTTCACAGTGAGGGTGACAGAGCACTGGAACAGGCTGCCCAGGGAGGTTGTGGAGTCTCCTTCTCTGGAGACATTCAAAACCCGCCTGGACATGTTCCTGTGTGACCTAGTGTAGGTGATCCTTCTCTGGCAGGGGGGTTGGGCTAGATGATCTTTCAAGGTCCTTTCCAACCCCTGACATTCTGTGATTCTATGATTCCAAACATAGATGAATGAATTGTACAGAGCTGGAATTCCTGCTGAGAAGCGCAAGAAAACAATGCTACTCTGAATACATATGCAGTAGGCTTAAACTTCTCCATTTTCTCCACCTTATTTTTTTCTTCTTTATTGCTTCTGGGTTTTGGTGCACAGAGATTTAATTCAGGTTTCTATTAGAGCAGTAAAATTTTAATTTGCAATTAAACTTTGTCACAGGTCAGCAAGACTTAGTGGGTGGATATGCTGAGAATCATGTGGTCTTGTTCTCAGTTTTGCACTGCTATGTCCGGAAGCAACTTTTGTGTCTTTATTTCTGTGTCTGGAGAAAGGTTAGATTACCTGTCTCTGTCTGCAAAGTGCTTGGTGACAATGGAAAGAAAACAGTTAATAAGAGCTAATATTTTGCATCTGTGAATAACAATAGAAGACTTGAAGGCCTCTTCCTTCTATGAACAGTAGGACAAAACTCTTATTCTCTTTAATGGTTTGGTATTGGACCTGTACTACTGAATGCCCAACAAAACTTCTATAAAAAGCAGTTGAACTTCATGATTCAGCTGTTGAAAGGGAAAAAATGTACAGGTCTACAGGTAAGACAAGAGTCTTAGATCTTAGCATAGGCAATAGAGATTATTTGGTACCTTCAGCATAGCCTAGAGAGTGATTCAAATGATGGAATGGAGGTGCCTGCTAGGCTCCTCTGGATGTGTTGCCTCTCAGCTGTCTCGTCTCAGCTGTCTGAGATGCCCTGGGCATGCTACTTAGTGCAGAAGGACTTGAGTGCTGTGCAACCTCTGCCAACCCCACACTCCTAACACGCCCCATGAACCCCGTGTTTAGACCACTGACCTGAGCCCAGGATCTCCGCTAGCAATGGTGACAAGAGCAGTGCATCGTCACTCCCCTGGAAGTCAGTGAAGGTTTAGTACTGACCAATGCTAAATTCTTGCCACCACTGCTAAGAGTAAAGAAGAACTAACTCAATTGGCGCTCGCTGCTGAGAACAGAAGCACTGGGAAAGAGCCATTAACAAAGAGGTGAGCTACTGTAGTTACCCAAGGTGGCAGGTGTACTCCAGACAATATAACTTCTCATTTGAGGAGTTAATCTTTGATAATTGCAGGCTGGTACATGATCTATTTTTTTTTTCTTTTTTTTGCACCTTGTATTCATAGTTTCATTTAGTCCATGTGTTCCTGTTCTGCCAGTGAAAACATCATGTAAGACAGTGGAAAGCTTGATGAATTCCAATGCATAACTTCTATTTCTTTTCCTTTACTCATAAGACCTATCACCCAGAAGAGATGTGGGTTGATTTGAGAGATTGTCCTTGGCAAATGTATTTTATCTGTTATTTGTTTTCACTCTTACAAAACTGTTCATTTGTTCCAGATATAAAAGTTAAATAAAACTATTCTAGAATTCACTAGCCCTTCTTTTGCCTTTTTTTCATTTCAGTAACAGATCTGTATAAATGAGGGTCTACCCTACTGAATAAATATAAATATTCTGTTACGAAGCCTGTGTAAGATTAGGGGAAGCCAAGGCCATTTTCTTAGGGAACTGGTTGTGCAACCATGTCATAAATACAGACACTGAAAAACCTGCACGTGAAAAGCAATTTACTAAGAAAAGCATGATCTGGAATATTTACGAGAAGCAGTAATATAAATGAGCTTGTTGTTTAACATGTTGGGAGCAATAAGAAAATGTATAAGCTCATCTGGCTCCTTTCCTACAGGTGTTGGAGTATTTTTAACAGGATCAGTGTCAGTACAGAGCGCTAGAAAAGCAAAACACGACTGAACTTCTTTTGCTTTTTTTTTTTTTTTTTTTACCCTAACTTGGATGGATATTCTATCTTTTACAGTTTCCAGTGATTTGGGTCAAATGGCTCAAATTTCATTACTAGGAATGTGAAGCCTTCAGGAGAAGTGGTCCATTTTCTCATGTGGCTTGCACAGACCTTTGCACTGCAGGGTTTTTGGTGCGAGGAGGGCCTCTGGGTGTTGCTGGCATTGGAGCAGGGGGCAAAACCCTGGCCCCCTTCAAGGGGCTTCCCAATACTGCACTTACTCAGAACAGCCTTGCAGCCATCACTCACTAGCATTAATAAACACATAAAATGCCACAATCTCCATCCTGGTAGGATCTACAAGAGACATATTTCTGTGTTAATTATTCATAAGGGAAGGCTGAGGAAATAGCATTCGCTAGCTCAAGTAGCTCTCGTGTGGGTGAGTCTGCAGCAGTTTGCCTTAACATATCCCTCCTGGAGAGTTTTCACTACGCGGGAGCATGTGATAACTTTTTGCAGGTGTACGTGAGAGAGGAGCGCTCCTTTGCACTTTCAGGAAGGTTTTGTTTATAGTGAACATTAAAAAAACACTCTTACGTGTTTATCTTTGGGGCAAAAAAATAATCACAGAATAAAAATGTCAGGCTATGGAGTTAATGTTGCCACTTTTTTTTTCAGAACACAGGAATTTGTCACCATGGAGACCCTCCTGTTTTCTTCAAGTATGACTCAAATCTTATGGATGGAGCATATGTGATAAAAGTAAAACAATACCACCAAGAATTCACATTAAATATTTCAGAAAGGTTTTTGAGCACCAACCAACATCTACAGACTGTTCACGCAGTAAAAATATGCTTCCACTTTTTTCCTTAAACTTTTTTTTCTTTCTAATGCAAAATAACTGCAGGTCTTACTTCTAAAGCGGGCTGAATTTTAAGGAACTTGCGATATATGAGGCTGAACCTGAAGGACTTCACTATTATGTTGTGGCTTTATACAATGAAGCACTTCTCTTACGAGCTACAGAACCCAAGTTTTAAGGACATAATGAAGCTAAAACTCCTTAAAAAGCTTGTTTTCAGTATTACTTACGTAAGTATAGTTTTTAACTGAAGAAAACCACATCATGCTTGAGATGGAGCTAAGAGCAGGACAAGGTGGTTTGTCAGCAAGCCTCTGGCTGCCCACGCAGCAGTTGGAGGCACAAGCATGGGTAAGATGGAAAATGCTCAGCTTGGGAACGTTGGCACCTCTGGAGTCATGTCCTGCTGGCCAACAGCAAAACTGGGACTTCAGGAGAACCCCTGGGAAAAAAAAGAAAGCCCCAGCATGCTGCTATTGTTGTACCTCATACGGTGTATCAGACTGCCCTGCTCCACTTCAGTCACTGCTCAGCCTGTGTAGGTGTATTTTTAAACGAGCGTGGAAAGCATTGCAATGACAACCAAGAAGACCAAACCAAATTAATCTGAAAATGCATGACAGACTTTTTCCCAAGCCTGCCTTTCTGCTATGCCACCCACCTGACGTTCTGGTCTGTGGCCGAGGTGGAGCTCAGCCCTTGCGACAGGTGCATCCCCCTAGTCTGGGATGCCTCCCCTCACAGCAGTTGCCAGGCAGATTTCAGAGAAACTGCTGGAAGTTTCTGGCTAGTTTGGGTCTAGCCCACCAGCCCAGGGGTACACCCAAGAAGTTGGCTGGTAGCCAATAGGAGGCCTGTATGACTCTGACTGACCACAGCTCAGATTCGACTGAGCTTTAAAAAGGGTCCTGCCGGGGGGTGTGTTGGAGCAAGTGAAGGTCCTGCAGTCGGGGCACAGCCTCCCCCTTGGTCTGGGACCCGGCCAGGGTAACTCCTCGAGGTTGCGAGTCCTCATGTTTATATGGATGAGTGTATACAGGATCCCAATTGTCATTCTAAGAGTTGAGTGTAGTGTAGCAATTGCTCCTCTCAGCTGGTACCAGAACTTGTCCATTTATGGGAGCTTTCATTTCTTAATACAATTTAATTACAGTGGATTAACTGAGAATGAGAGCACTCCTCACAGCCCTCCCCTTGATTATTTCCCCCCTACCCCAGCATTGCTGGAATGCCAGCCTGGGGCTTGTCTCCATTACTTCCAGTAGCTCCACAGTGCAATGAGGCAGAAAAGAGCCACCCGTCCTTCCCAGGCCAGAAATTTTCTTCTTTAATCAGACTCCTGAGAGGAAGGAACATCCGTCCCATCAAACACCATTGTGTGTTGGTGAAGAAGGAGAGAAAAAGTGGTTCCACACTGCATTAATCAGAGCAGCAGTGAAAGTCTAAGAGATGTAAATCTGGTTTTAGACAGTCCGGTAATGAATCAAAACTCCTGCCCATACGACACAAGCTATAGAAGCAGTGCCCACCCACCCTTGTGAATGTGCACACTTCCCAGGTGATGGGTTTTGCTGTCAGCTATCGTAATTGCACATCAGAAAAGACATCACCTGTCCTTCCACTACATGTCAGGAGATCAGATGAAGCATGAAGTTGGAATAAGTATCTTGATAAGCTCAGGCTAATCTAGTAGAAGGCAAATTGGGTATTTAGTTTTAATCAGGATTAGATTTGTTCTCCTGGACCATGTGATATTAATCAGTATGGAGCCACATTTGGCAAGGGTGGCAGTGAGAGATGCTGTCCCAGGCTCAGGAGAAGCCTGGGGCAAGTCCATGGGGCTTGGCAGCCTCATGGACAACAGGAAAACTGTAGGGCACCATTCAAGTGGGATGGGCTTTTCTGCAGTGCCTTTATCCTAGGAGCATCCAGGATTCAGCCTAGGTGCTGAGATAGGGCACTGCTTGTGTTTTTTTCATAGAATCAGAATATTTTGGGCTGGAAGGGACCTTTAAAAGTCACCTTGTCCAACCTCCCTGCAGTGAGCAGAGACAACTCCATCTAGATCAAGTTCCTCAGAGCCCCCTCCAATCTGACCTTGAATGTTTCTGGGGGTGGGGCTTTGACCAGCTCTCTGGGAAACATTCTCCAGTGTTTTTTCTTTCTTCCCTCCTCAGTAATCCTGATAATAAGTAATGTAATTTGGAGAAACTAGATGACTTCACAGTGTTTCAGATACCCTATTGAGGACAATGCAGGACACAAGATGAAAACTTAACAACATTTGTACTTAGTGGATCTTGGAAAAATATAGACTAAAAAATCATTGAAGTTAAGAATTGCATCATGAAATTCATCAAACCAAAGCAAAGCTTTCTGTGGTTTCAAGAGCTCATCTCTATGATACTGAGTAATCAGGTTGCACTGGGCATGATAAGTGATACCACTTACATGTCTTTCATGAGTCCAAGATTTTATTGAGTTCTACTCCCCGGTTTGAAATACTTGAATAAAAGTACCTATCAACATGATGGTTCTACTTGACATGTAGTGAAAAAGTTTAAGGGAGAATATAATGGTTTTTTATTGAGACTGAACTTTCTTACAATTTGTTTGTATAAGTTTATTTGCGTTGATGATAACATTTGATCTGTTGCAGCCAGCACTCTGCACTTTCAGGCACCAGAAATATGCTGTCTGTAGCAACGTCACCTTCGGGAATATTTTGAAAAGATTTGTAGGAGCCAGACTCAAAATGACTTAACCTACTCAGTTTTATTACCTTTGCTGAAAAGCTCCTTTCCTCTATGAGCTGGAAGCTGTCCTCTGATTTCCAGCCAGGACTCATCTGCAGCCAGGCTCACATTTAGAAGAGCTCTTCTCTCTCTTTCACATTTATTCTCTGTACTTGTTCCATTTCAGATGTTCCCTGAAGTTGATCTATGGGAATCATTCTCTCTATTTCAGATAATTTCTCAGCACAGGCCTATGAAAGGGTGATTTCGGGGGCTATGCCTGGGAAATCTCTAATCTTTATACGGATGGTAAGCAGCCCTATTTGTTCTGAGAGTTTTTTGCCATTTTTTACCAAGGTTGCTGTTCATTTTCTAAATCAGCTTGATACGTGGCAATGTTTACTTCTTCCCAGTACTTCTTAACCAACAAGAAATGGCCTGTTTTGTTCCTCGTGTCTTCCATTCACTCTCAGTAGGCTCTTCCCTTGTTCCTAATATTTTTTACAATTATATTTGTTCATCCAGTTGACCATGGGGATCCTCCCCTTTTGGCTACAACACAAATTCAGTGTAGTTAATGTACACAGTTTCTATATCTTTACAGTAAAGACACTCTCAGCCTTTTTTCACAGTCAAGCCCTGTAGTTGTTAAAAACATGAACTCACTCCTCGTTTCATCAAAACATCCTTTTGGCATCAGCGAAACTTTTATTCCGTAAACCTACTTGTGTTCATACATCCCCAAAAATTCAGATAATTTGGTTCAAAGCTATCCTGAAAAGTCTCTCCTACCTTCCAAAACCTCTGTCTTGTAGAAAAAACTCTGCTGACAAAATAGCACATCCTGGAATATGTGTACCCGAGCATTGGTAGCATTTTTCTCCAGATTGTCACTAAGAACTCAGAACTGCAGGAGACAATGATTCCAACTGTCCCATTCTGGCTTGGAGTAGAATAATAGTGCTTTTTAGCGTCAAAAATTAATTAATAATATTCTATTACCTTCTAAACCCTAGTGTTGTTGACTGTGTGAATACTTAAATTCTTTCTCAGAAACTTTGAGCAGTTTGAGATATATCACTCTGATTAGCATCTTGCAGAGGGTACTGGGATTTCAGAAGGATACATGAGTAAAATTGTTGTCATGCTGCTACTCTTCCGGTTGAGATGGAAGGCATTGCAGTGACATCTATTGGCTTGTTTGCGTGGATCTCCATTTCAGACCAGTCAGAAACGACCCTACGAAGAGACGGTCTGTTCTGAGGCTGTGGTGTGCCCTCCGCAGCCTTCAGACACAAGGGTTCTTCCAGGTCTTTGTAGTTTGTAGTTCATCAGTTTTGCTTTCTGTGTGTGCTGCCAGGGCTGCCAGCGTCTCTGCACCACAGCTGCCAATACTCTTGTGTCTGCCTCATTATGTCAGTCCCCCAGCTTCCCCCGGCCTTTTCTGCAGATGTGAGTTTGGTACCTTTCTTTTCCCAACAGCAAACTCACCAGCTCTCTAAGTAACCATAACCGTCCTTCTTTAGGTAGTCCATGCTGGTATTCCTGACCTTTTCTGGTAAATAATACTTTCTTCTTGGAAACACACTAATGACATCTGGGAGCTCTTTCTAATTAACTTTAGCAAGTTTCTCCTGCTGGCTTTTCATAGAATCATTTAGGTTGGAAAAGACCTCTAAGATCTTCAAGTTCAGTTATTAAACTAGCAATGCCAGGTCCACCACTAAACTATGTCTCTAAGCCATGTCTCTAAACCATGTCATCTACACATCTTTTAAATGCATCCAAGGATGGCAACTCAACCACTTCCCTGAGCAGCCTGTTCCAACGCTCAGCAACCCTTTCAGTGAAGAAATTTTTGATAACATCCTTACTCTGCCTTCCTGCTCGTAGTGTACTACAAAGCCCAGCACTTTCTTTGGGCTGTAGCCATGCCATTTCCCAATTTCCCACCTCTGGCTGGGGCTTACCAATACAAGGGCACAGCTTGGTGACCACTCTTGGTTACTGAACCTGAAGATAGGGATAAGGACAGTGTACAAGCATTTAATTAATTCCTAAAGTGTTTCATTTCTATAGAGATCAGTAGGGCCTGGAGAGTTTGAAGATTCCTTTAATCTCTTCTGCTGGCTAATATCTATTGAAATTCCTGATGCAGATGGCATTAATTTTCAAGCTAGAGCATGTGTACTACAGGAGCTGGAACAGATCTTGGTGTGTGAGAAGAGGTGAGTGATCAGAGCACAGGGAGGAGGGGAACTGATTTGGGGTCAGAAGCAGTGAGGTCCAACAGGTGGACAGGCTGGAGTGGGAACTTTAGCTGCTGACATAGAGGCAGCAGAGATGAGAAATGCAGACCAGCAGTAGGGGAAGGTTGATTTCTGTGGACTGAAGCTTCTAGATCATGGTTCCCACTAAAACCTTCCAAGCACAAAGGGTGTCCATGAGATCTAGACAGCCTTAGGATGGGGAAGTGCAGGCACAGGCACATTGGGAGTTGTCTTCCTCTTTTCACAACATGCTCTCAGAGGCTCCGAGGAACCTTCCACAGCTCAGCTGCACCCAGATGACTTGAAAGACAGACTAACAACTTGGGGTTTTCTTCTATTACTAGACAGGTAAATGGGGCTGAGGAAGGGGAAGCAGAAGTCCCCAGATTCCACAGGTTGCTTTAGGCTGGAGAAGTGCCAGGGAGGCTGGGGCATTGACAGTTAAGAGACCCCTGGCTCTTTGTAGACCTGAACTGAGAGGTGGCTCTAGGGTAACAGGAGGATGTAAAGCCCTCGGTTTCTGCCCTGCATCTGCTGGAGAGCCTGAGCTGAATATTTCCTAGCAGGTCATCTGTAAGCAGGACAGCACTGGCTTTGGAAATACCTGCCTGTTTCCTTTTCTTTTCCAGAGGTCATCTGTGCATCCAGCATCTCAATCCAGCAATGACCAGACTGTCCCAAGACTAGCATCACTTAGAGCTGAGGCTCATGCGTGGCCAATCTCCTGCGGAGCCCATGGTGGTGGCATGTCACAGGCACGACCACCCACTCTCCATGAGCACTGCTTTTAGGAGAAGCTGCAGGCTCCCTTTCCATCACCAGGGCTCTCTGTTCCTTGGGTAGGCGGCAGTGACAGCTGTGCCCATCTGAGTCATTCTCTGTGGGCATTAACAAGACTCTGTGGGCCTGGTGGTGCTTGCTAACCCTGGCAGAGCTGCAGTCCTGGTGAAGAAGACCTCAAGGGTGGGATTTCCAGGCAAGAAGTGAAGGTGTCTGCAGAGCCATCCAAGAAGGGGCTGGCAGAGAGGCTTGGCTGGATGCGTGGTCAGTGATTACTCTCAGGTAGGATGTATGTAGCCACGGGTAACAGAGATCAACAGGCACCAAGAAGTGGCTGTGTTCTAGGTGATGGTCAAGGCATAAAATATGGACCGTCTTCACCACGCAGACCACTGGTTACCAGGATTACAGAGTCTTAAAGATCTGCTAATAACCAACACAAATGCTCAGGGGTAGCTGTCAAAGGGAAAATATAAGGTACCATTAGGAGAAAGCAGGGACCTAGTTCATCGGTAGACGGAGAGTCTCTCCCAGTGACTTATTTTTATACCATGCACAGACTTTTAAAAAAGCAGCAAAATTAAACCAGCATTTGAAGCTGCTCTTTTGAGACTTTATTTGAATGTAATATATTTCAATTACTGTGTATTCAAAATTCCCGTGCTAATATGCAATCTGCAGAGACTTATAATGTGAGTTGGTTGAAATCTGAGCTAAATTAATATAATCGTTTCATTTTTTAAATTTTTTTTTTTTTTTAGAGAAAAGAGAAATAATCTACTTGGCTGCAAGTGCCTCAAGGAATATTGAACAGAAAAGAGACAGAATAACTAGGGAGTGATTTTGAAAGCAGCTCTTACAGGCCAGTTGCTCAGAGCCAGTGCCAGAAAATAAGGGAAACCTTCTTTTATTAAACATGATTGCTGTGACCTTCTCTTGTTAACCTACAGAAGGAAAAGCGAGCTAAGCACTGCGTATGATTTGTTGCTATTGCAGCTGTGCTATTTTCAGTGAACCTGTAGAAGCTGGGATGCTTATTTTGATTTATTTTTGCTTTGTTTTTTGCTCAAAAGAGAAAAACCAAATGAAACGTCTTCTAGGGCTGTACATGTGTACCCTTTTCTCTTTGAGTACTGTTGCTGTGACCCTCTGCTCTCACCTCCTTTCGCTGTGAACATCACAGCCCTATGTGTCCCTCCCTCCCTCCCTCCTTCCATGTGTAGAGAAGCTCTGCAATGGGTATTGTCCTTCTCTCAGTGCAGTTGTACCTGACCCTTGAGAGAGGGCCGATATGGTAAGCTTTCTCCTATCCATCTTCTTCTGAGGCAAGCACCACTAATGCTCCCCTGGGGATTGCATAAATGAGGTGGAGAGCAGCAATTTGATGTATTTATGTGCAGCAGAGTCAAGAGGGTCCCATTGCACCCAGGATATGCGCAAACAGAGCTCCAGAGAGCTCCCGCTGCGAGGGCACCGCAGGGACAAAGCACAGACCAATGGCAGGACTGCAGGGACAAGGACAGTGCAGGCGAGTGTGTGCTTGGGTATTCTCGTCAGCCTCGTGTGCTGCATTATGTATGCAGCATAATCAAGAGCGTATGAAAATCCCCACAGAATCCAGACTCAGTGTGAGATAATTGTGGGTTAGGTCATTTTCTACTCGCCTTCCAAGACGACTGCATATACCTAATTAAGATGCCTAATGTATTTTGTTTAGTCCAAACGGTGATGGAGGAGGAAGGTTATTGGTCTGAGGTTTTGGCAGGGCTAATTTTTATGTGGATTGGAATTCAGCAGGCTTGCAGTTTCCGGGGAATAAACTTACCAACAAGCCTTAATCGCACAATTACTTGAAGGAACAGTCAAATCACTGAAAACATTTTCTAAATCATGAGATTCCACTGATTCATCTTTCTGTGTCATTTCTTGACCTCAGCTCTCACTTCAGGAAAAATATGCTTTTGACTTTTATTGAAAACAAGGTTATTTAAAGAATAAAACACTCACGGAATAGTTGAGGTCGGAAGGCAACTGAAGATAATCTAGTCCAAATCCTTGCTCAAGCAAGGCCACCCAAAACTGGTTGCCCAGGACTATGTCCAGCTGGGTTTTGACTACCTCCAGGGAAGGAGACTCCACAACCCCACTGAACAACCTGTTCCAATGTTTCATCACTCATAGAGGAAAAAAATGTATTTCTTACATTTAAAGGGAATTTCCTGTATTTCCATTTGTGTCCATTGCCTCCTGACCTTCCACTGGGCACCAGTAAGAAGAGTCTAGCTCTGTCTTCCTTATTCTCTCCCAACATCAGGTATTTATATACATTGATAAAATCTCCCTGAGCCTTCCTTACTCTGGGCTGAACCGCTGCTCCTCCCTCAGCCTCTCCTCATTTATCAGGTGCTCCAATTCCTTAATTATCTTCATGTTCCTTCAAGGGACACTGCATCCTAGATGTGTTTCACCAGGTCTGAGCAGATCGGAACAATCATCTCCCTTGACCTGCTAATAACAGGCGGTATGAATGCAGCCCAGGAGGCAGCAGACCATCTTTACTGCAAGGGTACATTGCTGGTTCATGGTCAGCTTGGTGTGCCCCAAGACCCCCAAATCCTTCTCTGCAAAGCTGGTTGTTTCCCAGTGTGTACTGGTGCATACAGCTGTCCCTCTCAAGGTGCAAAACTTGTCACTCTTCTTTGTTGAACTTGGTGAGATGCCTTTAATTTCTTTTGTTTCTTCAGCTACCAAAGTCCTCTTGACTTGATTAAATCAGGATATAAAAAAGGCCACAGCTTTCTCCTCATCCACCAGCCATGTCATCTGAAAAGACTGTTGGGCTGGCCAAGCATGGCTTCACCTTCATAATCCTCATAAATCCATTCTGACTTCTTCCAGTCACCTTGTTCTTCTTCACATATTTGGAAATGGTTTCCAAGACTACTTTCTCCATCCTCTTCCCAGGGATTAAGGGGCAGTTGACCAGCCTGTAGTTCCCAAGATCTTTCTTCTTTCTCTTCTTGAAGATAGGAGTGATATTTGCTTTCTCCCTGTCCTTAGGAACTTCACTTGATCACCACAGCGTTTTACACATACTTGAGAATGGCCTTGTAACTGCATTGGCCAGCTCCCTTAGCACTCATGGATGCCTCCCATCAGGTCCCATAGCTTAAATGTGTTCTGAATGGGTCCTCCTCCAGTGAGAGGAGGTCCTCCTCCAGTCTTCCATGCTCCAGATGTTCCCATGAGTCTCAGGAGGCTGGGCCTGCTGAAGGTGGGCCTTAGTGGAATGACCAAGACAAAGGTGGCACTGAGTACATCAGCCTCTTTGATGCCCTTTGTTACCAGGTCCCCTCTCCACCTCAGCAGCAGGTCCACAGTTTCCCTTTTGCTGCTGATAGATCCATAGAAGTCCTTCTTCTTGTCCTTCCCATCCCTGGCCAGATTCAACTCCAGGAGGGTTTTGACTTTTCTAACCCCATCCCTGCACACTCCAACTCTGTATTCCTCATGGGTGACCTTCCCTTGCTCCCACCTTACTTCTTCCGCCCTTGCTTCTATTTCATGCTTGGGTTATGTGAGGTCCTCCTTGTTCATCCTCCTGCAGCCTTTGCATGACATCCTGCATGTAGGAATGAACAATTCTTGAGCTTGCAGGAGGTGTTCTATGAAAATCAACCAGCCTCTCTGGGCCTCTCTTCTTTCCAGGACTATAACTCATGGGATCCTTCCGAGCAGCAATCAGTAAAGGTTAAAGTCTGCTCTTCTGAAGTCCTGCTTTTTCCCTCTTGATCTTTCCCCAGGATCCTCTCAGGATCATGAACTCCGCCAGTCTTCACATCCCTGACTATTTCTTCCTTGTCTGTGATTCTGAGATCCAGTAGATCATCTCCCCTTCTCATCTTCTCAGTCACCTGTACCAGTAGGTTATCACCACTGTACTCCAGAGACCTCCTGCTTGTACCCTACTATGTTTTCCGTTGAACAGAAACTGGGGTAATTGAAGTTTCCTATGAGGACTAGGGCCTGTGAATGTGTAGCTTCTTCCAGTTGCCTGAAGAAAATTGTTGGGGCAGTAACAACTATTTATGCAAGGGTACTGTACTGAGAATTTACTGACGTCCATACTGCTTTGCTTTCAGTCACTTAATGCAGTTTTCCAGATCTTTCTTTAATGTTGAAATTTTCCAGAAAGTGAGGGGTTTGGAAAATCCAAATAAAATTGGGTTATTCATGCCTGAGAATGTAAAGCATACACTTTTACATTACACAAGTTCATTTGAACCTTTCCTTGAGCCATCTCACAGCAGAGAGGGGAGGCAGCTGAAATTTGGAAAAGAAATGCAGCACCCGGAGAAAACGCATCTCTCAGTACTCCAAGGAAGAGCCAGATTCAGCTCTGGCCATTTGTGTGCCAACCAGCAAGATGATCTCTTTATTTTGTACGGGTTTTTCTTGCAGGACTCTTCACATTAAGGAGGCCTATACCATATGGGTGATGGATGCAGAGCTTATGACATGACCAGTAAACCTGCTGTGTCACTCAAGATTTCACCTTCCTCTGCTTGCTGGAATCGCTGCTTGTTTGCTTGAGACCTTGACTCAAACTAGGAGTGCACCAGTGAGTGAGGAAGTTACTTAAGCCTAACGTGACATCTCTTCCTAGCCCTTCCCTCCCACGTTTTCTCCTCCTCAGTACCTCCTAGCTACATTTTTCCTATTTATCCCTGTGTTTTCTGTGTACCATGAGATATGCGGGACCCACTAAGGAATGACTAGTGCCCAAGAGATGCAGATGACCATCATGGTGATATTAGGAAGAAGAAAGCAAATTCAGCAAGGCAGGGTCAGCTCTGCAGCACCCAACTCTCTCCTGCTTCGCGAATCCACCAAATCCTTTCTCCAGTGTGGTGTCGTAGGCCAAGGAAAATTCTTGGCAAGCCCTGTCTAGCCCTGGGGCTATATGTTGCACATACAGCAAAATGTGTATGAGATACCTGGGGAGTCTGTTGGATGTCCACACAAAAAATGAATTTTGTACCATAGCTACACATGGACAACTTAACTGTACATTTAAAATAAAAAGCAGATGTAAAATGTAAGCTCTGGCTGAGATAGAAAGCATTTATGTAAGGAGATTGAGTTTCAAGTGGTTTGTCAGCCGGAAAAGCCTGTGGTTGTCTGTGAAGGGCCAAATGCCTTTACAGGATGAGTGGCAAAGAGCCAGAAGAAGTGAAAAGTGCTTGCTGTGTTTGACCAAAAGGACCACCTACAAACACTTTGTGCCAAGTCCTGTTGCGCAAACAGGGTGGAGGCAGTGCGTAGATAAATGAGTTACATAAACCCCCAAGAGGTCATGTATGAAAAAAGAGTGATGCTGAATGTCAGGTGCCATGCAGCCGGTGTGGTTGAGGTGTTTGATGTCTCTGGTCGGACCCAGCTGTGCTATCTGGAGGATCTGTAGTCTCATTTAAGCCACCCTGTCCCCAAGAATGCAATGGAGAGTGCAGACAGTGGAAACACTTTCTGTGTTTCACAGCTGCCTGCTCCTATAATAGAGACGTTTCTGGTCCCCTTCTGACCACAGGTTCATCAGTGAGGTCTGAAGCATCTCAGGGAACCCGGCAACCATGTGCCTCGATGAAAACAGACTTCTCAGTGGTAGTGCCATTAGGAATAGGGTTGCTGCCATCTGTTGGTTGAAACCTCACGAGGAGCTGGAAGAATCCTTGAATTGATGATGCCATCTAAGGCATAGATCTATGGAGAAAGGATATTTTGTTTTCAGTGACAAGTGTGATGTGGTCATGTTTTAGAAATCAGAAGCAGGGGACAAAATTATTTGTCTGCATTATTATACGACATACTTGCTGCCCTGTATACCAGTTTAAGTCCTTTGCTGAAGTACTGGCCAAAGTTTTAACTTTTCAAGCTGTGGGTCTACAAACATTTCTCTTTGCAGAGGTGCCAGCTTCACCAGCTTGTGCTGCTAATTGCTAATGGCCACTCCACAGCTGAACATTTATTAACTACTGTTTCTGGAACAGCACCAAACAAGCAAAATGATATGGACTAGGAATAACCCCTCCCTTATTTTTTTTTTCAAGATTATTCAAAAGGTTTATAAGTTTCCAGGACCTATCTCTGTGTCCTCCTGCAAGTGCAGCACAGATGAGAGAAGAGAGTACCCACAGGAGCTGATGAAAACTGCCCTGCTGCTGCGAGAAATTCCTGCCTTTGTCATCATGGCTTTCAGCGTGACACAGCAATACTTTGCTGTGTACACTGGGCTCTCTCCACGCTCCCCTTCTCCTCTCTGTGTTCTGCCAGACTCCACCTGCAGCTACACGCAACCTGCCTGGTAGCTCACCTCCAGCAAAATCTGTTATAAGGTTCAGAAATAACTACTGAGCATATTGAAAAGGCATGATACATACTTTGGGATGTTTCTGGGCCCTTTATTTTGAAACGTGCACTAGCAGAAGCACCAAAATTTCTAAATCTTGTCTCCTGTAGGGTTGTCAACATTTAGGTTTGACCTAGAGATTGGAGGGGGGAGATCAGGTATCGACAGTTTCCATATTGCTTTCCACGTGTATTGAATGGAAAGTCAAGCCCCCAAACCTCCAGACTTGGGTGGATGAGGAATTCTTCCTCATATATAATTGAGCAGTTGTTGCTCCTCATGATGCTCCAGTCACACTGCAGCCAGAGGTCAAATTTCTTCTGCAGTGCAGCCTTGCTGGTAGGCTATAGCACTAGTGTTTCCCACTAATTTTCAATGTCTGCAGTGTATTTTGAAATTTTAGGAAGTTCACTTTAATTCTTCTGTGATCTTTGCAGAACTGGTGGAAACCAGATGGAGAAGAGCCAATTCTCCCAGTAATTTAGAACCCCAGCTGAACTCTTGATCAAATTGTAGGCAATAGTGAAGAAAGACTCACATGCTGGAAGACTGCCTGTGCCTTTCAGCAGAGATTTAAAGGAGAATTAGCTGGCTAGGTTAAACACTGTCTTACTCATTCTTGTGAATTACAGCTCTTAATTCTTATTCTGCTTTTTGTGCACGAATTACAGGCTGAGGATGTGTTCTTGTAATAAGCCAAATAGATGAGTACCTACAAGGCTTATCTCAAAACTGTTGATTAATGTAAGAGAGGCATGTACACAGTGGTTACAACGACAGTAATAAATAAAGAGACATTAGACCTTGATCACCCTTGACTGATCCACTACTTAGTTTCTGCCTCATTCCTTCATTCAGTTTTTGGATGTGGTCCATCTAGCTCTTTCCAAGACAAAGCCCAGGTAGGGCTCTGAGGAGGGCTCACTACCCAGTATCTGAAGAAGACCTTTTATCTGTCTTAAACAAATCTATTACTAGTTTCATCATGCACTCCCTATTTCTGATGTGTGGGATATGGTGAATAACTGTTCTGCTTTCACCTCATCCGTTGCCTTCATGATTTAGTTTTTTTTTTTGAATCATTAAGATTGGAAAAGGTCTTTAAGATCATCAAATTCAACCATCAACCCCACACTACCATAACTACTAAATTATGTCCTGAAATGCCACATCTACACATTTTTCAACACCTCCAGGGATGGCAATTTCAATACTTCCCCAGGCAGCCTGTTCCAATGCCTCACCACTCTTTCAGTAAAGAAATTTCTCCTAACATCCAGACTAAACCTCTCCCGGTACAACTTGAGCCCATTTCCTCTCATCCTATTGCTTGTTACATGGGAGACAGACCCCTACCTCACTACAACCTCCTTTCAGGTAGCTGTAGAGAGAAACAAGGTCTCCCCTCAGCCTCCTCTTCTCTAGAATAAACAATCTCAGTTCTTTCAGCCATTCCTCATAAGACTTGTCCTCCAGACCCTTCATCACCTTTGTTGCCTTTAGTTTGCAAATGTCATTCATAACCCCCAGCCTCCTCCTCTCCAAAGGCTCTTTTAGTATCTCTTTACATGTTGTTTCCTTACTTTGATCTTTTTAGTTGCCCCTCTCCACTCTTTCTCTAGTTCCATCACATCCTTGAGAGAGCATAGCTTAGCATCAGTGGGAACATCTTCCATGTTCCATGAAGCACAATTCCCTAACTCCAGACACAGTAGCTGCATATCACAGGATGTCAGGGGTTGGAAGTGACCTTGAAAGGTCATCTAGTCCAATCCACCTGCCAGAGCAAGATCACCTAGAACAGGTCACACAGGAACACGCCTGGGCAGGTTTTGAAAGTCTCCAGAGAAAACGACTCCACAACTAGGGCAGCCTGTTCCAGTGCTCTGTCACTCCCACAGCGAAAGAGTTTTTCCTTATGTTTATGTGGAACCTCCTATGCTCCAGTTTGCACCCATTGGCCCTTGTTCTATCATCGGACATATGAAGTGTGCTCCAGTCTCTCAGTCACACAGGTCACCTTATCAGAGAAAAGTTTGGCCGTTCTGATTATGCCGTCTTGACTGTATCTTACTGCACAGGTCTCCATAGGCCAGCATGGACCCTAGACAGAAAGTCCTTCTAATTACCTGAAAATTTATCATAAACACAGGTGAATTGATCCCCCTCATTCCCTTCTACATACAGAGTGAAGTGACCCAAAAAGGCATTTCATGGTATAAAGCACAGATAGACTTTTTTATGATGCCACTGCCCTTCTAAGAGGGCTGATGAGGGCAGGGCACTGCCTGCACTCATGCCGGGTACTGGGGTGCTCTTTGAGGGATGGTGTCCAGGTGGCTTCACTCGGGCCGTGCAGCAGCTGAGCAGCTGTGCTGTGGCTGCAGGATTGTGGAGACAGCCGCCTGGGCTGTGAGGCAGAGGACAGGTTTGGCTGCAAAAGGCAGAGATTCTCCAGGGTGTTTCTCAAGGTAATAGCAAAAATAAAACCCAACAGGCCAAAGAAATTTAAGAAAACAACAACAAACAATCCCACAAAAACAGCACCAACAAGAAGAACCTCCTAGGGCTGGGAGAACACTTGATGATTACCAAAGACTTTTCTGGTAGACCAAAAGACTTGGTGGTTACCAAAGACTTTTCTGGTGATTAATGTCTTTTCTGAAGCTGCTGGCCTACTTCCAGCAGCTGGCCACCTGCCATCACCACTTGACAGCCCTGCCATGGCTGTTGGGGAGCAGCTGCTCCCCAACACCTCTCAGTGAAAAGTCAAGGCAAGCAAACATCCTGCCAGCCAGCAAAGTCAAAATGTTAAGTTTTGCAGAGTCCTCGGGCCTCTGCTCAGAACAATCCCCTACATGGGGCATGAACAAAATAAGCCTGGACCCTGGCAAGTGTGTCCATGAGAGCCCAAGCCAAGGAAATCTCCCAAGGTCTGGAGATAAAGCACGGTGTGTGGTTGGGCTGTTGGGAAGAGGGAAGTGTGTGACCAAGGCGGGCTCACTGGCTTCACAGCCCCTCCACTTTGGGTGGAATTCCGGTACAATCGTATCCTGCATGTTTGAAGAAATGTTCCTATGGCCCTTGCTTTAAGGCTTGGACCTGCTGTAGAGAAGAAACATGTGGTTATGAGGAAACAGTAATGAGTTCTGAGAGATTCGTTTTGTTCGATTCAACCCATTAGAGTGTAGGTTATACAAAAATGCAAAATATTCCCATCCTCAGAATAAATGTAGAAAAAACAATGTTTATCTAGCTGCTTTGCTCTCGGTACTTGCTGGTGTTGTGCCAAAGGTCTTTGCCACATGATCCAGTAGTGGTCACAGGCTGTCCCTGCTCCACTCACTGCAGCTCCTTCACCTTTAGCTCACACTAGCACCCGGCTGTCATAAAATGGTAAGAGAATCAAGTACAGAAAAAACGCAGGTTTTTGCATCTTCTGGGCCTTCTGAGTTTACATTTCAGTTTATGTAAGAGTCAGTCTGCTCCTGGACAGCTTTTGCCTTGCTTGCTTCCTCCCCAGCACCTCCCCCAAGGGGATGCCAGTTCCTGTGGGCAGCAAACTGCGTTCCCTAAATTGGAAGAGCGATTTCATCTTACTGGGGAGAAGAATGAAGAGAGGGAGAAGGGACAAAGCTGCACGAGGGACTGACAGTGGAGAAAATTAAAACAGGGCCAGGCGTGGCTGTGGTAGCGATGAGGGGCAGCAGAGCCCCGCTGACACGATGCACAGAACCAAGCAGCAGTAATGGAGCAGGGAAGAGCAGCAGCCCTGTTAGCCTCCCACGTCCTCCCTCCCATAAATCCACCTCCAGCTGACGAAAGGCAATGTGCTCATCTATTCCCAGTGCTGAGGGTGCCTGTCCCGTTCTAAATCTAAGCTGACATCTATATTCCTGTCCTTGACTCTAAGTAGTTATGCGACTTTTGGGCACACCAAGAATGAAGTGGGAGCATTTCCGAGAGGCAAATATGCTGCTTATGCTGTTCTTTTTTTTTTCTTCTTTATCCCTCGCTTTCTTAGACAATACATACCTGCTAACACCAGGTCCCGTGAGAGCTTAGTGCTGCAATAGATCTCTTCTTAATCTTCTCCTTCTGAGAAGGACCTTCTGAAGGTGTTTCTAGACATTAACCAACAGTTCCTCTGAGGTTTGAGTTCATTGTTGAGAGTCACTGCTTTTCCCTCAGTGGGACGACGTGGTCTGCTATAGCTCTGCCAGAGCTCTGCCTTACCTCAGCATTCACTCAGGACAATCAGATGCAATTTAGGATGGGTCCACCATGTCGTGATGGGTTTCAGCCTTGTAAAGACCCGCTTCTCTGTAACTCTTTATGTATGCATGTTTGTGCCCGTCAAACATTTCCAATACAGTGATATACACCTATATGCATAGATTAGATGTATTTCTGATGAAAAACAGGTCTGATAATTGCATAAATAAAAGAGTACAGATAATGGAAATGAAATCAATGTACCCAGGTAGGAAATAAGCGAGTCACTGATATGAAATACACATTACACTACTGACATGTGTTTTAATATAGCTTGTGAATAAGGGATTTATTTATAAGAAAAAAAGCTAAGACAAAATCTCAGAGTTGAATTATTTATCCAGTTATGCAATTATTAGTTATAAATCTCTAAAATGGCTGAGAAAGTGTTTGGGAAAATGCCACGGCTAGCTCTGTGTGAAATGCTATTTGTAGGAACTGTGTTATTCCTACCAATATATTATGGCCAAAGACACCAGAGACTTTCCATTTTCTGGGAGCTCTGCCTTTTTGCAGCAAGAAACATGCTTTCAGTGACGGCTTTAATATCATGTTACAGGCTCTGGCCACACAGGGGAGGAGGAATGGAGGTAGTTGGGTTTTTCTGGATTAAACATCTATTATTTGGTTGCCAGGGACAACAGGGGACTGGGTTTAATGACCCAGGTGGTCCCTTCATATTCTGTACTCAAATCCTCTGCTATTCAAATGGTTCCTTGGGGATCTGCCTGATCAAATATGAACTGCACTAAATCCTGAGACCGGTTGGAAGAGCATCAGCCTAAGTGGTATAATATGTGCTGAGGCAGAGGAGGAGCTTGTGAGTTAGCCAGGCTCAGCTTGTCCTCTCCTGCTCTGAGACACAAGACAGTGACAGGTCCTCAGGAGCAGGGGACACACCTCTGCTTCCCTCCCAGCCACTGTGCAGAGGGGTCCTCTGCTCGAAGCTGGCACTGGCTCTGTTTCAGTGCTCTCTGCACTTTCCACCCAGGGCACACCTAATCCTGGAATGTCACTCAACATTTGCCAATGGTAAAATAATAAACTCCCTAATGTACTCAGTAGGGGCTCCTGGCATAATTAGCAGGGTACCAGTGCAACAACTTTGGATATATCCCATAATTGTAGATTTGCCCATGTAGATGGTGAATATAAAGTTATGTACCCTGGTATAGTTTCCACAGGGGTCTACTGTGATTGTACATTTATGGTAAGGATATCTTAAGCATACCTCCCACAAATTTCTACTGTGGTTTATAAAGACCATGAAACTGGACCAATAAAGAATTTTAGATCTCTTGTTAGTGTAAAACATGTTACAGTAGTCAAGCATAGGAAAAATTTAATTAACATTTGCCATCTGGGTTAGAAAACCCCTGACAGCAACAGCAAAGAACACTGCTGTGTTGTAAATGAAACTTTTATGAAACCGACACTTGCCAGGGCCTATAGCAGACTGGTTTGAACCAGGTTTCAGAACCTGTCCACCTATAGATGCTTCCTGGGATGTGTAGCCTTTTTAGGCTTGCTACATCTCCACTGTGAAAGGAATAGCTGCAACACGGGCTGCACTGAAGAAGTGATTGCTGCATCACCCTCTGTGTTTTCTCAGCCCAGAAGAGAAGGAGGGAAGGAATAAGTACCCTGCCAAATGTTGCCCTGAACACCCTTTCACAGGTGCCAGCATTATATTTGTGCTGGCTCTTCTGGAGGCATACACCTGATCTAGGTCTGCGCTGAACCTGCATTCGGTGGCATTTTTGCTGAAGGAGGCTGAGCAAGGGATGCAGTGGGTGCATCCTGTTTTCATGCCTTCTGCCTGGCTCTCTCCAGGGCTGCTCCTGCCATATCTGTATGAAAAAAAAACCCAACAGGGTTAAGGTAGCATATCAATCCCCGGATGCCAGTTCTTCCATAAATGAGGGCTCCAGCCTGCTTCCCCCCTCTACTGCAAGCTGCTACATATCTTGTGCAAGATGCAATGGATCCAGCTTTGTGGGCTGGCCTGTGCCAGCAGTCCTGCAAGTGGGTTCCTACTCACTCCAGCCCCCATGTGACACAACAGACTCGGAGTAGACCTGCTGCCACTGGCTGCACTGTTAAATTTCTCACTGATGACAAAGATTCATAGGGGCAGTACCATGTCTCATGGTGTCTAGATCCAGGAAAAGGGTGCTGAGCACCAGCAGTGATACACTGCATCTGTGGAGGGACCTCAGGATAGGAGTGGTGGTGTCTGCCTGTGTGGGATCACCTTTCCGTGGCACGGAAGGTGGAGTGACGAGAGGACAGTAGCTGCTAGACGGAAATGCAGAGTGACTCAGGACATGGCAAGCGGTATCTCGGAGGTTTTGCCCCATGTTGCTTTCAAGCCATACAGGAGGTCAGGGCAGGTTTTGCTTGTGTGAGCTTCCCCAGGTGTATTGGGGGTGCCAGTGGGACACTCAGTGAGGTGCTGCTCGGCATCACCATGGTCTCCAGGACCCTTCTCCTCACCCAAACCACAAGAAGGCTGTTCACACCCACCTGAATGCTGTTATTGCCTTTGGGGCTGAGGCTGTGCTGAACTCCTGCACAAGGACCATGACATGCCTGAAGTCAGCGGAGTGGTCTCCTCTCCTGGGTGACATTAGGAGGAAGATTCTTCTCCACTGCAAACCCCAAAGCAGGTTGATGCCATCCAGGCTTGAGGTTTGTGTGGGCATCTACTGGTGGAGGGAGAGAACAAGCCCTGTCTTGTGAATTAATCTTCCTTTCATTTATGGTGTTGAATTTTTCATGCTATACCAATAAAAATCACTTATACCATCCCGTAGTCATTTGCTGAATCATTTGACAATAGAACAGATTTGGCAGGGTGTCTCTTAATTGATTTGCAGCATGCATCACTGCTCCGTTCCCTTTGCCTTGGTGGAGAGCTACAGTGTGCTTTGCAAAATTAGCTGGGAGCAGAAATGAATCAAAACATAAGATCAGTTATCAACACGATCCTGCCTCTGATGGTGGTTGAGGGAAGATCCCTGTGAATGGGTGTAAACCCCAGCAGTACTCCCCAAGTCTCCCGTGATTTCTGGCTGCTTGTAAAAGCAGCATTTGAAACTGCACGGGATGACACCACTGATCTCAAGTTCAACACCATAACTACCCAGGCTTCATCCAAATGCAACCTTATCTACGACGAGTTGAACAGAACTCACAGACAAATGCAGAGGCTGCAGTCTTTGCTTCCCATCCTGCAACTATTTTTGAAGCGTCTCTGGTCTCTCAGACTCTTTCTGCAGATTGCTGTAACCCACAGGAATGGGTGGTCTTCTGCCATTTGAAGGAGTAGAGTGGCTCAGGAAAAGATCTGCTGAGCTCTGTGGCTGAAGCAAAGGTGTGGATGAGACACCAGGATGAGGACTGGGAAAGCAAGGGTTGGGAAAAGCACAGGGAGTTATGAACCATCTCCTTCCAGTGCCTGGGAGCTATCAAATGTGCTCAGTGGGGTGTCAAACCACAGGCTTGCCATGTGATGTGCAACCTCACATCTCAACCTTCACTCACCACTCATTATATTCATAGTGGCAGCATGTGGGATACCCGACCAGGTCCCCTCACACCTGCTCAGGGCTTGCAAAAGGCTAACCTGGGGTAGACCTGTACATCATGCTGCTGTCAGCAGGTCTGGAGTGCCCACTTTCACACGGATGAGCACCTCCTGTCCCACAGTGATCGAACACCCAGCACATCCTGCCCTGTGTCTGGTGAGTGCCGGGAATGCATCCATTAGGATGTTGAAAACTCTGCCAGTTGGCAGCTCCTCAGACCGCACAGCACGGGGGCAAAACCAGAATGTGTCACAGGGGACCCAGGGGTGCAGAGGGGTGGGAGGGGAGGGGTGATCCAGCCCACTGCGGAGAGAGGTGTAATGCAGGACACTCAACACCTCAGAGGCCAGGGCAGCCTCTTGTAAACACGTTTTATAGCAAAATACTGGAGGTAGGTATTGCTGAGCTCCATTTCAATCTGCAGGTCTCCTTTTCCTTTGCCAATTTCCCTTCTCAAGGCAGAGGGCCACTGAGTGGTAGAACAACTGCCTAAATGGAGACAGGGTGTATCACTGTTTATCTACATTTCCGCCTTTCCTTTCTCCCTTTTCAAAAAAGATTATTTCCAAGGCAGTGTGACTTGTGTGTGAATCAGAAAAGTTCAGCTGACTTTTGCTGGGGAGCTGCAGTTGATGTTCTGTTAGCAATCTCTTTAAATGTGAGCCGAGATTGTGCTGGTGCCAGTGAAGCCCTGTCAGAAGGGTTACATTCCCCTAATTCAGTCAAAAATATAATTAATAATTACAAACTTAAGCCCTTATTTGGGAAATGAAAGTGCAAGGTTGGCAGAATTGAGGCACAGTCATGTTTTCTGCACTGCATGAGATGCTGTGTCAGTCCTGCAGGGAGTAGGAAGTGAGAGAAGAGGGGGTTTGGCCTCTGGGTCCCTCTGTGACAACTTGCAGGAGAAGGAAACCCCACCTGCATAGGAGTACTTCAAGACTAATAAATCAGTGTAGCATTTATATCTCGCAGAGGGGAAGCCCTGCAAACTCCACAAATATTTCTGTTGGGGGTCTCACCTGTGAGGATCAGGGAACTGACATGGATTGAAATTAAGCCAATAAAGGTGAGGGAAAAAGGTTGTTTTCAGCCAGATCAGCATCCTGTACTGGCTTACCAGGCATATTGACCAGACAGGAGGATGTGGAGTGGGATGAACGAGTCAGGATGGCACTGAAGGAGTTGCTTGGAAAGCCTGATGGAAGAAGGCACATGGGATTTGGAGAACGAGGTCAAAGCTGGGATGAGTAGTGGCATTATGCCATGAAAATTTTTATTTTCTGCTTTTCAGCACTGCCTCTGCTGAAGGCACATGGAGTGAGACACGCTCCAAGAAACCACAGTATTGTTAAACATAAGTCAGAACTGAACTGTAACTTGAACTCTGGTAAATGACTGCCTGCTTCAGTTTATGACTGAAGCTGTCTAGTCTAAGAGAAATGAATCTGTCCACCAGCATCTGTCCACCAGCAAGGGTACATGGTCCCCGTGGAGGTGGGAGAGCACAGGGACACAGCAGCTGACAGGACCACAGCCCCACAGCTGCTGGAATTCACAGGCACTGTCCCCTCCCATCTGCTGAGGGCAGCGGGAAGGCTGGCTCTGCCTTTTGAAAAGAAATTCCTTTTCTGTGGCACAAACAAAAAGCATGAAGCAGCTGGCCAGGAGACATCGTGCTGCTTTGCTTAATCCCAGAGCACAGAGGGGGCTCTTGCTGGGTCGGACTGTCCCTCTCTGAAGTGGTGTGCCAAAAAGCACAGAAAACATTGTTTGGGGACGAAGGCAGTGGTGGGTCTCTCTTGGGAAAACACAGGAACAATAAACCAAATGTATGCTTGTCTGAGTGGTGGCAAATAGCAGCACAGGAGGTGGCAGCCCCTCTCCTAAGCCTCCCGAAGCATCCCTTGACCTTGCAAGAGGTCACGGCACACAACCAGTCCCTGCTGTTTGCACGTGGCAGAAGGGGCACAGCGAGTCACACGGCAATGCCATCACACCTTTATTTTTCTGAGTGAAAACCATCCCCCGTTCACTCTCTGTGCCCCACACCACAGCTGGCCCGTTGGTGCCTGGTCCCCTTCCCCCGGGGACAAGTAGGAAACACCCAGCGGATGGCATCCGAGCAGCTCAGTAGGCAGCCAGCACGAAGCCCCGGGAGATCGTCTGTCTGATGAAATCATCTCTGTCTGATGAAATCATCTTGCAGTGTGAAGATCCTCGCAGCTGAAATTGAAAAGTTATTTATTTCTCCTCTAAAGGGGAAAAACAGCTCACTGTGGAGGCTGTTTGTCCTTTGGGGCAGGAATCTCACTTCTGCCAGCTTTCATGTGTCTGCATGCTGGCTGGGAGCATGAGATGCTCTGGCAGGCAGGATGGATGGAGCAGAGCTGTTGCCCCCCTGTCCACAGCCTCCCTCCACCAGGGCAGGTACACAGAGGGGCAGAGGCCAGCCACTGGCTTGAGCAATTCCTCTCCATGGGACATATTTTCCTGGCATTCATGGCAGCTCTGCTAAAAGCAGCTCTATCTCTGCTCCAGCCAGGTAGTGGTGCACAAGATGCTTCTCCAGCCTAATCCCTAAAGGCACTGACCCACCTTGAGAGAAGCCACAGCTAAAGTTTTATGCACCCTCCCTGACAGCCGTAGGGACAGCAGTTTTCAGCACCCAGGGGGAAGATGAAGCTCATACATGTCCCCCAGGTGCCTCAAAGGAATGTCGCAGCCTCCAAGATCCTTCCCTCTCCTGAGAGCCAACATGTCCTCTGTGAGGATGCTGGGCAGGCTCTGCAGCTCACCAAGGGGCTTGACCAGCTCACCCTGCTTGCTCTGGCTGGGACATGAGACCAATTTAAAATCACCCAGGGAACCACTATTCTCATTCTGTACTGCCCTTTCACTTTCCAAGCATTCCCTGCGCAGCCTAATCCTGCTTCCACTGCAGTCTGCGAAACGCACAGCGCTGACTTGTGCCAGTGCTCAATGCTTTGCGGAATCCCACCCTGACAGGGTTTTTGAAAGGTTTCTGTGAATGTTAAACCAGCTGCTCTGCTAGAAGAAAGTAATCTCAGAGCAGGTGAGAGCTGAAGAAGCTGCCCAAGGCCAGTCTTTGTTCTATGCCAGCATAACTGCTCTCCTGATCTTCAGGGACTTGTTTGGAAACTTGATTTGGCGTAGACATGACTCAAACTGAGCTGGTACTGCACACACCAATTTTGCAAGTTCTGGGAAACTGAGTGTCTGAGAAATACTGCAGGAAACCCTTGTGAGTGGTCTGCAGATTTCCTATCCCACTCAAGATATTACCTCTTTGCTCAGACCCTGTGCTAAACGGGACTGCTCTCTCTGTTATGAGTAGTATGAGGGTCCTGCTTCAGGGCCGGGGCCCCAACACTCTAGAATAATGGGAAATAGCGTTCAATAGCAACAACACATCTCTTCAGCAACGTGGATGCCGCTGCATCACTGCCAGGTTTCAGACCTCAAGGGAACAGCTCATCCCGTGGCCAGAAGCAGCAGCATGCCGATAGGAGCGAGTTTCCACTAGAGGGTTGTAGTGCTGTACGGAAGCAGATGCAGCTACTGTGGCAGGAATATTGTATGCACTCCAGGCCTTTGTCAGCAGATCAAAAGCATCCTGCGATATCCCGGCTTCCAGCAGTCTCCGCAGTCTCTGATGTACACAGCCCGCAAGCTGCGAGAGGGCTGGTGCCTGAGCCGCCCGCTTCCCTGAAAAGCCTCTAGCATTCATATGACTTAGCACCTATATACATTTACATACATATATATATACACACACATATATAATAAGTAACCACACCATTTCACATTTTTTTAGAGATACAGACATGCTTATTTGTGTACCTGGGATTCTGACATACAAACAGCCATGCAGCCGTTGCAAGGAGCCAGGGCACCACACATCTTTTACAGTAGCATACGCATTTTTGCACATGGATCTATAGAATCATAGAAGGGTTTAGGTGGGAAGAGACCTTCGAAGGTCACCTAGACCAGCCGGAATGAGCCTATGTCTGAGGCTTTCTGAGTAGCTGGTATGCAAAGTGCTGGCAACTGCACTGCCCAGATCATGGTTGTTCTACTGTCGAAAACAAAAACTAGAGTTGTCTAACACAGTGGGGAAAGCCCAGGCAGCACTGATGTTGCCTTCCTTTCACAGCAAGAGTGGGAAGGCAAATGCAACCACAAGGCTTGGCTGTAACATGGAAAACACAGAGTGACGTTCACAGAGAATTTACATAGTGATGGATTTATGTACCACCTGTTCATCTGATGCTATCATCATTTCCATTTATAGATAGAAGCAAAATAGATTTTGCCTGTACTTTCATCTCTTTTGTTATCAAACAGGTTTTGGGGAAGTAAGTAGGGGATATTCTTACAAAATAAATGATTACAGCAACCGATGTGCCTTAGTATCCTCAGAAGGTGACCTAACATTAGCTAAATACAGCAGTGTGGAAACAAACCATTGAGTCAACAGAGAGGCCTGAGAGTGATGGGATAGATTATCCAACCCAAAATAGACATTTGAATCCTCTGCCCTCTATAGCTGTCTGGTGGAGCACTTCTTTTCATGTTAACAGGAGACATCAGAAAGAGGTCAAGTGAGCTGTTTCTCGCTATAGAGGACAAAAAAGGCACCAAGGTAGACTCATCTAGCTGGGGAGACCTGCAAGGTTGCTGCAAAGGGTTGCGACAACCATGTTCCACAAGTGATGGTCTGCGTAAATAAGTCTTAGACCTCAGGGAGACCAGACTGGCTGAAGAGCAGGGACTACGGTGCTGGTGAAGCGTCTCCTCCTCTGAACTGGGTAATGGTGGTGGCAACGTGAATCTTTGCTGATACCTCCTCCTGAGGTGCTGCCATCCCTTGGTGGGCCGACCACATGCGGCAGAGGGGTAGTGTGTGACCACCAAGGATGTGTGGTTGCTGATGAGCAATGGAGAGAGAGGGTGGCAAAAAAACATGGTGTGCTATGGTCATTTGAGAAGTAGGGGAAGGAAGGAACATAAGCGCTGTACCCAGGAATAAGGTGTCTCAGAAGCTATATGTTAAGAGAATCATAGAACAGTTTCAGTTGGAAGAGATCTTCAAGATCGAGTCCAACCTTTGTCCTAGACCTATCAACACCACCAAACCTCAGCACAACATCTACTCACCTCTTAAACACTTCCAGCAAAGGTGACTCAGCCACCTTCCTGGGCAGACGGTTCCAATGCCTGGCAACCCTTTCAGTAAAAAAATTGCTCGTAATATTCAATCTGAACCTCCCCTGGAGCAACTTAAGGAGATGTTAGTTTATATTTTTTAATTATCTATTCTAACCGGTGAGAACATTTATTAGCTAATCATCATGCAATAAATACATTTATTACTAATATTTCACCTCTAAAATGTCTGCAGAAGATGAGAAAAATAAAGATGGATGTTGCTTTTTGCAGTGCAAATGGTCTGGTGCAGAGCAGAGCAGCCGTGCCCCGTTGGAAAGACACTAAACCTGCCTGTCTAAGTGTGGCACAAAGGCAGGCAGCTTTCTGCACCTGTTTTTGCAAACAGCTCTGCTAACCCTCTTCTCACATAGTGAGGAGTCTCTGTCCCTCCCAAAAGACTCATAAAACACAGCTTTATCCATCCTGTGGGCAATATTCAGACAGGCTTAAGGGCTTAAGCACTCATAGGGTAGCAGTGTTTAAAAAGATTGCACCCATTTGCCTACCTTAGTCCACTTCTCCAGTCAAACTGCTCCTCAGTTATGGACTTGCGGGGGCACATTTTTAGTGACAGAGGCAGAAAATTGAACTTGCTAATAGAGAGGGAGTTGTTAAACTCGTGTCCTTTCGAAGCTGTGCCCAGTGTGATTAGCAGTTCACACAAAGAGCCCGGTGCTACTCCCCTTGCTCTGCTCACTGGCCAGCTGCCAAACCATGGAGCGCTGGCATCATGCGCCAGGCAAAGAAGACGGGAGCAAACAGATTTCATCCTTTTAGATCACTTTATTAAACAAAGCCAAGCAAACCAAAATGAACTCCATCTTCAACACACCAGCTCATTTATGCAAGACCCCTTTCCACAGCTCTGGGGGAACAAAAAGGCTGAAGCGTAAATGAGATCAGTGTCAGGAGCCTTATGCACATGAATATTTATAGAAGAAGGCCAGGCAGGGGCCAGCTTGCCACCCTCCTGCAGTAGCAAATGCTCGATCATCAACAAGTGGGAAGGAAAGGACAAGTGAAGAGGCTGGTCCATGCCTTCGTATGGGCCAGGGTGCGTGGGATGCTGGTGAAAGGCTGTGCCTGGGCGTGAGGACAACTGTGGAAGCCATCGATCAGGAACAACACCAAGAAGCTCTTGGGTTTTGGGACAAAAGCTGAGTACAACACGGTTACGGAGCAAGCATACGACACCTGTTCCAGTCATGCCATCAGGTTTCAAGCTGCGGTTTAGGGGAAAAGACTAAAGAATTAACTGGAAGTTGTCACCATTCCTTGGGCATGCTGAGTGCTCATGATAAGTCTTTTTTCTGGAAGGAAAAAGTAAGGTTAAATCAAACTACAAAGCCCATCAAGCACGAGATTTACAGCAGTCTAAAAGGGTTACTGGTTCATTTCTTAAGCAGTTGAATTATGGCTGCTTCTGGTTATCAATATATTAAGCACACTGACCCCCTCAGTGCTGCAGGGAGCTAGGGGATGAGCAGCAACGGAGAGATTGCACTGGTTATCGTTTTTATGTGCATTTCAAAGTCACTTCCAAAAAAGAAGACCAGATAGTAGTTGAGTATTCCAGCCAGGGACATGAGGAACAGGAACAAAATGATGCGCTTTCCAAACAAGTAACCTGGAGTGCTGAGGAGACAGAAAGGGAGGGGAAGACATTTGTTATTGTACATCACCTCACACAAGAAATCCTCAGGCTTTGGACTCTGCTGTTGAGACCAGGTGAAAGACCTCAGGGGCTGAGATGGAGGGGGCAAATTTCTGCTCTGCCTTGCATTGCAAGGCAGCTGTGAGCTCTTAAATGCCATTTTGAGGATCCATTTGGGCCTGGATTTGGCTGCTTGTGCTCAGCATAGGCTGCTGCTTACAAAAGTTGCTTTTCAGAGGGCCTTGTATGTCTTCTCAGCCATCACAGGTTGTGGGACAATCTTATTACACATGTGCATAATGAGCTTTACTAACATAAAAGGACGATCTTTGCAAATAGCAGCACAAACACACAAATTTGTGGGGTTGCAGAAGCTGTGAGCAGGAACTGCTGAAGCAGCTGTTCTATTCCTGCATCTCCCCTGACCCTGGTGCTGCTGCAACTCCCACATCTCCCCCAGCTCCTCCTGGGCACCCAGAAAGGAGGGACTTTCCTGTGCTACTCCGTGCAAGTAGCTGTTGCAGGCAGCACCATGAGCTGGTGAACTGGCGGTGACCAGCTCCGCTGTCACTGCATCCCGTGATCTGTAAAGAAGCTCCGTAAGACCTTACCTCTGAGTCCTTTCCCCAAGGTAGCCCACAAAGTACTTCTGCCTCACAAACAAGTACATCAGGCCGGCAAAGGCAGCAGGAGCTGGGTAAAGGGTAAAACAAGGCGTTACAAACAACCGCCTGAATCCCATTGTACATACTGTCCCCGTCTGCTGCCTGGAGATCTGCAGCCTTTGGTTATAGGAGGAGAGCTGGAAATGGGACAGAGACCTCTGTGTGGGAAACAGAGCACTTATCTTGCCCTCACTTTGGCTTTTCTGAAGCTTTTGTGGGTATAATCCTGCCCACAGCTGTGCCCACTTGTCTGGCCCAGCCCTAAACCTCGACATCACTGCAGAGCGCACACTCGTCCCCATCAAAAACCCAGGGTGGGCCATGCAGGCTCAGGAAGGAGTATGTCAGCTCAGGGACTGTCTTCACCACCCAATAGATGCACTTCTCTGGGAGCAGGTGGAATACTGTACTTGGTCCAATACTCATTTCTGAGGAATAAAAAGGAGCTTTCCCCCCTAATTGTGTTCCCCACATGTGCAGGCAAAAGCCCCTCTTCTCCTGGTTAGGAAAATCTTCCAGAAAGTATAGTCCTCAGGATCTTAACTTTAGGTAAACTCAAATTGCATTGAGGGAGATCATATTTAGAAATGCAGGTAAATACTCCTGGGCTACCCTCAGCATTGGGAAGGGCTGGCAGCTCTGGCAATTTAATCAAATGGGTCCATTTATAGTCCCAAGGTTGAATAATGTGGCATCCAACATCCAAGGACTAAACCCTCCACCTAAACCAGAAGGATTTTGTCCATAATGGCTGTATGGGAGATGTCCCTGGCCCAGACTGTCCTGAATCATGTCTGGGAACACGTCTGTCAGCATCAATCATGCCAGGAGTGTGCTGCTAATTAAACAGCATGTGTAGCTGCAGGGCAGCCAGGTGAGACAGGTTCTCCCGCTGCAGGAGGATTTGGTCCCTGGAAGTGCAACCTCTGAAGTGCTTGCCATCCCCTGCTGAAAGTGGTGCAAGGTTGAAGGGAAAAAAAAACATAAAAGAGTGTTACCTTGGCTGCAGAGAAGGCCAGCGCACCAGAGCACAGCAAGGAATGTAGGGTACGCATGCCCGCAGTTCTGGCTAGAAAGGAATTTATATAGAAGAGATCAGAACACAGGGAAAGAGAAACAAAGTCAACATGTTTCAGCAGCAAAGGATGGTGGGGTGAGAATTTGGGCTGCACTAACACCATTGCGGGTGGGCTTTTACTCTAGAGCAGTGGGAAGCCCCCAACCCACCTGCAGCAGGCAGCAGCCAGGGGCTGGCTGGTGTGTCCACACACAAACTTCCCGAAATCCAGCTTCCCTCTGTCCTCGCTGGGATAAAAGATGCCTTTGTCCTGCCCGGTAAGGCAAATAAACCACATGCCTGGCACCTGTGAAAGCCACTTTCCTCCTTTAACCTGTTTGCTCAAGGCACGTGTGTAATAGACACCGTGTGCTTTATTGGCATGGAAAATCCTTGTAATTAAGTCATATTAATCCAGTTAGTGGCATTGAAAGCTGCATGAAACCACCGAAAGGAAGACCCCACAGCAAAGAGGAGTGTCTGACAGTTAACACGTCTCTTTGCAGGGGAACAGGGATGATTTCCAGCTGTCTTCTTTGGCCAGGAAGGCTTTCCGAGGGGCAAGCACTCTGCCCTTGGCAGAAAGTGCTTGGACATCCCATTCAGTTTCAAGCAGTACTTCAGAGGTAATAAAAAGTATTTTATGTTTTTTTCTTTTCTGGGTTGGAATTAATTTTCCCTCTGCTCTCTCTGAAGGGATGTCAAAGACAAGAGGTGCTAATGTGGCAGAGAAGTGGAGAGGCATGTGCCGAGGGAGCTGTCTGGGGACAGAGGCACAGGGGTTTGCATGAGCTCTGCTCCTCAGCAAGTTGATGTCTAGCTCTTTCTTTTTGAGCCACAGTGCTCTCAGGACACCAGCTGTGCTTGTATCACACACCCAGCATTAGCTACTGAGTGGTGAATGGGCTCCTGAATGAAGGGAGGTAACACATATAAGGGCTGCAAGTCCGATATAAATACTGCAATCTGTGTCCAGAAAGGACCTGATTTCACCAGCAAACACTGGAGAACCATGAGTCTAAATGCCACGGCAACGTACACAGCAATGGAACTGCAGAAAAAAGTCTGGACCATAGAAGAGTTTGGATTAAACCCAAATGAAGTGAGAGATGAACCCAGCTCTGTCCCCACCTGCACCTCAGGGCTTGCTTACTCACTTGGCAGTGTAGACACGGTCAAAGGCAGAGGATCCCGGCCGCTGGAACCCCTTGCCATTGCAGTGTTTGCTTTCATGCTCCAGTTTGCTAGCAAAAAAAGCTGTTAAACAAACACAAAATGTTCAATCTGAGATATAGTTTGGAGATATTGCAGGAGCTGGGCTTTGTGGGCTCAGCTCTGTTCTCACAAGCACCCAAGCTGGATGCGTGGAGGTGCAGGATGTGGCCAGCACGTTTGCTCTGTCAGCGAGGTACAACCAAATTCTCTGTGCAAGGGCCTGCCGCGATGTGGCCTCAGACATCCCCACCTGTCCATACGTGAGTGGCAGCAGGCTCTCACATCTGAGCCTTGCTTCATCCCTGCGCCACGCTCCTGGCAGCCTGCACCTCTGTGTGCTTTGAGCCTCCAGTGGGAAAAAGCATTCCAGTCAATGCTGCCAACCCCAAATCTTGCTCTGTAATAGAGCAGGGAGGCAAGGGAGTCTCTTCTCTTTTTGTGATACTCATTTGCCAAACCAGGAACATCATGCAGGGCTGATTCATTTTCCATTTTCCCATTGAAAACCAGGTCCTGATGGGTGATCTTTATGTGTCCTTATTATGTGTATCTTCCTTTCAAGCAATGGTGTTGTGTCAGGGTGTTAGCTGCTGCAGAAATGCAGCACCTCAAGATAAAGTATCACACTTGACAAACACGCTTTATCTGATGACACTAAACCAGAGACAGAATCACAGAATCACAGAATGCTAGAGGTTGGAAGGGACCTCAAAGATCATCTAGTCCAACCCCCCCGCCAGAGCAGGACCACCTACAGTAGAGCGCACAAGAACATGTCCAGGCGGGTTTTGAATGTCTCCAAAGAAGGAGATTCCACAACCTGCCTGGGCAGCCTGTTCCAGTGCTCTGTCACCCAAGACCATCAATCACGTGTCTTAATAACACCAGACAGAGCTCTGACAGGCTACAAGCTGCATCGTGCAACCCATCTCAGGGTACCAAAATCACTCTATGCTTTAGACTATTAGCCAAAGATATATGTATAAAAGATATCCCATCAGGAAAGATATTATCGTAACAACAGAAGTGTAACCTGATAAGCTGCAGGATTGCATTCCTGGAATATGAAGAGTTACCTCTTTCTTCCCCTCACTGATGTTGTAAGTAGGTCTTTTGTACTTCCACCACCTTCACTAAAAGCTACTGATTTTTTTTACTTCCATTATCGAGTGATTTCCTGAGTGTATATGTCCTTTCTCCAGAAAAACTCACAGTGCTTTAAGCCAGCGTCCCCACTCTGACCCAGGCTGCAGACCCTCCTGCTGCCAGCAGCACGGTACCCTGGCCGGCTCCTGGAGGACCCAGAGAAGACACCATCCAGTGGCACGGCCACTGAGAGCTCTCAGCATCTCCATCCGCCCATCACCCTGGCCTTCAGCAAGGAGTTGTTAATAGGTTCTAAGAGGACCTAGTGAAAGAGGCTGAATGAAACTGCAACCAGTAAAAAGCCGCAGTGAAACCACTTCCTGCAGGTCTGGGACTGCATGGGCACACTGGGAGATGCAGCATAGCCTCTCCCTTCCTTTTAGCATATATGTGGAAACACTGTAAGATGCCACAGCTTCAGAGAAAGCCAAGAGTAAGCTATATAATATATCTCCCTCTGCGCTGCTGTGTGTGCTGCCACTTGCCAGATGCCAACATGTTGCTGGAGAGAGGGTCTGTCATGCTGAGAGCCATTAGGCTGAATATAGAGATGTCCAGCCTGACAGTGGTCACCAAGGACAGGAGCTGGGAAGTGCCGGTGTTGACACCCCAAGTACACAGCCTCTGGGGTCAGGGCTGGGCAGGCCTGGGGTTGCTGGTTCTCCTGGGAAGGATCTGGCTGTGGAGGTCCAGGCATCTCTCCTGAAAGATCTTGCTACCTCTGATGTGGTGTATGGATCAAAAGCCGGGGCATTAGGGCAAAGGACAGAGGCAGGGTTATCACGTACATCTGTACCATGGATGCAGAGCAGGTTTTGTCTCAGCTCACTTCAGAGACACTGAGAAGTGTTGTGGAGATGGATTCCTCCTTCTGTAAACAGTAGGTGTCACAGGGAAACTGTCCTAATTTGAGCTACAACAGAACCAATTCTCCATTCGGTGATTTTCCTTTTCAGCTCGGTCTCTTCTAAGAGACTGCACTTTCTGAAGTTAACAGCATGTTTTTGCAGACGGTGTCTGTTTCTAGAAGTGATAATGCTTGATGTTTATAGTTACTACCACGGATTGGTATGCAGAAAGGCTCTTGCTTATACTTGCTTCTATAGAAACCAAGGTCACTGCTAAATCTTGTGTGCCAGGGGGTGCCAGGAGGTGCAACTGGGGGTGTCAGGAAGCAGGGAGAAGAGGACAGGTAATCCAAAACTGACCAGCAAATTATTCCATTCCACATATGTCATACTCAGTATAAAGCTGAGGAATCACAAGGGTCAAGCCCTCTTCTTCTATGTCTGGCATCCGAGGACTCTGTCCATTCTTCTGCCCTCAAGCCTGATCCATGAGTTCCCAAATCTGGTTCCTGAACCCAGTTCCCGTCTGCTGTTGGGTCTAGTCTGGGATTTCCCCAGCACCTGTCCCACAGCATCAGTGATGACATGATCATCCTCAAGGGAGTTTGATATTGGTTTTGTTCATATTTGTATATATTTCATTATTTTCTTACTAATAGCATTATCTTTTCTTTCTATTCTTACTGTTTCATTAAAGCTTTTTAGTTTTGTGGGGTTTTTTTTTTCCGTAAGCCTCTTCCTTATTCCCTTTCTCTTCCCCTTCTGGGAAGAGAGAGAGGTTATTAGAGAGCATCTGTCACTCATTTAGTGGCCAGCCAAGCCCTAATCCTTGACAGAAACAGAAGAAAAGCACCTCAGTAGGTCAGTCCAACTCTCAGAGAGCTGCCAGCATGACAGAAACCACTTCACTGAAGTGCTGATCTTTCTCCATTGACCCAAGAAAGAGTTTAGACAACCACTTCACGTGAGGTGTCCACCTCTTAGCTAGCAAAAATTCCTGGGTCGATTACCTCCAATCCAGAATTGTGGCTGTATTTCCTCAGGATCACATAGACCCCAAGGTGAAGACACTGAATCGGACGGGAACCCAGCTTCTCACCATTGTATGGAGAGGTAGAGCCTTCTGCTTCAAGCGAGGTTTTTGCCCTGGTAAAACAGGAGACTACACATGAAGCAGCTTCCAATGCCATCGCTATATTTTCTGCTGTTTACAGTGAACCTCAAGGCAAGAGGGTTGTTTCACAAGGTGTCATGAGATAAGTGAACCCAACAAGTCTGGAGCTGAGGGGTTTAATTCAGCTCAGCTGCACCAGGAGATGATGCCCTGAGTCTCCAGGGCTGCGCAGGCTGCCCTGAGCCTGAACCGCTGCAGCCCAACTCTGGCCAAGTTAACATGCATGAGTTCAATCCAAGCTTGGTGGTTTCCCAAGTTCATGCCAACAGAAACTGTGTGCTGACGCTCCAGCCTAGCGAGTGCTGGAAAAAGTGCAGGTTGCCTGTTCTTTCCGTTAATGCTGCTTTGCTTCCTCAATCCTAATCTGCTCAGTCATGACCATTGATTTACCCTGAAAGCTACTGAATTGCAACATCTCTCTGATGCAAGAACAAAACTTAAATCTACATGTGTGACTGTGCAGCATCCAGCCGCATGAAACATTCTGTAGAAGATGAGATTCCAAACATGAATGAGGTGACAGCGAATGGACATCAGACTAGGGCAGCACCACAGCCCACCTCCAGTTTTGGGAATAAAAGCATCCACTCAAACTGCTTTCTAATCCTGCACCAGATGCAGAAAAGCATATAAACCCAAATTTACATGGTATTGACTTCACATATTTAAAGACGAACAAGCAGATTCCCATGTGATTTGCTGAACCAGAGCCACAGCAAGAGTTCAGTACAACTGATATCCCTTGACAAGCATTTCTACTGCCTTAATTATTGAATTCATTGCATGACTGCAGTCAGGTCTTTCTAGACAGGAAGCCTGGAAGGAGGAAATTGGATGATGCAAAGTCTGAAATCATATTTTAGAGCTCTGTGCCACTCACGTTCGGCACTCTGTCTTCTGCAAAGCATGGTGCTTGCCTATTTGTGGCAGTTGGGTTAATAATCTCACAGTATTCCATGAGATGAAAGCGTGTGTCAGGCTGGAAGGCAAATGCCTGAGTTTCAGAGTGAAAGAAAAAAAGCCCTATATATAAATTCACTTGGTTAAATAACAAGAAATTAACATTTGACACATCTTTTTTTAATTGCAGCATGTGCTCTGGCCTCAACGTGCTCTATTCTGGTGATGTCACAGACTCTGCATTTACCAGAAATCAGCACTGGGTTAAACAATGTGGTATTTATTGCCCACGTCAAAACTAAAGCAAGCTGCATTTCTTTTTTTTTTCTTTTGCTCTCTGGCTGCCAGACTTATGCTGAGGCTACCACCACTTCCTCTCTCTGCAGCAGACCAAGAATAGCCCATTTCCTAGGACGAAGCATTGGGTTTGCACTCAGTGGGAATATCGCTTTCCTATCAAGAAGACTTCATAGAAGATTTCTAGCATTTGCAACAGCCCCCCATCCAACTGAATCACAGAATCACAGAACATTAGGGGCTGGAAGGGACCTCAAAAGATCATCCAGTCCAGTCCCCCTGCCAGAGCAGGATCCCCTACAGTAGGTCACACGGGAAAACGACCAGGCAGGTTTTGAAGGTCTCCAAAGAAGGAGACTCCACAACCTCCCTGGGCAGCCTGTTCCAGTGCTCTGCCACCCTCACTGCGAAAAATTTTTTTCTAATATTTTTGTGGAACCTGCTATGTTCCAGCTTGAACCCACTGCCCCTTGTCCTGTCATTGGACATCACTGAAAAGAGTCTGGCTCCATTCTCCTGACACTCACCCTTTACATATTTATAAACATTAATGAGGTCACCCCTCAGCCTCCTCCAAGCTAAAGAGACCCAGTTCCTTCAGCCTTTCCTCCCTTAATCATCAACTCACTCTGTTCTCTTGATTCTGGGCAGGATTTCCTGCTAACATGATCTAAGTATTTGTAAGAGATGAGGATCAAATTAAAATGAGATTTGCATGAGAGAGAAACTTGTTGTTTTATTTAAAAGATCCTGAAGAATAGTAGGGACGATAGAGATCTGAATAAGAGCTAAAAAAAAGGAAACTTCTCCATTGCAGGAAATGCGCAGTGCTCTCAGGACCGCAATTAATGGAGATTAGTTGAACTGTGGGACTTGGAGAGGCAGGAAAGCAAGAAATCTGCCTGCCCACAAATAACCCAAACAGACTCCTCTGAGGAGTTGGTGCTGTTTTGCCCCCTTTGACCAGCACCATGAAAAGGTCTGACCCACCACAGACACCCCAGGGCCACAGCCCCTGCCCACAGTGGCATGGCTCTGGCTGGAGAGCAGCCCCAGCTGCCCACATTAGGGACTTTAGCCAGGAAAGGAGGTGTCAGTGATCAAACCGAAATGCGTATTGTCATGGGGTACCCCAGCATACTAGTCCTTTCATTAGCTGACATATGTACAACAAGGTCAGTCTAGAATACCACAGAGTAGGACCACACAACTGCCGAGACACTGCACAACGGCATGCAAAATTATATGCTTAGAAGATCATTTCTACAGATAAAGTCATGCCTAAGCACACACGCACTTATAACCAGAGACTACCTATCCAAAGATCAGATCAGCATGCCATCCCAAACTTTTCTCAGTTCCTTTCCAGCCCTTTAATAAATGCTTATTTTTGCCTTACCATTCTGGACAACACTTATCAAGGTGACGATGACGAGAAGGACGACACTTCCCAGTGTTTCCTGGTCCATTTTGCGAGCAGGCTGTCAGGACGGAGGATGTAGCCTTGGAGGCAGCTGAGCCGTGCAAGCACAGAAGGAGGAAATGAAGGTCTTTTTTATCTTGAATCATGAAACACTTCCTATGGCTTCACAGGAGAGAGGCAGCACCCTGCACTCGGGCGTCTGCCAGACCAACACAGCCCCAGGCTCACTTGCTCACTCATCATATACAGGTGAAGCCCAGAGAAACAGGACATTACATGTCTGGTGTCATGGAAAAATATCTTTTGCCCTTCCCGCAGTGGAGCAAACCAGCAACGTTGATATCTGAAGTAAGGCTGAGCATTTGGCTAGCTGTGTGGAACACTGGAAAGGCTGGAAGAAACCAGCCAGGCTATCATGTTGTTGCCTGCAAGTGCCCAGCCACCCCACAAAGAGTTGGGAGGAGAAATAACATTGGCGAGTCTCAGTGACACCACTGCTCTTGGTCACATCTCCATCCTTCCTGGTCACAACTCTGTCAGCTTTGCCGGTGAGGAGACCGGCGAGCAACAGCTCCTGATCCATCTGGCATATGTGAATGGCCAGTACACAAGTGCTGTGAGCATCACAGGTGGCACAGAAATATATCCTTCATCACCAGGGATGGATCCTCCATCCTTCCCCCTACAAATAAATTCTTGGAAGACAGTAACAGCTGCCAGCATTCAGCATTTTACAGGCTCAGACTTCACAGTTGTACCCCAATTTTAGTAGTCGAAGCCCAAAACATAATTGCTGCACTATGTTCATGCTTCAGCTTCAATCCCATGATGGAGGTGGCAGAGAAGCACAGGCTGAGGAAAGTCTCATGGCTTCTCTCAGGTCACTGGAAAGCATCCTCATCCAAAGTGCACATCACTTGCCAGCAGTAATTGTTCTGCTCCCTTTTGCCTATAATATGATGTGAAAATGCTTTATGAAAAGTCCTTACCCTTAGCAGCAATTTAACACTAGTAAAAGCAACATTTTCACTGGACTAAGCCCTGGACAACTTTTTCCCTATCTGTTTGTCTGTATCCCACCACACGCTGCCCAGAAGGTCTGAGTGCCACTCAAGCATCCAAGCCACATCTGTATAATGGTTACCGGTTTCTGGATGGGACAGAGTCTGTCAGAACTTCCCAGTAGGTGCCAAGCTGCAAAATCCATTTTATTCAATAGGTACATATTTACCTGCAACAGTGGTTTTATCCTGTATCTCTATCATGCAAATTATTATCATCTGTACTATTAGATATGGAAAACTCTCAGGTACTTTGAGTACAAGCAAATATATAAAAACATACGGGGAGGTAGGTGATTAACACTGTGCGTTGTGACCTTCTGTTAATAGAAGAAGGTTGTCTTCCTAGGGTACTTTCCCTATAGTCCACACAGTCACAACTGTGTTGAGCAGTAAGGCCACAAAAAGTATCTAGGTTGAGATTCGGTCTTTTTAGGAGGCCAGATGCTTTTATTAGGACTGAAGTTCTCTTCTTCCCCACAAAAATCGCCTTTTCTTACTTGAGCATCAAAGCCTATGTTTCGTGGTCTCCAAGCACAGAATCATAGCTGGTATTTAAGGTTGATATTTAACGCTAAGTTTCTACTAATCACCTGAAGGGGAAAATTGTTCCCTCTCCCTCAGACCTAAACATCTGGGCAGCTCTTGCCTCCCCTTCTTTTGCAGGATACACACAGGATCACTGTGTGGGTGAGGCAAACTTGGCATCACCAGAAAACCCTGTCCACCTGGGAGAAAGATCGGTGTGAGACACCTCCATCATATCCCGCTTGGCCATTTGAAATAGGGGATTTTCTCAAGTAGGTAAAAAAAAGAAAAAGAGGGGCAGGGATGGACACCTTGGGGGACAGTACCTGCATCTGCTGTAACCCCTAGTTGTGGTTGGTGCTCTCCAGGCACAGGTAATTCTGCGCTTCAGCAGCTGCTGTCAGACCCCAGCTCCTCCATTCGCTGCGCTGCTACTTGACATCCACATCTCCCCATCTGAGGAAGATAACCTTGACACAGCGAGCCAAGCAGCTCATGAAAATGTGCAAAGCCAGCAAGCTTTTCCAGTTGTGCTGCGAGGCTTCCTGCACATTAATCTCCTCCTCTGGAAATCTTGAACAGTCAGTCAAAATAATCCTGTCGTAGAATTGCTTTCATATTGAAGAGGAAAGGACTGGGAACACAGATCTATAAATATCTTTTGGGATGTTCATCTCTCCTCTCGTGCACTCTGCTCAGCATTCAGCTGTGAGGACTCCAGTGGAAGTGTGTCTCCTAATAAAATAAAAGCTGCTTCTGTGAAGTTCTTATATATAAATGCCAGGAGACACACATGCATTGTGTTTTGTCATAAACATAACAGGACACAAGCCCCTTGGACTGGTTGGTTAATATTAGCACCGTGGTCTATAAACTAAAAGCGTCACAGAACCACCAAATGTAAAGCACGTACACATACATCTGTGTGACTAGCTGCCGTCACGTCAGCCTGCTGCAGCATTGCTGCCTTTCTGACAAAACCCCAAAGCAGAGCACGAACAGAGCTGGAAACGTGAATTGCAGTACAAAGAAAAGGGCAACACTGCAGTTTTTAAAACACTGTCTTCATTTTGTGTGACCAAGAGAATGGCACCGTAAGAGCAGCCAGAGAACTGTCTTGAAATCCCTTCATTCTCCAGGCTTCTTCCTTTTCATTACTGTCTCCGTACTCCATTTGTCCAAATTCAGCACCTGAAGACAGAGCCTGTAGTCCCTCTGGGCTCTTGGCATAGCTCCATCCTCACTCTCCATGCTCCCACCCACTGCTTTCATGAGTGAAATTTGCTTTTTTTGTACCAGCACTTCACTGCCGACATTCCTGTAGCTGCACTTCACCCTCGGGTCCATTCCTGCAGCGCTCCTGCCTCACCAGCGAGCCCGGTGTGTTCCTGCACCAGGGCTCGTCCTCCCTGAGCAGCTGTTTGGGTTTATCTCTATTAAATTTCAGTGGGTTGAGCCTGGAGCATTGCTGCAACATGGTGAGACCAGTCTGAACCTGAGGCCCTCCATCAGGACACTGGAAACCTGCGTGTGCCCCACGTACACCTGCAGATTTGGTATTTTTTCAGCCATTGGGAGACCAGAGAAGTGAGCAGGGCACAGGACAGCCCATTCTGAGGTCTTTTTGGCAATTTCTCCTTATTTCCCAGCAAGCTATTTACCAGTAGTGTTTGAGCAGTGCCCACTGAGTGGCAGAGCCATCTCATGGGGATTCTCTCTCTGTCGCCTCCCCTGCTCTCAGGAAGCAGCTTCTTGGCAGCCATTGTGAAACACGTGGTGACGGTGTGGTGGCCCCCAGACAGCCCCATCAACAAGCCACTCTGTCACAGGAGGAAATTTACAGAATCACAGAAGGTTGAGATTGGAAAGGATTTGTCTGAGCTGGGCCACCTAAAGCAAGACGCTCAGAACCATGTCCAGTAAGGTTTTGAGTGTCAACAAGGCTAGAGACTCTACCTCTCTGGGCAATCTGTGCCAATGCTCCACCAGCCTGACAGTGAATAAATGTTTCGTAGTGTCCAGAAGGAACCTCCTGTGTTTCAGCTTGTGCCCATGGCCTCTGCTTCTGTCACTGGGCACCACTGAGAAGAACCTGGCTCCACCCTCCCTTCAGGCATTTACATACATTGATGAGAGCCTTCTCCAGGATGAACGGTCCCAGCTCTCTCAGCCTTTCCTCACAGGAGAGATGCTCCTGTCCTTTCATCAACTTCATGGGCCTTCACTGGACTGTCTTCAGTATGTCCATGTCTTTCTTGTACTGGGGAGCCCAGAACTGGTTACAGTCATCCTGGTGTGGCCTGACCAGTGCTGAATAGAACAGAAGGATCACCTCCCGCAACCCACTGGTGATGCTTTGTCTAATGCTACCCAGGATAACACTCACCTTCTTTGCCCACATTGTGGGCCCATATTCAACTTGGTTCCCACCAGCACCCTCAAATGTCTTTCTGCCAAGCTGCTTTCCAGTTGGATGTCCCCAGTATGTACTGGTGAATGGAGTTGTTTGTCCCCAGCTGCAGGACCCTGCTCTCTTCCTTGCTGAACTTCATGAGGTTCCTGTTGGTCCATTTCTCTAGCCTACCAAGGTCGCTCTGGATGGCAACACGACTCTTGTTGTATCAGCCACTCCTCTGAGGTTGGTGTCATCTTCAGACTTGCTGAGGGTACACTCTGCCCACCATGTATGTGCAGGTTGGTTAAGCATTCCTTGACTCGATCTTCATCCACTAAGGATACATCTTCCTCACTCCAGCCTTTCTTCTCCATCTCTGGGATCTTGGATTCCCGAGGGTAAATTACAATCCTTTAGCACAATGTGGTTTTCACGTAGCTGTCATTATCACCTTATTATATTTTAGGTGGCTGCAAATAGATTGTTTAATAATTAAAGACTTTTCAGAGCTGAAGCGAGGCCGCCTGGGCAGTAGATTCCTAGGTCCCCCTCTCTGCTCCCCTTTGAGATGTTCCTTTTGCCCTGAGTCATTTCTATCAGCGTTTACACTTTCCATTAGCTCTTGCAAATAATTATCAAAGACTTTTTAATACGGTTGGGTAAATTTTAGCATCTGTTCGCCAAGCGTCTCCACCACAACTCATCCTTTTCGTATTGAAACTAGTGGAAGATGTCGGATTCTTTAGTCATGTACTAAGTAGCCAGGCAATGTTAATTTTTGTGTTCCTTGTCCTTGACACATCCTCACACAGCTTTTGCTTGCCGGCTGCTCTGTCTCAGAATGAAGCTGTCAAGCAGTTGTCTTGCCAAGTGACATAAGTCTAAACTATTTTGTTCTGTTTGTCTGCCTTATCCCTCTTCCTTGCTCCTATGCAAAAGGCCACAGAAACAACAGGGAAAAAAAAAAAAAACCAAACACAAAAAGGGAAGGAATATTCTTCAGATTAAAAAAGGGAACAGACACTCAAACTGATCATCCAATTCCCCACCTCGAAGGCGCTGTAGAAGCAGCAGCAGGAACACAAAGCGAAACTCTCCGGGGCAGCGGAACTCCGCAGCGCGGGCACAGCGCCCGCTCCCGCGGGGACGCGCAGCCGCGGCCCCCCCAGCCCGTGGCCGCAGCCGCGGGGATCAGCAACGATTCGGGGAGCGCCTTTTCCAGCGGGTCTCTGTGGCGCAATCGGTTAGCGCGTTCGGCTGTTAACCGAAAGGTTGGTGGTTCGAGCCCACCCAGGGACGAAACGCAGTTGTTTTTGTGCTGCCGGGGTGTATTTTCTTTACCTTCCCTTCCGGGCCGGTTCCGCGGCCGCTGGATTCGGACTGCGCCACATTTACGCTGCAAGGAGCTCTCCGAGACCCGCCCTCAGCCCCGCGGCTTTACTATGAGGGGGCCGAAAAACTGAAGCGGGTTTCCCAGGGGGGTGGAGGCCACATGTGTGGAGACATGCAAGGCCAGGTTGGACGGGGCTCTGAGCAACCTGATCTAGCTAAAGATGGCCCCGCTCACCGCACGGGCTGGACTAGGTGGCCATTAAAGGACCGTTCCAGGCCAATCCACTCCGGTTCCTACGTGGCTACCGCCAGTCGCGGGGGCTTCGGGCCACCCCTCGCCGGCCAGCATCTGACCAAGGCGGGCAGCAGGAAACCCCTTTCCAACGGCAGTTTCCGTAGTGTAGTGGTTATCACGTTCGCCTAACACGCGAAAGGTCCCCGGTTCGAAACCGGGCGGAAACACGAGTTTTTTCCCCTTTTTCTCTTCCTGTGTCGGCGCTGACGTAATTTTCCTCAGCTACTCCCGTAAAGGCCGACGGCGCTCGCGCGGCGGTTCCGCATCGCGCGGGATGAGGGACATCATCCCCCACCGAGAGGGACCCCCGCGGCCTCCCTCCCGCCCTCGGCTTGGGCCTGCGGCGGGGCCGAGAGGGGAGGTGCGAGAGCGCCCTGGTTTGAGGGGCTTTATTTTTAATGTTTGGTTCGTTTCCCTCCACGAGCTTCCCCCCACAAACTTTTTCCCCCCCGTCTGCTTAGAAGGATGATCAAGTGAAGGTGAAATGAGCTTCAGTTGAACATCGAGACCTGGACAGGCTGGAGAGTTGGGCGGGGAAAAATTTAATGAAATATAACAATGGTAAGTGTAGAGTCTTGCATCTGGGCAGGAACAACCCCAGGTTCCAGTATAAGTTGGGGAATGACTTATTAGAGAGTAGTGTAGGGGAAAGGGACCTGGGAGTCTTGGTCGACAGCAGGATGACCATGAGCCAGCACTGTGCCCTTGTGGCCAGGAAGGCCAATGGCATCCTGGGGTGTGTTAGAAGGGGGGTGGTTAGTAGGTCGAGAGAGGTTCTCCTTCCCCTCTACTCTGCCCTGGTGAGACCCCACCTGGAATATTGTGTCCAGTTCTGGGCCCCTCAGTTCAAGAAAGACAGGGAACTGCTGGGGAGAGTCCAGCACAGGGCAACTAGGATGATTAAGGGAGTGGAGCATCTCCCTCATGAGGAAAGGCTGAGGGAGCTGGGGCTCTTTCGTTTGGAGGAGACTGAGGGGTGACCTCATTAATGTTTACAAATACATAAAGGGTGAGTGTCACGAGGATGGAGCCAGGCTCTTCTCAGTGACAACCACTGATAGGACAAGGGGTAATGGGCTGAAACTGGAACATAAGAGGTTCTGCTTAAACTTGAGAAGAAACTTCTTCTCAGTGAGGGTGACGGAGCACTGGAACAGGCTGCCCAGGGAGGTTGTGGAGTCTCCTTCTCTGGAGACATTCAAGACCCGCCTGGACACGTTCCTATGTAGCATTATCTAGGCGTTCCTGCTCTGGCAGGGGGATTGGACTTGATGATCTTTCAAGGTCCCTTCCAATCCCTAACATTCTGTGATTCTGTGATCGGTCTGAATACCAGCAGAAAGCTTTGGACAAAAATGTCACAAATAGTATGATGAAACCACCCAATGATAGCATTGTCATTGTCCCACAAGAGGGGTCTGGATTCCGGTGCTCAGTAACCCAATCTTGCTCTATTTATTTCACATTTGCGCAAAGGTGAGCACGAGGTGGTACTTCCACAAAGCCAGCACACCATGCAGAGGAACTACAACGTTACTTATGTTGTTACTGATGAGTAAAATCTGCCTCAATTTACACATACTGGTCAGTAGTCACCATCCCATGTTATTGGTTAGTTATAATTACATTAGCCTCGCTTCCTATGTACATTAATATGCATGCTCCTCACAGGTGTGGGCGGCAAGTCCTTTTTGGTTTGCATCGAGCTGATTTGAAATATCCCCCTGCCACCTTTATCTTGCTCCAATACCACAGATTTTGCTGACTCCCTGGTTTTTGACAATCACACAGCTTTTTTAGGTGTCTTCTGAGGCAGGATGTTGCCTTTTTATCATTTTTCTTCATTCCTGGTGGAGTCATTAGCAAGGCATTTATACAAAGTAACACGATCAACGATCTTCCTCGGAAGACCAATGGAGTATATTTAACCCTAAGTTAAACAGTGTCACTATATCCTAAGCATTAACCCAAATATATTGTTTTACTTAGTCTACATCATTACCTCTTGCCCCTGAACAGCTGTTGGTGCAGAAGATGGTTGGCTGGTTAGCCCAGAAACTGCTGAAGTTCTGGCTGGAGATAATGCCAGTTAACGGTAACATATACAATGCTGCGGCACAAAGTGTTTGAAAATCTCTTCTTCCCCTGGCAAAGCAAGGCTCAAAGACAGAGGGAAGAAAAAAAAAGTGATGAATACTCATTGGAACAGTTTAAAATGCTATACTGGAAAATTCAGATGCACAACTTCTTTCTCACAGCTTTCCCCATTAAATCTCTCGCCCTGCTACATCAATAGAAAAAGCAAACCATTGAAATTACGGATACGGAAATATAAAACATACATGAAAGTAGAGTTAACAGTATGGAAGAACTATAAAACAATGTTTAAAGGCTCAAATACATATTTAATACATAAAAACCATACGCCATCCTCTCTCTAAGCCAAAGAGCTTGAACAAGTAGTCCACAAACACAAGGATATAAAATAATTTGGGGCTCACCTACTCTTCAGCTCTTCATCTCTATTATTGACAATGAAAGGTTCTGCAACAGGACTAGTCACCAGGACCCAAAATTCATTTTTCTGAAGAGGAAAGGGGAGATGCTTCCTCGCCAGATGCTTTTCTGGTAGGTTTCCCAGCATGTTGCTAACCCTTACAGCTCACAGGTTATTTTAGCATGTTGCCTACTTGCCCTGTTTCTAAATTGCACAGGATTACAGCTACCCCAAACCCTGCCCTGCCATTATAGAAGCCCAAGATCGTCATTTACATAAGAGTAACACAGACCCATGTCCAAGGAGAAACACCTCTTGAGGGTTTCTTCAGGCTCTCTTTAGAAAATGTAAACTGGAGGCACCCAGGCTCCAACACGTTACTTTTCCAGCCCCACATTAGAACAGGTCAGACCTACTTCTGTACATTCCTTTCCCAGCATCTGCTCCCACTCATGAGCCCCACGGCTCCACCACGTTCCCCTGCGCTGTGCAGCTTCAGCATTTCCCTCGTGAACAACCGTCCTGCATGGTGCATAACTGAGTAGGCTGCAAACTTCATTGGCCTTGTAGTCCTTTTCATCTTGTCCTCTCTCTTGCTCTGTCTGCCCCGTTTAGATTTATACTTACACTGTAAACTCTTCCACTCCGAGATAGAATCCTGGTGGACCTTAAAGCACAGCACACACTTAGAGCTGCATAATCTGCTCAGAAGGTAACATGCTTTGAGAGCCAAGGGGCTCACGTGGAGAACAGCAGCTGTTTGCAACAGGACAAGCCACAATCACTCTCATTGATACGTTATCAGGAAGGGAATAATTATTTAAAGCTAAAACCGATGCTGGAAGAAGAATAAATGGCAATAGCCAGCCATGAAAAAAACATCCAGATCAAAATAAGATTTGTAATCAGCCCCGCAATGAATTTCTAGAAGAGTTCTCTAGCAGGTACACAGCTAAAAACCCATTCAGGCAGCTCCTTTGCAGATGGGCTGGTTTATTGTAGGCAGGATGCGAGACAGCAGCCCTTTCCCCCCCCACCCCCTACTTTTTGATAAAGAGTGTTTGAATATATCACAATGTGAACAAGAGTGCTACCTCCACCGTAGAGCTGATTCTGAACAAAAAGCTGTAAATCTTAAGTGTTACAAGTGTGCCTTTCCCAAACAAACCAGAAGATACAGAGCCTGACACTACTATGTGATGCAAGAGGTGGGTATGTAAAACATAATCCCTTCAAGTGCTTAAAGCTCTGGCTTTTGGAAATTTACCCTCTAACACCGATAAAAACCTCCAATACAGTGACTAACTTCTGCTAACTATATTTGCCATATGCCCACCTAGTCTATTCCTAAGAGACCGAAAACTAATAAATACTTTGTATTCTCTTTGTGGCAAATGAAAAGCTGCATTTTAAAACTGGTCTCAAAACAGTAAGCCCAGTAACCACCAAATTCCAAATGGCTCCTTTGGTCATGGGATTTTCATTCAATCTCAGCTGACTTCTCACTTACAGAGCGTCAGAGGTAGTAAAACCTGTTACAGAATCAGACAAGCCTGTGCAGCATCATCTTCAGTTAACTATTTCTGAAAAAACGCAGCAAAGAACTTGCAGAACTAACGGATTTACTTTCCTACTTTCATCTCGAGTGCTATTTATTTGCTCTTTGAGCTTCTATACATACATACACCCACACCGTATCCCAGGCAGCTGCAGACCAAGGTCTCCTAACAACAGTTCACACAGAGGTGCTGCCAGTGGTGACCAGACATTCTTGCTTCTGTCTTGGCATACATGCCCAGCAGATGTGCCCTCATACCCTTCTCTGCTATTAACCTTCCTCTAACCGTTACCACCAGGACTTCCTCATCTTCCTCATCTCATCCAGCGGGGTCTCTTCCTCACGCTGCCCCATGCAGGCTGCATCACACCAACCCCAGGCTCGCTGCTTCGTTCGCCCCTGGGTCTGTGTCACATCTTGAGTGAAGCTGCTCCCGCTTCACAGCGGCAGGGAGGTGAAATCTAGTCAGTAAGGGAACTGCTTGGGGAAACCTCTGCAACAAGTACTCAGGGTTGAGAGATGAACTGTTTTTTAGTGGTTTGCAGATATAGAAACCACCGGCTGGAAAACTCCTCAGAAAAATCCTACCACCCCCCTCAGGTCCTGCAGAGGCACCTGTTTCATTCACTGATAAATCAAACTCTAATTTTGGTCAGCATTATTTCTTCTTTAATAAGGGAACTCACAAACAAACATTTCACCAGCAGTACACTGGCACTTTACATTCAGAATCCATTGATTTGTTTTCTATTGTAACATTACCAATTACAACATTTAAAAAGGAGGAGTTCAAGTTCTGTATGCAGACTTATATTTCAAGAATAACCCCATTCATTGTCTGAAATGCCAGTCTGATAAACGTGTGTGTAATTCCAACAGAAATAGCTTGGCAAGGTGACTTCAATGCCACTGACAGTTTTTCAAATGCTTTTTGAACCTGGTTCAAGCATTCCAAGACCAATAATCTCTAGCCATGCCTTGTAATAACAATTATGCTCAACTGCATCTATTGGAAGAGTAAGACTGAGGACTTAATGTTTTGAATTTGGGATCTAAAACAGAGAAAAAATGTGGAATACCTCCAAAAATGGCTGAAACAAAAGACTTGCTGATAAAATCCTTGCTACTTCTCAGTACAAGAAAAATGTACAGCCAATCTAATTTAGCATGTAATACCCTCAGCTCTGTGCCTACGAATTTAAAAAAACCCTTGTGTCTAGCAAAACGAAAGCTGTACAAATCCAGAAACACCAAAATGTGAATCTCTGATTACTCACTGCTTTCTTGCTATGTTTTCCATCACTTTCTTCCTATTGACCGTGCCTTTCCTCGGCACTCTTACGTACGGACAAGGGTATTCTAGCCATGAAAAACTCCTAGAGACAACAGTAATGGATTGTAACTAACAGTTAACCAATTCTCAGAAACCTGTCTTTTATTTATTTGTAGCTGAAAATTAATTAAAGTTACATCCAATATTCTTCTTTAAGTGCTGCGAACTCTGGCCTAAATATTATGGATTTTACTTAACAAATAACCTGGCTCAGAAGATTATTCTGCCAAATCATATTTTCAGTTATCCAGGATGAAAACTCAGTATGTGCCATAACTCTGAATAGGAAAATTTCTACCATTTATCCATCCTTCCTTGGATCCAAGGGGTGTATACATCAGAATTTTGAGAAGAGTCGAATTCCTAACAGAATACAAGCCTCGAGTTTAGTGCTGCAAATGATCTTTGTAACAAAGAATCCAAACATTCCTGATTACAGAAGGTATTTTTTTTTTAGATGTCAGACAAAATAAATTCAGGAGTTGTGTGATCCTGTAAAATAAATCAGTACTACCTAAATAGTATTTCTTACACCATTACATTATCAAGACTACTGAACTTTATTAAACTTAGCAGAATATGGATAAGTTTTCCATATTAAAAGCAGCAAAAATTAAGACTCATAGCTTTTAATTAAAAATCAGCATATCTGACAGCTAAAATAACTGCTTCTCAGAAAAATAAAACGCTTTAAAACCTTGTTTGTCTGCACAATAAAATCTTAAATACTTCAAATGTAAATTGTTCAAGTCCAGTCAATGTGCAATTAAACTAGTTAGAAAATATAATTTAATAGTGCTTTCTTGCAAAATATACATAAGACTGAAAAAATACTTAAAACCAAGAAACCGAGTGTTTACCAAGTTTCAAACAGAGTTTCATCAAAATGAGGTAAATCTATGTCACCGGTCACTGAGCTTGGTGCTGAAATGGAGAACAGGTCTTCGAGAATATCCTCCCTCGTAGGACTTTCAAAAATAAGTTTTTTCCCACTGGGTTTGCTTATTGCTTCAAGTTGTGAACTACCATCCTTTACAGGACTGTAATAATTGTGGTCCTCACTTGCCATTGCTGCCTGGGGCACACCGGTCTTCTCATCGGACGCTGGTGTCCCAGCACTGCTATCCACCATTTCCATATACATACATTCATCCTCACTTTTTGGCACCTCTAGGGAAGCAACAGTTGAAGTAGGGGACAGTAATTCTGCCAGTATTTCATCACTGTCGTTATGGCTAGTGCACCCCGCTACAGAGTTTGCTTTAAATTCAGATTTGTTATCTGCAACGTCAATCTGATGCTGCAGTTCCCTTAAAAAACTCTGCAATAGTTCACTGTCATTGTGAGAGTCACCCTGTGACAGGGTGCTGACATCTCCACTCGCAGGTTTTTCATTTTTCATCTGTTCCACTGCTAGCCTATCCAGGGAAGCCAACTTCTTCTTTTTAGCATTAAGTTTTTTTAACAGTTTTAGGCGAAGTTTTTTTGTTTTGTCACTATCCGTTTCTTCTGCCTTCCCAGAGTTAGAGCCAGGTGAGTGCAACTGAGTCACTTTATCACCTGAGGTAACCAAAGTACTTCCTGACTTATTCCAGGTTGGACGTGCAGTAGTGGTATGATTGGCTGTTGGAAGACAAGTGCTTTGAGAAAATCCTTTGAAATTTGATAAAGGATGAGTATTATTACTCTGAGGAACCACTGACTTCGGGGTCTCAGTTGTTTTGTTTGTGCCTCTGCTTTGAAATCCACCAAAGTTACTTGCTCTTTTCACTGGCAACCGCACTTCGCTTATTTTTTGCATCGAGGGAGTTTTGCAACTTCTCTCATTCCTGGGAGCTGAGGCACTTGAAGGCATAAAAGAAGTATTCTTGCTTAATAATATCTTTACCCAGCTTCCTGCAAATCCTCTTTTCTGGTCTTTGTGTGAAGGCTGAAAGGAGTTATTGGCAGCAGCAGAATTGGCAACCTGAGAATTAACTACAATTTTGCTTGCATCTTTCGAGTCCGGAGGTTTTTGTGTAATATTCTCTACTGGTGGCAACTTTTCGTTCAGCTGTAGTTCTGAATTCAATCCATGTTCACCATTAAGTAAATTAGTTCCGTCATCTGCTTTTTGAGCAAGAGATGACTTGGATGGGTTAGGGTCATGTTTTTTGGGCACATTTGCCGAGTTCAACTCTTCTAGAGGTAAGCAAATGCTGGAATTTTCATTTAACATGCATTTATTGTTCATAGCTAGACTACTTCCAGCAAACTCTCCTGTACATGGAGTGTTAGGTGAAAAACCCGATTCCTGCTGTTGTGGCGCGCCCATTTCAACACAGTTATTTTCCACCATCTGTCCATTCGGCGGCAATTTACCTTCTGAATCAACTCTAATTTCTTCAAGCATCAGTTTTACAAGATCATCATGTGTCAGATTTTCTAAACCATGACAAACAATACTTTCATCCTTAGGTATCTGCTGCTGTTTCTTATCTGGAGTTCTCACAGCCTCTTTGCGATGTTCGGCAGGTATTTTGTCTACAGTCTTATCAAAACCATAGTGCGATGCTGTGGAATTTGACTGTACGTTATTAAGAGCAAAATCTTCAATATTTTTACTCTGGAACTGTGAATTTAGTTCTTCTGACAAATGGGGTGTTTTCTTTTCCCAGATAACAATGTGAATCTCTGAAGGAGGAACTCCAAATCTTTCGTGTCTCTTGCAGTATGGCCCCTTCAAATCATCACATTCAAGCCAAGTTCCTGAAAAATAAACAGAAACCAGTGTAGAGACTTGGGGACTTTCAAAATTGTCAAAGATTATTATTAACCCATTCCTCTGACAAGCAGAAAAGAAAAGGTTTTCTTCTCCATTCATTACATGAGAGAAAACTGAGCGATTTCTACCGTATAAGGATCAAACATAAGCCAAATTTGCAGCAGTATTATTACAGTGCAGAGTAGGTCAACCAAAAAACACAGCTACTTTTTTTTTTTTTTTTTGTCTGAGCTAACAATGATGAATCTTGTCTGAAAATACCTGCACAGGTCTGAGGGAAAAAACACCTCTCAAATGAAGCTTCTCTATAGACCTTTACATTGCCTCGGTGAGAGGCAATTGGGGGGGATTTAAGAGAAACTGATTGTTTTAATTATCTGCAAACTGTTCACAGATCATTAGCAAATATTTTAGACCTTTAAGAATTTAAAAATAGATATATATTATATATAGGATGTTCCTAACTAGACATTTCCCAGCTGCTTCCTCTTCCTATTTCTTCTTAAACTCTGGTAGCATGATTTAGGCAATTTTCATGTTGTCACAAATATCAAATATCAATATCAAATATTAACTTTTCACCTTATGTGACTATGAAGTTCCCATCAATGCCGTCAATGGCACAACTATTATACCATCAGTAATTTTTCTAACATGGATTTGTGCCTCTCACCCCTTGGGTGCAGTAAACTTCAGTACTGAAAAGAAACTTCATTAATGCTGGTAGTTCCACACGCACCCTTGCTTACAGCCAAGAATAGATTAATAACTACCTTCAAAATAACCATTTGTTCCACAGCCATGCTCAGTATTTTTTAACTTTTGCAAAGGCATAAAGGGAAACAACTCTATCCAGATTATTTTTCAGTGAGTAGAGTGTAGGACAGAACAAACCAGTTAAACCGAACTGAAACCTTGAGTTTGAGTAACAAAGTTTCCACAATTATTCACAAATTTTTATCATGCACTTTAGAATACAAACAAAAGAAATCCTTATTCTATACAGACTGTTGAGACTATTGCAGTAAGCCATAGAACAGTATTTGATGTAGACCCATGAAGTTTTATAATAGAATTTATGGTTCTTACCATCAGGATTCAAAGACCAGGTTATGAAGTGCATCTTATCCGACTGATACTGAACAACAGACGTTATTTGGTAGGTGTCTTCTTCAAACTGAAATGAATAGTTCTTCAGGTTGTTATGTGGTAAGCCTTCTACGAAATGTAACATTAATATTGAGGGTACTCTAATAAAGAAACAATAAAGAATCAGTTTATTACAAGGTAATAGTAGCAAAAGCTCCTAATGAAAAAATAATACATCTCAAAGCATATGTAGTTCTGCCCTTACTATTCTACTTCCACACAGGACTCCTCAAATTGCACAGCAGTCAAGGGATAAGAACACCTCAACTGGATATTCTGTTCTGTTACAGATTAGGGGAAAAAAACCCCAAAACCACGTAAGGGATTTTGGGAGTGGGGAAAAGGTGAGAAAAAGCAGGAGACAACTGTGTCACGACTACCGCAAGAAATGACATTGTTCCCAAGTCAAACTAAGTAATTAGATGATCAAACAACAGTTTTACCCAACAGCAGGGACTGTGAAAAGGCTGACACTGGATATCAGCCATCTGTACTTACTACTTGGTAGGAAGTATTTATGACCTGGCTCAAACACATATGCTGACCAGTACGTTAAACACTGCTCTATATTTCAAATTTTTTAAAAACTCCTTGCCATTTCAACATTAAAAAAAATCTTTAAAAAGGAGTATTTATCAGAGCATAGAGTTCAGAATCTGTACACTCAAGATAATAGTTTGGTTTTGAAAGTGTTATGTTCAATAAATGAAGTCTCAGAATTTTGTTTTATTTTCAGACTTACTTTTCCAAAATCATCTGTCGTCTTTGAGATCTATCACTACAGTTACTACATGGTCCAACATGAATAGCGTTAAGTGGATGCCAATCAGGGATGACATTTGTGAATGTCGTTAGTGTTTTCCTAAATCTGGACACACACAAACAAACAAAAAAAGAAGTAAGATGGGTAGCTCATCAGAAAACAATAAATATATGCACTTTAATAGGAGATGAAAGTTATCAAAACATTATGATATAGGCAAATTCTATTCATATTCATGCCATTTGTGCAAATTCCACTGTGTCAGCATCACATCCAAGTCAGTATGGAATTCGGTTCTGCCAAAAAGTATCGGTCACCGTTTGTTTTCAGCACCTCTGTGGTCTTCAGTTTCGTGTTATTTGCTCTTTCTCCCTTAGAACATTATCTCCGTTTCCTTTCCAACATAAGGCAGAGCTTGTATCAGTATCCACATAATTTACTAGCTCATATAGAATCTCAAGAAGAGAAGGAAGCGGCAACAAACGACCTCAGAATCCATGTTATACAAGGTCTTGTTTTCAAAAAAACAGTACATCCAGAGCAGAGATTACAGAGAGGTTATATTGTATGAGAACACAATGTACGGGATATTAAAGTGAAATAATGTAGTTAATTCATTATCCACAGAACATACTTCTTTTATATTCAATCTAACCTAGATATTTCAATTTAAAAAAACCCCAAACACAATATTGAAGAAAGGCTCTTGAGCGCATCCTATTAGCCAGGACTACACATTAGCTGGCAGTGGAATAGACAGCATTAATCTCATCTCACTTGGGCATCTAGAATTTTATTGTATAAGCCTGAGATAGTGGAGAGAAACAGGTATTTTTCAAGTAAAGTGAGTTGTCTTCTGAAGGCGTCTCTCTTTTTCTGCTGACTCTAAAAGAAGACTGAATTACTAGCTTGCACCTGCAGCTACACAGAACAAAATCAATTCTCAAGAAATTACTTCCCTGTAACACTATTTTAAAATGCATAAATTATGTGAGAGAATATTTGATTATTTCTAACCCAAATGAATATTACAGATGTTCTTCAACAGCAGAATGTACTAGGCATGTATTCTTTAGAACTACAACAATTCATACACTCTCAGCAAAATACCAGAGTGAGCATGGCCAGGGACTTACACCGTTACCTATTAGTTTTTATTAAGTGGTAACATGGTTTCCTAAGACATGATATAGCAGTAAACAATTTACAAATGCTAGCCTAAAAAAGTGGATCAACTGAAATTTCAACAAGCTTAAACTGTACAAAACGTCGAGAGCTGAAGAAAATCAACTATCACATGCAGATTTACAAAGGTAAGGTAGAACAGTTACAGAGAAACCATTTAAATGAAAACCTCACCTGTCCTGGTATTTGTAGCCACAACATACACATTCAAACTTCCATGAAAATGAATGCAAGAATAGTTTCTCAGCATGTTGATCCAGTTTTAAGAGCAGAGGGAGCACAAACACTGGACTCTCCTTCACACCTTCAAAGATGGGGCAGAAAAAAGTCATTGAATATTTGAAATCACCTTTCAGTACTTGAAAAAGGAAGAAGAGCAGCTTATTGCTGTGATTTTAGTTCCAGTTATCCCTTCAAGGTTTTATTTCTAATCCTCACAGCAAAGGGATTGATCCATGTCACTAGGTTATGATCACTGACATATCATCAAATGACATTTTCATGATGACAGCATAGTCAAAGAAATGAGAATATGCTCCGTAAAAAGTCAAAAACAGTCAAGGTACAAACGAGCTCATCACACTATAAAGTATGTGTATGTCACCAATAAAACCAAATGTATTTGCAGTCTGTCTTGTATGCATATGTACATACGTATTTTTATGTACTGACTTGACACGTAGTTTCCTGAAAGTAAATACTGAGATACTGCACTGATTACTCACCCAACTCACACTTAAGCTTAGGCTGAAGCTGTGTAAACACGCTGTTTCTGATTTCATTGAGATGAGATTCTGCTTTTGGAAGAACATCTGAAGAAAAAAAATACATACATCTTCATGCATTTATGTGTAACACCTCCATGTTTTCAAACACATATGCACCCCTAATATGCAGTCATTCTTTGCAAATTGATGCCTTTCATATTGACCCATACTTGCCTAAAGCTGTTGGCAAAATAGCCAATGCTCAGTACTAATCGATTTGAAAATTAAAGAAGAATTTACACAAGTTATATACAACTTACTGCAGTCTGCTAGCCAGAAATTAGTTGACTTGATTTAAATTACAGCTAAAAGTGTGTACCAACAGCTAGATATTACAACATTCAAGGACAGTATAACCAGGCATTACAAATTCCAGATATTCAGAGATTAATAGCAGACTTTAAAACCTAAACATTAAGATCAAAAGTGCAAAAATTTGTTTACATGCTTTCTATGTTATACAATTCATAATGAAACACTTAAAAGCGTTGTTCCAGATGAAATACAAACTTCCTAACTCAGCTCTTAAGCCAGTAAATACATTTAAAGTGTACTTTATATACCTTAACATGTATTTCAAATTTGTAAGTTATCTTGTTTCCATACAAACAGTTTTTAAGCACAAGCAAAAGCATAACATCTACTATACAATCATGATCACAGCCTGCACAAATTAAGGGAAGGATTTAGAATAGCTGTTGAAACTATTTATTATTTATAGAAGCTATGTATAAAAAAAGAAAGGTAAATCATTCTATGATCACAGAACCATGGACTCATTTGGGTTGGACGGGACCTTAAAGGTCATCTAATTCCAACCCCACTGCCACGGGCAGGGACACCTTGCACTAAACCAGGTTGCTCAAAGCCCCGTCCGACCTGGCCTTGAACATCTCCAGGGGAGGGGACTTTGACAACTTCTCTGGGCAACCTGTTTCAGTGTCTCACCACCCTCATAGAGAAAACTTTATTCCTTTTATGTAATCTAAATTTACCCTCTTTCAGTTTAAGCCATTACTCCTTATCGTATGACTATACTCCCTGATAAACAATCCTTTCCCTACTTTCCTGTTGGTCGTCTTTTAAGTAGTGGAAGGCCACTATAAGGTCCTCCCACCAGAGGCTTCTCCAGGCTGAACAGCCCCAACTCTCTCAGCCTGTCCTCACAGGGGAGGTGCTCCAGCCCTCTGATCATCTTTGTGGCCCTCCCTCTGAACTCGGTCCAACAGGTCCATGTCTTTCTGTTGCTGGCATGCCAGAGCTGAACACAGCACTGCAGGTGGGTCTCAGGAGAGCAGGGCAGAGGAGGAGAATCATCTCCCTCGACCGGCTGGCCACGCCACTTTTGATGCAGCTCAGGATGCAACTGGCTTTCAGGGCTGCGAGTGTACTTTGTGAGGTCATGTTGAGCTTCTCATCACCCAAACCCCCAAGTCCTTCTCAGGAAAAATGAATCTTAGTTTGAGACTGAATCCACAATTCTGAAAATGCTCAAAGGCCATACTAGTAGATTAGTGACACATCCTCCTCTGACTCCAGCTGTGTTCCCTGAAAGGCTGCCCCCAGCTGCCCGTCACTAACTCTGTGCTTGGAGGTTGCCATCCGCCAACCCGTGAAGCTGCACATGTGAGTACACACCAGCCCTTTCCAGACAATACGAACCAGGCTAATGTGTTTGACCAATTTTGACTGAACCAGATTAGGTGGCACCATTATCAACAGCAGTTTGCAGTCCTGAAGGGAACGATTCCTTCAATAAGTGCAGCTGGAGCCAGAAGAGAACGTACGTTCCCAACTTTACTACTTTTCATGTGACAAGGCAGTTGCCCATTTAGACAAGGATGTAAACCACAACAGAAATTATTCCAAGGATTAGGATTAGAACAACACCCACAGTTACCAACAGAGTGGAAGGAAAAAAAGTAAGGCTCAGTTACATAAACAATTCACAAATTCTCTATGTGGAATACAGCAAAGAAAAAAAAAAAATCAAGAGATGGTTAGTGTTTGACGCTTTCAAAGTGTGCATGTTTGCCCCAAGACAAGTAATTTCAGAGGTTACTAGCATTCTGCAAGATAAAGAACACTGCTCTGCAAATTCATGGTAATGAGTTGTAACTTACTCTTTTGTGGTCTTGAAATAGAATGGAGGCACATTTAAGTGCACTATAATAAATTCCATGTATTTGTTGCAATTAGATCAATTTGGATACGAAAAAACAGCAGCTAAATAAACTTACCTTTTACTTTATTCCTTTTACAGGTATTCAGAAGAACAGTCGCTTGATTATACTTTGTTAAGAGTTTCTGGAGTAAACACTCTCCATCATTACATTCCGCTAGAGCCAATTTTAATGTTTCTAAGTGTACCAGTGCTGACAAAACACAATCTAACCAACACAGATTATGTATGTTTCTCCATTGGAGACATAAATCTGTGTTATTAGTGGAACCTTTATCAGATTTGAGTGAAATTTCAGATGTTCCTGAGCAAAGTTCAGAATTTGGCAAGAGTTGTGTCCCGGGACTAGAAGTCTTTGGCAGCCTTTCTTTGCAATTGTTGCTGTTGGTGGTTGTTTCAAAATCCACCTTCTGCACGCAGGACTCCACATCGTTACTAGGTTTTTGCTGACCATTTTGTAACACATCATGTAGGCTCGACTTGGGAATACATAAGCCATTCTGATAACATTTGACAACAGGGTCTGTATTGATAGAGTGCTCAACATTAACCACATGATTAGTTCTTGCTATTTTTGGATGGGATTCAACAGGAGAAAAGTCACTGGTATCACACAGTTTCCTTTTCTTATGCGTAGATGGAGCTTGATGATTTTCTGAATCAGCAGAAGTAATTATGCTGTTTAATGGTTTATAACCAAGTGGGTAGATACACTAAAGGAAAGAGAGAGAGTTACAGTGAAATCTCAAAGCTACTTCATGTGAACGAGAGCTAAAAAAAGGTGCAAACCACACTCTTAAAATGGAATGCAGAACTTCCGTAAAATTATATTTCAACATAATGAATGCATAAATTCAACATCTGTATGACAGGAAGGGCGCCTTATAAACAATTCTGAACAACTGTGAACATATCGGTTGTGATAAACACTACTCTTCCAGTAAATGTTTCCAACCCCTGAAAATAACCCAATTTTGCTAAGGAGACTCCTCTTATTCTGCTAAATCCATTCCTTTAGTGCATGGCATTACTATCTTGTGCCAGAGAGTCTACTGTTGCCAAAACTGGCAGCACTTCTTTAAGGCTAGCACGATGCATGAGACCAGGTGCTGTTAGGGTCTCACACAGAATAGCTATTCTGCAACTAGAATATAGTCAAATCGCTATTACCAGTCTCAAGAATGATACTATCATTATTTAAAAACAGGGAGGGATTGGAAAAGGCACTCAGAGACCCATATCTAGTTCAGTCTACTAATTTAAGGGTGCCAGTACATACAAGATTGCTATACCCTCCCCACATACATGAAGCAGAGGAGAAGGGAGAGGCAGCAAAACCACGACCAAAATACTAAGCAGCACATAAATCCAGCTAAGGTTAAACTTGAAAGGAAGAGAAAAAAAGAAAAAAAGAAAAACATTGTAATTATAATTGCAAACCTATTTGCATTACTCAGATTAAAAGAAGAGAAAATGGGAGACTCATCTGCAAGAGTAGTTTTATTAGTTACACAAATCGTCAAACTTTCACCTTTTATTCCGATTTGGACAAAGATTTATGTAGTACCACTTGTGTTCCCTTGTTACATAAGCAAAACTCTCCTTTATTAATTTTCTTGTACTCTTTTTAACTCTTTAGGGTAGCTTTCTATGCCTAAACATGCCTGCACGTACACAGGTTAGTCGTGTTTTATACCAACAAAGATCATTCAGCATATGGACTCGAAGGGGTCCGATTTCAACAGTCTGCCTACCACCCTTTAATTGAACTTAAAGACGTGTAACTGCTGAAGGTAAAGGCCTCTGCACAACCAAACAGAAATGTTAATTGCTATAATACCTGAGGGTTTTCACAAAGAAAAATGGACTCTTGAAAATTAATGCGGTAAGTCCGTAAAACTTGGATCTGGCCCTTTTCTTTGCAGACTGGACAATACTCGTGTGAAACTGTTTCCACAGGACTAGAGTTCTAATTAAAAAAAAAAAAAAAGGAAAAAGGCAACGTAAGTTTATGTATTTCATATATCACCCCAAGGTAAGACATACATACATACATATCAAGATAGAAAACCAATGTGCAACTTCTAAATATAGTACCTAATAAAATATAAAAAATTTGTGAACTAGATTTGGGGGTTTATTTATATTTCTAAGATATGTATTTGTATGGCAGTTTTGATTTAAACATTCAAATATTTAATAAAGTAACTTTAACAACACAATTATGCAACATTTCATTCAGATCTTTGAAAAACAAATCAAATTTTATAGGAATGCAAACAGTCATAAAAACAGTGCCAGTAAAAATCACAGGCACAGATTTACTTCAAATAATCTTTCGCCATTGTTATAGATTTCCGTGGAAAATAATTTTGAGATTTTTTTTTTGTCAAATTAAGACCAATTAAAAATCTCTCAAAACAGAGAAAAATATGAACTTTGCACACATGTAAAACAAGTTTCAACTGACTTTTCCCAAATACCCCACCATGTGGAGTGTCGATTTCCCTATACCAGTCCCTTCTCCAATCACTTGCAAACCATTTGTAGTCTTCTGGGTATCCATTATTCTGAGCCACTGGCTAATTTATGTCACTTGTAACAATGTCATGACCACTAAGGATTTCTCAAAGACTCCTGAAAAATAAGAAGCGAATAAAACAATTAAAGAAAAAATAGGTTAAATCTGGGGAAAAAAATACACCAACAATAACGCAGACTTTATATGTGCAGAAATTAATTCAGTATCTTCTTAACTGAAAATACTATTTTCTAGTGCAGATTATGAACCCAAAACTTGACAGATTTAACAGCTTTAGGTCCTAAACTGGCAAGCTTATCTATTCTTTGCACTCTACAAGGTCTCACATATTTGCCCGGGCTTCTCAGCTTATTGCATCTCACCCTCAGAAAAGAACAAACGTCTTTAAAAACGGCTACAATAAGATCCCATAGAGTTATAGACAGCTGCTGAGGTACATTAAAAAAAAAATACAAACCCAACCAAAAACATTTCACTGCTGCATCTTTCAAAGCAGTTAATTTATTGCATAATAAACTCTTAAAAGTTTATCCTGCAAACATTTTTTAACTGCAGAAGGGCATCCTGTTGTCAGTGCCACTTTCTGAAACTTTTCTTCTAATGTTATGTTAACAATGTTAAAGATTTTCTATCAAACTAAAGGTCTTCCACACTATCACTGCTATGTAACTCTACTGTGTATTTTACAAGTGACTGAATATTCTATTTCAAAAGATTTCTCAAGTTCTTCAGCCACAACTGTTCCCTTTCCACAACTTCCACCAGGTAACATCCGTTCCCACACCATGATGTTTTTTTCAACCCTTTCTTACACTACAGCACTAATTCAGATTATAGATCCTTTCGAAAAAAAGAAACTTCCCAAGGCATTCTTGAAGGCCTGTGTAAACACAAGTTCAACCCTTTATAATTTATAATGGTTCAAACCATTTACAATACTGGGCAAGGAGAGACCATACAGAAATGGACAGAATGCTAAAAAAAAAAAAAAGCGCAGTAGGAAAATGTAATCACTCATTTCAAATCAGTCCTCAATTGCAAATTAAGAGCGGGTCAAAATGAGGTGATGATGTGTCTTATTGACACTTTCAATGTGTTCAGCAGCACTATTCAGAATTACCAGGCTGCAGCATGTGAAGACAGTATACTCTGACTTACAAAACTAACAGTTATAACGGAAGGTAAGAACATAAAAATATTGACCCACGTGCCTTAGAGCACATGTTTAGCTTTCAAAGTAGAGTTGGAAGGTGTACAAGAGACAGCACGGTCCTGGCCTTATTCAAGATAAAAAATAATGAATTAGCTCAAAGCACACCAAGCTTGTTGGACTACAAGGAAAAGGCAAGCTCTCCAATTTTTCACACAGAGACAACAGCCCTATCACACTGTGACTCAACTCTGTTATTATATATTTAGTCTAGCCAGGAACTTGTTTGGTTTGGGGTTTTTCTTGTACAATTACAAGTTGTGCAGATATCAACCACACTACAACACATACCAAATTCACTCTCCATGCTATAGTTAGCAAGAAAACATCCCTAACTTGTTCAGGGGACTTTTAGTACATTCCCTGACCTGAAGCAGTCTCAGCTCTCCAGAGTAAATAAAATACATCGATCACATGACTGGAACTCCAGGCAATTTCTCACCACATAAATAGGACACACACTAAAAAAAGGTTAGTAACACTAATAACCTGCAGGTCATTCCTTTTTAACCATGTCTTGGGTTTATGAAACATATTTATTTCTTCACAAGTCCCTGGTTTCCCTGTCATCCCTCTCAAAAAGAAAGCAAGTATTTTTTTCAGCTATGTTCTCTGTTACCTCTGCTCTTCTTTTTTTAAATACTGTTCTGAGATGTACAATACCTCCTCCAACTATACTCACTCAGCAATAGTACTACAGCAGAGGAGTTCAAGACTTTTATTTCACTTATGAATATAATAAACATTTAAGAAAATTAATTGTCCTTTTATTTCAAAGACATAAACACAATCAAATAAAACAGGTCCACCAGTCCTAGATATACAGAGCGGTACCAAGTGGCCTGCCTGTACTTTTCCCTATTTGTAACATTACAGCAAGTTATTAGTGATGTTTGCACAACGTACAAAAATTGGGCAACAGATCAACAGTTGCCAAGAAAAACAGCCAACTAAAAGATTGCTGTATCAAGTACTGGAACAACCCATTGTAGCAAGTGTAACAGATGGGAAAATACACAAGAACATGCTTTCAAACTTACTGCTCATGTTTTAAACTGTTGATGCTACTTTCTGTCTTTTATCCTGGGTACTTCAAAAATGTAGTGGAAAATATGCTATGGACCTGGTATAGTGATTAAGGCTATGATTATACTTCCTTGAGTAGACGAGTTGATCTAACAGCTCACTGCTGCATAATAAGGACGTCTCCTCACTTCTTTCTTTCCCCCACCTCCCCTGACAGCTCATATCCTTGTCAGACTACTCACAAGCTAACTGAACTCCCAAAGCAGCAGCAAACTCAGTAAGGCCCAAGGGTTTTTTGCTATTTTAGTAAGTTAAACTGGCCTATGAAAAAGTCCTATGAGTTACAGAGCTGACAAGGCAGAAGACAGAAAACAACGAAAAGATGAAGGACTGGAGAGACACGGATTTGATGGCTGAACTTTTAGATGGCTAAGGAACTGCCTGGATGGCCACATTCACAGAGTTGCAGTCAACAGCTCAACATCCCAAGTAGAAGACAGTAATTAGCAGTGTCCCTCAAGGGTCTGGATTGGGACCAATACTATTTAATATCTTCATCAGCGACATGGACAGTGGGATTGAATGCACCCTCAGCAAGCTTGCCAACGACACCAAGCTGTGTCGATGCAGTCAACATGCTGGAGGGAAGGGATGCCATCCAGAAGGACCTAGACAGGCTTGAGGGGTGAGGCCATGTGAACATCATGAAAAGACCTTTTGCCATGACCTGTAGTGATAGGGCAAGGTGCAACGGCTTTCAGTTTGAAGAGAATAGATTCAGATTGGATGTGAGGAAGAAATTCTTTACAATGAGGGTGGTGAGACACTGGAACAGTTTTTCCAAAGAAGTTGTGAATATCCCCTCCCTGGCAGTGTTCAAGGCCAGGTTGGATGGGGTTTTGAGCAACCTGGTCTAGTGGAAGGTGTCCCTGTCCATGGCAGAGGGTTGGAGCTACGTGATCTTTAAGGCCCCTTCCAATTCAAACAATGCCATGACTCTCTGGTTCTGGAAAATCAAAGATGAATGATTCTATGGTAAAAGGGACATGGATCTTTTGATAATAGTAAGATGTATCTTGTGAAATAGTACCTTATAAATAAGAATCAGTTACAACCCGCAGTAAGCAGGTGACAGAACACTGATTACATTACAGTGAACAGAACATGTCTTTGCCTAAAGGCTAAAGGGACACTTAAAAATTACTTTCTTGTAAATCACCTTACAAGTCTTCTTTCCTTCATCAACGGGATATTGAAAAGATGAAAAGAAAGAGAAGCCTGAGGAAAAAAATATTAAAATCCATTGTGTTGTTAGTCAGTTCTCCATTCTTTATACAAGAAGAAATCAGGTATTAAGGTTTTCCTTTGTCTGAGGTCATAACTGTAAATATTCAAATGTCAGCTCTCTCTCCCACTTCCTCCAAAAACAATCTACATTTTTGGCCAAAAAATATATTTCATTAAATGCAACAGTAACAAAACATTATTGCTGCCATGAAGTCTCCCTTATGTTGGAGCAAACACAAATTTCCTTCCCACAAGAAGCCTAACACAGCGTAAGGTAAATAAAGATAAAACTGATGGACTTGCAAAACAAACCAGCATGCAATCTTATTACTCTGCTGTTCTAAAAGCTTCTTGTACAGTCAGACTCCTAAACCTCCTCACACTATATGTTTTTATGGTTGTATGTCAAGGGACAGGTACTACATGTTTTGTTGACTACTCATTCAGCCCTTGGGAAAACACAAAAGTTAGTGTAGTAAAACCATAGCCTGAACTAGGGCTGTATATTACAGGTGCAGCTGGGAGACAGAAGACTTCAGGTAGGGAATTGGTGTAGGCAGAGCATCAGTCTCTGACCCAAGGCTGTGGAAATGAGGGGCAGGTGTGGGATGCCAGTGAACCAGCTACCAGGGCTGTGCTGGCACAGTGACCTCTTTGCTGCCTTCCTTCAACACCAGAAAGTGCTCAGCTCTTTCAGGTAAACCTATGGTCAAGCAGCCCCCTTAGTCCTTAATCCACCCCCAGAGCGATCCACACCCTGCGGGAAGGCTGCAGAAGAAATGACGTGTTTGCAGAGTTCATTGTTGGAACATGGAAAACCTGTGCAAGGGGAACATACGCAGACACACACACACGCACTGAGCATCTCACCCAGTGCATCTTCCTCAGCGGTACAGGAACAGCGGGAGCACACACCCGAACCGCGCCCAGCTACTGACATGAAATACTCAGTCGGCATTTTAAGAACCCGCCAGCCCACCGCTCCGCCGCGGCCCCGTCACAGGGCCCCGCACGCCGGGGCCGCCTTTCCCGGGGCCCGCGGGCCGCCGCTCTCACCTGCAGGCAGCCGCCGCCGCGCCTCAGCTCCCCGCGCCGCCGTCCCGAGCCCTCGGCGTCGCGCTCCCCGGCGCCCTGCGGAGCACACGCACCCCTGGAACCCAGCTCGGCCCACTCGCCCGCCCGCCTCCCCGCGGCGGCCTTCCCGCGCGGCCCGCCCCCGGCCCACGTGCGCTCGGCGGGCGCCGGCCATTATCCCACGCGCCGGCCATTACCCCACTCACCGGCCGTTATGTCACGCGCCGGCCGTTGCCTCGGGGCGGCCGCCAGCGTCAAACGCGGCCCGCGCCGCCACCCGCCCGGCGGCTGCTGCTGCTGCTGCGCAGTTTCCGGCGCGACCCCGCCGCCATGCCGGCCCGCCCCGCCCCGCTCCCGGCAGGCAGCGGAGGCGGAGTAGCCGCCGGGCGGGAACGGGGCTGCGCGGCGGCGGTGCGACAAGCGCCCCGAGGTATTCTCTCCTCCCTCCCACCTCCTCCTTCCTCCCTCCTCCCTCCCTCCCGCGGAGCGGTGGGAGGGAACGACCCGGGCCGCGGCCTGCCCGCTTCCGCGGGGGCCGGCCCTGCGAAGAGCGAACGGCGCGCCGCTCCCCTCCGCTGCCTCTGCGGGGGCCCACACCTGCTCCCCCTCTGCCCGCCGGAGGGGCGAAGCGCGGCGGGCGGGCCCGTTGCAGCTCGCTGACGGGAGGCGGCAGCCCTGCCTGCAGCAGGCCCGCGGTTCCCGTGCTCCACAGGGCCCGCCCCGCTAACAAGAGGGACCGCGCCGCAACCTCACTCCTGGCGATGCCTTTGCGCCGTTGCTCGGGGCAGGGAGTTGAGGATTGATCTGAGTTCATTGAGCACCTGCTTAAAATCACGCCCCGGGTGTGGTTTCACCTTGTCCGAGGTGCGGTACCTTGGGGTCTTGCCTTTCTCTCCTAGTACCGAGATGCTGGTTCTGCCTGTTTTGCTTCAGCCCGAAGTGCTGCAGGGACGTGCAGTCTCCCTTTTGAAAAATCTTTTCTCTTAAGCAGCATAGAGTTTGCCTTGCAATCGTTTCTGGAGATTTCAGTCTCAGGAGGCCAAGATGATGTCGGGCTCTCGATCTCAGTGAGCATTTCTACTCTAGCAATCTCAGGCTGAAATAGCTTGAGTATTTGATGCTGCTCTTGAATCCATATTGGCCCCTTTTCCTCAAGCATGAGCTGCAAGGAGCTCAGCAGCAACGGCATTTAGGTCAGTGCTTTGCTTCAGTTGTCAAGAAGGCTGTCAGTGTGGACCAAGCTAGCCTGGTCCCCGGGGCTGGAGGATGGAATGAGTCAGGAAATTGTTCTAGTAATGGCGCAAAAATGCCTTCTCTCCTACTGCGTGCCTCTACTTTGCTGATACCTTACTCTTGGTTGCGTTTTTAAAAGCATTTAGCATCATATGATTTACATTGTGAAATCTGTTAGTATGAATGCTCCACTGTAACATCCATAATCTAGGGTTTTTTTTCAGATTAATTTGTGCAGCAATGTTTTGAAGTTTGAATTAATGTTTGAGAGTATTGGAGGAGATTGTTTGCAGACTGGAGAGATTGTAATGAAACTTGGTAATAATTTTGTAAGGAGTACTTTTTTTAGACTGATCTTGCATTTTGTTTCATTAGTGATTTCACTGTGCAGAATGTATTTTTTTTCTGTGTTTCATCAGGAGTGTAGAGTGCTTTTGGTTATGTTGGGTAGGAGAAGGAACTGATTGGCTCTGCAGCCATTAAGACTAGTGTTTCTACATACACGTCAAATGCAGTGTGCATTTAATCTCTTTCAGTTCCTTTATTTGACTGTTAAAATCTGCCGAATAGCACAATCCACTGAATAATGTTAAGTAGTTTCATATGGGCAGCTGTATGTATGCAGTGATTTTTCTCGTGGCATTTTAGGAATGAATATTTTGATTTTAGCCCTAGTAATAATTAGTTATGCTTAAAATATAGTGTTTGGATGTATGAAACTTATTATATGTTCTGTTTATTAATTTAATAATAAATCTTTAGGTTGCTTTCATTGTACTTAAAGTCTTTACTTTTCCCAGGGGTGACTAGGGTCTGTTGTGTTTTGGACTTCCACCAAGCATAAGCTTTTGTTTCAAGAGTATGCTGCCTGGCAGATGATATGGTAAAAGCTGTTTGCATGTGTGTGTTTTTGCACTCTGCTTAGATATTTTTCCTGCTTGTTAGCCTGGACTGATTTTGAAGAGGCTCCAGTATAGATTCCATTTCTCTGGTCAGTTAGAATTCATTACTTGATGCTGTTAAGATGTTTAAAGCTATGAAATGCCTCTGTTTTCTGGTTTGTCTTCCCTCTTGCTTGCCCTCCCCACCCTCCCTGCCAGCTTTTTGGTAACATTTGGTAACAGGTTTTTTAATAGGGCCTGTAGCGATGGGACAAGGGGAAATGTTTTTAAAATAAAAGAGGGTAGATTCAGAGTAGATGGGAGGAAGAAATTTTTAACAATGAGGATGATGAAACACTGGCACAGGTTGCTCAGAAAGGTGGCAAAAGCCCTATCCCTGGAAACATTCAAGGTGAGGTTGGACAGGGCTCTGAGCATCCTGATCTAGTTGAAGATGTCCCTGCTCACTGCAGGGCAGTTGGGCTAGATGAGCTTTACAGGTCCCTTCCTTCCCAAACCATTCTAGGACTTTGGGTATTTTCTGTATACTGTTAAGTACCACAGTATAATGTACTGGTAACCCTCCATTTTTCCTCCCTGATGTTCAAGTTGAGTAAAGGAAAGCGTGCTTGAAGAAGGGAGTTTGCGTGCTGGCAAAGAAAAGAAACTGAAGTTTTTCATCTCACAATACAATAGAACTTCATTTAGCCTGAACAAAACAGTCCTAAAGTTGTAATTACTACATGATGTAAACTCCAGAGTCACTGGGAGATGGTTTGGGTGCTCCATATGTGGACTAGTAATGACTTTGGGATCTAGCTAGACTGCTATTTGCTCAAACATTTTCTCCAGCATCTTGTGTCAGTTTGACTGGGTTTAGTTTAGATTTAACTAACAACGTATAAGCACATGGCTTATTTCTGGTTTTATTGACTTCCATCTTTGCCTTCTGATACTGTTTTTTCTTAACACAGGAATAGTAGAAGGGTTTTCTGATACAGTTTTTGAATCTGCTTTGGTTCAGGCAAGTGAACATACATATCTGATTTAACTTTCTGAATCAGGGTACCCTTATGTTGCACTCTGTTTTCAAGCATAATTTGCCAACTTGGCAATAAAGACTTTAAAACAGTTTAAGTATTAATTAATTTTAAATTATTATAATATTCCTAAAAGGCATATCTGGGATGGACACTTTCCGTGACTGAAGCCTCTTGGCATATACATGGAGCGTGTAGTGTAACGTGAAGAAACTTCTTTCTTTCTTCCATTAGTATGTTCAGATACAGAGGAGAAAAATTCATCATACTGAGGCTCCCCCCAGCCTCCAAGGTGAACTTACTTAAAATTAATGTTGCTTAAGGCTTGATATATATATTGTTTTCAAAGAGTAACACATCTGTACCAGTAATCAGTATCTGGAAAACAGTTACAAATGCTTGGGAAATAATATCCAGGACATATATTTAGAAGATTGTGTGCAGGCTGAGAACATATGCCATTCATGTGTGTCTTCTAAAAATATTTTCACATGCAAATTACACACCCGTTGGCTGCTTGCTTCTAACCAGATTGTTGCTGCGTGATGGTCCCTGAGAAACTGAATATGGAGTGGGAGGTACCAACCGAAAACTTGTGCTCTGAAGGTTTTGTTTCTCAGGTTTCCTGATGGCTTAGCTTTCGTTCTTTGTCCAAAAACCAACAAAGGAAGATTAAAGTGTAAACTTGCAAAGTGCCAGTTTGGAAATGTAAGAATAAAGTAAATAATTACGTATATACCTCTTTTTCTCTGTTTAATGCTTGAATGCATTATTGTTGAATATATACCACAAGAAAGCTTAGTTGCAATAATCTCAACTTTGATAATTTTTGTATATATGAAGTCAAAAAATCATAGAGTGGTTGAGGCTGAAAGGGGCCTTGAAGATCATCTATTTCCAACCCAAAGCCAGGATTACTATATTTTTGAACTTTCACGCACTTCAGAACTATTCTTAATTCCACAAACTAGGAACATAACTGATTTTAATGTGTAGATGTAGTATCCTTTGTATATTACATCTCTTAGTATTTTAATCAAAGAAGGCAGATCTTTTTTTGAGACAGAGGTTATAAAATCAGTAGTTAAGCCATGAAGCCAAGTTCTTTTTTGTCAACCGCTATCTGTTTAAACCCTTTTTTCTGGAGTAAAAGCCTCCTATAAGATATTTTTAAGACTTTATCATTTTGTCTCTTTTGAAAATAAATACTACATTGTTTCTCTGCTGTGGTGTCTCTAGTTCTGCCAGAGCAGGAGAACTCTACTCACTGCTCTGAGTTAAAGGTAGCCTTTCTTTTTCTTGGTTAAGAGTGGCTCTTATTTTGTCAGCCTTAATAGGGGCATATTCCTTGTTCTGAAGCAAAGAGAGAAACTGAACTCTTAAGGCCTGATGCAGTTTTCTCAGAAATCATTGCAAAGATTTCCATTTGGGAATTGCAGCTGGCCTTCGAGAGACTTTTCCTTAATTTTCATTCAGTTATTTCAGTTATTTTACCTCCCTGTCCTACAGCCTGTAGGCTTCTGACTCCCTTCCAGTAGGGAACAATAGCCAAAACTTAGTAGCTTTTGTTTTCAGAAATGAACTATTTGCAGTAATATTTTTAGTGGGCAAGTTTTAATGATGAAATGTTGCTTCAGAAACCCACATAAAGATGGGTGATATTTGGTATGATCATGGTCGCTGCATTGTGCACTTGCATCCTTAGGATTCTTCCTATAGTTAAGTTTTATTCCTGGGGCTTCATGGGGTTGCAGAGCTACTCTTGGTGCAAGTCTTCATTAATAGGAAATACATTTTAATGTTGATGGAAGAAACTGAATGGGACCCAGCATGGGGTAATATAACAACAGGCAAACAAAATGCATGTCTCTGTAAGGGCAAAGACTTGGCTAGCTTGATTATGATGGTCAGGACTTTAAAAACTGATGTGAGAATTTTTAGATGATTGGTCGAAGATCGTACAAAATAAAAAGGATTGGAGCAAGCAAAGTGTTTTGAACAAATCATATATTGTACTTAACACTCAAATATGGTATGTTGGTTTCTGGTCTCTGGCTGGTTTTCTTTAATTGGTGTTGCTCTTTAAAGGCAGGTTATATTTGACTGTCCTTTTTGTTTGGCTTTTATCCTGTCTTTCTGTTCTTCTGCATGGAAGTCTGACATTTCTAAGGTGATTTTTGGTTTCTGTGGTTGTGATTAGAGCTTTAAGTGATTGACTTACAGCAGAATTCAAAGACATTTTATCAGCAATGTGATTTCATTAGTTCTGAGAATGGTGGTTTTTAGCAAAAGCAGCTGAAGACAGGGTTTTACAGGACTTAGGAAAATTGGGGTGATGTATAATGTGGTGATTCTCTTCTGTGTGTATTTATGAAAGGGAAATCAACTCCAAAATTTATTCCTATGCAACTATACAATATTTGATGCACCATATGATCTCTAAGGTCCCTTCCAGCCTAGGCCATTCTATGATTCTATGACTCTTTAAAACCTAATTGTATCATTCTGGTTTTGAAGTAACTTTGAAGGCTGGCTGGCTTGTTTTCTTGCAAATAAGCAGTAATCAAACATATTAATTAAAGTCAAACCTTTGTGACTCTTGGAAAAAGTTTCTAAATATCTCGCCTGCAGAACTCAGTTCACATGTTAGCAGAAGGTAAAAATATTAACACACTCACTGTTCAAGAAATTAGCCAGTTCTTGCTATCCTCTGTAACATGCCTCAACATTTTGCATGTACTCTGGTTTCTGATACTTTCCAGATGAAGTCTCTTCAAGTAAACTGATTCAGTGTTGGTAAGATGGCAATTCATACTGAAAATGAAGAAGGAGCAATGATACATTTAATGAAAAATATAAAAGTTACCAATTATCCATTCTTACTTATCTAGCAAAACTTACACTGACATGTTGTTACCTGTCCATTAGAGACTTTTTCCCTATGGTACTACTTACAGACACTTGAGCTAAATTTTGTGACCATTATCTTGTGGTACTTCTCTCATTTAGCCTTGGATTATTAATTTTTTTGCTTTCTACAATCCCAATGTAGGAAAACATCCCATGTGAAGATGTTAGTACTGTTATAGCCACTGACACTGCATGAGCAGAGGCTCCAGTTGCTGACATCTCTCTAGTAAGTGCAGTATAAATGCAAAGACTAATGCTTATTCTGAGGAGTTTAAAAATACTTTTCCCATCTCTTTCCTGAATTGCCAACATATTGCATGCTTCCCTGATTGTTCATGGAATCACATGAATCTAGTTAAACTTGGTAGGACTAATTCTCTATGAACTGAAAGCCTCTGCAAAATCTGTCCTGTTTTTGAATTATGCTTTGGTGTTTTTTAATGTCTGAAAACATAATATCAGGCTTGGTGTTAATGTATATTTGTGAAACAGCTGGTAAATCTGATGTATGAATTCATTCCTGAGGTAGGCTTAATGAAAGGAAATAGTTTGTTTTTATGAAGTGTAGGACATGTGTATTTTCATATGTTAATTTTTATTTTGTGGTGGTGCTGAAAAGCTCCGTCATGAATGAGTTTTGTGATGCTGGTTGCTATAAGAATACACGTGGTTCTTCACCCTCAAAAAGCAAACATTTTGGGCCTGGAAACCATTATCCCTCTCTAAATATATAAATAAATGTTAAGAAAAAATCCCCAAGCTCTTCGTGGAACATTTTTCTGTAATTCTTAGGTCCTGTGTTGGTGGGGGATGTGTAGAGTGCATGTGGGGGATGACAGTGGTGACAAAAAAAGCTATTACATTTTTTTTCCCCTAGAGCCTAAAATATCAATAGTTAAACTTGGAGCTGAAACCAAATATTACTGCCTTCTTGTTTGCTGATGTAAATTTATCTCCCTTCTCATTCTCATGTTTTCCAATTTACTGGCCTATTAAATGCATCTAATTCCATATCCTCTTCCCTGTCATCTCTCAACCTTTCTTTGCATTTTAAAATTAGAGATAATATGTTCCAAAGCTGTAATAATGTTCAGTAAGTGTCCTACATAAACCATAATTTCTACCTTTCCTTTTAGAACAGATGGGAATGGTTGTAATTGTCATTTTCAATCTGATGGTGCTTTTTCCTTATATCAGAAACATTATTAATTAGCCACACTGGTAATTTTCATACAACCTGTGGTGTGTTAATGACGAAGTTTTTGAGGTGTTCTGAATCATGTGTATACTGATGTCATTCTCTGTATACAACACAGTATAATTGACACTCACAACTGCTTTTCCATGCTTTTTCCACTTTTTTCCAGCCTGCTTTTCTGCCATGCTTTTTCCACTTTTTCGCTTTTTCTTTTGTTTTCTAGTCAAAAGTTGTCGGGAAAGTAATCTTGCACCTTGGCCAAAGCCCAAAATCAACCATCTGCTTCTTACACGGCAGCAGCACATAGCAAGCGTTGGGCACGTCTGTCTTTGTAAGGTATTATGAGAGCATCTCCTTGTCATTTGTTCACTCTTCCCTTGAACAAGGTGCAGGGACAGTGACTTGTTATTCCGTCATCAGGTACTAGAATGCCAAATACTGTATTACTATGCAAGGTTACCACAGTTAGTTTTTCACAGAATCACAGAATGTTTGGGGTTGGAAGGGACCTCAAAACATCATCTAGTCCAACCCTCCTGTCAAAGCAGGATCACTTAGAGAAGGTCATGCAGGAATATGTCCAGGTGGGTTTTGAATGTCTCCGGAGAAGCAAACTTCACAACCTCTCTGAGCAGCCTGTTCCAGTGCTCTGTCACCCTTGCACCCTTTTGTTGTGAAAAAGTGTTCTTTGGTAAAATTTTACTTTCTAAACCACAGAAGCAATACAGTTTAGTGTTGAAAAGAAACTTAGATGTTTAGTAGAGTCAATTATTCAGCTTTATGAATCAGAGAAATATTGAATTTTCGTGACAAAACTACAAAATAAAGACATCTAAGGTGGAAGTTTTGCTGGTGAAGATATTCTGTCAGTTTGGGGATCTGTCTTATCTCTCATTTTTGGATTTAGAATTGCTTTCTGGATACCTGTCTCTTGCTGCTTCCTACCTGCATCTTTCAGCTATGTTCCTTCCATGATCATGTGGTTGATGCATGTGCACCATCATGTTGCCTAACTTCTGCCACTTATACACTGGTGGGGAGGTTTGCTGAGAGGTTTAAATTTAACTCTTTTTGTAGATAATTAGAAGTAAAATTCTTGGAGTGCCCTGTACTTTAAGAGCTACTATATCACATCACATAGGGACAGGCCCTCTATGCAATATAGCATACAGAGGTGGCTATTAATGAATACTTGGGAAGGGCACATAAATAATGTCTTGAACTGCAGAACTGAAAACATTTTCAATGTATTTTACAAAATATTGGTGTTTTGAAAATGCTTTTCAGGTAGGCCTAAGACCGATGTTATGAAAGCTGCCAAAGTAAATTCCTCTCTTTTTCCCCCCTGTCTCTTCTTCCCTCTCTCTCCTCCTCCCTGTCCCCCACTGCTGCTGCTTAATTGTTGTAGCTGTTGTTAATACCTAAATAGCATTTTTGTGCTTTACAGTAAAGTGTCTACAGTAAACAAAATTACCATGAAATCTAATAAACTAACAAAATAAATAAAAATATTTTCTCTTTCAAATGTATTAAACTTAATTTTAATTAAGTTGCATTAATGTCTGAAGTTATTTATGATGATAGGTTATAAATGCTTAAATAAAATCATCATTTAGAAGACGAGTTTCTCTTATCTGTTTTGTTGGTGCGGCAGAGTTCATGTGTCACCACACAACGTAGATAAACTGTTACTGTATTTCATACTTCAGAACAGGGGGATATTGCTGAACTAATAAGATGCAGGTTTCTGTTGTTGAGTAATCATGATTTTATAAAACATTTCAACTTTTTCTTTTTTTTATGTTTGGATTGTTTCAGTGATTTTTTTATATTTGTTTTATTTTTATTATTAGCAATGCTGTAGCATATTAAATCATTCCTTCATGTATGGAAAAAAGGTATAAACTGGAATACAAGTCCAAAATGGAAATTGTTATCAGAACAAAATTAGAGGAACAAAATAAAACTGCAGTACTAAAGCAGAGGTTCCCAAACTTACTCTGCTGAAGTTCACTTAGTGGCACTGATGATCGAAGGACTGTTGGTGCCAGTGGTGTTAATTTCTCTCGTTGTATAGGTATCTCTCAGAGCAGGACCTCTATCTTATGTTCATCAACCTGTGAAACACCTGAAACCAGGACCCAACTCTGTGCTTCCAGCTTCACTTACTAGTTTATCACTACCTACTTCACTCCATCCTATTCTCATATATCAAAATCTATTCATGTACAGCAGGCCCACTTTGAAAATCGCTCTCAAAACAGCACCTGCTTAAGAGATGCTTAAAGTGAAATCAAAGTGTGATACTGATTATGACTGTAGCTGGGAAGTACTGTAATGTGCCATGCTTAGGAATAATGTATGGCAAGTAACTAGTCCCACAAGCCCCTCTGCAGATAAGTAATCCTATCAAAGGCAGTTGAGTGCATTTGATTAAGGATTACATGCGATTACTGGTCTGCAAGGTTAAGAGTACGATCTGTATCATTAATGAGTATTCACTTATTAATGCTACTTTGAGCAGGAGGTTGAACTAGATGACCTCGGAGGTCTGTTCCAACTAGAATGATTTTATGATTATCACACTTGTATTATGCAAAAAAACATTTAATTTGTAAAAAAAACTGTATTAATTGAATAAGCCAAGCTCTAGCAAATAATTGCAATTATTTTACCTATTGCCTCATATTATAGCATGGAGTTGCACATATTTGACCCAAATTTAAGATTGAAAAGAGTAAGAGACATACACGTCTGCCTTTTTGTCTGTTGTATCCACTTCCTTGTATCCAGTTTTATATCAGATTGAGTTCCTTCTACAGGAATTCTTTCCTAGCTTACAGTTGACTCATTTCCAGTTCTGAACTGATCCAGAGTAGAGTGCCTGAGTATTTGACGCTTTATGTGCAGTTGATCTCTGTGAATGGCCTGAAGCTTACTGTGCCTAGTTCAGGCAGCACTAGCACTGAGACTGCAGTAACAAAGCCATCAGTGTGCATTAGCAGTCTAAGAAAGGCTTGAGGCCCCAAAAACTTTCCAAAGCAAGGATTCAGAATGTGAGAGAGCATTCTTATATTTAAAAAACACCAAACAAAAAAAACCCCACAACTGAACAAACAACCCCAAACCTGTCACCATGAAAAAAATATTAAGATGAACAGTCTTTAAGAAATTGTATTTTGATTAACAGTATCAAGATCGTTCTCATTAAGATTTCCTTCCTGTGTTTGGCTGAAATTTGTACCTATTGATACTTCTTTAACTGTTGTCATTTAGTATTATTTACTTTAAGCAAGAAGTTAGTGATGAGGGAGGAAATCTCAAAATCACTGGCTGTAAAAGGCCAATCGCTTTCATGTGCAAGTCAACAGAAATGTCTTTATTTAACATTTTAACCCTTCAAAATATGTGAATTAGTCATAGTAACACAATATAGTTGTCGTGTCTTACTGGTAGCAGCATATTTCAAGGAAATACTTGGCTGCATGCTTTTTCATAAAAAGAAAAGGAGGATGGTAACATAGTAAGTAACGTGTTAAAGACTTGCAGGTCTCCTCAACTTTTAGAGAGTATAGAAAGCAATTAAAAGGAATAAGTGGTGCTGGGAAGGAGCAGAATGATTATGCTACTCTTCAGCACAAAGATGTTGGGGCATTTTATTACTTTCAGATAATGTTGATGGGATGTTATCTGATTATCGGATTAAAGAATCAAAAGATTGAATGTTAGAATAAAGTGCTACAAGACCCTTAAATCATGAGAATCCCATGCAATTCATTCATTTATTGGTTCTCTAAAAAGATCTGCTAAAAAGAATGTATCTCATTAGGATGAGATGCTGTGCCAGAAGACTGGAATCTATCAAGTGTTGCATATACTGTGTATTTTAAACTGAGTACAAGGAGCAGATCTGGAATCTGCAGACCAAGGATTCGTATTTTAATGCCACATAAGTAGATTTGAATACTAAATGGAGTTCTGTGAGCACAAGATCTAACACCACCTGTTTATATCTTAGAGGTAATAAAAAGTGCCAGCAGTACTTGTAAGGTGTATCTCTTATGTATGTGTTCGTTCTATAATAACAAGGCATATGCTGGAGCCTCTCCTTCAGTTTGTGGATTGGATTTCTCTATTCACCTTCCCAGTACTCGGAATTCTGAAATCTTATTAAACTGTAAATGACTTCAGAATCTTTCTCTTAGACAAAACTGTCAGTCAGGTAGTGGACTCGAAAGTTAGAAAGGGTCAGGCATAACCTGTGCAGACATATTAAGCAACATTAATCTCGTTCTTAGCAATCTAAACAATGACGGAAGTTGCTTCTGTTGTCAGTAGAAAAGAGAGACACGCACCTACATATACATTCATACACTCACATCCTGCGTGTAGTTCATCCCACCTTCTTAAATCTACAAGGTACAGCCTCTGTCAGGACACTGTCTCTGTAACTCAAGACATTTTGGTGCAGCCCTACAAGCAGCCATTTTTGGTACAGTTGTGGGAATGGTGAACTGTGATGCAGAGATGGAAATGAAAGTTAAAGTGGTCCAAGAGTATCCTGTATTGCTTTCAGTGGCAAAGTTGTAATCTACCTTGTCATTTACATTTAGGTGATGACAGTAGTTTCTGAAGTGGTGGCATTTGTAGCTGTGCTCTTGTTTCCTCATTTACCTTCCTGTTGTATCAGTACAGTCATTCAGGTCATCACGCAGTGACTTGGATCAAAATATTGATCCTGACTTCAGGAGGAATCTATGGCAAGCAGCAATTTTTAACCCAAGTTAGCTCCTCAGTATGATGTAGCAATTGGCTTCAGCAGCAGATATATCTGCACAAATGAGGGTTGTGCCACAAGGTTGAGAATAAGCAGCAGGAGGGTCGTGTCAGTTTTACCAAAATAGATGTTATCAAATTATGCCTCTAGAATCTAGCTTAGAATTGACTAATCTTGTCCTCAAATAAGCATCCAAAGCAAAACACTATATATGTTCAAGGCCAGGTTGGATGAGGCTTTGAGCAACCTTGTCTGGTGGGAGGTGTCCTTGTCTATGGCAGGGGGCTTGAAACTTGATAATCTTTAAGGTCACTTCCAACCCAAACCATTCTGTGATTCTGTGGTTTTGTAAAATCAGAGAAAGTTGTGAGTGACTTGAGAGTGATCTTCTGAGGATGGGTGTAGTAGCATAACAATGGTAAGTGTCATTCTGTATTTGCAATTACAAAATAATTCACACTGGAAGAAATAATTTGAACTACTTGAAGATAATTCTAAATTACAAGAAAATGTTCTGCAAAAATAAATATATCATTATAGATGCCCAGGTGAAAGCTTCTTTGCAGTGTGACCCCTGTAAAAGAAACAGCCCTAAAAATTATTGAAATGGTTCTCCACAGCAACACTAAATGGAAGTTTTTTACCTGGGCATTTATGCTCAAATGAATTGTCCATTTGGTTTAAGTCATTTATACTTACTTTATCAATCAGTGCATATACATCTCTGTGTGTTTTTAAAAGCTGTCAATAAATCACAAGTTCTTGAAAACTGAGTAAAGTCTTATCACTAAGTTTACACAAAATAAAGCATCTGTATTTCTTACTTTCAGTTCAATTACTTCAGATTATCTGTAAATTTTCGATAATGGCAATACATGCATTCTGCCATTTGGAGGAGCCTGTGCCACAGAATAATCATCGGAAGAAAACTCACTTATTTGCAAGGAAGAATCTTCATTTGGGAAATAGTACTGATGCAGCTAAGAGGTGCTTTGTCAAGTTCAGGTAAGTTCTTTTTCTTTGTTATTTTTCAAATCATACAGAGTTGGTAGGCTGGAATTTTGTTTCAGTTAGCATACATGCAGTGTTATGGCAGAGCCTGGCAGCCTCTGTGTTGGTCATTTGACATGTAAAGTATCTGGAAATGGAAAGACACATGCAATAGCATGCATACTTAAGAGATGCGTGGAGGGAAATTGTTGTCTGGAAAATCATTTTTGCACAGTTTATTATCTCTGGAGTAGCTACTGAAGATGGAGATTATGATGACACAAAAGGACACAGTTCCTTTTTGCTATGAGTTCTTTTTCAGAGTTTTCTGTGTTTCTTTATTTTCTGAATTTAATATTTTGGTAAGACGGAGTTGTTGTTTTGGATATAGGTGTGATAATTAAGTCTCAAATCATTCAGGGGAAATAAAAAAGAAGTCATGGACAGGTTTTCACAACTTGAGTTATCTTCTATTTCCTGTTTTTAAAAAATCAGCTTTTGAATGTTTTTGTGCACGTTTAACTTATCAGTGCATCCTGATACAATACTGATGCCTAAAAACTTCAGTGACATAGAAAGAACAGTACTTTTTTTACTGCAAGGCTTTGCTTTACTCCTCTTAAGAGAAAACATGAAAATACTGGTTTAAATAAATGCTTTGTAAATGTAATGGATAATTTAAAAAACTGAAAGTAGTTAAGTAAAGCTTTTGAACTGCTAGGGTACTGCAAACAGGGACAGCACTAGCGAAAAGGAGGGAATTCGTTCTGGAGATATTTCTTAAATTTTCTGATTTTATTTTGCAGTATGAATGCTATGAATAGTGTCCACCAGATAACAATTTTAAAATGCTTTTGTATAAGTGCTACAGAATTATAAAAACTGAGGGCTTTGATGCATCTGGCTTTATTTTTAATGTATTTTAAAACAATATTTTTAAGCTTACTAAGTTTTCCTGTTGGTGGAGAATGGATTGTGGCTATATATGAAGTCAAACTTTTATTGAATGTAGTTCCATAGAAGCTAAAGTAGGACAAAAGTGAAACGTAAAACAAGTTCAATATTACTCAGTAATAGTGCTTACAATATCTATAATATGGATATTAAGAACAGTGAGTGTGGTTTTCTTCTGAATCTTTCAGCAGAACTATTATTGTTCCTGGCACAACCTCCTGTACATGGACAAAATCGGATTTTCCTCGAAGAGTAGAGTCCTGTACCTGAAGGGTAAGAAGGTAAGGTATTTTAGATTATATTATTTGAGTGAGAATTTAAAAGTAATTTCAACGACTTGTAACACACACAAATATCCAAAAATACTTGGTTTATCATGTGCATCAAGAAGTCTCAGATGGTTTATAACAGTTTGTTAGGTTTTTTCCCTTTTTATCTCATGGATGGAATTTCTAAAAGTATTTAGCTCTGCTTTCTAAATGTGTTTTCTCTGAAATCAGTGAACTGACCTGAGTGGGAATAAAGGTTGGTTTATCTTTAGTAAGACAAAGTTAAGTCATGACTAAGTGATTTTGAAATCCCATCCTTGAAATACTAGGTCTCTGACATTCAGTAGGACGAGAATCTCAGAACAGACTGACTACTGGGGACTCCCAAGCTACACTTCAGGTAAATAACTTCTTTGGAGGAGGAACTTAAAGGTTTCTTCTTTTTAAATCATGTTAATTAAGTATCAAAGGGTGCAACTTAAACTATAAATATTTTCTACTTAACATTTGCTTTTAAAATAGATATGCCAGTATTTGTGAGGGGATTTGTTAGTTACTGTTTGAGCATTATACAGTTATCTAACATTTCAGCAGTACTGTTTATAAAGAGAACTTCTTTACTGGCAGAGAACATGAATGTCTAGTTCTATTCCCAGCCACATTTTTATCTTGTTTTTCAACATGTAGCTCTGAGTGTGTAGCTAGTTCAGCTACTGCAATTCCCATTTTGCAAAGACAGAGATGTCTTTTGGTAGTGCATGCATAATTTAGAAGTAACAGCTTCTATATTGGACTAAGTGTTAGGGGCTCTGTTCAGATCTTGGGATTAACTTGGTTTCTTTCCTGCTTCAGCTGATCTTTCTCCAAGGAAAGGGTACCTTAGTTGTTTGTGTTCCAACAGTGTGATTTCGCTTATAACCTAGAGCCTTAAAATAGTCACCTGGAACTGGTGCTGCTTGACTTTATTTCTGTTCTTGCAAAGTACCGTGGTGCAGCAGGTATTGCTGCCTCAGTAGTGGAGGCAGGAAACTTGGAGAGGAACAGGGTGTGCAATGGGAACAGGGACTGTTGTGGCCATCTTTAGTTTATCATGTCCTAGTTTATCACCCAGGGTCCTCTTTCACTGTTTTGTGGGGCTGAGGGGGAAGAAAAGGTGGGAGATAGTTCTGCATTTAACAGAAAAAAACAAGACATTTTCCTGTTTAAAAAACAAAATTTTTCTTCTTTATGACAGTTTTTCAAAGAGAAAACGTTAAAGCTTTGAGAATCTTTTAAGAGTAGTTCAATGACAGACTTACTTCCTTGCCTTCTTCAAAAACAGAAAGAAACTGTAAAATATCAGTATTTCAAAATCAAGGTCAAGAATAAAAATGGAGAGTATTTTGAGAGAAAATATGACAACAAATGAAAAAAATACATGTATTACTTTAAAAAAAATATTTAACTTCAGTGAACTGTTAGCATCAGTGAGATATTTACGGTTTTCTGTGTTCAGTTCTATAGGCAGTATAGACTGTGAGAGAAAAACATGCATCTGAAGTAGATCATCTGGTTTAAGACAGTAAGCAAGTATTCCTGCCAAGTAATTGGTTAAACAAAACTATTAAAATACAAGTGTTTTCATAGTAGCTCTCTAATTAATTGAAGTAAGTGGAAGAAGTATCACATGCTTGTAGTAAGTTGCATGTCTCTACAGGGGCAGTGAAAAATACAGAATATATTTTTTGCCCTAGACAATTTAGTAATCCCTGTAGTTCTTGTCATGGGTATGCTAAACGATTGAGTGCAAATTTCTGCACTTCTTGAATTGGTAAAGTTAAATAAAATCTGAGCAACAGTTACTAATTAAAAAAACCACAGAACGCATTTAATCTTAGAGAACTGACGTATTTTAATAGACAATCCATATCACTGTAGGTAACTATGTGCCATTAGCATTATAAATTAGAAGCATGATACCTGAGCAATATGTAAGCTGCGCACTTATCTCTAATATATCTAGCCTCAGAAGATTGTCCTGAAGTTCCTCACAACTTTCTTTGATTTTACAGAGCCATAGAATCATAAAATGATTTGAGTTGGAAGGGATCTTAGAGATCATCTAGTTCCAACCTCCCTGCCATGGGCAGGTGCACCTCCTCCTAGACCGGGTTGCTCAGAGCCTCATCCAGCCTGGCCCTGAACACTTCCAGGGAGGGGGCTTCCTCAGCTGCTTTGAGCAACTTGTTTTAGTGTCTCACCACCCTCACAGTAAAGAATTTCTTTCTAATATCTAATCTAAATCTACTCTGTTTGAAACCATTGCATCTTGTCTTGTCACTACAGTCTGTGATCAAGAGTCCCTCTCCATCTTTCCTGTAGGCCCTGTTTAAGTGCTGAAAGGCTTCTCTTCTCCAGGCTAAACAGCCCCAGCTCCCTCCCTCACAGGGGAGGTCCTGCAGTCCTCTGATCATCTTCATGGCCCTCCTCTGGACTCTAACCAGCAGGTCCATGTCCTTCTTATGCTTGGTGCCCCAGACCTGAACACGGCACTGCAGGTGGGTCTCAGGAGAGCAGAATAGAGGAGGAGAATCACCTCCCTTGACCTGCTGGCCACGCTGCTTTTGATTAGCTTTCTGGGCAGCAAGCACATGTTGCTGGCTCACATTCAGTTTTTCATCCACCAACAGCCCCAAGTCATTCTCTCCAGGGCTGCTGTCAATCCACTTGTCACCCAGCCTGTATCTGTGCTTGGAATTGCCCTGACCCAGGTGCAGGACCTTGCACTTGGGCTTCTTGAGCTTCATGAGGTTTGCACAGGACCACCTCTCAAGCCTGACAAGGTCTCTCTTGATGTCATCGTGTCGCTCCAGCGTGTTGACTGCACCACACAGCTTGGTGTCATTGGCAAACTTGCTTAAGGGTGCACTTGATCCCACTATCCATGTCAGTGACAAAGATGTTACACTGCATTAGTCCCAGTACCAACCCCTGAGGAACACCACTTGTAACTGGTCTCCACTTGGACTTCGACCCATTGACCACAACTCTTCGAGTGCAACCATTCAGTCAATTCCTTAACCACCAAGTAGTCCATCCACCAAATCCACGTCTCTCCAGTTTAGAGACCAAGATGTCATGTGGGACGATGTCAGATGCTTTGCACCAGGCAGATGACGTCAGTTGCTCTTCCATTATCCACCAGTGCTGAAACCCCACCATAGAAGGCCACCAAATCTGTCAGGCACAGTTTGCCATTAGTGAAGCAATGTCAGCTGTCACCAATCACCTCCTTATTTTCCATGTGCCTTAGCATAGTTTCCAAAAGGATCTACTCCATGATCTTGCCAGGCACAGAGGTAAGGTTAACGGTCCTGTAGTTCTCTGGTTCTTCCTTTTTTCCATTTTTAAAAATGGAGGTTACATTTTCCCTTTTCCAGTCAGTGGGAAGATCTACCAATTGTTTTCACAATTGCTTCCACAATTCATTTACTCTCTAGTTCATCGATGAAGATGATCACGATTCTTTAAACAATATCTGTCTTGGCACAGTCTTCTGCTTGTAAATTCCAAGTGAGGGTGTTTAGAGTCTGACCTGTTTCTGCTGCTGCTTTTTCTCTCCTCTGTTTTTAGAGACAGTGTCTTTCATTGCAACTTGCTGAGGTTTAACTTCCTACTAGATTGTTTAATCTTGGAGACATCAGTCCTATATGTTCCCACTCTCCAACCTTGTTTATCTGACTATTCTTCACACAACAAAGGGTAATGAATAGAATCTTATACACCTCTTAGGGGCACAACATGGGGCTAGAGGCAAGTGCTAGGCGGCGTGAATTTCCTAGTCATGTTTTATTTAGCAGAATATATACATCCAAGATTAATCTCACCTGAGTAATAAAGAAAGAAGAATCTCTGAGAATTGGAAAGAGCATCTTGGCTGAGGGATTTGAGGAAAAAAAAAAAATCTTTGGAATCTCCAGGAAAAAACAGTTTTCCTGAATTTTTCCTCTGAGTCTATCAGGAAGAATAGCCCATTGTTATAAATTCTGCATGTGTCAAAATGAGCAGTGAAGTTGATTTAAAAGTAGTAACTTACAGGATTGCGTCTTTCAAGATGCTTTCTGTGTATTTTAGATGAGGTTATTTTGTTACAGAATTTCATAATATTGAGAAATTGCAATTCCCTTATATAATAGACTATGTTTACTGGAAGATCCTTAAAAGTGCTCTGTTAACTATTTGTAATGAGCTAATCCTATATAGAGATGCCATGTTTGTTTAACAAGATTTTCTGTGTAAGTCTGCCCTTTCCATTTATTTATGACAGGATGCTACTGTTACAAGGATTGTATTGTTTAGTTTTTATTTTCAATTTTTTTGTTCTTACTAGGTCCATCAACTAGCAAACAAAAACTCCAGCTTTTAAGTACCTCAGTTTTCAACACGGTTCCATTCCTGAGGTTAGAATAAATTTAAGTTGTAAAAAGTAAATATTTCACTTTTTTTAAATAACAGATATACCTGTCGGTATTTCCTATGTGCTAGCTAGGTTATGGTTGATACAGTTCTTATTTTTAAGGAAGTACGTACAGTTCACCTTTGACGAGCAAGCTACTCCTGTAGATATTTCACTTTATGCAAAGATTTCTGGGGGCAGGGGTCTTATTTTGGGGGGAGAGGGAGATAGGGAAACAAAAACTGTATATATGCATTTATTTTGAGTCTGTTTTGGAAGCTATTGCAAAACAAGTCATAAGTAAGGAGGAAAAGGCATTCTTGTTTTATCAGGTGATTCTGGTGTCTCAGCTTAGTTGTCTTAGTTGTTCGTAGTGTCCTAAGGGGAACACACTGGTTAAAACATTTTAATTTTTTTAACTCTTCTCCTTTAAGGAATACTTGGGGAAGCAACTAATTTTGTTCCTTTAGAAGCAAAAAGGTTGGGTTTTTTTTAACAGTGCGCCTGAATTTGCAGACACTGTTTCAAACAACTAAATAAATTACAGATAGTGGTGGAAATACTGTTGTGTAGCTGAACTAAAAGGATTTTGCTGGATAACTACTTGCTTCTTATTGTCATTGGCAAGTCACAGATAATTTCCAAAGCTGTAGTCTGGCTGAGGAGGAGTAATTGCTTTTATGTGTATTTTTCAAACTAGAACACACCCTTTGTTTTTACTAAGATTCAAAATTATCACAACATTGTTGCTGGAAAAAAAAGTTATTTTTATAAGAAAAAGTACTATAAAAAGAATAGTGACACCTGAGTGGCATATAGAAAACTCTTGCCAGCTGAACTCCTGACAGAATCTGGCAGAAATTCAAAGTCTAGTTTGTCTCTAGTAATTCCATTAACATTTCAAAGGTTGATGATGTTCTGGAAATTACACAGGAGGGAATACATTTTAAGTTAAGAATTAGTACTCTAAAGCCTTGCCTCAGCTAGGAATATTGCAGCTATCCTGCAGTAGGTGAATGGACTATATCTGAGATACCACATTCTCTGTCAAACGTTTTGCTGCGTTATCTGTACTGACATAATTAAAGTCTCAGCCATCTTTCCCCACAGCGTGAATAGAGCTGTGTCAGTATAAAGCTGTATATGTTGGTAGCTTATTTATGCGTAGGAGGAAAAAAACCTATAAGGGCTGGCCCAATTCCAGAAATTGTTTTTAATTATATTGCACTTGCTAGGCCTGTATAAAGTACTTGTATTAGAGACCTTATACCAGAAGAAATTTACTTCATTCTAGTTTTTTTTGCCCTTATCCGTACAGCCCCAGGAGAAGTTACACTCCTTTGGTTTTGTAGGTTCGATTTGCTTTTGTGGCAAACTTGCCCCTTACACGGACCTATCTCCATCTGTGCTGGAGGACGTAAACAATGAGTGTTTTGACAATAAAATGCATCTTCCTTTCTGATACAAGGCTAAGCTATTCAGTTAATGCTAGAACAAGTACAGTTTACTGTGAACGGTTAAGACCATTTCCATCTGGCTGCACCCATCAGGGCCTGTAGAGCAGCTGTTCCAACTGTGAATCCTAGCTTAACTCTCTGTTGTTCAGTATGGGAGAAAGTGGTTTATGTACTCTGATCAAACTTTCAACAGCTCTTTTATAGATCAGTGTCTTGCCTCACTTTTCTGCCATGGAAATGAATCTTGTCCAATATGTGTTACCTAAGAAATTTGAAGTCAGAATATCAGAACTTGGATCACTGGCAGATAAGGATGTTCTGCATGTGTTCATTATGTAAAGATAACGTTGAGTAGATTCAGATGATTCCTATTTTAAAGCTACAGGTGAAGGAGAGATCTTGATCTGATATTCAGAGGCAGGGAGGGGATTGCAATGGGGAAAAGAGTGAAAATCAGTTTAACCCTTCTGCTCTAAGCCTGGGAGCAGTAAAGAAAGAACCTAGTCAGAAGCTAACTAGGAGGAACAGAAAGAACCAAAAGCCCAGGGACCTTTGACCATTCAGAGAATGCTCACTAGCTTTAATTAGCTGTTCTCTGTCCTGTGCTCAATGACTGTTTATTCCACTCTCTTTCTGTCCATTCTACTACCTCTTTATTTCTGCTTCAGTCCTGCTTACTTCATATGCTTTCCCCCCACCCAATCTGCCCTCCTTAGTCTGTATCTCCTTCCATTTTCTTTGCAAGCAAAAGCCACCCCCAAAATAGAACTACTGTTATATTTACTACAGCCTTGGTGTTTGTGCTGTGTGTGAACTTTTCCCCCATGCTGTCTTATCTGTTTAGACTGTTGGGTTTTATATGATCAGGGACTTTTTACTGTTCCGTGTTTATGCTCTGTCCAGCATAATGGAACTTCAGTTTTCATTAGTCTTTAGAAGACCTTAAATATGATTAAAAATAATATTCCTCTATCCTGATTTTTTATAAAAAATCAGTTGTATGTGAATTACTAGCGTTAATGAGTTTAGGTATATGAGATTTAACAGAATAAGAGGAACTTTGCTCTTGCAGTTTTTCTAGCAATTTGAAAGTATCGTGTTTTAACTCTGATTATGCTACAGTCCAGCGTAATATGATGAACATTTCAGAAAGCATTTTATATTGACTCTGTTTGCATTGCACTTGCAGTCATTTGTAAATTGTTCATTTGCTTTCCATGTTTTACAGTTTTTAAATTTGCTTTCTAGAAACCATTTTGTTAGGTGTGGGTTGCTTGTCAGAAATCTGTTCCGAAGCTTGAGCACAAAGCGAGCAGGATACTAATGATGAATCTGAATGGCTTTCTTAAGGATAACAATGGATATGGCATCTTCAAAAGCAGTGGCATTCTGGTAAGAATTTGCATGTAATTTACTAAACAGTATGTGATAGTTCTTAGTAAAATGTGTTTATGTATCTCTCTGAAGATTTATCTGATTGTTTAATGAAAATTTCTTCTAAAATGTGAAAAGTAGGAGGATTGCTCTGTTGTGCAGTATTTTAAATTCTGAAACTGTACAACAACACTAATTTATTTAGCAGTGACTTCTTGCATATAAAAATAGTGTCTCTTTTTAAAGTTATTTTAGAGTTGGTGGCCATTTATGGCTCACTGCTTGTGAGCCTGTTTCTCTGAATACTTAGAAGAGAGTATTTTTAAACTGTGATTTTTAAAAAAACAGCTCTTTTTTTTTGCACTTATGCCACCAGATATAACATACTATATTTCACTACTACACATGTAGCTGTTCTAACAGGCATTGTATCCAACTTTGAGGAGATAAGAAACACTTAGGTAATTATTGACAAATTAATCATAGCTGGAAACTCTTAATCCTTGTATGGGTTAAAAAGTATAATGGCAGCATGCTAGGTTACTATACTGGTACTACTTTGTTGGAAGTTTCATACTATTTAAATAATGTACACAGTTAGAAAATGCAAGTAGAAACACCAAGGGAAGTTTACTGTAACAACAGTATAGTAGAAGTGGTTCCTTTAAATTTAGTCTTTGAAATAGCTTAGGCCAACAATTTATTAAGCAAAAAATCTTGTTTTCACCAAAGCCAATTATGTTCTTATCTACGTATATACTGACTTCTTGAAATTCACAAAGAATTTGTGCCTCTTCCTACTCTTTGAATACCACTGGTGGTTGGTATTGCAGTGGAACTTTTCTGGTAACAGCTGGTTCTTACAGTATCTTTTTTAAGGGTATTTGAGGTCCTGGGTATGTACACCTAGACTCTCTTTACTCTGTTGTAAAGAGACAGAGCACAGAGGCTGAGCATTCTTCTGATGAACTGAGTCGATAGCTGTTCCAGCAGCATGCTCCTTCCAGTGAAATTAAGGTTTTGACACACTTCAAGAATTCTTCATTTTCTCATGCCATGCTTGAAAGCTGTGGTGGCTCAGAGCTGATTCACAAGCAGATTAGGCATTAATCGGATCGGCGGTGTTGGTCGGAGGAGTGCTGGTTAACGTCTGAGAGTGGTAAACGCGTTTGGTCCCCGTCTGCCTATCAGAGGCCTTAGCCCTGTTCAGGCAAGGACAAGGGGCTTGGGTGCATCGTTGTGCTCACACAGGTGCCTGCTACGGGCACCCGAGGAGAGCAGCACACCCGCAGTGTAGCCGGGAGGGTGAAGGATTACCAACCTAGCTGACAAAATCCAGTTGCACTGTACTCAGTTGCACGGTATAGGCATGCACTGTAACGTAACAGGTACCTAAGGCAGTGTTAATTAAACCAGAGTATCCTCCCTAAGGTACTGCCAGAAGTACGGAAAATGCCCTAGATGACCTCCTGAAAGGTCTGTGGCCGGACTCCAAAGGCCTGGTTTAAGTACACAAGTTAGACCTTTCAAGAATAATGTAAGCAGTCTTCTCATTTGAAATGAGATTGCTCTTGAAGTGGCTAATAGTGACGTCTATTTAATAGCCCTTTCTGGAACGCTCAGCTTTTCACTTTTGCTTTCTAGGTGGGTGGCAGATAAAATCTGGCCTTTAAAGTGCTGTGCATTCATTCCAGTGCCAAAATCCAAAGCACTGTAATGTAAGGGCACACTAAGTTCCTTCAGCTGCACTGGACAAGTATGTGTGCTAGATATAGGAATATAAGCTTAGATATCTGCTTACACATATTTATAAATAGTTTTTGAAACTGCTGTGAATCTGTAAGGCTGTCGTAGTAACTTGGAATGAGGAAGTTAGGCTGGTCACAACTTTTTTTTTTCACAGGCTAATCTTTTGCTCTGGTTCATTGCATGGCAAATGTTTGGTTATTTATTTGACCTGTTTGTATTTTAAACCAACTTTTAGGGGGGAAAAAAGGGAGGGGTGAGCTCTTTTAAAACCTCTCAAATTCTTAAGGACAGTATCAATCAAGAAGAACCTAGTTTACAATTTCCTTGTCCTAGAGGTATCTTATCTGTAGTTGCAGTAGTTAGAAAAATCAAGGTTGGAGTATCTTTTTCTGTTGATCTCTTCTAAGGTGACTGTACTGACTGGTATTATTTCAAATAAAATCAGTTAAAACAAGCGATTGACTTGTAAATGAGTTGACTGTCATTTAGTGTTTAATTCCTCTTTTGCTAAATCATTTCTGTGATATTAACTTTATTTGTGACACTTTAGTAGGTGGAAAGCCTGAGGGGGAAAATGTTATAGTTCTTTCACAATTCATTAGTTTGTGGATGTTTCTGTTCTGTTGTTTCCGCACTGAATGACTCATATGTTAAATGAACATGGCAGCCTAAAGGCATGCCCTCGATATTGCAGCCCACAGTGAAACTTGATGCTATTACATACAAAAATGCGTAAGATGCTCACACTCATTGAATCCTTGAGAACTTCTGTGCACATTGGATATGTGTGCTATTGATTACTCAGTGTACTTTCTTTCAAAAAGCTGTGTTTTACCATGTCTGATTGCTTTTTTTCTGACCATTGATTTGCTGGGTTTGTAGGCTACATCTGTCTTGCGAGTGTAAGTTGGAACTGAGAAACATTTTTTTTGTTTATTTTTTAATAAAATGGCACAGGTTCAGTGTAATGATTTCTAGCCTATTTGATGAGAGACTTTAGAAGTATCTGCTTTGCATTGCCACCTTTGTATTCTTTTAATCAGTTAGACAGATTCAGAAATGCTTTTTATTTGCAAAGTTGATAGCACAGATCTAATGATCTCCACATTGTGAAAACACTGATTAGAGTGAACCACCTGGTTTCTGGTTATCTTAGCTTTCCATGAGTTTTGGCTTTCTTACCCATCTGATTTCCCTTCTTTCATAAAAATGTGAAAGACATAACAGATTTACCTATTGACAACATGTCACACAAATTATCGCTTCCATTACTTTATACTGCAACACTGCAAGAAGCAGGTCTGAAAATGGCCTGGGGTTCCAGTCCTACATTTCTTTAGTATCTGTAATATGGAGACAGATGTGCATTCACAGCAGCAAGATGAGAAGAAGGATTTTGAAAAGTACGTGAAGTAAAATTTTTACAGATACTGTTCGAAATCTTTAGAATGTTTGATTTTTTTCCATGTGCTACATAGTAGTATCAACTCCTAAGCCTGCATTGATATGTATATTGAAAATACATATATAGAATTTTGGTTCTTTGAATGACAGACCTGTGGTTTTGATAGGAGTAAGACAGATTGCTGTGACAGAATAGATACAACATATCATGAGTCAGGTACTCTGACTTGCAGAAAACAGTCCTGATCTGCCGTGCATACTATCTCGTGAAGGAGTTTATGCCAAAGTGAACAGATAGGTTTATATTAAAGAGTGGTTTTACCGTAAATTTTTCACTAAACACTACTCGTGGCTGTATGTTGTGTGTGAGTTTTCTGTCTAGGTCCCTGTTCATTTTCAGGAGGAGGTTGTCGGTAGTCACCTACCGCTACTTCCATTGATGTGGATAACTTTAGACACGTTAATGAAAACTATGTGCAACTATTAGCCAAACTGATTACAATTTCTACAGGCAACACCGGAAGGCAATAAAGGTAGCCATTCCAATCCTGTTTCTAATTCTAGCACCCCAGACCAAGTCATCTCGGGTCACTTAAGGATGTCTCACTAAAAGAGTATAAACATCGCTCCTGTTTCATCTTCAAGTAATGTTGAAGTATAGACAAGAAGAGGAAAGAGGTAGCAAGCTGACATTAGAAATGGTTGCTTTGTCCAGGCTGATGTGTTTGAGAGGACGGGGTGTAGATGCAGACGGCAGCATCTCTGCTTTCCTGGACAGCTGCTTTCGCTTTTGATAAACCTAAGTAGCAAGAGCAAGCCAGAAACTGGGTGTGCTGGTGTATCCCACACCTACGGGTTTAAAACCTGTCTCACCAGCCTATTCTTCCAACAGTTTTCTCTGTTTAGAGTCCTTGGCTTGTCAAGATCTTTCCTTCATTTGTCAGGAGAGATCTGGATTCTTACTGGTGTATGCTACAGCATGTAGTTCTAGTCCTGCTCCCACTTTCCCACCTGTATCGGATCGTTTCTTCCTTTCCTGTACTGCGTGACTGCGTGATGAAGACGCGCAGCTCATAAGGTTGAATTTTAGGGGCTGAGCTTTGAGGATCTAATGAGGATTTCTTATAAGCACAGACGGGCTTGATGTCAGGTGCTGAAGGTACCGACCTTTTCCTGTGGAATCCTTTAGTCCTTTCCTCCTGGGGTGGCGGTTTCACCCGCGGCCGTGCACAGCTCTGCCGGTCACCCAGCACACGGGGGCCTGCACATGAGCACGAGTGGGCTTAGGTGCTTCTCCGTGACAGCAGTACTCGGGCCAGGTGTTGCCTGGGGCCAGCCGGCAGCGCGATCAGAAAACCGCCTCCGCCAGGACAATAGGGGCATCGCCGCGGTGACTCCACCGGCGCTGTCGGTGGCCGCGGCACCGCGGACAGGAGGCGAGGGGTCCCCGCCTAGCCTTGACCGCCTGCGGGCTGGGCGGCGCTACGACCCGGGCGGCTCCTCCCCGCCCGCCCTTAACAGAGCCGCGCCCCGCCGGGAGCCAACGGGGGGCAGCGGCGGCGCGCAGACCTTTGCCCGCCGCGCCAGCTGCTGCCTGCGGAGACGGGCGGTGCGTCCGCCCGCCATTGGCTGCGCGGCCCCGCCCTGCCCGCCTCCCATTGACTGCCCGCCGCCGACCTGCCCGCCGGTTGGCTGCGCGCCATCGCTCTGCCCGCCCTCCATTGGCTGCCTGCAGACGCCCTGCCCGCCTATTGGCTGCGCGCCACCGCTCTGCCCGCCGCGGCCCGGCTGATGGCGGCCCTCGGGATCGCTCGCGCCTCCCCGCCTTTGCCGCCGCCCAGGCCTCGGCAGCTCCGTCCGCGGCAGCGGCGCCGCCGCCGCCGCCTCCTTCCTGCCGCGTGTCCGCCGGGGCGGCCGGCGCGGTGCTGGCGGTGCCGCTGTGGCTTCCCTGCGGCGCCCGGTGCCGGGTTGGCCTTTCTCGACCTGTGTGAGCTGTAAGCGCCCCAGAGCTTGAGCTGCCTCTTACTGCGCGTCCGATCTGCGCCTTCGAGAAAGGGGCTTGTGCTTGGGGCGCCCTGGCGTTGCTGTAACGTGCCGTGCGGGGTCACGGCAGATCCGCACGTTTTTCCAGCGCAGGCGAGAACGCGGAGAGTTGCTCGGCGCTGGGGTCCTGCCTTGCCGTGTAATTGCGGGCCGTGTGCTAGGGCGGAGACACGCTCCTGCCCGCAGATGGCGGGTGCCTCGGAAGAAGCAGCATAACTGGAGGTTAAAGCTTTTAAAATAGCAAGAAATGCTGCGTTCCTTTGAGGAAAATAGTTTGCACAACGTACAGACCACACGTGGAGTACCATCTGAAAGTTTTCCACGTGAGCTGGAATCATTTTGTTGCTCTATGTCAGTTTTGTGCACATAGAGCATAAACTTATTAATGGATAAACGGTGGGTTGTGGTAGATGTTCATGTTCAAAAATATGCTTTGGCTAATACTAAAATACCTTCCATTTAATGCCTGTGTGATATTCACACTACGAGACAGGTGTTCTAGTCTTAGGGCAACTACTGTGTATCCTGCTGAACTCTTTGTAGTTTAATATTTAAAACAATATTAAGAATAAAAGAGTTCTGATCACAGAATTAAAGGGGAGCAGAAGCTGATCTATTATCTGACACTTGGCTTCTGTAGTGCCTGTCACAAAGTAATGGCTCTCCTAAACTGTACATTAATCATCAAGAAGAAGTTCAGAAATGTCTGGTTTCAGTCCAGCAAATTTTATTACCAAATAAATAGCTTTCATACTATTGGAATGAGCAAAGAAATATCTCTAACAAGAAATTCCTTCACATCTGAATGAGGTTAGTTTACACTATCTCCCCCATGAGTTTAGTTTATTGCAGTTGCCCAGCCTCTACTTAAAAGGGAAAAAGTGCATGGGACAACTTTGCAGGCAAACATATAGTGAAGTACATTTAAATTTAAGTGTATTCAGTACACATTTTGAAGTGCATAGTAAAACAGCTTTAGAAAGCAAAATGTCCATTTTATTTTTAAAAATTACCAATATTTGTCAGTGGAATGTTACTGAAACAATCACAGGCAAAAGCTGTACAAATCTGGCAAGTGACAGTTACTTTACTCACGAATTCACTGCCTGTGTCATGTACAAAACAGCAAGTGGAACAAGGGGAATAAATTTTATATTCCAATTACCTGGTGGTGTGTGGCCTGCTGCTCTGAGAACATAGATGAAAAGTGTGTTGCCTTTTGGATTCAGAAAATGGATATTGCCTTTCTGCAACCTCTTGGCTTGCTTTTATGCCAGATGGCTTTTTCTGTCATTTTGAAGAGTAAGGTCTTCTCAGACCCACAGCTGTACGTTGACTGAAATTCCATTCTTTAGCAGAACCAGTACCTGTGCCTACATGTAAGTGGCACTGCACAAAGTTTCTCTTGTCCTGGTACCAGATGCATTCTCTCTGTGCAAGAAGGAGTTCCCAGGCGATCTTTCTGGTACCTGTGCAGTCTGTTGTTACTGACCTTTTGAAGTCTTCATTTGTATCCTCTATTGTACTGCGTGATGCTTCAGCCATTTATTTCTGCCCTGTTTCCCTGACCCAGCCACTGGCTAAAGCGTGAAGTCCCATCCTCGGGTTGGCAGTGCTGGCAGCCTCTCCTTACTGTTCCCACACTATCCCCCACCCCCAGACAACATATTATTCTCTTTACCCTCTCAGACACACTGGAAGAAACTCAAACAAACAGATGAAACCCCATCCTTATGCTCTCTTTCATTTCTTTTCCTTGCCTGTCTTAATAAAATGAAGACTCTTTGAGAAGGAATTAAAATTTTCTGTGTCTTTGTAATGACTAGAACACTGGGGTAATGTGTTTTCTAGTACGTGCCATGGCAATATGTGCTTCAAAGTAAATCAGGGTGTTCTAATCAAGATAACCAAGCAGTATAGAATCATAGAATAGTTTCAGCTGGAAGAGACCTTGAAGATCATCGAGTATAGTGATGGCATACTAAAGAATAAGTGCTTGAGCTATTTATAGCTCCCTTGTTTGTGGGTGATCTGTAAGTAGTCACTTCTAAGGTGCTTTTTAGCAAGATCTGTGATGAGAATCCTTGTTACAGCAATCCTTGAAAAAAAAATGGTAAGGGGCAAAATGTTCAATTTCAGATCTTTGAAAAATGGACAAATTTTTAAGAAATTGGCTGTGATTAGAAATCGGGAAAAACATTTCAGGTAGAACCTGCAGTGATGGAGAAAATGAGTTTATCTTCATGCTGATTTTAATTTTTCTTGTATTTACCTTTATTACTTACATGAGAGCTTGATGTCTCCATACTTCAGTTGTTTCAAAATCTTTTGTGACTATACTGTTGTTCATGGGCTACTAATAGCATTTAATGCAAACTGTAGGAAAAGTTACTCTGAAATTGTGAATACAATAATGAAAGCAAGTTGTTGCTCCTTTTTTTTTTTTTTTTTAGTATTGTTATATAGGAGTTATCACACTGGCTTAAACCATAATACAGTTTCTCATTTCACTGGTAAATGCATCATAGAATCATATCCCAATGCTTCAGTTGATATTAACTCCAGATAAGTTTCTTCCTGATTTCTTTATGTAGTAACCAGTTTGTTCTATACTGTGGTTGATAGGGACATTGCATTTACATTAATTAGTGAAATTCCTTAATAATCAGTGTGATTTAATTATATATGATACAAAAAATATTTCTTCCAATTAGTTTTGAATTTTCCACATTTTGGATGTTTCTCTGTATTCTTTTTGTGTGTTATAAGATAGAAAGCATACAAATGTCTGATCTGGCCTCTCTGGAGCAGTTATTATTTTATATGTCTATGCATATAACTGTGGAATTTAAACTTCCAATTTTTCTTCGTAGGATATCTTCAGTGTTTACCATTGTTCACATTTGAACCCTTTCCAATTCTTTAGTATCTTTTTGGAGGAAGGTAATCTGCACCTCATGTGGGTTTTTTTTCTTCTGGTGAGGTCATCACATTGATTTTTTTTATAATCTCATTACACTGGCTTTCTTATAATAATCTTCCATTGTTCAAGAAGCCCAGTTTATTGTTTTTATTTTGATTGTAATGATGTATTGAGCTGAGATTTTCGCTAAACTGCTGAATTGGTGCCCTGGCTCCTTCCTGAGGCATCTGATGTTCTTTCCCATTACGGCGTAACTCATCTAATGAGCAACTTCCATCAACCATACCTCCTCCTTTGCACCCAGCGCTGCCATTCGTCTGCCCTAGCGCTCCTGTGTGTGGAACTACACCGTTAAAAAAAGCAATCCTAGTCTTGCCGATAAAAGGTTGATTTTTCTCTTGCTTTGCTCGTTAAGCAAGGTTACCAGTGGTGGCTCCTGCTGTTGTTGCAAGGAGGGCGGAGGAGCACATGGCAAAGGAAGGAGAAGGCAGAAGTACAGAACGTGTCCTTTCTGCAGCGATCTGCGATCGGATTAGTTTAAAAAACTAGCATAAAACAGTGCAGAGTTGTCACAGAAGTTTAACATTAGTGTAAGTGTGGGATGGATCAAAATTTGTGTATAGACATAAGGTGAAAGAGTGAAACAAAGGGTTAAAGAAATGGCCTGTACTGATAAGGAAGGACAGCGTTTCCAGGACACCATTCCCAGCAGTGTCTGTGTGCCACAGCGCAGAGGACTTGCCAGCGGAAGACCTTGCGTCCTAACAGCAGGAGGATGGCAACAAGGTTGTAGCAGGTCACACCCACTCTTCTTTTTCCTGTTAGCCAAACAGAAGAGACTGCAGACATTTGTTTCAGGCCTATATTCCCACAAGGAAAAAAACTCTGCTCTGGCAGGGGGGTTGGACTAGATGATCTTTCAAGGTCCCTTCCAACTCCTGACATTCTGTGATTCTGTGAAAACAGAAAACAGGCAGCAATATGGCCTGAGATTTATGGAAGACAAGGGGAGCAAGATCCTGAGGCGAAGGGCTGTCCTGTCACAGCTAATGATTCCTGAAGGATATCGTAAAAGGATCTATTAAAAAAACTATTTTTTTATTGCTAATTAAGAACAGCTTCTGAATGGGGTGGGGACTTAATAGCTGATGGTCCTTGTCCTCTGTTTTGCACGTAAGTTGTCCTGGCCAGACCACCTGGACGGATAAGTCTTGGTGCTTGTGAGAAGTGAGCGTTAAGAGAGTGAGTGAATTAAATCTGTGGGAGAACAAATGTCAGTGGGTAACAGCTTACCTGGAGGTTTTGTAGGTAACTGTAATCTTCCCCTTGCCTAACACAAAGTTTTCTTACACTAAGTTCCCTACAATTGCACCTTTAATTTGAAACCTCATAAAACTCAGCTTGTTTTCTCTTGGGTTTCTTTTAGTATGTGTTTGTTATCCATCATCATTTAAACTCAATTTGGCATTTTTTGGGTCCACTCATTAATTTTGGTTAGATTAACACTTTTCCATGATTCCGAGTAGCCTAAATAACTGCAAATTTTATGCCATGGTTTCTGGATGAATAACATCTATATCATAGCATAGGACCAAATCCATTCTTTTGAGACATTTTGCAGTTAACTCTTTGCCATTAATAAAATTTATTATAATGAAATTGATCACTTAATCCAATATTTTGCCTTGTTTATTCTCATCAGGTTTTGACCTATGACTGTGTCTTTTTTTTATTATTATTTGTTTGCTTCAGGGGGAATTCTTCTCTTCCTTGGGGCTTTCAGAGAACTTCTTTTCTGTTATCTGGATAAATATATCCAGAGCAAGAACTAAATCGTCATCAGTATTAGTTGCTCTATTTTGTTTCTTTTGTACCTGATGCGTGGTATGAGTTTTGCTTATTGTTTGTACTGGGATTAGATTTCCAAATTTGTATGAGGCTCCTATTTGATTCAGGTAATTTCTTGAAGCTCATTGTTTCTTCATAGTGTTTTATTATCTTTTTCTTAGCCATAAGCATGTTTTTGGAGACTCAAGAGATTTTCTTAACAGGTAAGATATGTCTAGGAGGTTTCCTCCCTTATTTTGGGCTTTAGGGATCTTCATGTTACCGAAATCTCTTTTTTAATAGGGTGTATTTAAAGTTCAGTAAGTTTAACAAGAAGAAGCTTGTGTTGCAGGGCATGAATTCTTTGCATATATAAAGGGGCTCCTTAAATTTCTTACTTTTACCAGTCCTACATTTTACCATTTTCTGATTGTTTCAGAAAATACCTCGTGACATCTGTCACACACATGACAAGGGTTTCCATGGTTTGTTTCCTCCACCTTGCTCCCTCTGCCAAAAAACTCTGTATGCATCCTGGATCCACATATACCTTCCCATCACTCTTACTCTCACTTTTCTTTCACTGTGTTGGATTGTCTGGAGGATTTACCCATCGTTCGTACTGGGGAGAAAACCAACTGGTGAGCACATTCCAGCTCTTTCCTGTAGGATTAAGGAATTTAGAAAATAACAAAGTTAGAGATGATGCATGGCTGTGCACCTTCTACCTGGCATGTGTGCATAATTCTGTGATAATTACATGATAGGGTACTGTTTAATAAAATACCGTGTGGCATTGTAAGTCTGGTTTTGTATTCTTGTAAAGTATTTTTTTCTGTGCATTGAAGTTCCTGTGATAGCAGACACCACACGAACATGGGCTGAAGAGATTATCTGCAATCCTAAATGTTTGCAGGGTGAATGTGATACAGTTGAAAAGAGAAAATACACACAAATTGGAAGGGCGATATTAGGGATTGTGGGGGGAACGTTCATACTTCAGGCATCCAACTTATTTACCTAAATCAAGATTCATCTCCTTAGGCCATTTCCACAGCTTATCCAGAGACTCCTTCAGAGGGCAGATTGGAATATTTTAGGAGTCCCTTCATCAAAATCTCTCTCAACAGGAGCCTCTCTGCATTTAGTGTTTAGGAGGATCCGTCTCCTACGTCCCACGCTTGCCTATTTGAGATACTTAAAAATAGATAGTGCGTGTATACCTTCCTAGGTCGCGTGTGGTGGTGTGTATGTACCTTCTTGTCACACATTTTGCTCGTAGGAGCTGTAGGAACATCATTCATCATTTACTGAAATTTAGCATGTAAGCTGAATTTCAGAGAAAGCTTTCAAGAACAGCAATGAAGTATGTTTTCCAATATTTAAGGGAGTTTCTCTGAAGTGTAAGGTGTAAAACAGGAAAAGGCTTAAGAGATTTGTTTGAAAATATAAAATGTGGGTGAGAGAGGAGCTGGAAGCTGGAGTCCTGACACTGACAGGTGGCAGATACGAAGGGCAGAAATAACATCTCTGAATATTTAAATATTTTTTTTTCAGTAAAAAAAAGTGGGGCATTTTAAAAGTTCTTCAGCTAAACACAAAACAATAAACAAGTTGGCCAGTATGATCTAACAGTCTTTTCAGTGTTAGGTTTCATGAAAATTGGCCAAGCTTCAAATGCGAGCAAACCACAGCTGCCTTCCTGACAATGGCTGAGGAACAATAGGTGCGGTGGTGGTGAGCGAGGAAGGGCCTTGGAAGTGAGGAGAAGTAACAGATGTTAGAGGAAAAGCCAGGGAGAGCTGTGGAGATAGTGATGTGTTCTCCACGCGATGGACCAGGAAAAGGGTCTTTGCAGCAGTTTGGCGAATGAGCCTGCGTGAGATTAGGCTGCATTTCGCAAAAGCAGAGAGAAAAGTGTTGCTGAATCAAAACACGATGTTGATGATGATTACCTGATTGAATGCCGCAGCTGATTGGAAGAATTAAGCAAAACAACATCTTGGAAATGTTGTACTGAAACTATCTGCAAATTATTAATATGAATCTTAGGATGTGGAGTAAGTTTAGGATCTAAGGTGATGCGAGAGCTATGTGTCTGAGCAATAGGCTGTGCAGCTTGGTGTGTATCACCAGCAATTAAGTCATTCACATGAAAATCTCAAAGATCTGTCCTCAAATATAATTGTACTGTTTATTATTTGGAGTTCTTAACTCCTACAGTTGCTTCCCACATAATGTGGCTTAGAAAATTTCCCCACCTCCCACCAAGGGCTAGACATTAATTGTTGAGTTTGATTTGTAATGTCACAGTGGGGTGGATGGCCTGAAAAGGTGCATTTTGCATTTGCTGAAAAGGCACTGATCTTTTTGTTTGGTTTATAGTGATAACGAACACCAGATACAGTGTTTTCTTTACAATTGAATTACAAAGTCAAGTCTTCTAATAACTATATGCCATAATACTTCAGTAGTACAATTAATTGATTCAGTTCCTTATTGTGCTCCTGCCTGATGATGTAGGAAGGAGGAAGCTTTCAGTTGGCTTGAGGTTTTTATAGCCAGATCCCATACCAGTCAGTCATCCTTTCCTTCCCTCTTCAGTGTGTCCCAGAACTCACAAATTGCGAAGAGAGACTGGTGAAAGGGCAGAGGAAATCTGCTCTTGGCTAATTTTCCACTGGCGTGTAGTCATATGGGCATGGTAGCAAACAGGTCTGAATTAGAATTGTTTCTAGGATTTTCTCACTTAAAGCAGAGATGAGGCAACTTGAGTATGAGGGAGGCCTAACCAGAAGAAAAAAAGCTTTTTATTTTTTTTCTTGTTATTTTTTCCACAGATACGCTTCCACTAGGTGTGAAAATATAACCTATTAATATATTTCTGCAAAAGCAAGAAGAAAGATTGTCTTATTGGGTTTGCATAGCAAGGTTTTGGTAGCTGGGGGGCTACAGGGGTGCCTTCTGTGAGAAGCTGCTAGAAGCTTCCCCTAATTCTGATAGAGCTAATGCCAGCCAGCTGCAAGACGGGCCCACCACTGGCCAAGGCTGAGCTCGTGAGCAATGGTGGTAGCACCTCTGGGATAACATTGAAGAAGGGAGCAAAAAGTTAGTGCATAACTGCAGTCAGAGAGAGGAGTGAGAGTATACTCTGCAGACACCGAGGCCAGTGAAGGAGGAGTGGGTGGAGGTGCTCCAGGTGACGGAGCAGAGATTCACCTGGAGCCCATGGTGAAGACCGTGGTGAGGCAGGCTGTCCTCCTGCAGCCCGTGGTGGTTAACGATGGAACTCATGTCTACCTGCAGCCTGTGGAGGACCCCACGTTGGAGCAAGTGGATGCCCAAAAGAGGCTGTGACCTCATGGGAAGCCTGTGCTGGAGCAGGCTCCTGGCAGGACCTGTGGAGAGAGAAGCCCACACTGGAGCAGGTTTGCTGGGAGGACTTGTGACCTCATGGGGGCCGCACGCTGAAGCAGTCTGCTCCTGAAGGACTGCACCCCATGGAAGGGACTCACACTGGGGCAGTTCTTGGGGAACTGTCTCTTGTGGGAAGGACTCACATTGAAGAACTTGTGGAGAACTGTCTTCCTTATGTGAGACAGCTGAAGCAGGAGAAAAGTGTGAGGAGTCCTCCCCCTGAGGAGCAGAGGGAGGAGGAGCAGAGACAATGTGTGATGAACTGACCACAATCCCATTCCCATCCCCCTGCGCCATTCAAAGGGAGAAGGGGGAGAAATTTGGAATAAAGTTGAGCATGGGAAGAAGGATAAGGCAGTTAATGGCCTTGTGCTCGCTCAAAATCTGTGAATTCATAGATTCATGGGCAAACGCACTGCGTGCCATGCCAGACGTCTGTGGGCAAGAAGTTTAGTGTGTCTGCAGGATGCCAGCGGCAGGATGCTCACAGCCAGTGGTGAGGGCTGAGGCAGGAGCTCAGGGGTCCCTCAGGTCCCCACGGGCACTCTCAGCCCTCGACCGGGACCTCTGCCTGCTGGCAGTGGGACAGAGCCCTCCTGCGGTGCCTCTGCTGCCCCCTGACCTGCTGCACTGACTAAGCAACAGCCAGGTTTTCATCTCTAAGTCTTTAGAGATACAGTGTCATATTTTGATTAGTTTAAGTGTGGCATTGCAGGTTCCTTGTCATGTATCAGTTGCCGACATACAAGAGAGAATTCAACATTAAAATGGAAATCAAGATTTTAATATCTGTCCTGAACTAACGCCAACATTAGAAGGCAAACCCATTGCCTCCTCCCACAGATTTTGGAAATCACATCTGTCTTGTGTATCTGTGAGTTTCCTCATGTATAAGTAGTCTAAGTAAAGCCAATGTTCCATCCTTGCAAAAAGGGCCTCTTAATGTCCATGTGCAGAGTGAATAGAAAACTTTGTATATAGTATTTTTTTCCACCTAGAAATAATAAAAACTTGGGTCCTTGCTTCTCCCTTAATGCTATAGGCAAATCAAAATCTCTTTCAATGATTTTCAGGTGTTCATGTCCTCTTATCTTTGAATAATTTTTAAACTTATGAAATTATTTCATATAAAGGCTCTTGCTGCATCTCAAGCCATCATGCAGGAGAAGTAAAATTAATTTGATTGTCCTCAACATCTGTATTTTTTTGACAGAAAGTCGTAAGTATTCATTTGTCTATTTACATGCTGATCTCTGAAGGCATAACTCTGCTATAATAAAGGGAAGAACAATATCATACTCCTGGACAACCTTATACTGTCTTTGGCTGGGCTATTTCAAAGAGGTCGTACTGGTGAAGGTGCCAGGTGTGGTGATGAACAGGAAGGTGCAAGGTGCAGCAGAAGGCACGGGCCCCGTCCTGGGGTAGATGATAAGTGCTGCTGCTGGAGTTTGGATGACACGATACCCCACGGTGTAGCCCGTAGTTCTGTGTGCTTGTCCTGCCATAAACCTGATACTTCTGTAGTGTCTTTGCTGCTATCCTCTCACATTCCTGTTGTATTAAAGCATGTGTTTCCATAGGCAAACAAACCTCCTTACAGAGTAGGTGGATTTTTTTGAGACAGTACATTTTCTCATTAGCAATTGTGTATGATACTGGGTGTATCTACCGTGAGCTTCTTATTAGTGTGTTAGGGAGAAACATAGCCTAAAAAGCTATTTCATCTAACAGACTGCCAAGCTAGATCTTCTCGCAAGGGTCAGATAGGCATAACGGTGAATGTTTTTATACAAATAATATTATTTTCTGTCAGTTTTACGGTGCTTTAAAATATGGTAAAATTATCTTGGTTTAGTTTTCACCATCATGTTACTAAGAGGTTAAAGATCTACATGTCTAGAAATGGAGAGTTGATGAAGATAAAAGTATTGCCTTTGTTTATTTTAAACAGCTCTCTTTTATTTGAAATAATAAACCAAATTATATATAAATATGAAAAAGCAGCAGTACGCTGGAGGTGAGCAAATGCACTGCAGGTGCTCGTGTTTGCCTGAAGGGGAATATGCTACGATCAATTAATACTGTATAAACCTCTTGATGTAAGATATCACTGTAGTCCTTCCTGTAGCTGCAACATTTTGTAGTAAAACTGTAAATCTTGTGATGGTCTAGACGCTCAGAGTGTTTTTCTGGGACTAGTTTGATGTCTTTTTAATTGGAACTGTGTGCTGTGTTACCCAATTTCATCCTTTTTCTGTTTACATATTTAGGCCCTAATCCTTCCACTGGATTTGTTCAAATGGACCTTGATAGCCATGGGGCCTGGCTGAGTTGATGGGACTCTGGATGACTGCAAGTTTCTGCTCTGAAGAACCGATTGTAGGCCTGAACCTAAATTTCTATTATATTCCCCTGCCTATTTGCTTTTAATTCATGAAAATTATCTCACAAAACGGTATGTCCCTGAGTCTCATGCACATCTGCTTCAGTCGTATGCAGGCGCCATGCACTGGGGATGTTGTCAGACATCGCTGAAGTATTTCTATCGTCATGTCCCAGCAGCTCATAATTGCCATGATTATTGTGTTATGCTTTTACGTTCAGCGGCTTCCTACCTAAAACAGAGGAGATCATCACCTGTGTTTTCAGTGGTTGTAGTATTTCTCCTAACTCAGATTTTGAAGTCATAGTAACTGTTGCAACTCTTTTCAGGTCGTTTTTAAAGATGTTGGTAGATTTAGTTTCTATTCATTGGAACAAAGTACATCTATTTAATTTTATTTTTCGATGTGCTATCTTCTTAGTAGCCTACTGTTACTGAAAGCTTTCATTACGATGCTACTCTGTGGTGTAGACCAATAAAGTAAGTATGAAAATACATTAACTTTTACTAGTTCTTCTGTTGCTTCGCTATTTCTGTGGCTGTGGTTACACGACATACAGCCGAGAGTGAGGATATTTTTATTTTTGTGAACCAGAGAATATCTTTTGTTTACAATGAGTGCTGTTCCATATGACTGTTGCAGTTTCGCTGAGTACTAAAGTTAAATAGCCCTGATAGAAGCTGGAAAGGACTTTGTGAAATCACATTAAAAATAGAGTTTGAAGGGGGAAAAGGATATGCTCCATCTCTATGCATGTTAGTATTTGTGTCGTATAGACTTTTTAAAGCAAGTATGTAGTAGTATAGGATAATTAGTGGATGAAGAGATCCAAAACTTTCTCTGTATATAGAGCATCAGAAAAATATCACTTTATTTTTTCCTTTTTAGGCCTATTACAATGGTATCTAAGATCCTCACAGTTTTTGATGAATCTTTGCCTGTTCCCAAAACAGCAGAAAAGCACTGCTCTCCCGTTTGACCAAGGAGAAAACTGAGCTACTCATTCAGTCAGTAGTAAAGTCAACATTATTAATTGGGTTCTCCTGCCTTTTAACCTTGTGCCTCCAGCTCCATTTCTCCCTCAAAAGCCAAAGCTTCCATTATAATCAGCTGCTTTGCATTTCTACGTAAAAGGCCCCAGGTGTTTCGGTTTGGACTCCCAGAAAAAGAGGAAGACAAAGTTGGTGGCCACCTGCCAAGGTGCTTGGTCTGGCTCGCGCTCCTCCTCCTCCGAAGCCGATGGCGAAGGCAGAGCTGAGTGTTCCTGTGCGGTGTTCAACTGCCTTAACCACATGCCCGTCACACTCTTCCTGTAGTTGTCCGTCTTGTTCTCTGCACAACTCCTAGAGCAAGCGCATATACCAACCTATAAATAATCTAATTCGATACACAAACCTGGTTCATTTCCTGAGCAGCGTGTGTCCTGCACACACAGGGTGGCCACGGTCCCATGGAAAAATTCAGCAGAGTGGACAAGGCCAAAGAGTAAGGCTATTAAGTGTTTAAATTTCACAATGAAATAGCATTCTTTAAATGTAGGTTATCATAGCTATAGCTTGAAGTAGTTTAACAAGCAACAAGAACAAAAAAAAAGAATGCTTTTAGAACTGGTTGTAACCGTTTCCCTGTGTAGCCTGTGAACGTGAATATTCCGCTCAGTGAAACACAGAATGGCAGTTGGGAGGAGGAGGGTGGCCACCTCCAGGGGGGAAAGGAAGGCAGAAGGCTGGGTGGTAAACCTTGTGGACATACCTGGTTTGCCTTCAGCCTCAGGAACCACTTGGGAAGAGTTTAGCCTAGGTTTTGTTTTCTCTTCAGTGTTCCCAGCCCAAGAAATGAGCTCCTCCAGAGTTTCTCAGTGCATTAGATCTTGGGAGTGTGTGATGCGTTGCTGTAGCGTGAAAAAAAGAAATCGAAATCAAAGGTGGGTTTTTCTCCTATCTGTTGCACAATAAGAGACGACACTCCTCAAGTCTCCCAGTTTTCTCCCAGGTGAATTTCAAGGGCGATCCATATGATCTGTAGTCTCAAAAATAGGTAGCAAAAACTTTTATAATAGAAAATAGTACTTGCTGCTTGCCTCTCTAATCTTCTTCCCAGTCAAGGTGTAGCAGCCCGTTGTATTTGCAAGCTACCAAGGATGGCGTGTAGCTTCCAGTGATGCTGAGAATCAGAAGCTCACCTCTTTGTCTTTAATAGACTTGATTGGGGTGATTATTATTTGTTTTTTGTGAAATCTTGCCAGACCATGGGCTAGGTTTCTGGTTTTGTTAGTGTTTATCCATGGAGGATGCTTGAGGTTTGGTGACCGGGCTAGTGATTTGCTATGAGGAAAACAAAGCAATACCATGCTTTGCTTTTGCGTATTTTCTTCTGGGTTAGGCAGTCTTCTTTCACAAGTAATGCAGCAAATTCAGGTGTCCTGAACATCTGAATGAATGCCAGGAATGATACTGAGATATATGGGTAGTTAGGAAAATTTCGGTCAAGCTGTTCACTGAAATGCATAAAAATCAAAATGCTTACAGAAGTACATCAGTTCCACTGGCATTTTGTTGTAAAAAAAAAAAAAACAACAAACAACTCCTGCTTTTAATGTATTTTTTTTTTTAAATAAGGATCACTTTTCAAAGTTTCACAGCTGCAGAGAGGTTGTGGGAGCAGGAAAAATCAGTCTTGATAGGGCAGAATCACCTTAAGCCAGTATCTCAACACTTTGTATTGTGAAACCGTGGCCTGAAACTGCTGCATGTCATATCACATAAGGTTATCACTGATTTATTATGTTACTTCATCTTATGTGTTGTTGGTAACCTTTTGGCAGGGATTGTTTTTCTATTCTGTTTTGTTCTGGTTTTTTTTTAGGGGGCTTGCTTTGTTGTTCGTTTTTTGGATTTTTTTACCAGCACCAAGTGTGAGGGAGCCCTGATCCATAACTTGACTTCCAGGTACTAGGATAATACAAGTAATAATCATGCCTGCTGCTAAAAATTTTCTACCTTATTTCCATTGCATTTGTTTGCCTTCAGCTTCCAGTCATTGATTCTTGTTATGCCTTTCTCTGATGGATTAAAGAGCTCTTTGGTACTCACTATTTTCTCCCCAGGAAGGTGCTTTCACTCTGTAATCAAGTTACTTCTCAATCTTTTTTTTTTCTTTTTTCCTTTTTTTTTTTTATGGTTCTCACTATTTCTTCACATTTCAGATGATTTTTCTGGCTCCCTACTCCTTCTATAATTTTTCTATTAAAAGGGGGACCTGTATTTTACTAGTCACATACACAGAAGTAAAATTACTTCACTAGTTACTAGTGTTAGTATGGTCAGAAACCGATGTCTTTGCAGGGTCAGATAAAACAACTAATATGACTTCAACACATCTGAGTACATAATTGTTAGAGGACAGAAAAGGCTGGATCGTTTTTAAAGACACTTAAATGCTTCATGAACTTCAAAATGGCTATCAAATCAGCCAGAGTGGGTGTGCAGAAGGGGTTGCAAAATTGTTAGTGTTGAGATTTTTAAGGAGATAGAAGTGAAATAAAAATAATAATTGTAAAGCAACAGTAATACATCAAAACCTTAAGTGTTCTGGATAACATGGTAATATGTACTTGCCAAAATTTTGTAGGATTGAATGCAAAACCTTTGCTAGTAACAGATTATCCAGGCCACTGGAAATAGAGACTGTGAATGGACGTGAATATATGCATCCATTACATCTGCTTAATCCCGTAAGTAGCCACTTGCTTATATTTGGAAACCCTAGAATAGTTATGTGATCTGTTGTGCTGTAATATAAGAAATAATATCAAGAATTTCTCCTGTCACCTACGTTGTATAAGAGTTCGAACAATCAAAACCCCCTGCTTCAAAGAGCCTCTTGAAAATTTTACTGCTTCAGTATTTCATACCAAAGGAGTGGCTGCTCATTTTGATTTTTGTCCATACTTTAGGGCAAGGTTGAGTTAAATTTACCCTAAAGACACTAATCAGATGCTTGACTGGTCAAAGTGTCTAATCCTACCCAATGTCTTTTATGCATATCAGCATCTGAATTGAATCTGCACATTTACCCTCATGAAAACCATCGGATTTTCATTAAATTGAACTACAGACTGTTTAAACTCTCAGTGCTGCGGATAAGTTTAATGCAAATTTGTGTAACTTTGTGTCTTAGACAAATTTGAGGTCACCATGTTGACTCTCTGCCTGAAGTGTCTTGCTTTTTGAGTTTGAAAAGAGTCTGCCTTTCCATTGTGGCAGCATTCCCTCAGTGAAACCTGGGGCATATTCGATAAGGGACCTAATTTATTTCAGCAAAATTAAAAGTGCATGGAAACATAGGAAATGAGGAAAAAAGGAGAATGAAATAATGTAAAGGACTTAAAATCTTCTAAAACTCCTGAAAAGGGAGTAAAGGCAAATAAGGACAGACTAGGAAGCCAAATGACCTTAAGTTAAGAAAGTACTAAACTAGAAAGTACTAGCGCTGGGTGACTTGGGGTAGGTGTCCCCCTGCAAATATGAGCTCACAGAGCCCTTTTTGAAACATCTGTTGTTGGAAAGAGATGGGAGAAGTGGACATTCCCTTGAATGCCTTTTGGTATCACAGGCTTAGACAAGATAAAATGTTTAATTTCTTATGTCCTAAGATGCCTCAGTTTCTTCTGAGTCTCCCAAGTCCTGGAATAGAAATCTTAAATAAAGGAAGATGACGGCACTGGGAAAGAAGAAGACAGAAGAAGCAGGATGATTATGATAGAAGCTGGAGACAGTGTCTGTAAGAATACTAGCATGACTTCCTTTCTCTGAATGGCAATTTAGGAGGTGATCCTCTTTCCTGAATCAGTAGTAAACTGGGATGGCTGCACATGATGGTAGGTGTTTAAGGAATGCAGCACCCGCTGGGGTATGATATATACTGGGTAACCATTCGGGGCAGAGGAGGAAGAGGGGTAATGGCTAGAAAATTAATTCCCCATTAAATAATGCTACTAGTGAGTGTTTGATGAGTAGATACAGCTGCCGTAGCACATTTTCCAGCTTATTTTTACACAAAAGTTTGGGAAAAAGGAGAGAAAAGGGACAGAAGGGAGAGATGGAGAGAGGATAGCAGTTTTTGGAGGCTTCTTCTGCTCTTCCGGGGTATATTCTTTGCCCTTGCTAAATGATTCACTCTGATAACTTGTAGTACTTGTAATCTTCCTTGAGCACCACATCTTATTTGGAAGTTAGCAGTTAATGAAGTTGCTGAATATGTGAACAATTCCCCAAATGAATGAGAAACACTCCATTGTTTACCATTGCGTTGTCAGGGATGAGAGGGACACTACTCAGTGACAACCACACACACTTGGCTGGATTCAGTAAAAGGGCAAGGCTGTCCTGTCAGACTATGCAATTTCCTTTCTGAAGCTGTAAGATAATGGTTATTTCCTCCAGCAGTTCCTCTAACTGCTGGTATGCAGTGCAGACATCACAGTAGATCCTGTATAGTTACTGTGCTGCATCCCCTGTTTCTTCAGATATCAGCATCCCATAAATTCACATTATTCTCCTTTTTAGCAGAGTTAATACTGTGCTAGAATTCCTATTATCAGGAACCATATTGGTGTTAAGATGTCTTCTTCATATTCAGAAACGGGTGGTTTAGACTGCATTGCAGGTACAGATAGAGTCCTCTATAGAGGATGAGAGTACAGGTCAGAGTGATGTTTGTATATTGTGTATTTTCAGAAACATATAGGTAAGGGAATAGTAGCTCTGTCCCAGCACCATACCTTGCTCAAGGAATCTTTCCAATTTAACATATAGCATTGAGAGCTCCTTTCAGTCCAGGATGTGAGTGAGCTGGGCTGGATAAAATAGGAAGGAAAGGAATCTCAGGTATTTTTCATCACCTTAGGCCTGGTTGGATTCTGCCTCTTCAGGTGTAGAAGTCTAGTAGTGATGTCAGGATCAGAAGTTTACCTGCCTCTAGACTGGAGTAAGGGAGGCTGGGTACTAATACCTTCAGAGAAGAGTGTCCGTGAAGGTGGGCAGCAGCATTTGGGATTTATTAGAAGCAGCTGGTAACTCTTACCTTGGTGGTGAGCTGGAGTGTACAATCACATAAGCAGTCTGGAGATTTTGGAGAGAGATTGAGTATTTGATGCAATGCGTCCAGAAAGTTGAAGAGATGCTGCATGTTGTACTCTGAGCAAAGCAAACATGTCAACAGCTCAATGATTTCAGAAATAGTGCAATTCTGAAAAAAACATTTCCTGAACTCCTTTTTGCTGTTGAAGCTGAAGACAGTTTCCATCTTTCTGCATTGAGAGTTTCACAGAGACACTTATAGAAGTTCTGTACTTACATATAAGGAATAAGGTGCTAAAGACATCATAATAGTCATAATAGTACATAATTTCCATTACCATAAGCATGAAATGGTTACTTTCTATACACTTTCATCATCAAAAAATGCTTGTGGTGCAGTGATCATTGCAAGAAAAATCCACAGTGATGTATCTTCCATCGGTTTTGCCCATTTCATGAGCTGAGGGCATACACTTCCTGAGTGTGGGCATACACCTTTTCTGTGAAATATCTTTTCATTGATACTTTAATGTATATCTATTAATTCCTCAAAAAATGTACACATTTCAATGTTATCTATTCACAGAATGCTACCGTATTCCGTAGGATAAAAGCAGTGTGTAAGTACTGACCCTGATTTAAAAACTGTATCAGCTCTAGAAATGACGGAATTGTCTGCGGGGCTCACATGTCAACAGAAATCAGTTGGTTTGCACATGAAGCCTGGCAAGGAAATCACTGCAGCGGCACTGGTGCCATCCTCGCTCCCTGCCTGCCTCTCCCAGACTACTTGCTTGAGCTGAGGTTACCTTGCCAGGCTGCTGCTGCTCCGCAGTTACCATTTACTCGCACATCTAGAGTAGCCAGCCACGCTGAAAGGACAGCTGGCCTTCTGAAACCCTGTTCTCTAGATAAGGCTCGCAAATAGAAGAGAGCCAGCAATAAATGTAGATTACTTGACACCATCTGAGCAAATCCAGCTGGAAAGGTAAAGCAAAGCACATTCCATGCATTGTTACTGTTTGCAGCCGTGCTCTCATTTCTTTGAACGGAGGCTTTCTCTTTCAGAAATGATTTTAAAGCAATATTTGAAATACATCTTGAAGATTTTGAATAGGGCACCAGAGGAAAAAATTGGTTATAAGTCTGCATCTAATAAGCAGCTGAGAATTGTGTTCATCTGAGCTGCGTACAGGCTGGCACTGCAGCCTCAGGAAAAGGACAGATACAGCCAGTGCTTTTTCCAAGTGCACTGCGAACGATGTACCTGCCATGCGGCTGGAAGTGTTCAAAAGCAACAGTGACAGTAAATCACCAGCAGCTCCATCCTAAGTACATGTGCCCAGGTGCCCTCTCTCTGCAGATGTTTTGCTCTTGTTTTGAGCTGGAAATGTAACATTTTTGTTGAGAAAAGCTTTCAGATTTCATTAAAAATAGCCTAATAGTAGCTTTGGATTTGAGTGGCGAGCTAGTTTTTGGTGTGTCCTTTTCACTGTAATTTTCTCTTGATTTTGATCTGAAGAAACAATGATCTCATTCCTTTGGAGGGAGGACAGAATGACAAAATCCGGAGGTCCAGTGACGACACTGAATCTCTTCCTTGTCAAAGCGAGTTATGAAATCATCTGCCTTTCAGCCAAAACCACTGGGGAGAAAGCAGCATTCTTCACAGAAATTGCAATTCACCAGAGAAGTTGGTGGCATGGAGCAGCAACCTTCTTGCTCTAGGGAAGGTGTGTTGCCCAGTCCCCCGTGTCTCCTGGAATTGATGCGAGTTCCTTTTCTCACCTCTATCAGCAACCACAGTGCTCAAGTGTGCACAGACTTCCTAAGGTCTGGCTCTTTCTGTGCTGCGACTTCCTCAGAAATTGCTGGAGGAGTCTTGCCAATGTGTTTCACAATGTTATTTTGGGAGCCAGGGAGAATGAGATCCCTGGTCTGCATCTCTCTCTTGGTCAGGCTTCGCTGCCAACCAGGTGGTCTGTACTTCTCGGGATTCTCCATCCTTGGTCGCCTCTGCTGGAAGACTTCAGTTGTGAGCTACATGGGGGATCTGAAGTGAGAGGATAATTTTAAATCAATAAAATAAAACTTTGTTTTCATCATTCACATGGAACTTTGCTGTTCCTACTCAGCAAAAGTACCTACTGTTTAGAAGAACAGCCGTGTCTTTGGAGAGGCCTTTCTCCATTATCTCTAGAGAAAATGGGAAACAAAAGGATGTTTTAAAGAAGGATTAAGAATACATAGCTGATGTTTTCATCCAAGTTCAGCTTCCCTTGCATGGACAAGAAGTTTAACCGGAAAGCTCCTTACAGGCATTTCTACTGGTTTTCAAATAAGTAGAATCAAAGGATGTTGTAAAAAGTGCAGTATTTGAAAACAGGTATCTAACAGAAATCATAGTCTTACTCTTGCTTTGCAATATAACAGTTCAATCTGTGTGACTTATCCCAAAGTATGCTCCTGTTTGCAAAACAGCACAGTTACTAAATAGAGGTTTTGAAACTTCCTCTGCAGCTACATACTTTTTTTTTTTTCTCCCCAGAGCAGTCATACTGGGCTGTTATGACCCAAATATTCTGTGGGCAAAGCCTCTGTGTGTGAGTCAAAGGTGGCTTCTGTTATCCAAGTGATCTCAGTGACTGCACCTGTCACATGGAATGTAATTTAAAACAGATTGGGACTTCAGTAAGGTTTGCAGAAGAAGGCCTGTTTGTAAAGTATCAGAAGGGATGTGGCACAGCATGAACAAGAGAAGAAACATATACTGCTTCCGTAAAAAACTGCTCCCGTCTGCAACTGATGAGTAAATTCGTTTTGTTTCTGTCATCAAGGGCCACAGAAGAAACCCACTGGAATACGGAAACCTGTACGGGCCTTAGCATATAGCTAGCAGAGATGAAGGAAAAACTTCACAGGAATATGTTAGGTAATCAGAACCTCCTCTACGCTCGCCTTTTACTGAATTATTTGCTTTAGACAGCAGCTGGGGATAAACACGTTCCTTTTGCTTCCTTTCAGGTCTGGTTTTCATGGAACAAACTTCTGAGGAGTTCAGTTTGTGCCAAGCTATCAGCCTCTGCTCACTAGGCTCCATAAACGCTTGTGCTCTTCGCAGTTTTCCTCTGCTCCATTGCCTGTGTAAAGGTTTATACTTTAAGACACAAACAAGCCAAAAAAACCTCCAAAACTTTCCTTGAGGCAGAAACATTAGTGTTCCTTACTGTTCACGTATTTTCACAATTTGAGGTAGTAGAACTGCTGTCCATTGGCACTTATTTGCAAATGAGGCAGTTTTTAGAATTAGGGTCATTGAGTAGAAGGATCTTTGACTTCCATAAAGCACCCTGCTTTACCAAAAGATTGATAATTGCAATAGAAGACTTGGAATTTGTTTGTCTTCTCAGTAGCAATATCCTGAAAGAAGGACCACCTTGAGAAGGAGAAATACAAGGAGACAGCAATCGTAAGCAAGCAGCAGCAACTGCGTAGGGCATTGGATCTGGAATAGAAGTTACTGGACTCTGGATTAACTAAGGGGATCAGATGAACACTAGTACAAATATTCTTGAATACTAATAGAAACATTCTGTCAACAGATGTGCAAAAATGCGTACGATTTGTGGCACCTGTTCCTCAGCCATCAGGGCAGCAGTTAACCTAGGAAAACTGTGAGGAGAGATTAGTGTTTTCTTGGATGAGACAATCAACAGAGGGCAAGAGTAGAAAGTGTGAACGACACTCAGAAGTAGTCCTGGTATAAATTTCTTGAATTATAAGTTGCCCTGCTGCATATTCAGATGCCTATTGGGAGGTGGTTTACATCTTGTGAGGCTGAACAGTTCTCAGCCTAACATATCTTAACATATGCTGCCAGCTTCCTAAACTGGAACCTATTATACCTTATATAGAACCTACACATTACTTCCATGGGACTTAACGGTACTGTGTGCAAAAGCTTCTTGAAAGAACTAAGTCAGTGAGAGAAAAAAAAATGCGTATTTTGTTTCACATCATCCAATGATACAAATGTCAACGTGAAACTGAGACCAGTCATCGATGTGTAGCACTCCAGAGCGAGACTTGGAGTAAAAAGAGTGTCGCTGCGCTCCATCCGCTATGATGACTCCTTCTAGCAGATCAGGACCCGTGGCCTCTGCGAGGGGAACTGTTCGTCTCAGACTCGCTTTGGTTTTAACAGTGTCATAAAGATTTTAGAAATACCACCCCCGCAGGAGGGATGAGCACAAAGATTTGTCTGAAGATCACCAAACAGTAAGTCAGTGGCAAAGCCAATTTTTTTGCAGCCTCTTCTGTGGCTTAATTACTAGAGAAGAGCCATGCAAGGTGACCACTTGGGTGCATCTTTGCAGGATTTTATTTTTTTATCTTTTTTATTTTTTTATCTTTTTATTTTATTTTTATTATCTTCTACCGATGCAATTAAGATGATTTGATCCACCTAACATGGGTGCAAGCAAGTAGAGAACTGAGCCATCCCAACATAAAAGTGTCCACAGTGAGCTGGTAGTACTATAATTGTATTGTTTTCTTTTTAATCACATTTGTATCTAAAAAAAAGAAAAAGGAAGCTAGTTTACTGAACTTAGGCCTGGCTGAACTGGAAATTGGTACAATTATGTCTTTAAGATGTCGGTTTGGGGCTTTTTCAAAAATTCTCGGTATTCGTACAGCTTTCCATTTGCATAGGCCTAACGTTAATAGACTAGTATTCTCTAAGTTTCTTTCTTACTAAGAACTAAGCAAGCAATGTTGGGCTAAATGAAAAGTTACATGGCATTACCATTTTTGGTTTTAGAGGCTGGTTTTGCTTGGCACCTTAAGCACACCTTCCTAGGATTCACTTTTCAATGTAGGTAATTCCTGCTATGGAATGCTATCGGCCCTGGTCCCATCAACAAAAAGAGACTTTATCAATTATTTTTGTTGGATGATAATACTTGAAATTTTATTATTGGTCACAATGGTTCATGTGTAGTCGGTTTTGACTTAATTACCATATAGTCTTAAAATCTTCTTCTATCCATGAAGTTTCAGAAGTTTGTGGTCTGGCACACAAAGATTTGTCCTATTTTCACATTTAGGTGGCCTACATAACTTTTAAGTATTATATAGACCAGCTTTTAATGTTACCTGCTAGTCATATTGCCAGGATAACAACAGTTACAAGGTAAGAATGGTTTTTAATATGTACCCCTGTGTATAGCTCTCTTAATTCAAGTTGCTGTTACTTCACTGAGTGCACTGCTAATGCCTTTCAGAGAGGGTTTCAGAATTATTGCAGCAGAGCTCCTCCCAGCCTCGTTTGCACCAGTGAAGTAAATACAAACAGCAAGGCAGAAGTAAAGGGGTATTCCTGCTGCTCGCTAGTCCTCCACATAATTTGTACCGGGCAAGTGACTATTAAAAAAAAAAAAAAGCAATGAGAGGTCTGTCACAAAACTGCGGGAGAGATGTGGCCCAGGTTTGCCCACTTCCCACCTGAGCAGCCTGCCCCTGTGCTGGGATGCCCAGGGTAGCGCCCGGGACATCAGTCTGGAACTGCTGAGAAACAAGGGGGGGGATGCTTGGCCACCCTGGCCTGCTCCTCGTCACCCAGGAGGTTATGAACAGAGCCAAGACCTTCCCGTTCTCGTTCTTACAGATAATTTGCCCATTCCTGAAAAAAACACGACCCGCCACAGAACGCAGTGCGCGCAGGGAGAACCGCGCACGCCGCCGCAGAAGGCAGCGCCCGTGTGTCAGCCAGCGCCTGCGACGGCTGAGGCCGGGCAAGAGGAGACGGAAAACGCGGGCTCGCCTCCCCGCCGAGCTCTGCCGCAGCCCGAACCCCGCGCCTCAGTTTCCGCGTCCATGAACCGGAGCGGCGCGGCCCACCGGGGAGGTGGCGCACGGGCCGGCTTGTGGCTGGGGGGGGCGGCAGCACCGCCGGGGCGGCGCGGCAACGCTCGCAGCGCCGGCGCTCTGCGCCGTGCTCCCCTCCGGGGCGGCGGGGCCAGGCATAGGAGGCCCCCCGGAGCGGCTCCGGGAGCGGGGAGGGTCGCAGCGGTGGCGGGCGGGGCGGCAGCAGCCGGCTCTCCTCGCAGTCGGCGGCGCAGCGCCGAGCCACCGCCTCGGAACTCTGCATCCCGCCGCCACCCGGCTCCCTCCACTCACTTTTATATTTGCGCGCCCTTTCAATCCTCAGTGACGTGTCCCGCGCCGCGCCCAATCGGCAGAGCTCTCTGGTCAGGACAATGGAAGGGCCTGGGCCAATCGGCGCTGCGGCTGGCTTGGCGGCAGCCAATGGGGACGGGGCTGTGTTGAGAGTAATGTTACCAGCACTGAGAGTGTGAGGAGGCTGCGTATCGATCCCGCTCTCACAGCCATTGCGGTGCACCGGGCTACACAGGGACCCAGGCAGCGCTGGGGCCGGGCGGGCGGCCGGGGTAGCGTCTCTGGGGCTCGGGGCCGAGCGAGGGCTGCGTGCCGACTCTGACACGGGTGAGTACGCGCCGGGGGCCGCCGGGCCGGCCGGGCGCGCTCGCCCGCTCGCTCGCAGCCGGGCGGTGAGACGGCGCTGCCCGCCGTGCCGCCGCCGCTGCCTGGCCGCGGAGCGCGGGGCAGCGCCGGCTCGGGGCGCCGGCACACAAAGGCGAACCGGGCTGCGCCCCGGAGACCCTTCCAGGGCGGCGAGACCCCCGGCCGGGGCGGGGCGGGGGCGCCGGGGGCGCGGGCGGCGGGGCGACTTCGGGAGCGGGGCTGCGTGAGGGAGGGAGGCAGGCGGGTGAAGGAAGCCGCACGGCCAAGGGGAGGGGGCGGGAAGGGCCGAGCGGCCAGGGGGTCGCCCGTCGCGGGGGGGGCGCGGGCCGCGCCGTGCCCCGCCGTAAGCCGCTTACGGTACCTCGCCGTAGCCATCGCTGCGGCGGCGGGGCAGGCGGCGGGCACAGGCGCGGCGAGGCGGCGGGCTCTCCGGGCGGGCCGCGGCGCGCTGCCGGCCGCCGCTGGAGCCGCGAGGAGCGCGGGGGCAAGCGGGGCGCGGGCCGGGGAAGCCGCTGGCCCCGCGGCCGCCCGGCTGTAACATGGCTGACGGGAGCCGCGAGCGAGAAAACAAGGCGAGCGGCGGCGGCGGAGCAGAGAGGCGCTCGGGCGGGCGGGGGCGCAGTTCGGGGGAACTTTTTTTTTCCAGCCGCTGCCGCTCATCCGGGCGCGGGCCCCCGCCGCTGAGGGGCCGTGCGAGTCGGTGGGGAACGGGAGCGAGCGGGGGTCCCCGCAAGGGCTCTGCTCGCTCCGCCGGGGCTCGGGTAGGCGCTGAAAGCGCGCCGGCCCCCCCCCAAGTCGTGTGCCCCCCCCTCCCCGCTCCCACCCACCTCCCCCCCGTCTCCCTCCCGCCCGCCCTCCCCCGGCTGCAATGGCTGAGCGTGTGCGCCAGGGTAGCGGGCGCGCTCACACAAAGGGAAGGGAAGGGAGGAAGGAGCCATGTTCTCTGCGCGGCGGCGGGCGCGGGCGATGCCAGCAGCGGCCATTCCGCGCCGCCCAGCCGCTGCCGCCGCCGCGCCCCCGCGGGCCGGGGGTCGCCGCCCGGCCCCGTCGCGGCCCCTCGGCGGGGGTCCCGCGGCCTGGCCTCCCCGCCCGCCGGGCCGTGGGGAGGAGTGGGGTGGGGGGGGGGGGGGTGTGGTGGCGGGTGGAGGTGCGGGGGGGGGGGGGGAAGGGGGGGGCGGCTCGCTCTCCTCAGCGCACAAAATGGAAGGAGCCTCGACGGCGGGTGACCTCCTCCGCCAGGAGCCTGCGCCATGGCGGCCGCTCCCGCCGCTGCGGCGGCGCAGGCCTCGCCTCGCCGGCCAGGCCTCATGGCGGCGGGGAGCAGCGGAGGCCCACGGAGGACGGCGCGCCCCGTCGCCGCCACCGGAGCACGGGGGCGGCGGCCAGGAGGGCGCTTTGTCCCGGAGCTGCGAGCGGCGGCCGGGAGCGGGGGTCGGAGCCGAGCGGCGGGCAGCCGCAGCCGCGGTGGCCGCTTCCTGGGCGTGTGTTTGCCGCCCGCTGGCGTGAACGCAAAATAAAAAACTTCCACAGCTTTTCCCTAATAACAGCAATCTCCTTTTTTTTTTTTCCCCCTTCATTGTTTCTTTTTCTCCTCCCTCCCTGCCCCCAGTAGGTCTCTTGAGGGACTTTCGAAGTTTCCCTCTGCCCCTCGCCAGGGGAAGCGTCCAAAATGGCGGGAAGAGGCTTTTAAACGCCAGCTCACGGTCGCAGCGCCTGGGCCGCCGCGCCTCGCCCTGCCCAGCGCCCTCCGCACCCGCCCTGCCCCTCTGTGTCCCCGGCCCCGCCGCCCGTCCCCTCGGCCGCCGGCCGGGCCCCGGCCGCCGGCAGCCTCTGGAAACGTCTCCATGGCAGAGGCAGGAGCGGCTCCCGGCTCTTCAGCCCTCTTGTTTACTTGATAGAAACTTCAAACCGGACGTGTTTAGTCACAGAGCAGAAATCTGTTTCTGTCTGTCCGCCAAACCGATAGGAAACGCTGCTTCTGTGGCAATACGGGCACGCAGTGCGTGCGCTTGGCTTCCTTTTTTTTTTTTTTTCTTTTTAATTCCTGCTGAAGAGTAAAGTTTGTTAGGGCACGAGTGCCTTTTTCCAAGGGAGCTATGAAGAAATACTCTGAATGTCTGACTTGGGTGTGAAAGTTCCAGGAAGGTGTTTTTCATTGCCTCTCAGTCCCTGAAAGAGTCTGATAGTCCTCACGCTGAGCGCAGCTTCTGCTAGTCATATGTAAATGTCATACTTTTAGCGTCCCTGGCTTGGTTATAACATGTTTGACTAAGTGCGGTGTTTCGTTCCTGTATTTCTAGGTATAGGTACAAAGGTTTTTGCAGTACACTTAAAAGAGAGCCATAATATATGCCATACAAAAATAATAATAATAATAAAAAAAATCATTTGCAAGTGAACACCCAAGGCCTACAGGGGAGGGGAATAGAAATACAGGCTTTCAGAAGAAAAAATTTAAGGAACCCATAAAGACAGATGAGACAGGACACTTATGTACTTTTTTTTTCATTCTTTCAATTTAATTTATTCCTTCCAAGCCCAGGCTTGATACACTAGCAGTAATCGAGGAGTGCAGTCTCTGCTGCACTGATGCTACATCTTGCTTTCACATTGCTTGGAAGGGACATTTTTGTTTGCAGGAGACCAGAACTGCAGGTTTTGAAGGCCCTCTGAGATTTCAGTTTGCTTGTGTCCAGGTCACCACAAAGAGCGATGGCTAGAAATATTAAGTTAATTTTCCACAAGAGAAACTTATTCCTGTTGTATGATTTCGGAGTACTGCTCTGATGGATCTTGTTTGGCATGATCCTTTGTCGTGGCTTACTTCTCACATCTTTTTAAAAAGGTAAAAGTTTTAAAGTTGTCTTCTTGGTTTTTTTTTGCTTTGCTACAGAAAATCATCAAAAATGGGCAAAGGCGATCCTAAGAAGCCGAGAGGTAAAATGTCTTCATACGCCTTCTTTGTGCAAACTTGCCGGGAGGAGCACAAGAAGAAACATCCAGATGCTTCAGTGAACTTTTCAGAGTTCTCAAAAAAATGCTCAGAACGATGGAAGGTAGGAATAGCTGCTTAAAAAAAAAAACCCACAAAACTTTAAACGATTATTTTGTGTGAGATAGTATTTGAGAACGTACACTTTTTCTGTAAAAGTTAAGGTTTTAGGTAAGTATAAGGTAAACTTGAAAGATTACTGGTAACTGTCCATTGTTCTTGTGCGACCTTTAGTTTCCCCGACTGAAATTGTGGAATGGACTTGGTTGGATGTGCTTTTGAATCTTAAAATACCATTTTGGTCCTTACGGGTCCCTTCCAGCTTGGGATATTCTGTGATTCTAATTGCTTTCCAGACCATGTCTTCTAAGGAGAAAGGAAAGTTTGAAGATATGGCAAAGGCTGACAAGCTTCGTTATGAAAAAGAAATGAAAAACTATGTACCACCTAAAGGGGAAACGAAAAAGAAGTTCAAGGATCCAAATGCACCGAAGAGGCCTCCGTAAGTAGATTTCTAGTTAGTTTATCGTGTTCAGGACCATCACGCTGGAGCGTACTTATAAAATGATAATTTTGTCCAGGTTTAGAAGCTTCAGAAATACAAGAGTACGTGGTTTTCATGAGCAGTGGCTTTAAGATAGGTTGAAATTTTAGGTGACGATTTACAGGTTTGTGGTTTCAGGTTGGTCCTCTTTATCTAAGTTAAGAGTGATTTTGGCTTTTAAAAATGGAGGCCAAAAAAATCAGCCACGTGCAGTTCAGACTCGCGTTTCAAATTTCTGTTAAGATGTTAATTCCGGTGTAAAATGGCAATAAAGTATTTCGGGCCCTGCTCTCCCCACCTGTTGGCTTGAGCAGAGTTTTTGATTGGCGGCCCTTTTAAAATTAAGAGGCTTTTGCACAGAGCAGGTTACAGGGATGACCTTGCACAAAAAAAACATCTCGCAGAGCTAAAACTGTAGCGGCTGCATAAAGACTACTGGCTTCAGGTTCACCTGGCACTAGACGCTTGTATTTTGTAGCAATACATTCTTATGTGTGTTTTAAATTGAGCTAGTGCTGAAGGGAACAGGGAAGTTCCTGTACAGGTAAATGTTCATCCTGGAAATTCTGATTTTCATAAAAAATATTACAGCTTCTCTGCCTTTAACAGTTCTGACACGACTTTCTTTGCTCCACTGGTATTCACTCATTCTTCTTTTTAAAGATTTTTCTCTGAACACGGTATATAAAATTTACACTTCTGAAGATCCTCCCAAAAATAGGACCAGATGTGCAGCATTAGTTGAGAGACAAGAGTGTGCTAAGTTTTCGTAGTAGTTTATTCAGTTCTAATAGCTTCCATTGTAACTAACGTTTGTGTCGCTTTTAGGAGCTTTTCTAAAACACTCTTGAGAAACGCTAACAAAGGTCACAAAAATTTCTTCTATAATAAAGTCTAAAATTAAAGGAATGTAATTTTTTCCCCCCCTTCTTCTGTAGTTCGGCTTTTTTCTTGTTTTGCTCTGAGTTTCGTCCAAAAATCAAAGGAGAACATCCTGGTCTGTCCATCGGGGATGTCGCAAAGAAACTGGGAGAGATGTGGAACAACACCGCTGCAGATGATAAACAGCCTTACGAAAAAAAGGCTGCTAAACTGAAGGAGAAGTATGAAAAGGTAACATCGACATTTATGGAGGTGGTTTGGGGAGGTCAAGCCTCAATTTAGGTGTTTTTTTCCTTCTCCTGTACTCTGATACTTGGTGTTACGAATTACAATATGCTGATGACAAATGTCATGGTATTTGTTGGAAAACGTCATGTAAAGAAGCGTGTGGTTTATTACTGTAACACAGAATTGCAGCCCTTTGTGTCAAACTATTTGCATTCATCTGTATTTTGGGACCGTCGCTGATGGTTTTGTAGATACCATGTCTGGGTTGTCGTTCAGACAATAGGTCACAGCAGTTACCGGAGTTGATGGTGTTAAGTAATGCCAGTAAAGAATAAATCGGTCCTCCCAAGTTTTGGAGGTATGGATGAGCATCCCTGAGTGTTAAGGTAATTGATACACATAGATCTTTGGGGTTTTTTAAATTTATTCGTGGGATCATGTCAGAGCACTCAGGAGGTGCTAGTTTTAGACAACGTGTTTTCCTCTACCTATTTTGCGTCCATCTCCTTTCTAGTAATTAACGTAGTTAATAATACATACAGCGTGCATATAATAATGCATAATGCATACAAGCAGCGTGTTGTGCTGTTTCTTGAACTATTAAAGCTAAATCCTCTCCTCATAACTTGAGATCTGGAAGGGTGATGTGTCAGAGACAGATTCCCATCCCAATGTGAGGAAATGAAGAGAGGAGGAGGATGCGTGTCAGCCTCCACCGATGATGCTTTACACGGGGCCCACAGCCACCTGTAGCCCATGTCTATACCACGGGTACCTGTTTGTGCGCTGCGGCCTTCCTCTGGGTGTTTCTTCTGCTGGCAAACAAAACCAACTGTAAAATTTTAGCGTTGGAGTGAGCAAGGTGGCCCCTTTGAGTCCTAAACTACATGCTGGAGAGGAACCACAGGTTTAGAAGCTTTCGCTGTCGCCCTTCCTGTGCAACTTAAACTCTTCAGCCTGGTAATTGTCTGTACCTGCAGCCAGGACAAGTCAGAAGGGACTTGTTGACTGATATAACTATTCATCTTTTATTCCCAGCTGTTTTATTCCTCACTAGTATTGTCTTTTATTTCTTAGGCTTACAAATAGGGTTTTAAGGTGCGGTGTTCTCAGTATTTCCCTACTTGGCCTGTGGAATCAGTGGATATTGTATCTTCTGAAAATTTCCTGCCAAACTTTAAGGGAGTCTGAGGGAACTGTAAGATTAGCGGCGTAATGTTTACTGGGTGGGGAATACTTGGAAGATTTGGAACATCTGCATAGAGATGTTGACATTTCCTCGTAGCTGGTATGTTTTAAGTCCTGTAGATCAATTCTGTTACGTAATTGTTTTTATTATTTTGGCACAAACTCAGGAAGTCTTAACCGTTTTTCTGGCTTGGGTCTTCCAGGTACAGCTTCGACTTTGCTATAACAGGAACTGAATTTTGTGCGTTATAAACCACTAGAATAAATTTATTGCATGCAGAAGGTGGCACTGTCTACCCTTTAATCAAGTTCTTATACCTTTTATTTTGTAAACTTCGGTTAAGCAGAATCCCGTATAATTACTCTTCGCTGAGGCACAACGGTGCAAACATTAGGCTGTGTCATTCTGACACCTTTCGGACGGCCGGTTACAATTTTGTTCCTCAAACAAGATTTTTCCCGGGCGTTCCTCTCACGCTCAGTAGAAGACGGGGTTAGAAAGGGCCATTAAGAGATCTCCCCGCCGTGTTCCCTTACGGGACAGTGGGCTCGGCTGTGCCTTTGTCATCCGAGGCAGCAGCTTTTCCACCCTGTTCCTGGGAGCTCGACAGCAGAAATTTCTTTGAGCAGCACGTTCCAGGCTACCAGTGTCATTTCAGTGTTAGAGGGTTCCCCCTTCCTTTGCCACTGGGCCTCGGTTCACCCCGTAACTGAAGCTGCGGATGCCAGTCCTACCCCCCCGCAGTGGATGGGGAGAAGGGGCAGGTACCTGGGTGGCCCCAGCCAGGTTCACGAGTCCCGTTTGGAAGTTGCTCCCAGCTCTTGGCCGGTTCAGTCTTTTTTTTTGAGAGAGATTCTTCCTGCTTTTCTCTTCCCAAGGATATCGCTGCGTACCGGGCCAAAGGGAAGGTCGATGCAGGCAAAAAAGTAGTCGCCAAGGCTGAGAAGAGCAAGAAGAAGAAGGAGGAGGAGGAAGATGAGGACGAAGATGAAGAGGATGAAGATGATGAAGAGGAGGAAGAGGAGGAGGACGAAGACGATGATGATGATGAATAAGTCTCTCTTAGAGCAATTTCTTTCTTGTCTATAAAGCATTTAACCCCCCTGTACACAACTCACTCCTTTTAAAGATAAAACAAACAAAAAAATTGAAATGTAAGGCTGTGTAAGATTTGTTTTTAAACTGTACAGTGTCTCTTTTTTTGTATAGTTAACACACTACCGAATGTGTCTTTAGATAGCCCTGTCCTTAGTGGTATTTCAATGGCCACTAACCTTGCCTGGTACAGTGTGGGGGTTGTAAATTGGCATGGGAGTTTTAAAGCAGGTTCTTGTTGGTGCACAGCACAAATTAGTTACGTACGGGGATGTAGTTCATATTTTTTTCCATCTTCCGTTGTCTCCGATGCATCATAAAAAAATAATTGTCGTTCTGTTAACTGAATACCACTCTGTAATTGCGAAAAGGAAAAAAAAAAAAAGTTGCGGCTGTTTTGTTGACATTCTGAATGCTTCTAAGTAAATACAATTTTTTTTTTAGTAGTATTGTTGTCCTTTTAATAGGTGCCCTTGAAAAATCATACTTTTTCTTTTCTCTTTTTTTTTTTTTTTTTGAGGGGAACTCATCTTTTGCTTTATTGAATGCCCGTATGGGATCACGGGAATATTACAGTTTCCATCTTTCATATAACCAGCTGATAAACAAAGCTTTGATCTGCAAACCCTGCGTAGTCATGATAGGGTAAGAAAAGAAATATATAGGCATATGATGAAAGAATATTCTTCCGTAACTGGAAACAAAACAAAAAACTTCAGTCTCAGCAAACTGCTATTTGTTCAGATTTTTGTGAAATGTAATATTCTATTGAGTTGCATGAGTTTACCAGTCTTGGAGAGTTGAGAAGTATAGAGTTCAATTTTACAGAAATTAACTAACTTGGGGGAGGGAGGGCGGGTGGGGAGGGAGGGAATGTTCAATTTTGTCCTAGAAGGACCCATAGGAAGGGTGTACATCCATCCGGTGTAGAGAAATTTACAGGTGTGGCTCCGTTACCATGTAATGGAAGTTGGATTTGTAAATCTCTGAACACTTGCGAGCGATGAACGTACCTAAAATGTGTAAAGTTAAAAGCATGAAATGACCATATTATTTTTTGGTGACAGGTCTGGTGATGGCCACGGGCTTTATACCATGAAACTCTCCTGGTAGCAAATGGCCCACAAGAAATGATTTTTCTTTCTAAGATTTCTATAAATGGTACCATTATTATTTGTTAAATCTATGTAAATTCATATTTGTATTCTTGAAATTCTAGTTTTAGCCCTTTAAACAAAGTTGTATATTGTCTCAAATTGAAAATGAGATAAGATGTATTTTTCCTGTTAGGTTTTATACCGCACTCTTGATGTTTGCCCATTTTTAAGTTAAATATAGCTGTATGGAAAAGTACATTTTATTAAATTTTGCATTAAAAAAGTGAAATGTTTATGGTATACCAACAACGTCTAATTTGGTCAAATACAGTTCTCTTCCAAAACCAAAGCTAAGGGGTTTTTTGCATATTTAGTAAAACTTCAAGTGCTGGCAACTAGTAACTATTTTCACATATACCTGCTTACCAGTTTGGGGGACAATTTGGCAATTTTGTGGTTACAAAATTATGGTTCTCTTAAGTGCCAGTGTTTAAAAAAAAAAAAAAAAGGAAAAAAAAGAAAAAAAAAAAGCATTCTTGTAATTTTACACGCTTTTGTGATGGAGTATTGTTTTGTTATACAATTTTGACTTTCAGATTCTTATTTCAATTTGCATTTATGTATAACTTCAGGAGAAATATTGAACATCTGAATCCTGGATGATACTAATAAACTAATAATTGCAGAGGTTTTAAGTACTTAGTTAAATGGCTCGCTTAATATCCTAAGGGTTTTTTTTTTCTTTCCGTGTGTACGCGCGTTGGTGTTCTCAGATACGTACATCCCTGCTTTCTGTTTGAAACAGAACAACAATGCTGTTCACAAGGTCTTGATATAGAAAGTTTTAAGACAGAGTTTGTTTTCTTTTTTTCTCCTGTTACCCAGTCGGGTGCTTGTAAATGAGTACAAGTGAATTCTCTGTGCTTAAGGGTTTTTTTGTTTCCACAGGTCATTAGAGGGAAGTAGACACGTTGCTTGTTGTTTGTTGGGACCAATGTACTTAATGAGATCCCTGCAATCTCGTGCCTTTGTTCTTGGTGCTCAGTGTTGATGGGAGTAACGCAGAAGGATTCAGCTGATCTTAAAGGATGAGGTAGCCAGCGCTCACCTCTGCCTTTGGGGTTAGCGCCTTCATAGCAATCAGAGCGTGCTCACGGCTGGGGAGGGCAGGTAAAGTAATAACGGTGAAGCCCCAGAAGAGCGCTGCAGAGGCTGCTGGTGGTTGGGAGGTGACCCAAAGCCTCCAGAGCGCTACAGGACGGCTGCACTTCTCTCATGAGCGTTTGGGATGTGCCTGGAAATCGACTGAGCTTGCCCACATCTCTGGGACTCGGCTCTTGTGTCTTCCACATGGAACCACTGCTTCTGGGGGATAATGCCGTAGTTAGGTAGATTAATTCCCCTTTAAAAATAGTTTCAGAGAGTTTTTGCTGAGAAGGACCTCCTTGCTCCCTGCCTGTGGTCCTCTCTTGGTTGATACTCCACCTGATTTTCAGCACAGATAGGTCAGACCTTACAGCTACTTGATCTGTTGTCCGTTACTGCTGACGGTTTGGCTTGAATTTGCCTCCTCATGGTCTCTAAAAATCAGTGCTTGCTGAGGGACAATGAGCAGTGAAACTGCAACCGTTTGGGCAGTGGTTCCCTGCAAAGGAACTGGACAGTGCTGGTGTTGCTGTTGAAACCAAAAGCATTTCCTAGGGCTTTAACCTTCACAACAGTGCTTGATATAGAGGAGGGAAAAAAGTCTCTTCTTGTTTTAAACAACAAACCAACCAGGGATTGGTTTTTAGAGAATTTAAATGTTATGAAGTGGTAGTTATATCTTGAATACCAGATGAATTTTCTGGTTGTGTAGCTCAGGTTGGTCCTGAAAGGACCTACAGTTGCAGCCACCTGCTTTCTAGGTGTGCTCTGTAATTTTAAACTGCTTTAAGTAACCACACAGCCAGTGTTGGTCCCTTCTGCTGTGCCCTTGCTGATTACATCGGCTCTCGCAAAAAGTTGATCTTACTCAGCGGAATGTTTCTGTCTGGGCAGATGGACCCCTGGAAGCCTGAAGTAACGGGTATCAAGCAGCAGAAAAGATTTCTGTGGCTTAATTAGGGCCCTGCCAGCGGCTCTGCCAACAAAGAGCTCCTTTCCAGCCTCCATCTGTTGATGTAACGAGCCTGTCGTGAAGGAGAAGAGGCCAGGTTAAGAGCTGGATTTAGGCTTGGTATGGAGCATTAAGACAGGTTTGAGAGGAGCGGAGCAGGCTGCAGCCACGGCATTAGGCTCTCCAGGCAGGTGACAAGCTGAGCTTGAGGAAGACCCTTTACTAATTCTTGCTAGCCTAAGGGTTAAACCTGCTGGTTAGAATAAACATTCCCATTCTGCCTTTACCCTGACAGAAGATTAAAAGAATAAAGCAAATGTGCTTCACTGGGTTATAATAATGTTATTTGGTACCGAGTGTAACAGAGTTGTGGCAAAATAGAGATAGTATTTAATATGAGACAATTAATTTTCACCTTTTTCAGGCTCTGCCAGCTGACCAACTACTGGACACCAACGTATCTATCATTTTATTAATAACAGTAAAATACCAACTATTTTCAAACAGCTTTCCTTCATTGTATCCTTCAGCTTACCATCACACCGTACTTGACTAAAGACCACAGATGACATCTTTCGGGGGCTGCTTTGGAAGAAAATAACAGTGTGTGACATTTTTCTTTGGTGGGCTGCAATAGATGTTATTTAGAAATGCATTAAGGGACATTTTACAAACAAGCTAGTCCGATGCAGTGCCTAAATGTGGGTGGTCATCGATAAACTTCTCGCCAGGCTTTGCTGCTGGATTGCACCCCACACCTCAAAAACACTCTGAGATGGTATTAATTTAGTCTAGAATAGGTTCACTTCAAATTAACACCAGCCTTTATTCCAAAATAATGTACTTCTAGACAAGCTGTCAGACTTCCAATGTTGGAGTAAAAAAAAAAAATAGGAAAAGTAGATCTCTGGGAGTTTCATATTTTTTTGCAGAAGTTGTCTTTTATTTTTGTATGTGTTGTGCCCTTGCTTTTGTTTTGACGGTACTTTAAGCAGAAAAACAAAGATGGATTTTATTTTATCCCAAATGAATTTATTATTAAGAACGAAGGTCAGCTTGCTCTTATGGCTGCTTTGTGCCACTGAAAAATACAGCATGGCTTCCCGCTTCAAGAACACCTAATTCTGAAATCTATCTTGCTCAAGCAATTGTTATTAGAGGTGACCCACAAGAGAGGCAAACCTTCCCTTTTGCCACTTCATGGTGGAATAAAAGACTTAAGCTGTAAATTAGCTTTGTCTACCTGTTGGCTCCAGCAGAAGCTCAAGCCTCACCTGCAGCAGGAGTGCTCGAGATCAAGGTGAAACGGCGGAGGAGCGAGCAGGTTGGGCAAGTGCGGGGCTTTTAGCTGCGCCTTTTCAAATCTTGCTAATGTTAAAATGTGTTTGGCTTAAGCGAGGGGCATTTGGCACAGAGGAAGTTCATCCTAATGCTTCCAGCAGCCTTTCGTTTACTAAAGCGTCAAAAAGCTCAAATCACACATTTCTGACTTGTCAGAAGTTCTTCAATAAAAGCAGGAAAGGCCAAACACTAACAGCCAGAATGCCTGGAGAGGGTCCAGCTCCCCGCACACCTTACAGTGGCAAGAGGTCACCGTGTAAATGCTCTTGCAAAGCAAGATGTCGTTCAAAAAACGGAGAGGAAACCGAGGACAAGTAGTGTGACATTCGACAAGTGCATTTGTTATCGAGAATGAAAATAACATTTTTGATTAAATGACTGGGAAGAAATTCCAGGTGAGGTGCAACATCCATGAGACCTCCTGCTCCTTCCCAAACAGAAGCGTAAGAAAGCCACGTGAGTAAATACCTTTATGGGAAAACGTCTCCCTTGCAGAAGTGCTACGTTGACCACACTCTTCCTCAGCCCAGCTCGCTGAGAAAATGCTCGTCCCCTCAACTTAGCTCCAGCCAGCGACACTACAGATGATGCGGGGCAGCGGGCTGCACACAGAGACCACAAGAACCACCCCTGTGAATACTCATCTATGCAGTAAAGAGCAAAATCCTGGCATCATATATCAAAAAACTCCAGAACTCTCAGATTTGTGTGGTTATGATTCCTAGAAGAGATAACTTGCAAAACGTGCGTTGATAAGTGGTTGAATAATGGTGACTCATGTTTTATTATCAGTCTTGACCGTAGCGGTGCTTATGCTTGTTATGGTTCTGTTGACACAGTTTCTGCTAATGCCTTCCAACAAGGAAGATGTCCCGAGCAAGCACCGTGTGTGTAAAACCAATACTGGAAGATGCAGGTGAGGATCGATCGCAGCCTGAGCACGTCAGCACGCAGGTTTTGGATATGGGAGGGTTTTGTTTTGCTGTACCAGCCACCAATGGCCAAGAGCTGATGGGTTTCTGCTCGCAGGGCTGCTGGCAGGCGCAGCTGCCGCCCGGCCGTTCGGCAGGACTGACCCTTTGGGTCCTGCTCGGCACCGATGGCTTGTCCCAGAGTTGTGCTCCAGGATGCACAACCGGCTCCCAGCGGGAGGCTGTCAGTGAACCCACCCACCCCAGGGATCCCCCCTTGCACCAGCCCGGCTGTGACTGAGCCTCCTTCCAAAGCTGTTTCCTTTGAGGTGGAAGAAGGAAATGATCTATTTTTGGGTGGAGCATTTGTGTGAGATGTTCAGTGATGGCAACACCATCTCGAGCGTGGCACGCCCGGGCTCTGCCTCCCTGCCTCTGCTCGGGGTCACCCATCGGAGCACCCCTAGTGCCAGGAGCAGCTCCCACCTTGACAAAATGGGGAGGAAAAACATGTCAGTGCTGTCACAGGGTGAAGCATCCTTAGGATGTCCTGCCACCCAGGATCGGCGTCCCTGGTCCACCGGCCTCAACTCTCCTCTTTGAATCCCTTGTTCTACTGATGTGGGTTTTTCTTTCCATCTGAATCACGTAATATGGAGCTGTGATTTTTTTTTTTCGAAGCTGCCAGCCCACAGGAAACAGAAGGTCTCTGAATAAAAGGGAGGCTCTTGTTACAACTTCCCTCTTATTTACTGTTCCCAGTAGCAAAGAAGTAAAAAGACAATGAATGAAATGGAGGATTAATCACGCGTAGCGCTGAAATATAAACACGGAGGCTGCGAGTCCCAGAGAACCGTGCCGAGCGATGGCTCGTACCCACGGCATGCAGGAACCTCGCGGTGCTGAGATGTCCTGGGTATAATGAGAATGGGCAAAAGGCAGAGGAGACTCGGCAGGTGGCTTTTGAAAGGCAAACAAACAAAATGGGAATTTTACATGGACTTTTCTCTGGCTGTTCAGCGCTCTGGAAACTTGAGTTCAAGTTGGTAGTCGCAGTGCTTAATCATCGGTTCGCGACATTTGCAGAAGGAACTTCCTTTTTTCCATTTTTCTCTGTTAATTTTAAACCAATGAAAGTTCAGGACAACTCTGCCGTCCTGCAGAAGACTTTTAAAAATGCTTCAGACACAAACTACTGTGCTGCATGGTGTGTGGCTTTGCTCCTAAAAAGGGTTGTGGGCATCAGGCTCACTCCTTTTTCCTCTTCCTTTTGGGTCAGTATCCAAGCACTGATAGATTTGCCCATCATGTTCCTTATTTATTTTTAATTTTAATCAGGCATCTACTTGTATTTGACTTCCAGCTGTAGATTTAGAGTATTCACACCAGCCTTTGCAAAAGTGTTGAGCACCTCAAGTTAATTGGTAATAAATTAACCCGAGGCAAAGCTGTGCCACAAGCAGGCCATTCGTGTGAGGCAGATTATTCACATACAGCTTTGTAAAGGTCTCCAGTGAAGCAAAATGTAGGAAAGAAATGTGAAAACAGGGAGGCGTAATGCAAAATTGCCTGAAATGTCTATTAATAAAAACTTGGTTTGTGTATCTGAGTGTCTGTGCCTGTCAGGTACGTACTGTTGATTTTTCTGGCCTTTGGACGCTGCATTTAATGCGAGGTTTGAGGCGAAACGGAGAACATAGTTGTAAAACTGGTAGGGAAGTTACTCCCAATCCTTACTCAAAAATTCAGATGAAACTCTGAGTGGCTCCATTTACGATTCTCTTTAGAAAACAGGCATGAAAAAGCAAATGGAAATTTATTTGGGCCACCTGTAATAATAAAATTGAAGTGGCCAAAGTCTAGAAATAACCACAACGCGCCTGTAAGTGAATGTAAGAAGACGAAGGATGTGATATAATTAAGTCAAAACCCAAACCCAGCCCACGTGTGTTAATACAAGACTCGGAGGATTATGTGAATAAAAGTTGAGACAGCCAAAGCTGCCGTGCTGCTGCAAACCCACTGCTGGGCCTTTGCCCGGGGCCTGGGTCCCCGGGACGGGTGGGGAGCGGGGAGCAGCCCTGCTGAAGGCTCTGCCCCCCAGCCTTGCCTTCTCACTTTCTGGCCCTGGGATTTTACAGCTTGCACGGCTGGATTCCTTTCACTTTCTCTTTCTGAGAAAGCTGCAGCTACCTCCGTCTATTCACACCGTTTGCATGGAAATAACTAAAAAATATATATAATTTTTAACGTGAAGTTTGTTTTTTTTTTTCATACTACTTCTAAACTGGTGGTGGTGCTGCATTAATTTAGTCAGGGATAGCCTTTTAAATGCCCTTTCTAAATATTTTTTAAGAGGGGAAAAGGCACGTGCATTAACCTCTCAGCTGCAGCGCCCGTGTTTAAACCAAGCAAAGGCGACACCAGCCAAAGCCAGCTGGGGGTCCCTGGCCGGGAGGGGAAGGGCGGGACCTGTGGGTCCTACTGCCCCGAGCCCCTGGCACTTGCAGCCTTCAGGAGACTCATCTCCACCACCTCAATTTGCTGGGGATTCCCTGGTGAGGAAGAAGAAGTGGGGGAAGAGCTACCTGGGCTCTTCAGTCATGGTACAGCAGACAGGTCCTTCATTGCTTGCCTTTGGTTTTATTTATTTTAGGGTAATTAGTAATGGAGAGCTGAGCAACCTGAATTTGAGCAGTCTGTGGAGATCCAGATAACAAAGTTTGGGAAGAGTCTTTTAGGAAGGGACCCTACCACTGCACCCTGCTGGGTCTCCTCTCTGGCCAGGAGCTGCAAAACATCACCTAAACCAGTGGCACTGGGGGGGGTGCTGGAGTGGGGCAGAAGTGTTCAAGGCCAGGCTGGATGGGGCTTTGAGCAACCTGGTCTAGTGGGAGGTGTCTCTGCCCATGGCAGGGAGTTTGGAACTAAATGATCTTCAGGGTGCCTTCCAACCCAAACCGTTCTACGATCCATAAAATGCTAATAAAGTGAGCTGGATTTTTTTTTTCCCCTTCTCCCCCAACATTCTAGTTTCAGCATGCTGCTCCAGCAAGTCATCTGGAAGTTCATATAATCACCACAATACAACAGATTTTTTTTAAAAAAATAGATTATATCCTGTCATAAAGTCTGAAGATCTGTCCGTCCATCTGAAGCTGTCCGTCACTCCACGTCTCTCTCCTCCCATGCCCTCTGAGATGCGTGAACAATATGAGCTGCGCAGAATGGTGACGACTCCCCAGTATTCCGGGTGTTTGATCCGAGGAAATCTCCAGTGAGCCAGGAAATGTCAAGATTACATCACGGGCAAAATTTTTTTAAAGCTCTGAAAAAGAGCTTGTTAAAGCCTGTTTCTCTGCGGCGTGATCCCAGCTGCCTTCGTTTTTGCTTCGCGTTTCAACTTTATGGGAACAGGCAGGCAAATCCTTCCCCCCAAATATCGCTTTACTTTTGTCTCCCTTTGAAGATTTACAGCCATGGCCTCGGCACTCACTGGGGCTGAGGGGGGCCGGTCCCCGCTTTGCTGGGCTCCTCCTGAAGGGAAGGTGTGCAGGATGCCCATGGGCTGCATCCCATGGCTGCTGTGTCCCATCACCCCAGCACACGGCGCTGGGCACATGGGGATGCTGGCTGGAGCGTGGCTTGCCCTCACAAGGAAAGGACGGATGTGATGTGGGAATGCAGCCACCAGCCCCTTCATCAAGCGTTTGCTCGTATTCTGGGTGGGCACTGTGGTAGCTACAAGAAGGTACCAAAATTTCAGGGCGAAACAGCACCTCATTATTCTACTCATTTTGGAATACTGTTAAGGAGCATCCAGCAGGGTACGTGACCAGCACATGTTTAATTTCTGTTACAGTCTTTGTTTTGATATATGCTTGGATGTGTTTCTATAAAATGAAGATTTATTTGAACCTGGAATTTTATGGCTTTAAGGTTCAATTGAGTCCAGATTGCAAGTTTCTCCTTTTGGAGGAGGAGAAGGTTTAAAAGAGCCTGAAGAAGCGTGTTCCACCCGTGGCACTCGTGAAACTCTAGGCCAAGGCTGACACCTTTTTGCTAAACTTCCACTATAATGTCAAAGCAAAAATTTACCACCAAATATTATGTTTTCCACATGCGATGCCTGGCTGTAGCTACAGATCACAGCAATTGTGTTTGGCTTCGTTCTTTAAAGTCATTATCTGTGCCACAGGAAAGCCAGGACTCAGTGCAGGATCCAAGGAGGAACAGCAAGTCAGCACAAACCCAACCCATGTATAATTAATGATAATGTGTCTTCACTTAAAATGTGCGCTTGTGCCCTTGCTTTTTCATGTAAAAGCACAGCAATGCCTTTGCTGCTTGCAACACTCAGGAAAGCAGCGTATTTTTAAAACACATTTAGAGCTGCAGGAGTGTCTATTAAACACATTCCATGTATTTATATAACATTAAGCATAAACCAAAGCATTTTCTTGGATGCTAAACATAACTCAGTAAAGAATAACGTCAGTTCAGAAAAAAAACTCAGATCCTGTTCTGTACCAGAGCAAACCCAAAATTTGCTCTGGGGAATCTCTCCAAGGAGGTGGTAGATGCCCAATTCCTGGAAATATTCAAGGTAAGTCTGGACGTGGCTCTGATCAACCTGATGTAGTTGAAGATGTCCCTGCTCGTTGCAGAGGGGTTGAACTAGAGGAGCTTTAAAGGTCCCCTCCAACTCAACCCGTTCTTTGATTCCATAAAGTAATTCCATCACCTCCTGCAAAGTTATTTTGCCTGTGCGTCAGGCCAGGTGCGAGCAGGGCTGGGGGTCGCTGTGATGTGGGACTTGACTAAGAGAAGTTCTTACAGGCACTCGCTCAGTGGCTTGCAGGAGCTGAACTGTTCATCATCCACAAGCAACATGGCAAGAAAATAAAGAAATGCAGTTTTTCTGCTTCGCTACCTGTGTCAAACGGCCTGTTGTGGTTTAACAAAACCAGGACACGTCGTCAAGTGCTCTGGTAGGAAACAACCAGCATCTGAGGAAGCAGAGCTTGAGTCCAGCTCTCCGGTTACCACAACATACGTAAACAAACAAGTTTATCACAGGCGATGAGGGCATTGTGCCAACTTCGGTTAAAATAATAAAATAATAAAAAATAAAAAAACACCCAAGCCCAAATCAACAAATTATTACAGCACGAGGGAAGTCCTGAATGAAAATGATTGTTCATGTGAGCACCAGAAATATATCTTGTCATAAACCCGGGCCTCCACATCTGCTTCACCACCAGAGGATTCTTTATAAAGAGGCTCTTTAATTTTATCTAACAGCCTGTTCGCAGACATGCAGTCCAAAAATACATCTCCTTTTCCTCCTCGCACTATCCTCGGCTTGGCAGGGCACCAAACATGAGGTTCAGCTCCTAGTTCAAAAAGCCCTTCTTTAAGCATTGACTCTGAGCTTGATTTAATAAAAAACTCTGTCCGGTTTCCTCCGGGCTGCCCTAATGGGATGCAGAACCCTGCACCTCTTGGGGCCTGCTCCTGACTGGCTCCGCGGTGGGCAGGAAGATTGAAATAAAATTACTCTGTGATGGAATTAGGGAACAGACTGGTGTTTTCCAGAGTGTCTTCACTGAGGGGTACAGAGCTTTGCTTTCCGCTATACCACTCTCCAAAACTGGGAGTAGGCAGAATGAGAAAAGATGAGCAGAAGCCTCAGCAAGGGAATGCCCTGGTGCCACCAGTACCCCAAGAGATGCTCCAATGCTGCCAGTACCCCGAGGGATGCCCCAGTGCCACTGGTACCCAGTTCTCCCTCCCCCTGGCCCTGCCTTCTCCAGAGGAATGGGGAGAAAAGCATCAAGGCCCCTAAAAGAGCTTCCAACCTGGAAGGAAGATGCATCTGTCACGACCCCAGCACGGGACCACACGGCTGAGCTCTTGCACGTGCTCCTGAAGGAAAGACTGAGTGTTCACCGAAAGAGAGGGGGTGTTACAATGGGGCTTGTTCCAAAAGAGTCCCCTGACACCAGTGGCAGGACAACCGCCTTCGCGCCCCCTGACGCTGATGTTCCCAAGCACGACACTGATTTTCTGGCTGCTGATTGCCTGAGAAATAGGGAAGGGATATTGGCTGCCTTTAAAGCCAGGGCAAAAATGGGTGATGTCACTGTGGAAGATGAAATACCTCCCTGCTGCGAGGACTGCACCAAATTATGGCCCCAAACCTCCACAGAAATTAGTGCAAGAAATGCCGCGTAATGCAGGATTTAGTGCTAATTAGCTGGATAATTGAAAACATTTAAGAATTATCCCATTTGATGAACTGAGGAGTGGATTTTAAGCATTGAAATTTGCAGTGATAACAAAATATTAATAGCCTGGCGCATCTTGATGTCCAGTGGAAAAGGATGTTTAATAGTTTCTCCTTATGGTTCAGTTGTTTATTTAAATTGCTTGGAAGCTAAACAAGCAGCAAACAACCAGTGCTGCTGGGGGGAGGGAGTTAATAATAAGTAGATTTTATTTAGCATTGCAGCAAAAGATAAAATTGAGTAAAATAAAGGAGGGGGAAGCTTCCTGAGCATTCAGTGAGGCAGATCCCACTGCCAAGACACAGAGAAGAATCAGCAGAAATCCCCCAGAGCCCACCCAGCCACTTGGCTCCCCTAACAGAGGAGAATTAGCAGTGCAGGTGTCAACAAAAGGGAACTGCTGCTTTTGGCGAAGGACGCTGCAAGCCTGCAGCGACAGAAGGACTCTCTCGGCTGGTTTGGGGGATGCTGGTAGCAATTTTGGGTTTGCCATCACCTCGTGGGAGAGATTTTCTGACTGGTCCTTGTGGTCCTGCAAAGATGGCTTGAGAGCCATGTGCTGCTCGGCTGTTGGTCACCAGCAGCACTTGTCTCCAGCGGTACAGAGGGAACTGGGGTTTGCTGGAGGGGACTCCTGCCACCTTGTGCGCAGCAGCCCCTGGGCATCCCCTCTCCAGTTGGGTACCCAATTTCACTTTTACAAGGAGTGCTGGTGCTCATTGAATGATGCCTTATCGGTCTGAGCTTGGCTGACACCTCTCAGCTGAATTTTGGTTGAATATTTAGGAGCAACGAATTGAAGAGTTAATTGAAAGGGAGAAGCAGGTTTAGCTGACACGCTGCCCAGCTGTGAGCTGCGGTACACTGATCCTTCCTTTAGCATACTACAACAGGAATGTAATTTAGTTGTAAGTTAGACAAAAAAAAATCTTGCCATTTTGTCAATCACATTTCAGAAGGTATTTTATTTATAAGAGCATCACTCATTAGTTGCATCAAAATGCTGATGGTACCTGTGCACGCTCTGCAGGAGTTCCTGATGTAACAAAATTTCATATTTCTCTAGCACAGATTCAGGCAATAACAGCTGGGGGTGGGGGTGGAGGCACATAGATCCTACTGGTATTTCTTTTTTTGGGCCAGTCTTATGGCCGGTGGGGTCAAATGGAAAAGACATTTTTGAGTGAAGAGGCCCAGAGGGATACAGGGGAAGGGGGAGCAGGATGTAGGCAAGCACAGGCACTGCTGCCCAGGTGGGTGGTGGATCTGCCTTCTTTGGAAAGTTCCCAAAGTTGGCTGGATGAGACCCTGGAAAACCCCACCCCTCTCCAAAACCCTTTCGGACTCGGTCAAACCACCTGGAACTTACAGGCAGTGACAATCTGGCTCTGAGCATCCCAGCTCTCACAGTCCAGGGTGCCCCTTGAAACCCCCACGGGGAGGAATGATAAAACCCTTCGCCCAGAAAAGCCCGGAGAAGTCAGCTCACCCCAGCTTAGCTGATGCTGAGTTAGGAAAGAGGGTTGAAAATATCACGCCAAGACCGCAATTTCCAAACCAGTGTGAAGGAACTGGGTGCCTTAACGGCCTCCAGCTTAAACACTCAGACTTGGCTGTTAACAGAGTAAATTTAGCATTTCCTTTACCTATTCAGGGATAATTAGACAGAGGGATCTGTTATTACCTAGGAAAAAAACCTTTTGTCCGTGGTGGCTGTTCTTCCCTATGTGTTACTGTGGAAAACAGCAGCTCGTGAGCAACCTGAGGCAACGTGACCAGAGCAGCAGCAAAAGCAAAAGGAGACACAATGAAGCTGAGACAGTAAACACACAACAGTTCTGAGGTGTCCATAGGTTTCCTGAATCCATTTCCCTCCTTTCCCGGCATTTTGCTGAGTACTACAGGATTCAAGCCATTATTATTTTAAGAAGTTTTTTGGCTTTTCTGCCTGCAGAAATAGTCATCACTTGTAAATTTAAGGCATTGCTTTCTTATCTGGTCTGCAGCCAGAGGGGCTGGAAGCAATAGAAGAAGTGTGAACTTTCTCCTTCATCTCAGAGAACATTAACTTCAAAGCCCAGCCGTAAACTTTCAGATGTAATGACTATTTGTCCAAAGGAGAAACACATCAGATTGATCAATGGCTGAAAGGTATAAAACACAGAGGTTACATTTGCTAAACACTTGTGAAAAATACGTGGTCCTAGTTGGCTGCATAGGGGGGGTAAGTTATTACTGAATTATCTGGGCAGGCAGGATCTAGAGGAAGAGTCAAGGTTGTCACAGGTTGTTGTAGATCCAGCACTGAGTCACTTCTGTCCCCAAGGAGGCTGAGCTGCTGTGTCCCAATGTGCCTTTGGGTGCACCACACCGGGACCTTGAGGCTGTCTTGGCACCCGCACCACTCCGACGTTTTTCCCGATAAACTGTGGGAGGGAAACTTCTCTTCCAGTTGGTCAGGCCAAGTGTCTGAAAACCACCAGCACCTTCTCCTGTGTCCTTGCACAAAGCTGTGTGAGCACTGACCATGCTTCCCATTTTTCTGACAAAAATTCACAAAAGGATGTCTTTTTGTTTCCGTGACGTGCATGCGAGGAATCTGTAGGAAAGAAAATTTATGTTATGTGACTTTTTCCCCCAGGGTAACTGCTGCATGTGTCCTTCCTGAGAACATCCCTTCTCCCCTCAGCCGTCAGGGCTTGTGTGAGGAGCCCAGACCTCATCCTCTTCCCAGGTGGTGTGTGCACAGTCCTTGTGCTCAGGGAGAGCACTTTGTAGGACTTATTCTATTATTTGGTGAAATTTTTTTAAAAGAAGTGATCAGGAAAGCTTGCTGCTAGGCACTGGCTCCTGTTTTCTGGGGCGCTGGGTCTGGACGATGCGATCCAGACCTGTGCGAATCCTGCCCAAGGACAGAGAAGGAAGTGTCAGAGCATGAAGAGAGATTTTGAAAGGTCCGTAACATCTTCTGCCAACATCTTTTTTTAATCAGCCCTGTGTGAACGAGTAAAAGCCCAGGAGAGCTGTGTCATCCTTGCAGGAGAGCTGGGCTCGCTGAGGGGCAGCTCCAAGTGGGATGAGGGATGGAGGGCTGTCAGCACTGCCAGGGGAGCAAGATGTCTGTGGTGGGGCTGCCAACTGCTCCATGGGCTTCACCGGCACCTCACTGTCCCCCTGCCCCATGGTTCCTTGTCCCCTCATCCCTCCCTGAGCCTCTGTAAGGAACCAAGGAGCAAACCCAAGCCATCTTTGCTCACCATAAGTGCTGATGTCCCCAAATCCCTTTTGGAGTGGATGGAGCTGCTGAGGTGCACCCAGGTCCCTCACCACACAAGTGGTGTTGGGAGGAGATGGTGGTTGAAGACTCTGCCTGTCCCTGGATGTGCTCTGGCCTCCAGGAGGAGAGTCACCAGGTGGCCTTATCCAAGTTGTCCCCTCTTACTTTTCAACATCCTAAACTGAGCTCCTCCCAGCACCCTGGGCAACAAGCCATGGGGGATGGCCATGAAAGACTGGAGCTGGGGGTGGCAGTGATGTTCTGGAGATGACATTTTGGAAACATAAAGCACAACCACGTGCTGAGTCCATCTGGTCACCTTCCTCCTCGTGGCACATCACCTTCTTTCCCCTTCCTTGGTCACAGTGGACACCCCAGGGACAAGGACAACTAATGGGGGGTAGTAGTGGGGCAAGGGGAGCAAGGAGGGGGCAGACAAATAATTTCTTTTAAGGGGCAGCTGGATTTACCCAGGGGGGACCTAATAGCTGCCTTCCAACACCTGAAGGGAACCTACAGGAAGGCTGGGGAGGGACTTTTTACAAGAGTGTCCACTGATAGGACAAGGGTAAATGGGTTTAAGTTGAAGGAGAACAGATTTAGGTTGGATCTTAGGAAGAAATTCTTCAGTACGAGGGTAGCAAGAGTTTGGAATAAATTGTCCAGAGACGTTGTGGCTGCCCCCTCCCTGGAGGTGTTCAAGGCCAGGTTGGACAGAGCCCTGAGTAGCCTGATCTAGTAGAGAGGCGTCCCTGCCCGTGACAGGGAGGTTGGATTAGATGGTCTCTAAGGTCCCTTCCAGCCTAGGCCATTCTATGACTCTATGAAAATCAGTGCAACGCCAGCAGGAGATCCCCAGGGGCGTTGCTGGAGCACAGTGCTCAGCTTCTCCTGTAATGCCACTGTTCAAGGGAGGGCAGCCAGCTGCTTGAGTCCTTTCCCCCCCTACAAAGCTGTACCTACCTGTGCTTTGCAGGTGTCTTGTGTATTTAAGTCTTGTCTTTGCAAAAGGATCCATGATAGCAATTCCATTCCTGTGCCTGGAGTCCCATTTTCTACCTCCACTGGATCATGTCCTGGGCTTCAAAGCACGCAGGGAGCAGTGACCCGTTTTATTACACGGTCATAAAGCAATGGCCCTTCTCCGTTTCTGTATAAATAATAAATAGTAGTTATATTTGTAAATGGAGGCCTGCCAGAGACTTTGCGTATGAGGCATGAGATTTACTCTGCAAAAGGAAGAAGAAAGCAAGAATCCTGACAGCTTTCTACCTGTCTCTGCAGCTGTGCTGAAAAAGGTGCCCTGCGGATCAAAGGGAACCCGCTCCTGTTCTCCCCAGGCGCCGCGGTGCTTCGCCTATTAGACCAGACATTAGTTATCAGGCATCAACGCTATGAGCAGCACAAATGTGCACTTTGCTCTTCAGATGCTATGAAAGCCAGAAGGATGCCAGATTAGATTTAGGAAAGCACATATGGATGCGTTGCCTTCTCCGACCTTGCACCGTTCCTTAAAATCCTCTGTTGCTCTGGATGAAGACAGACAGCACGGCTGTGGACAATCACAGCCGTAGAAGCATAATTGCAATTGCTGTCTGAGAGCTGCTTAGTGCTTCTGATAATCCTTGAGACCTGCAGCGAGTGACTGTAGTACAAATGGGGAGTATTTTGGGGCAGGGATATAGTACATGAACGACTCTGCAGAAGGGCTGAAAAAACCCCACCTCTAAACTTCTGGTGTTTATATCTCACCAAAGGAAAAGATCCTCTGAGGCACAAGCACAAGTTCAGGCTTCAGATCTCCCCACTCAGGGATTTCAGGCACTGGGAAAGCACCTCTAAGCCTGTACCATGGCTCACCCTAAAGTGGCTGAGACGCCATCATAGCTCAGCTTTCAACTCAGTCACTGGCCAGAACAACACCGCCGAGTCCACCGACAGCAAATCCCACCAGTTCGCTTTGTATGTTCAAAGGGGTTTTCAGCTTCTGGGGGGGTAATGGGAAGGTGACAGCAGTGAAGTCTCATGTCAGTGCTGGCAACAACTGTGTTTCAACAAAACCTCCCTCTAAACTCCATACACTGCGTAGCAGATGGTACATCTGTTTCTATTTCCAGTATGATCTCACTAATCACTTTTTAAGAATCTAGCATTCAGGGTTAATCAACATGAGCTGAATTACAGTCAGAGGATCCTACAGCAACAGAAAAATCCTGTGCAACTCCCTTTCCCCAAGTCCTCTTGGATAGTGGGCTTTATCCTCTGCCTGATTTCTGCCCAAAGCCCTGTGATCCCTGCAAAGCCAGGGCCTCTCTCCAAAGAGCTTCTTCCTCTTCTGTGTCTTTGTCTGTTTGACAAGGTAGGTCTGCCAGTAGTCTATTTTCCTGTTCTGTAGCCAAACTAAAAGCTTAACAAACATGATACAGGTCAAGTCCCAAACCCTCACAGGAATGGAAGGGCAGATTCCCAAGGAGATCTTGTCTTCCGCCACAAGGCTTATGAAGAAAAGCTATCGTCCACTATCCATTCCCTAAGACATGGTCTCAAAGCATGGAAGATGGAAGTTCAGTCCCCTCCTCTTTCTCATACAGAAAAAGATTAACAAAATGTTTCTTAGAAGCTGTATCACACCCATTGTACCAGGCAGCACCGTGGTTGGAGCTGTTGCTCAGCAAGGCAGGAGACTGGCTTAGCCTGGCTGTGTCAATGCTGCTTAGTGAGAGCAGGTCAGGACAGGGTGGCACTGCTGGGCTTGCAGGCGCTGCACCTAGAGCTTGCTCCCTGAGCAGAAAATTTGTCTTGGAAACAGCCACTTGGAGTAATCCAAACCAGAGACTCAGAGTTAGCAGAGAATCCAGTGGAGAATGAGCAGAAGTTCAGGGCTGAAGTCCATCCCCTCTTTGCTGGTGATATAGATATGCCCATCTGACTTGTGGGTCCTTACTCTTGGTTGTCCCCATCATGTCATTTAGCACATGCCTATGCTCTCCCCTGGACTTGGACAAGAAGCTCCCTCCAACCGCCAAGCAGCAGTGCTCTGGGTGTAGCTACTCTTGGGACAGCTTTCAAGAGTGGCACGGGCAAGCTCTCTCTCCCTTCCCTAATGATGTTCCTCCAGCATGGTCCCACCAGCCTTTCCATCCTCCGGCTCTCATGAATGCTCTCATGCCTCAGTCCAGGGCACGTAACACATATTGACTCTTTTACACTCAGTGTAAACCCAACAGTGGTAAGCTACAGCATTGTCTTCATTATCCCAGGAAATCTGAGCTACAAAAAAACTACAAAAATACAAGTTCTCTCTTAGATCTACACACAGGACCAAGCTGAGCTGAAGTCAAGTGCCATGTCATGCAGGCAAGGCCAACCTATTTTATGTGAGCTGTGTGGACACAACCACTCTCAACCACCACCTCCTGGTTCTCAGGCCAGATCTCTGGGGTGGGCAACTTGGCCTTGCAGATATTTCTGGTCTATCCGATCCAATAAACAGTGTAAATAATTTATACAACATTACACCCTAAGCAGGAGGATTAGGAGCACCCTGTTGCAAGCTGTCTCACGGCCTGTGGTTTGGCCACAGTCTTAAGTTGTAGCACTTGCCAGTTAAATCCTCACCCTGGCTGAGGCAGAGACAGCATTCAAACCTCTCTTCCCAAGGTGACTTGTCTGGGCTTTCTTGTGAGATCGGTTTCAAAAATAGTCAAAATGCTTCTCCTCAGAAATATCAAAGTAAGCCACTTCGATGTTTCCAATTTTGTGGGCTAAATCTGATGAATAGATCACACACTAACTGGCAGATAGTTTTGGTCAAACAGAAATTGTGCTTTTTGGTGAATAAACTGTTCTTCAGAATCATTAGCTCTGTGTGAACCATCCTTTCCAAAGCCTCAGGAAAGAGCAATGCTCAGTGTAAGATCAGCTCTGCTCTGGTAGCCACCAGCTGGTCTCACCCTCTGCCAGCTCTTTGGCCTGGAGACATGGAGGATCTTCACCAGTCTCCATCTTTTGCTGTGGGCAGCATCTTCCTCAGCCACACCTCTGCCGCTGCCGTCAGAATGGCCATGGAAAGACTCAGTTACCAAACTGAATTTCCATGTTGAGGATTTTGAGCTACTATCCTTGGTGGTTTCTTTCAGGACACAGATCTGTCTGATCCCATCAGGTTATACCAGCTATTGTCTGTTTTACATTAAACACCTTCTAAGGGACAGGTACAAGCACAGCAATGTTAGTTTTTCTTATCAGGACACTGCAATGGGTCTCCACAGCAAGTGGCAGCAATGGGAGACACCCTGCTGCAGGGGATAGAAGGCCCCATCTACTGACTCAAGCTGGCATCTCATGAGGTTTGCTGCTTTCTGAGGCTCTGGTTCTGCTTTTCCATGAGGCCAATGAAGCAGCCAGGAGAGATCTAGTGCATTAAGCATGGCTACCTACCTCTGGAAGTGAAGGTCAAGGGCATAGGGTCCCAGTTGTTCTTCTCCTCAATTCTGTTGTTGATGGAGAAGTGCATCGGGAGGAGTGGATGGATCCTGAGGTGCAGCTACTGGTTGTGCAGCTGTTATTGGCAGCCCACCATCAAGTAAGGAGGTGCTGGACCAGGTTGGCAATGAAAGGGTTCGGTGTGATGTGGACAGGGGAGACATCATAAATAACAAAACCAGGCCAAAGTGGGTGCACCTCAAGAGTATGCACATAGATGAGGAAGTGCCTTTGGGAGAACTTTTTGGTGGAAGCTCTCATGCCTCTTCTGGGCAATCAGCACAAACGGGTGCCTCTCTGAAGTGCCTGTACACTAATACACACAGCATGGGGGACAAATAGAAGAAATTAGAGGTCTATGAGTCACTTTAGGGCTACAGTCTCACTGGAATCTTGAGTCATGGTGGGATAGCTCACTGCTGTAGGTACCACCAGGGATGGATGCAGACTCTACAGGAAGAACAGGCTGGGAAGGCAAAGTGGGGAACTCCCTTGATTTGAGGGAACAGTGGGAATGCATGGAGCTCTGTCTTGGACAGATGAGGAGCCAGCTGAGAGCTTAGGCATCAGGATAAGTGGGCAGACAAACACAGATGACACAGGTGGCCTTGGCTGCAGTGGCCATGAGATTGTGGAGTTCAGGATCCTAAGAGAAGGGAGCATGGCAAAGAGCTGGACCACAACCCTCGATTTCAGAAGAGTGGACTCTTACCTCCTCCAGTTACTGCTTGGAAGAATCCCATGGGATAGTCCTGGAAATAAGAAAGGTCCAGGAGAGCTGGCTGATTTTCAAGATCACCTCCTGCAAGCTCAAGAATCATAGCATCATAGAATCATAGAACGGTTTTGGTTGGAAGATACTTTCAAGATCATCGAGTCCAACATTTGTCCTAGCCCTATCAACACCACTAAACCATATCCCTCAGCACAGCATCTCCCCATCTCTTAAACATGGTCTATGTCTAGACACAGGACATCAAACAAAGATGGCAGGAGGCCTGCATGGATGAATAAGTAGGTCCTGACAAAACCCAACCCAAAAAAATCACACAAGGATGAAGACAGAGTCAAGTAAACTTAAGTATAATATAAAGACACTGTTGGAGTGTTCAGGGATGGGATTAGGAAAGCCAAAGCCCACTTGGAGTTGAATCTAGGGAGCAACATGAAGGGCTTCTACAGATGGAAAATGTGGGCCTGCTGCTAAATGGGGAAAAGGGGACCTAGTCATAGAGGGTGTGGAGAAGGCTCAGGTAGTGAGGAAAAGAGGTGATTGGGAGAATTTTTATGAAGGGAAATCCATGCTTAACCAACTTTATAGACTTATATAATGAGATCTCTGGCTTGGTGAATGAGAGAATAGCAGTGGATATTGTTTATCTGAACTTTAGCAAGGCTTTTGATACTGTCTCCCATGACAGTAAAATGAAGAAGTATGTGGACAGTGAAGCAGATAGAAAAACTGGCTGAACTGCCAGGCTCAAAGGGTGGTGATCATGTAATGAAATCCAACTGCAGGCCAGACACCAGTGGAATACTCTGGGGTACAATCCTGTCTAATATCTTCATTAATGATCTGGATGATGGGACAGACTGTACCCTCAGCCAGTTTGCAGAGGGACTGAGGGGTTAATGAACCAGTTGCCTGTGTTGCCTTTCAGGGGGCCTCAATGGGCTGGACAATGGGATGACAGTGATCTCATCAAGTTCAATCAAGAGAAAAGTCTCTTGGAAAGAATAACCCCATGCACCAGTACACACTGGGAGCTGATTGGGCTGACAAATGGCTTTGCAGAGAGGAGCTGGGGCTCCTAATGGATAAACTGACCACGAACCAGCAATATGCCCTTGAGGTAAAGCAGGCCAACAGCCTCCCCATTTGCTTTAGGAAGAGTGTCTCTTGCAGGTTAAGAGAAGTGAGCCTTCGCATCTGATCAGCATTGGTGAGATGGATCTGGCGTGCTGTGTCCAGTTCTGGGCTCTCCAGTACAAGAAAGACAGGGATGTACTGGAGTGAGTCCCCTGAAGATGACAAACTGACTGGGACAACTGACATATGAGGAAAGGCTCAGAGAGCTGGGATTGCTGACCCTTGAAAAAAGAAGACGCAAGGAGGATCTTGTCAGTGTATTTAAATACCAGATGTTGGGAGAGAGTAAAGAAGATGGAGCCAGGCTCTTCTCATTGGTGTCCAGCGAAACGACAAGAGGCAATGAGCACAGACCGAAATACTTTTTTGCCTAAGTGTGGTTGAACAACAGAAGAGATTGCCCAGAGAAGTTGCGAAGTCTCCATCCTTGGAGATACTCAAAACCTGGCTAGACATGGTCCTGGTTAACCTGCTTTGGCTGACCTTGCTTGAGCAGGTGGCTTGGATTAGGTGATCTCCAGAGGTCCCTTCCAACCTCCACCATTCTGTGAGATTTGCTTAAATCTCCAGCACGAATCAGTTATTTTCAAGGATTCCATCAGTTCTCACCTCGGTACAGGAAACTGGCTTTCAAGCCTAACAGCATACTGAACCTTTACCAAACCTGTGAGGCCAGAGTTTCAGAAGAGCTTTAAGAACGTAACAAACCAAGGAAGTACAAAACGTGCCATGCAAGTCAGATGTTTCTACTGCAACAACCACATGGACAAAAGTTCCTCAAACAAAACCATTTGCAGTCAATACAGAGCGGAGCCAAGTCAGTGTGATTCAAGTTTTCAAAGTCAACGTTATAAAATGTCAGAAGGAGTTACTTAGTGCCACCCAGTGTTGGCAGCTAGAAAAAGGAAGGCTAAATATGGTTACAACTGGGTGTAGCCTAGTGAAAAAGGAAAAAAAAATCCCTGCTTTTGCTTTCTGTATCAGGGGTGAGTAATTCCACAGAAGCTGTGCAGCATCAAGATCCAGGCAATAGCTGTCCCACAGCAGAAATGCGGCTTGGCCATCTTGTTAAAAACCCCCACTTTCCACCTTTTATGTTCACTTTTCAAAGCAGGTCACCAGTTTGAGGCGTTTACATCTGGTGGCTTTTGTCACAAGGCTCACTCCTCCAGTCTGACATCAGCCTAGAGAGAAATTTGTGCTGGCTTTTCTGGTTAGATGTTTAGGAATTTAGAACAGAAACAACTATGTAAGAGGTGTCTCTTTCCTAGGATGAGTACAGCCAAAACATTACTTTTTTCCCCCCTTTATTTCAGATGTCGCATACGACCTGCCTTTTCCTCAAAGCCTTTTAAATTATACAGGAGCTTACATATATCAGACATCGAAATAAATACTTTCCCAGTTACAATCTTTGGATGACTGAATAATTGCATTCATGCTTTTGTCCTCCAAAGGACTATATAAAACTGGTTAAGTGTCACGGTCCCATTCAATAGATGTGGAAAATGAGGTTCTGAGTAGGCACTGTCCTCCCCATTGCAGCAGAGAGCTGGGTCCTGGGCAGGAGGGGATGGAGGGGACCTGGAGCCCAGAACCCAACTGGGAAAGAGAGGGAGGGGAAAGCAAGGCACTGAGATGCCTCAAACCCACCAGACATTGCCGGGGTGAGGAGACCCCAAAGCTGTGGTCTCACCTGTAGTGGCTGTAGCAGAGAAATCCTCCTCCTAGCATTTTGGACTCCTTTACTCTGCCCTGAAGTTGTCTCGTTGCCCAGAGAATAAAAAGACAACAGCAGCTTGAGCACTTCTCTGCTGGTTCTTTATTTCAGCCCCTAGAAGACAGGGTGCCAAGGAGAGACTGACACAGAAGTTTATTTCAGATCGATACAACAATACAAAAAAAACCCCAGGAAAGTGAAGGGGGGTTGCCTTCTGAAGCAACCTCACCTCCATGAGATACCGTGCTGGTTATCTGTGTTTCTGGCTGGGATGGGGCCCCACTGGGGTTTTGACTTTTTTCTCCCACCCATGGAGCCATCTTCTGGTCACACACTGATCGCTTGGATTTGTGCCTACTGACAACAGGCTTCCTCTTCTCACTTACCTTTTGCCGAGTGCTGGGTCTCCTGGGGTAGTTTCTGACAGTCCTGCGAGATTCCTGGAGGACATGGGAGCTGGGTTGGCTCTGTTGGCTCCTGTAGAAAGACCTCCACGGTCATTAATTACATCTTCATGTTTCACTAGGGCCCACACGTCCTAGGTGCTCTCCACACCTATGAGATTCCCAGTCCTCCTCCCACAGAGCTCACAATTTAAAACCCAAGGTGGAAAATCACCAATTCCTAGTGATGAATACTCAGCCCATGTCTCAGGAATTCACCAAAAAGAGAATTTTCCCAAAAGAAAGGCCACAGAACACAGTGAGCACAGAAAAAGAAGGGTGGAGGAAGGAGATCAGACAAATAACAGCATTCATGGAAAAAAAAAATTTAAATCCATGTGTACCCCTCCAGTTAGGAAGGTTTACAAAGCAAGTTTACAATGAGAGACAGTCCCTGCCACACAGGTTTTATAGTCCCAGCGATCAGGACAAAACAGCAGGAAGGGGAAAGGCAGAAGCAGGAGACCCGGGAGTCCCTGCGTTACACAGAGCAACTCTGCTCAGTCTGCAGGTCCGAGGCATTTTTAAGCCTATAAATAAACTGGGGACGTTAATGATGCCATTAATCTCCGCTGGCTGACGTCCCAGCTATTTTCAGAGGCGAGGTTACCTTGCCTCTCCCAGCAAAAGTAGGTCTCAAGGGGAGGGTCGGGCGAGCAATGCGGGACGGATGCTGCGTGCCCGGGGCCACCGCCCTCGGTGGGAGGACGCTGCTGCCGTCCTTGGCGTCGCACCAGGAGGAGGTGTCCCAAGCGCCAGCCCTCCTGGCTCCCAGTCTAGAGGGAAACACACGAAAACAGCCACCAGGTAATACATGAGAGGAAAAAGCAGAGTGCTGCTGGCTGCAGAGGGAAGTGCATGACCGCTCCTGCCTGCAGCCCCTGCGGCAGAGACACTTTCTTCACCTCCTGCAAGGAGATAGCCAGGTGGAGACACTCTGCTCCTCTGGACCCCCTGGGACCCACTCTCCCAGTTCTGCCTTTCCAAGGACAGAAAGTAGCATGGCTCAGAGCAACAGGCGAGTGGGGAGCCAGGCAGGAGACAAGTCCAGGGGACCCTAGAACATTAAATCAAGTCAGGAAGTGGCTGGGGTGAAGGTTCCTGGGGAGAGCAAGGTCTACCCTGAGAGAACTTCTCACCCATCACTCGCACCGATAGTCAGTGCTTCCCTCATAGGCAGAGAGAGAAGAGGTCGCTTCCCTTTCCACCCAGGGGGAGCAGGAATGTCATAAACTCAGACAGTAAAAGGTGCTGTTTCTTCTCAACAGTATCAGGGAAAAACAAAAAGAGGTGGATGCATGTTGCTCTTCCATTCTTGCATGAAGCTGATATGAGGTAGGTCAAATACAGGTGCCCAAACACATCCTTGCCTTGTCATGTATGGTATGACACAGGAAAAGGTCTGTCTAAGATCTCACTAGAGGCCCTGTGAGGAGAACAACCCCAGGACCACATCTGCCAGGGAGAAGAGTGGCCCAAAATCTGCCCTCAGCTCTCACACTGCACCCAGAGCTGGTTTGGCTGTAAATGGTACAGTTCTGAAGTTCATCTTACAAGTGTGACAGGTTTAGGTTATTTTATTACTTCTATTAAAATATGCCACAAAAAAAAAAAAAAAAGAATTCCTAAAAGAAAATTAAATTCACATTTAGTTGAAATGGGTGCCTTTGAAAACCAAGTCTACATTGCCCACAACAGGGAGGTTGGATTAAAATGATCTCTTAAGGTCCCTTCCAGCCCAGGCCATTCTATGATTCTATGATTCTATGATTCTATGATACACAGTGCTTTCCTTTCACCTGCCTGCTCAGATATCCAAGATGATCAGATACCACCACTCATGGTTAGGGAAATAAATGTTTTTGTATCACCAGGTAATAATACTGTCCAAACTTTACCTTCTGTAGTGAGCTCAGGAAGTCAAGACATTGACTAATATCACAAAAGAGTTGTTCACGCTTTGGTCCCAGGGGACATTTGGCTACTGTAGCTATTAGGACTTCTTATTCTCCTGAAGCATTCAGTGACTCAGTTTCCCCATCTTCTCAGAAAGAGCCCACAGGTTTTTGTTCTTTGTGTTCCTTAGCGTTGTTTCACAAATTCTAGATACCTACAGTGGTCTGCATGCCAATTCCTTGTCAACCAGGAAAAACTAAGAGAAATTTGGATGCTTTTCTTACCTTAACAGGGACCAATGTCAGCAATTTCTCCGTGGAAGATCCAGCCTTGACCTGGCTTGCAGCTCACTAACTATGTGACCTGTTGTCCCTCGGGAATTGCCATGAAATACATTTAATTTACTTGGGTTTTGCCTCAATTAAATCTACTGGACAAGCTGAAAGCACTGTTAATGCTACACCTTCCATGCTGCAACTGCTGCCTACCCTCTCTTATGGGTCACACAGAATATGACCATCTGAAGGTCTCTGGAGGCCTGGGTGGCATGTACATGGTGTAAGGAGGCAAGGTTTGGTGCTGTGTATGGTCACTTTAGCCAACAGAGATGTAACTGCATCCCACGCTGTGCACTCGATCTGTGACGGGTTGCTGTGGTCTCACATGTTGATGGCACGATCTGAGACAGCAACCCCAGCGATATCCTACTGTGCAACGGGGAACGTGTTTCTTTCCCACCTTTAGCGAGCTTACATAGCATTAAGCCATTTTTGCAGAGCTTTCACAAAGGTTCCTTTCTGGTCCCCGCTGCCTGGAACTGGCACTTTGTAACTGGCCTGTCAGCCTCAGCACTCACCCAGGACGCTGCGTTTTTGCATCAGGGAGCAGCAACACTCCTTTGGCTCCACAGAGGTGTCTGTTAGTTGCATCTCCAGCAGCTTTGGCAGTCTTGGTGCAGTTATTATTAACTCCTAATCGCTACTTGTGGACTTTGCTCAGTGGTTGCCAGGATGGGAATTTTCTTTCTCAATGGAATTTCTTCAGTCGGGTTTGCTCACGTGGTGTCAGTTTGTCACGTTCAGAGATACAGCCATCTAAATCCTACTGGTATAACTGGACCAACATCAATCTCAGCAGGGAAGTGGGGAAAAAAGCCTTTCAAAATCCCAGTTTTACTCCTGGTATTCTGTGCATGTCCAATAAGAAACCAGCTTGCAATTGCAATCTGGCACAAGACACAGAGAGATACTCCAGACAGACTTAACATTCACCTTGACAAAGTAATCAGCTTGTCAAGCAAAGGAAGTCATCGTGGCCAGAGCGCTGATGGAAGGTAACTAATACCCTCCACCTGCAGCACCAGGCAATTAAGGATTTAAAATATTACAACAGAGCAGAAATGAAATGTTAGAGAAGAAAACATATATACAGAAGTGGAGACATTAGCGACATGTAAGGGCTAGAAAAGGGGAAAAGAAATGTCAGAAATGGTTCATGTTGACCCCAAATGAATAACAGCCTCAAACGAAGTGGTTAAGGTTTGTTGCATATGTTACAAATACAGGCTAAGCCAAGCAAACAGTCTCAGGCTAGTAGCACAGAAGAAATTATCTCCCTAGAGCAAAAAAGGCATCTGTTTATTTATCTCGGTTATGAAAACGTCCTTGTCAGATGTTAGTAGTGCTAAGCTCTCTCTGGGCAAGTCACTTACCTCCTCCCAGCTCCAGAGACCAGTAAACCACTGCCTTCCAGTCAACACACGACGCATCCACCCATCCTGAGCAGTCAGCCCTGCTCTTCCCAGGAGCGCTGAGCTCCCTGAGTGGTCTCAGAAGGCAGAGCCCTCCCTCATGCCTAGAAAATCCAGCTCCTGAAAAATGCGGCTGCTCGTAGCAGCGAAGAGAACCTTGTGCTCCCCTGAAGCCTCACCTGCACAGAATCACTCTATGGTGACAAGGTAACATAAAGAGTGCCCTTCATGGAAAATACCAGCTAAAATAATTCCTTCCTGCTGACCTCGCTGCTCACTCATCCCAGGGTGAGGGGCAGCACAGCCCTTCCTGGCACCAGGAAGGGAGTGCTGAAGACCAGGGCCCAGTCCTAAATAAAACCCAGCAAAAAACTTTTTACTGCTTAGAAAAAAACCATGAAACGAACGAAGAAAACACCTAACTTGAGGGGTTCCCTGCGCGGCACACCAGTGAAGAGGTGATGCACTGCAGCTCAGAGGTAGGAGGGAGCAGCTAGAGCAGGGATGGGCATTGGTGATAAAAGTTAGCCTCAAATTATGGTCAGTGTTTCTGTATTTCTGCAAGGAGGAAGAGAAGAGTGACAGGGTCTCAGATGTTGGAGTAATAGCTGGAGTGAGGTGGGATTGCTGAGCCCTGCACCAAGGATTAAGCAACACTGACTGACAGCACTGGAGTCTCCAGGAAGGTCGGAGGACCCACACCTGATCTGCACGTTTCAGTGACCAACAAAAGCAGTGATTCATCAGAGCAGAATCCTCTCTTTTTAATATTGACAACTAACTCTTGTGTTTGCCTGCAAAAAGGGTCCTGGTGCCTTTCCTCCAGGAGGCTTGGCTACATAGCATTGGGAGCCCGTTGCTGCCTTGTGTAGGACCAGGACAATGTTGTGCTGGCCAGGCAAGAAAATAAAACTGCTCCCATGGCCCTAAGTGAGCGCTGAATACACTACAGGATTCAAGAACACTGGAAATGACCACAGCTATATAAACCAGGCATTTCAGTGTGCCTGTGAAGCAGCAGAGCCTCCTCCTGCTGCTGGTCTGAATGGAGTGCTTTAGCTAGCTTGGGTTTCTCTGTGTCCTGGAGGAGAAATTAGACAGTTGTGAGATTCAGTCTCTAATTAGGTCCCTGTAGTGGTAAGATTGCTTCCTTTATAATCACTCAGTGGGAACTGGTACTTTATCCTGTGTACTCAAATTTTTATTTCTTTCACCCTCGTTTCCTCTCCAAAGCCTGGAGTCTCCCAGTCCGCTGGATGACAGCTGCAAAAGGTTTTGACATTCACTTTTAGGATGCTGTTTTTCAGCTGCTTCACATTTCCTTCTGACAAGCTCTTCTAGCAATATTAACTGCAACTAATGAATTAACTCACGGCTGGACCACTTGCTAGTCTTTTCAATCCAGGGCTGTTTTAAAACTTGTCTGGTTGGATTTTTAAATCTCATAAAAATGCCAAGTCCGAGCTGTCCTGTCACACACTGTGATTGGGAGATGGTTCCCCAGCCATGGGCAGCACACAGGTATTTGGCATTCAGGGGTCTCCACCTCTCCAACAGGTAGCAAACCAGTGTATTCTGCAGAAGAAGTAGTTCAGATCACAGCAACAGTTATTTGGAAGAATGGAAAAGGAGGTCTGACTAATTTAATTTTTTCACATAAAACTGATGCAATGCAACATGCACCACATTTCACAAGCACGTTGCACAAGTGGTATTACACAAATGCACCTTTCTCCACATTCTGCAGATCCTTTTTTCTGTTTCTAGCTTCTGAGGACATCCTTAGAAATGAATAGCAGTCCAGAGCTTCAGATTAGGATCCTTATTTGAGTTCTTACATAAAATCAGTCTGATTTGTATAGATTTTGCCGACTCAAGTCCCAAGATACTTACAGGGTCTGCAGGTGTTCAACGGTTGCAGCAATCAGGTTGTTTCTATTTTGGCAACTAGCTGTGGGTTTAGGCACCTGATTTTCAGTGATTTGACTTCCAGTTCTAAAATATTGGCCTGAAGGTAAGCAGAAAACTGGAATTTGTAGCCCAGAGCCTGGGAACACCCTGGTGGTAGTTGCCTAAGTTCAGGCTGAAACGCCAACGTGCACGGAGGCTCCTCACTTGTTAGAAGACTTAAAACAAAACAGGAAGTTATCAATATCAGAGCCCAAACTGACTTGAGAGTCAAACAATATCAAACAGAAGGTGTCTTCCCTTTTTCCTGTTTATCTCTTGCTGCTTTAGAAGCCAGGGGAGATGACGAGTCAAAATGCTTCTCATCATGATGCTACAAGGCAGTGAAATCAAATCAGCAGACTGTATATCATGCAGCAAAGATACGACATCTCTCTCCTCAAGACTCTAAAGCGTTTGCTGTGTTTGCAAACGAATAGGCAACCTATTTTGAAGTGATGGGGTGGAGCATGACAAAATAATGCAGTGCAATGGCATGCAGGAGGTTAGACAAAGTGAGCAATAAATGAAACTACAGGGGAGGGTAACAGGAATAATAACAATAACAGGAGGCTTGGAATAATTATTGTAGGAAAACACTGGAACTGAAGAACTTCCTCATGACAAGGCATCATTTGATTTTTAATTAGCACAAGTCATTAGGTCTACACTTCCATGTCATGTCTGCGAGATGGTTTATCAAAGCTGGATCAAGTTACTGGCAGGGTCCTGGGAGGAAGCTCTAGGGTAAAGGAAAAATGCCATACATGCCAGCTTACCACTGCAGGGTATAGCCATGAGCAAAACTTGCTGCACTCATGATCTAGCCTATCACGCCAGCACAGCACACACCAGAGAGTGCTTAGCCCTCTGTTTCACTGCTGCAGAACGCAGTATTTTCTTTCAAACACAGACAATTTGAAAAAATGCCTTTTCTAAAAGGGAACTGGACACGGTCACTCCTTGAAAGGCAAGACTGAGCAGTAAACCCTGTGCTGAAAGCAGATGTAAAGGGCAGAAATGAAGATCCATCCAGTCAGGATGGGGGCTCATTGGCTGCTGGAGCTCTTCTGCATTTCATCAGCTGCCGTGGAAGCGACAGAGCCAGGGAGCTGCTTTCCCGAGCCCAAAGTTCTTAGAGCATTTCACAGAAGACCCACGCTCATCTCAGGAAAACTGGCACTGGACAGGAAATTAAGACAAAACCCAAACCAGCCTATGCCTCTCAATTTAAGCTAAAAATACACTGTTTGTACCTGCAGAAGATGAAAAGAAATAGAGGTGCATCTTCTTTTCTGTCCTTGATAACGCTTCAGCTGCAAGCATGAGGCAAGAGTCACAGTGTTTTCTTCCCACTGGGGTTGCAGATGTCAAACGAAAACATCATGGATTTCATTACTAACTCAAGGAAATCTGCTGTAAACGACTTGCAGGGTCTGGCACCTCTGAAAAGATTTGTTACCTACAGCACTGCTGTAAGCAGGACATGCCTCACAGGAAGGCACAGAAGTCAGCTGTCCCCCAGAACAACATCTTTTCTTTCACTTGGGCCACTTTGAGGGGTGTTAACTAAAGAGAGGTACAACAAGCAGCTGCCAGGCTCTTAGCCAAGCACTTCTGTGACCATTCCTATAGCCCTTACCAGACTATTTCATCGTCCCAAGCCTCATCCCCACAAGGGAAGAAAAAAACCTGTTCTCTCTTAACAAGAGGGCCCAGAAGCACCAGACGACAAAACTGCTGGCCCCATCAGTTCACAGATGCTGAGTCAATCTAGATCAGACTAGACCAGAATGGGTTCCTCTCTGGCTCTGGTCCCATGATCTCGCTCCAGCCTTCACTACCTTGATGACTCCCACCCTGAGGACACTGTTTCAGAGAAAGAAAACTAACTCTGTAAACACAGTAAATCTTGGGATTTACGTGCCCGCATCGTTCTAGCAGGTATTGCAGTGATGTGTGACCCCCACCTGAGCTCATGGATGAGGAAGAGGAGGAGGAAGAACAGTTTCAGATGAAGTGGAATTAGCTAAGACCAAAAAAAGTCGTTATTAGGAAAAGGAAATGAATGATATAAAATTATATACGGATAGTTTTCATGTTTCAAGCAAGAAATGTGAGAGAAGTGAAATGAAGCAGAATGAAGGGAAAGCATTCTGCAGAGCGAACTAGAGAGATTTACAGCAGAACATTTGTTCCCTGTGCAGCTCAGGTCAAACATTGCTTTGCATTTGAAAATCAGCTACATTGAGTGCTCTGAAGGATCCCCTTTGCTGTCCAAGGTGTACAGTCAAAAGGTAATCCAGAGTGAATCTCTTCAGGGCCTGGCACGGCTCTCTCTCATACCATACGTGAATGCCTCACAGGCTTTGAAATATTAATCCCATATACCTTGGAGTTATGGAAGTGCTGTTCTTCTTTGAAAAGGCAAAAGAGAGAGGGGAGAAACTTACCCAAGGGAGTCACTGTTAAGGCAGAATCCTGGACAAAGATCATCTAAGTCCCAAGATAGTACCTGAACTTCCAGACACACCCTCTTCTCCCCCAAAACGTGAGAAAAGCAGAAACAAAACCAAAGTCATACCACAGCGGTTTAAGCCATTTGAGAGTCCTGGCTGCAACCTCCCACACAGCAAACACCGCACAATCCTGGCTGATTTCACCATTACCATCTTACCTTTCCCCTCTCAGGTTTTCTGTTGCATCTTGACACAAATTGGGAACTGCCTGAGGCAGAGACTGTTTAACCTTCCCCATTACTTTGCATGTGGCATGCAGTATTATAGGCAATCTCCCAGGTTTTGACTCTGAATTGAGTTTTTGACTCTGAGAGTCAAATTATTTGATGCCACTTGTGTCTGCCTTGTGAAGACTTCCCATCCCTGTGAGCAGCCAAGAGAAGCAATACGTGTGAGGAAGAGCCATCTGTGTACACCACTCAAGTTTTATCATCTCTGCTTATTCTAAGATTTTTGATATTAGGGTTATTATTTAGGTTGCAGGCAATAGCTCTTAAAGGTGACAAGAATCTAGTTACTGAGTCAAAAAAAGCCTAAAAGACCCGCATGCAGCAGTGATTGCTTTATGGGAATGAAGCCTTGCAAATGAATTGTTTATGAAAAATCTGATACCCGAACTGCTGCAGTGAAGGATTTTATGCAATAGAGATGGTCCTGCTGCACTACTGATTATTCCTACGTATCTGCTCTTTCCCTGCTCTTCAAGGCTTTGCTCTGAATATAGTGATTTACGCTGTTCCCAAGGAGTCTTGGGAGAGTGTAAGCATTTGCTTCAAAGGAGATCTTCAAACATCTGTACTTACGGCACAGATATGTAGCACACTACAGCACATAGCTGCCTGTAGCTTCAAGGCAAATGTTAAGAGGTATTAAACACTCATAAACATAAACAAGGTAGCCTGGAGTAAGCTTATCAGTTAGATGGCAATGGGTGGGGAAAGGCTCATTGTGTATTTAAGGCCGAGTCATTTTCTCACTGATTTTTTCTGCGTTAGTAATGGGCCAGGGAGAGGAAAACTCTCATGTGTTTTAGCCTGGCAATATTGCTTTGGTGACAGTCAGTCCCGACTTGCTCCTGCACCAGGGTGCAAGGGCAGTCTCTGGCTGTCCACCCTTCGAGTTGGGAGAGGAAGGAGAAAACTGCTAACGGCAGCTCCATTTCTGACAGAAGTGCCACCAACCACAAGAGGATACTCCTACAGCAGAAAGGCAATTACAGCTGAAGGGTAAGGGGTAACTTCCCTGGCCTCGATAGCTGGCCAAACAGCAGCATCAAGGGAGCCTCTGAAGACCATTCAATTGGAAAACAGATGAGCAAATGAAGACATTATCACCTGCTATTGCTCGATACCACTCGACTACCTAAGGCCAGAGTGAAGCTGAGACACTAGAAGGACTCTTGTACCATTGTCTGAGAGAGAGATCTGTTAGGATAAGACAGCCACCGCTTCTGGTGTAAAGACAGGTCAGAAACACGGGGCATAAGCTCAGTGCTAGTCTCGACGGGCATAAATCATTATGGACAACATCTCAGTATCTCTAGTCCACAGCCCTCTGTCTAGTCTAATCCCACCTCCTTGGAGATTTCAACTCAAATGCCATTTGGAGCAGCTCTGCCCTGGACATATGTTGTCTTCTTCCAACTCTGCTGCAGGGACAGTCATCTTTGCCAGCGGAACAATAATAAACAGCATTTTCAGTGACCTCACTATCGTTTGCTAGAGCTCATTTGTCAGAGCCCTAAATCACAATACAAACAATAAAAATCAGCCCCAAATGGGTATGTCTTGACCACAAAACCTGCAAATTCTCTGAAAATGTGCAGTCTAGCCCAATAAATAGTGCCTTCCCCAGGAGAGCTAATTTTGGTTCTCCAAGCAAAACAATGTCAACAAGAAAAGCAGTTTTACTCCAATATTTTTGGTGGTATGGAAACATCCCCGTATATTAAAAGGTACTTACTACATGGGCAGAAGTTTCCAACGTGTATCCACATTCACTTCTGCATTTCTGGAAGTGAAGAGGGCTTTTCAGTCATGTTGAGCTAATGTGACTGAGCCAACAGGAATTAAAGCTATGCCCTTTTCTGCCTGTTAAGACATGGTGAAAGAAAGCAGCCACCTTAAATCAAAGGGTCCAGATTCAGGGAGGTGCTCCAGCTAGAAATCAGAAAGTAGTTTACAGATACTTTGATAACTTGAGCTTTTATCATTCCACAGGCCTCTGAGATCAGTTGGTGAGGGCTGAGTGAGTTTCCTCATACAGTATTTGAAGGCAAAGTCAATCTACATTTGCTTCCCAACAGGCAAGCCCAGGCAGCTACAGGGTGTTATAAAAAGAGGAGATTAAACACAAGTTTTGCAGTGCTACTGTCTGAAAAGATACAATCAGTTCTATCATTAGGAGCTTAGGAGTTAGGATTTTAAATCTGATGTAGGCAGCTTTGAAGCATCATTTTTTTTCAAGAATATCCCATGCTTTGTGCTATCTCGAAAACTGAATTGTTTAGCTATTAAAAGAGATTAATGTAATCTCTCTGCCTATGAAATTGGATTTTGAAACCACTTGCTCACTGTACTATCTCCAGTGCTGTGAATGAAACCCCTGCTCCTATTCGCGTTGCTACAAATTATGGGTCACACCTTGTTTGAGCCCAGGGTGTGCTGGCATCATCAACAGGACAAAGTGCCTGGCAGGTTGCAGGAGGAGTCGTGAGAGAAAGTGCTGTTCCTTGGGGCCCGCTGGTGATATCTCGTGTTGGTTTGGCTCCATCGGTGTGTTTGAGCTCAGTAAGAGGGATTCTGAGATGGTAAGGACAGAGCACACATGCTAGGAGCAGAGGTTGAGGGCGCTGGGTAGGTTTAGTCTACAATGGGGAGGTGGACGGGTGATCTAGCAGGACCCTATTGCAAATCATGCCTCCTGTGATGGTCACGACACAAGTGATGGAGCCCAATGTCTCCTGTGAGTGACAGATGGAAAAATGAGGGGCAACAAACCCAGGCTGGAGCTTGGGAGATGAGAATGGACATCATGGAAAACATCTCTGAGAAAGGGAGAATCTCCACCCCTGGAGGCTTTCAAGACTTAGCTAGATATTACCAAGGCTGAACTGATCTAGCGTGGTAGTCATGTGTTAAACAGGAACCTGGACAACCTTGGGCCTTCAGAAGTCCCTTCCAATCAACGTTTCTGTGATTCTGTGCTTTCCCTAGCGAAGGAGCTGAACGCTGTTCAGCTCTGTGGATCCGTGTCCTCTTATGCCAGCTACGGGTCTGGCCCTGCAGTCTGAAAGTCCTGAAACAGTGTTTAGAAAACATTTCCAAAAACTGGTTTGGAAACCTACTTTCTTCTGCTCACGCATTCAGCCGTGGTCTATGACAGAGAGCTCTGGAAACAGAAATTGCCTCAAACATCTGGCTTCATAAAAAACTAAACGCAAGAGCCAGATTTTTCTGAGCTGTAAACCACCATCTCCTCAGGAGATGCAAGCTCTCAGTCACACAGGACTGCACAGTCCCTCCCATTTAGGGCAGTATCGGTTCTTAGAGCAGTCCTACATCTTGCACAGGGCCACAGTGGCCACAATTTTGATCTCCAGCAGGTCAGTATGGGCTCCAGGAAGACAAACATAGTTACACAGGAGAACGTGCAGAAGCTGAAGTCCCATGCATCCACTTAGAGCAAGAGGATCTCTTAAGCTCAAGGAGAGAACGAAACGGGTGCCCAACTCTGGGAGGACCGCATTGTAAAAAAATGCTAAAGTGTACAAGCTGGGTGAGAACCAGCATAGAGTCATGCAAAGGACTTCTGACAGTGTCTCTCTGCATTGTCCCATGACACACATATTCTCCAGCATTTTCTGTTCCTCCTGTAGGATGGAATGTGCTAACAGAGGTGGAGACAACCACCCACCCCATCCTCATTACGGACTCCTTGCAAGATACGTCATGGGATCCCCAAAATAGCATCTCTGAGTTCCATTCTGAGGAGGATGCTGGGTCACAAGTGAGAATTACAAAGACGACTGTCTTAGGAAACTGGGGAGCTCAGAAAAGCTGCCTTTGAAGTCTAGGAAACGAAAGCTGAGGCTGATTGTACTGAATTTGGGGCAGCAAGGAAAGGCAAAACAGCTCTGCTGAGCACTGCATGCTTTGCCTCCTGCCCTTCTACCACAAGTTCTTCTTTTCTGAGCATGCTTCCCTACCTTTCTGAGTAGGGTGATTTAAAATGGGTCTCATCACCCATGCATAGATGGGGAAAAAAACAAGTAAGGTTTCCTCCGCTGGTTTAATAAGCTGGCAGCTTCCAAGAAACTAACATTCAAGATTAAGAAAGCCGAGTCCCTCTTCCATGTTGCCGTCTCCTCCCACTGACAGCAGCAGCACGTTGTGCCCTCCTCCAGCCCACCCTCCACCTTGGAAATATGGCTTGTGGTCCTGTGAACAGGGTCTAGCCATGAGTGCTGACAACCCAGTTGCTTCACTCACAGGTAAGTGGTCAAAGAGACATCCCAGGGCAAGAGGCAGTTGCTGCGGGGATATTTGCTTGTCATCAACTAACCCAGACCATGAGTCCTTGCAGCAGCTTCAGTTCACTTGAAGTTCCAGGCTACAGTGACTTTATTACTGTTTCCACCCATGCACACCACTGCATAGGCACTTCAGCAGGCTTCTTTTCTGCTAACAGAGGGACCACGAAGAATCCTCTGGCTGTCTGAAACAATTGCTCTCTCTATCCGGAGATCAGCAACTCCATGCCCCAACCTCTGTAATGTTTGCTAGTCCCTTGCATCCTCCCATTGTCCTCTGCCAAGTTTCCCTCTCTTGGGAAGAGGGGACCTATTCACTGACTAAACTCTTCATGGCAGCAGTGCTGGGGCCCTAAAGTGCTGTCCTGGGTGGGTAAAAATAAAACCACAGGGTTCGAAGTGGTTATTCTTCCCTTTTTGCAGCAGCTGAAAATCTAACTTGTTTTCTGCCTTTCCCAGAAGTATCCTTGACTGCAGTGGACTGAGAATCACCCTGGCAGTAGCAAGGTTGTTGTTAATGACTGATTTCTCCAGGGCAGTGGACTGATACAGTGAGAAGGGCGGAAGAGAAAGAAGCCAAATGAGTGGATACCTGGAGTTGTCATGCTTCTCCTGATGCATCTGGCGGAGACTGCAGACATGGCTAGATGACTAATGGAAGTGCTTGTCTAATATGGGGAGCCCCATGCCCCAAAGCACCACAGGTGTTGACCATGTCACCACCAGCAGCAAGCTGCGCAACACTGGTGGAAGGGACAAATAACCAATGCTTGTGTTCTCTACTTTCAGGCAGAAAAAAATATCATTTGTATTTTCTCTTTCTATTTTGGACCTCGTGAACAGTTTTAGAGACTGTTTATACACAATTTGTTTTGTCCAGCTGGATGCATCGTGGTTACATGTTCTGTCTGTTCTCTCCAATTTTAAGAACCTTCCCACTAATCGCTGTTTCTTTGAGCAAAAGCTTTACTTTTGCCTTCTGAATTCCATATTGAACTGACAGTACACACATACACAGCCCCAATACCACCTTCAGTGCCTCCCAGGGCCCATCTGAGATGCCATCTGAGATATCCTCAATGCCTCAAAGTGCCTCAAAGTGAAGACATGGCACAAAAGTGTTGCCTCAGGGCTTCTCTCCACCCAAAAGTGTGCTGGCAGCTCCACTGCCTGTGCTGGCCTTCTTACCTCAAACTATATTCAGCGGGTGATGACTTGCGCGTGGCAGCTCCATTTGTCCTCCTCACCTGGCAGACAGCAGCCCCACAACCTCTGCTCACTGTCCCAGGTACACTGACAGGGTCAGTCCTTCTGTGGAGCTCTTTGCTGCTGCGGTATTTTGGTAGCTATGAAGGTCCTAGCTAAAACAGAGTGAACGGAGACAAACAGGATGGCAAAGACAGCATCATGGAAGGGTGGCAGGGAGCAGTGACAGTTCCCTCAGGGCTGCACAAGCACCTTACTGGAATGTGCTGCCGTTAGGAAGCCCACCTGCATGTACCACTTTTTCAGCTGGCAGGGAGACTGCCACAGTGAGGGCTGGGAGAAGCTGCTACATGTCCTGTGTTGTGTGCATGCTTTGGAGTCGGAGGAGTACCCAGTCAGTGCCAGGAACTGACAACATTTCATAAGGACACACAGCTTTACATGGTCTTACCAGTATCTGAGTATCTGCTACTGCTTAAAAGACAACTCAGTCCCGACCCACCAAGGAGAAGGCCTTTTTTTTTAAAGCATTGGACAGGTCAGAGTGCAACGCTACTAGGAAAAAGCCCAAATGAGCACTATATGTTACGTTTAGCTCTACCTGCTCCTGGTGCCACGATCCTGCCCATATCCATCCATTTCTTCTTACAGTCAACTCCTTCGGAGCATGTGTATTTTGTTTCCTGTTCAGAGTCCAATGCTGCGTGATCCTGGTTACGAGTACTGGCTCTTAGGGACTGTAGCACTGACTTTAACAAAATCTTAGAATCCCTGTGACAAAATACATGGTTATAATATTAACAAAAGTAATCCACATATCTGTAGAATTATTAGTTAATGCTGCTCTCTCACCAGTGTAGCATAACTAGGATATAATGATAGATTTGTATTGACAAGGATTCTAGACTGAAATCCCAGCTCATATGAACCAAAGACTCACTAATTGCCAACCAATAACATTGTCTAAGCACCAGAAAACATGGAAAATAAAAGTTCTTTACTCTGGCCCAGTAGGGCTGCCACTTACATATTTCTGAAATTTAACTAGGCAAATGTCATCGTTCCTAATGAAAACCATCTTGCGATGAGCATGCTTTTGAATGCTCAGAACAAAGCAGAAAGGAGCACTGGAACCCTGAGGAGTTAGGAATTATTTCCATATTAGGTACTATTTCCACAGTGAGCTGTGTTCCCAGTTTATCCATTTTTGTTATACCAATTTATTGCTTATTATGTACTAGGGATGTGCATTTAGATTAAAACCTTATTTTTGTAGGTGCTACGTGAACAAACCATGAGACAGTCTCTGCTCCTGCAGACTCTGATGTAGTGTCACAGTGACCTGGAAGCAGAGGATAAAGGACAGGGACAGTGGGCAGAAGGTGCAAACTGATGTGTCCAGCAAAAACCCACATTCTTCAGAGTTGGCAAAATCTTGCTTTTCAGGAGAAAACTTGTACAGCACAGAAGTGCACATGGGCTATGCAGACATCTCATTTATATTTAAAGGTGGATGTAGTACTTATGAAAGGAGACAGACAAATAGCCTAAGAAATTTCTCCATCTAGAGAACAAAAGTATCAGGTGGCCATGTTCCTCCCCAGTGACCTGCCAAGCCTAAATTTAAAAGGCTCTGGGGAGGAGAGGACAGATCACGCTGTGCACTTGTTCCAGCTTGAGCTCTCTGTTCCCACTGCCATTGACAGCAGCAGCCTCATGACTGCAATCCACTCATCCTCTGAAAATGAGGCTAAAAAACTAACACGAGCAGACCTTAGATGTTCAATGTGACAATAAATCCACCACTGCCTCTGGTGATTTGCATTTCCCTAAGAGATTTAGGACAGAAGAGCCTGAATGTCACTGCAAGAGTGTGGAACTCTCAAGTAAACGAGTCTGTTTTGCAAACAGGGCTGGAGAACCATGAAGGATCAGGATGTACCTACACCACGCTAAGTGAAGGTGACCTGCAAAATCCGAGCTGCTCCTGGGGCTAGGATCAGCAGAGTCAGGTCAGTCAAAGACTGACTGAACAAGCCGTGCTCTTTTGCTGCCACATAATCCAGTCTTAATGCAAAGATACTCCCCTTCCTTACCCTTATGACCACCTCTGCATGGTGCTGCACAGCAGCACGTGGTGACACCAGGTGGAAAGGGCTGCTGCGAGGTGCAGCATCGATGTATCTGCAAATGCTTACACCATCCCATCTACGCTGGGGTTTTGGTCACTCCTTACTCCACAGAGATGGTCTGAGGACCCATCAAGGAGTTGGTAGGGCTGGCACGGACAAGTGGGACAACCGTTAATAACTTTAAATCCAGTGGAGGGGGAGAGGTGCTGAGACAGCAAGAAGAGGTGAGACCAGACCACTGGAATCTGAAAGTATAAGGCAAGAGATTATTAATGAAGGGACTTAAGTGTCTTGGTAATGCGTTAATAAGAAGAAACCTCATTACTGCTTCAGCAAACAGTGCGTATAGAACACAGGATTGTGAAATCATGAAATCTTTCTACACAAATACAGTTAGAAGAAAGTGATAAAATGAAAACTTGGCCATATTTCTGAATATGCTTTCTTCTTTGAAAAATAATGTTGACATAGCCAGAACAGGCCTGTTATACCCAATTCCCATGCACATGTCCTCATTCCTAGGGCTTAATAATCATAATGAACTATGAGGGGAAGGTAAATAGTCTTCATTCCACAGCTCTGAGGATAACAAGAAGAAGGAAGAGATTTCAAACATTGGTAATGACTTGTAGAGCTGCTCATTGCTTAAAACCCGGACCACGGGCCAAGAAATACCCCTTAAGGCTGCAATCAAAACCAGTTTTTGGCTCTGCAGAATGAACAGAAATTTCATTTGATCAACAGAATTATTGCAACAGACTCGCTGTTTAGACTTTGGAAGTTTGTTTCTAAAGTGTCACCCCTCACTGCAGCTAAAGCCTCCTGCACAGCAAAGCTCTGGCCTCAAGAACACGCAGGTCTGGCTCACAGCTTCAGCTTAATCGTGACGACGACTGAGGAGTGTCTTCAGTGCTTCTCCCTTTCCTATCCTAGAAGCCTGTGTAACTTTTCATGAGCAAATAGGAAAGATCTGAGAGCAGCAAAAATACTCCTCTCCCGTTCTGTGCGTGGATGTTGCTTTGGGAGAACAAAATCGGCTGAACTGTATTTTGTGAAGAGGTTCAGCCTTCTGCAGCCTTCGCAGTACCTGTACAAGTCGAGGGGTAATCCCTGGCCTACAGGTCTTACAAGCTAAGAGGAAAACAGACGTGTATGTATCCCCCTTGTCAGAAAAACACACCTGCCTGCCGGAGAATAATGTCAGGGAGAAAAGGGTGGAACTGAAAATTATTTTTAACAGTTTCTCAGAAAATGTCAGACCTTCTCAAAATATTTTATTTTATTTGTTTTGTTGTTGAAATGTAAAAAATAGATGTTTAAGCTGAAATTTGGAAACCTGAAGGTCTATTAGGAATCTATATCTGCCATCATAGATGTGTTTATTGCTGGTATCACTAAGGAAAAAGAACAGTTTTGACAATAGAGATATGGTTGTTAAGAGCAAAAGGTAATTTTCAACATGAAACAACAAGCTATACGGATCCAAGAAAATCAAAGAATGATACTGACTGCTCCTGAATACCACCCACCGAACCCTATCCAGCTAATTACTTAGGGACATGTGGATAATTGGCATCTCCATGCTCACGATCTGGTGATCTAGCAAAACACAACCTTCTCCAACCATGGGAATAAGATCAAAAAATAAATAAATCACAGGTTCCTGTTCAGCAAAAAGAAACCAATGGGTCAGAGGGACCCTTACCTGTGTCAGAGACAAGAGAGCCCCAATGGAAGCCAGACATGATCTGCCAGAGTTCCTCAGGAGACAAGAAGGAATTTCAGATGAATGCACTGTAGGAGAGAGCTTTAGAGCCCTGAGAAGCAACTAGGTCCTCACATAGGGCATAAAAAAAAGGACCACAATATAGCAAAATTAAACAAGCTAGAAATAGACATATTTTGGGTGTGTGATGTATGCTGACTGGCACCCCGACACTGGAACAGGTTACCCGGAGAAGTTGTGGACATGCCATCAATGGAAATGTTCAAAGTCAGGTTGGATGATCCAGTGAAAGATGTCCCACACCAGGGGAGTTGGACTAGATGGTCTTTGAAAGTCTCTTCCAACTCAAACAATACTATCATTCTCTGATTTCCTACTTAAGCATTGAAATAAGAAGCCCAAAATTTGCTGGTTTGTTGTTTTGTTTTGTTTTTTTTTAATGAAGAATGGGGCAACTCACAAAGTTTGCAATGAGTTTCAGAGTCTGTGAACTTCTTATTTAAATCCAGGCAGTACAAAAAGAGCCGACCACAAATGTTATGATCTAAGATTTACCTTCCTAGGTAGAGGGAAGATTGATTGGCAAAGTACAGAAAAGGGTAAACACAAGAGGAAAGGAAAAGCAAGCACTTCGTCCACTGTTGTTTCCATGCTTTATGTCTGACAGCACCAAAACAAACCACAAATAGGAAAAATAGTATGTTTATTTCCAGTGAGAAATACACAACATCTCAGCTATATGCACGTGGCAGTGGGAGCATACAGCAGTTTGTATCCTTGTGATATGGCCAAGGTGAACATTTGCTTTCTGCAGGGTGGCCTTGGCTGGGCAGAGAGACATTTTCTGTACGGGGGAGATAGAGATCACAATCGTTGTACAGCTATTGCACCCAATCCCTACTTAAAAAAACATGTAGTGTCTCCATAGCGTGGTGGTGTCTGCAGATACAAGCACCAGCAACAAACTATCAGCAGTGACCCCTGGAGAAAGAGTGGAAGGGCCATCCCAGGCTGCTAGAAAGTGCTGCCTGAGCAGCTGAAGCCTGTGAGAAAGGTTGGCACCTACCACTGTGAACAAAAACAATGTATGTAATTGAAGTGAAATCCCGGGAAGGGTGTGTCTTGCATCGCTTGGAAGCATACATAGATTTGGGGCAAATTGGGGAGATCGGTGGTGTTGAAACTACATCTTTCATCTTCTGCCTCAGTAAAGCCACAGAGGTGGTAACAGGTAATTACCAGCAAGGTAAACACGGGCATTTCACACCTCCTGTGCTTCCTCACTGGCATGTGGAGGACAAGCACTGGATCCTGTTCATCCCTCTGTGCAACCACGGACCCGTGGCTGTGCTCCAGGACCGTAAATACTTCATCTGACATCAGGTGCTGGCTTGATCCCAGGCCAACTCTTGCAGCACAGGGCTGTGAAGGTATCTCAAGGGCTTGCCCCTTCCCCTGCAGCAAAGGCAGTCACTGAAGCCGAGGCTTCCCCTGTCATTCACAGGAACTATTGAGACCTGAGGAGCAGCTGGGACTTGGCCCAGTGCAGTGCACGCTGGTCACGGAAAGACACCACAAGTACAGCCACAGTTATTTCTACTCCTTCAGTAAACAGGTGTCTCCTTGCTGAGACCTGCTTTTCACAAAGGTTCTGCACAGCCCCCTTCATCCTCTGGAGCTCCTGCACACCAAGGTGGGGAAGGGGCCCCATTACAACAGGGTGGCTCCTCAGCACAGGTAACATTTGATCATTCAGGAGAGCAGGTAGCAACCATCAGTCCTGAAGCAAACAGCCCCATCCAGTCCAGCCACGCAACATGACTAAACAGATCTGCACAGGCAGAGCCGTGCAGACTGCAAGCAGAAATCAAACACGGAGCATGTTGCAGGCTGGCAAGCACAGTCCTTTTTCTTTCTTTTTTTTTTTTTTTGAGTTGGAGGTTCATCCTTCCATTTTATTTGTGCAACACTTCCAATGGGAAGAAAGACTGGAAGAAACTACTGCCTCATTGTGGGGGTCTCTCACCAAGTTCCCCGGCGCAGCTAAGATGAAATCTGCCCGTTTTCCTGCAAATTAGTACAGTCAAAGCCTCTGCAAAAGGATGGAGAGGAGAAGCCACGTGTGAAGGGAGAAGGCAGAGATAGGTAGGATACCCTGGGGCAGGGAGAAGCTCCCCAGCTTGTGTAACTTGCCAGGGTAGAGAATTGCTCTGACAAGTTATGCAGGCTTCTACAGCAGCTATGAATTTGATCTTGTAAAAAACCCCAAGTATCAACAACTTAATCACATGCGTGGGTCACACAGCAGCAAGGGCAAAACACAGTAGCAAATGCTGATATTTTTTCTTTCTTGATTTTGTTTGTTTTTTTTAATGTAAAGTGGAGCCAGGAGTGAAACTTGGGTGGGGCTTTCCACTACTCACTGGGAAGAAAAATTACATCTTTGCAATAGCTCCTGCCTTGGTTTTGCTCTTTCTCAAGAGCACGGGGCTCTCTGCGCTCTGCCAGGATTGGTAATGCTGCAGTTTTTCCAGGACTCATAGACCCCAGGTTGTTCTGCAGCCCAGGGTAGCTTTGATGCTGTCTCACCAGGTCTCATAGACTGAGTTGGAGTGGGCTGAGGGCGGGAGCTATGGCTCAGTGCCCGGCACAGCTGCGAGCGACAGGCAGCGGTGCTTGGCAGAGCTGCCTTTGGGAAAAAAAGACCAAGGTATCAGGAGTGAGAGGTATCAAGATCCCAACCCCGGGGAGGGATCCTGGGAGGGAGGCTGTGTGGGGCGGCTGCGCAACCCGGAACTCGAGTCACACCAACGCACCGCGCCTGTGTGATGGAGCAGCCCTTCTTAAACTCACTGCAGCCAGGAGCACAGGCGTGGGACAGGGCTCCCATCAACACCTTCCTCTTCCCAGAGACAGTATGAAAAAAATCCCTGGCTGGCACATGCATCCTGCAGCCAGTGGTGAGCGAGGCCTCCCTAGAGAGGGAGGTCTCACCAGCAGCCCTATGTCAAAACCAGATCACCGATCAGATTTTACTGGTCACGGTTGGTTTTTTTCCAAAGACACATGTCAAAACCATCTTGTCTGAAAGTGTCTCAAAGTGAAACAGCTTGTTTTAACTCACAGAAACCTTTGGGGTTTGTACTGTTCGGTCTCCACCTCTCTATTTTCTGTGGTGGCAGAGACCCCAAAGACTCAAATCAGCCAAGAAACCACTGTGTTGTTTTGACAGTTTTCCAATACCTAGCAGGTCTTACACCTGGAGTCCGTTTTCAATAATCCTGTTCACATTAGAACAGGGTGGGCCAAAATAACAGAAGGTCAGTGAACGCCTCCTTCATCACAGCAAACCAGCCTTCCCAGGCAGAAAGCAGTCAAAGCTTTGCTGTCTTATGAGGTCCTCGTGTAGACGCAGCTTTTGCTGGCAAAGCTAAGCTTTACTGATGAAACTTGTGTGCACACGTGTAGAACTGCATGAGTGTGCACCTCTGAAGCTGGAAGGGCTACATGGGGCCAGGCCCCTGCCTCCTCACACCCCGACCCACGCCTCTGGGCCAGTAGCCGGCTGCAGGACATGCCTGGCTCAGCTCTTTCCTTTTAACTCCTCTGGTACACTTAAAGCAGCACAGATGCAAATGTGGCTGCAGTGATGCTGCTATAAAAACACAGGAAGGGAAACCAGATTTAACAGAGTATGGCACCTTCATACCAGCATGACTGTTCACACTGTTAGTCATACCAGCATCAATCTGCTTGTGAAAATATCAATTATTCTCCCAGATGAAGTCCTGTACGGGCATGGGCACTGTGGGGAGATAAGACCGCTGTGCTACTCGGCAGGAACAGTTCATGTCTTGCAAGGTATCCTTCTGGTTTAGAGGACCCAGAAGTGTAAAGAAGTATTTGTTTTCCTTTTAAAAATAGCTTGTTCTAAGGAATGCCTTTTTCAACCGCAAGAGGATACAAGATGGAAGGGATACAGGACCTAATAATCCACCTGGAAACACTTTGTATGGAAAAGCAGTTCAGCAAGTTTGGGGACTGTGCCAAAGAATTATCAGACAGGCCTTGCTTGATATGATTTGGGTTTGTGGGCAGCTTTTACAGCCCAGTAGGATTTCCCAAAGCTGAGGTGCTTTTAAGCTGGCTGTTTATGTGCCCAGCCCTTACTGCAGTCCTGGCTGTTGACCAAAGCGATTCTGTTTGTGAGAGAGTGAATAAGTGATGATCACTACAACTTGGAAGAAGCTCAGTTCTTGCTCACTGAGGACTCTGGAGACACGGAATGAGATAAAAAGAGGTAGATAAATGTATCAGAACACAGAAGCTGGTAAGGAGATGGCATGCTCCTGCAAATTTCAGCTATTTAGGACATGGTCTGTGGGGCTGTCGGACAACTTATATACAGAAGGTGAACCTGTATGACGCAGAGTAAGAGGCTTCCTGGCTGATCCAAGTATTTCCTACTCTGAGGCAATCACACATCAGCCGATCTTTGTTCTGACCATGGAGTGCTGGATTCCAGTGGCTTCTCCACAGCTGTGACTCTGTTCCTCATCCTTCATGGTCCATATGGCCTCAGAAGTAGCAGCACAGTGTTAAAAAATGTGAGAGTTTTCAGAAGTCTATTGCAGACCCTCCACTCTACTCTCTTCAAGAGGAGGGAAAAACAGTTCAATGAAAAGGTAAAGATGGAGATGCCTCCGTTCACCTCCTGGCATTTTTTTCAAGGTAAAAAAAGACTACTAAAGAAACCATCCAACTTCCTGCAGAACAGGACAATTGAACTCTGACATACATGGGCCCTTGGGTAGCATTTCCAAATGAAAATGTAGGGATTTTTTAGCAATCTTATTGGGGGGGGGGGGGGAGGGAGGGGGAGGAAAGGAAGAAAGAAGGAAAGAAAGTTAAGTTCCATGGAGAGCTGCCATTCTTCATTGAATCAAAAATAGAACTTTTTGGAAGTTTACCAACCAGGCATTTTTGTGTGGAAAACACTTAACTCTGCAGACTGGGCACTGTCCAAGGAAAAATACACACCAGTTTTGGACAGGAATAGACTTAGAGGTCTAGATGTGTTCACTCTGAAATACCTGCCAAAGAGTCCCTGCTATGGCAAGGGCATGAGACACTTGCAATGCCTGTTATTTTTCTGTAGCACGTTATAGGTCTGGCTTTTGGTCTCTGACTGTGCACCCACAGAGTTTTTGGGAGGTGTTGGTGAGTCCTGGAGTGCAGCTTGTCCATTACAGCCACTGGACATCCAGTCAGTACACTTACTGGAGTCCTGGGAGCTTTTTGTCTGAGTTTGACACCTGTACTTGGACAGATGAATTATGCCTCACACTGCACTGCAGTGACGGGACTGAAGGGAAGAAAGTGTGGGTTTTCAGGGCTGGTGACAGGACTGTTTTGTTTCGTTCACATCTCTTTTTTTGAAGAATAAATCTATGTTTAACATGAGGCAAAGCACAGAAGAAGCTGGGAACAAGCTGGGAAACTGGCCATCCCCTGGGCTGTGACAGGATTTGGTGTTTGCTTGAATTTGGGGACTGATAAATGACTATTTGGTAAGGTCAGTGTTTCACACTTGATATTGCTGCTTGCCATGAGGCTTTGGGCAGTGGATGAGGATGGGAAATGGGAGCACAGCTTTTGGCTTGAAGGTCTTATCCTCTCATTGGAAAGTCCCAGATGTCCCCTTGCTCTATATAGTTGATCTCATGCATAGTAAGGAGGATTTTTTTTTCCCTAGCCCTCTTTGAACTCTCCCTCTTTCTTCAGTGCTCATCTTAACAATATAAAAGTACGCACCTTTTCCATCTGCTTGCCCGTATACACCTGCCTGTGCAGTTCCTCTCCCCTGTGTTCCACTGTGTGCTGAATGTGATGCTCCTTTCACCTAGGGAAGGCACGGTGCTGAAATTCCTCTTTGGTTCTGCACCACGAGCAGAACCCATCTTTTATCCAGATGGGTTTATGTTCATTTGCTCCACCCACCCCCAATCTCACATTGTCACCCCTGGAGCCACCCACTGTACATATCCCCAGCGAGCAGGGCTTTACACCTCCAGCTGCGTTGAGAATACTCGATTGTTTCACTTTTTCTTCGGAGGGAGAAGCCTGTGTTCATATTCTTGCCTGGGGCGCAGCACAGCTCTTTAGCAGGACTAGTATTTCTGGTTTCTTCACAATACCGACTTTATCAGCCAGAAGAAAGCTGAGCTCTTGAGTTCTACCAAAGAGGGTCACAACATGCTTGGGTAGAGCCTTGTGCCAGCTGTCTGCATCCTCTGAGTGCCAGGGAACCGAACTGTACTGAAGAACACGGCCACTGGTGCAAGCAGTTTCCCTTATCAACAAATAGAGCAGCTCCACATCATCTTCCTTCTGTACTTTCGTGCTCCGGTTGCTCAGAAGGATGCCAGAAATTGGACAGGATTCAGCAGAGCCAATATATATATTTGTCTGTATATCTACATAGGTAGGTATGTATCTGTGTATAGAAGGTGGGCTAAACACAGTTCTTGCTTTTGGATAGTAGAAAGCTAGTGTTTTTGCTGGTGGGAACTTCCACAGGGTAAAGAGAAGGCACAGCAGAGCTGACCCCACGTGGTGTCATCACTGGCAGGGCAGAAAAACTGGCCTCAGTCATGCCCTTATCAGGTCAAAGCTGCATTCCCTGGTGGAAGTCAAGCAAAAGGTTATGTGCCTGTTTGGCAGCCTGTCACTTAGATAGGGATAAGCTCAATGAAGACTAACCCAGAAGTTAATGAGAAGGAGGAGACTGGGAATGTACTGCAAAAACTCCCTGAGAAGGGAGGAAGAGGACACAAACTAGCCAAGCATGTCCCTCTGTCCAAGTGTTGAAGAATTAAAGCTTGCAGGTACGGGGAGTCAAGTGATCCACGTAGGAGTGCAGGCACCTCTCCTGCAGAGAGGGCAGATACTGCTCTAGTTCAGGACATCTCATGGTGAGAGGCTAAGCACAGGGAGAAGGATGGGAGGTTTCCAAAGCAGCAGTACAACCCATAGCTCTGAGAGACTGGGTCTGATATGAAGGTGTGAGCAGACTGGGATTTTAGTTGCTCTGGAAGAGGTAGAACATAATGACTAAGCAGAAAGGTTAACTAAGTGTTTCTTATTGACTGAGAAAGCACTGGAAGGTGGTGGCTGACCCTTAGAAGCAGCTGTGGTAAGGGGTGGAGATGCTATTAATGCGCTGTGTCAAGGCCTGGCACATGCTCTCTTGTGTCTGGGTGCCTAAATCTTAGGGAGCTGATTCTTTCGTCTTTTGTTGTCCTGGCAACTTACGCTGGTGTAGGCAGGCCCATCTCGTTCTGGTAATGGCAGAGGAGTTAGGGGAGAAATAGGGGGTAGGAAGAAGTTTTGTTAAGTGGCTCATGCATCTCTGAGGTGTGAGGATAAGCAAGAGTCAGCTGGGAATGGGTAATATAGTTTTGGGAACCCTGAGTGGGGTAAAGGGCCTGGAGGACATCAGCGGGGATTTGAATGATTCTAGGCAGGTAAAGGTATACCCAGATGTACAGGGATTTTGATAGTCTTGTCATTTGGATGTAAATAAGGTTTCTCTGTCTGTTCCTCTCCTTCCCTGCTTCTCCCAACCCTTGTTTGGTGCCAATTGCCTTAACACAAGATTTCCGTTCCAACCTACACATCCCTCCCATCCCTTTTCCCCAGCCAGATCACTCCTTTTCCATTTCCTCCTCCCCATGTACTGGCTTTTTCTGCCCTCCATGGGCTGCTGGGAACAGGCAAGGGGCCAGGCATCTTCCCTTCAGCCAAGGGCAGTAGGCACAGATGAGCTGTTTACAACAGAAAAGTCCATTTTTGTCTCTTCGGGCAAAAGCAGAACAGGAAATCTGCCATCTCAGAAGTTAACTTCATCTACACATTGAGCCCACTCTGGGTGAAAGAAAGGGAGACCTGTTTTGGGAAGTTCCTGAGGGGACTCCTTCTCTGGCCACAAAGACATGGTCATGTTTCTTGTCAAGGATTAGAGCTGGGCTGGCCACTAAATGAATGACAGATGCTCTTTAATAAGCCTTCTCCCTTTCCAGAGGGAAGGGAAAGGGAATAAGGCAGAGAGAAGGTGATTTTCCAACACTGCAGGGGCAGAGATGATAGAGCAACCTGAGCCAGGTGTGAAGTAAGGCATCACAGGACAGTGGTGAGGTGGCACTTGACCACACAACTCCCAAACCCAGCAAACTCTGTGGATTTACTGTGACTCAAAGGAGGATTATTTATTACGACAACTTTTTTTTTTTCCTTTTTAAAGGAAAAAGTGTTCCCTCGTCAAAAGATAATGTAAGGCCAACAAACCAAACACAGTAAAGCCACTGTGTCAGGAAGTACAGAACAAACCCACATCCCATCAGAACTAACCTGCTTGTAGCTTTGCATCCAAAAATATTAGTCCATTTATTGCCCATTAAAAATTCCCTTTGTCTCTTCTCAGTTGTGGTGCATGCTTGAGATGTTAAAGCTGGCATTGTCAGTCGTTAAAGTAATGCTTGAGATCTATTTCCTCATTAACTTTCAAATGCAGGACACTTTCAAAACCATTTCCTAAGGGCATCCCTGTGTTCTGCTTGAGAGAGTTACTGTTGTTTTCCCACCTACCCTGAAGGGCTGTTTATGATACCATCTCTCCCTTTTAATCCTCTTTTCCTTTCATGTCTAACAAACAGTGTTAAACAGAACACAGGGGGGAAAGGCAGATCTCACACATTATAATTATCTATAGTTAACTGAAGAAAAGAAATGCTTTGCAATCAGAGGTCTCATTTTGCAAATTAATGCTCAAGAAGCTTTTTCCTATGTATTTTCCAGATAGAACCTCTGTTCTTCCACGCCCTGAGTTTGTATGGATAGTAACCTGGATAAAGGGTTTCTAGAATTGATTCCGTGAGTTGATCTGCACTCTGTACAGTGACTGGGCTGCCACAAAAAGGGTTTTTCTTAGGAGACTATGCAGAAGGATGCCTTGAGATGCAGGAATGTGGGCAGTATCGAGATGTTGAACTATGACAGAAAACGTAACATTTCAAAATTGGCTGCTGGTTCTGGTGGTTTTTACAGGGTGCCTTGATTTCTCTAGCTCTTTTTGCCCTACATCTGAGCACTGTAAGACTGTTGATATATCTATCTGCACAACTTTTCCATGGGACAGATCCAAGAGGCTGTCGTTCGATGAGCACTTCTTTCAGCAGTAGCGCCAACATAAGCATCCTCTGATTTCCCTTTCCTCTCTCCCACCACTCACTCACCCCTCAACTGTGCCAGTTTCAATGCTGTGTGGGAAACAAATCACAGAACACATCCAGATTAAAAATAGCTGAAAAAAAGAGAGAGAAATGAATTCCAGAACCTGGACTGATGTCCTACATGTATGTTCAAAGTCTCTACAACAGAACCTTTTTAGCTCAGATTCAATCTCTCTGTCCGGCTCCATAAATAATATTTGCCTGATTTCACACAGGACACAAAGGTGAAGTTTCAAAAGCTATCTATTTCCTTTCTAAATTTTGTGCAAATTGATGTCTGGACAAGGGATAGAGACCATAATTAGAGAAACAGAGCCAGCAGCCAGCTGGCTAGCAAGTGTGCGCACACTGGCTGGCTGTGTGTGCATTAGCTGGCCAGCCAATATATATGTACCTGACTGCTGCCCAATGAGGAATCTTAGAGCATATAGGGAGGGGAGAGGTGGATTTGTTGCAGCTCTATTATTTTAGGAGGAGGGGCAGGGTGGGAGGTAGCTATGAAGCAAGGGTTACAGACCCCCAGGAAACCAAGACCCATTAGCTCCACTACTCACAAAGCAATTTGTTTCAAAACCTCCTGAAATTCTATAAAATAAGACTTCTGCCAGTGAGCCTGTAAATCAAATGAAGAGTTTCTCGCTCAATTTGGGAGCAAGCTGAGAGCTCAGCCTCAGATTCCTGTTCAGACTCCAGCAACCACTTCTGCTTTTAGCACTCTGAACACCAATGGGAACCACGGATACTGATTTCTTTCCCATATTCAAATGTCACTTAAAGCCCTTGTTTCTCCTCAATAACTCTTTTAAGCACTTGCTTCATCTCTGTTCCTACCTGCCTTCTTTCTAATCTATAACAGCTTGCTGAATACTCTGTTCCACTCCCTGCTTTCGTATCCTTCATGCCTCCCCTCTGGCAAATCAATGGCCTCAAACTTTGGTACAGGGCAGTACACAAAATATTCAATGTATTGTATATGAAAATTGTTAGTATTTTGGTGCAAAACAAAATCGACCCTTCCTGCCCACCTCTTCTCATGAGAAAGAGACCTTGGGTCTCCTTGCCACTTTTGCAGAGAAGACTGGGTGGAACAGAAGCCACAGGGTGGAACAGGAGTCATTAGACACCCTATGAGCCATGACTGCAGTCCATGGACAGAAATGCTTCTGTGCTCATGTCTTCTTTGCAACAGCCCTCTGAAATAAGGCTCCTGCCATCAGCTCTCCAGTATTTCAGTGTGTGCCCACAGCCGTGCCCAGGAGACCAAGTGCCAAGCACACAACATCTGGTTCCAGACGGGGGACGCAAGCTGAGCTGTGGGGTTACTTCCTCTCTTCTCGGGAAGGGAGTAGCAGGGATTGTCTCCATGTCAGAAGCAGACACCTTCTTTGGTAGAGAAAGCTTTAATCATAACAAGCCTCCAATAGAAACTGGGTTTATTCATACCATCTGTGGGTTTCTGTAGCCTTTGTTTTCCCCAGGAGCAGAGATTATCATCACCATAGGCAGGTCTTGGCCTTCTTCGGGTGGGAAACCAGAGGTTTTGGGCACCTGGGGATTTTTCTGGCACGGGAAATTCCTGGACGGCAATAATCCAATGTAGTGGGCTCTGTGCCATCCCCACAGCAGACACCCAGGAACACCACTGGGAGCTGCACCCAGAATGATCTGTTAGCAGATACTCCAGCCTCACCACAGGTATGGAGCAAGGTGTGATGGGAAAGACCTGAGACAGCTCCCAGGGGACCTGCCTGGGTTAGTTCCCTTGTCATTGTGCACCTCTGAGCCTGCTCCAGTCTGTGCACTGGGGTAGCTGCTAGAGGTCATAGCATCATAGAATGTGTTGGGCTGGAAGGGACCTTTAAAGGTCATCTAGTCCAACTCCCTGCAGTGAGCAGGGACATCTTCCACTAGATCAGGTTGCTCAGAGCCCCATCAAGCCTGACCCTGAATGTCTCCAGGGATGGGACCTCCACCATCTCCCTGGGCAACCTGTGCCAGTGTTTCACCACCCTCACAGTAAAGAACTTCTTCCTAACACCTAATCTAAATCTTCCCTGATCTAGTTTAAAAACATTGCCCCTCATTCTAGCGCTACACACCCTTGTAAAGAGTCCCTCCCCAGCTTTCCTGTAGGCCCCTCAGGTACTGGACAGCTCAGCTCCTGCAAGAAAAGTGTCTTCATAGCTCTTCCTAGCTAGCACTGATTTCACTTCCAGAACTAGTTCTTGCAGAGATTTTTTTCTTCCCCGAATGGAGGAATATAGTCACTATACAAAGGTGCCCCTGGGGACTTGTAAAGGAGATCTAAAGCAGAAGCTAAGGCTGCCTTGCCAAAAAGGAGTGCTAGAAGGTCCCATCCCCCTAGAGCCTCACCAGACACAGGAGTGTAGGAGGTGCTGGTGAATCTTTACCAACATGGAGCATCCTCATGCAGAGCAGAGCAGCCCTTACATTGCTATAAGTGATGTTAGGATCTGGCTTTATCCTTGGGCAACTACAGAATTTGGGGAAGTGGTGGCGGGGAGGGGGGAATGATCAGAAAGCTGGCAGAAATTGTGTAATCGGTGTATCAAAGGCCCTTCTCTCCTCTAGTCACGTTTTAACAGTACTCTATTTTATTCTACGTGTCAGTAAACAACAAAATCATTACTGATAAAACTTGCCTTAAGCAAGAAGACACATGTGAACAATAAAGCACTAGAAGCCACATTTTCAAAAGTGTGTGTGTAGAAATGTCTATTGTACAATGTATAAGCAGCATGTGGTCTGGATGTGGCAAGCAGCAACAGGAGAGGAAAAGAGGAACAGATGGAACCTGTACACGAGTGACAAGAGCGGACGTAGGCTCAGATCGGGTTTTGTAGTGTGCAGAGGCTGAGCTTTTGAAAAGCCTTAAATAATAACCACATTTTAAGGACTGCATCAATGGGGCATGCAGATAAATGCATCAAATGGTGAAACTGCAGATGACACAGCAGCGGAGACAGTGATATATACAGAGCATATGAGAAGCTTGGTTTGACACACTGGCCATGCGTACTATCAAAGGTGTGCACCTTTTAGAAACATCAGCCTCCCTGAAACCTCAATGACTTAGCAATAAAACATGAGGAAATGATAAGTCAGGGTCAGAAAGGTCTGAGAATTCCACACAGCTGAAATAAAGATTGAGCAAGAGGAATTAGCATCAAGAAATGAGATTCAGATGTTTAAAGCTGATTGTCTGAACCAAGTTAACATAATGCACGATGCCTCACTTCAAAACATTTGGGTCATGCAGCTGGGAAGTGCTTCCCATGATTATGAAACACAGCAGCTCACTGTATTGGAGAAAGCTGGGATAGATGTGTCTGCCTGGACACGAGCAGGGTACGACTGATGAATTGGGATTACAGCTTTTACTGTCCCAGCCCAGTTTTACCAGTTCCCTGAGCCACTAGCACAGAAAACAAGCCCAGCAGCAAGGCTGTATGAAGCTCCTACCTTCACATATTTTTCCCTTGTTCACTTTCTCCATTCATCTCTCCATGGACTGAAAATGCTCACTCTCTTTTTCCCAACTGCGAAGCACTCTGATGATCGGCATCCCTTGCTCTCTTACTTTCAGCATATTCAAGTGAGCACGTATTCAGCTCTCCAGCCTTTCCAAGGGAAACTATTCTCTCCCCTTCCACCAAGTCTAGTGTTGGATGGCTTTAGAAAATTATATTTAAAATCTTGCTGTGGTATGCAACAATCCTCTTTGCATGTGCACAGAAGTAAGACTTCACCCATATTAATGCAGTCCAGCGCCACAGCCACCTGTGTCGGACACTGCAAGTCTGCAAAGCTTGCACACTTTCAGTGACAGACTTTTTATTCAGGTAAATCTCAGATGGGTTTATATCAACTTATAGAGGCATATTTAGCATATTGCATAAACTCCTTCACCCTAGAAAAGTAATTCGAGAGTCCAAAAGTGCCCACCTGAAAATGAAACCTCGCAAGGAATAAGAATCCCATAGGTATGATGGTTTTGCAGGCTGGCAACTCATTTGGTTTGTAGCTTTGTTAAATTATATTGCTGGTGGGAGTGACTCTCTCCCGGGATGAGATAACACACTCAGCAGTCCTTGGGTGAGAAACTAATTAACTGGAGATGAATGTAGTTCTGTAACAATACTCCTCCATGGACTATCTGATCATGGTGACCAGTTCCCAACTGGGGGGGGGATGGTGTACAGAAAAATTAGACAATAAAGACATTAAGCTCTTATATCATACGTAGATCTTTTCCCCTGCTCCATTCACATGTATTTCATGGCAGCTGGATATACATAATGCTGTTACTGGCCAAAACTCTCCCTGGTACATCTCTAGTGAAGCTAAATACAAATCTGATGCTGTGATTTATGTTATGAACAAAACATACCAAGGCATGTTCTCTTGCCTGTCAGCAAGTGGCACAGCAGAGCTCTTACACGTGGCAAGCTCTCCTCCCACAGCCACTCCTCAGACATAAAAGAGTGGCCAGCCCAGAGGAACAGCATCTCAGAAGCAAAACCGTGCCAGGGGATGCTCCAACCCGAGCCTGACTTGGTCCCCTCTCCTGGGACAGACACAAAGAGAAAAAAGTCACTTCTTTCACACTCTCTCCAGCACTTGCTGATTTCAGAAGACTCCCTGTGAAGTTCAGCATCTCTTATCACTTGAAGCTGAAGTGCACAACCTAGATTTTCCACTCATGCTATAGGAAGTTCGCTGGGGTTTGCTCTGTTGCTTATGACTAGAAATTTCCATTTGAAACTCCTTCCCGTTTCCTCTTCAGACCTGCATGACACAGACCCAGAGAGGTGGCACAAATTTACCAGACCAGTGAGAAGAGAGGACATTCCTTACCATAATGAAGCTTTAAAATGTGCCTAGTCAACAACTGAAGCAGCAGAGGTGGACCTGGGCAAGCACTCCCTGATGTCCTGTCAGGTGCCTGTACCCACATCCTGTGGATACAAACCTTCATGCCAATCTCTACCTGAAGACCATGTCCACAGGTCCTGGGATACCACCCGACATACTCAGACATCAGCACTTACGGGCTGGGAAGAATGCTGGGGCATTTTTTTTGGTTTAAAATTTGCAGCATCGCTGCTGCCTTGTAGAGAATTGGGTCATTTACTGCTAATGGCGATAGGGACTGTGTGCGTGCTCGGGCGGCATCATATGTCTCCATGTGTCCCCAGCATGGGATGAGACTTCTAGAAGGGATTATGCGGACGTATACCAAATACATCCTTGATATCAATGGTGCACAAGAGCTTTAGTTGTCTCTAGTATCTCCTCTCTATGGTTGGACTTGGTGATCTCAAGGATCTTTTCCAACCTGAATCATTCTATGATTCTCTCACCCCACCCCATCAGCAGGGAGTGAATGGTGTGAGCCACGTCACAGAGGAGCAAGAGATGAGGTGTCTAAAACAAGGGAGGGATTTTAACTCCCTTCACTTTCGCCTTCCCCCCCCAATATTGTAACTGCCATTAGAATGACCAAAATTTTCAAATGACATCACTTATCAGCCATAGAAAAGTGCAAAACAGGCAAGTTCCCCTTGGAAACCACCTGAGGGAACAAATCTGTCTCGATGCTTAGAAGAATATCCCTGACCAGTCACTTTTCTCCCAGGCCTGTGATTCATTCCCCACCCAGCACGGGCTGACCTTGAGATACGAATCACGCTATTATTTCCTCGGGTCCAGGAAGGCTCTGATGTGTGTTGGAATGTCTCTGGCTTGCTACAATTAAAATCACTGCTAATTTGATGGGGGAGGCATTTTCATGCACTGCCTTTTTATAGAGGGCTTCAACCCAAATCACCCGAGTCACAACACAAAGAAATCGATAAACACCTTGGCACAGCGCTTTCCTTGCCTAAATCTGTATCAGGCTTGTTTACAGCCAGCAGGCCAGGAGAAAAGGGTCGTTTATAAGACGTGCTGTTGCATTGCTCGCCTGAATTGTAGGAGTCAGCAGCTTTGATAAATTCTCCACGCAGCTTGCAGACACAGTTAAGAATATTTCTTCCTCCTACTTCAGGAAGCTGGTCACTGTATCAAAGATCAAAGTTGCTCACACCAACGCAGGAAGGTTATATACGAGCAAAAAGGAACTACAGACACGTGTATTTGGATGCAGGGTTTTGCCACTGTGCGAGTATTGGTCTCTAAATTTGACCATAAACCACGTGAATCAATTCAGTAAAAAAAAACCAACCAACAACACTCGCTGCAGCACCGCCCAGATTACTTACAGGCTAATCCTACTGTTGCAGAGACAAGATACTCCGTTACCAAGATGTTTGATATGACTTTGAAAAGATGGGTCTATCAAAAATTGTATTAGAGACTTTTAGAGAGTGTAATGGCCTTAAGTGGCTGTGCTTCAAAAAGGCTCGCAAAAGAGTGTGTAACCTATGGGCACGTATTGCAGGCGAGTAATTTCTCTCTGATACACATACAGCATCTGCGGAACAGGCACGTGTTTATCAGGAACCGAAGCTCATCGCATCAGTTAATTGCTTCACAGAAATAAACTAAGAGGCGGCTTTTTATAAACCTCAAAAAAGGCCCCAAAGGTAGAGAGGATCTTTTCAGAAGTTGTTCCTGAAGTCAAATGTCCTTGGGATAAAACACAGGTAGGAATTACTGTTAAGGAATTTTTGGTCAGCTCTGGTAGTTTTGATGCAAACCTAAATGCCATGGGAGGAAAGATCATCAGGGGAACACAATCAAGTGCGTCTCTCCTCTCTTCTCCTCTCTCCTCCCCTCCACTACAGGATAGGGAATCTGAGGAAAGACAAATAAACCAGATTTTAAAATTGTTTCAGCGGCTCTTGCACACAAACAGGATTCACAAGCATTTGGATTGATTTCCTTTCATTTCTGGTCTTTCTGTAGCCCTGCTCTGTTCTGGTTTACTATTCTTCAGCTCGCTGTACAAACAGGATCTTTCCTCAACAATGTTCTGCCACATCATCTTCCTTCCTTTGTATACAGGCTGATACTGCATGTTGCACACCACGCAGCTTCCTAAGGCACCTCATTTCTCAATGCTAGTAAAAACAGGAACCAAAAGCAAAGCTGCAATAGAACACTGAATTCTCACCGTAGTTTAAAATTGAACCCTTGAAAGTTTCCAATTCAAGATGACTTTTCAGTTAACGGATTTTTTCTAGTTTAGTGCTTCGGGCGCCGCACTGCAGAGTATGTGCAAATGAAGCAGTCGTATTTTTCATCAGATTCAAGTGCCTCTCCTGCGAGGTCTGCAACACTGACCTATGTCTTCCTCCTTTTTTTTTTTTTTAGTGTTGAAAAGTGAAGCCAGCTGAGCAAAGTGCACATTGCTTCACTGTTCACCTCTTTTCTCCTGTCTTGTAAGGCTTGCTGTCTGATTTTTTGCTCCAAGGAGATTAGATAGCGTGTCTTCAGGGAGAAAACCGCAGGGTGCGCTGCACGTTGCACAAAAGCTCTTGTTAGTCTGAGGCCTTAAGAAATGAGGAAGGAAGCTTGAGGCTGGTGGTTTGGCAGGTGTGGGGCCTTTCTTACACACACATCTGTTTTAAGTGGTAGAGCTCTGGGCTCAGGGATGAGCAGGGAACGCCTGTCCCACCCCATTTCTGTGTCACGGCACAAGGGGATTTGGGGTCCTGAAGAACCAGCATCACCTACTTGCTCAAGCTGTGTTTCGGGACTCTGCACTCTTGTATTAGTGGGGCAGAGCTACAAAATGAGGCAATTCCTCCCTGAAAACCTGCAAATGGGTAACGCAGCGGTTTCTCTGCTGCCTGAGACGGAGGTGATGCTGCTGCCACCCCAGCACGCACAAAATGGATGAGGTTAGAGTACAAAATGGATGAACAACAACACACACGCAAAGTTCAACGCAAAGACCCGACGAAAATGGTTCAGATGTTACCACGTACACCACATCAAAATGAACTTTTTTAAACCCACTAGATTATTTCTAGCGGTTCGGGTAACACTGATAGTGATCCCAACACATAATTCTGAATGAACTGCTTCTTTTGGCAGAGTGTTACGGCACACTCTCTGCTAAGCCTTGCACCATCTTTGAAGGAATTCGTCAGTGCTTGGTCGTTAATTACCTATGGAATATCATATTTGGGATCCCCACCTTAGAAACAATCTAGAAAGAAAATGCAGTTTTTAGGGCTGGATCCTGCTCTGCTAAAACACACGTGTGGGGATGAAAGAAGGGTTTGCATAATATCCTCCCTGGTGGGGATTCTGTGGGGCAAGTAAGTGCTGAGCCATGTTACTATTTTAAAGGACAGTAGGTTCTTTCTCCTGCAGTTCACTGCTGACTTTAATGATACAGATTGCTGAAACTGGTCAGTGAATTCAGAAGTTACTGGGAGAAGGGCAGATACGCAGAAAAGCATAGGCTGAGACATACATATACAGCGGCCTATGTGCTTGCAGAGCCTCATTTCCATAAGAAATCAAGCTGAAGCCATTTCAAGGTGAGGGACTGTGGTTAATTCTTCCCAGCACACTCATTAGTACATCCCAAAGCGTGTCTCCTTGTCCACCGACAAGGAGAGTCAGTCAAGCACCCACTGTAGCCTGGGTAGGAGAGGAGCTACAGTTTCTGAGATGGGCTTCATGAGGGCTGCTGGGCTTTACGGCTTCTTGGGAGGTTTTAAGCTGCGCTGTGCTGACATGCCTTCCTTCAGAGCAGAGCAAGGAAGGGTTAGGCGACACGGTGGGAGAACACAGCTCTTGTCTTTGCTTCATGTTGCAAAGGACAATAAAATCTGCTGTCGTCCTACCAGAAAGGGCAAAATCCTGGCAAAAATGCAGGGCTAGGCAGCATTTTGACATGCAGTCTGATGTTCCAGCTTTGGTATCTTAATTTTATTTTTTATTTTTTTCCCTTCTCTTTTTCCAGTGAAAAATATCAGCATGAGAGAACCTTCCCAGTTCACGTGGTGGCACAGCTTAGCTGTGCTGGTAAGTGGTGAATAGATGCTTTGCTCTAGCGTGGCCCTAAATTGTACCGTTAACATGTGGTTATAGTCAGAGAACACATTTGGTAGGAAATGGCACCTTGTTACTTCTCAGATTATCTGCTCCCTATGGGGTAAATATTTTAAACATCATGCAGGGTTTTAGCAGCAACATTCCTATTAAAGTAAATGGGATTTGAGTGAGGGTAAATCCAAGTGCGCAGCACTGGGACATTGTACCTATAAATCTTCTGTGTCTTACGCTCTCCGCTTTATTCGCTGACAAAAGACAAGTGTTTGCTGCCTTTGTAAGGTTCATAAAGCACAAAAGGAGGGTGTGTGCTCAGCATTGCTTCCTGTAGCACTGGCTGCAGCTACAGCGCGACAGCCCGAAGGAGGAAGGACTCGAGGGATTCCTCAGCTCCTCGGCGCAGGCTGCAGCCTTACGAGTGAGAGGAATCTGGCTTTCCCGTGCAAGGAGTGCAGTTCACTTCTGTGCCGCAGTCACAGTGATAGAAGTTACTTTATAACAGCAACTACCTTTAGCCAGGTAGCAGCAGCTACCTTACAAGCCCCTTCAAGGTTACTGAATGTATATTAAACAATTTTTCTGTCAATTTTTGTCCTTTGCTTGTCTCTATCCCATCACAGTAGTGGTCGATAAGTGCCCCAGTTTACATAACAACGAAGACTGGGAAAGGCCCTCTCCTTAGGATAGCTACCTTAACACAAATAACTTGAGTTTGAAAAAAACATAGCCTGCTCTCCAGCAGGAATCATTTCATGGCTTAATATGATAAACGTAACCTACATGTGCATGATAGGTCAGGCAGCGCTTTTTGTGACTTCACTAGATGGCGCGTGGCCGTGCCTGGTGAGGGGGAGAGAAGGGAGGAGAATTAATTCAGAGTGCAACTGGCTGTGCTTGCACTCCTGCCTCTGATGTGCCTTTAACAATGTGGATCTATGAGTTAACGTTTCAAGGGTGAGAGCTGAATTTCCAGAATCGGGAATACGATGCCCAGCTGAAAACAGCTTCATTTTCAAAAAGCTGAAACTTTCTCCTGAAGAGTAATCTTAAATCAGCAGCGGGGCAAGGTTGATGGAAAAGAGGTTTAATAGACGAAGCTATTTTGGAGGCAAAACATGCTTTCAGAGACAAAAGTTGTTCAAATCTGAAACAGGCCTGAAGAAAGGCTTATGCTTCTGCAAGGGTGTCTGCCTTCTACAACATGGTCAGCTGGTCTAGTAAAAGACCTTATCTCTTCCTATAAATTCTCCCTTGCTTATAGCCTGACATCAGCACTGCTGCAATACTACTGAAACGAGGTCGAAAACTTCATGTGGTTCTTCAAAAGGCAAGCCATAAGGTTAATTTGAGTTGTCACTTTCCCTGGTGTAAACTCTAGCATAGTTGTCCTCTTTTGTTCTTCTATTAACTATTTATGCCTCCTGCTTTCCAGGAGAACAAGACCCAGCTCTGCCCCGAGGCACTTACTCTCACGGGATAACATTAAATCACCCTCGAAGGGCATTTGTGGTGCACACACAATAAGAAAATGCAGCTTTCTTGGTTGGCAAAATGGGCATTAACTCTTCAAGGGCTCAGACAGGAATCACGGAGGTACCTGGATCCATTAAGGATGCTACCAGTTCCCGAGCACACATGCCAACAACGCGGTGAAGCTTGCTGCAGCAAGATTTGGAGGGGTCAGGCTGGCAGTGAGCACGCCGACTCCCTCAGCAGCTCCGGGGCTGAGCAAATGTGCAGTTTCACAACGGGTCTAAGCTGACCTACAACTGGGCTCCTGCCAAAAGGCATCTCTCTCCGCTCTGCTGACACTTGTGCTCCTTTGGCTGGACGGTTAGTGCAACCAGGGGCTGATTGGTCTCGGTACAATCCTCCCCTCCTTTTTTTTTTTCTTTTTTTTTTCCCCCCCTTCCCTTTTGGTAGGGTTAATTTTCAGTCGGCTCAGTTTGCTGAATTGGCTGGCCAGTGGCAGGGTAGATGCTGGTGCTGGGACAAGGAGACGGAGGTGGGGGTGCCAGGCTGGCCTTTCGGACAGCAGCATGGACTCAGCTGTCAGGAGTCAGTGAGGGCTGTGCGCCCACAGTGGGCTTCTGCGGTACCCTAAAAACCCCCTCAAATGCCGTGGGGGGTCAGGGGAGGCAGCTGCCTTGCGATGGGATGCACACATTCCTCTGCTCCTTTGAACACAGAGAAAAGCAGTTTAGAACCCATCTGTTAAAGAATGGTGCCATGAGGAAAAGACATCTAATATACATGCAAGTGAGGGGTTTTCCTGTGGTATTTAGGCCTAAGGTGTTTGCTGTTTTACCATCCAGCTATGCAGCCAAGCTTCAAATGTGCTCCATGCACTGGATGTAACACCTGCTACACGGCGGTTATAGCTACAACAGCAGCTCTGTCAGTCAGCCACTAGTGCCACAACATGGGCAATGCTTTCTCCAAGGAACAAGTGGCTTTCCTTTTCATTTACAGCTGACTGATTTACAGCTGTTCCTGATGGGCGAGTGTGTTTGTGGTAGGTGCCTGATTTGGGGGAGGGTGTCTGGTGAAGTGCCAGTGCTGCAGCTGCATGGCTAGCTGTGGAGAAGACGACTTGGTGCTCACACTGTGATGTAGGAAAATGAGGGCAAACACTGGCAACCAGCTGAACGAGAGGCCTCCTGGCATGCCCTGAAGTGAGAGCTCGTTCCTCCCTTGCACGTCTCGTTTGTGTGGCCACGGTAAGATGAAGCTATACGGTAAGACAAGTTCTGCTGGGGTTAACCCACAGCAGCCTCTCCACTAACCTTCCCCTGAGGCAAAGGAGGATTAGAGACAAGATGTTAATGGCAGAGGGAAATCAGGGCCATAGGATGGCTTAAAATCAGTCCTGTAGGAGAGGTGGGTCACTACCTAACTTTCTTATTATGCATTTCCATGAAACACACCTGCATGTCTTCGATCAGCTCACTCAGCTACCTTGGCCTCCCAGTGTAGTTGTCTCAGCTAACTCATTTGGTTCCCATTTTCCCATGCCACCACTCAAATTTAACAACTTGAAACATCTGGATGAACCCATCAAAAGCTGTGAGTGATGTCCTTATTGCATCTATTTCAATTAGCCTATGCTTTGAAAATCACCATACATACAATGCTTTTCTGCATCTAGCCACTAGTTTCCTCTCAGCTCAGGTTTCTGGTTCTGGGTCCTCTGCTCTGGACTGTTCTTGGTCATTATTGAACTCTCAGAGTTTAAATCTATTTTACTGTTTGTATTATTTTGTTTGAATTTCAAAACTATTTACATACTTCTCTCCCCCTAGTAAACTTACCCTAGTAAACATCACATTTAGAAAGAACCATTCAGGCTATAGAGAAATGCTGCCAACTACTGTAACAGGAAAACATTACAGCTCCCTTTTGCCCAAAAATAACATTTTCTTGCTGTGGGTAAATGGCCATTCCAGTTCTTCCGGGAGCAATAATCACAGCCATCTCTCTCTCCAAAGGGAGCATGCAGTCCTCCGCCCTGGAGAGAAGATCATTTCTAGCATGTCCAGCTGGCACTGGCCTCTGCCCAGGAGTGGGGGAGCAGAGGATGGGGAGACCAGCAGAGAAGAAGCTGAGGGAGATGCTCTGAGGAAGTCACTCCTGCAAGAGGATCACATGACAGAAGCTAAAAAATCACACCCCACCAGAATGGCACTCCAAGGACTTCATCTGGGCTCCTCTCTGCCTGGGAAAGGTTCTTATTTGGTTTAACGTTCTATGATTCTATGATTCTATGATTCTTCTCCCTCTGCTCCATGCCCTGGAATCTGTAACTCTGAAAGTGACCCTGTTCATGTAGGTATCTGCAGAGAGGCAGACGGTGTCTGGGGATCCACAGACCTGGGCTGTGTTTCATGTGGTGCCATCTCATTTCTTCTTCTTGAGACAAGTCCCCCTGTCTTGCCATCTCCTTGCCTAGGTGTATTGCATGGGCTGCTCAGGAACATCCCAGGGCCCTGAGGCATTCACTGTGTTTTCAAAGGACCTAGCGAACAACTGCCCCAGTTTCACTGGGGTTTCCCTGTACAGAATAAAATAAAACAGGAAAAGTAACACTATTTGTCAAAATCAGTTACACCATGAAGAGCGGATATCACAATCAGAAGTTAGTCCTCCAGCTACAGTCTGGTTTTAGTTTGTGTGAGTTTTGCCCATAGGACCTCTTTTCTCCTCAAAATGCACAGGTCTTGATCTTCCTGAATTTATTGAGGTGTCAGCCCGTAGTAATTTCAAAGCAGCTACTGAGTTCCATTAATATTGATCTACTTTGAGAAGAACACTGGCCTCATTAGGATTTACTTTGCTTCCTGCCCCACTGTTCATCAGCTACGGGCTAGCTGAGATAACACGTGAAAAATAACACTGGTGCTTACAGCAAAAAATCAGGACAAGTGAATCCAATCCCAGCTCTGCCACTGACATGAGACGTATGCCTGCCTCTTTTGGTTTTCATTTTCTTACCTGCAATGGGAGTAATACTGATATCTCTTATGGCAGAGGTAACTGCTGCTTCTGTTCGTAGACTAATTTGAGATTGTCCAAAGCACATCTCAGCAAAAGTACAAAGTGCTACTGGGGTTTCTAAAGTGCGTGATGCATGACCCTTCTGACCTGACACTTTGCATGTCTGGTTGCCTATCACATCTCTATTACCAAATAAGCTGTGTTTTGGGTGAACTACGTATTAAATACACAAATTTAAAATAAAATAAAAAGGCTTTCAAAAGAGCCCGCTTCTTTTTACGCCACTGCGTATCGCAGATTTTGGCTGATCTGAGAACACCAAATGAACGGCCACAAACAGAGTTTATGGAAGACTCTCTGACCTTTCTTATAGTTATGTGTCATGTTTACTACAATAATATATCCCAGAATCTTAGTGCTTCCAAAGGCCAAGAAGCTGTGTAGGGTCTTTTTGTCCGAAAAACTACTCATAGATCATGACAACAGCATGAACACCATGAGGTTACATAACTGATGAGCTCGTCACATCCTGGTAGGCATAAACCCATTTATTTTCTTGTCACCTAGTAATATGACAATGGATTATATCTGCTTCTTTCAAGTCTTGCTGCAAAATGCGCTTTGCCTGTGGATGCTCTTCCAGCAACAAAGGGTGAACTGTAGAGGGGTGTGCGGCTCTGGATTCCTACCATAAGGCCCTGACTCTGAGGCTGCAGATTGCTGCTGTCAGCAACAAAACTCATGCAAGGTATGCCCACCTCCTGTCACAGCCCAGGCTGTGCACTCCCACATTGGGCTGAACTCGACCTCCACGACGTTCTTTCTCCTCTGCATCACTTCAGCAAAGTGACAGGATCTCCAGAGCAAAGCAGGTTAATTGGTCAAGTCTGGGATGGGTGTATCTGAGTACGTCCTCCGCAGTGTCTTCACTTCAGCATCGTGGGAGGCCACGCAGTGTGCATTGCTCCTCTTCGCTGTCACGACGGTGTCCAGAGAGAGCTTCCATGCTGGTCCTGGGCATAGGGTCTCCCCTTCTCCTGCAGACGTGACTGCATTTACACTAGAACTTTCGGATGTACAGAAAATGCGTATCATGTTCCTAGCAGACACTGCTGAAGCAGGAAATGCTTTAAATATCTATCTGGCCTTGCACCGTGCAATACCGAAGCCACGGTTGTCTGCAGCACACTGAGATACGCATGTTCTCTGCTCATCCAGAACTGCTCCGCGTTGTCTGTGCACATTATAGCTCAGCCTCTCCAGGGAATGCTGTGTTTGCTGTTACATTTGCACACCAGCCAGTGCTTTGCTTTCTGGGCTACGAGTGGTGTAGCCAGCAATTGGCTGCTATGCTGGGATGCTTCAGAGAGGATAATGCTGTTCTTTTCCTTGCTCTTTATTGTTCAGCAGAGGTGCTTAATTTCTGACAAACAAAAGAGATGGATTCTGGGCGACTTAGCAATAACCAAGAGCAGGATGGCTTTACAATATGCGCAGTGCTGTGTGTAGGGCTCAACAAAGGTCTGCGATACCGGGCAGCTTAGTGACGCCGGGCCCTTACACTGCTGCATTAATGATGTCTGCCCTGCAAATCGCAGTCAGAAAGCACAGAAACCTCCGAACTAGTAACAGAACAACTGAATGGGAAGCCTATAATGTTAAATACATGAAAGGGAAGCCTTGGGACTATAAGAAGGAACAGAGTATGTTCAGCACAGAATGGGTAGTCCTCAGGGGGACTATTTAAAAGTCATTGACTAGTTTTGCCTGCTAGCATAGCTCTGTCAAAGTCAACAGAGACATCAAAAGTTTGTGCAGATGAAGTTTACTCAGGTACAGAAAAACAGAGCAAGACTTTCCTCTTTGATCAGTCACCTGGCTCTGCCGCTTGGTGCAGAAATCCTTCCGAGATTTTTTGCGGTTTCTTTTGTCATTTGATGGGCTTGCCTCTGACGTACGAAACCATGTGAGTGGAGCTGTATGACCGAGGCAGGGCGGTAATACCAGGCACAGTTAGGATGTGTGTAGCAGGGTTTATTTCATCCCAGAACCATAATACGTGGCACGCTCCCCTCCTGCAGTGCAGCCTCAGGTGCTCTTGCTCCAGGACCCAGGTGGAAAACTGGGGTGATCTATCCCTCAGCTGCCTTACACACGCAGAGCTCAGGATTGCCGGCTGGGAGGCCCCAGGTACAGACCAGGCTGCTATTACCACAGCACATAAAGCATCCTGGCCCTCCCTCCCTCTGCATGCTTCCATCCCTCCACCCGCCTTCTTCGCTCCCATTCTGTGGTGTTCTCCATCCCTCCCTACTTATGGAGCCCCAAACCTGGCTGGAGCAGTGCTGTGGACAGGGCTGCCAGCACAATGTGGAGGAACGGCGGCAAGAAAGGGAAGAAGCTACAATAAGGTAAATACTTTGCACCCTCTAGCCCTCTCATTACTGTTGGGACATAAGCTAAACTGTTTCAGCTAATTCATTTCAGTCCTAGATACAGGCATAGCCTCAACACAGCAGAGAAACTTTTAATATATAGTCTGCACTGGTGTAATGCTAGTTGTGTGGGTAGAGTTCATTGAGCAAATGTAGATGTTTAAACGGTAGGTGTCCATTTGTGAGTTAGTCACCTCAGGATGCCGTTTTAAGTTAGAGAGAAATAGGCACTTTTGGCATACGGTAGAAATTTACCCTCAGTTGAGCTAAATTGCGCCTTGTAAGCTCCTGCTGCTCGCCGCTGACAATACAGGGAGGCAGGCACGATTGGCTCACAGGTAAATGCCCGTACGACACGTCAAATGACGGGTGAGATAAATCACGTTTCATACGGCTTTTTTTTGATACAAAGATGCTACACGTTACTGGGCTGCTAGGCAGAGGCTTCGTAGGGTGCCCGGTGGGGCACGCTTTGGCACATAACTGCAGAGGCCAGGGAGCCAGATTCAGAGGAGGAACAGAGAGACGCGGTGACAGACACCACGAAATCCTTTGGGAACGTGGCCACTGAAGCAACCATGACTTCATTAGACTTGCTCAAGATGCCCTCTAGCCTAGACCTTTCACCTCATTTAATGGTTTCTTGGCCTCAATCCCTTATAATTCTGAAATGAAAAAAAAAATCTCTTTTCACTCCTGTTTTCAAGTCAGGACTGTTTGATTTGGAACGCTGCATTGAAGTCTGTGCTACTGATTGATTTCAGGTTTATTATATTTTTCCCTTTGAAACATGCTACAGTAAAAAAAAAAGTCTGTACACTTTGTTGTTTTTCATGTAACCCCCTCCTCCTTTTTTTTTTCCATCTTAGCAAATGCTCAGTCTTTTCCACTTCAATAGCTTGAAATTCTCCCCTGGGAGCCCTAAGCTCTTTAAATATTTTTAGGTTGCCAGATTTCTTATGTTCTCTCTCCAGGAAGCCAATTTTGTTTCTAAGCTCTTGAGAGTAGTCCAGCTTCATCTTTTGCGCACTCACTGCATCACAATAAAATGCTGCCTAATTGCTGCCTCAGCTGAGTCCCAAAGGTGCTGGAGTTTGTCTCTAGGCTACAGTTGTGGACAATAAACTCTTCTCAGGCTGGAGTTAAGCCTTTTTATTATTTAAATCTGAGTCATGTAGAATTAGTTTACTAGCAAGTAACCCACAAAGATGTAGTATGGAAAGAAACTCCCATATATTGTTTCCCAATGTGATGAGAGAATGGTCAGACATAAAGATTTGCAAGTAGCTCGTAATACAAGACGTAATAGAAAGACCAACATTTAATTCAGCCAAAAAGAAATGAGAATGTTTCTGTGAGCCTAGGAGTTACTCTCAGACCTTGGCTGTTTGGTGTTCTTTAGCTTCTAATTGAAACTGGCAGTATGAAAAACTATCTTTTTTTCCTCTAGCTTATCCATAATCTGAAATACCTATGAAAGAGGAACGCAGCTGTAGATAACAAATGCCAGATGAGCAAGAGCTTTCTGTTCTCCGTCTAGCACAACAGTCAGCGGATACAGTGAGCATTTTGCTAGAAAATCATCAAGAATATGTTAAGACTGTGTGGCTGCACCTCCATCAAGCTTGAGAAGACCCCCACAGCAACGGACAAATGGATAATACTGGGACTGAGAATGAACAAATCCTCTTTTTCTTATCAGGACCATATTCAGCCATCCTCAATATCAGAAGATGACTGCATATATAGGCATTTTTTCTGTTCATGTTCTTTTTTTTTAATGTGTATTTGAAGTGCTTATACTTCTGTTGCAAAATATGGCTTCTGATGATAGTGCATACTCCATGGACATTGTAGTAGAACGACTTACTGAAAATTTTTTGAGACTCTAATTCCTTAAGACGACACTTGCTTTGGGTGCATTTGGCAGTGTGCACCCAAATTCACAGTCTTAATTAGGCAAAAATGAGGAGGGAAGAAACTTCTGGATTTTTCTCAAAAATGGTTAGACTTTTCTAACCTTTTCTAATCAAAAAATTGATTAGAGAAGGTCGGACATGCCAGAAAAGACTTGATACACTCTTTGCGATTGCATTAAGGGGGCCTACAAGAAAGCTGATGAGGGACTGTTTAGAATGTTGGGTAGTGATAGAACTAGAGGGAATGGATTGAAGCTAGAGATGGATCAGTTTAGATTCGACGTTAGGAAGAAGTTCTTCACCATGAGGGTGGTGAGACGCTGGCACAGGTTGCCCAGAGAGGTGGTGGAAGCCCCATCCCTGGAAGTTTTTAAGGCCAGGCTGGATGGGCCTCTGGACAGCCTGATCCAGTGGGAGATGTCCCTGCCCATGGCAGGAGGGATGGAACTAGGCAATCTTTAAGGTCTCTTCCAACTCTGACAATTCTATGGTTCTATGAGTGAGGATAGCACACATCCACGTCGGGGCAAGCCCATTCCAACCACTCTTGGTTCGGCCTCTTTCAGCAGCCCAGAGCACTTGCACAACGGGCAGATGGATCCATCTGCAGTACCGGCGAGGAGAACATTAGCCACACACCATACGCTTCACTGCACTGAAGCCTCTCCTGTTGCCATGGTCTCTGATTCCCCATTTCGATTTATCTTGACCCCTTCTTGAGAACACAATGGCAGACATGGTGTGGACCACAGAAGCTTCATTACTAATGGTGACGTGTCAGACAGGAAGGACACACAGGTCTGAAATGGGATTTTGGCAGGCAGCAGTTAGAAAAGGTAGGGCACAATTTCAGTCTGATTCACATCAATGGGGATTTTGCCACTGATGTCAGTGGGACGAAAACTTCCCTCCGCACGTCTGCCTGTAATCTGAGAACATGTATTCTGCAAGTCCTGGAGACTCGGTGAAAGCAGGACCCCACAGAGTTCATCTTAGATTCATTGTCTGAAATCAAACTACGTGGATTCTTTGTACCCTTTTTAGGTATCTGTAAAACAAGTACGATTACGCTTTGAGTGCTAAACAATACAAGGTGTGTAGGAAGACATAATATCTTTTATTAGGCCAACTGAAATAGTTGGGGAAAAACAGAGAAGCTTTCAGGCTTGTCTGAAATGCTTTGAGATGCTCTGATGAAAGGTGTTCGAGCTGTGCAAGGGATCATTAAATTACATTCTTCCTCTCTCTGGAAATCATTTAGTGATATTTCAAAGGAAAGATGCTGTACAGAAATAACTGCTTTCTATTGCAAGTGCTGTCTGGAGCTAAATATCTTCCTCTCTCTTTATGAACTAGTCTAAAGAAAAACATGTTTTAAATTAACGTTTGGGATAATTTTGTGGTATAGAGTACAGTTCTGTGAAATGTTAAGGGTAACTCACAAGATCCGTAAGCATATTTCAGTACGCACACAAACAAAATGGCTGGATTTCTTTTTAATGCATTATGGAAATTATTATGTTATCACTGTAAAGAAATTAGAAAGCACGGAAGCTCTGCGAAAATGGCAGATGAAGAAAAAAAAGCAGATATGAGTCAAAAACTACATTGAACTTGTAAAGTTCAATGCCCTCAAATTTTCACTGTTGAGTGTGGGCATCATGCCTCTGAAAGCTGTGAACCAGTTAAGCGTCCATAAAAGAGTGACAGAAACAACCAGACACTTAATCCCTTCCTCTCCCCAACTTACCAAGAAGGACAGAACGAACTGGGGAGTGAGTGCTCACTTTAAATTAGGGAGCAGTGACAGACTAACAGCAGCGTGGTATTGTGAGCTCGGTGAGATGCATCAGTGCCATCAGGGAATCACTGAACCACTGAGGTTACCGGGGGCCACGAAGGGATAGCCGAGGGAAGGTTTAACTGTGCATAAATCCTACTAGTATCACTTTACTAGTATTTTAGTTCAGCGTCAAGACACAAATGATGTCACGTGCAGAGAAAACTGGGGGGAGGGAGAATCTTCAAATATGTAGAAAGTAGTTGCAAAGAAGGATGAAATAAACTGTTATGTCTTTTAGTACAATAAGCAGTGGGAATAAATTGCAGCAAAGGAGTTTTATCTTAAACCACTGGTCCAGGATTAACGAAAATTAAGCAATGGTATAGACTGCCTAGAGAAATGGTGAAAGTTTTGTCAACAGAACATGTCAAACATGGCTTAAATAAACATCATGAAAAGTTTCACTGCTGATGATCATCCACTGAAGCGGAGAACAGACTTGGAGATTCATCTGAGAAAGGTTACAGTGTGTGATCAGGTTTTCCTGGATGTATTCTCTTTTCCTCCCCTGGAGATGTTGTTGAAGAATTTGTTTCTGTGAGATTTTGAGATGCATTCCTCTGAAAATATTTGTCTAAGACCGGAGGGGTCATTTATCTTCTGAAGTGCCTGTTCTTCTCTGCTGATCACAGATGCAGTCACAGATGAACGGCTTGGTGTGGACACCTACTTATTGGATCCGTAAAGTCAGATGAGAAAATTACCATCCTTAATGACAAATTGTGTCCTTTCTGATATACTCCTAGATGTAACGCTCAAATCTCCATTATTCATTCCAACTATAATTACTTGTTGCGCACGTATGAGGTGGCACCCATAACACATAATCATAATGTTATTTATTGTCCTGTATTAGTAATTTTATCACATTATACTTCGATGCCATATGGCGTGATGAAGAATGTAATGAAGGTTTCCTATGCAGTGGATAGAAAGCTTCTAGACAACAATTAATATAATCTATTCCACTTTTGCATTCCATTCCTACTCAAAATATCACTGAAGCGTACGGTATCTCAGGAAGGAAAATTTTATTTTTAGATCTAAAAGCCAGCCAAAGCTCTGCTGAGTTGCAGGTAGAGCTACAGACTAGGAATGTAAGCGGCTTTATTTCAGCAGTATGTATGAAACACTAAGGTGCTTCTGATATATGGTATTAACAACTTCTGTGTTCAAAGTCTGTACACTATTAATGCATGTATTCAGCTAATTCGTATGAACCTATGTGTTTATATTGTACTCACCCCACCACAGGACTAAAACGGGGTATTTAAGACATGCCTACTCTGCGTCCTACACTGAGGCCAAGGGAAAAAGCCTGAGTACCCAGCTGTCCCCTCTGCTTAATCATTAGTTCGCTCCTTGGGAATCTGTTTAGGTATATCCCACGAATTCAAGATAAGGCAGGGATCTTGGGTAGTTCACTCTCAAGATTACCCCTATACAGCAGCAAGGCCAAGAACATTATATTTGTCTCCCTCAGACCCACGGTATCTTTCGGTGTTATTCCCACAGGCTCCACGGGACTTTATAGTGCAGAGGAGGGACACCACAAGGTGCGCAAATGAGATCCAAGGTACAGGGCTTCTTATGCACAAGTACCCTCACCATACATGTATTTCTCCACTGTAAAAAGCTGTGATGAGTTAAGGCTCTGTACTGGTTTCAGTTGAGACAGAGGTAATTTTCTTCATAGGAGCTTGTATATCGCTATGTTTCGGATTTGTGCTGAAACCAGTGCTGATAACACAGGGATGGTTTAGTTACTGCTGAGCAGCGCTTACACAGCATCAAGGTCTTGTCTGCTCCTTACCCCACCCCACCAACAAATGGGCTGGGGATGCACAAGGAGTTGGGAGGAGACACTGGCCCCAGTTGCCCAAAGGGACATTCCATATCGTATGACATTGTGCTCAGCAACAAAAGCTGGGGAAAGAAGGGGGGAGGGGGTACGTTCAGAGTGACGGCATTTGTCTTCCCAAGTAACCACCATGTGTGATGGAGACCCACTTTCCTGGAGATGGCTGAACACATGCCTGTCCATGGGAAGTAGTGAATGAATTTCTTATTTTCCTTTGCTTGCATGTGTGGCTTTTGCTTTACCTAATAAACTGTCTTTATCTCAACACAAAAGTTTTCTTACTTTCACCCTTCTGATGCTCTCTCCCATCCCAACAGGGGGGAGCAAGCAAGAGGCTGTGTGGGGCTGAGTTGTCTACTGGGGTTATACCACAACAGGCTCATTTTGTAACTTCATTACATTTAAAAATGCATCAAGCATGAAAATTAAACACAGCACTTCCCCTTCTTTTTTTCTTTTAAGGTGATATGAAAATTTATTTGAATAAGGAAATGCACACAACAGCATATATAGGTTCAGCTCCTGCTTAGCATATAGAAGTTTAGCTTCAGTTATGCTTCCTTGCGGGTTTTAGCTTCTTCCTTACTTGATTCTTTAGGAATATTTTCCTTCTTACTTTCATGGAGAAGGACCAGAAAGAGGTGGGGACTTCATCTAAAAGAAGCAATGAGCCAGGTCAAGCTATGGAAGGTCACAGATAAATACAATTAAACAATATTCTCACAGGTTATTAAGAAGCCTAGCTAACAAATACTGAATTTTAAAAAGCAGCACAAGATGCCATGTAAAAATTAATAACTGGTAAAAACTATTAAAAATTCTCTCACCTCATTGGGTCAGTGGCCAGCGTTCCTAATACACGCTTGTTTTAAAAAGAATATTGGTTTAAGACAGGGTAGTTAAGTCTGTAACAACACGAAATACTTTAACTGCCAGAGACTGGAAACGTGTCCTAGCGGTGGTCATTCTTGGCACCAAATCTCTCTGAGCTGGAATGGCTTTTAATGATCAGAAAACAAAGTTTTAGTCTGTCACGTGTGCAGCTGAGTGTAAGTGGTTTTAGATGTTAGTACACGAGGCAACTGAGCCCAGCTGCTTGTAGTCTGCATTTCTCTATGTACAAGGAGCAGCCGCGTAGCCTGTGGGTGGGCTTCAGCTGGCCAAATGCCGATATATCATAACTAATACGAATATCTCATGCAGTTCATATGAAGCACCCTCTAAAGGCCAGATTTTCCAATAAAAGAATCTAAGGCAACTAGCTCATCTTTGCACTGTAACCATTCACATCAAGTAAATCGCATCCAATGTGTCTGTGGAAACATTAGCAGCTTTTGGTGGGGAACTTCTTAAGCTACTCAAACCTGATTGCATTTGCTCTATGTCAGTGGCAACACAATGCTTTTAGGCCTATTTATAAAGTTCAGCATACCTTTTTGTGGAACATTTTTAAATCCTATAAATTATTATATTTAAATCATAACAATTTTTATATGGATAACAGAGATATAAGGCTAGTTTATCTCTTCCTTACAGTGATGCAAACTATAAATCATAAACTCTCATGATATTTGTGAAACTGTAATGGTATAAATATCACATATTTGAACAGAACAATGTTTAGATACAAGACTCAATCTCCTTAACTTACATCCTGAAATTGAACCTTTTTCTTGGTGGCGTGCTCGTCAAACAAGTCCCCAATTTCAGCAACTTACAGAATCACAGAATGTTAGGGGTTGGAAGGGACCTCTGGAGACCACTTAGTCCAATGGCCCTGCCAGAGCAGGCTGCACAGGGTGGCGTCCAGGCAGGTTTTGAATGTCTCCAGAGATGGAGACTCAACCACATCTCTGGGCAGCCTGTTCCAGTGCTCTGTCACCCTCAGAGTAAGAGAGCTCCTCCTAATACTGAGATGGAACTTCCTATCTTCGCTTGTGTCCATTACCTCTTGTCCTGTCACCAGGCACCACTGAAAAAAGGCTGGCCCCATCCTCCTGACACCCACCCTTTAAGTATTTACAAGCATTGATAAGTTCATCACTTCCTCAAGTATGCAAGTTGAACTGTTTACAAGGTCACACAATAAATCAGATTAGAGATGTGATCTAAAGTCACACCTTCTTTGTCAGGGTTCCTTTTAATGCAGATGATTTCACCAACCTAGCTGACGGTGCCACCACATCCACAGCTGTACTAGCACAAGCAACGGAGTGATACTCAAAAGCAGAGGGCAAGAACAAGTGTTGAGGGGTGGAGGCCAGTTAAGTCAGTTTTATTGCCAAGGAACAGATGCAAAGAATAGCACAGAACAACATTCAAAGTTGAAGAGGCTCCTCCAGATGATAATTCAGAGCAGAAGCCTAACTAAGATAGTCTGAATTGCTCTCTGGAGGAGCCTCTCTCACTCTGTCAACTATGCAAGGCATCTAGGGAGATGAGCCTCCTATTTTAGGTATCTAAGTTAGATGTTCAAATGTAAGCAGTGAATATTCCCCCTGAGAATGAGATGTTATAATAATTTAAAATATGTTTAACCAAAGCTGTGATTCCAGTGCCTGTTCTTTTGTGATACCGTTCTTTGTGTCACCGACCCTCTACTGACACGACCATGTTTCTCATTTATTAATGAACAACGTTAACAAAATGCACATCATCTAAATAGAGTCCAAATTTTGAAGTTAAAAAAAGACTCCAAATTTTACTCTCAAAATTTGAACCAGATTAAGTTGTTCACACGGAAACCACTGCATGTTCCCTATTGTAATCGCATTAGGGGACCAGAAAGGGAAAAGACATTCTTCACAATGTTCACCACTTATTTACTTTCTTGCTCTCCTTCAACATTTTTTAAGTTTTCAGTCAGGAACTTTGGCTAAGTTTTCATCTGTAATTACATCTTGCCATTTACTACATTGCTCCTACCTACTCAGAACTTCATACACATTCAGTGATGGCGTTTTAAGGAGTTATCGGTGAATGACACGAGTTGTTCTTCCAGTGCAGATGCACAGCTCTGGTGTGCTTACCCTTCGGCCCTGCAGAATCTCGACACTTAAGCACACACCAGAACACAAATTTTCAGCGCATCCTTCTCCAAAATAACCACCTTTGTTGCCATTGATCACGGCACTATTCAAAGGGCTGTTTGAGGCAGTCCTGGAAAGGATTACCAATACGTTAAAGAATGTTCTTTAAATGTAGCTATCTTCTGTTCTGGATGAATGTCTTTACAGGAGTGGATTGTTAAAGCCGATTCATCTTCTAATATCTCATGCTGCAGAACTGGAACTAACATGCCTAAGAAATCAAAAACACTGGGCAAGCCATTAATATGTATTAGACCATGCTTTGTTTATGCTAGGGGTTTGGGCATCCAAACAGCACGTGCAAAAAGCTGCCCAACAGCTCCTTTGTTTGAAACTGCCAGTTTTAAATCAGAAAAATATCGACAGGAGAAGGAGAATAACACACGCCAGCGTGACTTCAAATTAATGGCTGTGCCTGAGTTAACAGGCTTGACTGATATAACTGTTTGGTTCAAACTATCAAGGCCCAGTATCCTATGGTTTTGTATCCATTTCGACTCAGCCCTCATCACTTTGATTAAACCACTGCCTATGGTTCATGGATGCAACTTCACACAGAAGTACGTGCTGCAAGCAGCACCAAGCATGGAGCTGTCAGTCATTCTACACACACAGGTCGGGCATCTACTTGCCAGATGAAATGTTTAACAGCCAATTTCTGACCATCCTGTGCTCAGCCAGGGCACCAGCTGAGCCCGTATTTTCTACTAGGCTACCTACTACGAAACTAAAGGGAACTCAGTTACTATTAAGACCTCCACCCTTTTGCAAACCTAGCTGAAATTGGCCAATGAGGTTCAAAGTTACTGCAGTGGGACAGACAGCATGCAGCTCCAGAAGTGTCACAAGTTTAGCAAACCAGCCTAAAATTCACACCCCACCATAAAAGAGATATATGGTCAAAATTTTTTTGCTTAATTGTGCATCACAGGAGATTTCCTGTCAGTTGTCAACCCTTGCAGACAGATTAAGGGAACTCTGCCACTTGACACTGCCTAGTGGTCTGCCACAGGACTGACATAATGTGAATAAACTTTTCTTTTCCTTGTAGTTTTCACTTCACAGTTGCTGATACACAGCTCACCGAGCCTCACTCTACTTTCTCTGTGGTTTCTGTCAAAGCCTTCACCTTTCTTTGTTTCCACTAGTGTAAACTTTCTTATTCCCTCTCCAAAGAGTAAAGCTCCAACATATGTAAAATGCTTCTGCATGTTAAGCATGCGCAGAAAAGAAACAGAATATTCTAGTTCCTTTTAATTCTAATTTCTGCCCACAAACTCAAAGCAGAAGAAATCTTTTTTTCAACACACCATGTGCTTGCTTCAACTCATCTCGAAGCTCTGTCTTCTCTTCTACTTTTATTTCCATTAATCTGGTGTTGACTTTTTCGTCAACCTAGTGATAACTGCCACGACAGCTTTCCCTCTCTACGGCTCTAAGAATGCAATAAACACCCTAGGGGGGACTCTGCTCACATACCTTAAGGCACCTGCAGTGCAAACCCTTGTATTTATGCTGATCAGCTAAGTCTGCTATAAGCACTGGAAAAAAATAAAACACATTTAGGGCACAGTCCATCTTGGTTAAAGCAGGAATTGTATTCCCAAAGTACCTCTCTCTCTTTCTACCATGAAAAAACCTTAGAGGAAAGCTATCTCAGAGGCAAAGGTCTACAAGACAGATGTCTACGTTTGACCAGACAAATACAAACACCCATGTCTATTCCTACTCTCACCGGCTTAATTGAAATCTCATTTGAAAATCAACTGCCTTCCCCTCGAGCTGTCCTTTGTTAACAATTCACAGCATTTTGAGATGTACCTTGTGTGAAAGATGTTGACTAAATCCTTCTGTGTTGCCACTCCATCACGATCTCTCAAGGTCCAGGTTCTGAGGTTCCTTCCTAGGAGAGAAATTGGTGGATGCGTCATACCGATAAATACCATCCCATAAATATATCTAAGCAGAAGAACCATTACTATGTGTGTATGAAAATTAAGTGTGCCTACAGATGCCTTTACTGAGTTCTGCATAACTTCCCTCGGAAGGTTAATGCCCTGAATATGCAACATGCACCTTCTTTTTCCCTATTGCTTCCCTATTGTTTTTCACCTTCCATTATTAGCGCATTTCTGAATGTGGCCTGTAAAACCTTTAGTAAAGAGTTATGTTTGTGTGTGAGCATTAAATATTATTATGAAGGCACAGTAATTCCTGTAGTCTAGTTAAATATAATTGCAAGGGGAAGGGAAGACAAAAGCAAAGGGCAGTTCATAATTCATAGGCATCTTGTATGCTTTCAACCTTCTCCTGCAGAATTTTCTGCGTGGGAGGAGGTTACAAACGAAGCTCTCTGCTCCTTTGTGTTAAAAGCCTGTGCCAGCCATCTGAGTTAGAAAGAGTCTTTGGAATTTATGTAATGATAACCAAATCAATTCAGAAACTGGTTTTGTTAATATGACACAGACCCTAAGAGTGGATAGCTTTAAACTTATCTGACAGTGTCTGCAATTACTCTAGCTGAGGAGACACTTTTGAACCAAATCAAATGTCCACAGCAAAAGAGTTACGTTAATTTATATCAGCTTCTGATTGAACCGACTAGAATAAATCACAGAGAAGGAGCACACAATCAGCTCTGCTGGCAGATTTGCAGACCGCTGGAAAGGGGCATGATAAGTCCCTGGGGTTTGGCTGTGAGTAATGCTCTCCTCCACCAGCACAGCTGGAACCCGCCTAACCACAGCCGCCAACACCCACCAGCATCATGTCTTACCCAGAACTGCTAGGTTTATAGCCTCTATTGAAAAACAAAAAGATGTGAGGCACGAGAATGTACTCATAGTAGAACAAGTTTCAGTGACTTGAAGTGTCAGACCCCCTCCCAGCAATTTCTTACCTTCTCTTTGCCTGAGATTACTGCCTCACGGCAGAGTCACTGGAATGAAACACATGCACTAATCCCTGCTGCTTCAATAAAAGGTCCAGCAAATTATGTTAAACTGCTGTTAAAAATTAATGTCGTATTTTGTATTAAAATGGATTGGAATCATTAGTGTTGTCCAATCCAGGAACTGCTGTGGAGGCAGGAAGCAGGAAGACTAGATGGTCAGGGAAGCAGTATTTTTTGCATCACTCCAGCCAGGTTTGCTGGAGTTTGCCCGACTGTGGCAACAGGAAACACTATGAAATTTCACACTCACAGCTACCATTCTTTTGCCTTATTAACAGGTTTATGAACTTCTGGTTGTCTGGCTGGACTAGATGACCTCTCGAGTTTCCTTCCAACCTGAATTATCCTATGAGCCTTATGTAAACCTAGCATGCAGAGCTAGGAGCCTGAAGATGTAATTGTCCTCCTGCTAACTCAGTCGCTCAGCAGATCTCGGCAAACCGTGCAGATGAATGCTTGCCAAACTTTCCCTCTGAGGGCTCCACCTAGGGCAACACTGGTATTGCTTTGGTGCTGGGCAACCACTTTTCAAATGGAGGTCAGTGGTAGTCGGGTACCCTCTGGCACCAGGAAGCAGCCTCACTTGACTGAAGCCTTACTAAGAAAAAGGATGGGGAAAAAAACCCCAGACCAAACAAAGAGAGATTATGACTAAATAACCAACCTCCTCTTTGTCATGACCTCCTGGCTAGGGTATACGATCCTCAGACAAAGCAGTTAATGTGTTGCCTAATGTGATAAGAAGTATATAGTCCTCTGGGAAGGGGTATTAGAGAGGTGCTGGGAGCAGGCTGCTTGCGATCCCTAAGAAGTGCTGGGCTCTGTAAGGTCTGCACAGTATCTGTGCTTTTGGATATGTGAAAAACCAGCAGGAATTGATGTTATGGGCAGGCAAGTTTGAAGAAATCTGGAAAACGGGGAAGCCAGAGTTGCAGCTGGTATGAATTCATCACGATTTTGGCTCCAGTTCTGAAATACTCACAAAGGCATAAAAATCTCCACATGATTTTGAGGGAAGCAAGATCTGTAGATATACGAGTGACACATTCACACATGCTGTATTGTTTAAGAGGCACACTGAGCTTTTAGTTTCAATCCCTGCTCTTTCACTTGTGTCAGTTAACATTTTGGAGAACCTTATTGTGAGATGCAACCTCACGCTGCTACCTTGAAGTAACTACAATTGATATTTTCCGTGAGAAATCACGTGTGGTTATCGGGAGCAGTCACAAGGTCACCATCAGCGCTCTGAGCTGTCACAAGGCGGTTCCCAGCAGTCAGGAGTCACTGCAGTGGTGCAGCCGCACGCAGAAAACACAGCTCAGATCCGTCGGGATCGCAATGGGCTGCTCCTGCCTCCTCATCTCCTCCGGCTCCTTGCGCCTGCAGCAGCTCTGCAGGACCAGCCAGCTCTGGGACTCGATCCAGCTGAACATTGGCAATTTTTTTGGAGGGGCATAACTGGCTTTCCACCAGATCGGATCCTGGGCTGACAGCAACACAAGCAGGAAGGCAGGACAGTCCCTTTCGGTGGCAATACAGACATAGGCTGGCTTGCATTAACCGTGAAACAGCATCCTCGCAGAGGTTTATAACCGCATCGCTCGCCTGGCAGGGACCTGTTGTGTTAACGGCGAGACGCACGCTTTGGAAACCCTGGGTAACATTCGCCCTCAGCCGGCAACACAAACTGGGTGGAGCCGTCCTCTGAGGATGCCCGTCCCCACCGGGGACCGCTTTGGTCCAGGGCACGGGCCAAATCCCCAGATCCGCTCCTCTACCCTCACATAAAAGCAATGACACCCTCGAGCAAAGATGGAGGCGAGTCCCCCCCCCCCGCCGCTGCGTGCCCATGTAGGACACACACACGTTTTGCCCTTCCTCAGCTGAAGTGGGAGCAGATGAGGTTTGTATTCTGAGCGTGTTCATTCACTAAAACCTCAACACGGGTGACACACGGGCACAGCCGCCAAGCCGGGACGTCCGACACCCGCCACAGCGCAGGCGGCACCCGCGGCCACCCAGCGGCATTTTGCCTTTGTTTTAAGCCGGCCGGGGAAAACCCCACCCTTTTCCCTCCCCTTGCCTGGGGCGAGGCCGTTCCAGCGAGGCCGGAGCCCTCACCGCTCCGCCCGCTCTTTCTCTGCAGAGCGGAGCGGGGCCGGCACCGCCCGGGGCCCCGGCGGCCTCCCGGCGGGGGCGGGGTGGCGGTCGCGGGACGCCGTCCCCTCCCCTCCCCGCCGCCATGGCAACCGCCCGTCGCCGCGCGCGCGCACCCCCTCCCTCGCCCGTCGTCCCGTTCCCCCCCCCCACCACCCCCCTCCCATTGTCGTCGTTCCCGTCCCCCCCCCCCCTCCCCGCTCCGTGTCTGACAGAGCAGAAGGGCTGCGCCCCCCTCCCTGCGCCGCTCCCGTCCGTCCGCGGACACGCACCCCGGCTCTCCCAGGTAACGGCAAGGCCCAGCTATAGAATGGCACCTCAGCGGCGCTCGCCCGCGACGGGCGGCGGCTTCGGGGCTCGGCCCAACGGGCCGCTCGTCCCGCCGCACCGTGAGAGGCAGAGGCGGCGGGCTAGGGAGGGTTCGGGGTGGGGTGGGGGGGGGTAGCAGCGGGAGAGGCTGGCGGAGGGCCGGGCTCCCCCCTCCCGCGCGGAGGGTGCTGGGAAATGTAGTGCTCGCCCCCCGCCCGGCGCCAGGCGCTGAGGGGAGAAGCGACGGGTGCGAACTACAAACCCCAGCGCGCTCAGCTGGGGGGGGGGGGGGGGGGGTTGAAGGAAAGATGTTTTTTGCGGCTTTGCCCCTGCTGCGGAGAGCTTTGTGATGGGGAGGAGGCTTGATTTGGGGCGCCCCGTCTCTGCGGAGCCTCTTCCGAGGGGATGGCGGGGCCGTAGCTCTGCGGATGGGGGCGAAGGGTGCCCCGTTAGCGCTGCCGGGGGCGGCAGGGAGGGGCGGCGGGGAGGGGGGAGCGCGGAGGGGGGAAGGGGTGCGGGTCGCACCGGGGGGTGGGTGCAGGAGGAGGAGGAGGAGTACGCGGGAGGAAGGGCGGGATGCGGTGCGAGGGGAGGGGGTTTGCGGCGGGCAGGGCCGGGGGCCGTAGGCGGGAGGGATGGATAAAAGGTGGATAAAAGGGGAGAGGGCTGCTGGAGGAGGAGCGGCGGCTGAGCGGATGCCTGGGGAGGGCTGTGCCTGGCCCTGGGTGGGTGGGTGGGTGGGTGGGTCTGGAGGAGGGAGGGCAGAGGAGCCCGGAGGGAGCGGCCCTGGGAAGTTTCCCCAGGCAGCTCACGCCGTGGTTCGCGTGTGTCCCGCCACGTTTAGGCTCTGTCGAGCTTGTTGCCCTCGGTGATCTTCCCACGAGCAGCCATGCTGTTGCTTTTTTTAAATGATTTTGCTTGATTTCTGCTGCGCCCACGCTTCGGTTGTGATGTCGGCGCTGGCATTCACCTCTTCCCTCTCTGTCTCTTCTGATGACACTTACAGTGTTACCTTTTACCTTGTATTCTCCAGCAGGCACTGGGGAGAAATAAAATTACGGTTTCTGTTCCGTAACGTTTTTAGAATATACATATTTGTGATTGGTGTATTAGAGGGTCTTCCGTTTTCTGCTGGAAATTCTGTGTCTCAAAAGCATCAGTGCATTAATACTCCCTTGGATATGAATGCTGAACGTCTATTCTAATAGTTTCAAATGTCACAGAGATGCATTTCTTTCCAATGAATGTTTGACTTTTATTGCAGTTGAAAGGGGTTTGGGTGGTTTCTTTTTTTTCTTTCCCCTCACCCCCATGACAGATACATCCTTGGCAGGCTTTGGCTTCTTGAAGCTCTGGGTACTTCCTAACCAGACTGCAGAAGTGACCATCGCTGCTGCAGCATGCTTCCAGGGCGGTTTGCTCTCCGAGAGACCTGAGCTTTTGAGCAGGTAATGGAGAGGAATGGATCCTGCCCCGAGCTAATCACAGTCTCAAGATAGAAAAGTAAATGGGAGACAAGGAAACAGCAATAGGCCTTTATCTGGTTTTCTGTGTAAGTAATTGCAAAAAAAAAAAAAGGCAAGCTGATTCTTCTGGAGACAAGCTGAGAAATCTGTAGCACTAACAGCAATAAGCATATAAATGTGCATTTTCAATAATGTATACTATTCTTCGGAATAATGTTGAAAAGCAAGATTCTAATTTAAAAAAATACACATTCTTAGTCCCAAAGAGCCAATTCTTTGGAATTCAGAGGGGAGTTCAAAAGGTGGAAAAGTATTCAGGCTTAAATTCTGACCTCATGACTCAGGGTTATAAACACGTGTGTGAGTCCATTAAAGCTGCAGTTATTCATGGAAAGTTTATCTGAGTTGCAGATTCGCTGCACTAGGAATGTAGCAGCACCAGAGCTGAATCTTTGTGGAGCTGACTATGGTCTGGCAGCGCTGTGGGAACGTGGAAATGCCGTATCCAGGTGCAGGCGCAGTTTAACTGCCTTTCTTGGGACAGAATCCAACCTAATAAGCACTTTGAAACTGAGCTGGCTCAGCACAGACCCATCTCAGGAGTCTTCAGTGGCATATTTGCTCTGCCAGAAGTGTTTACACACGTGACATGCAGAGAAGCGAGCGGCTCTGCAAAAGGCCTGAGGGATTACTAATCTGGGCCAAATTCCACTTGAGCTCCAGGCAAGCCCCGTAGAATCCTTCAGGTATCCAAGCCCTGCGTCCTCGTGGAGGAGGGGTTGGTCACCTCAGGGCTGGTGCCACCTGAACCCTGGCTTGCCTTTGGTGGGGTGCTAATGCCAGAAGCCCTGGAGACTGTGCTGGAGAGAAAGATGGAGCCAGCCTGGGTCCAGCTGGGCTAAGATGGAGAAGGAGCTAGCAAGCCTTTCACTACCTAAACTGGGTGTGTATGGAGCTAACACTGCCTAGAGTGCCCCACGGTGTTTGTGTTAGCTGTTTCCATTGCTGTTACCCAGCCCTGAACACCTTGCCACTCTGAATAATGGTGATGTATGGATATGCCTGAAGTTGTTACACAAGGTGCTCATGAGAAGGATACACATTGCAGCCAGTTTTAGGAATAGCACCACCATCTCTGATGCTCCTCTTTATAGTTCTTCAGAAAACTGTTGTTCAAAGGCTCTGCAAATGGCCATTGCATTCTCCAGGGTGCTTTCCGTTCAGTGCAGCAGTATAGTATCTCTGGTTAAAACACTGTGGTTTCTTTTGTGTTTACTGTTAGCTTCTGATGAATGTCTTAATTTGAAAATTATTTTTTATTCACTTACAACATTCAACTCTCTGTTTCAAGTTAGCTCTCAGAGGATTCCCCACAAAACCAGTTTGAGGCCTGTGTGCGTGCTTTTTCTCCTTCCCACTTCCATAGACATTTCCCCGTTAACCCCACGTCTGCTATTTCAAAACAGAGTTTCAGCGCAAAGAAGCCAAAAAGCAGTTAACAGAAAAGCAGTTGACTGAATTGAAAGATCCCTCGGTGCTGGGTTTCCTGGACCGCAATGTGTGGGTATATTTTATCTGGTGTGTGCACTGCTTTGAAGTGACATGGTGAACGGAGAGTGAACGCTCCAGTGACATTCATTACCCACTGCAAACCCTGGTACCGCTGCTGCGGTTGTACTCGTGCTTGTCACTGCTGATGCACACGGCAAAGGAAAAAAATAAAAGAGCACTGGCATAGCACACTTGTATTTGATCCAAGAAGCCATTTAAAGGCAGCTTAAAATTCAAATCAACTGGAACTGAGCCACATTCTTATGTATGTATATATATATTTAACAGAAGTGGTGATCCTGTGAGGTAATGATCGTTAGCTTCCACACTGGTCCATGGGGCCACAGCTGCAAGTTTAAGCAAAGCCAAGTTAACAGGGGAAGAAAGATTTGGCTGTGGAACTTGGCAAGCCTTTTGTTTGTTTGTATTTTATCTGACAGTGATCAGTTAAAATGTTGTTTTTGTCATGTGAACGTAATGCCTGATAATTGCAGCATCAGCGATTGCTTCTGAACAGGGACAGTTAATTATTAGAAATGTAGACCAATTGTTCTGCACCCAAGTCCAAAATAAAAGGGATAATCTTTTTAATAAAGCAGGCAAGATGTTTATTTTTTTTAATAATTGCATTTTTTAGTAACTTACTCTGAAAAAATCAAATAAAATACATCTAGCACATGGATAAATAGTTAGAAATAGATTTCTGTAGGCTTCTAGTAGAAATTGCGTGTCATGCAGGGAAAAGTGCTTTTTTCTCCCTCTGGTAATGTTCCAGTTAGTGTTGCAGTTTATGCTTTTCCGGGTGAGGTACTGTCATATTGTTATACATCTCTATTTTAACAAGTTTTAAGTTTGAAGGGAAAATGGAAAATAGGATCGTTGTACTATTTTAAGTGCAAACATAATCGAGGGAGAGGAAGCTGTTTGAAACTAGTCAAAGCTGGCTTACAAAACCAGTATTACCCTAAACTAAGAAGAGCGGGTTTAGATTAATTTTAAGGAAAAGCTTCCAAGTAGGAAGAGGAATTTGAGAAAGGAGCAGCTTCAGTTATTTGCTTAGCCTCTGGTAATAGAACAGGGTGCACTTGAAAAGTGGATAAATCCGAAAATCAAAACCTCTTAACACTGGAATTTGCTTCCTTGCTTTGCTCACTGGGGTCATCGACCTGTTCTCGGGATGTGCAGAGGCAGAGGGATATCCTGACTCAGTTTCGTAGGAGTGGAAAATGCATGGTCGTACCTCAGCACTGGATTTTGGAAGATGGTGCCTAACAGTGTGGCTCTCTGTCTCGTGATGTTAGTCGGGTCTCTTACATTGCATTTTGGGACGCCCAACATCAAACTGCACGTCTGACTTAGAGAAAATGAGAAACAGAATTAGTAACCAGTGTTCGTCAGTGTATGTCCAGGCCTTTCCAGATGTTCAACTCTACAGTCAGCAGTACTGCACAGCTGCCCTGACGTGAAACCATATGTCCAGCAATCTTGGGGAGCTGTGGAAAATTTTTGGTGTGCCTGAGCAAAATTTTGGTCAGAGAGCGACACATGTCCAGAGCAAAACAGGTATGTTATGGCTCTATCAGTGAGGAATTAACAACTGACTGGGAGAAGAGTCTGATTAGTAGGCAGTAAATAAAGCTGGATGTGACTGCTGAAACAATGGGAGTAAAGCAGAAATGAGGAACTGCTCATTTAATGAGCGTCTTCCATTGTGTGCAAGAGTCAAGCGCCTGTGGAGAAAATGTTCTGTAACTGATTGTGTCGAAATGCATAGGCATAAGAGAAACATGTGAAGATAGCAGAGATGCCTTTTGTTCTGCCACTTCCAGAGCTGAATGCTCAATATCCAGCAATAGGAATACCCTTGCTACAGACCCCGTCTGGAGGAGAGGGCATTTATTGCCTTTGGTAGCACCACCCTGAGGTTAAGTAGGAGGTGGGCTGAAGGGGAGCAGTCATCCTGCTTTTCCACCAGTGTTCGACACGAGTTTGGAACAGTGTGCTAGACAAGCTGTCCCCCTTTGCCCACCATTCATTCAGGCAGTCACTGTATCTGCCCGTGGATATGTCTGGGTGTGTATAATGCTTTAATGTTAAAATAGCAACAGCCTTTTGGATCTTGCTCAATCGTGCGTTGCTTTAGTTCTGGGAGGAAAACTCTTTTCTGACCCCTGATAGGGATCAGCTCAGTGTATGCTCCAAAGAAGAGAGATTAATATCCCCTGTGACCTTTTAGCCTAGCTGCTGCAGGGTTTTAACAAGTGGACTTAAGACCCCATGCGTGGCAGCTACGCCAACATGAATGTCTGTAATGTCTCTTCTTGTCAATGATCCGTGAACTAAGGAATCTCCAAGGATATCTTGACGTGCCGTGGAGCTGTTACGGTCTAGTGCGGGGAAGAACCACGCAATGATAGAATGAAAAGCTGGTGTCGCAAGTAATGTGTAAGTTGCTCTAAATGTACCTGACAACAGTTGTCACTGGCTACGTATTTACTTAGAAGATGTGGCTCTGATATTGTAGGAAAAACAAGTATTTAAACAAAACCCCAAACGACAAAAACCAAACAACAAAAGTGCTATTTATGACTTTTGTATTTCTGGTTCCTTGGATGTTTGCAGTGCTGTATGAACTCTATAATATAATATAGAACAGATAATAAGTACATAACATGAAAAAGCCCCTGCCTAGTTCTAGCTACTTCTTCCTTCCAACCCCTGGTGCTGAAGAATGGGTTTGTACAGAAAACAATCCAGGAAGGAATTTCTTCCTAAAAGTGATTTTTCTTTAATTTTGGACATAATTGTTTTGACTTACTTTGACCATTCTGATTACCATTGCTAGTGCACATGAAAGGTTTGCAGCTTGTTTAAACCATTTTTAGCCATTAGTTTAAAGTAGCCAGTCCTTTTGCAACAGGACCTCAAAGAACTGCTTGGGGGTCAGGGGAAGCACTGGTTTAGGACGAAGGTCCTAAATTGCTATTTCAGACATGTCTCAGGTGTACACGTGATGTTATATTCACCTTCTCAAGCTATATTACCTGATTTATTGCTTAGGGTAGGTGAGAAGTAAAAATTGGAAGTGCCTGAATCCAAATAAAAGATCTAGAGGCTTTTTTCAGCCTAGCTTTGGAGGGGAGGACTCCTCACTTTTCCTCTGGGCCATTGTGGGGGTCCTTCTCACAGGAGACGATCTTCACACACTTTGTCCAATGTGAGTCCTGGCATGAGAGACAGTTCTTAACAAACTGCCCCAATGTGAGTCTCTCCATGGGGTGCAGTGCTTCAGAGGGAAACTGCTCCAACGTGAGCTCCCCGCGGTGTCACAAAAGTCCTGTCAGCCAACCTGCTCTGGTGAGGGCTTCTCTCTCTCCATGGGCTACAGGTTCTGGCAGCAACCTGCTCCAGCACGGGCTTCCCACAGGGTCACAGTCACCTTCAGGCATCCACCCATTCCTGCGTGGGGTCCTCCATGGGCCACAGGTGGACATCTACATCCCATCACCTCCATGGGCTGCAGGGCAACAGCCTGCACCATGGTCTTCACCGTGACCTGGAGGACTCTCTGCTCCGGTGCCTGGAGCACATCTTCCCTTCCTTCTTTACTGACCTTGGTATTATCACATATTCGCACTCCTCTCTCTCTCTGCCGGTTGTTGTGTGTCGGAGTTCCCACGTTTTTAAATATATTTTCACAGAGGCGTTCCTGTTCTGTCATTACTGATAGGCTCAGCCTTGTCCATCAGTGGGTCTGTCACTGGAGCTGGCTGGCATTGGCTCTGTCAGACCTAGGGGAAACTTCTAGTAGCTTCTTGCAGAAGCTGCCCCTACAGCCCCCCCACCACTGACATCTGGCCTGGCAAACCCAACACACTGCTAAAGAACTGTGTTCCGTTTTATGGATTTCTAGGAATTGAATGCAGCAGCTCCTGAGAAATGTTTTATTTACTCTCTTTTTGCCATGTGCGAGGAAAACCTCCAGGGATTTGATTTTCCTTACGGAGACAAGCTGATTGTGTAGCAGATTTTAACCTGGATGTGTTTGAAGACAGGGCAATGAATTCTGCCCCAGGTGGTGTTTTGTTCATTTATACATTGACTCATCAGATCTGAATGGTTTGTAACCTATAGTCAGTTCCTATCTTGTTATCCATTTCCAGTGCAGTGTGATTGACATAATTTTTTCCTATCAGTTACCATCTTCTGTATTTTAAAATTAGATTGTCTTAATTGCCACAGAACTGGAGCTTTCCAGTGATGTATCCTGCTGTTCCTCAGCATGGAGAAGAAACAAAATTAGGGTCGTTACACTTTCCACCTTAGTTCTGCTCCTCTCCAGAAGTTTATAGCAGCCTGTGGGAATGATCTGCAAGCTGAACTGTGTGGCACAGCGTGAGGACAAGTAAGCCCTGACACATCTTGCTGTGCTTGGTGCAGTGCCAGCCGTGGAATAATAGTGTGTTCTTGCCATCAGAGTCTTTAGCCATGTGGAAGCTGTGTGGCCTGTGGGTTTAAGTGAGGGCAGGAGGTGTCTGTGGCTCAGTTTCAGGGAGCGGGAGCGAGGAGGTGGTGGAGTACACCTTGTGCAGCTGCATGCAGCAGCGAGGACCGTCAGTTTGGGACCACCAGCCGACAGAGTGTGTGCTTGCTATAGGCAGCATTCAGGGAGGGCAGAATGAAGGTCTATCATGAGTAGTCAACATGGATTCACCAAGGGGAATCCATGCTTGACCAATTTGATGGCCTTTGATGAAGGCATAACTAGATGGATAGATGAGGGAAGGGCAGTGGCTGTGATCTACCTCAACTTCAGCAAGTCTTTCGACACTGTCTCCCATGGCATCCTCATGGCCAAGCTTAAGAAGTGTGAATTGGATGCTTGGGCAGTGAGATGGATTGGGAACTGGCTGAAGGACAGGGATCAGGGAGTTGTGGTCAGTGGGGCAGAGTCTAATTGGAGGGCTGTGGCTACTGGTGTCATCCAGGGGTCAGTACTGGGCCCAGCCCTATTCAATACATTTATCAATGACCTGGATGAATGGATGGAGGCTATCCTCAGCAAGTTTGCTGATGATAGAAAACTTGGAGGAGTGGCCGACACACCAGAGGGCTGTGCTGCCATCCAGCATGACCTGGGCAGGCTGGGGATCTGGCCAGGGGGGACCTAATGAAATTCAAAGCGGGCAGACGTGAAGTACTGCGTCTGGGGAAGCACAACCCCATATATCAGTACAGGTTGGTGACTGTTGGAGAGAAGCTGTGGGCAGAAGAATCCAGGAGTCCTGGTGGGCAACAGGCTGACCATGAGCCAACAATATGTCCTCATGACCAAGAAGGCCAATGGTGTCCTGGGGTGCATTAAGAAGAGAGTGGCCAACAGGTCAAGAGAGGTTATCCTCTCCCTCTACTCAGTGCTGGTGAGGCCTCACCTGCAGTACTGTCCAGTTCTTGGCTCCCTGCTTGAAGAAGGATGAGGAACTACTGGAGAGAGTCCAGCACAGAGCCACTAAGGTGATGAGAGAACTGGACCATCTATTGTATGAGGAAAGGCTGAGATAGCTGGGTCTGTTTAGGTTGGAGAAGAGGAGGCTGAGGGATGATCTCATCAATACTTACAAATATCTAAAGGGCAGGTGCCAGAAGGATTGGGCAAGACTCTTCTCAGTGATGTCCAGGAACAGGACAAGGGGCAATGGTCACAAACTGGAAAACAGGAGGTTCAACTTAAACATAGGGAAATGATTCTTTACTGTGAGGGTGACAGAGCACTGGAACAGGCTGCCTGGAGGGGTTGTAGAGTCTCCTTCTCTGGAGACTTTCAGAACCCATCTGGATGTGTTCCTGTGTGACCTACTGTAGGTGAACCTGCTCTGGCAGGTAGTTGGACTAGATGGTGTTCAGAGGTCCCTTCCTACCCCTAATGTTCTGTGACTCTGTGCTTCAGCTCACTGTCAGAGTTTTGAATTTTGCTAAGCATGAGAGAATACAAAGGCATAAGATACATCCTCCTTAATGTCATCTTGATCTTGTCTTGTCTGTTCTATAAAAACTACTAACATTTTTATAACCCACTAGGCTCTAAAAGGTTGTTTCTCCCTGTTCTGGCTTCTCTCTGCTACCACCTGCTCTCACTACATTCAACCCCGTATCCCAGGCTTCTTCAGCATTGCAGCCAGCACCGTGTGCTGTGCCAGGCCCTGCTCTCTCTCCGTCTGGCTGTATCTCTTCTTCCCTGTTTCTTTTCCACCATCTTGGTCTTGCCAAACCTTTGATGCAGCTATTGGACAACCCTCCTGAGCAGTCCTCCTGCCCCTTGGTCAATGCAACTCCACATTGTGTAACTATGAATTGTAATTTTTTATTTTTTATTTCCAGAGGTTTATAACTGGCTGAGTGCCAGGGACCCTTGGCAGTTTCAGAGGACAAGGAAGAGGAACTGATGCTCTTTTTGTGTGGTAAGGACCTAGACTTTGAACCATGTGGGATTCAGACAAAGGGGCAGGCACTGCTTCCACCTTGACCCTTAAGTACAAACGTAGCTGTACAACATATCTTACTTTTGAATGCATTGATTGATATTGCTTGCTTGAATGGTTACTGGGGAAAGTTGGACTCTGGGTTTGCAATAAAATCTTGCTGCCATTTATTACTAGTCTAAAAAGATCAGTAAAATCTGTAAATCTGAAACTGTTTTTTGGGAACTAGGGAAAGGTTGGTACTTTGAGAATGACTGTCTTAAGGAATCTTAAATTTGGGCTGTTAACTGCCATAAATCCCAAAATGAAATGGTAAATTTAATGAAAAAATCCAAGTCACCATGTGGATGTTGGAGTACTTTGAAAGAATATTTAAACAGTACGTGGCTGTCAACTTTCTCTATAGTGGAGCTGTCATTCGGCCGTATCGTAATCTCATTAGGGTAAGGGCTCTTGAAAGTGCTAAGGGCAGACTTCCCTGATGCTGGTTGACACATTTAGGCACATATGTAATACAACAGTATTAAAAGCAATTTAATGCCTTGTGTGATTCATGATTCATGGGTTGATGACTGCTAATACATTGTGGTGATCTACAAATTAAAGTTTGTCTTGTTAGGTTCAGTGTGGATGGGGCATTTAATTTTCTTGCATTAACAGAATTGGGCAAAAACAACGAAGAAGTTCTGGGGTTTATCACTATAAAAGAGTTATGATTCATGATCTCAAGCCTAGTAAAGGGATACTTTTGAGCTAAATGGATGAAAAAGAGGGTGACTGGATGGGAACGGGAAGCAGAAAGATACAGTTCAGCTATGAGAGAAAAAGCAAAACTGAAGTGTCGCGGCCTGAATTATTCTGCAGCATGTAAAATTCATTTTTCTGATGATTATGTTGTCTTTTAGAATTCTGAGTGAAGATGAACTTAGCAGAGATTTGCGATAATGCCAAAAAAGGAAGAGAATATGCACTCCTTGGGAATTATGACTCTTCTATGGTATATTACCAGGGTGTCATCCAGCAAATCCAGAGACATTGCCAGTCAATCAGAGATCCAGCAATTAAAGGCAAATGGCAACAGGTAAAGTAAAATAACATTGCCTTTATTCTATTAGTTGACATTTGAAAAAAACACTATATTTCCCAAACTTGTTGAAGATGTAGAGGACATATACTTCATTTAAGTTTACAACATTTTTTTGCAAGATTTTGTTGATATTTATGGTAAAATAATTTTTGTGGTATGTTCAGAAGGAATTCTTGTATTCTAACTGAATCATTCTTCTTGTTGTTTTCGCTTAGAGTGTCTGGCTAATCACTGGTCTGTTTGTGTGTGATTGCATACTGTGGAAAAACTGTTTTGCTGAGGACTTCCTTTTGCCATTCTGTCTTTTCCTCATCTAATGTCCAGTAAACTAAGATGTGATTGGATGCGTTAGCATTCCTAGAATGTTTATCTGAGTAGTGATTACTATAATGCTGTAGTGTGGAAATTTGGATCAGGTTTCTAAAACTCCGAGTCTTGCACACATGCATCTCCCTGCTGAGCAGACTGCTGTCAAAACCAGGGATGTAATCCTCAGGTGGAATGTAAGAACCCTCATTTAGCACTTTCAATATTTAAGTATTCATTACATTTTGTGGTCACATTTTTCATTGTACAAAATGTGTTTCATAACAAAAAATAAAATTGGAGGATAAACATGTACAGATGTATTCCAGAATAAAGAATTCACGTGGCATAAATATTATATTTTGAAAGAAAAACGTAGCTCCTATGGAAGATACAATTTTGTAGTAAGTAGCTGGAGAGATGGTTTCAGGAAGAGTTTTTCTAAATATTATACATTTAAATAATGTCACTTAAAAACAGAAGCAAGTTTTTCCTTTTGATTACACCAGGTGCTTTGGTTATGGTTTTATTCTTGAAATATCTGACACTGGTGGAGTATTTTGTGTGGTGATAGCTGCAGCACTGTTAGCAATTGTTTTGTAATGACAGTACTATTCATACTTCGGTATCATGGAACTGTAGAAGTCTCTCTGCTTGTTTAAGAGCTTGTCAGAAAAGCATGAGTGTGTACAATCGGCAGTGGTAGTGCTTAGCTTTCCTAGCTGAATATTGTATAGGAGATATTCTCGTGCAAGCTCTTCCCCACCTTGGGCCATACTGACACAGGTGTTCATGCCCCATGTGTGTCCTTAGTTCCTGACGATCTCAAGGCTGATGTGAAGGTAGAGCATGAGGTTTTCCTTGTTCTGCAAATGCATCTCTGCATTGCCTTTGCTTCTAGTATTCAGTATTTCCTCCAATGACACTGATTCATCCATTAAACTTTGAAGAGCTCTTATCTTGTAAAGGTTACTGCAAGTCTCATGATGCTGTGTGTTGTTTGAACTGCTTCAGAGAGGCCTGTGCACAATGGAACACGTGCTGCACATTGGAGACAAGCCTCAAGAGAAAAAAGACTGTTAACACAGTTTCCAGGATTATTCCCTAGGGAGGGCAGCTGGCTCCTTAGCAGAGGATCTGAAGTTGGTACCTTCTCAAAAATTATCCCTTTTGGATAAAAACAGAATGACCTGTGCAGTGACAGAGAGAACTGTCCCCAGAAAGATCAGCAGCAGGTGGGGTAATGCCTGTCACGCTCTGTGCTCATGTTCATTCTGAAATTTCCCAACACAGCAGTGGCCGATGAGCTTTGTCAGAATATCACTTTGCCATTACTGGTGTCAGGCTTGGCTCAGGGACAAACACCAAAGCATAAGAAGTGTGGCTGAAAGTAAAAAGAACTGCTTCATCCTCAGGCTCTTTGCCTTCTCATTCATTTGTCAGGCAAAATTATATAGCCCTGAGAGCAAACAATTAGCCCTGGAACCGCTAGCTTCTCCCCAGAATGGTTTGGTGAAACCTACAGAAGCAGACCTGCCTTCTCGCTCCCTGAGACAGACTAAGAGGGAGTCTGATGATCTGGGTGTTAGCACTGCTTTCCAGCTTCAACAGCAGCTACATCCAAACTGTCAGTCACATTCAGTAGCTGTCTGACAGACAACCTGTTCTGAAAAAAAATAAACCAGAAGTTGAATCACAGGAAACACTCATTCACGATATTGAAATAATATTCAGTGGTTATTTTTAGATCATTCTCATGAAAGACTTATGCCATACCTATTATGTTGAGTTTAGCAAAATTCAGGTCTAATCCACTTGGTACCAGTGACAGGCAGAAGCAAAAGATTCCCATACCTGCATGCTTCTTGCAAATGGCACGAGAAGCAAAACAACCCTTAGGTTATGGTTAAGGGGATGAATGTAATTGACTTTTACCTGAAATTCTGTCTCCTCTGGCGTACGGAACTAGCCCGTTCTTTAGCTTCTTCAGTTTCTTCATCCTCTGAGGAATCTGAGGACGATAATACCACTGGTACCTTTTGAAGGTGGAGCTTAGCAATCTCTAGCACACACTAGGTAGGTAGAGCTTTTATTGTTGGAAGCCATCCACAGTGTGAATGTCCATGTAGATAAATGCTTGAAGGAGATGAATGTTAATTAAACCGTTTCTTCTCTGAGACCTACTATCTGCGTGCAGATTCACAATCTTGGACCTTCTGAAGGACTGCTGGGATGCAGATTGCTGAGGGGATCTGGCAGTATGAAGCATGTCCTTTCTTTCTGTACGTTTGCATGCAGCACACGAACAGGGTGTTTGTCCTATGGGTATTTCTGATGCAGTGAACTCACCTTCAGGTGCACATGTTCCCTCATAAAATAGGAATGTTTGTATCAGTAACATCTCAAAAAGTAATTACGGCCGTGGCTCTGCAGCTGACCAACTCATGACTCACCGATACATGAATCATTGTTCTCCCTGTCTGGTCAGTTCTCTGCAGTGGGTTCTCCATCCAGAATAGGTGCCTCATGCTAGGTAGATCTGCTTTGTTGCCTTGTGTACTACACGGGATTTTTCCAGCAGTTTACTGAGCAATGTAGAGCAGAGGTGAACCAGAAGTAGTTGGGATTTTATTTCAGGCTCGCAAACACTCTTTGCTTAGGTGTTATTGTTTAAAAATTTCTGCAGGTTGGTCTGGACCAAAGGATACTCGGTGGAAGTATTTAGTGTCTTGTGTTTCACGTTGCAGAGTCAGACAGCTTCAGCTTTGCAACTGGGCACTCTGGTTTCAAGGGTGCTTGGCACTGGTAGGAGGAGGAGGAATGTGAACGTGTTTCATCTGCTCCCCTAGGAGCAACCGACGGGCTCTGTTCCACTTGATGCAGTACTGCTTCTGCAACTCCAAAATCAGCACTGATTGTGATATTAGTCTGGCATGACCTGCAAAACTTTGGAGGGGCAAAAGATGCATCCTGGAGGGTCCACCAAAGCAGTGGTGTGACAACCTAGGAATTCCTCTGATCCTTTGGAAAGTTCATTGTCATTGATAGTCTGATAACTAGTTTGGCCTGGGAATATCAGAGATGACCCGCTTTTGATACTCTTACTTGTTTTGCATCCAGGGAGTTCCCAGCTTGCTCTTGGGTGGCTGAGTGTAGCTCTATTCTTATCATCATTCCTGGGCCTCAGAGCTCATTTGAAAAAGTTACTTGTTTGTTGTACTTTGAGATCTGACTGATGTGTAGGCATATTCGTCCATGTAAATGCAGGTTGAGGCTGGAAGGATTTAAAATCAGAAGCAGCTCATCTCTTTTTCTACTTAACAACAATAAAAGGTAGGTTTATTCTCATGACCGCTACCATGAACTTTACTTGTGTTGACATTCCCCCTGTTTATTCTGAGAGAGTTTCTTGGCTGTTGCAGTCTTTTTACTAGACAGCTGGCTTGTAGGAAAGAGCTGCTTCAGTGACAGCTCAGCAGCTGCAGAACGACAGCGGAGCGTGCCCCCGGGAGATAGTACTGGCTTACGACAAGGCCAGCGGCTGTCGAGCAAAACCTGCTGCGTGTTACAGCCATGTGCTCCGTGTTGCGCAGGATCCAAGAGCACAGGAGCCTCAGCCGGAGGTGGGGCAGGAGTTCAATGATGCTTGGAGCGCTTGGAGCAGCCAGCAAGGCACCCTTACTGACCATGGTTACCGAAGCAGGTGATTAGGTGCACCATATTCTTGCCTAAAGAGTATAGGATCATTTTTACCTTTTTTTTTTTGAAAAAAAACAACCCACATTTCAGTCAGTCTGTGCTTATGATGGTTTTGCTTCCTGCCTTTTCTGTTAATACTTCATGGGTTACTTCATCAGTAATGGAGGAATGTTCTGCAGGTAGCTCATGAGGAACTTTGACTCTGTGGGATTGGACTGAGTTACAGGGCATCCATTTTGGGTATGGTTTAGGCAATTCTTAACTATCTTTTTTTTTAAAACAGAGCTTGTTGAATAGCTAGCACTAATTGCAGGCAGTAATTTCAAGTTTGGAAAACACTTTTACAGGAATTTGATTGGTTTTGTTCCAGCATGTTATAACTGAGAAAAAACCAACCCACATATTATTTGTGTTTACTAAGGTACAAACTCCCATGCTTACTGCTATGGGAGGTTGTGTAGAAGTACAAGCTCTAGTATGGCAAATAAAAGCTGGTGATGCTGAAAGTACAACAGCTGCCAGACTGTGAAATAGAGAGGAACTTCCTGATGAAATGTTTTTTGGTACTACCACTAAGAAAAGAGTGAGCTCAACTCCTGGTCACTGTATTTTATAACTGTATGTTAGGCTGTGTTTTCTGCTTTGCTTACTGTAAATCCTTAGGGCTAGAATGTCAGAACAAAGCTGTGAGGCCACCCCCTGGGCTGAAAGGCCTTTTATTGTGCTTTCCAACATCACCTAATATTCACGATTCTGCTTCTGTGGAGCTGGTGATGTGGCTGGTGTACCAGAGCAGGCAGTTTCACACCATAGCTGAACCCAGCAAATGCGCTGCTGTGCCCAGAGGAGCCAAGCTCTTCCCCACCTCTTCTCCCATAAGTCTTGGTTTCTTCCAAATGAAACTGTTCTATGATTCTATGCTTCTGTGCTTCTATGATTCTATGATTCTATGATTCTCCCCTCCAGCTGTGCCAACTTCTCTCCATCCTCTGCATCCTGCCGTTCCTTGTCCTGGGATTCACCTCAACACAGAGTAGCAAACCAGTGCAGCTTGCTAGACCAGCAAAAGTGTCCTTTATTTTCTTTTTACCCTTTATTATTTATTTTTTTTTAATCCTAGGCTAATTTCCTGCCATTTTACCAAGATGGGTTATTATATGGAGATGTCAGAACTGAATCCAGAAGAGCAACCGCAGAGTGTGGTTGGGGAGAAAAAGTGAGGAGAAGCAAGGTTTTCCTGTCCAGCAGTGAGCTGCTAATTCGGCCCATGCTATCCTCTGAAACTGCTTAAACACGAATAACCTAAAAGCTTTCTTCAGGTTCTCTACAGCCTGAGCTGGAGTTCCTTGAGGACTCTAGCACCCAAGGGGAGGGTGTGATGGAGGCAAAGAGACTGAGTGAGTCCAGAGCAGTGATTTTCTGGTTTGCAGCCTTCTGAGTTTTCTTCAGAGTAGCACTGACCACTGAAAGACACTGCTCACTCACCTCTGTAATGGTGGCACAGCCCTGCTTGGCTTGTGTCTGGGAAATTTCTCAGCTGAAAGAAACTGTTTCTGCACCTGTTCCATCTGACTTGGTTTCTTTCAGGCCTCTAGAAATTTATCAGCTGGTTTTCCTTTGTGGCCCTATTGTTTGAGTACGTTGAGGATTTTTGCTGGTTCGTTTGCCAGGTACTGACTGAGTGGTAGGAGTGTGCACTTCGGAGTTTGGTCTCCACAGGTCTGGATAAAAGATGGCCAACAGCTCTTGGTCTACTTGCAACTTTCAAGGCATCAAAGGCTCACTTTTCTCAATTTTCAGATACCATCCTCCTTGCTGGTCCAGAGAGCTTCATGACAGCGCTCCATCCCTCAGTGCTGGCCAGTTGTTTTCCACCAACTTCTCTGCATGCTCCTGGAGCACTGGAGTAGGAAGCGGCTGTCTCTCATGGAGCAGTGCCCTGGAGGATTTGTGCTGTATCATTCCTTTGTACTTCACAGCAGCTGTTGGCTGGATTTATTTTTGGATAGGAGGGATGCGTATTAGACAGTTTGAAGGAACCAAGTTAGTGATCAATCACATTTGTAACTCAGCTGGAAGTTCTTGCACTGGGGGATGTTTCTACTGATTGTATGATGAGAAAGCAAAGAGAGCAAAGCGGAGTGGGGGGCGGGCATGTGAAGCATTCACTGTCTTTACCAGAGCAATCCTGCCTGAGCTGGATATCCTGTGTCTTTGGAAAGATACAGCTGCCCCATCTGGAGCAAGCAAGAAGGCTGCTTTGCCCTGTGAAATAATCAAGTTTTTCCCATACCTCAAGCTCCTGTTGTACAGATGCACTCAGAGTTCAAGGTGTATTCAATGCTGTGCTGCTAGACCTGGGCAGGGCCTTGGGGATTTACACTTCACTTCACCTCTGTATTTACCAGCATCTTGCTGACAACAGTTGTATATATTCTTCTTCTTAAACAAGGTTTTAAGTTTTAAACTAGAGAAGAATTTCTCTGTGCTGCTGAAATTTGTCCTTGTGGTGGGAAAATTCCTGGAAAATATTACAGAGCAGGACATACAGTGCTGTGGGGTGTACCTGGTGGTATTTAAGGAGAACTGTAGCTCCCAGAAAGAGCTGATGTGTGTTTGTTGCTGAGTGCTGACCTTTAATCATTGTCTTTTATACACCATACCTGAAAATGGATATGTCAGGTAGCACTTTCTGTCTTGAAGTTGCCTCAGCAAAAGTAGGGGAGCTGCTGGTGCTGCTTTGAATATGTAGAGCAGGGCAGGTGAGGAGAGATGCTGCTCTGAGAGGGAAAATAAGAGTGTGAGAGAGAAATGGGATGGGTAGGTTAAAATCAGACTGGAAGAGGTGCTTTTCAGAATTGTTCTGACAAGATGCCGCACCCTGTGCGTACCCGTTGTGGTTTCTTTCCAAGCACACGGGGAGGTAGGAAGATCTCAGGCTTGTGGCCACGTCTTTTCACCAATAAACAGGGTTAGGAAGAACAGTCCTAAGGTGTGATGCTGTTTATTAGTAGTTCCCTGATCTGCTGTTGCTGTATTTATAACCTCAGCAAACAGGCTGGATGTGCAGACTTCTATTCTGCTCATCCTTTCCATCACCTGGAATCTGCTCAGGATCTGCACAGCAAAGTGAGTCTGGATTTCAGGCAACATTGTTGACATCTGTTGGTTTTGTCCTCACTTGCCTTCCTGTGTTTGCCACAAAGTGAAGTCTGGTTCCAGCATTCCCAGGCAGTGTTTTTCCCAGCTTTTTTTTTTCAGGGGACGCCTGATGTGAGCACAGCTGGGTGCCTGGTGTCTTTCCTTGGCTTTCTTCTACGCAGAGTTCAGATCCTGGCTTTTGCTTCAGGCTTGCAGTGCATGTTGTAGGTTGACTCAGTAGCATGCCTGGTGGCAGCCTGTGAATATCCTCACCGTAGTGTTTCTTCATGGGAGCTTTTAGAGAGCTTTCAAGGGGATGGAAAGGTTCAGGATGTCTCTAGCTCCAGCTGCAAGCCTGTAACAAGCAAGATTCACATTGGCCTAAGGTAATCTTGGCTGCAGAGTGCCAATACTGATCTCCAGGTGTGCACAGCAATGTGTGGATTAGCTTTAGCTGTGCACCAACACTTCAATGAAGAGGTGACGCGTGGGTGTTGTGACCTTACAGCAGGTAAAAAGCAGAGTGAGCATGGCAGTTGATCCCACAGGGTGGAAAGCATCATTGAGTGGTAGGTGGAAGACTGGCAAGATGCAGTACAAGTGCACTCAGGTGAATCCTAGCACATCTTAAGCTAATGCACTGAAAGCTTATTCTTCTGAGCAAGAATGTACAATGCACTTTTTGGCTGCTGGCATGTACTGAGAACTGGTGACCTTAGCATACAAAGCTTGAGCTTATAATAAGCCATTATCACTTAAAACTCAGCAAATTTTTACAGGGATTTTTTTTTCTAGGCTTCATGGAAGAAAATTGAAATGAACAAATATCAAGTAAATAATCTTGAAATTATTGTAATACTTCCAGTTCCCTGAATAGTGGCAATAGAGACTTCAAGTACAAAATTCAGTTGCATAATTCTGCAACCTGATTTCTTTCCGAGGCATAATATCCTCTCATTTTTATTTCACTGATGTTACTTGTCATGTGAACTTACACTATAGGGTATTAAAGATACCATTTTCTGTTCTAATCTTTGCAATCCACCAAAAAACTGGCTTGTGCTTTCACTCTGTGATGATGTTGTGACCCTCACAGAGTTGATTTTGTAATATTATACTTTAATGATTTAGCCAGTTTTATAACTAGGACCTTGGAGACTGTAATCAGAGAAGTTCTTTTATGCCGGAATAGTAGCAAATATATTAAAGATCTGCCAACAGCACCCTTACTAGTATAAAAGTGTGTGTGTGTGTGCATATGTGTCAACATGCACACATAAATCTAAGCATCAGCACATTATGGAAGAGTGATCCGGGCATTAGCAATCCTGTGTGGTCATGACACCAACAGGCAGGAAAATGAACTCAACAGAGATTGAATTGTTTATGCTGTTGTTAAAAATCTGTTGTCAGGCTGATAGGTCTGGGGTTTGTGAGCGGAAAAGCTTGAGAGTCCCTGCTTTATGTTTTGAGGTACTTTCTATGGTTTAGGAAAAAAAAAGTTTTAACTGTAACAACTTCTAAATAATGTATGTATTTCTCAAGGTCCGACAAGAATTAGTTGAAGAATATGAACAAGTTAAGAGCATTGTCAACACTTTAGAGAGTTTTAAAATGGACAGACCTGCAGATATCCCTGTATCCTGTCAAGATGAGCCTTTTAGAGATCCTGCTGTTTGGCCCCCTCCTGTTCCAGCTGAACACAGGTAATTAGAGGCTTAAGCAGAGTTGTTACAATAAACTTGAGTCGACATAATTTTGTGTTCTTTTTTTTGAATGCATTTGTAACATGAAAATCACATGTAATTTAACTCAAAGTCATTTGTGATAAAGAATAAGTATTTCATTGGGAAAAAATTAATTAGACTACAGTCAGATTTATTACTAAAGTTCTAAAGAAAGTCACTCCTTTATTCTGGTAGGAGTGATTAGCTAAGTGCCTAGAACCAGAATCTGCTGGAGAGGTACCATTTCAGTTTATTTAAGCAGTTGAGTTCGTTGATGGCTGAGGATTCGATAAGGAGCTGGAACTGAAGGATCTTGAAGGATGTGGTGGTTAGAAATCGCCACCTAGCCGCAGATAATATGACCTGTGTTTAATCCATTGGTTAGTTTTATTGCTAAACATGTTATACTTGGTGTTTCTCTTCTATAAACACCTTTAAGGTAGCTTTAGTTAGCTAATAGTGTTCTCAAAATAGATGCTTGTACATTTTCTGAAATCCCTATTTTCACCCTAATAGAGCTTGAAACAGGTTGTTGGAAACAACAAATCCAATTTTAAACCAAGAAAAACATATATCATGCCAACATTTTTCTAACTTTATAATAACAGAGAGTTTTAATGTGTATATACTCACATAAGCAAAATAAAATGAGAGATCCTGGTTCACACAAAGAAATGCCAAGTTTACTTGTAAATTTATAGAATCATTTCGGTTGGGAAAGAACTTTAACATCATTGAGTCCAACTGTTAACCCAGCAATGCCAGGTCCACCACTACACCATGTCCTTAAGCACCACATCTACATGTCCTTTAAATACCTCCAGTGATGGTGACTCCGTCACTGCCCTGGGCAGCCTGTTTCAATGCTTCACCGCTCTTTCACTGAAGAAATTTTTGCTAATATCCAATCTAAATCTTCCCTGGCACAATTTCAGGCCATTTCCTCCTGTCCTATTGCTTGTTAAATGGGAGAAGAGACCATCCCCACCTTGCTGCAACCTCCTTTCAGGTAGTTGTAGAGAGCAATAAGGTCTCTCCTCAGCCTCCTTTTCTCCAGGCTAAACAGCTCCAGATCCCTCAACTGCTCCTCATAAGACTCATTCTCAAGACCCTTCAGCAGCTTTTTTGCCCTTCTTGGGAAACACTGGAGGACCTGTAGAATCATTGTGTGCTTTATGATTATCAAACAAACAGATCTTTGGTTTTCAAAAACTCCTGGGAGTCTAAGTGTAAAGTAATATTAATGGTGGTAGAAATTATTATCAAAATTTTTGCGGTAGTGTTATGTGAAGTGCAAGATATACTTATACTTGCATCTGTCTCAGAGTTAAAGGCCCAATAGTTCACCATTTTTTTTAAGCTGAGTTTTAAATCTTGGGCAAATAAGAAAGGAAAATTAGCCACTCTTCTGTGCTGTTCAGTTTGACGAAAATGTGTACAAATCAAAATGTAGCAGTTGTATCCAGCATATGTATTTAAGACATAGTCCAGGAAACTGGGTTTGGAGTTAGCAAATTTTGAGTTACTTAAAACAAAAACTAGTAGAAGATTTAATTGGGGACACTAAGTTGGGTGACATTCCTGGCTGTTTATTTTAGTCGTTTATTTCAAGTGCAATCTCTAAAGCAAAATGACTGTGACACCTCATCTTAAAACCAAATTCTTCCTCCTCATGCCACTGCTGAGTTCTCTTTGACATCGTGGGTGATGCACACAAGTACAGGTGATTGCAGTTCGGCGCTGTTTGCTTTTGCTTTCTAGGCAATTTTTATGTTTTGACATTTCCACACAAGGGAATGAAGTCAGAGGTGGGAGGATTGTTTTAAAATTCTCCCTCCTTTGTTTTGCGGCCTGTCAAAGCTATTAGGTAGCTTTTTTTTTTTTGCTTTTTTTTTCCCGTCTTTCCAGGAATGTCACTTGGTTGTGTAGAATTTGTGCACGTGAATGTAGCCTAGTATAATCTCCTGTTTTGAAGTTAGAGGAAAGTACAGTTTGAAGATTATAGTTTCCTCTTTTGTTACATATGTGTTGGTTTGTTTTAAGATTGATTAGGACTACTGATCGGATAGTGGTGTTAATCTTCTTTTTTTTCACTGTTGAAACTTTATTTCCTTTTTTATTTTTTTCTTTGTGAGTCAACAGAAGCAGAAATGTGTTACTAGATTTGCAGATACAGGGACATAAGACTTAGGGGCTTGTCAGCAGTAGTAATAATTCACTAAGAGAATTAATGAAATGTTAGAATCCTTTCTTCTTAATGTCACTCTTTTCTCACTGTTTTTAGCACGGTTTTGTTGTGGTTGCTTATTGTTAGGGCTCCGCCTCAAATAAAACGTCCCAACCGAGAAGTAAAGCCTTTGAGGAAAGAATCTCCAGGACTGCAGCCCCGTGGGCCGGCGGGCAGAGCACACGCGGTATCCAAGGGTGAGAAGTCTGCAGGCAGCCGCGAAAGGGAATCTAGAGCTAGAGGAAGAGATGACAAGGTAAGAAGTGGAAAAGAACGGGGCCGTGGGGAGGAGTTACGATGCAGCGGGTGGCAAAGGCAAGCATTCTTAGTCTTAGTTACTTAATACAGGTAGTAATAAAAAGCCACAATAATCCCGTGTGAGAAAACTTGGTGCTTTCCTCTTGCCTCATGGACAAGGCGTGTATCGTGGTGATATTTAGTAATAATGACAGCAAATTAAGGAAAGTTCTGTCATGTTTGCTCAGTCTTGATTTGTGATTTTTTTGGTAGGAAATATGGTGACCTGTTGCTGGGGATTTCTTATCACCTCAGCTAGACCATGGGCTTGACTCTAATCTGTCAGCACCAATCAGGCGTAAAGTCCCTTCTCCTTCTCCCCCAGCTTTTTTTCCTTTTTATTTTTTTTTAAGGAGTCTAATTCAGGTCTTTTGTAAAGATTTCCATGTGAAAAGTGCAAAAGTGAGACCAGTACTCTTCTATAGACTTTAACCATTTTGAATGGAGTTCCACAGAACCGTTGCCTCTGCCATACTGTAGTGAAATTTAGGTGTGCTTGGAAGTCCAGGATAGTTCTGTAAATGCATTGATGCTGGGTAAATCTGGACCAAATTGTTTGAAATTAGATATTTGAAAATCATGTGAGGGAGACGTAGTAAAAGCAAACTCAGCAGCTTTCATTTTCTTTAGTTTATGAAAAGAGTTTTGTATTTATTAAGTCTTGTGAGGAGCAGCTGAGGGAACTGGGATTGTTTATCCTGGAGAAAAGGAGGCTGAGGGGAGACCTTATCCCTCTGCACAACTACCTGAAAGGAGATTGCAGTGAGGTGGGAGTTGATCTCTCCTCCCACATACCAAGTGATAGGACAAGAGGAAATGGCCTCAAGTTGTGCCAGAGAAGGTGTAGATTGGATATTAGGAAAAATTTCTTCAGTGAAAGAGTTGTTAAGCTTTGGAACAGGCTGCCCAGGTATTTAAAGGACATGTAGATGTGGTGCTTAGAGAGACATTTTAGTGGTGGACCTGGCAGTGCCAGGTTAATGGTTGGACTTGATGATCTTAAAGGTCTTTTCAAACTTAAACAATTCTATAAAATAAATTGGAATAAGTTGGAGTTGTTTTGTTTTTTTTTTCTGAAGACCTGTGAAAAAGAAGCAGTGTTGATGTGAAAGAAAAGGAGAAACAGTGATTCATTATCAAGCAATGATGTCAAAGGCTGGACTGGTTTGTGGCTGCAAAAAAAAATCTGTGTGCAACTTGCTGTTTCTGAGACACTTGTATTTTTAAATTTAACCGTGGCATCAGTGCCAGGAATCTAAGGAATGTATGGTATAAAAGATGCACATTGAGAGTGTACTGAAGCAGTTTTACTTTCCTGACAGCCAGAGATATGAGAAGCCCTTTCCTGTGAGGGCACGCAGTATTGTACAGATCTTGGTAGATGAATCAGAAAATGTTTATGCCAGTTTTCTTTCAAATGAATTTGGTTAATCCCTTCGTGACCTTTCTATTACAGGTTATTTCTTCATAGTGCAAAAGGAAGTCAAGGATATGCTTTTTCCGTCATGAATTACTTTTCTGCTACGCAGAAAAAGTGTTAAATAATGCCAGCCCTTGTTACCACCGGCAGGTAGGGCCAGGCACATTTTCAGCAGTGCCACTGAGTGCACAGATCAAGTTTAATCGTTTTCAAAATCTCTCTACCCTGGATCAGTAAGATTTAAAATTAACTAGTGTGCATCCTGGGAGCTGGAAAAAGCTTTCAAAGATCTGTGAAATTGTTTATGGTTCTGCCATCTATACGGGGAACTAGAGTCGTGGCGTGTGACAGGCTCATAGATGTGCTTGTGTAAGGCAGCCTTCAAAGCCTTAGCTCTAATGAGGGTGAACTCTGCTCCTGAAGCTTTCCGGTGATGAGCATTATAGGGCTTTACTATAAGGAGCCCACGACAACAGGGCTTGTACAATACTTGTCTCTAGGAATAATGCGATTAGCAACACCGCCGTTGTCAGATGGAAAAAGAGTCATGAAGGTGTTCCATTTAACTGTGGTGCGTTTGAAACACACGAATAAATTGGTCACTAGGTGGCAGAAGGAAAATATGTCTACTCTTCAAAAAATACCAGTACATGCGCTCTTGGTTTTGCCTTTGTCTGGTTACTTGGTGGTTATTTTACTTTCTTTGTATGGGGTATATAGGCAAAAATCATACCAGGTTACAAATTCTCGTGTGTTGTATGATGATTTTTAAATGAGATCCACGATTTTCTTTTAAAGAAAATTTTGAACGAAAGAGGAAGTAGCTGGGTGTGAGAAGTGAGAGAAGGTAATGCAACTTTCCATATTTTACACACAGACATGAAAATGGGTTTAACTTCCCTTGCAGTTACATCTTTTATTTGTTTCCAAGTGTTTTATGTTCTTCGGTTTCTGAGCTAAAGCTACGAGGAGCTTACCTCTGTAGCCTAGTAGGTTGAATCGAAGAGATTCGGTAGCTCTTCATGTCCAGTTAAAAGTAGTAGGGCAAAACTGAAACTTCAAACGAGGTACCCAGCTATCTCTTTTCTCATAATAAATGTTTCAGCTCTGTATTTCTTGGGTTTGGGTGGTTGGCTAGGACTGCTTAGAGCAGGAAATGGACTTGGATGCTATATCCATATCCTAAGATGTTGGCTGCAGTGTGTACACTGTCCTGGCTATAATATCACAATGCCATGTGCATATTTTTTTATGACAGTTTTCAGTAGAAGTATAGGTGTAGTATGTGTGGTTTAGAAATGTTGTCCCACTTTACGTGTGATGCCTTCTGTCTCAGTTTCTTCTCCCCAGGCTATATAATCTTTTCATTCTGACTGCGACCATCTTGGGAGTTCTAACCTGTAAAATGACTTTTTGTAGTGCAACCCACTGGATGGTGTTTATCCACTAAACCCTTGTATTTATGTGTTCCTTTTTCTAAAATACAGCTTTCAAGTGATTCTTCCTTCCTAGTTCCACTGGAAATTGTTAGATTTGTTCTCAAAGTACTTTCTGCTGGATCATTGCCAAGAATTTTAGCTTCTGTTCAGTAGTTCAGCCTAAAGAGGCAGTGTGAGTGCTACCTGGATGTCTTTTAGAAAATGCATAATACCATATGTAAGCACTGAAACACTTTTTTAAGAGTTCTTCTTAGATTAGATTGCCAGTGGATGAGGACAGTAGATATTGCAAAAGATATGAAATAGCCAAGGGCTGTACTGCCATATCATTGAAGTGAATATTAAAACTCATCAAGATATGACTTAAATTTTTTTTTGCTTGGTTATTCTGGTGTATGTCATCAGAAGGAAAGGCAAGGTAGATTATGGGAATACACTTGTGAGATGAGGTAGTTACATTTAGGTGGAGGCAGAGACCTCCATGCATTGGGACTGGAAGGCTGCATAATTGCCATCCGAGAATGCTGAAAGAAGCAATAGGTGAAATTACAGGGTTGGAAGCAGAGATTTCCAGTAAAATTTATTGAGTCTACTGTTGTCTCTTGTGAATGGTGAGTTGTGTTGACCGTGCCTGTATTTCGAAGGGGAAAGGAAAAGTGATCCAGACAACTGGAGTCGTTAATTTTAGCTAAACAGTGCACAAAGTTTTACAAGTTTACAATGGACAAAAAGTTAAAGACTTGGGACTAACTGGAATGTGGCATGAAGTGGAATATGGTTTCTGTAGCAAAGGCGTTGCCTTTGCCAGCACATTCTTTGGAGCTCTAATTAATATCTTACAGAAAGAAATTAATCTACTTGCATGCCACATGGGAATCAATTATTTAATCTTGTGAGTATGTGGTATAGAATTGTGAGGTGGGGAGGAATTAGGCAGCAAGGGCAATGCAAACAAGTGGTACTGACAGAAGAAGTATCAGTCAACTGGCAAATCATTTATGGACTTCTGAAGAGTAAAGATTGACTCTTTTAGTAATGACCTTGGCACAAAAAAAGAGGCATGTGCCTAGATTGGCTGATGACACCAAGCTGGGAAGCACCATCACCACAAGAGGCGAATGTGGCTGTTGTACAGGAAAAATTGGATGACTCGGTGCTGGAATCACAGAAATGTAATAATGTTCAGTGGTGCAGAGCAGCAGGCTGTGTACTTGGAGACAAGAGTTTGCTGGGAGTTCAGCAGTGGAGGAGGAAAAGAAAGACTTGGACATACCAGCAGAAACCGCATTGGGCGATTTCAGTTTGGCACATCACCTTTTCCTGGTGGCAGTGGGAGGGGCTGGCTGCTGGAGTGAGGCACAGCCAGGTGCCACTTGTGGCAGCAAGGAATGGAGAGTGCATCTAACTGTTGGTTTTGGGTCTTTCTGTGTATTGGGAAGAGTCTGCAAGAAAACGAGATGTCCTTAGGACCCAGTTCTGGTCATTGCAGCCACTGAGGGTTATCCTGCATGATTGATCTGTCAGAGGTTGAATGTAAAGCAGCAGCTGGATGGGGTTCTGAGCAGCTTGATCTTCTGGGAGATGTCCCTGCCTATGGCAGGGTGGTTGGAACTAGATGATTTTTAAGGTCCCTTCCAACCCTGACAATTCTATGATTCTATGATATAGCTGTGGAAATTAATGTAAATTAAATCCTAGGCCCAGTTCATTGAGATGTTACCATCAGAGAGAAGGGATACCTGTAGCATTATTAGGCCTTGGTGAGGCAGCTGGAGTATATTGGATGGATTTCTACAGCTGTGCTCAAGAAAGATGTGTTCGTATTAAAAGAAAAGATTTTTTAAAAGGGTTGCCAAAGTGATCAGGTAATTGTGTTGTTCAGCTGTACAACAAGATAAAAGAAGGCAGAGCAGGTTTGATAAAAGAAGGCAGAGCAGGTTTGATAAAAGAAGGCAGAGCACACCCGTACTGCAAGTGCATCAGGGTGGTGGACACATCAGCAAGATGACTGCCAAAATCAGTGCACAGATACTCATTTTGGAAATCAGATTTTTGTTCCAGTAGAGGTTTGATACCCTTTCCTGATGGAAAGCCCAGCAAATTTTTTAAAAGTGTTTAAGTCAGAACTTCGTTGGCCGAGAAGGTTATATTATGGGATTGCCAAGGGAACTGAGTGGGAACTTGCCTGTTTATTTCTGTCTATTGGCATATCTTCTTAGAGAGAAGCCATCACAGCAGCTTTGTTTAAAGCTGTTTTGGGGTAGTAATTGGACGAGATGAGGCTATGGCTGGTAAAATTATGCTTACTCCTGCTGCCTGGATTCAGGTGCCTTTTTTTTAAAGTATTTTTTCTAGTCTCTGCTTGCTTGCCTGCTGATTGAGGATTACATATTGGAGCAGTTTGGGACCAACATTAGTCATTTTATTAGACGTGAAAGCCATGAACAGTTTAAATCCTGGTTTGGTTCTGGAACTGCAAAACCGGAAACGTTCAGTATCGCTGAAACAATAGCCAAGGTGATGCTGAGAGCACATCTCCCAGTTGGCCGCCCTGCTGCCTCTCTTTTGGCCAACAGGACAAATAACTGTCCTAGGAAAAACACGAGCATGGCAGGACCAGGCAGCCTTAAGCTGGGGTTTGGAGCTTGGCCCTGGGTGCAGCCGGCAAGGAGGCAGCGGCCAGGTGCGGGGAAGCGCCCTCCTGCTGTCAGGCCTTTCTGACCCCTTTTATTTTATTTTATTGTATTTGCTGCTGATGCTTCTGCCTCCTCCACAGTGCCCTGCAGCGAGCTGCCCTGCCTTCTCCCGCTTTTTAAAGCCTACTCTAACCTTGTTTCACCCAAAAGAAACAGAACATCGGATTTGTTTTGAGACGTGTGGGAAAATTCTTCCACTAGGAGAAACAGTCCATTGCAGAGGAATAGGAGAGAAGTTTGCAACAAATAGAGACAGCAAATACCTTTCATTTAGTTGTCATTTTTTTCCCTTCTTTCTCTTTTTATGGTTATATTTGGACTCAATCTTTTCTCTCCTGAAATCATCCAAACTCTGTAGGGCTTTTTTTCTCCATTTCCTTTTTACACCAGACCATTTTTGAGACCAGCTTTTTTTGTCTAAACAAAACTTTCAGCTTTGTTTCCATTGCAAAATAAAAAAACCAAACAAACAAAACAAAACCCCAAAACCCCCAACGTGATCTGGGTGTACTAAACGACACAGGGTTCACTTGGAAGCAAGAAATAAAAACGATGAGAAGATAAACTGCTCCCTCCCAAGCCTTGTGGGCAAACGGTAACTGGGAGGGGTCTAATCTCTACCTTTTTCCACTGCGAGGTTATTTGTGTGCCTCCAGCTGCCTCTCGGCCCGCCTTTGCCTAGGCAGCTTTTGTCTAGCCAGCTGGGATTCTTTAACTTGCTGTTGATAGCGTTTAGGAGCTGAGTTAAGAATCCTAAAGTAGCTCCTTGCTCAGCCTCCTTGGTTAAAACAGCGCAGCTGCTTCTCAGACCTTGCCGGGCGCTGCTGCCGTTGAGCCGGGAGGGGAAGCGGTTTCCTTCTAAAGTGGGAGAGGAGGAGCGTGAGCCCCGATGCCTCAAAGGGAAAAATGTTGCTTCACCTCCGTAAGCTTAACGGCACAGAGGAGGCATTAATCGGAAACTCTGGGCAGTTTGGGGCAGGGGCGGTGTGTGGCTTGTTGGCTGAGCGAGTGCTGGCACGCTGCAGAAATTGCTGTGGTTCAACGAAGCCTGGATGACTTGGGACCTTCTTCAGGGCTTTTGGTGCAGCCCTTAAATAAATACAACCTTCTGAAAGCATTTTAACTGTTTATGGAGCTGGCCTGTGAATGAAAGGAGGGAAATAAATAGTTTGCAGTTGAGGAAAGGAGAAATTGCTGGGCAGGAATGCTTACAAAGAATCACAGAATCTCCTTGGTTGGAAGAGACCTTTAAGATCAAGAATCCAGTCGTTAACCTAGCACTACCAGGTCACCTCTAAACCATGTCCCTGTTTGTTTAAATACCTCCGGGAATGGTGAATCCACCACTGCCCTGACTAGCCTGTTCCAATGCCCCATGACCCTTTCAGTGAAGAACTTGTTCCTAATATCCAGCCTAAACCTCTCCTGGCACAACTTGCAGCCATTTCCTCTTGTCCAAGGGGAGAGAATCTTCTTGGGTTTACTCCATCGAAGACAAGGGATCTAACAGTTTTTGTGTTCCTTTTCAGCAATCATGGGGTGCTAGTTGTGTAGTTCTGGCAGGTAGCGTGGCAGTTGTAGCATCTTCAAATATACTTCAGATGATCTGGTCTTCAGCCAGGGGTTAATGTAGCATTAAGTCATGATGCAGCAGGCTTTGTGAGGCTGTTCCTAAGTTCACGCCTTTGGCTGGCCAGGAAGTATGTCAGTTGTCTGAAGAGTAGTTTAGCACTATTAAGAAAGTCTGGTTTGCTGCTTTAAAACCAGTCAACCCACCCACCCACCCACCATGATGCGTGATAAGCTCTGATGGGATTGTATCACTCTGAGCTGCATCTGTGGAGGAAGAATGATGCTGTTGTGGTAGAAGCAACTATAAGTGCTTGGGGACTCTTTGTGGAGTGTAGGGTGTGAGCGTGTTGGTTTTGCTGGCTGTCGTGATGTTGAGATAGCTGTGTTAAAGCTTTGTACCTTCTTGTGGCTTCTGCAGAGGTGAACCAGTCAATACCATTATATATCGCTAGTAGAGTATATGTTGAAAGAATAATGTCCTTATGAGCCTGTTTGACTTTCACTTCTAGGGAAAGAAAGCACCCCAGGAATTTGGTGACGGGGAAATTCCAAAATTTGATGGAGCAGGTTATGACAAAGACTTGATTGAAGCTCTTGAAAGGGACATAGTATCAAGGAATCCAAGCATTCATTGGTATGAGAACTTTCTCAATTCATGTGTTTTTGCTAGGAGAAGGAGAGAGATTATCCTTCTTCTGACTCTTAAAACAAAGAGCCATTGTAATCTTCTTCAGCTAAGCAAAACAAGGTTTTTTGGTTTTAACAGTTTATTGATTTGATTACAGTTAAGCTTTTGTTGCTAACCAATATTATGTGTAGTACATCCATTACAAGTACTGCTGAAGTGAAAGTACACTCCAGAGAACTTTAAAGATACCACTTTGGTGTTCGCATTGTCCAAAACAATTTTTAATTAAGCAGCTCTGGGTAACTTGAGTTGCAAATAATTTTTTCCCTACCTTCCAAAAGCAGATTTAATTTTAGGTCACACAATTATAGGAGTGCTCCCATGAGGCATATGCTGGCATGTTAACAGAAATGGTACTAAGTCAAAAGCTTTTCTGTTTTTCTTGTATAAAAATAGAAGAAATGTTGTTGTACAAGAGTCTTATAAAAGTTTCTTCATCTTGCACAGGGATGACATAGCGGATTTGGAAGAAGCCAAGAAATTATTAAGAGAAGCTGTCGTTCTTCCAATGTGGATGCCTGATTTTTTCAGAGGGATCAGAAGACCTTGGAAGGTGGGAATTTATTTGGTGTTTCAGTAAATGGCAAGCTGTAGTTATGGTATGTTTGCTTCTGTAATGCATGTAGATGCCTGTGGCAGAAGGCTAGAAAGGCAAATGAGAAAAATCAGGAATCTGTTCATGAAGTCCTCTCATGATGATTCACATAAAATGCACTGAAGGAAACAGCTGGAAATGTGTGCAGGCTTTACAGTAGATAATAATCCTTTTGTGTTTAGTAAGATGTGGCTTATTGACATTATAATGCTTTACGTCAGCCTGTACATATGAGAAGGCTTGTAGGGTGTATGGACAGAAGTAGAAATGCTTAATAGACAGCTCTGCTTGAGATTGTGGTGGCCACTCTTTAACACTTCGTGCACGAAAGCAGCCCTTAAAATGTTTTATTGTGGATGTGCCAGCTATCTCTCACTCAGACTGCACACTGCAAGGAAGAAAGGAGAGAGGGGGCTATTCTGAGCGATGATTTAGCTTTGCAGTTACACTTGCAGCTGGCCTTAGTTACTGCTGGAGTGGGAGAAATTCAGAGTGGGAGAATGAGCTGCAAGTGGGGCAACAGGAAGGATATAGGCCTGAGCTGGCTGATGGATGAGACAGGAGCCCAATTGGGCCTTGTTTAGAGCTAAAAGGGAAGAGGAGCGAGGAGGTTGCTGAGCATTTCTGTAAACAGAAAATAAAATTATCTTGCTTTTGTTGTGGGATGGATTGACACTTGTTTTGGGAATAGCTAGTCACAACACAAGTTGTTTCTGGTTATTGAGAAGGATTACTGGGGAAAAGAGACTGTTGCAAATTGTCTGTTATTCTGAGTCTGCAAGGAAATGGCATGTGCAGGGAATGCTGTGTACATGAGAAGTTTCTGTGGTTTAGTACGCTGGTTTAGCAGCTGTGTTATATCTTGTGTGACTAATACTTACCGAGTTTTTTCCTGCTTGGTCCTTGTACTTCTCTGGCTTATACTTATGTCTGATCCTCAAAGCTGTCCTCCTCCAGCCTGAGCCAGTCCTAGATCCTCATTATTCTGCTTATTTACAAAACAAAGCCCTGCAGGAACTGATGAGTGGAAGACGTGGCATTCTTGAGGCTTGTGTCTACAGACAGCAAAGAGGGGAAGTTGGAAAGAGTGGGAGCTGATGTCAGGAGCTGGGAGATTGCTGCTTGAGGGCTGTTTCTGGAGGTCTTAGTGACTTGTAGAGGGGCGGCCAAAATGTAGCCCCAGGTTATATGGCCTTTGGGCTTTAGAGTGCTTGTGGTCAGTACCAGTGGCCTTGAGGTTGACTTTAAGGTTAACCAACGTATCAGCCTGGACAGGGCCCAGATATCGTGGATTACAAGTGAAGGGTGAGATTTTAGTGCCTTTTGAACAGCTGAATCTCCTCCCTCTTAGCACGGAGGAAGTTGATCCTTTACTCTTATTATAGATTATGGAGGGCCCAAGTATCCAGTCTTGAAAAAACTTTTAAGGGTAGGAAGAGCTGCTATGTTGGGTTTTTTTCACCTGTTAACATGCCTACAGGATGTAGTGGCCATCTGTCTTGAACGCATGTGTCGTGGTTCGAGCTGACTGCCCAAATCAACAACAAAGAACCACGCGGTCACTCACTCACTTGCTCCCCACCCCTGTCCCCACAGGGATGCGGAGGGAGAAAAAATTCAACTAAAAAGACTCAAAGATTGAGACGGACAGGGAGGGTTAATTCACCACTTACTGTCATGGGCAAGAACGAGAGGACACTTGGGCAGAAAACATAAATTTAATTTACCATCACCTTTTCTTGACTAGCTCAGAGCAGGATAGTGAGAGGAATATATAAATTGATACAATCGAATCTTAAATATGTTTGCCCCCCCAAACCTCCCATCTTCCCATTGGTGCAAGCAGGGATGGGGATGCGATCCATCTGGCTGTTACTCTTTGTCCATGGCAGTCTTTCCTTCTTGGGAAAGAGGACTCCTCACAGTCTTCCCCTGCTGCTGCGTGGTGTCCATCTCACAGGAGGCACCCCTCTCCGTCCACATGAGTTTGTCCCAACCGGGGTCGCAGGTCGCTTCGGGCACATCCTCCGCTCCTGCATGGTGTGTCTGCCCCCTGGCATGGGGTTCTCCACAGACACATCCTGGACATTCTCACCACCACTGATCCCCTCACCTTGCAGGCAATCATCTCCCTCCCATCTCACTCACCACGGGACTCTGGGGAAATCGTAGAATCGTAGAATGGCTTAAGTTGGAAGGGACCTTAGAGATCATCTAATCCAGCCTCCCTGCCATGGGCAGGGATGCCCTTAACTAGACCAGGTTGCTTAAGGCCTCATCCAACCTGGCCTTCAACATCACCAGGGAGGGGGCATCCACAGCCTCTCTGGGCAATCTATTCCATACTAAAGAATTTCTTCCTAAGATCCATTCTGAACCTGTTCTCTTTCACTTTAAATCTGTTTCCCCTTGTCCTATCACTGGACACTCTTGTAAAAGGTCTCTCTCCCACCTTCCTGTAGGTTGGAAGGCAGTTAATGCTCAGCTCTGGTGCCTTTCTCCCCTGCTTTCCTCACAGGCCACATTCCTTTGCTTCCCTCTCACCTCCCCCTTCTCCAAACAGAAAAACTCAGAAGACAGGACACACAGGGAGAGAGAACAAAACAAAAAGAAAGAGAAAGAGAAAGAGGAAGCGGTCCAGTAGGTTCCCTTCGTAAATACGTTGATCAACGAGACACTGACTGGCCAGGCCTTGGCCAGAGGCAGGTCAGATATTTACTGCGGGCTCTTCACAAAAGTCATCCTCCACAGCCCTGCCCCCTGCTACCAGGAACTTGCCAGACTCAAACCCATGACAGCAGGCATCTCAGCAGACTGCAGGACATGTTAGGAGTGCCACTGGCCTGGTCTCCAAGTGTGGATGAAGAAACAACCGTGTGGTCTTTTAAAGAGTTACAGTCTCCATCTCTTTGCGTGAGATTATCTTTTTCCTACTGAGCAGTGTTGCCTCTGAAAACTAGGTGGTTGTAAACATGCAAAAAAATTCTGAGATTATTTCCTTTCTTCAGTCTGAAATGCAAATTGATTTCTGGCGAGTCCATGAAGAGTCTTCTTTGTTAGCCTTTTCCCTGGTGACTTATGAAGCTATAACTCTCCTGAATTTATTTTTCACACAGAGCAGCATGTATTTTCCCCACTGTTGACCTCTGACTGTGCTACAAGGATGAGGAGTTTTGAAGGGAAGACTGTTTCTTGCAGTAATCAATGTAGCAGCAGGCATTTGTTGTGCCTAGGCATTCAGGACAATAATTCAGGGAAAAGGCAGCCAAATCTGGTTTTGGATGTTCAGACTCTCCTGAGAACAATTCCCAAGACAGCCCTCACAGTTTGTGCCTGCATTCAGAGGACGATGCCTTGTATGAAGGAGCCAGCTGTCTTCCCTGATTCAACACAGGTGCTGTGTAGTTGCAGCCACGGGTTTCTGAGTGTCCCCGGGCTTGCTCGCTCTTTTTCTCCAAACAATTCTGTGCCAAGAAGGCCCCGTCACTCACTGTGCTTCCCACTGCTCTGCTAGTGATTGTTACAACAACATGAAGTAACCCTGCAGTGATTTCATCAAAACGCTTACTCCCTGTGGTGTGTTTCAGCTTCTTATTGAATACTTTGGATTAACAGAGCCTTAGAGGAAGAGTAAAGAAGTCTTTGTGTTTGTCAGGGATTTTAACTAGTGGGTAAGTGGCAGCCTCCTAGTTTGCAGAGAGAAAGCAACTTGATCCTATGTATTTCTGTTTGCAACCGTGCACATCTCGGTTTGCTGATAGCTCAAGTTCTTCTTTTTTCTTCTTTGTAACTGATATTTCTGTTGTGTTTATCCCCAGAGAGCTTGGCTTTCCTCTGGCTTTACACCTGGTGTGGCTGCTTTGCACCTCTGTTATACCCGTGTATAATGCCAGTATCATGTGCTCACTGCAAGTTACACAGGAGGTGCAAAGCGATGGGCTCTCGTTTCGGCCGTGAGCAGCAGGCATAACTGAAGCCAGGATTTTACATTCCATAATAATGGAGAACCAAAGCAATATCAAAAAAAAATTATATTAGTCCCTTGTATCACCAGGTCCTGCAGAAAACACGATTTGTCAAAATCAGAGGTCGAGTGAGAGTTGAACTGAGATGCAGCTTATTTTAGAGTATTAGGCAAACACATTCAAAGCTCGAGGAGAACAGTAAGTCATCTCTGACCTGCATATCACAGGCTGAGTAATTTTCACCCAGTCACTCCAGGGCTGTGCTTGCAATATTATTATATCAGTATGACTATGCAGCAACTCAAATCACAGTATATGTCTGAATGTTGATGAGGGAAAAAAGAGTCCATTTGCTTTTTATGCTTGCTGCTCTGGATCTGCAGAATCTTTGGGCAGCCTGAGGAGTGACATTGGACTGTTAGCTGTATGCATGGTGTGTGAACATTTCTAACTTAATTTACCGATGAATGTATGTTGAGCTTGCATTAGCTAAGTGTTAAATGGCAATAAAGGTATTAAGAGTTAATGGAAAATGGAGTACAGGGAGGTTATTGCTTTTGAATAGTACATTTTTGAATAATTGCGTTCCCGGTTGATTTGTTTTTATAGATCTCTTCGATGTCATTCTTTGTGCTTTTTGAAGTCAATTTTTGTGAGGAACGGATGAAATCTAATTTGCTCTGTGGCTTGCATTTAACAGATACTTTATTGCTGTGGCATTTTATGTAAATTATTAATTGCAAAGCACATTATGATGTGCAATTCTAATTCTAGCTAATTTGATTACCCTTGCAGCACAGTACAACTTTTCTTTAGGAAACTCTTGTTAGCATGTAATAAGATCTTGCGGTTGGGAGGGATAAAAAAAACCCAAGCTGCTTGACAGCACTACATTTTCATGGTACCATGCTTAAACTTACAGTGCCCTATTCTAGTGCTCTATAGGCATGGAACAGTGTGTTGTCCCTCTCCTGTACTGCTGCTGAAAGGGTTGGAAAGACTCATAAAGACTATTTAGAAATATTATCACAGAATCACAGAATTGTTGAGGCTGGAAAAGACCTCTGAGATCATCAAGTCCAGCCTATGACTTAACAGCATCGCAACGGCCAGACCATGGCAATAAGTGCCACATCCAGCCTCTCCTTAAACACCTCCAGGGATGGTGACTCCACCGAGAGGGATTAACCAGTCTTAGTGCTACAATCTTAACATGGGTCTTTGAGAGCACTGTGTGTCTAGTTAAAAACCTTCTTGCTTGTGTAAATGTACTGAGCTGCAGAGATGTGTGCTCTTTACTTCCTCTTTCAGGCAAACCACAGGTGGAAAGACAGTCTGATGATACGGACTTGGCAGTGTTGAGTTTGTGGTTGGACTTGATGACCTTAAAGGTCTTTTCCAACCTAAATGATTCTGTGACGTGGATGCCAACCTGGGACTTAACAACTGTTGTAATTCAGTTCCCTAGTTTAAAGCTTTCTGAATAATCACTGAGTTTCATATTAGGCTTTTTGTGACCTACAGTTGCTTACCTTAAAATAGAAATAGCAGTGCTCTTCTGCCATCCAGCAGTGTGGTGAGGATGTATTCAGCGAATGCTCTTGTGTATACTTAAATGTAAAAATCAACCAGATTCGTCCATACACGTGGTCAGAATTTTTTGACAAAATGTTTTCCCCCAGAAAAAACATTGTGCCAAGGGAGCACAAATTTCTGCGAAAATGTTTTGGTTTCTCTAAGGCTTTGTTTGTGAAGGGGCCTTTGTTCCAAAAAGAAGAATTCACTGTCTTCATATGCCTGTGCAGCCCCTCATGAGTTGAGAAAGGCCTAAGTTCAAGTCCAGGCTCTGTAAGATTCAGAGCAAGGCTGTAAATCTGTTGTCCACTTCCCTGCTGATAAGTGCAGCAACAGGTAGGGGCTTTTGTGATTCAGAGTGCAGCAGAGTGGTAAGAAGAAATTACAGAACACATCCACACTCTTCTCAAAAGCAGAATTTTTGTCTTTTGTTCTCCTCTGATGACGGTTACGTTATTAAACAATTTCAGTGCAGATCTTGGATCGTACTGAGACGTAGCATAGAGTGCCGATTGCAGTGTTTCTTTATTTGTTGTTCATTATGTTTGTTTTCACCTCTCAGGGCGTGCTGATGGTTGGTCCTCCTGGCACAGGCAAAACAATGTTAGCTAAAGCTGTTGCTACAGAATGTGGAACAACCTTCTTCAATGTGTCTTCCTCTACCCTGACGTCTAAATACAGGGGCGAGTCTGAGAAGCTGGTCCGCCTCTTGTTTGAAATGGTATGTCCTCGATGATGTGATCTGGGGATCCTTAAGGTGAGAAAGGACATCTCTCTTGGTTTCCTGTCCCTCCAGTAGCATGTTGGAAGCATGGAGTTCATTGAACTGACACTCCCTCGAGCAGTTACAAAAACATGATCTCTCTGTTTCCATCCTTTTCTGGTATGTTGTTGAGGATTAAGAAAGAACTGGTTTATCACCCGTGTTTAGGGTAGCATTTTCCAGACTAAATGCAGAGTTCTGACCTTGACAGAAATTCAGTTCTTGCTTGGCTGTGGGATAACAAGCCCATAGGAAGCAGATTTGAAATTAGAAGGGATTTATAACTGTTACTCTGTAAGCAATGCATGGTTTAGTTCTGTTTCTGTTTTGAGTGATGGACACAAGCCTCTTTGGAATCCTCAGTTAAAAACCTGTCTCTGTGGAGATAGGCTGAGCTCCCTTCTGTCCCCTATGCTTACTCCTCACCACCTCAAAAACCTGGACATGACAACTGCCTATGTTTTGGTTGTGTTCCTTTTTCCCTTTGCAAGACCAGTTGCTGAGGAAAGCCAACCAACACTGAAAGACCCCAGATTTTAATGAGTACAATTTAAAGTGTATAAACTTTAGCATATGCCAGACACTTTGTTAAACAAGATCTCAAATTATTTTTGTGTGACAGGCAGGGAAGATGTGTATGTAGGATGTCTGATGGGACTGGGTCGTGGTCTGATAAGAGTCAGCAATTGTTGCTGTAACCTTAATAGTGGTGTTTTCATTTGAATAAAGGCAAGGTTTTACGCTCCAACAACAATCTTCATTGATGAGATAGATTCCATGTGCAGCCGCAGAGGCACATCCGACGAACACGAGGCGAGTCGCAGAGTCAAGTCAGAGCTGCTCGTGCAAATGGACGGTAACAATGTTAAGATCCGAGTTTGGGGCTAGGGTGCTTTTATTTACAGATGGGAATGTAATGGGCTAACACCCTGGAGGGTAGGGATGCCATCCAGAGGGGCCTTGACGGGCTGGAGAGGTGGGCCCAGGCCAACCTCATGAAGTTTAACAAGAGCAAGTGCAAGGTCCTGCATCTGGGTCGGGCCAATCCCAAGCACCGATACAGGCTGGGCAGTGATTGGCTTGAGAGCAGCCCTGAAGAAAAGAAATTGGGAGTATTGGTAGACAAGAAGCTCAATGTGAGCCGTCAGTGCGCCCTTGCAGCCCAGAAAGCCAATCATGTCCTGGGCTGCATCAAGAGGTGCGTGGCCAGCAGGTCGAGGGAGGTGATTCTTCCCCTCTACTCCACTCTCGTGAGACCCCACCTGGAGTACTGCGTCCAGTTCTGGAGCCCACAGCACAAGAAAGATATGAACATACTGGAGCGTGTCCAGAGAAGGGCCACGAGGATGATCAGAGGGCTGGAGCACCTCTCCTGTGAAGACAGACTGAGAGAGATGAGGCTGTTCAGTCTGGAGAAAGAAGGCTCCGAGGAGACCTTACTGAGGCCTTCCAGTATCTTAAGGGGGCTACAAGAAAGCTGGTGAGGGACATTTTAGGATGTTGGATAGTGATAGGACTAGGGGGAATGGATTAAAGCTAAAGATGGATTGGTTCAGATTGGACGTTAGGAAGAAGTTCTTCCCCATGAGGGTGGTGAGACACTGGCACAGGTTGCCCATAGAGGTGCTGGAAGCCTCATCCCTGGAAGCTTTTAAAACCAGGCTGGATGGGGCTCTGAGCAGCCTGATCTAGTGGGAGATGTCCCTGCCCATGGCAGGGAGGTTGGAACTAGATGATCTTTAAGGTCCCTTCCAACCCTGACAATTCTGTGATTCTATGAATTTAAGGAATCTGGAAAACCTGGCTTTATGGGTAGGTGAAAAATAAGGCAGAACCTGAGGGTGGTGTATTTTTCAAGTGTTCAAAGGCAGGTAACTGAAAAGGATGTTTTGCTTTATTTGGTTTTTTTAATGGCCATTTTGATGGTGAATTGAAAGCTCATATTTAAAAGATGGAGTCTGGGAGAAGCAGGTAATGGAGGTTTGTGCACTTTGATGCTAGTCTTCAGTTTTGATGCTATTTAAGCAAATTTCTCCTCTTTGCTAGAGTCTCCAGCTCAGGGAAACCTATTGTATGATCTGATTTTGCTGTATTCTGTGGTGGCAGCTAATATTACCCTTTTAGTCAGTTTTAATACCTGCTCTGTGCAGGTGCACATAGCAGGAATAACCATCTGAGGAACATTATATGGTGTAGTGGTTTGGGGGCTGGTTAGCTCATTTGGTTAGAGCGTGGTGCTGATAACACCAAGGTTGCAGGTTCGATCCCCATTCGATCCCTGCAGGGATATGATTCTATGATAACTACCTCTGTATTGCAGCTGTCGTTTAACTAGTGTTTACAATGTCTTCAGATGTGCAGGTTCACTGTGGTAAACACAGGGTAGGCAACATTTTGCCCCCAAATGATAATTTCTTTGCAGTCCTCATTTGGGAGACCGAGAAGTGATTCCTGTTTCTTCTATGGCCAGATTTGACAGAGGGAGCACTTTTGGTGGGACTGGTAGGGCTACACTCACATATGACCATGTTATTAGCACTGTCAAAGAAAACCCTCCCCTGACTTAGCAAATAAATGAACTCTCCCCCTCTCTGTGATAATGATGGTCTTGTCACATCTAAGCTATGGGGAGTTTGGAAAGGGGCACTAGGACTATATAGAGCTGCTGCTTAGCTTTAGTCCAGGCTTTTTCGGTGGTTGTGCAGTGTTTCTTAGGGAGCATCTCAATCAATAAGAGCTGTGGAGTGAAATTGCTCTAAATTCTTCTGCTTGCAGGGGTGGGTGGTGCTCTGGAAAATGATGACCCTTCCAAGATGGTTATGGTGTTAGCTGCTACAAATTTTCCCTGGGATATCGATGAGGCTCTCCGACGGAGACTGGAGAAAAGGATTTATATACCTTTGCCCACAGGTATGTTTGCTATGAGCATTCTCCTTTAAGAGGGCCTTTGCAAGACTTAGGATTCCTGCAGGACTGTTGGGTTTGGGGGGAGTCTTAATGGTTTTGTGAGGAGCAGTGAAACTCAGGGTTAATCGTTTGGCTGGGTCGCTTTATTTGTATAGAGAGTGAGAGAAAGAAGAAAAACACCCTGATTGCTTGGGGGCTTAAAAACAAAGAGCTGCAGCATTTCATTGCAAGCCCATTGATGGGTTCCTACATTTTGAAAGAGAGAGTTTTAATGAGCCTGGAATTATTTGAAATGTTTAACAGTCAACCCTTGAGTGATCATCAAAGGCAGCCTTTGGACATATTCAGAAATATTGCAAATGCACTCCACGCCCTTGCAGAGAAATGCAAAGAAGTGGATCCATGAATTTTCACTTACAGGCTTAGTTCATTGTAAATCAGTGCTTGCTCGCCTTTATGACTGTGCTTCGAGTCACTCGGAATGGAGCAGCCTGATTGTTTTCTTGCCCTGAGACATCTCGGCTTGTATTGTCTTTCCTAGCTGTCATTCACCTGTCCTATTAATTCTGAGATTCCTATCACTTGAAGTTTGCATAGCTTCGTTTCTTCTCGGTACAGAAGAGGATGCCTCATCTCCCTGCATGAGCACTCAAGATAACAAGATGTGTGTTCAGGGTGACAGCAGTTCTGATTGAGTTTAGCAGGTATAAGGACACTTAATAGTTCTACAGCTTGTCTTTGCAGCTTACCGGCGTTAACAGCTCCTAACAGGATGCCTGTCTTTATGACCAATTAGTTTAAAATCCCATCAGCTCTTGCTCTTGTTTCTAATTAAACCAGATTGGTTTTTGACACAGTGTATTACACCCCGGACAACATAGGAGACGTGCTCCAGTTTTGTTTCCAACCTTTACGTTCTCTTGCATCTAGTCTGTCAATAAGAATGTTGAGCTGTTTTGAGCAGGTCTAAACGATGCGTTTATAACTGTGCTGCATGATTTGATGTGGGCAGGTTTTTTAATCGAAAAAATGATATGGTATGTCATATGTACACCATATTTTGTGGAATTTGATGTGAGTATATATTCTGCCATGTTTCATTTTGAAAATACTGCAAGGACTTGCTTAGCCCCATAGCAAAGATTAGAAGAATGTTCTCTGACACAGGACGCTGCAGGTATGTCATATATATACATTGAGCTTTGTAAATAATAAATCCCCATTTTATAGCTAGTGCCAGTTGTGTGTGATTGATAACTATATTCTTGACAGTTCTGCAAAGCACACAAACCCAGCAGCTTTAGACAAGCTTTCTGATTTCCTTTACATTTCCCCTCCCCTCAAAATTAAAAAAAAAAAAGAATAACTAGGGACATCAATTAATAAAACATGCGCATAGACGTTTCGTTAAGACTTTCAGCCTTCCCTATTGCTACTTCTTCAGTTGCGGTTGTCCTCTTTTCTAGGTCGCAAAAATTGGTCACTGTGGAAATAAAGATGCTGAGCTGGTCTGTTTTTCTGTACAGTAAAAGCCAGGAAAGCATTCGTCCTCTTCTTTACCACCCCTGCGCAGAGTAATGCTGGGGCCTAAGCTGTCAAATGTGAATTCCCTCTTAAAAGCCTGGGCTGCTTTACCATATGTACCCATATGTGCACATTGCACATGCCCTCTAAAAGGACAGTGGTTAATTGGCTGCAGAAGTGCTCATTTACACAGCTGGCTATCACCGTGCACGCTCTCCATCTACGTCTGGAAGTGGGATACCAGGGAATTTGTATTGAAAATGTATTACTATATATTTACTGTATTCATGTATCTGTTTTCTATCAGGCTTCAGCAGCTTTTGTGGGTCCCAACTGAGTAAAGTGCTTAAACATACGCTTAAAGTTCAGCCTATTGTTAAGGGGTTTGTGCTGTCTGAAGCTCTGTTAATAGAATCCTCATTGTGGTTCTGATGAAACTGTGTGAATAATATTCAGTAAAACACTTGAGCAGCGAGTGAATCCAAAGGGATGTGAGAAGAAGCAGACATTTGTAGGATTGTGCTTTTGTGCCCTTGGGTAGTATGGGACCAAATGCTCTGTCACCTGAGACATAACAGGCATTTTTAATGACGTATGACTTTGGAAAATGTCTCCAGAACATGCTGGTTTAATATAGTGCTTTTAACCATATACTTTACTGTATTCGACTGCACACTTTACTATGATTTGTTCTGTCTCTTTCCTTTTATATTAAACACTTTTGTTTGTACTTCTCACTGAAAAATCTAAGTTGTGTTTATACCTTTTTTTTTTTTTAATGTTGCAAGTCTTCAAACAAGTATTTTTACATTGTAGCAAAAGGCAGAGCAGAACTACTTAAGATTAATCTTCGGGAAGTAGAACTGGATCCTGATATCAGCCTTGAAGAAATTGCTGAGAAGATTGAAGGCTATTCTGGTGCTGACATCACTAATGTTTGCAGGTATCTCGTTCCCCTTAATCTGCAAATAAAACTGCATGGATAGTAACTGTTTGCAGTATGTGATAAAAGGAAATACTCACTGCAGCTGAAGCCCTGCTAACAGTGACAGCTACACGTGAGCCCAAATCTATTTACCGGAACCATGCGTTACTGTCGTGTGGAGCAGTCTAAAGAGCATGGAGTCATTCTGTGAGATGTGGTTAAGTTTTCTTGGATCTGAAGAGAAAAAAAATCTTTGAGCAAATCTCATGTTACTGTTGGCTGCCTTTACTGCATTTGTCTGTAGTTGTTATCGCAGTGCAAAACAGGTTTGGATTTTTTTTTTAAACCCGTGAGTTTTAAGCTAGAACATTGGAATGCAAAGAAACCTTCCACAGAACACTTCTTTGGGACTTCTATATGTTGGATGACTGGGCAGCCCCCAGTGCAGCATGGTCTTGGTTTCTGCCTGAATCCTCTAGGTGCAAGGGTGATACAGATAGTTTATAGTATTAGTATGGAATTTCTTTCTATCCTGTTCACACAATTTGTTGAATTTCTTGACAAATAAGTCTCTTCCGGCAGAGAATGCGTATTTGAAATAACCTGCCAGAAGGAAATCTATGTCCCTTATAAGGTTAGGATCCCTGCCAAGAGAAACTGATCCTTTAAGAATGTGGCTTAGGATTTTTTTTAATTCTCCTGACACATTGCTGAAATTGTGAAACAGCTCCATGGTTTTGAAAACTTTGTGTGTCTCATGCAGTGCAATAGTTAAATTACCTGTTCTCCCTGAGGCCCGTGTCTTCCCTTGCTGGGAAAAACTTGGGGAAGCAAAAAAGGTAATTTCAGACTGCACGTGGGCTGTGGTGTGAGAAATGAGAAGTGTTCTCCGTGCTGGGGAGGAGTCATGGGGCAGGTAGAGGACGAGTTGCCACAGGCACCCATGGCCTTAGCCCTGCAGGGCCTTTCTGATGCCTCCTGCTCTGCCCTTTAGAGGTTCAGGTGCTGTGAGTGAGCAGGCAACAGAGCTGAGCTGCACTTGGAATGCTTGCTGACTGTCCTTTTGGACCACGTGGCGGGGAGAAGGTGGAAATCTTAGAGGATGGCGATGCAAAATCCAAACTACTTTTTTTTTTTTTAAAAAAAATAAGTCTTTGAGTGCAGTTCCTCTCCCACCCTGCCCTTTCCTGTGCTGAAGTTGTAAAATTTCATCTCCATGAATCATTGTAAAAGGTTTTCAGTTTTATAGTTTTAATTATCTCTGCACATTTACCATATGCTTAAATGGGTTTTGGTGCCAATGCATTCTTTACGTTGAATTAATGTAGTGATGTGGGTACATGCAAGTTAAGAAAAATGTGAACTGCATCTTCTATGGTAAATAAGTGCTCTCTTAAGTGTTCCTGCCAGTGGATTCTAGCAAGAGAATGCAATCAAAACTCATAGGCTGTTAGCAATTAGCTCCCATACATTGTTCTGTATTTCCAGAGATGCCTCTTTAATGGCAATGAGACGACGTATTAACGGCTTAACTCCGGAAGAGATTCGTGCACTTTCTAAAGAGGAGCTTCAGATGCCAGTTACCAAGGGGGACTTTGAGCTGGCTCTGAAGAAAATCTCCAAATCTGTTTCTGCTGCAGACCTGGAGAAGTACGAGAAATGGATGGCGGAGTTTGGATCTGCTTAATCTCAGTGACAGGTCTCTTTTGCTAGAGTTTTATGGCTTTTGTTGTTTTCACTTGCAAAATGAGTTAGAAGTCTTGTTAAAGGTTTAATAAAAGGTCTGCCTCTGACCCCATCCCACCCCCTTCTGGTGACAAGATCTTTTAAACTCCATTTGCCTTTGAAGGGAATGAACACAACAATGAGCTGATACTGTAAAACGTATTTTATCTCTGAAATATTGAAGTAAGACAAACAGGAAGGGAACAATTATACTTGTGAGGGTAATATTTTTTTTTCTCCAGTGAAGAGCAGTGCTACTTAACCTCCTCATAAACATCTTTCATGGCTGGAATCAATAAATTGTCTGGGGGATGTGACTCCAGAGGAGCTGACAAGGGCTCGCTGTACCCTCTGCTCTTAAATTCTACATTTCTGTTGAACTCTGCCTCCCTTGAATGTGACAGCGAAGTTACTGTTCTGTCTCTGCTCGGATATTCAGAGCAAAGCCTGTGGATTAATTGGCATTACACAGATAAAATGAGGATCAGTTTTCCATCGAGATGTGGGCTTCCTCTCCTCTGATGTACACCCATTTGGAATTGACATCACTTCAGATTGGATTGATGTTACGCGTGACGACTTCTGATGGAAATGAGAGGACAAGAAAAGGGCCTTGATGGCACTCAGCCTGGTTTATGCTTGATCTCTGAACATAGTTTGTACCAGTTTGGCCAGTAGGCACTTTGACTTAAGTTACTTCTTGCACTTTCATACTTATGTGTTATCCCATACTTTGTCTGTGCTGTCTAGATGTTGTTGTTGTTATTATTATTTAAGTACCATGAGTTTAATACAGTAAAGACTAATATCAAAGGCTGTCTTCAAAACACAAGGCTGTCCTTGAAACACATGGCTGTGGGCTTCCATTTCTTCTGATTAGACATAAAGTCTTTCCTAGCTTTACTAGGTAATGGGATTTGCAGCTGGTTATGTTGTAGAACTGTTCATGCTTAATTTTTCTAAAATGAAGATTTCTCAGAAATGTATAAATGTTACTGATTTAAGGGGTAAATAATCTGTACAATCTCATTTATGTTCTTACCTGTTCCTTCCCTTCCCACATACGAGTGCAGGGATGAGAAGGGTTGCGTTATAAGCTCTGGCGTGAGAAATCCTCTCTCTAGAGCATAACTGTCATGCTGACTGTATGAGCTTTTCATAGACTCAGGCTCCAAGTCAGTTTCCCGTGGTAGGAATGAGAAGTAGAGATCACATCTGCAAAGGAATATAAAGTTCTTAACTTTTTGGTGATTTTGTGAGCTACGCCTGAAGTATCTTGGTGTGGATGTGAGTTGCTGTGTGGTTCGGAAGGCATTCTGCCTTTTGAGTGCCTGATGAGACTCCTAGTGGCATAGCCAGATGTGGCAGTAAGAAACAAATAACCTCCTCTCAGATGAGAATATATCCTTATTTACTAGTTTTTCCTAATTCTTGGAAGTGTTCCCCATGATGTCAGTAATTCAGCACACTGGTCTCTTGAGCCATGACATGTGAACCACCAAGGCAAATGCTGCTGAAGTGTATTTACTCTACAATAGCAAGGACTGTCAGGATATGTGCATGACAGCTCTGCAGCTTCCATCTGATTACATGAGTGACTTTTGAAGCAGTTTTTCCATTGCTGTTTTCTTTGTCAGTATTGCTTTTTCTTTGTATGTGAAGACCGGTCCTGTGTGTGCTTCCCCAAACTCCATGGAGAAACACCATGAAGTTTCTGTTGATTTTACATTTGACAGGAAACTCAGCCAGGGCTTTAGAAGCTCATTTCCATGTGACACATCAGAAAAGTATCTTCTGGGGCCTCCAGACTGGTTGAGACACAGCTGCTGTTCATGTCTTTCCAAGGACAGAGCATCTCCATTGCCTGGCATTAGGCCTTGTCACACTCCTGGGCAGGGTGGTTCGTGCAGAAGGAACACCAGCTTTTACCCTCGTCGCCTACTGGGAGGACAAAAGCTGCTTTCCTGACCAGGTTGCGTTAACATGTGGTAGAGCCCTTGAGATTCGTGGTGCCTGTGGCTGTCAGACTAAAAAGAACTGTTCTCTCTGCATTGGAAGATGAAGAAACAGAAGCTGTGTTGACTATGATTTTTGGACAAATTCCTACTAGGGCTAGTCTGTTCCTTCCAGCGAATAACTGGACCTTTATAGAGAGAAAGCTTTGAAAACGTTGCTACAGTCTGTTGTTTGTTCCTTATTTTCCTTACTTTTGTTTGTTTGCTTGTTTTATTGCAATAGGAAACTAGTAAAGCTAAGCGAATCTTTTGTGGCCAGTGCCAGATTAGCACTTCAGGGTCTCTCACTAGAGAGGCCATTGCTGCCCCAGGAGCTTAGTCTGCACAAGCAAGATCTAGAAAGGAATAGACTTGAATGCCAATAACTTACCCTGTGCAGCTGCCCAAGAGCAGTGCTGGGATTCAGTACTTGTTGATCAGAAAATATCTTAAGTACCAGTTTTCTCAGTTTTACACTGCAGGCAGCGGTGCCCTTCATGCTGATGAAAGCACAGTGCTTAGCAAAAATGTCCTTCCTTAGCGCTTTGATGAGCCTTCTACCCTAAGGCATTAAACTTCCCTCTCGGACGTTAAGCAAAAGTCACTGTACTAGGCATTCCCTCTAGAAGGAATTGTTCGGATGCTGCAGTCTTTTTCTCTGAAGGTCATTATTTCTGTTCCAAAGATATTTTTCCTGTACAGGCCCATTCATCCTTTACTGCTGCAGAGCAGAAAAGGAAAAGTTTCCAGGCTGGAGGTGTTTATATGTATGATGGCTGTTCCCAAGCATTACGCCTCTGACCCAGGCCTCACTGGAACAGGCACCTGGGAAGACAGAGACCATCTCTTCTCTGTGGAGACTTTTCAGGACAGGGATCTGACCCTGTACCAAGTCACACTGGCTCACTCACCTAGGTGGGCTTGGTGATTGGGTTAAAAATTCAGAAGGGGAGCCAGCAGTGGGGGGCAGCAAGGAGCAACCAGAGAAGGAAGGCCAGAACAACACTGGCAGCAACTTGAGGCTCTGAGGATGAGCTTGCGGCTCAGTGTAAGTCCAGTTTGTGTCCCGCTGTTGGAAACCCTTGTGTAGGTATTTCTCAGAGAGCAATGTATGAGCACATCGCAGCCTGCTGCGACAATTTGTTCAATCTGTGTCTGTGTGTGTGTGTGGAGACACATGCACACACACGTGTATGTGTCTATGTGTGCACACAGTGTGTGGTGCTTCAGTAGTTTGTATCGAAATTACATAAAGAAACATGTTTTAAAGCTGTGTTTACGTTTCTCTTTCCAAACATCAGTGAAGGCCCTCTTGGGTGGCACTGTTAATTTTTGTACAATAAGCACCCTGCTTGTATGAAGTAATAAACGTACGTGTAGAGTCTGTTTGTCTCGCTCAGGTTGGGCCATGAATGCTTTGCTTGTATCAGTTTCCAAAGCTGCTGTATAATGCAGATCTTTTCAGTGTGTCACGGTGGCATTGGACTCACCGAAGTCCTGGACAGAGAGCAGTTAAAGCTGTGCCTGTTGGGTTGGGGTTTTTTTGATAATACTGTCGGCAATGCTTTCTCTCTTAAATTGGCCTTTTGTTGCCACAAGCTGTAAAATGGGGAATGTTCCAATACCCAGCACATGGAAACAAGGTGGGGGAGAGGAGAGCAGAGGCCCTGGCAGATGTTCAGTGTTAGCACCTGATTCAGACCTCACAGAGCTGGGCAGGCTTTTTTATTACTTGCCCTTGATCTGGAGGTATAATCAGGCTCCAGAGAAGGTATATCATCAGCTGCCTACTAACCAGAAGACTTTCAGGAGGAAAACTTCTGTTAGGAAAGAGCTTTCAAACTTGGAGAGAGACCTCCCAAGTCTCCTGGGACTGAGTTGATTATTTGAATTTTCTCACTAACTTCCTTATGAAAGAATGTGTAGTTTCCAGTGTTTCATAATGCTTCCAACATAAAAGAGTGAGCAAGGGAAATTGCTGATCAAGGGATTTTGGGAGAGGTCAAATCTTTGTATAGAAAGTTCAGCTCACCCTAGTTTGAAAGAGACTGTGAAATAGCAAAGGTGCATTGACTTGTTCTGATCATGGTAAAGATGAAAGAGCTTGTGTGCTGTAAAGAAGCCCTCCATCAAGCGAGCAAAGACTTAGCTGTGCAGTCCAGGCACAAGGAAGTGGAAGCAGCAGAAGAAATAGTGAAATTTTTCTCTGTCTATTTTTGGAAGAAGCCAGCCTGTATCAGATTGTGCACAGAGATTTTTTTTTTTTGGATCTGTCATGACAGAGAAGTACGTGATGGACATGCAGGTGACACTGTGCTGCCAGGGAGCAAGCAGGGAGCCTGGACGTGCCGGAGCAACGTGCTAGTGCAAAGTGGGTGTCAGCACGGCAGCGGCAGCCAAAGCCCGCTCTGTGCGAGCCGCCCACCAGACAACGCTGTGGGTGTGGGCTGCAGCCAAGCTGGCCAGGAGTAGTCTCAGTAGCACTCTAATGGAAATAGACTGCATAAAGCCACACACAGAGGTGACAACAAAGGCAGAGAGATGCTTCAGTTCAGAGAATGTGGCACATGGTCATTTTCCCTGCTCACTTTAGGTGTTTCATGAGTGTGAAAGCTTGGCCGTGGCTGCAGGTGCCTCAGTCACCCGTGTTTCAGAGCCCAACTTACACAGGAATCGTGGCTGACAGAGCGGCAGCACCGAGTGATGTTCCCACCTCCCACAGCACAGGGCCATTTGAGCCTCTTCGCTTTCTAAGCCAGCCTGGTTTTGTGTGCTGATTGTGACCTGTTCTTCTGACCCAATTACCACATGCACGGTTGTTCACTACCTATTATAGAAGAGCTCCTTTTGTGCAACACAGAGCTGTCTTTTGATCAGCTAAAGCGCCGTGCCTCCTACGCATGTCTGCACCTAGGTGTCCTGGAAAGAGTTAGGCAATTTTCCCCTTCTGTAGAAGGCCCCAGCTAGCATTAAAAGCCTGTAGGATGAGATATCTTGGCTAGCCTGGTTGCCCAATACAAGAACATTTACCTCAGCAGCCAAGGAAGCACCACAAGGAAAGTTTGAGCTTTGTTATGAGGAGGCAAAATGTGGGAATGTTCCCATTCCTACTGTGTGGGCAGAGTTAGGGTCTTATCAAGTCCAAGCTCTATTTTCTGGCTTTTGTGTGTTTGTGACTTCTTTGTTGCAGTAGGAACATTTTTCTTGGAGTTAGGGGGAAGCCATGGGTTTTCTGGCTTAGGGTTTTGGGGATCCCGTGATCTGGCTGGTACATGAAGCTTCTAAGCCCATTCCCAGCATGCTTACTTTTGGAGGAAAGCAACGTGCATCCTACTTGGCTGTCTGCCTGTACAGAAAGCAGCACAGCTTTGTGCAAAGATGCTTAAATATAATATTTAGAACATTAGTTTGGTAAAGAGAGAAATTTTTCTTGCCAGCTTATGACTGTGTTGCTGCCATTTGTGAGCAGTTCCTTGCGTAAGTTATTCAACTGATATGAAAGAAGCTGTCTTGAACGTGAGTTTTTTGAACTTGACTTTGGAGAGCAAGAAAGGTAGAAAAATATTTGCCTAGAGGAAGACACTGGAGTACCGAAGTCATTGAGAGCTGAAATCTCTTCTTTTTGTGGCTTTCCTTTTTGTCTAGCTGCTGGATTGCGCTTTCTGGTTCCAATTTGTTTTGAAATAATTACCATTGTTTATCCATTTCTCAGACAGCCTTTGCAGATGAATTGGTTCCACAGAGCCCTCCTTTGCTTAGCGGTTGGTGTTCTCGCACAGCGTGTTGTGTGACTTCTAATTGAACGGGCTGATGGCGTGTGAGATCTTCCTTGAGAAGTAAAGGTCACTGGAATGCTGAAGGTGAGAGGAACTGTGCTGAATACCAATTGGGCTGGCAGTAACAGAAACCATAGCAACTCTGCACAGGTTTATAAATATAACTGAGAAGAAAAAGGGAATAACCTTAAGGAGCTGCTGACAACACTGCAGTATGCTTGGTGATAAAAACAGTGGTCTTTGTATCTTTGCCAGTGAGGAGAATGTACATAAGAGGGTGGAAGTGGTCAACTGCAGGTGCTGCTGTCAGGTTTTGTCACCCAGCCTTGGTGCTTAAAAACACACCAATCTCCAGGGCAGGTTTGTTAATGACCACTGCAAAAATTAGGTTATCAAATTTGACTTCCTAATAATTTGCTTCCCACAAAGCTTGAAATGTCTCCGAACTTTGGGATGTGCTGGGGCCAGAGTGTTTTTGGAAGGCTGGAAGGGTAAGGGGATGTTAATAGTGATTTTCTCCTCTAGGGTCCTGAGGCTTGGTTGTGCTGGGTGCCACTCGGGTGTGCAAGAAGAGTTGCTGGAAATGCTTATGGAGACTTGAGTCAGTAGCAGGATGAGGAGAGAGGTGGAAGTGAAGTCACTCACCAAAGGCCCTGGGATCAGCAGAGGAGACAAAACTGTCCCTCCCTACAATAGCATTTTTCAGTTGCTTTTGGTTTGCAGCCCCCCAGCACTTTTCCTGCTGATGCCAAAGATCTCTGTATTGTGAATTAAACATAGCAAGTTTGTTTTCCTTAAATACCTTCTGCAGGTCCTTAACAAATGGCCCATGGTACTCCTGGGGGCTGCAGATGATAGTCTGGAAACCACTGGCCCATGTCACACTAAGCTTGCCTGAATTTCTTATGGAAGGGAGTCTATTATGGATGCTGTTGGCTTCATTTTCTTCTTGTTAGTTTGCTTAGAAAGACGAAGCTCAGTGAATATGAGGTGCTTCTGGGGAGCTTATTTACAGCGTGTTTTTTTTCCCACTGTAAATGCAGATTAACATTTCATCAGCATATGGCACTGCCATTTAAAATAAATATTTGACTTTCTTTAATTTATGCTTGTGTAGAAAGGTCCCTGAGTATGCATATCTATCCCTCTGTTGTATCTAATTAGACATTTCTACCATGGTGCTGAGGGACCGGGCTCCTTCGCTGAGGAGCTTAGAGCCGTGATTCACACTCTCTTCCCTGGTGTGATGAATCCACGTGCTTCAGCTCAGGGAGAGCGGGACAGGCAACCGGCCTTTCCGCTGGCAAGGCTGCCACCAGCCCACCAGCGGCACTGTCTGGTCAGCCTCCCTCTCTAGGTCCTGGCAATTCAGATTTATTTAAACTGGGAACCTGCCCAGCTTAAGCAAATGTTTGGCAATGCAGCCACTCTTGCCTCCTTCAGCCGCCAAGGCAGCTGTGCTTTTGCAAGACACAACCCCAAGCGAAGCATGTGAGAGCAAACAGCTTCAGCTGGAGAGATGCGTGAGGAAGAGGTCAGGCAGCGGCGAGGCAGGATGGCATGCTGGGCTGCATCCTTCTGTGCCCACCTGGGCCCAGCGAGGGAAATCGATGGCGAGGAGAGGGAAGAACACTCCCCCAGGTATGCAATACAGATGTGGACGGAAGAGGAACAGAAAAGTTATTTTAAAACAAAGAAGCAAATGAAAAAGTAATTAGTTTTAAGATGGAGTGGAGCCCACTGCAGCCAGTGACCCAGGAGGCTTTTTCCATCTCTGGCATATCCAGATGTTTCATGTTCTCACAGATGATTTGGAAACTTTCGACTAGTTTCCAATGTAATTAAGTTCACACTTGATTTGTACCCATCTTGATCTTCTGCTAATGTAATCTTCTAACAAATATTTCTTACTCCCTGATAGTTATCCTATATCCCTGAATATATTTATAGAGTTATCATATACAGCAGCACCTTGTGCTTTGTTAAACTGTACAAGCTCCTTCAGTCTCTTCTGAAAGACAGATCCTTCTTGGCAATCTTTCTTTCCACCTGAGGCTGTTTGGTTTTTTTAATATAGGTTGCCAGAAGTGTACACGGTGGATCGATAAATCTCACACAATGTACCCAGTAAGGCAAAAAGAGAGATTGCCATCATGGTATATTGCTGTAATCAAGCAAATAAACCAAGTAGTTGATCATATAACCTACAGGAGGGCAGAAGGCTTAGGTATATTGTTGTACAGCAGCTAGGGCTTAGGTATGTTGTTGCACAGTAGCTAGGGCTCATTAGAGACACGAGCTCATTAAAGACATGGTGGGATAACTGGAACGTGGTCATGGATGGCTCTGTCCTTTTCAGGAAAGATAGGACAACAAGGCAAGGTGGTGGAGTTGCTCTTTATGTTAGAGAGCAACTAGAATGTCTTGAGTTCTGTCCAGGGGCGGATGACGAGTGAGTTGAGAGTTTGTGGGTTAGAATGAAGGGGCAGGCTAGCTTAGGTGATACTGTGGTGGGTGTCTATTACAGGCCAGCTGATCAGGAGGAGGAAGCTGATGAGGCCTTCTACAAACAGCTGTCAGCAGCCTCTCAATCACAGGCCCTGGTTCTCTTGGGGGATTTCAGCTACCCAGGTATTTGCTGGAAGGCCCACACAGCCAGCCATCTTCAGTCCAGGAGGTTCCTCCAGTGCATCGATGACGACTTTCTGGATTAGATGATCTTTAGAGGTCCCTTCCAACCGCTAATATTCTGTGATTCTTGATTCTGTGATTAGATAATTGAGATGATGGTAGGCATTGGAAGGGGGGAAGATGCAGGAGTTCTCCAGGCTGTGGCAAGAGAAAAGATTCGGGGATTGTGTTCACGGGGCTGCAGCTAGGTGCACCCACACAATCTGAGACCACATCATTCCTGGGGATGTTTAGATGCTGCCCAGACAAAGAGGGGAAAGAGATTTGGGACTGGCTAACTAAGCTCCAGGGGTGGCATAGCCACCAGTAACCAGGGCTGAGCGTGAGTGTGGAGTGACAGGATAGATCCCATCTGCCTTCTGCCCGTCTCCATGTCTCTGCCTTTGTTTTGTGTATGTGAAGAGCGTAGCCAGGCATGGGTTATCCTGATGCTCATATGTAGATCCCTACTACCATGAGTACCAAGTCTCTCCATGTGGGACCCTGTTGGTAGACTGTTCTCCAGGGCACACTCCTTCCCCTCAAGCTGTCCGGGAGCAAAAACAAACTGCAGCCTGCCAAAGGGAGCCATTAAGACTTTGGCACCAGAAACCCTATTATGCAAAAAAATGAACCCACTTAGGTTGAGTCTTTTCAGCAGATTCCCTTCAGATCTGGTGGTGGTTGTTAGAGCCAAGGTGGGAATAAAGCTATTGCGCTTCTGCTGCTCGGTAATGGGGACTATTCTGTGATTGCTTCGTTGTTACTCCACTAGAACTGTGTGTGTGTGCACACAGCCAGCAGCAGTTGTGCAGTAATTTTCCTGCAGAGAGTTTGGAGATGCTGGTAACGTGGAGGCTTCATCTCCCGTTAGAGACCCAGTAACCGACTTTTTAAAGACTTCATCCAAGTAGAGATATTTTATCCCTTGTTCCAACTCTCATACCTTGTGGTCCAAGTTACCTGCAGGCTGCATGGTCAGTTTTCCTCTAATGGTGCAGAGCAGATTTAAGACGACAAAAAAACCTGTCACATTTAAGGAAAAAATGCCTGGCCAGATTTGGTAAAGGACAGGAACAAGCTTGTGTCTGAACGCACCTGACAGAGCCCGCCACGCAGCTTCCCAAGGGGGAGTCACACTTGCTTGAGACAGTGTTGAATATGAGCAGGGAAAGGATGAGGGATGATGGGACAGGTTGAGGAAAAGGTGAGTGGTCGGGGTTTCTGCTGCTGGAGCTAGGCCTAGGATGAAGATGCAACTGCCAAAGTTAGGATCCATGGCTGCTTTAGGGGGCCAACTTTGGAGCTCCATTCACCCAACTGTAGATATTTGTGTCTGAGCTGATCACCCAAACTCCCTGTACAGTGAGTGAAGTAGGCAAGTTTAGGATGAGAGTGCTCTGACACATCTGAGTTGCCTTCTCCACGATAAGATGAGCAGCACCTTCTGAGTCAGAGTACCGTTTGTTATACAGGGAGTCAAGGAGAAGCAGTTTAGATGATTTTGGGGTGGGAAGAACCTGTCTGTGTTGGTCTTCATCTCCTCAGTGCCCCTTGCCCTCACTGTCTCACCAGCATTGCAACCTGGTGGCCGCTTACATCCAGAAGTCCTGTGGTCTCTCAGTGTCTTGGGTGTGGACATAGAACACGCATATCCTTGACCACCCTGGTATCTAAGTGTATCCTGAGCTTTGCAGACAGTTAAACCCCCTCCTTGCTCCCTGGAAGGTTCCTGTGGTGTTTTTTTTTTCCTGAATCAAGGTTAGTCCAGCCTGGCCAAATGGGGCCAGGACACACAAAGAGTAGATTCTGGTACTAATTAGTCAGGATCTGCCAGGAGACAGCAGAGGGGATTCCTTCTTTAGCAGGAGAGAGGAAGGCAGGAGAAATTTGGGAGATATCAGGAGGGTAAAGAATCACAGAATGGTCAGAGTTGGATGGGACCTCCAGAGATCATCTAGTCCAACAGCAGGATGACCATGAGCCAGCACTGTGCCCTCGTGGCCAGGAAGGCCAACGGCATCCTGGGGTGTATTAGAAGGGGGGTGGTTAGTAGGTCAAGAGAGGTTCTCCTTCCCCTCCACTCTGCCCTGGTGAGGCCACATCTGGAATATTGTGTCCAGTTCTGGGCCCCTCAGCTCAAGAGGGACAGGGAACTGCTGGAGAGAGTCCAGCGCAGAGCCACAAAGATGATGGAGTGGAACATCTCCCTTATGATGAAAGGCTGAAGGAGCTGGGACTCTTTAGCTTGGAGAAAAGGAGGCTGAGGGGTGACCCCATTAATGCTTATAAATATGTCAAGGGGGGTGTCAGGAGGACGGTGCCAGGCTCTTTTCAGTGATGTCCAATGACAGGACAAGGGGCAATGGGCACAAGCTGGAACACAGGAGGTTCCACAAAAATATTACCAAAAACGTTTTCACTGTGAGGGTGACAGAGCACTGGGATAGGCTGCCCAGGGAGGTTGTGGAGTCTCCTTCTCTGGAGACATTCAAAACCCGCCTGGATGCGTTCCTGTGTGACCTACTCTGGGTGATCCTGCTCTGGCAGGGAGGCTGGACTAGATGATCTTCTGAGGTCCCTTCCAACCCCTGACATTCTGTGGTTCTGTGAACCCCCCTGCTAAGGCAGGATCCCCTAGAGCACACCACACAGGACTGTATCCACGTGGGTTTTGAAAGTTTCCAGAGACACGTTTCGACGGAATTTCCTGTGTTCCAGCTTGTGCCCATTGCCCCTTGTCCTGTCACTGGACACTACTGAAAAGAGTCCATCTCCATCCTCCTGGCACTCACCCTTTAGTTATTTATAGACATTGATAAGGTCTTCTCTCAGCCTTCTCTTCTGCAGCTAAACAGTCTCAGGTCTCTCAACCTTTCCTTGTAAGAAGGCTCAGGCTGTTGTACAAATGTTTCTTCTCATAATTTCTGCAGCATCTTTCCCTCAGACCACAGCATCCCTTGAATGCTGAAACAGAGTGTCCTAGTTTGAGCTAAACAGAACTAATTCTGCTCAGTGATTTTATTTTCCATTTCAGTTTCTTTCTGAATTTAGCAGCATGTTTTTGCAGACAATGTCCTCTACTAGAAGTGATAATGCCTGGTGTTTATAGTTACTACCAAGGATTGATATACAGAAAGGCTCTTGCTTATACTTGCTCCTGTAGTGACCAAAGTCACTGCTAAATCTCATGGAACACATTGTGGGTGCTGACAAATAGGAGAGATCACAAGGATGTAAAAGGTCTCACCTCCAGTGACGAATAGACAAGACAAGTGACCAAGAGAGCATTCCATTCCACGTATGTTATATTCAGTATAAAGCTGAAGGACCGCAGGGGTTAAGCTTTCTTCTTCAATGGCCAATGTCTGAGGAGGAATCCTTCCAATCTTCTGTCTTTGATCCTGATCCTGAGTTCCTGAATCCAGCTCCTGTATCGGTTCCCTGCCACCGCTGAGCCTGAGACTTCCCTGGTGCTGCCTGCTCTGCAGCATCAGTGGTCATTGCTGTCGGGGGGAGTTGGGTTCAGTATTGGTTTTGTATGTATTTCATTATTTTAATTATTTCCTTATTAATACTATTATTGTTTATTAAAGCTGGTTTAGTTTTCTTTCCCAATCTGTAAGTCTCTCTGCCTCGTTCCCTTTCCCTTCCCTTCTGGAGAGGGAGAAGGGTTAGAGAGCATCTGCCAGCATTTAGTGGCCAGCCCAGCACTAACCCTTCACACGGAGTCATCTTTCCCTCCTGCCCAACATTTACCGGTGGATCTGCTGTGCAGATATGCTGGATGGTGGGAAGGCCAGGGTACAGCCTGGCTTTCACCATGCCTCTTAGCAATTCCTAAACATGTAACATGGACATGGTGTGGCCAGGGTCAGCAAGCAGATCTCTGACAACACCTTACAGTTCAACAGCCAGGCTAGGAGAGGTGGTAAGAGATGAACACTGGCAATGTCTGCTCCTTCCTTGACAAAACCTATGAACAAATCTCAGCCTCAGGAGGAGACGACAAGGGAGAAGGGGGTGTTGGAAAGAGATGTCTCTGCACCGTGCTTTATTTCATAAATCTGTCCCACGTGTTCTTCTGGTTGCCTGTCAGGTTGAGAAGCCTTTCTTTCCCTCTTTATAACTTCTTGGCTCTTTCCTCTCAAGTTGTGGAGTTTTGACAGGATGTAGACAGGCTGCACTTGTGCTCCAACCAGCATAGAAATCACTTGGGGTCTCATGTCTTCTCATCCACCCTGACGAAGGGGATGAAGAATCAGGGAAGTCCAAGTGGTGCATATGAGGTGATGTGTGAAAGCAATAAGATCTCCCCATCCATCAGCTCATTTCCAGCTAGATCTACCCTGCACAGGGCTGTGGGCACTCCTGGGGAGAGTGGTTCGAAATACTGTTGCTTACACCAAATGTACTGGAATGGAGATGATGAGTGTGTTCTGACTGTGGTCTGTGCTCTGAGACAACAGATTCATAGTTTATATGGGTTTGGTGGCTAAACTGTGGATTCTCCTAGCTGGTGAGTTTTGCTAACATGTTGTAAAACGAAATCCTTGTATTTGAGCTGCAGAAGGAACTCATATTCTCATCTCCTCATATCCTCATCTTCTCTCTCTCATATCCTCATCTTCTCCTGCTTGGATTGTTGCTTGTGCTTTGCAGATGAGGTAAGGTGATTCACCCCTGAAATCTCCTGGCTGCTGCACACAACTGGTTGCCCCTTTGTCTCTCAGTGCAGCACACTAGTTTTTTGTCTCACAAAAGGTTTGAAGCTGATTCAGAAGAGTGCTCAGAACATGTTTATTGACAGGCTGCCCACTCCCACCCATCTTCTCCTCGCCATGCAAACCCTTCTCTGAAGGAGATGTGATGTCTTCTGCTTCCTATGCCAGTGATCCTCTGGTCCTGCTCAGTGAATGCCAATAAAATGTGTGTACAGCCCCCCGTGATGTCCTCTCAGCAGGCTGTGTGGGTGCCCCTGTACTGTGCTCAAGCAACATGTCCGTGGGGCAAGAAGTTGCGATCTCTTCTGAGCTAACACTGGAGGAAAGCATCCTGCAGTGAACCCACTGTGATCTCCCCCCATACATGAAGATTTTCAGCCTTTCGGCTTCCCTCCAACCCTGTTCAGCAAATCCAATGTGGAAATTAAAGCTGGCCACCAGCAGGGATGTGCGTGCCAAGTGAGCTGCTGGGAATGAAATAATGCCACTTGGTCTACGGACTTATTCTTTTTATAAGGCTCATTATTTATGTTTTCCCAGGCCTTCTCTTGTAAGTTCGCCCTGAAACCTTGAACACCAGGGTTGTTGCCCACGAGACCAATCCCTGTGCCAAAGGCACAGCACAGAAGGGGAGGCTGCAGCTGGGAGAGGAATTCACTGCACATGGTCAGAGGCTGTAGCAGGAGCCCCCGACGAAGAATGCCTTTGCCATGTCACTCAAGCCCAAGCGACGGACGAGGATGCCAAGAGTCCATCGCCTGCCGTGAAACACGGGGGCTGTACCTGTTCCTGGTCTCATGAGACAAGGAGGAGAAAGGGGAACACAAAGGAAATGCTGCCACTGCCAGATGAAAGACAGTTGAGGGGGACAGAGGGTGCTATTACAGGCATGTTGCTAGGAAAACTGATCTTCCTGTGGGCACAGCATCTCCTCAGAGACTGGTGGCAGATGAATTGCATGAGGTGCTGGACAAGCACTGAGGGAATGACCACTCCAGCCCGAACAAGAAACTGGGAACACCAGTGAGACAAGCCCAAATGGGCAAAGGAAGAGGCAAGGGCAATGATGGGAGATCTATCACGGATGCAGCCCGGGTGTATTGACGATTTGTCACTGTCCCCAGTGCTTGTTAGCAGACCTGTGGGTGGTGTCCTTCAAGGGGCTGAGATCAAACACAGCCTTTGCTGAAGGACGCTGTCCAGACCACTGCCATGGGGTGAGTTGTTGCTTGGCCAGGCAACTCCTGGAGCCAACTGGGGTGCGATGGGGCAAGGGCAGCCAGGCAGGGATTTGCCTGCTCTTTGTGAAGATGAGACTGGGACCATTTCCATTTGCTCCTGAAGAGAGATGGCAATGTGTCTCCTGGCTCAACTTCCTGAAGGATTTCTGCTCGCACCAGGATTGCTGTTACTACATGGCACAAAGCTGGACCACTTGGCTCTGTGGGAAGCTCTGCTCTTCACGTTCAGTTTTACCTTGAGACAAATTAATTTTTGCCTTAAGAATGAGTTTAGCATGCTATGAAACAAATGTTTCAATATCTGCTCCAGTCTCCAAGGACTCATTATGAATTTATGTTTAAGCCTTGTTTTTTATTTAAGCCTCAGCGTTTTCTGTGTAATTTTCCTGTACAGAAAGGAATATGTAGCCGTGGAGTGTGCAGAACCCACTTGCTCAGCCAGCACAAATCCCTTGAATGGGGTTTTATACACCATGTATGTGGAGCTTATAACTCCTTTGACTTAGGGATCCTTGGGATGTGGTGCTCACACCAGCTTGGTAAATACTGAAATTTCTTAAGCTGTGCAGAGGCTGCAGAGCACAAGAGCTCAGCTGGAAGGGATTCAAAGGGCTGCTGAGCTTTGGATTCTTCAAGACCACTTGACTCTTAGAGCCAACAGAAACCTCCCTAATGCGACCGTCTGCAAAAATATCTCCTTAAGAGAGCAAGAAATTATTGAGGAAAGAAAGGGTTCAAACCACCTTTGAGATTCATAAGCACCTGAGGAAGTTTCAAGAGCTGTAATAGCTTAGTAGTTGCTTTACATGCCCAGCAGCTTTCCATCTGTGTATCCAACAGCTATAGCTGGGGGTTGGATGGAGTTCCCGGCCTTTGGCTGGGTTCAGGGCACATGGCTCTTGCTCAGAGCAACTTGAGCTAAAAGCAACAGCAAAGGTTTGTGTGCAAAGTGCTGACTGCAAACATCCACCACGAGAAAAAACAAGAGGAATGTGTATGCGCCAGGCTTGTTTAGAAACTGCAGATGATTTACAAAGTGAGCTTAATTGGAAATTTCTCTTTGCGGCTTTCTGACTTGTTATTTTTCTGATGCAGACGTGTAGGAGCCGTTTAAAAGGTCCATGTTTACTAATGAGGAGTTGTGTAATTGGGGATATGTTTATTAACTGTCCATGTGCAGGATGGGGAAATGATTTGAGCGGCAGCAGCAGTGCAGGGGAGGGTCTGGGTTTCTCAGGGCATCACCAGCCAGGCGTGAGTGACCGGCATCCTCCTCTCCTGGTGGAAGAAAGGGCCTCTTGTTCTCGTCCCCTGAGCATCTGCCGCGAGTCCTAGCACTGAGACCGTGGGGAATATGAGGGCCTCCACAGAAAGGCAGCAAGAAGTGGAAGAGGCGCAGAGAAACACGTCTAACATCATCCTCCAGATCCTCCTCCAGGACTAAGTGATCCTCCAGACCTAGTCCTGGTGAGTTCTGCCATGATTTGGTCTTTACAACCTTTATCCCCTTCTCCTGTGCACTGAGGGGATGAGTTTATAAGCTGCTTCATGGAGCTACTGCTGGCACCCAACCAGCAGAAGTGGTGGGAAAAGTTCAGTTTCAGGAACCTGATGACATTTTTCTTACCAGGCTGGATGAGCATCTCTGGGTATGACCGTGCTGGCCAGAACATTGCTGTGTGGAGATACTGCAGCCTGCTGGGCTGATGGAATTTGCCCCAGTTCTCCTTCCCATATCCCTCCCCAGCCTTAAAAGCCACCACTTAGCTTACTAACAGTGTATTAATATATTAGGGGACTGATTTGTCTCCCCAAGGATTTTGTCCAAAAACATGATAGACAACCAGAAAAAAGGGCATATGAAATGAAATGTCGAATTCTGTTTCTGTGAAGCCGGATTCTGTCACCTCCCAGTTTGTGGTCGGGTAACCTCACTTCAATTTCCGTCCCACAGGAATCCCTGCCTCCATCCTGACATGTAGAATTGGCATCCGAACCTGTCTCGAACACCTCAAGAAATGCAGTACCCATCACTCACTTCGCAATTTTGTTCTAAAGGTTAGCATCCTTATGATTTAAAAGTACACCTGATTCTAATTCAGCTCAGGGTGTTCTCCGGTGCCCATCACTGTCCATTTGTGCACCTTCTTTGGACTAAATTTTTAGTACCCCCTCAGCATTCTGTATTTTCTCTCCACACATGTACTTACGCACATCATCAAGTCACTTCTCGGTTTTCTTTCTGACAAGTTGCAGAGTCTGACCTCTAGAAGTGTCTCCCCGTAAGTGGTTTTCTTCAGCTCTCAAACCATTTTTTATGGCTCTTTTCTTCACCCGCTCCAATTTTTTGATGTCCTCTTTAAAATATGGCACCTCAGCAGGATGCAGTATTCTAGTGTCAATCTGACCAAGGACGTACATAGAGATAAAATCGCCTTCTATTCCACTTCACAGTCCTGTTGCTAATACACAGAAGGACCAAATTAGCTCTTTCTGCTATAGCAGACAGAAAAATATGTCCCACATTTAAGAACCAGAAGGCTAGATAGTGGTATTAAAAAGAGAAAAATGGAGCCAACATGAAAGCAGAATTACAAACCGGGGCAGCATTAATAGCACAGCGTGGTACTAGCCTGAACACATTAGTTGAAATAAAATGCTGAGGAAACAGTTTCTTCTGCTTCAGAGCCTGTTGCAAGCCTGTGCTGCTCTGATGGCTCCTATGGGGTGGGCATGACGTGCGCCGGGGCGATGTGCTGGGGGGATACAGCGAGGAGGGTGAGTTACTCGTGCGTTGCACGGCTGCACTTGGCAGACCCTTGCTAAAATCCTGCCACCAGGCTCTGTAGAGGCGTGAGGCAACCTCTGATCCTGCCCAGGCTCAGCCCACAGCTGAGGGCTGGTAGATCAGCCCTGCAAATCCCTTGATGCCGCCAGGGCCCTGCATATGAGAAGGCACCCCATGTCCTTTATGCTTTCTGTCTTCTGCATGCAAAATCTTTTACAGGCAGGAGGGTTCTTCCTAAATTCCTGTGCCGGGTGACACTTACTTAATGCAGAGTCACTGTGTCATTTGCAGATACATTTTCAGTGCATGTCCTCAGCATAAGCCACATCTTCCTGTATTAGAGACAATGACCTGACCCCGATTGCTTTAAAATCTCTGAGGGATTCCCTGAGGCATTTCAAGGGTAGCATGCCCTGTGCCCAGCAGCCAAGTCTCATAGTCTTTGAAGACTTCCTGTAAGATAGTTCCTCCTTCTTGCTTTTTTTTTGATGTCTGTAAAATAGACTTGACAGTTTTGGGGGCTGCTAAGATGCTCAGATCCTACCTTAAGTTTTCTTGCCTAGGTGGAAGCTTGTGCTGTTTCAAACCTTGTTACACTGCTTCTGCTCTTACAGGTGACAAGGTATCTCCTTACTCCGTGCCAACCAACACAGTTTTGGCCCCTGGTGCTTGGGCACTCCAGGAACCTGAACACCAAGGACGCTGTCCTGTGCTTCCTGTGTGTGCTTCTCATTGGACCTGTGTGGAAAGGTGTCCTTCTCTCACGGAGGAATGAAAGCCAAGTACAGGAACACTTGTACAGAGCGACAAGTGTTGGGGGGGTGATGGACTGGAGAGAGCCTGGGGAAGGGTCACCAAGATGGCTACAGAACACGAAGTACCAGGAGGTGGTGAGAGAGCTGAGCTTTTTCAGTTATAGGAGGATAAGGCAAAGGAGAGATCTAATTTTTGACTACAGCTACCCTATGGGAGGTAATAGGGAATATGAAGGAAGTCACATCTTTCTGAGTGGTGCACGGTGAAAGGCTGAGAGGCCCCATGGGAAATTGTGGTTAGATATAAGGCATCAGGTTGGAGAGTAGTCAAACACTGGCACAGGTTGCCCAGAGGGATGGTAGTTCTTGGAGGACTCTGTCCGTGGAGGTGTTCAAACTCATCATAGCTTTGATCACCTTGCTGTAACTGGACCTACTTAGAGCTGAGCTGATACCTGATGACCTCCAGAGGTCCCTTCCAACCTCAGTTGTTCTGTCATTCCCTGACACACTCGAAGTGACCTGTAGAGCAATGACAGCAACGTGACAACTGCTGTGATCTCCTGAAATCCAGTCTATGAAGATGACTTATTGCCATAGGAATAGGAATAGATCCTATTCTCCTGCAGCACCACTTTTATTAAAGAAAGCAGTGTGATCTCAGCCTATCAAGCAGTGTTTCACCTTGGACAAGGTCAATGCACAAAAGAGCTGAAGGGGAAGTTGTGCATTTGATGGCTCTTTATCCAGAGGTTCCCCAGATATTCTACAACCACTGTGGGGAGCTCTTGTAGAGGCAGCTGCTGTGCCAAGGCCCTATTGTCAGACCTGAACACTGACACTCCATCTTTCTGACCTCTTGGCCCATGATCCTAATTAATGCTCAAATCACTGGCAGTGATGAAAGGAAGACTAGTAAGCGTCATTAGGCAAGACTGAGGTGACGGGAGAGGATGTATGAGGTGGGAGTCATCTCACCTAACTTCAGCTCTTAGAGGCAGGGCAGCCAGCCAAGCTGGCTGACTGGGCTCTCCCTGTCATTCATGGAAGGTGTACTCCCCTGGGATGATTCAGCTCATCCTATGGTGTGTCTGTCTAAAGCTGGAGAGTTGATGGTGTTGATGGTGGTATTTGGAGTGTAACTGTCTTTCTTTATTGGCTATAGAGTAGGACCCCACTCAGGAGATTAGAGGGGCAACCAGCTTAGACTTGGCCAGAGGAAAAAACCCATTCTGGTTTTGATTACAGGTGTGTCTTAAGAAACCACATGGCTCGCTGACAAGGGACCAAGTCCCCATGAGTGCCAGGCTCAGCATCGAGCCAATGTCTTGCCTTCATGGGATCAGGAATAAGTGTTTTAGACAGCTAAAGCTAGAGAGAAAAGTCCCATTCCTGATGCAACATGCCACTATCCTGAACTTCTTTTTCAGAATTGGTTTTGTTTGTAGGGACCTGAAGAATTGTGCTCCCTGCTGGGAAAAGTGGTTCCCTTTGGTGGAAAAGCAACACTTCAGCTTGATTTGCACTGGCCAGGCTACTGAAGGCATCCACGTTCCTCATCTCTCCTCACTCTTTCTTTGATTCCCTGATTCCAGATACCTCCCCAATGCCCTCACGTCTTCAAAATGGTGTTTATAATTTTTTTTGCTGACCCTACCTCTTGTGAGAGCAGAGGGTCCTTTTCCCTCTTTGAACACAGTTACCACATTACATACTCCAGAGACAGCCTTGTGAGACTTCAAAGATGCTTTCCCTGCTATTCAAAAAGAGAAGAGCATATCGCTACTTGATTCTCAAAGGCAACGATTGTTTTCATCAAGAAAGCAACTAATCTGGCCTATCAGTGCAATAAGACTGAAAATGAGGACAAGAATATTGTGGTATATCTAAAAAAGATGTGTTCTGTCAGCACATACGTTTTTTATCTCCAGAAATCTTGAAACAGCGTTGTGGAGGCTACCTACAAGTGAGCACACAAACCACTGTACAGGAGTAGGCTGTTTCCAGGGGAGGCTCCATCTCTCTCAGTATTCCTAGCAAAGCAGCAACACTGGCTGACCCTGACAACATACTTTAATTCGTATAATGGCATTGATGGAAAAGCAGAGTTGAGGTTGTTCCCAGGGTACATAAAATGACATGTCACATAGAGAAATTGTTCCGCCATTGCAAAGCTCTAACTGGATTTTAAGTCTCTGCTTATGACTTTCAGCCCTGCGTAATGTCATGAAGAATGACAGCATTCCGTCTCTTGTTCGGTTTCTCTCATCTTTGTAAAAAGACAGTCTTTTTGTTTTAGGTCATAGGGATGGAGCCAGTGTCCTCTACCCGTGAGACTGCTTGAAGGACGACAGACGTTAGTCCATCTAGTTCAGTCACCAGGCTGTCTTCACCAAGATTTCCTTTTCTCCCACATGGCTCCCCCTGAATTGCTGCTTAATAGCACTTCAGCCCTGGGGCTTCCGCTCCACACCAATCTCCTGACTGAGATGCAGCACTGGAGAGCTGCATCTCTCATGCCCTGGACAGCAAGCTGCCAGCCAGTTCCGTCAGTGGCATGTCCCTGAGTCTGGCAGGTCCTGATGCCACAGGTCACACAGGGACTTGATTGCCAGAGCCCAGGAACTGCTCTGGAGGTGGTGTCTTAAAAGTGGAGCTTAATGAACTACCTCCCTTCTTGCTACCATAGAAATTGAACAGACTTTACTTCTCTCAGCTCCAACAGCTCAGCATGTGAAGTGACTTGACTTACGAAGGTATTTGCATGAACTGTCACCTGAGAGCTGGATAAATGGAATTGAAGGAAGAAAAGGAAACTCCTGAAACTCTGGTGAAAGCCAATAGGCAAAGGGGAGGCTGTTGAGAAGTGGAGGTATTTCTCTGGGGTGAGAAGCAAGGGCACAGAGAGGCCAAGAAGAGACTGTTGTCCAAGAAGAGTTCACTATGGACGTGGAAGAAACCCAGCGGGGTGGCTCTGAGGTTTGCGGTGACCCAGCAAGCTGCAGGACCAGCAGAGCTGCAGGCTTCACGGGTACATTGCTCCTGGGCAGTATTTTCCATCCATCATGCTGTCTCTTTCTGATAACCACACCAGGGTGAAGCTGCATTCCCCAGGGAGCCGCAGTTGTTGCTGGAGTCCCATATCACGAAGAGCCTGTGGCAACTGAGGGCCCTTCCTCCCCTTGCTCCAGCCAGCCCCACCGTTCCCAACGCATGTGAGAAGATCAGGCCAGCTCCACTGGGGAAGGGCTTTTGCAGTGAGTCAGCAGCTCTGTGAGCTGAGATGTCCTTTGTCATTCAGCACAACTTCCTGCTACTTATGCTGTTAAGAAAAGAAATAAGCATTTACATATTAATTTTTATTATTATTGTTATTATTACTGCCTATTAGCAGAGTACCCAATACTGCAGAGCTCTTGGACTGGCCAGGGACTAGAGCAAGTTTTATATATTCACAGAGACACAGGCAGCAGGAACAGGCTCTGACAGTCTCCTCGCTCCATGGGCAGTGAGAGCGGCCATTCTGCAGTTTGGTTCTTGACATGCAACCCTGGTGCAGAATAACCCAATGTAACGTTAAGACACAGCCCTATCAATGCCATTCAGATGTTTTCTCCAGCTCCAGATGTCTCCCTTAGAGTATCCACCACTTTGGGTATCACAGTGAATAGGTTTAGAGCATTTTTACAGACATATCCTCCATTTTAACTAGCTTTGAACAACCCATGTAAAGAGTCAAGACAAGCAGATTGTGAAAAACCAGCAGTATGACATAAAAACACCCCTTGAAACCTAGAAAACCACGGCAACTGTGGCAGGTGCATTCCTCTAGTCTGGGATGCCTCCCCTCACAGCAGTTGCCGGGCAGATTTCAGAGAAACTGCTGGAAGTTCCTGGCTAGTTTGGGTCTAGCCCACCAGCCTGGGTGGGCTAGGGATACGCCCAGGAAGTTGGCTGGCAGCCAATGGGAGGCCAAGATGGCTTTGATTGACCACAGCTCAGATCTGACTGAGCTTTAAAATGAGGTCATGCCAGGGCTCATTGGAGCTGTCCCTTTGGAGCAGCAGGTCCTGCAGTTGGGGGACAGACTCCTCCTTGGTTTGGGACGCCAGCCAAGGTGACTCCTTGAGGTTGAGAGTCCTCATCTTTGTACAGGTGAGTGTATTTATGATCTGGATCACTATTCTTTGTTAAGGGTTGGGCGTAGTGCAGTAGCCGCTCTTCTCAACTGATACCAGAACTTGTAAATTTGAGGGAGCTTTCCTTTCTTAAATAAATCCAATTTACACGTGTGAATTTTTTTCTGAGAATGGGAGCACTCCTCACAGCAACACCAGAGTTTTACCATGCAGCACAAGCCAATCACAAGTGTCAGGTGAGACTTGTGTCTGAAGCATTTCCTTCTCCCATCGAACAGCTGCATAGGGCACCCCAGCTAGCACCCCAGGCTGACTGTCGTCGGCATCTTGGGGGTTGTTGAATGTGTCCTGAAAAAAGTGTGAACCTGTGCATCCTTGGTGCCGTGCTTTCATGACTGCAGTTGTGGTGGTTTCATGATCTAACTGTCCAGTGAAAAGCTGGAGGAGTTGGGGAGTCAGGGGAGAGGAGAGGAAGTGAACTCTCCAAGGCCAGAAGGAGCGATGACACTTCAATGCCTTTATTGTCAACCATCCTGGCAGATGCGACTTTTCCTTCACTTTAAGAAAACCAGGTGAAATTTCTAGCATCAAAACTTGTCCAGCCAAACTCTGCTGATGTTGTCTCTGCTAGCTTCAAGGGCACAGAACACAAATGAGGAGCATCCCTCCTAGTTATCAATGCTCCCCGTATGGCAGGCTGCAGGCATTTGGGTTTTATCAGCAAGGAGGTCCTGTGCATGGACACAGAGCCACCAACAGCTTCCCGAACAAGCCTTACTGGTCACAGTGATGGCTCCTTGCTCTGATGGTGGTATCTGCAGCTTCCTAGGTGGAGCTCCTGCAATCCAGCAGTTTAGGGTCCCGCAGATGATGGCTGGTGAGAAGAAAGCAGAGCTACAGTTGTCTGGCAGCAATGGTCACATACTCGTGACAGAGGAGGGACATTGCCTGCAGACCCTGTCCAATGTCTTGCACTTACTGCTGGCCATACTAGGCTGCCATCCTGTCCACGTCTTCTTCAACATAAATTTGTGGCCACGCAGAAGAAAGTAGCATCAGAAAACAGTGTTTTCACAGCAGCTGCTGGGCTGGACCTGCTCAAGTGGGTCCAGAGGAGGGCCATGAAGATGATCAGGGGGCTGGAGCACCTCCCCTGTAAGGACAGGCTGAGAGAGCTGGGGCTGTTCAGCCTGCAGACGAGAAGGCTTTGGGGAGACCTTCTAGCAGCCTTCCAGTACTTAATGTACAGGAAAAACGGGGAGGGGCCTTTGGTCAGGGAGATAGTGATAAGACGAGGGATGATGATTTCAAACTGAGAGAGGGTAGGCTTAGGTTAGGTATTAGGAAGAAATTCTTATATGCAAGGCTATTGAGGCACTGGAACAGGTCACACAGAGAAGTTGTGGAAGCCCCCTCCCTGGAAGCGTTCAAGGCCAGGTTGGATGGAGCTTTGAGCAGCCTGGTCTAGTGGAAGATGCCCCTGCCCATGGCAGAGGGGTTGGAGCTAGATGGTCTTTAAGGTCCCTTCTGAACCAAACCATTCTATGATATGACATAGATAGCTGTGGCTGCTGCTACCAAAACCAGAGGTAAGGTGTTTCCACAGGCAGTGCTTGTTTTGCAGAGTCATGTCATCTCCCTCACTATGCTGGTGGGTCGCTGGGGAGCACCAAGACAGGCCAGTGCACTGCTGTGGTTGATCTCTGTGGTGGCCAACAGGAAGCATGTCCTGGTTTACTGGTGACATGCCGTACACCCACAAGCCACTGTTCCCTACCAGTGAGGTAGGCGTAATCGCACCCCCTTCTTCCAGCCTTGGTGCTGGATGCTCTGAGGAGCAGGGATCAGCAAAGGTGGCTCAGCGCCTTGGGGACCCCCAAGCCTGGTCAGTGCCCACCCCCGGTGTTACGGGATATGCAACCTGGTCGCCATGTCACCTAGCTGGGGATAGCACAGCAGCACAGGCAGGGAACAGTATGCCCACAGCCTGTGCTGCAGGCTAGGAAGGAGGTGGTGGTGGAAGGACAGCAGCAGCAGAAGGTGGAAGAAGGTCTAAAGGCACTTAGGGTCAACACTGTGAAGCATCAGGGGTTGCCATAACATAATACTGGGGGTCCCAGGGCTTGGCAGGGTCTGCGTGCTGTGGGGAGGCTGTCCAGTCCCACAGTGTGAGTGGGTGCCTGTCACACCGAGGACAGCTTGGAGAAGGCCAGAGACGCGGCTGCTGGGGTGCTGGCATGAGCCTAACGCTTGCAGACTATGGGTGCCGCTGTGTTTTTGGCTGGAAGAGCTCTTGCAGTGAGACTGCTGGCAACGCTGGAGCAACCTCCAGCATTCACTGCAGCGCTTGCAGGATGCTGCAACAGTTTAACTTCCGCTGGGAGAGATTATAAAACAATACGTTGTTGTTTTATATGTTTAATGTGGTAGTAAATTAGATGAGGAGCTCAGCATTTAATTGTGAAGCTCAGAAAGCCAGATATTAGCCACAAGCCCCAACATCTTACCAATGATATTTTGCAACTCTGTGGCACAGGCTGGTCAGAGCTGATCTCTTTCCTCCCAATACATCTTTCTCACAACCAGGGAGGATGCTCTGGTCCCTATGACAAAGCCTCTGGGACAAACCTTCTCACCGTGCCCCAGTGGCACCAGACTCCGCTTCCCTCTCCGCTGGCTTTCTGCAGCAGGTACTGCTCAGGGCTCAGACACATGGAGCCTCTCGAAAGCTGGGGTACATGACCCCTCTGGCTTGGTAGCATCCCTGAGCATTGCCACAGCTCAGCACACTGATGACAGACTGCAGAGTGGTTCAGAAGCTGTGGCCATGCTCAGTACAAGCAAGACTTTGGGCATCCCCGTTTTTCCTTTTTAGTTTTCCTGTTTGCCCCAGCTGGGTTCAGCCACTTGTGCCCTGAGTAAGCCTGGGCAGGCAGGAATGGGCCGGATCCAGAGGCTGTTGTCTGGTGAAGCAACACCTTTTATTTGGCTGAAGAAGTTGCCCCACTTGCTCGGCTGGGTGCCTCCTGCCAGCACAGCAGCATCACCACGTGTGAGTCCTGTCTTTCTGCCAAAAGCCAAAGAAGATAAACCAGAGCTAGTCCATTTTGGGTGTCACGGCCCAGGTGGGTAAGAATTATTCACTTACATGGATGCCTTCGACACAGTCACTATTTGCTGTGGGTGTCACCTTTCCCTCTTGTAGGTCTCATCCTGGCCCCTTGCAAGCACATGGCCAGAAGCAGCAAACCCCACGAGTGCCTCGGCACGTATCCATCATGCTCGTCCCCTTCCCTCCCTGGGTTGTCACACCAATTTGGGCAGCATCCCTGGTGCAGCAGATACTGGGGGACTCAGCTGTGACACCCTGGTTTGGCATGACAGTGCCTGAACCTGCTCCAGGGTTTTTTTGGGGGAGTTTTGTTTTTTAAATTTTACTTTTTTTAATTTAGTTTTGGTGAGGTTTTTTAGGGTTTGATTGGCTTTTTTTTCCTTCCTCCATCTTACTGTGTGTTTCAATCTCAGGTTGAACTTGTTGGCACCCATCCACAGAGGGCTGGGCATACCTGGAACAGAATAACCTGTTCCCGAGCAACACCCACAAAGACTCTCTATTCAGAAGCAAAAGGTTTTAATTCTGAATAAATAAGTTAGGGACTGAAATCGTTTTCACTCTACCTATTCAATCATCCGCTCTGCAGCAATTTCTCCAGCAATGGTTATTTTGGTCTGTTTTTCTGTGAAGACACTGGATGGGGTTGGGGGGGATGTTACTGAATAATGATGCTGGCACCACAAAATCATCTCCCCTGGAGAGTTCATTTTTTCATGACAAATTATTCACATGCATGGGGTCTCCCAAGACAGTGTCTCCCAAGAATTGTCTCTCGAGACTGTCTCTCAAACATAAGATAATTGGGAGACCCTGTCTTCCGGCTGGACTGGTCTAGGAGTGCAGCTGTAAGTGGTTTTATTGTTGCTGGATGGTGTCTTTGTCTTGGATCAAACATTAGGGATTTGGGGCGTGTTTTCGGCATAGCAATAGCACTTCATAAAGAGGAAACAGATGACAGTTCTTTTCCTGTGTTAGCTTTGGCTTGAGTCAGTCTTCCTCGCAAAATAACCTCTTAAATTAAGCTAACAAGGTTTCAAACTAGACAGGCTATCACAGCTTGGAGTGGCAGAGAGGAAGAAGAAGGTGTGACCCATTGGCCATGCTCAGCAGTGGAGAGGGGTGCGTACCAAACAGACACACCACAACGACACGCAAAGTAATCAAGTCCAAGTGGTGTCACAGAATCACAGAATTATTGAGGCTGGAAAAGGCCTCTGAGATCATCAAGTCCATCCTAAGTCCAGTGTCTGCCAAGACCCCACTATGGCACTCACTCCAAAGCTCCTGCACTGGCTTTATTGCATGGGAAGGCTTGTGGACACCCTCCTGTCTTGGATCTACCTACAACAGGCTCACAATAAATGCATTCCCTCAAAAAAACAAGTGGAGGAGGTAGGAGATCTGCATGGTTAGTCAAGGAGCTCCTGGAGAAACTCAAATTGAAGAGGGAAATTTACAGTAAGTGGAAAAAGGGTCTGGTTAATTGGGAGGATTATAGAAATGTGGCCAGAGTATGTAGAGAATCAACAAGAATGGCTAAGGCTCTCCTGGAATTTAGTCTGGGTAGGAAAGTGAAAGAAAACAAATTTTCAAATACATCAATGAGAAAAGGAAGAGTAGAGAAAAAGTGGGTCTGCTACTAACTGAGATGGGAGATATGATAACAGAGGATGCAGAGACTGCAAAATTACTGAATGCCTTCTTTGCCTCAGTCTTTACTCCTAAGGCCAGCCCGCAGAAATTCCAGTCACTGGAATTAAGGGAGCAAAACTGGAGTGAGGATGACTCTCCATTGGTCAGTGAGGATTTGGTTACAGAACTATTACAAAACCTGAAAATGCACAAATCCATGGACCCTGACAGGGCACATCCATGTGTGCTGAGCGAGTTGGCTGATGTTGTGGCTGAGCCGCTCTCCATCATCTTTGAAAAATCATGAGGAACAGGAGAGGTGCCTGAGGACTGGAAAAAAGCCAATATCACTCCAGTCTTCAGAAAGGGCAAGAAGGAGGACCCTGGCAACTACAGGCCGGTCAGGCTCACCTCCGTCCCTGGGAAGATGACAGGGTGGCTCATTCTGAAGGCCATCTCTAATCAATTGGGGGAAGGTTACCAGGAGAAGCTGGCATGGATTTACCGAGGGGAAATCTTGCCTGACTAATCTGATGTCCTTCTACAAAGGTGTGACCAAATGGGTTGATGAAGGGAGAGCAGTGGATGTCATATACCTCAGTAAGGCTTTCAATACTGTCCCCCATAACATCCTCGTAGGTAAACTCAACAAATGTGGGATAGATGATTGGAGTGTGAAGTGGCTTGTGAACTGGCTCAGCAACAGAGTTCAGAGGGTTGTGATCAGCAGCACAGAGTCAAGGTGGAGGCCTGTGGCCTGTGGTGTTCCCCAGGGATCAGTGCTGGGTCCAGTTTTGTTCAGTATTTTCATCAACAACCTGGATGAGGGGATAGAATGCACCCTCAGCAAGTTCGCTGATGATGCTGAACTGGGAGGAGTGGCTGACACACAGGAAGGCTGTGCTGCCATCCAACGAGATCTGGACAGGCTGGAGAGCTGGGCTAAGGGGAACCTCATGAAGTTCAATAAGGACAAGTGTCGAGTCCTACATCTGGGGAGGAATAACACCAGGCACCGGTACAGATTAGGAGACATCCTGCTGGAAAGCAGCCCCGTGGAGAAAGACCTTGGAGTCCTAGTGGACAGTAAGTTGTCCATGGGACAGCAATGTGCCCTTGTGGCCAAGAGGGCTAATGGGATCCTGGGCATTAAGAAAAGTGTGTCCAGCAGGTCTAGGTAAGTTCTCCTCCCCCTCTGCCCTGGTGAGACTATACCTGGAATACTGTGTCCAGTTTTGGGCTCCCCAATTCAAGAGAAACAGGGACCTACTGGGGAGAGTCCAACAGAGCTACGAGGATGATTAAGGGAATTGAACATCTCTCCTGTGAAGAGAGACTGAGAGAACTGGGGCTGTTTAGCCTTGAAAGGAGACGGCTGAGAGGGGACCTTATGAACGTATATAAATATCTGAGGGGTGGGTGTCAAGGGGAATGGGACAATCTTTTTTTCAGTGGTGCCCAATAATAGAACAAGGAATAATGGGTTTAAGTTACAACTTAGGAAGTTCCACCTCAACATGAGGAGAAACTTCTTTACCGTGAGGGTGACAGAGCACTGGCACAGGCTGCCTGCAGAGTTTGTGGGGTCTCCTTCTCTGGAGACTTTCAAAACCCACCTGGACGCGTTCCTTTGTGGCTGCCCTAGGGGATCCTGCTCTGGCAGGGAGGTTGGACTAGATGATCTCTAGAGGTCCTTTACAACCCCTGACATTCTATGTATCTATGATTCTATGATCAGAGACCTTACAGGGACCTGAAAGTAAGTGGGGAACTCCCGAGAAAGGGATGGGAGGTGACCTATGGGTAAATGCCACCCAAACACACATCTCTGCTTCTCTGGGCAGGGAGCTGATACCAACCCACCAAGGGCAGGTGCTAGGGCTCAGAGCTGAAACCCACAACTGGCTGCTCATCGGGTACTTGCTGTCTCACAGCCACTGCTTGAAGAATGGTCCAGAGGTACAACCACAGCTTTGACACAGATGCAGGTGCAATATGACATACTGGACCTCAGACATGCTTGTTTTGGGGGTCTTCAGGATACAGGATGTGTTGGTAGTATCTTCATCAGTGATTGGAAGGTGCCCTGGGTTGTTCTCTGGCTCTGCAGCAGCCAGACTGGAGTGGCCCACACCTGTGTGATTGAGTTCTCCGTCTCCCAAAACAGGGTGTCTGCACTCAAGCTACCCTACCTTTCAGTCCTTGTCCCATGCTAACTTCTAGAGCATTCACAGGAAAGGTTTAGAAGAATCATGGTCATCTTGGATGAGCCATGGTGGGCCACTGAGGTTTAGCCCCAGGGAACGCTGCCTACCACACTCTCAATGCAAGCAGGGATGTAGCTAACCAGTATCTGTCTGACAGGGTATCTGAAGGAATATTCTGAATTTCTGTCAAGCCTAGGGACAGTTTTACTTTTTTTGGTGAAGACTGCCATGAGTCTTACTGTATATTTGCAGAAAAAGTGCAAAAGGGGAGAGCTGGTTGCTGGATTTACCTTGGCACCACAGATGCTGAGAGGAGCTGGTGGAGGAGCAGAGCTCTGTCTGCACATTAGATAAACAGCTCTGCTTTCCTTTAAACTGGGCAGAATCAGACCCCAGCAGACTGTCATCATGTGATGGGGAACAGGCCATCTGAGCAAACCACCCATCGTCCCATGAAGCACATGAGTCTGCCAGTAACCTCAGAGGCAGCTGAATCAAGTGAATGGTGTTTAAATCCAAATACATCACATGTACTGCCCTGGGACCTTCATTCCACATGCAACTTTTTTTCTTGGAAAGCATTACTGACTGCTGCCTCCCCAGTGGCACGCTGCTTCGGAGGGTGGCAGGGGATGGCTACTGACAGCAACTGACGCTCCAAGCACGTTAATTCATTTGTGGCAAATTAATTAGGGAAGAGAGGGAGACTGCAAGGTGCAAGTGACGGTGCCAACAAACTTTATCCATTATTTGAGGGCCGGTTTAGCTCACTTGGTTGAGCGTGGTGCTGAAACACCAAAGGTCGCGGGTTCAATTCCCGTTCAGTCCTCATGTGTTGCCTGATCTAGTTGAGAGGCGTCCTGGCCCATGACATTGGATGATCTCTAAGGACCCTTCCAGCTTAGGCCATTCTATGATTCTATGATTCTGCCCTACCTCCCTGGCAGGTCTTCTTCTTTGAGTGCCTGGAAAGGGCTGAGCTCAGGCTGCTCCATTCAAGGTGTCCCCAAAGCATTGGCCTACACCTCATGCTTATTTAAAAACAAACCAGAAAGGCAGCAGAAATGCTCAAACAAAAACCCACAGCATGGATTACAAAGCTCAGGAGCTGCTAAGTTCCACATGCCACCAGTTGCGTAGCCAAGTAAACAGCCCCAGGGCACTGGTGACTCGAATGCATTTTTTTCATGGCTGAAAAGTGATTCTGTTTATTGGACATTCATTTTACACTTGAGAGCTTAAAACTTCTTTTTCCCACCTTCTGTTGGAGACACACGCACCTCCGGTGTGTAACTGAAAGTGAGCTGTAATGACTCCTGGAGATTCACTCTTTGCTCAGCCCATGGGCTGTGACGTCCATGCATAAGCAGCTTAGTTCTTCAGGAGTGGAGCCCATCTAAAACCTCAGAGGTCTCTGACTTGGCATCTTGTGGCAATTGCTTGAACAGAATAGCTCAAGGATAGTGGAATAGAAATGTGTATCAAATAGCAGCAGAAGGTGGACACTTGGGCAAGGTGGTCAATGGGTGCACAGTAGCCTGGGGAGCATCAATGGGGACTTTGGTTTGGGTTCAAGGATGCATAAGGAGCCCTTGAGAGGCTCCAGAGCTCCCTCGACCTCAGGGATGGGTTTACATTTCAGCCAACCTCCACATCCCCCTGGGACTTTTTTAGTAAGTGACTGGTGATAGGTTTTAGTTCTCCAAAAACATGCCCATGTTTGGGGTATCTGGTTGCCCCAGCTGCCCCACAGCAATCACCCAGTTGGGCAATGCCTGCCTCGCAGCATCCATGAGCAGGCCCTCTGAACTCAGGCACACCAACAGGGAGGTCACCTGAGATGAGTGTGTCCCCTTGGGTAAACCTGAGCTGCACAAACCTCTGTTAATGAATTTGAGGCTGTGTGAAATGGAGACAGGCACAGCAGCCCCATAGGGACAGGGCATGGCTTCTCACTAGCTCAGGGGAAAGGGCATCTTGAGTGGACCCATCTGCCAAGGAGGGCTCCTGCTTCTCTTTCTGTTTTACTTTCTGAGTAACTACAATATGTGCGATACCACATGTGAGACAGCCTGACAGCAGTGCTCAGCAGAAGCCAGCCCATGTTACCATCCCCAGGGATCCTTGTAGATCCAGAATAGATGGGCTGATGGGCACAGACACAGACAGGAAGCTCCATCTGAACATCATAAATGACTTTTGCACTGTGAGGGTGACCAACCCCTGGCACAGATTATCATGAGAAGTTGTAGCCTCCGTCCTTGGGGATACTCATAAACAGTCTGAACATGGTTCTGGGCAACCGGCTATACGTGGCCCTGCTTGAGCAAGGGAGTTGGAGCAGATGACCTCCAGGAGGTTCCTTCCCACTTCAACCCCTCTGTGACTCTGAAACAGGCTGCTTTGAGTTTTCTGAAGACTAGGGTGTCCCAGAGGGACACTGGGCTGTCATTGCTTATCCTCAGCTGCACTGTCACCACAGAGGGCTGCCCACAGCTGTGCTGCCACAGCACCCTTGTGCAGCCCCCCTGTGAACCAGGGAGGAGCCCATCATTATCTTGTGCTAATGAGTGCAATCTGATGCTTACTCCACCGCAGAACATTTTCACGTGAGCTGTCAGGTCTAGACAGACAGCAGCGGGTGTAGAAGCCTGGTGATCCCTGCCAGCAGGCTGGGCAACACCATGCACCGGAGGTCTCCAGACATCTCCTGCAAGAGCAAAGTGAAGGTCCTCGGTTTCCAGCATTTCCCAAATATTTTGTCAGATGTATATTGCTGCAGAAAGACATGTCCTGGATTTTAAACATCATGCCGGTCTCTGTTAGAAAAAGCTGTGTAGCATCTGCCAACTGCTTGTGTCACTGGAGGTGAACCAGCTCGTCACGCTGTGCTGTGCCTGGGCTTGCTGGTGTCCACACTGCTCTGCCCCAGCCCAGCCCAGGAACATGTGTGTGATGTGCCTCCAGTCCCACTGGTGTGCTTGTCTGGGACAAGCAGCATCTTCTCCCCCATGTTTTCTTACTAACATGATAGAGAACCAATACAACAAGCTGCAGGCATTTTTCTTTCCTGGAGGTGCAAAATAGCAGTGGAGATTGCCAAATTAATTGTCATAGTTAATTATTTTTCTCAGTTTATTTGTGCTCCAAGGGACCTCTTCCCTGCTGACTTTTCAGAGTGGAAACATGGGCTGTCTCTGCCAACCTTTGCCAGCGCTGGGGGAGTCAGACTGTGTGTTGCGGATGAAAACATGATGGTTGTGGTCTCTGTTTGCTGTCTAATTGCTCCTAGAGTCAAACCCCCCCGGGAAGTATCGCAGCTGTAGATAAAGTGGGGTGAAAATCAGGATTTAAATTCTGAAATGGACCTCAGGAGACAGGAGAAAGAAAACACCTGTGGCGTAAGATGGTAATAAAATTACTGCTGAAGGCAGCGGGAGCTTCCAGTCCAGGTTTGTTTGCCCCACATGGGTGCTGATCACATAACAAATTGTCCGAGTCCCAAGTATTGGGAAAGAAAGGATACAAATAATTGCTGTGCTAAAACTTCTGCCACTGACTATCTTCCCTGATGTTTCTGTAAGAGCCAGGGTTCCTCTGATCTATTTACTGAAGGATGATTTGCAGAAAATACATCTCTAACCAGGTCGTGCCCTTTCTTGCAGTCCTGTTATGCATGAGGCGATGCTGTCCCAGCCCACCACTCCATCACGGCAGCAGGTGTTTGGGTGGTGACAGGGCAGCCCCCCTGCCTAGGGGGTTGGTCACACTTCAGGAAGGAAGGCAAAAGGCATTCACCTGATATTTAGCACAGAATACATGGATTTTTTTCCAGGAGAAGTTCAGACCGTCTGCGTCAGGGCCAGGGTGAGACTGGCATCCCTGCTGCCCTGTCATCCATCCTTGGGTCTGGGACCCCTTGTGGGTATGGGGGGTGACATCTGCCCACCCCATCATTCTTTGTAGAAAGGCAGTAGCTTCAGCAGGGCCAGTCTGAGCCCTTGCCAGCCAGCTGGGCTGTGCTGAGACTCCAGCAGCCGCAGAAGACATGACAGACCCCAGTTACTCGGGTTAGAAGTTATTCTGCAGGGAGGGCAGATGGGCTCTGCACTGCACAGGGCCACTGAAGATGGGGAAGGAGAGAAGAAAACAGTGTCTGCCACCATCTTCCCTGTTCCTTTTACAAAACCCAGTGTGCAACTCTACCTCACCCGTGTAAACAGCAGCTACTCGCAAGCAGTATTTCCTTAAATTCCTTAAGCAGGGTGGAGCTGCCCTCTACCGTCTCTCTTCCATACAACTGCCCGCTTGGTTATGAGTTGGAAAATAAGGGGCCGGTGTGGATACGCGGCTCTGCAGCGAGCAGGTCTCTCTGGAATGAGCCAGAGGGTTCCCTGCGATGCCACATCTGCTGGTGGAACTGTCGAGAAATGGTATTTCTGCCGGCTGGCAACTTCCTCAGGTTCAGTCAGCCATTGTACGACGAACGGGAAAGCGAAATCGGAGCCATAAGCACTGGGGCACCTGTATTGAACAGAGGGAGGAGGACACTGGAGAAGAGAAGGCTCCAGGGAGACCTTATAGTGGCCTTCCAGTACCTGAAGGGGGCCACAGGAAAGCTGAGAAGGGACTGCTTACAAGGGTGTGTGGTGACAGGAGTAGGGCCAATGGTTTTAAACCAGAGCAGGGTAGATTTAGAAAAAATGTTAGAAAGTTCTTTACACTGAGGGTGATGAGACACTCACTGGAAGAGGTTGCTCAGAGAGGTGGTGGAGGCCCCATCCCTGGAGACATTCGAGGTCAGTCTTGATGGGGCTCTTGAACAACATGCTATAGTTAAAAGATGTGCCTGCTTACTGTGGGGGGTTGGACTAGATGACTTCTAAATGGCTCTTCTAACCCAACACATTCTATCATTCTATCATTCTATGGGAAGGTGAGACTACAGAGGTGATTGGTGCTGGTTCTTAGATGCTTCAGTGTCCCTGGATACTACTTATGCTTCTGGGTTTTCTTATGTTCCTGCATTAATCCCCAGCCAATTCTGCTCCCAGCAGAGATCTGATGGAGGGCTGATTTGGTTGAATATAAATCCAAAGTCCCTTGAATAGAATTTAAAAGCACATTTAAACACTGTTTTTTAAAGAACATCTGTTCTGTCGTGGAACAGAATTTGCGGTGTCATGCTGGTGCGTTCAGCAGTTAGTGTTACTTTGCAGGTGAACACCAGAGGAAACAGAAGGGATGAATTCTGTTCCACTAACCCTGCATCGCTGTTAGCATTTTGGGGTCTGGAGGCTCAATGCAGCAGAACAACATCAACTACAGGCATGTGGTCATCAGAGCATCCAGCCCTGGCATCACCAGACACATGACAGTGCTGTTGACTCCTGTTGTCTGCATTCAAAACAGCTGAGTTGGCAGAACTGGTCCTGATGGCTCACACACATTGTTTGGCAATCTGGGTTTATTTACTCCTTATGACCAAGAAGCAGTAGGGCAAAGTCCCAGCTCCATCTGCTTCTTCCTGGGTTCCTGAAGATTGCTAGGTCTTCCCAAGGGATTTCTCAAAGGTGCTGTGAGGGATGCTCTGTCCATCCATGCCAAGGTGTGAACGTCGATGAGGAACAAAGGGGACAGCTGTGTCTATACACTGAGTTTTGAAGTTGCATCACCTGATACAAGGATGCAGTGTTACCCCAGCCTTTCCGTAAAACCTCTTTACGTATAAATGCCAGAGAGAGGCCAGAATGAGATACCAGGTGAAAAAATATCTGGCATTTTAATGCCCAGGTGAGTATGATCTGCAGCTGTGCACAAGGTGATGGTGATGCAGGGAGAGCTCTGGAAATGTGGGGTTTTGCTTATCATAAAATCATGAGTCAAACCAGGAAGGCCAGGCACAGAAGAAGGCAGCCCCTGCCATCGGTGTCTGAAGGCTGTAGAGGAGCAGGAGGATGGAGACAAGGAGTGTAGGGGTGCCTGAGTGAGGTGTTCTACAGCATCACATGGAGACCTCAGGTCCCCTGTGGCATGTGGTGTCATCTCTGTGCAGCAACTTTCTTCTGCTGAGCTTCTGTTTCCTCCTGTTTTTCTCTCATTGCAGTCCCCAGTGGGCTCAGCTACCAGTGAAGCTGCCCCAGCCTGCCCCGCTGGGGGCTGGGTGGGCAACCCTATGGCTTCTCCTCCAGTCTTGTCATCCTCAAAGGAAAGCCCCCACACATGGAGGCGTCTGCAGAGCATCAGCCGGAGGAATGAAGGAAACTGGGGGTAAAAATCAATCATGCAGTCTGGGGGTGCTAAAGAGGAAGAATAGAAACTTTATTGCTCTTGCTCAACTTGGAACAGAAATGATGATTTAAAACTGAACCATCCTCCTCATGCTTTCTAATTTAATGTGATTGATGATAATTTGGTTGGGCAGATGCAATTCTCACAAATACCTTGGTGTCATTTCAAAGAATGGAAAAAGCATTATGTTGATTTGAGCTGCAGAATTACTGGTGGCTACTGAAGTGTACAAATAAAAATAACAATTCCAAGACAGTTTGGGATTGGAATATTAAAGGCAGCAGTGGTTGTTGCTTTCAGGAAATCGTAGATTAACTCAATGTTAAGTGTTTTAAACATAACTAGCAATGCAGCAGTGTTTTCATTAAAAGTCGCCAGAAGTAATTAATTATTTTAACAATTCAGCAGGAGATAAAAATGAGGTTCTCACCATTTTGTAAATCACGGCATTACATTGTGTTAACAGGACACTGTTAAGAGATGGCCTATTTTTTCTGGATAATTTAAATATTATTCTGCATCCACAATGGCAAAAAAAAGACATAGATGGGGTGATTGTTTGGCCCAAGATCAGGCAGTAAGTGAGCACAGAGCCTGGAAGACGGTAATGTCCCCCTTCCAGCTCCTGGGCTTTGAGGCCAGACTGTCCTAGTCTGGCAGTTTTGTGAGATGCTGCAGAACCAGGATTTCTGTGGCCCTGGTGCTTTGCAACTATTTTGCCCTTGTTGTGCATTAGAAGGGGCAGCTATGGGAGATCCCTGCCAGGAAAGACCTGGGCTCCAGGGCCCAGGTCCAGTCAGAAGAGGCATGTATCAACATCCTTCACTACTGAAAGCAGGTCTTCAGGGCAAAATCCTTTTAAGAAGAAAGAATTACTGCCATCTCCTGCCTGGTCAACCTCCATTGACTCCTGATAGCCTCTGGGGCAGGTGGCCCATGGCAGCCTGCAGGGGGTCTTCCCATGGTCGTGAACAACAGGTCCTGTATTTTTGCTGTTGCTGGAACCTGAGCCTGTTGCTGAAGCTGAGCATTTGCTTAAAAGCTTGAATGCAGGGCTGGCCACAGGAGAGCTGGAGATTTGTTCCCCTCCTCTGACCTCACAGAGACTCAGCCTTCTTTGGCCTAGAGTTATCCGGAAATTAGCACTGCATGGGACTGTATATCCGCCTAGACCTGGCAGCAGCTGCTGCTCTGCTAGGGTGAATTTCAGAAAAGAATCCTTGTCTTAGCTGCACTTCTCATCTCAGAGATAACTGCAACTCTCTGACACCGTTTCTGCCTGGATGGAAACATTGCAATAGCATGAGTGATGGAAAACTGACTTTTTCACTGTGAGGGTGACAGAGCACTGGCACAGGCTGCCCAGGGAGGTTGTGGAGTCTCCTTCTCTGGAGACATTCAAAACCTGCTTGGACGCGTTCCTGTGTGTAGGTGATCCTGCTCTGGCAGAGGGGCTGGACTAGATGATCCTCTGAGGTCCCTTCCAACCCCTAACATTCTGTGATTTTGTGATTCTGTAATTCCTGTTTGTAAAAGTGGATATTTGTAGTCATCTCCCACCAGCCCTTCATCAGGGGGCACTGATACTCACTGCGTGAAGTTTTCTACGCACGTGGAATTTCTCTCTCGGCTGCACGCTTGCAAAGCCTCATTCTTCTGACTCTTTGCTTATGCTAGCAGCTACGTGTAATGCTGTGGATCCCACAATATCCATAATTACCAACACAGATGCCTGTGCCAATGCAGCAAATTACAGGACAGATAGCACACGGCAGCCTCTAATTGCACTGCCAACCTGGGTGCCAGTGCCGAGGGCTTCTCACACTCGGTGCAGGTGTCTCTGCCAGAAGTGATCGCAGCAGGGACAGGAGAATGAGAAAGGCACTGCTGTCCATTAGTGGAGCTTGGTCCCTTGTGTTTTTTCATTTTCTAATTTGTTTGTTTGTTTGTTTTTGAAGAGGGCCAGAGAAAGAGTTGGGTGAGGGATGATAAGTTTCTGGCTGAGCAAGCACATGCGCAAGTTTCACAGCTACAATGTGGCTGCTCCTGCACTAACCTCAATGCTTCTTGGGGCTGTGGGAGTAAGCCAAAGGGCTACAGCAGTGAATCAAAGTGCCCCAGGCTCACCCCTTCATCTAGGGACTTTCAAGCCCTCAGGCATCCTTTGCCAGGCAGTGGGATACAGGGCAGAGAGGTGTTCCCCCCTTCCCATGGAAACCTCCCCTCAAGCCCTGAGCTGTGCGGGTTGCATGATGATGGCATGGATGAGTGGCAAGTGGGGTAACTCAGCTGGTGGGAACATCCCTGCCCATAGGACGCTCTGGGGAGACCTCTGCATCCCTGCTCCGCCATTCACTGGGCACCAGAAGCCTAGAGGTGCCAGGCAGGGAGGGAGGCATCCCTGGAGCATTTCGACTGGGGCTGGAGGAGCCACTTCTGCAGGACGGTGCTTACTCCCACTCCATCTCAGCCAGTTGATGGTGCCGGCAAAGATCTCTGCAGACACCCTCAGCTCATCCTGCTGTGTCAGGGAGATTCCTTCAGACATTCAGCCTACATTTCTACTTTCTTAATTTCATTCTTAATGTTCTTTGCTTAAGCCCTCAGGGCAGTAAATAGGAGGCAGGTTAGCAAGAATAGCTAAGTAGCTGTAATGAGATTTCTACTCAGGACAGCCTTGCCTCCCTGTTCATCTGCATCAAGCCACTTCTGCCTGAGTCAGCGTCCCCTGGAGACGTACCGCTTACTGAGGTCTTCCCCCAGGATTTATTTTTAGTTATTTTGAATCAGGACCAATTAACTCCGTATGCTTCTCCTTCTGTTCCTGTGTTTCACCTGCGGCTGGCCCTAGGATCTTCAGCTCCTAGGAAAAAATGGAAGCAGTAGGTCCTTCCCAGCTCAAGTCTGTCCATCCCCAGTTTCAGCAATCCCTCACTGTGAAGCGGTTCTCTGCAGCATTTCTGAGTGTAGGAGTAGGGATAGTGATGCATTTGCATTGGCACCAACTTCTCACAGGCATGGAAGAACCTTTGTAGGTCTCAGGCTTCCTTCCTGCTGTAAGAGCAACTCTGTCCTCTTTCTTTCCAAGATATACAAGATTCCTTTAAGACTCCTGCAGTTACTGCTTTCCAGTGACTTTATTTACTTTTCGTTTTTGTCCAGCCTCATTCTTTCTTACTTTGCAATTAATCTGCTGAACTCCCGCCTCTCTCCTCCTCCCCCTCTGCATTCACACCTCCTTTTTCCTCCAAGGACTGAGATGCTCACTACGGTCACAGCTGCTGCAAAGGTCCACAGAGGCTGAAAGTTGCTCTGAGCTCTAAAATGCAAACCTAAATGAGGGCTAACATCGCGGTGGCCCCAGTTTCACCCAGCTGACAGAAAATTTGCCTTCTGAGCCTGCTCCAAACAGCCCACACTTAGCTATACCATGCCAAGCCTGATGGTTCTCCAGTGCTGTATTCTTGTAGCCTTTCTGCCCTTGGGTGCTCCTCAAAGAGCTTTTGCTGCACCTCAAAGTGTACAAAATACACACTTGGCACTCTTTGCTATGGGAACGCACCACTCTAGCAGGTCATGGTGTGGTGATATTGTTATTTTAGACCGTTTGAACTGGAAAACCACAGAAAATCAACAATTACACCTAATGGCTCTGGAGGGCACTGTGTGGGGCCAGGCCACCAGCTCACAGGCTGGACACAAGCCAGCCTGTGCCTGCGGGGATGGGGATGCTCTCCTCAATGCAGGAAGAAGGTTGAAGCAGGTGCAGTCAGATGGAGAGGTGCCTGCCTTCCACAGCCATGAGATCTCAGTTCATCTAAGCAGCACCAGCAATATGGACTTGAGCAGCAGGAACACTATAATGTGATCAGATGTTGTCAAGGGCTAGGGCTGGGCTGGCCACTAAGTGAATGGTACATGTTGTCTATTGTGCCCTCTCCCATCTCAGAAGAGGAAGAGAAAGGGAGTAAGGGAGAAAGACTTATGGGTTAGGAAGAAACCCACCTAAAACAGCTCTAATGAAACAGTAACAATAAAAAAATAATACTATTAATAAGAAAATAATAAATATTCACAAATATATACAAAACCAATGTTGAAGCTCCACCGACCAATGCTGAGTCATCACTGACACTGCAGGTCTGGCACTGGGGAATTCCCAGACTGGACTCAGCAGCAGAGAGAATCTCGGTTCAGGGACTGGGTTCAGGAAGTTACAGACTGGGACTGAAGGCAGAAGAACGGACAGAGTCCTACTCAGATGCTGGCTGTAGAAGAAGAGGGCTTGATCCTTGTGTTCCCTCAGCTTTATACTGAGTCCGATGTACATGGAATGGGATGCTTTGTTGGTCAATTTTGGGTTACCTGTCCTGTCATCTCCTCCCCGAGGTGCGACCTTTTTACTACTTTGACCTTTTTACTTCCCAGCATCCCCAATGTGTTACACAAGATCCAACTGAGAAGTAAAAATCACTGAACAGAACTGATTCTGTTCAGCTCAAACAAGGTCAGTCACTATAGGAGCAAGTATATGCAAGAGCCTTCCTGCATACCATCCCTGGTAGCAACTATAAACATCAGGCGTTATCGCTTCTGCTAGGAGACACCGTCTGCAAAAACACGCTGGTAACTTCAGAAGTGAAACCTCGTGGAAGAGACTGAGCTGAAAAGTAAAATCACTGAACAAAGAATTGGTTCTGTTGTAGCTCAAACCAGGACAGACGTGCTGCGTTACTTGGCTGAGCTGACCTGGACCAGCTTCTTCTGGAGTTTGCAGAGTTCCCCACAAGCACCCGCCATGCCTGGGGGCATGTGGGGCTGAAGAAGGGTAGGTCTGGTGATGTAGCAGCAGGGAGGTTTGCTCCGTAAATGGCGATGAATAGTAACGAGTGTAGTGTCATCCAGTTCTCCTCTGGCACTGTGTGGCCTCCTGCTGACCTCCTGACTGGAGGGAGCTGCCATTGCCTAGACACCAAGCACTCGGCCAGAAAGTGGCATGGATCTCTTGACGAGGGCTATCAAGGAGAGGGCTCCACGTGATATTAAGCGGTTTTTATTGAATATATTCCCTGCTATTGCAGGAGGTTTTGCCACAGTATGCTTTAGCACAGTCTAGCTTTGAATTTTATTTTTTTAAATTTTACTGGAGGTCTGAAGTTTGTTGTAAGATGCTGGAAGCTTTTTTTTTTTTGGCTTGTGGTGTGCTGGAAGATGTGAATGGGCCATCCTGGGGTGTCTGTTGCCCATGGTCGTACCCTCTCCGGTGAGTGTTGTCTCTTACAGGTCCATGCCTTTGCCAGCATGTTTTCAGCCTCGGGCCCGGCATCCTCCCATAATATTTATCACCTCTGAAAACACCCACAGCATTTGAACCAGTCTGTTTGGGAGGTAATTGATGTTATCAGATGTATGTGTCAGAAGGAATTTGTCCCTAGAGCAATTAGGTTGGTTAGTTGTCTTTCATGGGATCTCTCTTGATTTATATAAATTGCGGTAAATATAGGCTTGGCCTCCTGTTAGTCAGGCTACAACTGGTCTGACCAGGGTGATGAAAAGCTGCTGGGTTTAATGACTCTGCATATTTTCTCGTAGGCGAGTTCCTATATTTGCTGCCTGCACGTGCGCACGGATGGTCACGAGTGGTCCTCTCCGAACGCTGCAAGCAGCAGCCGCACACTGCAACGTGAAACAAAGCAGCTTCACACCCTCCCTGAGCCGTCACATCTGTCCAAAACGGGCACGTTTCGCTCAAATTCCTCCTCAGAGCAGCTGGCATGAGATGCTCGTCTTTGGCTCTTTCTGCTATGCTACAAATTGATGTTCAGACAATAAGTGATGCAAAATGAGGCCCTTCCTGTGACAGCCACGGAAGAAGGTCGTGTTTGTCATAAGCAAACAGGTCCTGATCCAGGTACTTCAGGGTTTGAGTAAACCTGTTGATGTGCTACAGATTTAGCATGTGTATTAGGTTATTGATTGGGTCAAACCCTGAGGAAATATCTGACAGTCCTGGGAGACAAAACAGTCACGGGATGTGCGGTGCAGTGAGTGGGGAGAAACCCGGCCCAGGCCAAGAGAGTTCTGTGGTCCCTGTTTAACTCCCCTTGTGAAGGCTGTGCTTTGGAGGAGAGGGAAGTCATGTCTCTGGTCCTGGAGCAGAGCAAGACACATCTCCTCCAGGGAGTGGTTCTGGAAGAGCTGAAATTGGGCCAAGCCAGAGGTGCCCTCACCTGGTAAAGCCAGTTTGCACTCATTGGCCAGACCTGAGACCTGCCACATCCTTTCATGAACATCCAGCTCCCCTCAAACCCGCTTTCTCTGTGGTGCCTCCTGATGGTGAGAGCCACCCCTTGCCCTGGTCTGGGGTGTTCCATGTGAGACACCCTACTTGCAGGTGTTGGAATAGGTGACCTGAAGTCTCCAGGTCTGGTTTTGCCATCCCAATGTTTTGAAGAAACATGAATCAACCTAGAAATGAAGCAGCTGCTGAGGCTGGGACGGCTCATGGGCGTGCACCATCTCCCAGAGCAACTTCTGCCCCAGCAGCAATCATGATGAGACGCCTCCTCCGTCTTTAATTACTTCCTTCTGTCATGCCCTCCTTCATTACTCCTGCCCCCCCAGCCCACGAGATGCAGCTTGTGATGCCGGTCAGAGTCAGGTGGGTGCAGGGGAGGGTGGGTGCACTCCCTGGGACCAGGGGCTTTCATGCAACCTGTTTGCAGCATGGAGGGGGATTCGACATTTCCAGGCTTGCGTCCTTCCTCCTCCTCTCCCTGCTGCCACTTGATAGCCCAGATGTGGGCACCCATCACCAAAAGGTGTGTGATGGCCACCAGCTCAAACCCAGTGGCACTAATCTATGCGTGTGCCCTTGGCTCACCTGCTTGAGCCAGAAAATATTTCCCTTTGAACTGATCTGGTGAATGTGATTGCAGTGAGTTGTTGCAACACAGCTCTCACGTAGAAATAACTTCCTGAATCAAGGTGCTGCCATCTGAAATCTGCTGGATCTATTACCCAGGAAGACTAATTTTGACTTGCCCAAAAAGAGAAGTCTTAGCCATGGTCAAGTGATGCTGTAGGTGCCTTAGTGAATATTGTTGATGGTGGTGCTCCTGAATCTTACTGCATCGGAAGATTATTTTAAGCATCCTAAAATGCCTAAGAGGTTGCATAAATAAATATTCTAGACAATTGTCATGCTTCACATGTTAATACAACTGTTAAGCAACAAACAGCAGGTGAGTAAAGAAAGGAAGATGCCTGATTGCTGTAGGGACCTAAAGGACAGCGGAAACAGGGAGCAAACTGTGTTTTTCTGGCTTTGCCCAGAGGCAATTCTCTGATTTTTGTTTCCAGATTTCATGCGTTCCTCTAAGGTCCTGAGTTGGGTGCTGTTTGCTCCAGGGCCAGCTAAAGACAGGACAGCAAATCCCAGGATTTCTTCTTACTCTGACTACTGCATATGAGTATTTACCATCTGATGTTTAATCAAACAGAAACATGCATAAATATAATTATAGTAATAATGATAAAAACCAAACCCAAACGACAGAACACAAGAAGACACCAAATTAGCCTGAAATTAGTCAGACTGTAAAAATGAGAAAAATGCTAGATGTCAGTGGAGCCTTAATTCCCACCTAGCGCAGGTTGACATGGGTTGACAGTCTGTAATTGCACTGTGACACACAATTTTGTTTGCAGGACTGGGGTGAGGGTTTTCAGGAGGAGAGGGGTGACAGGAGAGGAGAAGCAAGCTTCCCGGTGTGGTACTGCCGAGTATGGCAGGTGGTGGTGGTCACCTCAAGTTGCAGCTCCAGCCCAGCAACCTCTCCTGCGTCAGCCAGGGGCCTGTGTTTGGGACCTTCAACTCCTTCTCTTACACCCTTTCTGCCTTTACAATCCACGTCTAGCAGGTGGGTTGATTGTGTGCATCCAGGTAATCCCTGCACAGGCTTTATAATGATTAATTTCCCCGCAGGTACTTCTGCGATGCTGTCATCGTGGCAGCAATCTGCAGCCACTAATGATGCTGTCTCCCCTGTCCTCTTGCAGGCACAGGCAACCATCCGCTCTTGGTTTTGCAGCGAGCTAGCTGGGGTGAGTCTGTCCATCTCATCTGGGACGCTCAGGGCAGGGTATTTTCAGCATGCAGAGCATGTTTCTGTGCAGCTGTGCATGCCTAGCCCTCCTCAGAATCATACGTCCTTTTCACTGCTCACTGGGAGATGGGGAGGTCAGGTCACCTTTGGGTTGATGGGCTAGTGGCATTGCTTAGAAACATCATAAGCTCAGTAAGGGCAAAGCCCTGTTCCTTGGCAGGGCCACCAGCTCATTTTACTGGTTAACAAGTCACTGTCCCTCTTTCCCTTTCAGTCTCCTTTCCTTTCCAGCTGCATCACACAGGTAGAAGCCTGTCCTGTACACAGCCCATCACCACTCCTGTCACAGATGAGAGCAAGAGTCGCAGCCGATCTCTAGAATGTGGCCGTGTAATTAATTTCCCTAACGCAGAGGTTAAGTGAAAGCTGCACAAACAACTTTACTTGAACGCTGCTGAAGTACAGCTAAGCAAGAGTGATAATATATTGCATTTGTATACCTTAGACCAGCTATTTGTTGTATCGTATACCATACTGGTAGAAACATGTTCTGAAGTTAGTGGTTTTAAATGCTGACTTGACAGTTTTTCTGAGTACTTTGATTACTTTTTATTTTCTGTTTGCACAACACCATCTAAATCCCTCAGGTCTTAAACTGAAAAAACTGCAAACAAGCCCCACTTATAGGGAAGCCCAACTTTTCAAAATGCTCTTCACAAGCATTGCTGCTACAGGGAAGAGAATACATGTGACTTTCACCATCCAAGCAATGGTGCTGACCTCCATCAGTCCTCCCAAAGCAAGGAGAAACACTGGGGCATATTCCCCATCTCCGGCTCTTCCGTGGTGGTGATTTCATGGCACACTTCAGCAAACCATCAATTTAGCAGGAGAATTATCCTCTGTGTAATGACGCCTTCCAGCCTGGTGGTAGGACTCCTGCACTTTCTTCTAGTGGTATAAAAGCCATTGGGATGCAGCTTTTTGAAAGCTAATGGGTAAACTCCTGCTGGAAGACAGCAGACCTTGTCTACCAGAGCCTTAGACCACCCTATTAGTGGATGCCTGGATGGGGACCCTGGATGGAGACAGCCCTTCACTATGCAGCAAAACCCATGGCAAGGGTGTAACAGGGACACTTGGTATCCTCCCCATGTACACTTTCTTTCTTGAAATTAAAAGCTTAAAAATAGCTTTTGCTGCTGTGGTAGAAAGCCTTGGTGGCCCCACAGGTGCTCTGCTACACCTGCAGCATGGTGACTCAGTGGTCCACCAGTCCTGGTGGACACAGTTTCTCTTGTTCAGTGGTAGAGCACACCAATAGGAGCCTTTTTCATCCTGCCAGGGCTTTGGTTTAAGATGGTTGTAAACCATTAAAAGCAGTGTGGTGGCGAGCCCACAGACAGAGTGACACAGAGCCCCCAAAGCAAAGTCAGCAGCTGCCACTGCTGTTGTTCACCCTGCTGCTGCCATCCCACCACATGAAGTCAGTCAGGACTGGTGCCAGAGCCCAGCTCCAGAAACACCCGAGCATCGCCCCTGCTAAGCAGCTTTCCTTACAGCTCCCTGCGGCAGGGATGAGCACTGCGGGTGAGCTGAGGCCGCCCATGTGCCGCAGGGACCAGTGGCACCACGGCTGCTCCCAGGTGCAGCAGAGCCCTCCTTAGCAGGGTGCTATGCCCAGCTTTGGGCTTGCAGAGACCAAGGAGCCCAGAGCGGGATGTCTCATATGGCACAGCCACGGGTCTCTGCTGGCTCTTTTCCTACTGCCACAGATGTTTAGTCCGTTCCCAAGGGAGCTAGAAAGGCTCTTGCAGTGGGTGCTCGCTGTTTTGTACCCTCCGTGCGTGTCATCTGGCTTCGAAAAAGGGCAGGTGTGTTTAGTGCCGAGCTGCCCAGGGACCCCACTGTTACCCTGAGTGCTCTGATAGTATGACCAAAAGGTATATTGTTTCCTCAGGGTGTGACTGCCTTGCACTGTGTGCTCTGCAGTGCAAACGATACTGGTGTTACTCAGGGCTGCAGGGATGCCTCACAGGGATCCCATCCCTGAGAAAGTACATGCCTCACGTGCTGTAGTGAATCTGGGATGTAACAGCACCTTGCTCAGGGCTGGGGATGGAGTTTCACCTCCTGCCCCACCCTCACTACTCCAACACTCATCAGGGTGTCCCCAGCATGTCCTGGCCTCCCACGATAGCAGCTCCAGCTCCAGAACTTGGGCTGGGGGATGACTTTTGGTGGCATAGCCTCAGGAGGGCAGCTGGAGGCTAAGAGCAGTACCCCAGTGAAGCACAACCCAGACCTGCCAGGGATTGACACCTTCAGGGACAGCCCAGAGGCAATGCTCAGCCCTGAGACATGGTGGTGGTGCTGGCATCATTGTGAGCTGGGGCTGGGCCCAGTAAAATGTCCCGCCTCCCAGCACCAGCCCAGGGCTGCCTGCTCCAGCTATGTGCTGGTTCTGTGCTGGACAGGGGGTTCAATCCAGCACCCACAGGGGCACACACCCGATGACACCATGGTCGTGAGCATTTTATGGAGCGAGGGGCTAGATGCCCCCTTTTCCCAAGCTGCCTTTGCAGCTTCAGAGGTGTGCATGACAGTCAGCCCCATAATTTTAATTTCTGCAGGTACAGAGCCCTGACATCCCTTTAACACAGTCCACAGCTCGGTCACCTGGTGAAATAATGCCGTCTGCAATGGTCAATGGCCATGGCAATGGTGTGGTGATGTGCCCTGCCTTCTGCCCCTCTCACAGAGGCACTAGCTAAGCCATTTAGCAGGGACACAGTCTTGCTTCAGATCAGCTAAGTGGGAAATTCATCTTCCAGGGAGGCGTGGCAGGTCACACGTAGAGGCAGAGCTGGTGTCATCATCCCTCCCTTTAGCCATGCATGCAAATGCTTAAAACTGGGTGATCATGAGGGCTCGGTGTAGCCCCGAGGCATTTCTTAATTTACTTTGCAGAAGCAAAGACTCATGTCTGACAAGAAAATCTCTCTTTTGATGGTTTTTCGGTTTTTAGCAGCAAACCTTCAGCTTTTCCCAAGGGCTTTGGAAAAATTAATCCTAACCTCCCAGGTTTCAGCTGCCACCCACCACGTTTGTCAATGGTGGGAACACTGGATAGTTGGGGGTGGCACATAGCCTTGTGCTTCCACTTTTTGTCTGCCAGGAGAAAAGTCCAGGGCCAGGAAGTAGCTCTTGCCAGGGAAGGGAACAGTGTTAGATGGATGCTGAGGACGTGGAAATCATCAATCTTCCTCTAAAGGAGAGGGCATAAAGCTGTGCCTGGGTAACGCACTGCCCCACGCATCCTGAGAGGAGGGAACAGGAGTGTGGGTCACTTCATGCAGAGACACCTCACTGGTCCAATGCAAATGCCAGGTTAATCACCAGCCTACCACAAAGCCAAGAAACCAAAATATTCACCCTCTTGTCTATTTTGGTTTCTGCCACAATGCCTTGGAGCATCTGTGATGCCTGCAAACCCCACTGAAATGCAGATTTGTTTCTATCAGGCACCCAGAGCTGGTTCCCTGGTCCCTAGTCAACTCCTAAGTCGTTGTTTAGCTTGGTGTAGGACATGACAGCGGTGCATGGTGGGACCAGGATGACTTGGCCCCACTGAGGCTGTGCACATGGGGCAGATCCCGCAGCACCTTCCTCCTGGGGAGAGGAGCACACTGGAAGGGTAAAACATATGAAGTGACAAAAAGCAGCTAGGGGAAGGAACCTGGGACCCTTCAGTATCTGTCTGTGTCCCTGTTATCACTCTGTTAAGACAGCAAGAGTCAAAATTATTCTCAGCAAGCAGAATGAGCTGATAGAGCTGGCAGCAGAGCTGGAACTCAGATGTGTTCCCCCCTGTCCTGCCTGACTGATACTTCGTTCTCGGGCACCCTGTGCCAAACCCTCCACTAATGCATGGTGGGCTCTCACCACCATGTGGGACACTTCTACAAATCAAATGGTGGGTTTATCAGTGGAAGAGGAGTCACGCTGGGGGCTGTCCCCATACAGGATGGTGTGGCTGTTCCCACACAGTTCCTCCTCTTTCTCCATCTAGCCTGGAGCCATCACCCTCAGTGCTTTCTTGGCTCATCTGCTCAAATCACCCACTCCTGCCCCTCTCCTGCAGAGCTGCAGGGCAAGGATGTGCATTAAGCAGAGGTGTGATGCTAATAACAAGGCATAGGGCAACATAAACAGGAAATCCTGCCACAAGACACCTCTGGGATTTGATCAGTCTTTCAGAGCCAACCATCACCCCGAAGAGATGGAGCAGCCCTATATCCACTTGTAATGCTGCGTGGGAGCGCTGCCGCCAGGGTGATGAAGGACTGTGCCCAGCTCAGCTGCTCTGCCTTTGGCAGCTGTACCCTCCCGAAAGCAAACGTGAGCAGGAGTCAGATGCCTGGCAAATCCAAAGGAGAAAGGTTGACTTGCCAAAGCTATTTAGTCTGTTCAAGGCTGAGTAATAGATGCTTGTCTGAGTTGTGTCTACTATTAGTGGACCTGTTCCAGAATGGTAAAGGATGTGATGAAAAAAAAAAAAAAGCACTTCCATTTTAATAACTAATTAAACAGGCTAACTCAGCCAGGAACTGCTGCTGTGGAACTGAATCCAAACCCTAAAAGAAATAGCGGTAGCTATTGCCTGAAGCCTTAGCAGCGAACGAGCGATAGAGCAAAAACATCTGTCCCTTGGAAGAAGGTCAGAAAGGGCTGAAAGTCCTTTTCCAAATGGAGAAAAACCTCTCCAGACTGGGAAATAAAACTGCTCCTCTTGGATCCGTGCCCTCCCAGCCCTCGACAAGCCAGCCAGCGTGGTGGCAGATGCTCCGTCTGCTGCCGTGGTTCAGGCATATGGGCTGCATGCGGGCTATGGTGGTGAGGGGTCAGCACGATGCTGGGGGGACGCCGTGCTGCTGCAAGAGCGTCCAGATAGCCCCAGCCCAGCAGTGACCCTTTCTTGTGGTGTTACTGGTTTATTAAATCATCAGGCTAACAGTTCCCTGGCGTCCTTGTGGCTTTGCCTGAACAGTTGGCTTAAATCCTGACCTTGAAACAGGCTGGAAGCATGATGTGTGAGCATGCGCAGGTCTTGGCACATTTACTGGGGTGAACCAGGTCTTTTCCATGAGTGTTTGGGCCATCACGCAGCCTCTCCCATCCTCTAGCCTGCACTAGGGATTATGCTCGCCTGAGTTTCCTGATGTTCCACTGACACCATCATTTCGTGCAGCTTTCCCCAGTGCTGAGGGCATCCCACCTTCCTCAGGGGGGCTGTTTTTGCTGAATTTGTACAAACCTGGTTAGCTGGATCACATATGCCTCATTGCCACTTTTAGCTGAAATAGGTCAATAAAGTAAAATATTACTCTGGAGAGGAACAGACAGGCAGGAACAAATGTTCACACGTGTGCATGCCTGCAAAAAAAAGCAGGCTGGAAGCACAGAGTGTGGTGCTGGAGTGCCAGAACATTGGAGTGTCAGGGTGCATCTGTTGATGCAAGGGGACACCAGTCCAGGGGGACCTGGTAGCAGCAGCTGCAGAGGGCATGGACAGAGAGCTCATCCCACCTGGTTTTGCCTCCAGGACTCAGGACTGTGCAGTCAAATCAGGTGGGAAAAAATTGCTTCAGCAGGTGGATTTGACAGCAAAATCTTTTATTTTTTATTTTTTATTATTTTTTTTCTCTGACAGGTTCTTCAGACAAATCTGGAATAACCCAAAAGGGATGAGCTGGGTGCAGTTTATGTTTCAAGTGGGCATCCCTCCGGTGATAACGTCTCATTTCTCTCTGCAGGCACAGCTGCCAGGCAGAGCAGTAAATCTTTCAGATGGAAATACTTGGTGTGGACCTAAATTTACCTTCCTTTCTGGAACCCTCTCAGCCGTGCAGCAGCAGCTCCTAATGCTGCTCCCAGCCCAGTTGTCCGAGTGCCGAGCCTTTCTGGGATGCTAAAACCTGACTGCCTTGGGTGATATTTACTCCTGGTAGCTTGGAATGAGGCAGAGATAAAGCAAATCTCCCCAGTGTGGGAGGCCACACTGGTTTATTTCTCAGAGGAGGCCATTCCGCATGCCACGGCAGCTGGGCCATGCTCATCTCCACAAGGGATTTGTAGAGTGTGTTGACCCATGGATGCACGTGGAGCACCCCCAGCACAGCCCTTCTACCATGGAGGACTGGAGCCATCCCCAGCACTGCTCCAGAAAGAACTCTGGAAAGTGGATGCTCCCAAAATAATCCACAGCATTCCAGTTGTGGTGCTTTGGGCCGTTGGAGCTGGCGTTTGCTCAGCCACTCTTCTGACCTCTGGGCTACCAGAATAACGGCTTCTCTCCTCTTATCTCAGATGATGCTATTGCTTGTGCCTCCTATGCCAGCAGACACATATCATGTGGTAAAAACTCCCTCTGGGGGAAGACGCTTTCCCAGCCCTGCATGATCCTTCATCTCGGAGTAAGGACAGAAGAGGTCAGAAACAGACGTTTCTCTCCCTTTTAAAGCATCTTTGATCCAAAAAAGGCCTGCTTTTTGATCTGTACATGAGAGCTGGCAGAGAAAGATTTCAGCTTAAAGTCCTCTTAGTGCAAAGCACAGCGCCAGGCTTTGTAAATCTGAATTGTTCCAGCTGATGGCTCCTGTGTGAGCCCAGGCAAGCCCCTCTCCCTGGCATCACTTTGGAACATGGGGATAAAGGCAAGTGTGGCCTGCCTGGCAGATAGGGGTTTGCTTCATTCTCAGTCTCTTTGCTGAGTGGAAAGAGATTGATTCTATGAAAGCCATGTGCTTGGGAAGCTGGTCTCTGGACTGGTGCTGGGTACCCAAGTCGTTGCCTGTTTTGCTCCAGAAATAAGTCCCTGATCACTGTACATGTGTGCCTGCATGCTCACAAACAGACCTTCTTGTGTGTGCTCCTTCTCTGGTGGCACTTTGAGCTTTTCCTTACACACAAGTATTCTGCTGAGCAAAACCAGCCCCAGCAGAGGGAACTTTATCAGCCTTGTGCATGAAGGGACGCAGTGTCGGCAGCTGGAGCTGAGGAAGGAGGAGTGAGGCTCTACAGCTTTCTGCCAGCCGACAAGATGAGTCATTTGGGCTCTTCCACTCTCTTTACCATTTAAAATAAGGTGGTGAGTAAACCTTGTAATATCCAGCTTAAAAGACAACTCTGCAGTTAAGAAAAAGTAGGTGGCAGGTTTGCTATATATACTTTTTATTGCTGCTTTCCTGTGTGCCATAATCTCTCAGTGTACCTGTCGGAGACAAGCAGGTGAAAAATGGAAATGTAATGTTGGTTTCCTGAGCATATTGTGTGTGTAAGGTAAGCATGATGGGGAAAAGGTGGGCAGATTCACTCCTCATTACCTGCCTAGTGGTCAATAAAGATGCTAAGATGCTGAGGCAATGCCTAAACATCCCAAGCAGATGGGCTGAGTGGCTTTTCTGTGCAATAGGATTTTGGAGAGCAGCCAGCCATCTGGGCTCAGTAGCCCTCCTGTAAGACACAGGTGAGACTCAGGGGCGAGGACTTGCTCCAGCCTCTTGATTATAAAGGACAGAGCATCCCAGAGGATTTGAGTGAAGGCCTGATGATGGCAGAGCTGAGCCTGGAGCAAAGGCACATCCCATGCCTTGTGAAACCAACTCTCCTGTCCCTGCCCCAGCGGCCCAGCCAGGGGCTGTGCCAGCAGCACAGGCTATAGCTGGTGGAAGCAGGACCACCAGAGATGGTGACCTTGTCTCAGGTGCCACCAGCCATCTCTGGACAAACCTCCCTGGGTTGAGTGTCTCTTGCTCTATATACAACTCATGTGACATATTTATCTCTCTCTTGTTTCTCCCTGGCACATCACTTTGGAGAGATATGGGTTGCGTTCCCTTGATCCTGGCTTTGTTCTCAATTGTTCTGGGGTAGAAATAGTAAAAGAGAAATAAGGTGAGTGCGTGGGACTGGTCTCCCTTTCGTGTCGCATCCTCCTCAGCACAGAGGCTGGAGGCAAACTCCCACCAGTCTGAAGAACCCAGAACTAGGGCTCTTTGCAACAAGACGATGGCACAGAGGAGCTACCAGAGCCTGGAAGCTAGAGGTGGCAGTGTCCTCTGTGCCTTCTGCCTGCCTGTACCCAGCCAAGGCTGCTGGCTGAGAAGCAGAAACCCTCTGTTCCCCGCCCTGCCGTGAATCATGGGTCACCCGCTCTGCCAAAACCATTTCGACACGCGCTGTTGTCCGACCTGTTCCTTGAGCAGATGTGCGCTCAACAGGTCCCTGGTTCTCCAGTGTCCCTTGCAGAGCACCCTGCCCAGTGTGGGACAGTGGTTCACAGACCGCTGCGATGTTCCTCCTAATGCTCTGTGCCAGCTTCTCCCTGAACTCCATGGGGATGCTCTGTGACAAGCTACGAGAGCTGGCACCCCCTGTACAACACAGAAACAGGGCATGAGTGTCACAGCAATACCTCTCTAATTGCCCTGAAAACTACTGCTTCAAATTTGTGATCATACTCTCACCTGTCCAGACAATGATGATGCTATTTTTGCCTTATCTGGATCTGTGCTTCAGTATGTCATATGAGCATGGCTTGTCACTGTGATAGCTCTCTTCCTTCCTAATCTCTCATTGCCACTGGTGGACATGTGCAAGAGAGTGACTCCTTTCCTGTGACGGAGAAGTGCCATACCTAAAAGATTAGTTTCAGGCAACCCATGTGAGATTCATCCTGGCAGCTGGGAGTTATTCCCTTTTACACTCTGGTCCTTCAAACCTCTGGTTTAGCTCTCTGGTGTCACGCAGAAGAGACTTCCAAGCTGCCTCTTAGCTTTCTCTGCTGTCCTTTAGGAGCTTTGGTGTTTGAAATCACATGGGAGTTTGTGGGAGCTGAGCTCTGCTTTGGAGGAGCAGGGGAAAGGTCCTGGGAGTGGAGACCAACCAAGGGGAACCACCATGAGAGGTGTTCAGGTTTTCCCATCTGCAGGAGCCAAGAGGAGCGTATCTGAGTGTTCATGGCTTCAGCTGCTACCTCAGGTGGTGTCTCAGCTGTTTGGCCATGATCACTGTCCCAGAGGCTTTGTGTGAAGCACCCATGGCTTGGGGCAGCCGAGGTCACCATGCTCTCTTGCCATCTGCAGTATTTGTAGAGATCCGCATTGTGGGTTCTGTTGAGAGATGGTGCTGAAGTTCAGTGACCCAAGGTTCCTCATTGCCTTAGGCAGCTGATTACTCTCAGGCCTGCCTCATTCACGAGGCCATAAAGACCTGTGGGCATTCACACCATGACTGTGCCTACCTCTTTGGTGTGGCTGCTGGGGCACGTGGTACTAGGAGAATCACTGATCGGTGGGACAGAAACGACTCCCTGGGCTCACACTTGCAGGGAGGCTGAGTGAAGCTCTGGGACTTCTTCCAATGCACCACAGATGCCATAGTCTGCTGATATGAAAAGTTGATCTAGAATAAACACATGCTGCTGTGTAGGAACCAGTTTTTTGAGAGCTCAGGTCACATCTCTGTCACATCAGGGACTGTCTGTCCCCATGTGGCTGGTGCAACCTTGTGCCACCTCCTTGGCTAGTTTGAAAAAAACACACTCGTGGGTAGCCAGTGTCTAATCTGGTTCAGATGTGCCTAAATGGATGATTTTGCTGAATTTAATGATGATAGGACTGCAGGCTGGGAGAGCATCTTACCCCTGTGAGATGGTATATGCTTTGCTCGAGAAACCCTTGGGCTTCCAAAGAGGTAAGAGCAGCCAGAAACACTACTTCCTAAAGAAATTAGGTGTCAGTAACCTGGGAGAGATGGAGACTTGAATCTGAATTGCAACCCTGAGAGATTTCAAGAAGGAAAATGTGTATAAAGGCTGCTATGAGTGGAGTTTCCACCCTCTGGAGGAAGCCTGAGGACCTGGGGCAAACAAAAGCACCAGGGGAGTTCATAGAAGGAATAAAAGCAGCAGGAATAAACCAGCTTCTTTGCAAGTGGTAGTGACTTTGGCTCACTCTGCAAAAAGACCTCACTGAAGGTGGGTGCTGGGCGTTTTATCTGCACATTCGTAATGATAAGGCTATGGTTCTTGAGAGTACCCAAGATCAAGTGTGAAAAGCAAACAAAGGCTTTATTTCAGTTCCAGGGCAGAAGCAAATAAAATGGCCATCCTGTCACAATGAGTGAGCATTATCAGCCTTAAACCAGGTATCTCCCGCTCTTTGCTTTCACACAGCAAATCAAAACTCATATTTGATATCTGTGCAGCTAGAGGAGCAGAAGTGTCCTGTGAGAATTTGAAAACTCACAAAGGGAAAAAAAGGAAAAATATTGTGTTAGGCTTAGAATAAACAATGCTCAGCTGTATTTTGCAGTTTGTGTTATTCTCAGGCCCAATCAGCAGCAGACTCAACTGAATCATTTCAGAGCTGTGCTCAAGACTGCTGCTTTATTTTTTATTGCCATCAGCATTTAAACAGAAACAACACATTTACTCTTCTTTTTACTTTTCTCATAATTTTTAATGTGAATAATAGAATTCCAGACTCACAGAATAATTGGGGAAGAACCCAGAGCAGGTCCAAATCCAAAGCTAGACAAGACCCTCAGGCCTTCAGTTCTGAGTTTCTCAAAGGATGGAGATAGCACCTCCTCTTTGGGCAACCTGTGCCAGTGTTTGTCTACCCTCATGCTGAAATACTTTCCTCATATTGAACCAGAATTTCCCTTGCTGCAACTTATGTTTATTGCTCTGGTCATTTCAGCATGCACCTGTGGGAAGAGTCTGGCTCTGTCTTTCCTGTAATCCCCTTTAGGCAACGGAAGACAGAACCAGGTCCCTCTGTGGATGGCATTAGGACCCCTCTCTCAGACCCCACCTCCCAGTATGTCCATAGCTCTCTTATACTGGGAGCCCAAGACTGGACACAACACCCCAGATGCAGCCTCATGGGTGTCGAGTTGAGGGGAATTATCATTTCCTTCTGCGTGCTGGGTACACTCTTGCTCATGTGGCCCCACGGGTGGCCAGCACCCACCCCCCCACTTGGCAGAGCTCTACACAAACAGTGGTATGTTAGTCACAGAGTTTGGAAGAAAAATGCCATTACTGAGAGTTCCTTAAACATCTGACTTTGCAGGAAGCCTTTGTTTTTGCTTAGAATAAGTCTAAGATGATGATTTGAGAAGTGAGAAAGAAGGAAGGGAACAAAATTTAGTAAAGTTATTCAGCCTCAGTGACAGGTATGGACAAACATTCATTGGAGGCATTTTTTAATACCTCCAATGAATATTTGTTTAGTTCCCATTCAAGGAAAGGACATCTTAAGTGGAAAAAAAAATAGTCCAGCCATCAGGACAGGCAGTGTTGGACCTGTATGCTTTTGTCCCAAAGTCCAAGCTGCTGCCCTCCTGAAGCACCAGAAAAGCCATCCTGGGAGGTGAAGAAGCTCACATGCCTTCCGTTTCCCTTACGCTGCTCAAAGCATTACCAACCCACAGAAAGCAGAGTCAGCTTCCCTTTCTGTGGAGTCTCCAAACTCCCAAACACCTTAGAAAGTGCAGAAAACCTCCACCTGACTCCTGTGCTCTCGCAGTTCCATCACTGCCCACCAGTGCTTGTGCCACAAAGGCTGCATCAGTCTTCCCAACATCTCCTCCCTGAAAACCCATCTCTCTTCCTTGTGCTGTCTCCTAGTTTTAATCTCTGCCCCAAACATGTTTTAACAACTAGGCTTTCAGCCCACATGTACCACTGTGGCCAGCTGGTGGTGGTAGGGCTGCCACATAGACAAGTTCATGGCACGCAGAGGAGTCTGTCCTGGCACCCCCGTACCCTGAGAGCAACAGCCCTGGGAGGAAATGGGAGGAACCTCCTGGCCAGGGAGGCATGGTGCTGCTGGGAACAGCCATCTCTTGGAGAGCTTTCCCCATGCAATGTAATTTTGGGACCTAAAAGCCCCTTCATGTAAAGTGCCTTTGAAGCACTCCTTCCTCTTGTTTCAAATTACTCCATTGCCATCACCTTCTCTCTTCTGACACTGCTAGAAAGCTGGCTTGGCTAGAGTAGCCATGGCTTGTGCTGGCAGGAAGGGAAGACACAGCCTTTGCAAGCAGTTGGTGGACATGCTGACCAGACAGTTCACAAATAAACACATGGTTTTTATCCTTTGCTTCCTCAAGTTACCACAAACTCATGCCTGCCAACATGGCTTCTAGCAGATGAATGCTCTCCCATGCACCCTCCTCTCCCATCACAGCTTGGAACAAAACTGCAGAGAGGGAGGCAAAAAGGTCGGACACATTTGGGTACTTCCTTGGTTACATGAAAGCTTGAGAGCGGCAAAGCCTGCATCTCCCATCACCACCTTGCTGGATCCCTCGTGTCACCCCAGAGCTGGTGCAGGCTCCCCGGTGCTGCTCTCTAAGTCACTCGGAAACCTTCTGACCACATGTGCTCATTCATCTAATGGGGGGAAGTGGCTGCCTTGCTGTCATGTGCTGTGAGCTGCACAGCGTGACTCATGCCTGACTGGCCTCTGGTAAAGGCATCAAAATGCCCTGGAGGTTTCTGTGCTGGCTTTCTAATTCCCATGCCCTGCTCTCGGGTTGGCAGGACAGATTTCCAGCACTGTCTGCAGGCTGCTGGTTTGAGGCGGATGGTGTTAAGTGGGTGCCTGGACGTTCTGGTGTCATTGCTGAAGTGCATACGGTTGCCATAGAAATCTAGGACACGTAAATCTGACTGATAATAGTCTTTTCCCCACTCTTTCTGTCTTTTTGCATTAAGTAAAGGAAACTGCACAGCTAGACCTGCTTTTCTGAGCAGCAGGACTGGGGAATCTTGGCTGCCAAGTTTCAGATGGTTTCAGATGTTGATGCTGCAAGCGGCCATGTGTGTGCTGATAGACGAGGGTAACGCTCAAGGAACAGACCTGCTCTCAAATGGGTGATGGACAAAAGCTGGAGAAGGCTCCTGCTCGGCTGGGACCTTGTATTGCATCTGGCAACACAAGGTGGAAGTTACATCCAACCCCCATTTTGCTGTCTGCCATCTCTCCATGCTCAAAATACGTGATCTCATAACAGCAGAAATATTCTTTCCTAATTAATGAACCGTATTTATGTCTGAAAAGCTCTGCAGATATTTCACAGCAAATACTGTTTGCACTTTACTGTCACTTGCTACGACATGATCTTTAAGTATAAAAAATTTATTTCCGTATGTAGGTCCTGGATAGAAACAATATAAGGCCTCATTCACCTTCAGAAATACCAACAGCTAGGCTCATGTTATATGCCTCAGTGCTACTGATTTTTAAGCAATCACGCTAGTATTACTCTGGCTGCAGTTGTTTTTATAACATGCCTGCTCCTTTTGCTTTGAGAGAGCAAGATCAGGGCACAAATAATTACACAGAAAAGAAAAAACTCTTGGAACATTACAACAAAGACTGTAACAGAAGTGCTTAAGAAAATGTTGAAGTGTGAAGAGTTTAAAGAAACAGGGTTTCCTACCTCAGCCAGAATTATTTCCTTTTTGGTTACATGACATCTTCCCAAAACGGAACCCTGACTAAACCTGGTGGCTGTTGTTATACGAGCCATGGATGGAACATCCCTTTGCCTTTTGGAAAAGTTTGCTTTTTCTCACACAAGCCCAGAAGCCACCCTCTGCTCACCTTAGCGAGTCTTCTCTCATGTGAGTGCTGCCATTTATGTCAGAGGAAATGAGTACATGCCCGGCAGCATGGGAAAGCCTTGCACAACCAGGCCTAAATATAAACCGGACATGAAAGATAAAGTCTTCAGTAAATATAATTGTGATAGCTCGCGGGCCCAGCCGGATCATGTTAATGCCACGGGGTGTTGGTTCCCTGACGGTCTTCTGGCTTCCTCTCAGATGAAACAGCACTATCCTTGAAATTCAGCTCGTGGCTGAAAACTAGGTGTGGGGTTGTTTGTTTGTTTGTTTGTTTCTGAATTAAAAGTAATCTTAAGATAGCCCCTGTTAACTGGTATTTCAAAAGTGCTGTGGCATAAGATGACCAGCAGTGTGGCTCCTCCTCATACTTCACAGCCAGGGCTGCCTTCCTCCCTATGTTGCCGTCACGACTTTTGTTGTGGCAACCTGCACTGCCGGCCCGCCTGACCTCTGCCAGCTGGTGGGATGGTCGTGGGTACCAGAGCTCGTACCCACGTCACATACGCCCAGAGTGCTGGGCCCCATCAGAGGGCGGAAATTCGGGTAATTACCTCTCTGAGAGGCAGATTTCCAGAGCGTATAATTGAGCTCAAATTAAATTGCTCATCAACAGATAATCAGCCAGCCCACTTCATTTGCTAAGAGTCATAGCTGACACTTCCCTTGTGCTTGTGTTTTGTTCTTTGACACGTTCCAGAATTTAAGGTTAAGGCAGGGAGCAATGACCAGACCATGCCAAAGCCTGGCTTCAAACTCCAGCCTCATAATATTCTGAAATGACTTTGGGTTGGAAGGTTCAAGTACACACCATGGGTAAGATTGCTCTGGTATATTTTTTTCTGACGCTCCTCTGCTAGGAGACGTTGCTTCACAGACAGCTTTCTGTGCAGCCCAACTGCCGATCTGGCACAATGTGGTCATTTTTGTAATGCACCAAAATGCTTGCAGTGATGATACTCAAGCTTTTTTGCACGGCACTTGAAGACTAAAAACCTACAGCAGTAACAGATGGATCTATTCCTCTAAGATGCTGTGGGCCTCTGACTATGTGCTGATGCTCCACACCTTATGAGACACAGAGGTAGCCAACCTCTTAAAAAAAATCCCAAGCAATAAAACAACACATCAGTTTGTGGCCTGAGTTTTTGGAGGGTTTATATGACCTTTTGCACCAGCTGCAGTGAGAGAAAAATCATCCTTGCAGGGTGGAAAAGCAGCGTGGCTTGCCTGCGCACCCAGGCAGAGTTTCAAAGGCAGTGAGGATCAAAGTAAAAGACTTCAGACAAAGCCACAGCATCGGGTGTGAGGCATGTTAATAATTCAGAAACAGTCAAATGTAAGAATAGCCAAATGCAGGCTCTGAAGGAGTCACAGGGCTTTCGAGGTGAGTACATCCCAAGGCAGGAGATGGGGATCAGTGCAGGGCAAAGGGCTTGTGCTTCCCGGCTTTCTCTTTCTGCTTGCCAAGGGAGCCAATGGACTGTCCTCCCTCTCTGGAGGGCCTGGAGGTGGGTGAGCACATCTTTTGGAATAAAATCTTCTGATTCTTGCTGTATTTGTATGCAGAGGCTTCGGAAAATCGTGAGTGCCCAGACTGTGGTCGACTGCCGTTCGTTTTGTGCATGTGTGCGACCTGACTCTGCGTATGCCAAGCAGGCTCAGCTGATAAAAAGCATTTTCTGGGTGGTGGTGGTTAAAGATTGCTAATAAATATTATTAGAGGGATTAAATGTTTCTTGGGAAATGAAGGATTTTTAATGAAGTTTTAATTACCACATGCCACAGATCTACCTTAAACCGAGAATAATGAATTTCAGTGTGAATTGTATTCTTGGGTGACTAATGGGATATTAGAAAATTCACTTGGTGATTTGTAGGGATGAGTGAGGGAGGGTGTAACCAAAGAGCCTGTCAGAAAAGTGCTCACAATCATTCAGTGCTGGCTGCATGAAGAGATGAAAATGGGAATCTGAAATGGAGCTCCTTTATAAACCCATCTCACAATATTAAAGTATAAATTTTAGAGGCAGCCCACATAATGGCTTTAAGTTTTGAGTCACATGTATGATCCATTTTTAACGGTCCTATTTTTGCTGTGGCACTTCTGACAAATGGTCAGACAAATGTCAGTCTTGACAGTCTGTAAAATTAGCAAAATTACCTTAATAAGGCTAAAAGCAGAAGCCACTTTCCAGACGTGTAGGGACCAGAGCACCCCTAGGTATGCGGCACAGCTCAGGCTCAGCTGCTGGGATGGCTCTACGTGGCACTGGAGAACCTCTCCAGGTCCTTGTGCCATAGCCCTTTCTTTTCCCAGGTGTGCACATCCACAACTTCTCTGGGCAACCTGTCCCAGTGTCTCACCACCCTCACAGTGAAGAATTTCTTCCTCAGGAAGATCTAAACCTACTCTCTTTCAGTTTAAAACTGTTATTCCTTGTTCTGTCCCTGATAAAAACTCTTTCTCCATCTTTTTTATGAGCCCCCTTTAAGTACTGAAAGGTGGCTATAAGGTCTCCCTGGAGCCTTCTCTTCTCCAGGCTGAACAGCCCCAACTATCTCAGCCCGTCCTCACAGGGGAGGTGCTCCAACCTTCTGATCATTTTTGTGGCCTTCTCTGGACCCACTCCAACAGGTCCATGTATTTCTTGTGCTGGGCCCCCCAGAGCTTAACACAGCACTGCAGTGGGGTCTCAGGAGAGCAGAGTAGGGGGCAGAATCACCTCCCTTGACCTGCTGGGCATGCATCTCTCGATGCAGCTCAGGAGATAAAGGATTTTCTGGGCTGCAAGCACACATTGCTGTTCATGTTCAGTTTTCATCCACCAGTATCCTGAAGCCCTTCTTTGCCCAGCTGCTCTCAATCCCTTCATCCTCCAGTCTGTATTGATACTGGGAGGTTGCCCTGACCCAGGTACAGGGCCTTGCACTTGGCCTTGTTGAACCTCATGAGGTTCACATAGGCCCACTTCTCTAGCTTGTCAAGGTCCCTCTGGATGGCGTCCCATCCCTCAGGCATGTCAACCACACTACTCTGCTTAGTGTCATCTGCAAAGTCAATAAGGTTGCTCTCAGTCCCCCTATCTATGTCATTTGTGAAGATACTGAATAGTGCCAGCCCCAATATGGACTCCCGAGGGACACCACTTGCTGCTGGCTCCCATTTGGACATTCAAGCACTGAGTACAACTAGTCAGATACAGCCATCCAGACAATTCCTTATCCACCAAGAGTCCACCCATCAAACCCATGTCTCTCCAGTTTAGCAGCAAGAATATTGTAGGCAATTGTGTCAAAGGCCTTACAGAAGACCAGGTAGACGACATCTGTAGCTCTCCCTTTGAGCACTGATACAGTTGCTCCATCATAGAAGGCCACTAGGTAAGTCAGGCACAATTTGCCCTTGAAAAAACCACAGGGGGCATCTGTGCCTGTGGCGTACAGCCAGCACTTTTGGGGTGAGGGTTTCCCTTAGACTAGATGCACCAGGACACATTATGCCTAAGACTGAGGTGTTGAAGAGTCTTAGAGCTGATGGATTGGTGAAGAGGTGGGCGTTGCAGCTTTCTGCTGCACCTGGCTGCTCCAGGCCACACAGAGATCCCTCCTGATCTACTTGGACCTGAGCTGGCACTCCCTTTGCTCGTGCAGTGTTGCAACCCCATAGCTGCTAATTTTTTACCTCAAGCATGAAGAGGACACTGGCACTTCCGAAACAAAAATGGTGGAGACCTTTCCCTAGCTGCAAGGTCTGCACAGTGGAATTGTGCCATCAGTCCTGGGTTGAGCCCAGGGGACCAGCAGCCTGCACAAGGTGCTGTGCACCGCCATGCCAGGTGCAGGATCGGCCCCTGGGAAGGGGGACCACGCGGAAGGTGGCAGAGGAAAATGCTTACCCAGCGTGTAATCTTGACGGGCCTTTTAGTTTAGGAGTTCCTTAAGGTATGTGCCTACACCCACACATACTTACATATACACATACTTATATATACACGTACTTTTATAGGTCTCGAATCCAAAGCAAAGGCTTCTAAAAGCTTTAAGAGATTTAAAGACTCCAACCAGGAACAACACTGATGTGGGAGAAGAGAGAAAATAAATGTTTGCCCTGTCTGGGGGAGCAAAAACACAAAAGGGTTGTCATACGAAAGCCTGGTGTCAGCTTCTTGTTTTTTTCCTGGACTTTTTGTCTGCACACAAATCGCGGCCAGTGTCTGGGAAATGCGGGCACTCAGCCTTTTCGCCATCACAGTCCCTAATGTCCTCTGCTCATGGGCTGCCCCTCAGTGCACAGCAGAGTGGCAATCCTGCCACCTCATGCTATAGTAATAAAAATAACATGAAATAACAGAAAATGAAGCTTGTGCCAATAGCTACTGATTGGAAGTGAATTTAAGTTGAGCAAACTCAGAGAGGGCTGGTACTGGGTAATACAGCCAAGAGCTGGTTCTTCAGGAAATATTCACCAGGGAACAAGGATTTTTTTCCTCCCTTTTATTTTTCTCTGCATCTTTTTTATTGATCTGCAAGAGAAGAGAGTTCTGTGGCTGCGATATCTGAGCGCTGGTGGTATCTCCTACCTTTATCTGCAGCCCTTGTCTCTGTAATTATTTTTGGCTTCCTCTGTACTGCATCAAGGGCTTTCTCCAGAAGGCTTTTCAGCTGTCTGAAATTCAAGATTCTTCTTCATCAGCCCCTCACCTGAGCTCCTTGCTTCCACTACTAACCATCATTTTCTTCAGCATCCCAAATCAATTTGGTATTTCCATCAGAGGTCAGGTGTTTCAGCTGTAAAAAGCCATTGATGATGAGGCCATCCATCTCTCCCTTCAGCCCCAGCCCTCTTCCTCCTCACCCAGCACATCAGACACTGGTTTAATTCTCTCCCGTCTTCCTCCAGCATGATGAGCTGGAGTGATGCTGCAGCCCCGCATTTCTCTCCTTTCAAAGGTTTAGAGCCAGGAAAACAGCTCAGGCCCCCCACTTATATTTTTGTTTTTCTGGGGAAGTAGGTGCATGTTTCCATATCAGTATCTGCGTGCTCAGAGCCAAAGGATGGGAAAGCGTTACCCTGCTCCTTGCACCTTGTCCTCTCTGACCCTCTGTGTCCAGCCAGTGTGGGCTCTTGACAGATGGCTGCTCAGTTTGCAGCGGTGTTCAAGCCCAGAGACACTTGGCATTTCCCAGACAGAGTGGTAACTGGACACAGAGATTAGATCTGGCACATCTCCATGTTTAAGTGAACCTCCCATGATTAGGGAAATTGCCTGTGATGACACTTTAGACTTTATGTTCATAAATTTCTCATGTGCTGCATTACAAACTGAGCCACAAGCTCAATGTGAGGTGATGCTCGTTCCTGACACCCTGCCCAATCCCACCTCTACTGCGGTGCCCACGTTGGTACCCAGGGTTTACACCCTTTTGCCCCCTCTTTACTCACTGGATGATGCTCATGTTTTTGGCTGGAGATGTGCAGGTTGCTCTTCCCCCATCTCCCAGTGGTTATCCTAATGTCACACAAACCATGACCCCACACATAAACTTTTACTATCCACCACCCCCTGCTCAAATACCACTGAAATCTCTACTAGGCCAATTCATGATGAAACTTTCCCTACCTCTCTTTGCTAAACATGCATGATTTTTAGGAGATATTATGGAAGAACAACTTAAGGGGGTTATGTGTGTGTATATCATATTGCCACATTTTTGCTCAAAACAGACTCTTTTGGGATATGGTGAAGACTGTGTTCTCTGACACAAATTAACTCTGGGTGAAAAAAAGAAAGAAAACCAACCAAATTAAGCTTGTTAAGTTTTACAGTAAACCTCTGCAAATCTGAGGCATGACTTAAAAGCTGGGGTTTTCAAAGGACCCTGAGGGAAGCAGACCTGTGGCTGAGGCTGAATTTAATTTGCTCTGTGCTGAAGGAGGCAGCTTTGGAAAAATGCCCATATGCATACTGATCCCTCAAATGCACCTTTTACCAGGTTTAACAAAAGTTATGTGCTCCAAAGCAGCCAGGGAATGCTCGTGCCGGTTGGAAAGCAGCAGCCAGAGAAGGGCTCCCTCCACCCTAGTGTGTGGTGGGTACTCCGTAAGCACCACAACTTAGCTTTTAATAGAGATACTACTTTTTCTCAGGAGATAAAATGGGAATTTCTCAGAGTACACAGACAAGAGAAAATATTTTCAGAATAGAAAAAAACCCCTCAACCCTCAATAAATTGCAGATGAAATTATCTAAGAACAGGAAATGAATTTTCTGTTAATAATCCTTAAGGTTAACAAACTCCTAAGAGCCAGAGGCTGAGAACGCTGCCCAGCTCTGACATCTGCCCTCCAAAGCCCTTTTTATTTTATGTCATTTTTTAATTGAATGGATTTCTCCTTTTCTGTTCTTTGGTTGGCATAAAGAGGCATTGAGCCAAAACAAGCCATAATTGAAAGAGAACTGAGGCAAAAGCAGAGCTTTCCTGGTTTGAGAATATTTCTTTTTCATGTGGGAAGAGACAAACCAAGCAGGCGGAGTTCCCTCTAAGGAAAAAACACCAAATCCTAATTCAAGTCCTGTCTTCAAAGTCTGATTCCTTATCTAAGTGGCAGGACTGTCATCACAAGTAAGGTCACGTAGAGAGAAACAGAGTAGTCAGGGTGAAAATGTATTTAGTGTCTTTAATACAATGCTGTAAATCTGAATTATTCCATCTTGAAATCCAGTGCCTGGGTATTTTGTTAAGGACCAAGATACTGCAGTCATTCGGCTTTAGCAGCATTACATCACTGCTACTTTTCATTCCATCTTCTTCTTTCACTCCTAGGTGTGGAGGAGGAAAGCTTGAAACCCCAAGTCCTGAAGATCAGGCTCCAAAGAGCTTACGAAAGATGTCTAACTGCTGTGGTTTTAAAGCCCCAGTGTTTACAAGCAGGATGAAGATTTTGAGGGCAACCAGGTGTGCATCTGGAGCTGGCCAGCGAGAGACGTGAAAAAGTATCCAGGGGAGGTGAAGCACCTTCATCCACCCCTTAGCACGAAGGAGAGTGGCCACCAGCTGTGCTGGAGGAGCTCGGACACTGCAGTGCTGCCCTCAGCTCTCCCTTATGGCCTTGCTGCCTCCATCTGCAGCTACTGCCCACTTTCTCTGCCTTTGAGGAGCAAAATCACCACCTTTTCTTCTCCAGGGATCTCACTCTAGGCTCCTGCCCAAGTGCCAGGGCATGCACGCTGCAGCAGAGCTGTGTGCAGAGCTGTGCTGCAGGGCTGGGGAGGGCTCCCAGAACACCTGTGTCTCAAGAAATGTGGAGTTTTGCATTAGAAAAGCAGGTTGTCACAAAGTGTTGGAGCTCAGAAGGTCCTGTTGCCTCTCAGAGAGCCTGGGCCAGCTCTGAGTTTTACTGTGCCTCCACACACACCCCTTGTTCAGAGGCCAGCCAAGCCTCTCAGTTTCACTCTGAATTTTGGCTTCACGGTTTCAGGAAAAGAGTGAGATCACACACGGTAACCAAAAAGCAAAATAAAAAGAGTGCCATGTGCATGATTTTTTTTTCAAATAGCAGGATTTTATGTGAACTTCATGATGAGAGGGAAATGGACAGATGTCAGCAGTTGACAATGCTGCCTTTACCTAGATTTGTCCCAAAAACAGGATGACAGGAATGTGCTGGAAGGAACTCTTAAGTCTGGGAATAAGATCTTTTTCTTCCAGGCCGGAGGAAGGGAGTAGGGTGTCTATCCTGTCTCAGACAGGCCTCTGCTATTCCACTGGCATCCAGATGCTGATTTGGGGCCTGTGTACCAATAACAGTGTCTCTCTCAAGTAGCGTGTCTCTCTGCAACCAGGAAGGGCTTGCGAGCCGTCATGCATGGTCCTTATCTCCCTGATAAGTAGGGGGTTTGGGGTTTGCTTTGTGATTGGATATTTGATTGGTGGCAGAACTTAATTTCTATCTACATTTGCCCGGAAATTAATCCAGTTCCTCCAAGTGCCAGGTATTTGCAAAAGAATAAGGATGTCCTGGGCTAGAGTAACTCTGAGGCCAGCGATTAGGTTGCCAGTGCTCCCTCTCACTTTGCATGACCCACGATGAACACAGCGTTATAATGTCAATATACTCGGTACACTTTTCAAACCCACTGAGTAAACACTCGCCGAGAGCGCGCTGCAGATAGGCTTGCTTGCCAAGGGCTGTTTCCTCCTTCCGTAGCTGTGTGCAGTGAGTATGTGGGTTTGTTTAAACAGGACAACACATTAAGAGGCACTTCATCTCTGAGTGTTCCTGTCTACGCTGCCTGCATTCTTGGCTGGGGTGTTTAATATACATTAAGTGCAATGTGCTTGTGGGACCCTCTGATTAAAATACCACAAGGCCAAGAGCCCCATGCTGGAGTAGCTGAGGTGACTAGTGAACTAAGAAAAGGTCGGTTATGTTCAGTTTTTCATCCCATTTCTCTGTCCTCAGGTTTCATATCGGTTGTCCAATACTCCATATGTTTCTCATAGTGCCTCCAGTGGTCACAGTGGTGACACTCGGGTTAAAATCCCTGACTTCCGAGGTTTGACCCCTCTAGCTTGTACCATGTGAAAGCTGACTCTAGCCTCTGTTGAACATCTGAGTTTCTCATGCAGCCAGGATCAGTGCCTGGTCGGTGAGTCATGTTTTTCACCTGTTTTTCTGTGCTGACCAAGGACAGACACGGGATGGCTTATAGAGGAGACATGATGCTGCGTGAGGTGAATCCTTGCTGAGGTTGCTTTTGTTTTCAGATGCTCAAGTTGAGAGGAATCAAGGTACCTGGCCTTTGCAGAAGAGCTCAGCACCAAATCCAGTGCCCTCAAAGCGTGTTAAGACACTCATTATCAGACCAGGCTCTCATACTGCTTAAACTTCCAGTGGAAAATTAGTTTTATTCTCTTCTACTCAATGGGTTAATACAGATTTACAGCAGCGCAAGGCTTGGCCAAACGTGGAAATTTACAGACATAGGTATTCCAGAAGAATTACACCAAACCCAGTTCTGACTATTACTCCAAACTCACATATTTTATCCACTGCCTCCTGAAACAGATACTTTGGCCAAATGTAAGAAGTTCCCACCTTACTGAGTCCCCAAACATCAGATCCACAGTCCCACAAACATCTTGCTCTGGAAGGATCTCCGTCTGATCCACCTCCATCCCCAGAAGACTCCCTGCCCTGAGCCCAGTGATAACTGATGGTCCTGGATTCCCTTGGCACTAAGCGAAACTCTTCCAACAACTCCCACAATGAAAGGTATGGAGTGTGTCTTGCACAATTTCCTCTGAATTTAGCTACTGGAGATGAAACACAGATCTTATCTGTAAAAAAATTTAAAAAGAGAGAAAGAAGAAAAGAAAATGCAGCCACTGACTCTTTCTAACCTCCCTTTCCTGTCTTCTTACAAGCCTATTTCAGGATAATTCTCTCAATCAATCAGATTTTCCTATCTCCATCCAATGCTCTTCCACTCAGCTCAAGACACTCCTCACCTGCAATCAAGTTTTTCTGTCTAGTAATAACAATATCCACATAGTACAAAAGGGAGGTTATTTTGCCTCCTTCCCAGCAGATGTGGTTGTCGAAGTGAGTTTCCATTAGATGGTTCGTACTGAGCATTAAAGTTAACAACAGCTTCTGTTGGTCCTGTAGCTTATTCCCAGCAGGCTGGGGTACAGGTGCCAGAGACTTCCTCCCTCAGTCCTAGGCTGATCTGATTCCTCATGGGACATCAGGGACACGGCAATTTAAGGTTCTTGCCAGAAACATAAATTGTGCCTCGGCACTTTCTTTAGATGATCACAACATACAAAGCAAGTTGAACTAAATTAAGGGGAGAAAAGAGCACCAGACCTAAGTGATAACCTGGAGTATTTATACCAAAATAATACTTGGAATAACTTAACAGGGCTTATCCTAGAGAAGATGTAGAACAATTTCCTGAGTACATTTCCAGGAGGAGACAAATCAGGCCAACAAAATCCATTTATGCATATTTTTAGGAGAAGTGGAGAGAAAGAATTTGGAAATGAGGAAGTATCTATTTACTTGTCCTGGAAAGATAAATATTTTAGGGTTAGTGGCTCTGGTTGCCAGCACCTCACCTGAAAGACTGCACAGGGGCCCATTTGCCAATAATAATGATTGAGTTACAGAATTACAAGTCCCTGCTCATGAGAAAACCAAGCAAGAAAGGCGATACTGTACAGCATCTCTCTGTACACCTGCGTAGATCCAATCAGTGCTCCAGTACTACATAAGCACTCTTCTTAGATACAAAAGCAAAGTGCTCCACAAAGAACCAGTACTGGATGAACCAGTTGACCAAGGAAATGGAGCTTGCTGTAAGGAAGAACTTGAAGTTTATGCTCTACCCAAAGAAAAGCCAAGAGGAGCCACCACTGCCCTCTGCAAATGCTGGTGAGAGGAGGAAAAACTTTTTAAGGCAAACACTAGCAGCAAAAAAAAAAAAAACAAAAACCCTGTCTCCCCAACAACTTGGGCTGCAGAGGGAAGAGATCTCACCATCACAGTGCGATATTCTGCAAAGTCCCTGAGCTCCCCAGGGCAGTTGTGGAGGTTGAGAATCGTTCCGTGAGCTTCAGCCTGGACCACCTGTGGTGGTCACTGCTGGGCAGGACTGGTGCATTATCTCAGTGCTCCCTCCAATGAGAGAGTTATGGAGCTGAGCAATGTCTGCTTATGGCACTGAACAACCAACGATTGTGCTGGGGGTGGCAGCCCACAGGGAGCCCCGAGATAAGCTGCTGGCTCAGATCAGATTTTGGACACTGATGATGGCTGCAATATCCATCAGACAATAAAATCAATTCATCTCCTTATCATGGAGGGGAAAAAAACAGAAGGATTAGGCCTGGGAATTACACTGCAGCCACACATCTACTCCAAGGCAGAAGTGAATCTTGTGGGTAAAAATAATATAGCATAGCCAGGGCTGGCCAGTTTGTGACATCAGAAGCCACGTTGGTCTCATTAACCAGGAGGAGCAAGTGGGGACAAAGCCCAGAAGAAGCAGCAACCAGGTACGCTGCATGTGGCAAACCCCAGTGAGTTGTGCAGCCCCTGAAGGTGCCAAGGGAGTGGGTGGAGAAATGGTAGCAAGTGACACATCAAGGGTTACCCCCAGAGACCACCCTGTGCCCTGAGGCAGCCTGGAGCCTTGGCGGGATCTGGTGCCCAACCACCTGGCCAGCAGCCTCTGGGAGAAAGGAGCTTCCTGCCTACGCACAAGATCTTTCCTATAAGTTTCCTCAGTTTAAATCTGTTTTTATACTGACAACTGGTATAAACAGGTCTGGTAGCCCACAGTCAAATCCTGGCCCTAGGATTTCTGGTGCCCCAGATACATCTGCCGGAGGAGATTGCAGTGACCCCGTTTCTTCCCTGGTTAGCAGTAGAAAGAACAGTATGTCCACATCAATTCAGCTATATCCATCTCTGCTGATCATTCTTCTCTCTGGAGGAATCTAAATATTCATTTCCCCTTCCCGCTCATGAGAGGTTTCTCAGAGCTGGGATAGCCTCACTGACATCCACGGAGTGACCGCTGGGTTAGAAAGAAACAAGACTCAGGGAGGTTGGCCACACCAGAATTTTCCACAATCTCCACCTGGTTTGTGTGACGGGATTTGTTTTTCTTCTGATTGTAAGGCAGTGCTGGGGAACACGGCAGCACCTGCAAGAAGATAGGCAGGGTCCTGCTGGGAAAGAGCCTGCCGGAGCTGCAGAAACTCATCTTCTGGAGCTCTGCCGAGGTGGAAGGAGCCTCCATGTCCTGGGACAGCCAGTGCCTGTTCCAAGCACAGCACATTGCACACCAGTGCCTGGGTTAGGCTGGGTAACACCTTCTGCAGGACACCAGCAGAAATACTTCACCAGTCCACAAAGTGTCCGATGCATTTTTTTTGCCCACGTACTCTCACATAAGTATTGTACAGCCCTAGAGTGATGGAGGCAGGATCATTTCTTCAGTCACAGGGTCCTGAACATATGTTTAAAAAAATGACTTAAAAATCATTATTTGCATCCAGACTGTTTATATACAATATCACTAGATATATTTATAAACTGTGTAAAATACTGGGTTTTCTTTTAAACAAACTGTTCGTAAAATGGGAGAGATGAGGGCAGCTAATAAGCAGAGGGAACTAACATTAATCAAAAGAGAGTAAGATTCCTTTCAGACATTCATTTAGGCAAACCAAGGGGAGGATGACAAAAGAAAGAGTAACTGATAAAACACTGAAGAATTAAATTTGTGGGAACTAAATAATAACTGAGATCTGACTTTTTTCAACAGCCAGATAACCTCTAGCAAAGAAACATGACCTGGTCTCCAAAACACGATGAAGTAGGTCATCAGGATTTGAGGGATTATGTTTCTGGAACTCCTGAACTCAAAGTGAGATTTTCCAGGTCTCTGATGGTGCAATAAGGAGTTACTTGACAGAAAGAGCTGTACAAAACATTTCAAGGAGAGAGACTTTATAAGTGGTTCACCTGGGGCTGATGAACATTGCAAAAGACCTCGCCACCAGCTTGTTATTAGTGGGGCTGCAGCAGTTCTCAGCACCATGTCAAATGCATGGGGAGAGCTTGGAGGTGTTGAGATCTGAGCTGAACAACACAGGGAGCAGAGAGGTGAAGGGACTTGCCTGGGGTCAGAGTGCAGATCGGAAGCGAGCTTGAGCAGTGAGCTGATTCCCTTGGCACCGCTGGTTACTGTTGCCTGTGCAGGGCTGCTTTAGGGCTGTTACAAACTGTGTGCCTTTTTGGCCTGGTTACTGCTGGCTTAAGCTTCAATTTCTCCTAGCAGCACCATGTTTCCCTTCGCTACCCAAATGGGAGGTTCTTTCTTTCACTTCTTCTTTCCCCAGCTGCACACAGCCCTGGGGCAAACGGCCAAGTTCTTCTTTGCAGCTTCCTCAGCTGAGTTATACAAGCAATTAAATGGCTTATGGTCCCACTCCTGCCCCCATTTCCTATCTTGTGACTTCATGCAGGGTACCTTTCCATCTAAATAAAAAGCCAGCTATATTGACGGTTGTCTCTGGAGCTGCTGACCTGCCCTCCCAGCTCCAATGCTGCATATACTGTGCTGGGGCAGCCTGGCTGTCACCACCCTCCAGTCCTCAACACAGCTCTTTGCAGAAGTCACAGCTGAGATGCTGATGTTTCACGGCAAGCTGGAGTGGTTGCCTTCACTGAGAGCCCAGGCTGTGGCACGGCTGCCCTGGAGGAAACTTTCTCTGCTGGACACACTCCCTCTCGCTGGCTTGAGCAGCTATTCCAGCTGCCAGGCAGGAGCTTGTTGCCATTACTCAAAGCCATACCCATGAGAAAGCGCAGTAAAAAATTGTTCAAGGATATTTTAAACCAGCAACCACTTTTTATGCTTCCTCTTGAGATCAGCCGATCTCTGCCCAGGCACAAAGATATCTCTTTTCTCTTTCCCCTGTGCCACCCTAATCCTGGGAGGTGCTGATATGGGTAGAGCCAGGAGCGCAGCTCCCCGGGCTCCAGGAGCTCAGAATACTCAGCTCTCCCAGCACCCTTGTGAAAAGTATCGGGGTGGTGGGCAGGGGCACCCACTAACCTGCACAGCATGTGGGAGTCACTCAGAAGGTGCCTGCTCTCCATCCCGTGCTGCAGTCTCGTGGTGACGCCTCATGTCCCAGACCCTCACCATTACACGCAGGTGATTTATGACCCAGTGGGAGAACCATGGTGACATTGTGGCCACCAGGTGCACAGGGCCGTGTCCACCTCTCTCCTCTGCTCTCCCTCCTTCTCATTCAGCTCTATGGGGTTCACCCCAAAGCACTCCTTCAAGGTGAAGATCACTTCGAAGAAGTCTGGAAGAATGACCCAGGATTTTTTAGAGCACCCCATCGGAGAGCAAGATGAGACAACAGGCAAGTGTACATCCAGTCCCAGCCCCGACGCTGAGTCCATGTGTGGGTTTGGGCAAGTCATACACAAGTAGTTCCACATGAAGTCAGAGCCGTCACTAGCTGCCCCTGGCCAAAATGATCCGGTGTTTGAGCAGAAAGAGAGCATCCCCCTGCCCAGAATTTCCGCCCCTTTCCACCCCAAACCCAGCCACACTGTGTATCCTCTGACACCCTGTGACTGACGCCCTGTGACAGCAGGCATAGGGACCTCTGCTTCCCAAGGGACTGGTCATTCCCCATCGGGATGACCCAGGACACAGCCGATTGCGCTGCGGCTCCCATGCATGCAGCCCAGTTGCTCAGTCGGTCGCTGGGACATCCACCCAGTGCCACGTCTGCATACCTCGGTGTGAAAAATCATAATTGTGAAACCAAAGGCTGTGCAGGAGAAGGTGCGCTGAGGCAGAGGTAGATGAGGAGCCAGGAGGTGGGTGAGAGAGGACCGGGCTTTCTCTCACCAGCAGGTGGCATTGCCACTCTCACCGCCCTGGCCAGGAACATCAAGCAAAACTACTTATCTTCTCTTTTGTTTTGGGTTTTGTGGGGTTTTTAAAATGTTTTTTTACTATTTATTTTATTTTTAAGTGCAGGTAAGCCCATAGCTGCAAAGTGCTTGATGGGTAACTTTATAGGGTAAATTTATAAAACGTGATTTTCTCTAAAAAGTCTGTTCATGTAAAACCTGATGAAGGAGTGCTGCCCCATTTTTTCCTGGGAAACAAAGGGCTGGGTGTGCCATATGCCAAGTATCCTTACAGTCTTCTACCCCCCAGAGCTGAGGGTACTCGGTGTCTTGGGTGAGGCCCCAAGACGACCCAGCAACACCTTGTGTGCAGCATCTCCAAGTGTCTGTGAGGTGACTGAGAGCCACATTGGATGCTGACCACAGCCTGCTCGCCTGCCAGCTCCTACATTTCACCCTGCGTCACACAAGCCCTGCCTGAGCAAAGCACTGTCCAGGGAAAACGGGCTGTGCTTCCAAAAGCAAATTCAGTGAGTCAGCAAAATAAGGCTGACTAAGCACTTCCCTGTTAGATGCTGGACATCAAGAACAGAGCATCAGCAACTTTGCGTTTATTAGGCAGAATTACTGAAGTGGTTACAAGATAGCAGCCTTAAAGTACCCAATTACTCTCTTTCAAAAGCAACATCCTTACTGAGGTCAGGTGATAAAGACTTCAATTCCTCCTTTCCCACAGAAAGGCAGATTTGTTCAGGAGAAGCATAAGCAAATATATCCTGCCATCTCCACTTACGTGCTTCTTCCACAACATTACAGGGTCAAGTATATTATTTTTTGTACATATCATTAATGATTAACTGTTGTCTGTACAGGAACTAGTTTTTCTCTCGGCTTTAAAAAAAAAAAGACCTTGAAATATGAAATGGAAAATCAGCCTTGGGTTGGCTCCAGTGGGTATTTATGACTATGGCATTGATGGTAGAGAAGATTAGAAGGTATTTGGTTGGGTTTTTTTTGCTGATCTGTTCCTGGTAGGTTTGAAAATGGTTAGAAAATCACAAGGCACAGGGTTTCCTGGTCTGGTTGCCAACTCCGTGTGACCTTGAACATGTCACCTGGAGAGGAACGTGAGAAGTAAGTATCCGTTACTTGTGTTTCTAGACTTTTACAAATTCAAGTGCAACTCCTAGCAACAGTAAAACCTGAGTCAGAGTCATCCCCAGGGCTCTGAGGCCAGGCCCCACAGGCTTCCTGAAGGTGGTTGTGTAGGTTCACCTATTTTGGGATGGGATGAACATTTTAAAAGAGAGGTTCTCGGCTTGGCTTAGCTGCCCAGTTTTGAGATGGCTGAAGATGGCTAGGATGAGTCCTAGCCTTAACCTCCTCAGGAGCTTGCATTTAAATTAGAACTACTCTCCTTTCTGCTGTCTTACCCCTTTCGTGTGTTAAGATATTCACAGAAAGGACCAATTCCTAGAGCACAGTATCAGGAACCTTTTTTTCCATCTAGGTGCCCAGTGAAGGAGAGCTAGCCCCACCCAGGAGAGCTGGGCGAGTTCCTGAGGCCCATACTCAGGGATCTCCCAGCACATTTGTGTGCCTGCTCACACACACTCAGAGCTCTCCAGACATCTCTGGTGGCTCTTGGCTACATGAAGCCTCGTGGGATTGCAAAGGTTTGGATAGCCCTGCTCTGGGCACTGTGTGAGTGAGGGAATAATTAGTTACATTGCTGGAGAGAAGCTACACTGGCTTGTAGGCATGTACCTCAGCCGGATGAGATCAGACAGGTTATCGCTGATACCCATCTTGGTGGCAAGGGCTGGGCAGCATGTTCACCAGCAGCCCACAAGCAAGCTGTGATGGGGCTGAGGGTTCCTGTGGCTGCTGTGCACACCCCTCCTGTGGCAGTGGAAACCAATGGACATCAAAAAACCCTCAGAAATAACCACCTCCCAAGAATCATAGAATAGTTTGGGTTGGAAAGGACCTTTACAAGTCATCTGTTCCAAACTCCCTGCAGTCAGCAGGGACATCTTGAACTAGATCAGGTTGCTCAGAGCCCCATCCAACCTTACCTTGAATGTTTCCAGGGATGTACCATCTACCACTTCTCTGGGCAAGAGGTCTCATGTCACTACAGCTCAGCTTTCATGTGATAAGTAACCTCTGATGATAAAGGAAAAAAAAAACAGCAATGACCACATATTTCTTTCGAAGATACCCTCTGGTCATTGGGGGAGAAATGGAAGCATGAATACAGAGTCATAGATCAGCCAGTTGCCGTGCACAGAGACTGTATTGATGGACACGTTAAAAATATCCCGATGGCTGTAAGCCAGAAACCATTTTGTTTTTAAAATGGAATTTCACTTCCTTTTCCTTTCTTCTGTTTTTGTTCCATTTTTTCTGAAGGAACCTTTCCATGATTCACTACGTCGGCACTTTACACTTCAGTTGTTGTGAGGCAGGAAGGATTTTTTATCTGCTAAGGCGCTTGCAACAACATTTTTTAATGGTACGATTCAGACAGAATCATGAGTACAATTCCAGATCACCATTGCAGAGAGCACTGCACCAAGAATCATAGAATCATAGAATTGTAGAATCACAGAATCATAGAATTGTAGAATCTTAGAATCACAGAATGTCAGGGGTTGGAAGGGACCTCCAGAGATCATCTAGTCCAACCCCCCTGCCAGAGCAGGATCACCCAGGGCAGCCACACAGGAATGCATCCAGGTGGGTTTTGAAAGTCTCCAGAGAAGCAGAAAACTGGGTGCATCACCTTTCCCTCCAGCTCTGCAGGGAGCTGGTCTGTCCTGGGAAAGAACGAAAGGTTAAAAACCTTATCATCCTAGAAAAGGTCAGGTTGGAAGGAGCTTCTGGAATGACCTGCTGTGACATTTCCTTGAAAATAGGGTTTTAGGTTGCACTTTCCAGCTCAGCACCATGGTAGCCATCTGCTGCATCTTCTCCTATTTTCCGAAACGTCTTTTGAACTGGAGTAACCAAAACTGGATCGAGCCCATGAGCTGCATAGCAGAGTGCAAGCACCCCCTGCTCTGCCAGCTATACCCTCAGTAGTCCAGACCAGGAGATACCTTGCTTTTGTTGCTGCAGACTCACGCTGCTGACTCAGATTTGGGAAGCTGCATTTCTGCTGCTCAGAAACAGTTTGGGAGGCTGATTTCAGAGACAAGTACATAGTAATACTCACGGGTCTGTTTGGGAGCAAACACATGCTGAATAATTGATAGATACTGGGTACAGCACTACAGTATAATCTATACTGGATGGAACAAGAGTGTTGCAAAAGAAGCAAAGAAATTTTTAAAATCATCATCCAATGAGTTAAAACTTTCTTACAAAGCAGTCAGATGTATTTCAGCATACAAATACAGTACAGTCCTCAAAATGAATATAATAGTCAGAAAGTTTTTACCAAAGGTTCCCAATTAGCTTTGGATATACTTTCACATCGCAGAATTTCAAGACGTGCAGAAAGCAGGTAGATCTTTTCTGGCATAATGGTGGTCCTCCGTGAGACATGACAGCTAACTCCCTAATTAATCTTCGAAATGTCAGAGCCTGCTGGAAGTAATTGGGCCTGACAGTTCAAGGGCTAATTAACTTCAAACCTTGCATTTTCTCTCGCTTCCTTCACAATTCTAGGTCACTTATTTACTTCTTGTTTGTATGATTTTTAATGTTCTGGATTGTGTCTGTTCGTATCTGCTTTTCTGGACACGAAGGTCAAGCCTGAAGGTATTACACTGGGTGTGTTTCCCTGTAGGAATCTCCCTGGAGTACCCTGAGTTCAGAGGAGCAGTAAGCTGCTGTAAGCAGAGGGCTGGTCCCTGGGGAGCAGCTCCCTGTGGGAGACACTGGCTGCAGCCTCCTGGGGCCTCCTGTTTGCTGGGAGGTATTGGCACTGTGTGGGAGCAGGGAGCATGTGGTGTTCCTGAGGCCGGGCATCCTGCGGAGTGAGGCCAGTGTCTACAACATATCATCATCGCCCTCCCAGCAAGGCAGCAGGGAGAGGGTTTATGGGTCCCGTAGTGCTGCAGTTTCACTCCTCAACTTCAATGTGAGCAGCATTACATGTGCTACAACCTGCTTTCTCAGCAAGCCTCTGCTGGCCTCCTGTGTTAGGTCTCCTGGGGCTGGTGTCCCATTTGTCTTTCTCTCTCTGCAGTCTCATTTGACCCTTGGCTGAAGAAAGATGAAGGACCTTTGCAGCACAGGCTCCAAATCCCATCCCCTGCTGCCCGTACCTGTGTTGAATGACCTTGTGGCTATAACTAGAAATGCATGAAAAGCCTTTTCTCTGGTTGACAGGCTCAGTCTCTGGTCATGCACAGATACAGAGCAAGTCTTTGCAAGAGCAGAATGTGCATAGACTTCTGAGCTGACCCCTGCATCTCTTTGATTTCTGCATGTTACAAGGATATGTGAGGCAAAAAGCTGTTTGGGAGACATTCCCCACGGGCATATCTGCACCAGTAGCTGCAGGGCTGCCTTCAGGGTCGCTGGCAGCAGAAGCCCATCAGTGGGGTCAAGAGTTCTGTGCCAGGTCTTGATCTCCGCTGACACTGAATGAGACCCCATCGAGGCATGAGGACAGGGCAGCACCATGCCTCTGTTACCTCCCACTGCCGGCGATGGAAGTCACAAGTAGCAAATTACTTCAGTCTCGTACTGGCTTAGACATTGCTGTGGTGATTACATTTGCATGCAGTGTAAGAGACTACGAAGAATGGGAAGGAAAACTTATTAAAATGCAAAATATTTGGGGGGAAGAGATGGTTTCCATCTGCCCAAGTCTGAGCACAACAACACTGCGATTCACATCTCTGGGTGACTGAAGTTAAATCACGGCAGTGGCCATCTCCCATTTAGCCGTTAGCTTCAGGCACACGTGGCTCATACCTTAGCAGAAGGATCATCTGCTCCAGAGAACAGGGGCTGGAAAAGCTGTATCTGATTTCCTCGCGCTGTTCTTAATCCTCATTTCCTCTCAGCCACGGCTTTCTTACAGCCGCCGTGTAACCCACCCCAGACAATATCTAATCTGTCTGCCACAGACATATCAAGATGTCCCTCGAGTGTGGTACCTAGTGATGACTGACAACTGTCATTAAGTGCTACTCGTCTGACGACAAGGCTCATTTCGTTAACAGGATTGCATAGACTCAGCTTGCAATCTCAGAAGGGAAAAAAAATGCCATATGTTCACACAGGATTTATGCGATGTCTCCTTTTATGATACCAGCCTAACAAAATGAAGAATGTATGATGTACTAACCATGCATTTCATATATATTTCTGTTGGTTTGCTTTTAAGTGTTTTGTCAAAGAAAAGAATGTTTGATCTCATTCAGGGTTTGACTAAATCTGAGTCACTGCAAGTTGTCTGAGCCAAAGAAATAGATGTGAAACATCAATGGAGAAGCAGTTTCTGAACAGTTACTTTCTTATGGTAAAGGGGTGGGGTGTGGAAAGCAAATATAATGAAACAGAGAGCAAATGGTAGCACGAATCATTTCCATAAAGATATTAAAATATTTCCTCTTCAGTTACAGCTTTTTTTGTTCACGCTCTTTTAGGAAGGCCACATGAAAGCGCTGTTAGTTAGAGTTTCTCCTGGTCACCTTGCTATCCGGTGTTGAATGATGCTATGATGACAACAGTTCAACACCACCAACTGAAACCAGCTCTTATATGAAATGAACTACTTATTCAAGTTAGAGCAGTCAGGGGTTCATCAGACATGGGAATCCAATGTCAGAAGTAATAAGTCTTTTGTTCAGGCTAGAAAGGTTCCAGAACAGTAAGGCAGTCACCTCTACCAGCATCCCTTCCCCAGTGTTGCAAACAAGGCACACGATGACACAGCAGGAGCCAGTGATGCCGAAGGAAGGGAAATGACTTTGAGCAAAGAGACTACTTTCTTGCCCCTCTTTGCAAGGCTGAAGATTACATTTATGCCTGCTTCAGTCTGAACATCCTCCATGTCCTTGCCCTGGTTACCCTGCCCAGCTCTGGCAGCCAGGACAGCCTAGAGCCTCCTTCAGTGGATAATGGAGCAACCTCACTTTGGGTGCTCTCATGCAGTATCTCAGCATGATGACATTTTTTTCTGCCTTGTGACTCTGTTCTTTGCCTCTGTGCACAAGCTGTACCACATGTTGATATAAAAGTCAAGTGACGGCTGTTTTTCTATAAAGATGTTGGTATTGGGGCAAGATGCTCTTGGAGTAAAAAGTCATCGGTTTTCCTTAGTGATGTCCAGCTCCGACAAAGGCAGGAAACCACTCCAAAACATGTAGATGCTTTCATCATATGAGGAATTTTGTAGATCTTTAGGATCATTTACACCCTGAACCTGTATGAAATACTGTCCACATTAAACCAGCCTTCACCTTTGGGTTTAGCTCAATTCTTCTGAAAGTAGTTGTTTCTGCCCTCCCCATCACTGATATATTGAGAGGGATTAGGGGAAAGATGAGGATATCTGAGCTCGTAGTTGCAAGTGTGAAACCTGGCACACCAATAAGTCCATCCAGATACAGATAACCATGCTTTGAGCTGGCTGTCAACAAATCAAATGAAACGGTGGTGTTTTCACATGAGAGAAATTCACATGCTCTGGAAATAACCAGGGAGGAGAACAACTACTTGCAGTCTTGTCTCCAGCAAGCATTGTGCCTGCAGGGATCTGTATCTGGGTATGCTACTCTTTCTTTCTTCACCCTCCATCAAGCCTGCAACTTTTGCTGTAGCCACGAGCAGAGCCAGACCATTTTTACTGTGCTTTCAAAGCTGGAGCAGAGCAGTAGAATGCAGCAGAGAGTGGGACTGGTAAAATTTACTCTGACCACTCCTGCCTTCTCTGTTTTGCAGAGCATCCCTGAAGGAGCAATAGACCTTCTGCTGCTGTCTCCAGAGAGAGGAATGGTTTTGCAGGCCCTTACACTTTGACAAATGGAAACCCCAGAGTCACCTGTAGTGCTGTGTGCTCACTTTCTAGTGAGGGGCTCAGGCTCTGGACTTCCTCCTGATGCCGACACAGATTTGTCCTTTCTCTCCTCTTGCACTCCAGGGACAAGCCTGAAGGCAACCAGAGAAAGCTTTCTCCTCTCAGAGCTGGAAGGCATTAGAGGATGGTGCTGGGAGTCAAAGTCAGTGTGTGGCTTCTCTGGGTGTGAGAAAATCCTCATGGGTTCCTGTGCCTGAGCCTCATTACAAAATGAAGTGACTGCATTTTCTGCTTTGCGTGTGTTTAGATTTTTAAAAGGCATAAGCACTTTCTGGTTTCAAAGTGAGAAGCAGTAAATGAACTGGTACCAGAAGTGGCTTTTAAGTGTTTCTTATTGTCTTTATTTTCCAGCAGACTATTTTAGCTCCCGCATAAGGAGGCACTGCCAACTTTCTCTACATGGGATACACAAGCTACCCAGGGCTCTGTGCTATTGCTTTCCCCCCATCTTCACTGTGTACAAATGAGACCATTATTTCCATAATATGTAAGTAAAAGCATATTGGTAGCATGGGCGTTTCCAGTGATTAATGCTGGAAAGGTTAGGCATGGCCCCCTGGTTGACATGTCACTGCACTAGCAAGGATTGCTATGCTACTGTGCACAAAGTGGTTTGTTGTTTCAAGAACAGTAAAGTGTTTTGTCATTCAAATATTATGAAGGTTGTTTTATTCTGATGTGCTGGCCAAAATCACGTGAGCACTCTGTTGTTCTCAGCCCAAGGTTCCTCATTGCTCAGTGTGCAGCTGGAGGGGGTATTTTTCTTTTTTTTGAGTATCAGCAGAGCAGGAACGCTCTGGCAGCAAGAATACTACAGTACCACATCTCAGCTGAAAGGCAACCACTTTTAAAAATTGATCTAGCATGACATGAAGTGCTTTTTTATCTTTTATCTTTTTTTTTTTCCTAAAAAAAAATGGCACAACAGATTCTACTGGGAGACCCAGAACCACTTGGGGGTTTTTTAGGATTAAAAATTAAAGGTTGTGATTCCTATCACCTAAATTTAGCTTTTCAGAAGTCAGGCATCTAATCTAAGACAGCCATGTCGGTTGTCTGTCTGGTCAGAGGAGAGGTGGATTGCCAAAATATGGTTCATCCCTCCAAAGATTTGTCTTCTGTTCTTGCCTTTCTCTGTAGTTCATTGGAATCTTAAGGTAATCACCAGCCTTTCAGATGGCTTTTAAGTGTTCGAAGTTGCTGTAGAAAACTTCTCTCTGAATTGGAGAACTGATATTTTGTCCATTAGATTATGTTCTTTGGGTGGGGAGTTTTTTTTACTATCGTGGATGCAACAAACGTGAAACCTGTTAAGAAATTAACAGATGGGGCTTTCTTCTGGGTTTTTTTACAAATGTGTGTCAGTATTTTTCAAGGGAGATGTTTAATCTGAGACAGGCTCGTATGTTAGAAAATACAGAAATTCTGGTTCCCCTTCAGGGATGAGAGGGTGGTCACAGAGCTGAGAGCAGGATGATAAAAGAATAGGATGCTTGGTGTCTCCTCTCCCATTTGCTAATGAAACAAGCCTGCCCAGTACTAAATTTGGTAGACTAACAAAAGAAGCTACCCCTGCAGAGTTGGAAACAAGCTTCATTATGCCATATCTTTAAAATTGCCTTCAAGACCTAATTTAACATATTCATTTGGTCACGAAAGTGCTTGAAGAAAAACAAACTCATTCTGTACAAGGACAAAGAAATTCTCTGTTCCCATATTTTGTAAAACTGAGCCAATTATAAATGTAACTGTATCCTTCTCTGCTTTATTTGTGCATTTGTATCTGACTATACAATAAGTGAGAGTATCCATAAAGCTTCCCTGGGGTCCCAGAGTGCTTCAGATTCTTAACCAAAACATCTCAAATGCCCTTCACTAGAAGATCCCATCAAACATACCAGTTACATCTTCAACAACCCGAAATACTAAGAGGGCCAAGTACCGAGTAATCACACTCTTAGGCAGGGGATTTAAACAACGAGCTTTACTCACATACACACAAACATTTACTTTTATAAATATATATTCTAGTATGTATTTTTTCTATGTTCACTCATCTGATCAGTACTTTTCTTTGCATTCTCCAAGAGCTGCTGCTACCCAGTAGAAGGAAGTGGATGCTCAGACTGTTGGGAGGAATTATCCAATTGATGTGTGACAAGAGCATCCATCACACATTGTTCCACCTTACACAAATTCCCTGACAGTAAGCCAAGGTCACAAGCAGGAAGAGACTGTCTCCATGGGAATTCTGACAGATCTGGTCACCTATTGTGTTAGAAAAGGACAAGGAGTGACTCAGAATCCCTGTTCTCCACAGCTGTAAAGCTGGGACTAGGTCTGGAAATGAGAGAGAAAAAACAAAGCTGCATCTAGACTTGCCACACTATGGACCTTACAAATAGAAATCATGCTGAAACAGCTAAGACAGACTTAAGACAACCCCTGAGCTTGACGTTGACATGAGACTACCTGAATAGCTCACTGATCTCCTGATTTTAGTTGCCAGAACAGATGCTTAAGCCAAGGTCACGTTGTGCATGACCCAAGGGCTGCCTCATGCCCACTGGGAGAGAATGTTTTCTCCCCACTCTTTGCTGGTGGAAGTCGGCCCCATGCATAGCGCACAATCTATAGGCTTTCCCAGGAGGCAATGGATCCCCTCACAGTCTCAGCATAGGCCAATAAAACACTGCAGGCTATGCTTAGTTTCCACACACAAGCAGCCCAGGATTAGCAATATTCTTGGGATTAAGCATGTGCAAAAATAGTTCGCCAGAAGAAGGAAAGAAAGACTATGAGAATGGAGGGCAATGATGAGGAGATAGTTGCACAGTCTACTAGCTGCTTAATGCAAGCAAAATATTCAGGACAAGATTAAACACATGCTGCCCAAACTACTCAGCTACTTGCTAATCAGCCTGTAAAACATCACATCAAATCCTGTTAAACTAATTGGAAAATACTTTTTTAATGGGAAAACCACTCTCACATTTTTAATTTTTTCCTAACAATTTCCGAGTCTATAGAGATCTTGTCTCTACCATCACATTGGGGGTTATTTATATTTGCTAGCATGTAGATCCATTTTAAGAAATCACCTGTCTTTATATTAGAGGGTTGAATGAAAGGTTTAAATGCCAAAGAAATCAGCACATTCATTTGTTTATCAACATTCCCTGATACTGCGATCCTGTGATGCATCACTTGGATGCTCATTATTGAGAAGGAATGGCATTGCAGTCAGTGAAATGAAACTGAATCTAACGATGCATGCCAGCAGCAAAAACAATTGCTTTGCAAAAGAATGTATAAGCAAGCTGTTTAAATTAGCTGTTTCCTCAAACCAATATGGTGTCTGATGTCACTCACCCTTCCTCCTTCTTACTCTTGATACAAGTTGCTACAGGTTGTTGTGTATTTAAGGGTTCAACTACAGAAAAGGAAAAACAACTGCGGAAAAGGAAAAAATGTTTGCATATAAAACTAAAATTCTACAGGTTGGACTTGATGATCTTAGAGGTCTTTTCCAACCTTAATGATTCTATGACTGTATGCTCAAGTCCATGCTAATCTTTCAGCTCTGTACCTGGATTAGCACCTGGGCAGTACCTAAGGACTAAGACAAAAACAGACATAAGAATGGGCAGGGTAGTTTTGGTAAATGGTTGTGTTTTAACAGGAATATATTGCCTTAGTCCCTGAGTTTCTGAGTTTATGAATTGCTTAGCTATGTGTTCTTTATTGCTCTTCTCCATCATACAGGCTGCGAGCTACTCTAACTTAATACTCTTGCATTTCCACGCCCATGTTGTTTTTCTCATGTCTTTTCTAACCTGACTCATATTTGCAACATTCTAGACTTGAATGTGATTAAGAGTCACCAGATGGTGTTACTGGAGATGGTTTTGCTGATCTTATTTAAACTGACTTACTTGAGACAATTTCCTTCCTGAAGAAAGGTTTATGGCCAAGCGTGATACATTGCCAGCCTCACCTGTGGAGTGTCTGACAAGTAAAGTCTATTTTGTCTAAATGAGGTTTTTTTCAAGACTGATGTGTGGAATCTGCCCATTGGTTACATCTATGCAAGCAAGCAGCCAGGAGCCTTGTAAATCCACAATCAATCTATGAAGAAGGTTGCCTATATTATTAAATTTGCTGGAATCCTAGAAAGAATTGTAAATGTCTGACACTCTCGGGAGATGGAAAAAATCAAAGCAGTATGAGAGCTCTGCTGGATCACTGACAGCCTACAGAAATGTGCTGCTCCGAAAATCAGTTCTTTATCAAAAGGTTTGCGGCATGTGTATTGCCTGCAAAAGCTGAAATGAAAACGCATTTTTTGTTTCGTCATGCTACACACAGTAATCAGGAATAGAACAATTCAGTCTGATGACAATTTTCATTCCTTTTCTTTTAGGGGAAAAAATACTGAATAGCTTTTTGTTTTTCAATACTTGCCTTGTTGCTCTACTCTTAACATATAGCTTTCACCTGCTTTTTCAACTGCCACTTATACACTTTCTGTAACACAGGAAAATTAGCTTTTCATACAAAAGGGAAGAGGTGTTTCATAAATAAGGAAAAGCAGTTCACTTTTACTGCAGCCATTTGTCACAGAAAGGGCAGGGAGAATGAGCAAGATCTTTGTTTGCTGGCATTTTAAATACTCTTGAAAATACTCTGTAATATTGTGTGTAGCCAGCCTGCTCAAGAACTACCTTTTGCCACCTCTACAAAGAAATCTGCAACAATGAACTAGATAGGATGCAGGTTACATGCCATATTAAGGCTATGAAAAGAGATCTAGCAACGTTTTCTCCAAGCTTTCGTGTCCTCTTCTTGTTCTCTTGCCACAAGACTTTAACGATTAGCTCCCTCACTGTGTCCTCAGTGTCCTAGGTAAGGATCCTTCTGGAAAAAATGACAGGTTCTCAGACCCGATGCAACTCTCATCTGGGTAGCAGGACTCTACCCATAGAGTTTAATAGCAGCCGAGCTGCGCCCTGAGGACCTGGTCTCGCAGACTCTGCCTGATCGCAGGCACTGGGATCGCTGAATGGCCTCATTTAGCAGAACAGCCAGCCCACAACCTTCTCACCTCTCTCGGGAGAGCATTGAGGTGTTTTAAGTGAAGCCATGATTGTAAGGCTTCCAAAGTTCCTTCATCAGTCATCAGTTTGAAAACCGAGTTAATTAAGTGACAAAAGCAAGTTTTGTGCTGCAAAGGAAACAAAAGAAGAACATTTTCTCGCCTGGAGGTGATCATTACTTAAGCCTCCATCCTGCCAAAGTTTATGCACCTGCTTGGGTATGTAACTAGTTCTGTTTGCTGTTAAGTAATTAATTCAGGTGGTGCCCACTGACTCCAGCCATGGCGGTACTGCTTTCGTGCTGAAAGTCCTGTATAAATGTCCGCAGCATTCCTAGCATCAGATCTCAGCACTCTGGAGCATGAACGATGCCAAGGTCTGGGTGGGTTGGTGAAGAACAGCCCTGAGCAACAAGCCATGATTAACTTTGCAGCTAAGCAGTGTGTGAAGCTGAAAACACTGTTTTGGTGGGGAGAAGTGAAAGAGATTGGAGAGAGATTCACCATGGTTTTCTTCAGCTGTATAAAAACTAAGCATCTAATCTAAACTAATTGTGCAGGCTTCTTTAATAGTCAAAAGAGTGACCTCATCTAAGAGGTCATGATGGTGGATGTACCTTGCTTCACTAACGACAAATGAAGATATCCAGTGTTTTTGGAGGGCTAGATTTAGGTGAGTTGAATCCCACCTTTAGTGTCTGATAAAGGGAATCCGAAAATGTGGCATAAGTTTTTGCACACAGACAAGCATTGACACTATTGCTTCTCATTCATTTGTGGTGCCCACAGCTGGCACTCAAGACACCAGCCCACCAGGCAAAACACTAGTGAGATGTGAGACTGATGTCTGACAAATTCTCCTTTCTTTAACTAAACTAATAGCTTTAATTAAAATATTATTAATAAATTAATAAAAGTAAAAATAATAAAAAATAATAAAGCTCTTGAACAGCAACTGCACACACATAGAACAAACTCAAAGTGGTAAAACCTGTCCACTGAGTTTTTCAGACTCTGTTGCTTTCCTGCTCACAGTAAACCACCTGGATGATTTTTAGTGTTGACTATACGGGGAGTGGTCACCTACACTACACAAACACCTATTACTGTCCACATTGACCTTGGGACTGGAATGAGAAAGAAGGGCTAGAATTAAATCAGGTCCTTTTGGGATTTATGGTCGTGATAAGTGAAAATGAAAATAGAGAAAGAAATCAATGTCAACACCAGGTGACTGTGAGCTTGGAAGTAAGATGGAATTCGGGCTCCTATTAATTTGCTCGGTCACTTTCTCCCCTTATTGTAAACTGGGAATCATTCAGATTATGTCAATGGAGTCAAGTCATAAAAATTTATGCAAGATCTCAATCTAGCCCAAAGTCTCTCTCTTAAAGAAAAAAATCCTATATGCAAGACTCCATTCCCCAGAGCTATTTTTTTCTGTGTTTTCCCCTTTAAACCTGAAAGAAAGGGGACCATTCAGCAAAACAAAAAGCAGTTATTCAGTGCTTCATATACTGACAACATTCATCCTCAGGAAGTCTTTGTTGATTGTGCCTCACATGTACAGTAATAAAGTAAAAGAAGCACAAAACTGTGGTGTCTCCATATCCTATAGATGACATGAGACTATTGCCCCGTTATGTTTAAACAATACGCCACTGCTCCTGGAGAGCCTCCCCAACAACAGTAACCAGTTACGAGAGGTCAAGCAATCTCTTTAGCCAGTTAAAAATAGCATTTCTAGACACTGCTCCATTCAGATACTGTTTCTGGTTCAGTGACTAATGAATGACAGAAAATAAGGCAGATGAAATGTTATATTACATTGACATAATACACGTAAACAACAATTATCTCCTTGGCGCAAATTCTGAGATGAGTTTTTGTTGCAGTTCAAAAAGCGCACAATCAGATTTGAGTGTAATCTATCCGAGTGCTACGGCTGATTTTAAAAATGTTGAGAGAAATAATATGCATGTGTGCATATAGATTTAGAACCTATATATAAACATATGTTTGTGTATATATACATATGCATATAAGTAACAGTTTTAAATTACAGACATATGCAGATACTTAAATTAAAAACTTTGGAGTTCTAATGCAGAGTGAACAGACATGAAAATCAAATGAGCAAGAATCGTATCTTACCTCAATTTAGTATTTTTAGTACTAATTTTATAAATAATAAATACGAGCTATAATGGGAGCTCACTAAAGTTTAGCTGCTCACGGGAGACCCTTAGAGTGAAAAAAAATGAACGTAGCTGCCTCCTAATGTGAAAAATAACCTGCTGTAGGCAGCAGGACAGAGGGATGATAAAAAGCAGTCGGTGCTCCAGTGTTCCCGCTGCGTTTGGCTCTGTGCAGCTAATAGGCTACACTCAGCCTTGGGCTGCAGTGGCTCCTGTAAAGGCGTAAGTGAAGGCTGGGATCCTGGTAGCACCAACAAACCCTTTGAGCTTCAGTTCTCATGTTTAACAGTTTTACAAAACCGTTTTCTTCCTACACCCTTGGTCAGACTGAGAATGATTTCTAGTGCTCTTTTACCGTCCTCTCTTGAACACTAACAACTTATCTTTCTTTAATTATTTTCTAGACAATTTCTTTTGCAACGTTGAGATTTGCAACAGCCACTCCCCAAAGTGGCAGGTTGTTAATCCTTTTTCTTCAGGGCTGTCATTTAATTTGATATGGCACTTTTGGGGATCTTTGACTTCCCTCTTCTCTGACAAATTATAGTAATTTTTGCCACCACGATCCTCATGATCAGCTGCATAGCACTTTTTAATTTCCACATTTTTGATTTCCTGATATTAAAGAGCATTTTACTGCTATGTTTTGTAAGTCCTTTGCTAAATTAAAGTTTCAAGTTCAAAGCTTCAGTGTTATTTCAATATTCCCCTTAGTTCCTCCCTGTTGTCAGGAAGCTGATTCAGGATGGATACTTCTCTAACAAAACTACTCCTTTCTACTTCTTATTTATTATAAAATTGGTCTGAAGAGTAACTTAAAAAATAAATAAATAAACCATAATTCTGGCTGGCAGCGTGTATTATAAACTCCACAAACCTCAGAGGTCTTTTTGTTGCCTTCCTGTCGGCTCTGAGGCAGGTGAGGACTGCTAAATGCTATTCCCAGAAACCTGCTGGCATCAACAGAGAGACCAGTAGGACTCATATGCTGGTTTGGCAGCACAGAAGCAGCAAACAGACAAAAATCAATGTTCTTCCAAAGGGAAGGGAATCAGTTAAATATGAAAAAAATACCTGAGAACACAAAATCTGATGTTTTTGCAGAGGCTAGCACGGGAAACCAACAGTGCACAGGAGCAGACAGTGGGCAGCCAGCACACTGCAGGATCCAGCTCTCTTTTCCAGTGCAGGTTTTTGCCCGAACGCTTCCTTGTAAGGGGACTGAATTCAACAGGACTGAGCCACACCGAGTGAAATGCAAACCTGGCTTTGTAAGAGTTGAAAAAAAGAGGGCCACGTATTTCTACAAAGGTATTAAAACTATCCTGTTGACTAACCTGGTGTGTTCCTTGCCGCCCTGGATATCTTGCCTCTTCGGCTGCCAGAGAGGGAAAGAATCCTGATCTGTCCTACGGCCAAACCCTGGAGAATTAAACCCTTTGTCTCAGGAGCCTTTCACCTTCTCAGGCTGCTCTGAAAATCTGGAGGGAAATTAGAAACAATGGATGGTGTTGCCTTAGAAGAAATTTCGTGATGGTGTGTTCCTTCTCCTGAAAATGCTCCCGTTGACAGCCTGCCTCAAGGGGAAAAGGCTGGAGCACAGTATAGGGCTGAAAGCTTTTAACGTCAGTTTTGCAGTGTAGGTTTGATGCGGTCTCCAACCCCAGCCATAACAAACATCAGGAGACTGTGCTTCTCTCTTGAAAAATGGCAATTGGTCTCACATGTTATTGATGGGTTATTCTGCCATTAAGGCTATAAAGACATGAAGTTTTGTGCTTCAGGGCATAAACCAGTCTCTCCGGCAGCCTTGGCAGCAGTGGAACCTTAGCAAATAAGACGATTATAATGTGACTGTCCTTTGTGGGGGTTTGTGTGTCTTTCTTTGAAGCATTTGATGCTAGCCACTGCTGGAGACAGGATATCACATTGGCTGGGCTACTAATTTGATTTAGAATAACAGACCTTTTATTCCTATTAAGCATGTCTCAGTACAGAGTCAGGTTTCAACTAGCACTGATGGCCATGAAAACTGCAGCCCAATCTACTCGTAGAGACCTGGCACAGTTCTTCTCAAGTGGAACACAGCATGGCGAAATTCTACTTATTTAATCATGCCATGTCGTGCTTTTCAAAGGAGGAGCAAAATATCAGTTGTATACTTCATCATTTCCTCCCATAAATTGCCACAGTAATAATAATGAACAATTTTGTACCTGAATGGAGAAATTCACATGACGGTTCTGCAAGGGATACTTAATGGAAATAAGATTTGTGCATTTGAGTACAGGATTAGGTCCTAAAAGCATTTTGATCTCTCTAAGTTGCTGCCATTCCTCTCAAATAGCACTTCCCATTTTGCCTGATATTTGAATGTGGGAAAGATTTGTTTTCAGATGTGTATGCCTGTAGCACTTGCTTGGGGTTTATCTGCAAGCTGATCCCAGCCTCAGCCTGCAATCAAGCTTTTGCAGGGTCCCTTGTTCCCAACGACTGCTGCTGACCCCAACTCTCATTTCCTCTCTGTGCAAATGTAAAATGAGCACTGTCATAACAGCCTTTCTTAGTACATGCCAAAGAGAAAATATCTTTCTCTGTTTTATATTTGACCACGCTGCATTTTGAATACATGACCTCACCTCTACAAAACCAGTGGGATTTACCCCTGTTGTCATATGTAGTACAACTTCTACCAGGATCATTGTGCAGCACCTTTTTTATTCATTTGCCCAACACACAATAAACCTAAAGTGATCTCCCGCGCGTACCAGCTGGATCCCCCATTCCTATGTGTCGGATCGTGATAGCTGAGAGCTAGGGAAAAAAATGTAAATGTGATATAAATGTCAGCTGTTGAGTAAAACCAGCACTACGAACCTTTCAGGACAGAAACTGATATGTGCTTGTATTATGTTTTGTCTAATACAGTGGCATTCTGGATTCAAATATGTAATAATAAAGATAATTCAAAGATAATTCTTCATGACACTTTTTGGACAGCACAGCTGTGAGTCAAAGAGAGGAGATGATCCTCATTTACACAACACTCGGCAGAAAACTTGACCAACTCGTGTGTGTTCACAAAGTAGCAAGGACAGTCCCCCGACTCCTCTTGTACCCCACTGCGTCATCCACACAAAATCCACAAGCCCTCCTTTAAATGGACTGTCAAACTAGAGGCAAAAAAGCAAACCCCACAGAATTATGCTGGTTTAGGCTCTACGTCTCCTGCATTCTTTCCTATGGCTATGTGCTATGGATGTGCTTATCTTTACGCACCACAGATGAGCTCATCCATTTAATAATCTAAAAGAGCCACCTCCAATGCAGTGGGTGAGTCCTGCTGCTGCCTGCTTGCCTTGCTGACCCTCATCCGCTTTGTCTGTGCTTGTTGGTGTCCTTACCTGCCTGACTTGCTTGGGCACGTGGACTTCTTGGTGCTCAGTCGAAGGGTGTTTCCACACAATCTTTGGCAATTCGCCCTGAGAGCTGTAAACAATCACAAAGCCCCACTGTCTGCCTGGTCTCCTTGTAGCAGAGGAGGTGGGAAGAGCCGTGCACCTCTGCTGTCCCAGCGAAGCCAAGGACATAATTTTGAGTTGCCACCGATTTCAGTTTACATGAGAAGCCAGCTGTGAATGGCAGTGCCTGAAAAGTGGTCATGGTGCCTATTCTCTTGCCCCTACAAGTGTGCTAGCAGGGAGGGCATGGTGCCTATTCTCTTGTCCCTACAATTGTGCTAGCAGGGAGGGCAAGGACAGGGCATCTCCTAAATTACCCTGGGATCACATGGAGGCTGCTAGCTACGTGGAGTGAAGGGTTGGTCTGCAGGATGGCCTTGGAGCAGATCTCAAGAGCCTATTTAAACTTAAGTTGTTGTATGTAAGGGTTAAGTTGTTGTATGTAAGGGTTTGTAGGTTTTTTGGTTTTGTTTTTGTTTTTCCAGGGAAAAGCCCACATTAATCACGTTCTAAGTATAAACTCTATTCAGCAAGATCTAAAAAAAGACTAAAGAACGAGAATGAAGAACCTTGCACTTTCTCTGTCCCTCAAGGATACCCAACTGGAGAAGAAATAAGTGATGCTTTGACAATGCTGCATCACTCCCACAAACAGAAGCCTTTGTATCTTGTTGGTGGCTAGAAGACCTGACTGAAATTAGGGATGATGATACAAAGTACCATAAAAACATTTATCGGGGGCAATCACAGTCACAGCATCATTAAGGTTAGAAGGGACCTCTGGAGGTCGTCTAGTCCAACCCCTTGCTTAAGCAAGGTCAGCCGGTGCAGGTTACTCATAACCATGTCCAGTTAGTTTTTAAGTATCTCCATGACACAGGCGCACAACATCTTTGGGTAACCTGTGCCAGTGTTCAGTCACCCTCAGAGTAAAAAAAAGTATTTTCTAACGTTCAGATTGAATTTATGGTTTTTATCTTATAACCATTGCCTCATTCTGTCAGTGGGCAGCACAAAGAGGAGCCAGGCTTCCTCTTCTTTATTCCTTCCTGCTGGGCACTTACACTGATCAGATCTCTCCTAGACCTCTTCCTGGAGTTGAATAGTCTCAGCTTTCAGTCTGTCCTCCTGTGAGAGACACCTCTGTCACTGCCACCCCAAAATGCACCACCTAAGCAAACTAGGCTGACAAGGGAAGGAGTGTTGCAGCGGAAGTCGCACAATGTGACAGCGTGGGATCCTCACACAGGCCATGCGTGTGAGGCCTCTTCTGCTGCCCCCCAACTCTTCTCCCAAGCATCAGACAGAGCTGCTTGCTGTCAAATCTGTCTTCTGACGTTGGTAGCTTTGTGCTATTTTGGAGCAGAGCATAAAGAAAAGAATTACAATCCCTGCAAGGGACGGTGTCTTGCTCGGGGTTGCTTTTGCTGCATGAAGTCCTAAAGCGGAAAGGCAGCCTTGAACTTTTAGTATTAAAGGGAACAACTCTGTCTTAATTTCCTGTGGTTTTACATGAGATCTGTCTCTGAAGGAACCAGCCTGCATCTGTCAGAATCTCCAGCTACTCGATTTTCTTGATTCTGGTTTTTCCTTGACCAGTTTTACAATACCAGCATATGAAGGTGTCTCTCCACACCCCTCTCGAAAACCCTACTCATTTCTTCAATACATTTTTTTTCCAGTAGATTTCTTTGTAGGTTTTCTTGTGTGTCTTTGAGGTGGGATACATTTTTCATCAGGCACAGCCTTTCTTTGTTGAATGCTGGTACTTGAGAGCAGCCTGGAATAAGGAATAAAATACCGGTTACACACACCATTTCAGGTAACACTGACCCGTAACAAACACGAAGCTCTTTGGGGAGTGGGGCAGCTTCTGAAGGGGGAATTTTACATGTTTCCAAGCTGCAAGTCATCATTTCCACTGTGAATTTCAGAGTAGCCTTCTTCATTAATAAAACTACACAGTTTGAAGAGAAAAAAAAAAAAGAAAAAATGAAAACAAGGACTTTAATATTTCTCTGAGAAATAATGTAAGAAAAGACAAACACAAAGAAACGGTGTACAGGCCCAGACTTGTGGATTTGGGTGCAAAAAAAACCCCAAACAATAACACAAAAAATCTCCCTTTTAAATTTTTTTTTTTGGAAGCCGTGCAGGACTATACAGAGGCCCACAGGCTCGGAACGGGATCCGTGGAGAAAGAGCTGCAAGGGGAGCCCCGAACGCCCTGGGGGAGCCCCGAACGCCCTGAGGAAACCGCAGCCGTCCTTGGGAAAGGACGCTGGATGTGGCTGGCGGCGGCGGGACGGGGAGAGGAGAAGGGAAGGTCTCCGCTGCCAGGGCGGGGAAGCGGCGCCGAAGGCCCCGCCGGTGCCCCGGGGACTCCGCGGTGCTGCCCCCGTCGCCACCGGGGACACCCACCCCCAGCCCCGGGGCCCGGGAGGCCTCGCAGCGCCGCTTCTCCGCCCTAGCAACGGTTGCTAAGGAGCGGGGGCGGGGCCGAGTGCGTCGGGGGCGTGGCCAGGCTGCCCGCGCCCCGCTCCGCTCGGCTGCCTACAAGCCCCATGGTGCTGTGCGGCGGCGCGTGACGCGGCGGGAGTGGGGGGGGAGGAGGAGGAGGAGGAGGAGGAAGGGAGGAGGGGGGGTCCGTCTCTCCCCTGCCTGCCGTGTCCCCTCTCTCGGCTCGGCAGACGCCATGTTGGTTTGAGCCGAAGATGACAGGGGGCGGCTGCGGGCGAGGATCGCGCTGAGGAGCGGCACGTCCGGCTCGCAGGGGGGCGAGGCAGCGCGGCCAGCGGGGAAAAAGGGTGGCGGGGGGAGCGCCCGGAGCCGCCGGAGGACGAGGCGGGGGAGGGAGGGCGGGCTGAGAAGGAGGAGGCGGCGGCGATGCGAGCGGAGACCTGAGGCTGCGGGAGGCGGCCGCCGTTGAACGCCCCCCCGGCCCCCGCCGAGTGCTGTCGCCGCCGGAGCGCCGCGGGGGAGGGCTTTCCCCTCCGGCCGCCCCCTCAGGCAGCCCTCCCCGGGCCCGTCTCCCCGGCAGACCCTGTTGAATGTCGCACACCGCCTAGAGGGGGACCGGAGCCCGGCGTCCTCCGCAGCAGCCCCGGGCCCACCCCGGGCCCTCCCGCCTCCTGCGCCGTCGCCGAGGGCAGGAGCGAGGTCCTGCCCGCCCGGGTCGCCCGCGCTGACTTGAGGAGGTGACTTGGACGCACCATTATCCCGTGAATCATCCCGTCGTCATTTGTCAAGGCTGGGGAGCGAAGGAAGAAGGGAGTAGAGGGGGCGGAGGGGGGGCAAAAAGCCCGCACGCAGCTCATGTGGCGGTGTAGTCCTGCCTGGTCTACCTGGCACCGCTGGTGCTGCCGCTGCTGACAGGCGTCTGCTGCCATCTCTGGTCTCCCGCTGGCTCCTCCGGTACAGCCCCGCACCGCTTGCCCCTGGATATTTCTCCTCCTCGGCCGGCCGCCTTCCCCGCTGCACCATCGGGCACCTCTTTTTCTCGTAGGGGACGTAGAAGTTGCTGCCTCCGACACTGACGCCGGTTTTGCTTCTTGAAGATCCCCGGCGGGCTGTGCTTGGTGCTTTTTTTTTTTAATTACTATTTTTTTTATTATTTTTTAAGTTGATTTAAAGCCATTTAGGGTAACATCAAGATGTCCAGCAGCGTTCCAGCTGATATGGTAAGTCTTACACTCCTTATTTCATGGTGTTACTGTGGAATAACCTTTATTTCGGCCTGTTTTGGCTGAGACGATGTGAAAGAGAGGGGTGTGGGAAGAAAAAAACCCCAAAAATCTCGGTTTCATATTCAAGGAACAAAAAGTTCCCAGTTAATAACCTCCCCACTCCCTCCCAGCACCAGAATGCTGGTTCTGCTTTGCCTTTTGGTAGCGGAGTGGGAAATCTGCAGCGTCGCCTCCTGTGTGGCAAGGCAAGGGGATGTCTGCTTTCCCTTACCTACGGCAGTTAATATCAGACTGCTCTTGCCTATTCCGCGTAGCACCGCTGTTCAGCTCTGCCGTGCATTTTTGGGGGAGGAGAAATTGATTAAGAATTATTTAAGCGAGCTGTTTCTCTTCTTCTTCTTCTTCTTCCTGTTTTTTTTTCTTTTTTTTTCTTTCTAAACCAGCTGAAACCGAGTCTCAGCTGCCTTCTTTTTCTTCTCTGAAACTTCGCTTGTTTCTTACCGACGCTTTGTCTCCCGATGTTGATGGGAAGCTAATCCCTTCACTAGCTGCCGGGTCAAGAGCGAGAGAGAAATTCTCATGCATTTATTTACATAGCGAGGTCCTTTGTGCACTAGCTGCAATCTGGACGTTTTTCAAGGGCACTCCTAGTACTTCTTATGGCGGACTGTACTTCAGGCTGTGTTGCATCCACGGCTCGGTACATTTAAAATAGAAACGTATAGCAAGGCATTAGGAGAGAGTGTAAATTAGGTCTGCCGGGTTATCTTTCGTTCAGCACTGCTTTCCCTATTTGTATATATTTCCGTAAATCACTTAATTGGAGGAAAAAAGTCATGGCTGCAGTTTGATATGTTAGTTCTTTATTCTTACAGCAGAGTGTTTTCACGTATGTCCATACGACTGTTCCCATTTAACGGTATCTCTTTTTTTTTCCTCTTGTAAAAGCAGCAGACTTGTCCATGCTTTTCTTGTCTTTTGGGATGAAGTTTTCTTTTGAGAATAAAACCTGCCACAGTAGTGATAACCATAAAACCGAGTAGCTGTTGTTTCAGCCATTGATATACAATTAATGATGTATATGTATGGGAAATGAGCTCTTGAAATAATGGTATCCCTTAGCTGCTTGCTTTCAGTGTTTCCTTCACAGCTTCTGTGCTGCAGTCAAAACGAGTTAATTCTGCCAAAAAAGCAGAAACAGTAAGAGAGAGAGGACAATCAAACACGGTTTTGAGCTCACTTCCTTGCCCTGCCCCCTTCTTCCCCAGCCTTTCCCAAGTATTATAAATAAATTTTTCCCCCTGGATGAAAAGGGTGATGAGAAGACTATTGCCTTTGACTTTAAATCCTTTCAGCTGTCAATTTTCATATATTCCTTTTCAGGATCTCTCTGGCTGTTAGAGTAGTCTGGACCCCCTTCTCACTTGCACGTGTCCATCTAGCATTAAATCCTCTCCTTAGCTGCAGAGGGTTAGATGCAAATCTCTTCCTACTGCTTGTTAGATTGCCTGGAGGAGTCCCTTGACGGTGACATGAAATGCTCGTCTTCCCTCTCACCCAGGGCTGAGCTCACTGCCACCTCCATGCTACCTTTAGGTCCTGCCTGCCTGGGAGTCGTGACACTGCCGCGAGGCTTGTAATGTTTGACATTTCACATTTCGTAGGAAGGCATACATGTTTTAAGATAGTTAGAATACAGTTTTCTTTTTTACAGAAACTATTGCCTTCTCTTGTTGTGATGTAATGAGAATACCAGTGACGGGAATAGCTAGGCCTAGCGATGCTGTGCTTCTTCAAATCAGGAAGAAGCTTATTATACAGAGTGATGTTTAAATACTGAGTCATTACAAAAACATTTGAATGAAGATGTTACGGATGTCGATAGAATTTAACTGAATAAATAGACATATTCTCGTTTGTCTTAGGAATGTTTTGTCAAGTTACTGTGTTATTGGCTGAAAGTTTGAAGTGGGTTGTAGAAATTCAAGTTATTAAATACAGCTAATAAATACTACTTTGTAAAAAGAGCGCTCAAACTCACTTTGGGTGTCCTTTTGTCACCATCCTCCTTACTTCCTTGTTCAGGAAAAAAATGGGATAGTTATTTGATTGCTCTTTGAAGAGGAGCACTTACTAGGCTGTCACCTTGTTTATATGTGTTTTTATTTAGTGTAGGATTTTGCAGTTTGCATTTCTCTTATCCACCCACTCTGTAATTTGCATTTACCAAAAAATGATTTCCCATTTCTGTAGGAGTTGTCATCAGTGTGATGGAGTGTCATGTTACAAAGAGTCCATCACACTTAATAAATCTGCTAGGAATTACTTAAACAGTTTGAAACATAATAATTATAATACTTATGTCAGATTCATGAACTAACCCTCTCATAATAATAATAATACAACCCCCCTGTTATAATTGCTGCTTCTTAAAAATGTGTTAATTTGTTTTCTTGTCCCACCTTTGAGAACGATCTGCTATACATAAATTTGTAGTAGATTATCAGATCTTCAGTAGTCTTTGTACTTGTGTGTAAGCATAATTTGATCCAGCCTCTTTTTTTCTTTTCTCTGACATTTAGTTGACTTCTCTCCAGAACTACAGCAGACTTTACCAGCTAACCATTTCAACATCACTTATTAAATAATTAACACAGTACTTTATCATTTGCATTCCACCAATAAATTGGGTAGTGACACACCACATTCTGGCTATTGTAAGTTTGTGCTGCATTATTCCTTAGCAATGTACACTACTTCCAGGTTAAAACTCCACTCCTGGAATGAAATGTGCTTATATGGACCTATCTACTTGTGTAGTCTCATTAACATGATTAGGACTAGACATGTGTGGGGGCAGTGCTTGAATACTGCATATTTAGAGCCTAATTTTGTAACATTTTTCACGTAAGTACTGGCGGTTGTAGTGGCAACAAGGCATCTCTTTATACCCAATAATTTTGTCAGGTGATTCTTCAGTTTTGCTATTTGATAGCAGCTGGAGTTTGACTGTGAATAACAGCAGGTCTATTTGTGAGTTGTGTTTCTTCTGCAGTAGGAGACATGAGGTGGTCTTGTGAAGTTAATCACACTGCTTTTTTTGAGTGGCCCAAATGAAAATGGTTTGGTATTTGAACACTGTAGCTGACTATTTTAAAAAAAGCTATGAAAATCCTACAGACAGTCCAGAAGTTACTCATCAATTGAATAATCCCTTTTCCATGGAGTTACCATAAGATTCTGGGAAGCTTTGTGTCTGTGTTCTCTGTGCCCGTGATACTTCTTCTTACAGATAAAGCTTTTCGGAGATTTTAGAAGTTGACAGTAAGGGACCTGTATGACAGAAAACTGTCATGGTATCCACGGTTTTCCTGTGTCAGTGTATTTTGTGTAGGTACAAAAAGGCTCTGCTAGCACTTTCTCCCTGGGCAGTTTTTTGCATGCCCTCTAGGATATCAAATTCTTTTTCTGTTCGAGTAGTTATCGAGAGTGGTGCTTTTGGTTTGTGGTGGGGTTGGTTGATTTGGTTTGGTTTTTTGGTTTGGTTTCTTTTTTTTTTTGGCATTTGATAAACAGCAGAACACCGAAATCTATCAAACAGCCAAAGCTTTTCAATTTTGTTATGTACAGCTGTTGAATCTATATGCTATACTTAAGGGACGTAGGCAGTGTGGGAGAGGTTATTTTTAATAAAACAGTGTTTGATGCAAGGCAGTTACAGACATGCAAGAGGATGAAGTCTATGGTCTAAAACACTTGTATACAGGGACACCATTACAAGGAGGTAATAGGGGGAAGAATAACAAATAGAAACCCCGCTCAGTTTTTGTGTTTTTAGTGACAACATCTTTAGTGGAAATGTGTCTGTGGGGGGGGGGGAGGTTTAGGAAACTTAGCATAGAATGGTGATAAATAGCTTAGCATACGTAAGGACTTCCTTTTTGGTACATATTAATGGATTCTAACAAGGGAAAAGGATGCACATGTAAGTGATGCTGTATCTAGTAGGGGAATCTTAGCATCCAGGAAAAAGATTCAGATGGGAGGGACTCAAAAGAGAGCTGGTTGTGTGGCAGGTGTGTTCATTGTCCATCATTCAGTCTAAATAATTCCTTCGTTTAAGAGCAGTAACTGCAGTATCATTATAGTATGCTCAGAACATAGAAGGGAAATACTTTGTCCACTTGCAGCATTTTAATGTATTGGAACAAGATGTAACTCAGGCATCTCTTCTATTCCAACTGCCTTTACTTTTCAATAGAATCTTTTTCCTGGTTTTGAAAATAGTTGAATCCTTAGTAGCCTTTGTGCATGTAGTTGTAAGCTAGTCCCTTATTTTCTTCTTTTTTTTTAATAAAGGTCTAATTATTTCTCTGTATTTTTGCACCTCCCACGTTGAAAGATACATTCTAGACAAAAATAGTTTACCAGGATTTTCTGACCAGATGTTTTTTTCTTCCTTTTTTTTGATTTTTTTCGTTATTGTTTGCTGGTTGTTAAAGATAGGAGTTTCCTATCCTTTGTCATTCTCAGTGTTTTGGTTTGGGTTTTTTGCTTCCTTTTGGAGAAAGAATTGATGGGATCCATGTTAGAAAGAACAGCTTGAAGAAGCTCCTTCCTTACTCCTTGTATATTGAGCCAGCCTTTGTAGCATATTGCAGTGTTTGTTGTAACAAGATGAAGAACCTTTTTCTCTGTTTTCTGCAGCAGTGGCCAGGGATAAGCTTGCCAAAGCTGGTGTTGAGTATATATATTTGGGTATGCTTCAGAATTATTTGTTTTTGTTATTTATCCTGGCCACCCACCTTTTTTCTTCCACAAATGAAAAAATGTACTTATCTAACAACCAAAAAGAAATATCTTATTAATGACTGGCATTTTTGTCTATGACACTGTAGTGGAAGTTCCACAGCATCCTAACACATTAGACACACTCCAAAACAGTGTTTGCATATCCTTCACCTCATTTTCTTTGGGGATGAACAGCTGTAACCTGTGGATGAGGTTATGATTGATATTTGTTCTGGGCCTTGGTACAGCACTGTACTTCAGCTGGAAGTGTGGGCTGGCAGCATAAACTGTTTCTTCCTTCCTGCCACCCACCCTTGCTGCTGCCGTTTGTTGTTGTTGTTACCTGAATTGGTTTGTCTCTACTTTTGTTACTGAACTCGATGAAATACTGGAGGGGATGTGTACTGAAGGACGTTTAACTCCTCCCTTGTTGGGAATGCTGGGAAGCCATCAGTAGCCTGCTGGCAGGTTCCAGCAGGGCTGAGAGACGAAAACCAAATGCTGAGAGTATCTGAGTGTAGCAAAGTGATCACCTCGAGAGCAGGGGTATAGAATTCTGCCCGTCAGACGTCATCTGTGGGAACTGAGCAGCTCAGTCAGAAACTGAATGGGGAAAAGTTGCAGCTTTCGTTTGTGGGATTAGGGACAACCTCAGGTACCGGTTATCTGTATTTCACCTTGGAGCTTGTGACCACTCTTCGTGCGTATCGGAACTTAAATTTTAGATCATCCAAGGCCCATAGGTGTCTTCCTCAGCTTGGCTTCAGGTTGCAGTAGGAAATTAGCCTGTCTGAATGCGGTCCTTGCAGCAGACTTGGTAAGCAGTATTTTTATGATACTGTAAATAAAATGACTAAGAGCTTGCTTTTTTGTGTTTTTTTTTTTTTTTTTAACTGACAGTTCTTCCTAAGTACAGCTTCTGTGAATGCTGAAATCTGTGGTCAATACATTTACTTGTTTTATATTTTGAGTAAGTTGGCTTTGTTTCTCAGTACAAGTCAGAAGGTAAACTTCTGGTGATGTCCCTATATATACTTATGCAATGTTGAGCAGAATGGAGAGCTCTGTTCTGACTCAGCCTGCGAGTGCTACTCTAGCTTGCAGGAATCCAGAAATATCTGGAACGTGACTAATCATTCTTGTGGTTTTATGTGAAAGAGATAATACAGTTTATTTTCAATCATTTTCTTTGTACAATATTGGATCCGCTAACTTGGTTATTTCTCATTCTAACAGTGGTGAAAGGCAGAGCTGCTGATCAATACTCTTTTCCATGTTAAGTCTGTTTTTGCAGCAATTAATTGTGCCTACTGAAGTAGCAAGCCTTCCCTGCCACAATTTTGCATGCGTAAACTTTAACTGACCGTAATTATGAAAGGGGTTTGACTGAGTGCAGTGCCTTCAGTTCAGAAGCTATTGAAAACTAGCAGAATGTCGGTGAGAAATTTTAATGTCATTGCTCTCATGTCAAATCTAAACTCTGAGACCCCAGCTCTTCTTCAGTTTTAGCATAATTTAGAGGTCTGTCTTTTGAAATTCAGCTATTGTTAAAAATCACCCTGTTAATTCTGCTAGAAGGACAGCCTTCAATTTTTGACAGCTTCTGTTTCACATATGTTGCAGAACATCTTAAAGCGATGACTGTAACATTTTTTCACTTGGTGTACCTCCAGACAAATTTGAGTTCACAGATGTGCCACCAAGTGTTGCAAGCAATGGTACTGGGGAAATACTGAAGCAAGAAAAGACTGAGGAATCAACACCCTTTAAGAATTTTTTTTAAAAAACAAAACAAAATAAAGGCTGCCAAGACATCAGCTAGATTCCACCGGTAGCATTATGCATGTCAATACTACTATTTTTTTTATCTGAAAAGAAATTTGAGGAGGGAGAGGAGTTGCTAACAGGCTTTCTAAGAATGTGGAGAAAATTATATAGGAGGTCTGTCTATTTTTGAGAGTAACACTTGAAGGTAAAACCTTCTGATCTGTAGGTCTGCTGGGCCTCAGAAGTATAGTTCTGCAGATGTGTCTCACATGTGTCTGCAGCTGAGTACTCTTATGTATTTGTGGAGATTTGGTGTATTTGCGGTCACTGACTGGCATCGTGTTTAGCTCCTTGACAGAGGATAATTTTTTTTGCTGCTTGTAAACCATCCACAGTGAAGGCAATCTCTCAATTTGCATTAAGACTCTAAGTATCTTGACATCCGATTTAAAAAAAAAATAATTAATGTATATTTTCCACAAGCAGAAACTTTGTATAAAACGAAAATTTGGCAGATTATGCTGTTGTGACACTGCCATCAGCTTCTTGTAGTTTTTTCTGCTTTTTGTGAAGAAATTTGAAAGTAGCTTGCCAGTGGCAGGATTACATTTGTAGGTTTGTTTTGTTTTTTACTGAAAATTATTTGGGAGTTTCAGGTTAGAGTGAAATGGAAACTTTGTGGCAAAGTTTAGCTGAGACCTTATTCCATGATACTGTCGTTATGGAGACAGAAACAAGCAGGAAACTCCTTGAGCTTTATGTATCCTGTGTAAATTAACCAAGTAAACCTAGAGTTTGATCTACTACCAGAAAGTGAATCTGTGCTTTTAGTGGGATGGAGGAAACAAAATGGTTCTTCATGTTCAACAGCATGGGGATGCAATCTGGAAATGTTTGTGTCGGTGTCTACCTGCTGTGACAGTTTCGTTTTCTCTTGAGAGCTGGCACAGATTGGCGGCCAGGCTAATCTGATTTATGGTAATGGCTTGGACCACTGCTGAGGAACAAAGGTGGTCTTATCCTGGAGTGCTCTGTAGCTGCAACTGAGGGTCTAAATCTTAATCTGTGGATCTGTTGGCAGTTTGGATGGGTTTTGTTTTGTGATTTTATTTATTATTTTCAAAAAAATTTTTAAGGGTGGTCCTGAGCATTTCTGGATGCTTTTCTGTGATCTTCATTACGCAATATTCACTGTGGCATGTTGCATAAGAAATTCTTTCAAGCACTCGATAAAAGTGTAGTACCAATTTCAAAATCAACACAAGGAAGCTAAATGTGTTTTTCTTTCAGAGGTTGAAAAGAACAATGTTTTTCATCCAAAAAAGCATGGTACTTCAAAGTCATGCTGTAGCACTGGTTGGTGTCTCCTCAGTGGAGTTATGCTATGGTAGTGCTTTACGGTCTGGGAGAGATCCACATCATGCTAATCTGCTTCTGATACTTAATATATATTTTACAAGGTACTACTTAATCTGTCTCTGGAATGTGACATATCTTTTTAGTATAGAGAAATGATGGAATAGTGGTAAAATAGTGAAGTGTAGTGTTGTTGGTCAAAAGTCTTTTGTAGTAGGGAGTGTAAATTTAGAATTCTCTTCTTAAAGGTAGATTAGTGCCAATCTAGATGTGCATATATATGGCATGTGCTAGTAAGTCTCAGGAAAGTTATTATAAATTATATTACTATAAAATATTTTTTCTAAAATGGTAGTCCTTTTCAGTATTTCTTTTATGATTAAATACTGTAATGTTTTTCAGACATGCTTATCTTTATATACGATAAGGGACTGACTAGAAGCCTTGAATGCTTTTAAAGCCTGAAATATCTAGTAGTAGTAATTTTTTATTATTTCTTTTTTTTTTTTAATTCTAGGGCTCATATTTGTATGGGCGGTAACATGGGCATGAAAATGAACTTAATTCTTGGGATAGTGTTCTGTGGTTCTATTTGATGCACAGCGTGTTACTTAAGTTATTAATACTGAATATGTTATTTTGCCTGTGAATGAATATAGTTTTCATCTGTGCAAGAGTTGGACATCGTAACAGCTGTGGGGTACGATAGTGAAGGCATAGCTCTCACTTCTGAAGCAGAGTTATTGATCTGTGATGGAAACAAACTGTGTTGGACTTCCACGTTTCAGTGCACTTCAGAAAGCTTTATTGAAAGATTTTAAGTGAGGGGAATAAATCTTGTGCACTAACTCCGTATGATTGAGTAATAATGAAATAAACGTGAAATCACTCACAAAATTAATGACTTCCAATACCCGTATTACAACACCTAAGTGGTGATGAGGATGTATTACTGTATGCTTACAAGAATGATTAAAAAGCTGCTCTCTCAGTAGAGTTTTCTCTTTCTTGTGAGGACATCCTAGCTTTTTCACTTGTGTTGATTTTCTGTATTTTAACTGTCGGGCTGCAGTGTCCTATATTAAGCAGCCCTAACTGTGGTGCAGCATCATGCGCACACTGGAGCTACCCCCCGATAGTTGCTCGGTGTAAATAGTGCCGTAGGTAAATCCCTACCTGAGGTCAGCCCTGCACTGGTTAGTGTGGTTGGCACACTGGGATCAGTGGTTTAGCTGTTCCTGTGAACAATGGAGGACATGCATTGCTTTCCCTGTTGCACAGAAGCTGTGGTAATATTTCTTGCAGTTATTCTAGTCTGACTGTGTCAGGAACTCTGTGTTTGTAAGGGGGAGTTTGTCCGGCATCTTGCCTTTGGCCAGAAAAATGTATAGGAATTGTTTGACTTGAATATTCAAAGGTTTTGTACCAAAATATGCTGTAATATGTGTTCTTCATGCTATGGGTTTTCAGGAAAAGCTATTTTAATGACCACCTTGATAATTTAAATATGTGATAAGTATCTTATGTGAGTGTCAGATCTGTGCTAGTTCACTTCAAGCTCAAGTACAAAGGAAAAGAAGCTTTCATCTCAAAAGTTAAAAAGATTTCTAGTGAGTATTTCTAGTTGTCTAGACACAAGACTGGGATTTTAAGGTACAATATGTCAAATCTGACACCCAGAGAACAGCTTGTTACTGAGAAATATGACTTTGTCTGGAGGATCTTGTTTTCATAACTAATGGCAAGATGACTAGGAGCTCTCATTAAAGAGAAATGGCAACTGTGTTTTGTATCTGTCTACTTATTGCCTCTGTTCACTATAGTTTCCTAAGAATCAGGATTTCATGTAAATCTGGAAATGGGCAGTTCTTTTTTTGTTGTTTTTTTTCCCAAATTGCATATGCTGAAAATTATTTGAAGGTTCAAAATATCCGCTGTTGTAGGTGGAACACTAGGTAAACTGTGAGCAGGGTTGTAATGAGGGTTACAGTGAAGGTGACAGTGGGTATTTGCAGAATCGCTTTAGCTTGCACATGGATATGATTGCCTTTGAATTGTTTCTTCTCACTAAGAAGGGAGTCCTGCAGAAGGTGATTCAGGGGAACAGTGGATGTGCTCACAGTAGTGTAACAGAGTAGTCTGGGGATGGGCTCTAATGCTTCTTCCCTACCAGGGATCTCAAAAATTCTAATTTTTCAAATTTACTGTAAAAGGGAGGGTTGAAGGATGTGGTTTTGCAATGAGCCGCCATCTCTCACTGCAGCTGGGGTCATGGGACTCTCCAGCCTCCTCCTACAGGCCATTTTCTTCCCCACGTGAAGTGAATCCTGTAGGCTCATTTCTTACGCTTTGGAGATAGCCAGGGAAATCCCTGAGGAGGGTTACAGTGCAGGTGCAGAATACTCCTTGTCCCAGCACTCTGCTGGTGCTCGATGATGCTAATGTAGGTGTTAGAATCTTAGAGTCATTTAGGTTGGAAGAGACCTTTAAGATCAAGTCCAACTGTGTTCTTTGCACTTGCTGCAGGAGGTGAGTAGGACTTAGGAAGACCTTAACAGGGAATTTATAAAGTTTTAATGGGAGTGGACTCCAGAGCTTCAGCTATATCTTTTCCTGAATTGACTATGAAGAGTGTAAAATCTCTCTATAAAGAGCCTGGCACTTCCAAGCTGAGGTTGGTTTTTTTCAGTGCAGATCTGTGGCTTTTAAGCAAATACAATTTATCTGTTTTTTTGATACTGTGAGCATAGTGTATGTACTGTAGCAGTAATTACATCATACGTGGAAAACTCACGTTAAGAGGGAGCTCTTCCACTTGTGAAATGAAGGACAAAACCAGCCATAGATACCAGGATTGAGACTGTCCAACAATATTTATCCATCCTGTGGTACAAATGTGCAGTTGTTTCTTCTTTGAGAACTGTGTGCCTTTCCGCCCCCCACAGGATCCTTACTCATTGTTCGGAGAGTGGATCCGTGTGTTACCTTTCTGTGTTGCTCAAACTTTTCTTGGAAGGCAAGTCTGAATTAAATCTTAGATTTCATAGAATCATAGAATGTTAGAGGTTGGAAGGGACCTCTAGAGATCATCTAGTCTAACCCCCATGCTAAAGCAGGATGACCCAGGGAAGACCACACAGGGTACTAGTCTCTTTAAGAAACATTTCATAAAAATCCAGATCCGTGAGAGAAGAGGATATTGTTTGTCAAATTTTGAATGTTGTGGAATGTAATTTCGCTTAAGTATATCCTTGTGCTACGCAACTGCAGCAGAGTGAGAGGGAGTGAAATCTTACAGCTTGAACTGCAGTCAGAGAGAAACAAAATTCAAACAAGATCAAGATTTTCTTGTGGTTTTGTGGTGTTTGGAGTTTTTTTGTTTTTTTGGTTTTTTTTTAATAAAGTTATACATTTTAGTCAAATCTTGTCGAAGTTTCTCTGGCCAGCTCTGCTCTGATGCATCTTCGATACCAGTCAGTCTTGGCTGGTCAGAGTTGTGATGTTGTGCGACTACCAAGATTTCAGTTAAGCTGGGGGGCTCTTTGCTCGTGTGAAGGTTTTATTTCAGAAAATTGTTGTGGACAGAGAGTTAATTAAAATTATGCAAAAGGCAATAAAATATGTATTGATAGATGCTCCTGAGAACACTGGGAAAAAGATTGTAACCATATTTGTTAAAAAATTGTAAAAAGCAAGTTTTGGGGCTAATGCTTCAGGGGAAGCTGGTTTTCACACCTGCCTTGTCGTGGGGCAGTGTTAGTATTTATTTCAACTCTTGCTATTGGTTGAGAATCACGTGATTTTGCTGAAGTGTTGTTGATCTTTGAAAGTAACTGAGATTCTGAGCACTTTATTACCAAGTATGTACTGCCTTAGTATAGTTGTCAATTTTCATGTTCCTACTTTTCAAATAGCATGCTGTCAGTTTAAATCTGACGCAATCTCAAGAGGAGAATACAAATCCACAGAGTTTCTGATGTTCAAGGATGTGGGGATGGAGTTTTGTTCTTCAATTATCCCCTCAAATTCGGAGTTTCTTTTTTTTTTTTGTTTGCTTGGTTTGTTTGTTTTTTTGGGAAAAGTAGGGAAGACCGGTTGTCCTTTCCATAGAGCACGGAATGATTGTCAGTGAGCGCCTTTATCTGCAAGCCTGGTGCTTGTTAAATTTGAAACTCGCCTTAAAACAAAACAAAAACAAACAACAAAGTGAATAGTTCGGAGTGCTGACTAATGACGATAGGGTGGAATGAAGGTAAATAGTTTTCTGCTTTTTATAGTTGATTCTCCTGCTGAATATTTTTTACGGTGAGAGTGGTGAAACACTGGCACATGTTGCCCAGAGAGGTGGTGGAGGCTCCATCCCTGGAGACCCTCAATGTTGGGTTGGACAGGGCTCTGAGCAACCTGCTCTAGTTAAAGATGTCCCTGCTCACTGCAGGGGGTTGGACTAGGTGACCTTTAAAGGTCCCTTCCAACCCAGTGCATTCTATGATTCTATTCTATGATTCTGTATCAGTCCTGACATTGGTGCTTAAATAAGTGTCCTAGTGTTATAAATTTTATTTACAGTAAGCATGTGGTCAAGAGGTGATTTTGGTTCCCTATGTTACCTTCTGAAAAAAAGAAAAAGACCCCAACCAAAAAAAAAAAACTCACCAAGAAACTTTTGTCTTGTGATTCTTAGCATATAGAAATGAAGACCAAAGGGAAAGAAAATCGGTGTAGTTAATGCCTCTGTTAGTAGAGTTTTGAGGGGTTTTTGGTTTTTTTTTTTTTTACTAGATGTTGTTTTGCAGGAGATGGAAGATAGAGAATTATACTTGAATAAACACAGCATTCTCTGCAGTCTTTCGTATTGCATAATAGTTTTGCTTGTAAAATCAGACTGCAACATGTTCCAAAAAATGGGAAATTGTTTTTAGGAAGAACCATGGTCTTTGTTGTGGGAGTTTGAAATTTCATATGCAAAAAAATCACTTATTCAGAATCCTAGAATATAGTAATATTGTATTTTTGTTTTGTCTTTTAACTTTGAGGTAAAGCAAACAGCTGTTTTGTGGTGCTCTACTGGAAGCTAACCCTAACATGTCCGAGGAGCTGTTGGGATAGGGGAGAGAAACATTTTGATTTGTTTCAAAATAGTTCTTGCTGTGTTGCTGGAAAAGATGCTATTAATTTTCTATTGTAGGCATTTCAGACTACTGTAGCAGTTTGTTGGGTGGGTGGTGGTAGCACCTGAAAGGAGTACAGGGAGAAGCCAAATCGTGGTCACACAGCTGTCTAGTGGCAAAGGTACAGGCACTGGACATAGCAATATCAAAGTCTTCAGGCTTATTTATGGATGGTAATTTGCTATACCAGCACAATGAGCAGCAAGAAACAGCCAAAGAGTCATAATCTTCTCTTACCAAGTCTAGTTTTTTTACTCTTAATGATTACATTTCATTTAATGAAGTTTTTAGTGTGTCGGGAGATAACAGGTTCCTATGATGAATGACATCCTCACTCTTCCTGTGTCTGCCAGACAAGAACATATCCAAATCCATCCGTTAAATATTTGTATTTTCGGTATTGGTGCTGAATGGAGATAAAAAAGCAGCGTGTGTTATTTTGGGTGGAAAAATTATTGAGATGTGTCTGTGTAAACATTATCTCACCTCCTGGCAAAAGTAAACCTTGCATTACCAAATACAGACTCTAAAGCAGTAAGGCTTCAAAGACTTGATTCTGTTGCTGAAACGTGGCGTTTGGTGCCTCTTTGAATCATAGAATCACAGAATGTTCGGGGTTGGAAGGGACCTCAAAAGATCATCTAGTCCAGCCCCCCTGCCAGAGCAGGATCCCCTAGGGCAGCCACACAGGAACCCGTCCAGGCGGTTTTGAAAGTCTCCAGAGAGGGAGACTCCACAACCTCCCTGGGCAGCCTGTTCCAGTGCTCCGTCACCCTCACAGTAAAGAACTTTTTCCTCCTGTTGAGGTGGAACTTCCTATGTTCTAACTTAAACTCATTATTTCTTGTCCTGTTACTGGGCACCACTGTGAAGAGACTGTCCCCTTCCTCTTGACCCTCGCTCCTCAGGTATTTATATACCTTATTAAGGTGCCCTCTCAGCCTTCTCTTTTTGAGACTAAACAGTCTCAGTTCTCTCAGTCTCTCTTCACAGGAGAGGTGTTCAGGTCCCTTGATCATCCTCGTTGCTCTCTGTTGGACTCTCTCCAGTAGATCCCCGTCTCTCTTGAATTGGGGAGCCCAAAACTGGACACAGTATTCCAGGTTTACCCAGACCAGCGTGTTCAGGATGGCTAGAGAGGACAGGCAGCAGTGGCACAGGAGTTGTGGGAGACCTGTGCCCTTTGGGAGGGGCAGCTGTACTGTGTGTGTGGAAAGTATTTCACATCACCTAAAAATAGGGGGTGTTGGTGGACACCTGGCTGAACATGAGCCAGCAGTGTGACCAGGTGGCCAAAAAGGCTAGTGGCATCCTGGCCTGTATCCAGAATAGTGTGACCAGCAGAAATATAGAAGCGATTGTCCTCCTGCCTTTGGCACTGGTGAGACCACAGCTCAAATTGTGTGTTCAGTTTTGGGCCCCTCCCTACAAGAAAGACATTGAAGTGCTGGAGCGAGTTCAAAGAAAGACGATGAAGCTGGTGAAGAATCTCAAGAACAAGTCTTATGAGGAATGGCTGAGGAATCTGGGATTGCTTTGCCTGGAGAAAAGGAGGTTGCGAGGTTATTGCTCTCTACAACTACCTGAAAGGAGGTCGTAGCAAGGTGGAGGTTGGTCTGTTCTCCCTAGTAGCTAGTGATAGGATGAGAGGAAATGGGCTCATGTGGTACTGGGGGTGGTTTAGGTTGAATTTTAGGAGGAACTTTGTCACTGAAGGGGTTGTCAGGCACTGGAACAGTCTGCCCAAGGAGGTGATGAAGTCACCATCCCTGGAGGTGTTTAAAAGACAAGTAGATGTTGTGCTTAGGGACATGGTTTACCAGCTGACTTGGTAGGGCTGGGTTGATGGTTGTACTCAAGCTTAAAGGTCTTCTCCAACTAAAACTATTCTGTGATTCTGTAGCACTAGATGTATATGTTTCGGTAATGGTTTTGGGCTGTTGGGGCCTTGTAAAAACTGATTTGCAATGCTTTCATATTGGTTTTTGGTAGCTTGTCTTTTCCTAGCTTAAATCCATTAAGTAGTTCTTCACAATCATTAAATGTTTTAATTACACTAAATGAGAGTTCTACCTGCTTTGCTATTTCCTACAGAAAATGTTGACGTCTATGCTTGTGAACACTGTAGTAGAAAGAATAACTTTCAGCGTTCAAAATACATTTCCTTCCGTTTAGCGTAGCAAATCTTGCCCTAATTACAACCATATGGAAATCTGAATAGCTGTAGGTGTACTACTGCTTGTTGTGGTGAAGTAGGTACAGTGTGATTGCTGATCTTTGCCAAACGGGATCCAGTTTAAGCCGTTGCACACAACTTGTTAAAAAGAAAATGGAAGTTTATACACATTATCACAGTAAATGTAAAAGAAATTTAAGTTACCAAACAAATGAAAATTCATGCACAACTGGGTTAATTTTGGAAGTTGTCTGAAGTCCCTGAAAGTACATTTTCCATCCTCTTTGTAATTGTGTAAAATTGGACTTGAATGGTATGTTTTAAACATGACAGCAGAAACGTGGTGTGATTCTAGCCGAGTGCGTAACCTCTGGAAGCAGGAGAGAAGGAGTGTGCTCTGCACAAATGCGGTGTTGTTTTAATGATACTGATTTTTTTATAACAGAGTCTTGCAAAGAAAGTCAGATACAGTTTTTTTTCCCTATATTAGATTAAAAGAAAGAGACTTACTACTTGAGGCTTGACAGGTCTCTCTTGACATTTGGCCTGAAATGTTTGCAAGATATTTCATATCCTCAGAGCAGAAACGAATATGAGTGGGTTGAAAATTTATGCTTACATAATTAAATAATGAAGAACCTTTGACATTATGTAAGACATGAATGAAGGAAGCTTGTTATTATTGCCCTAGGAAGGATTCTCTTGTATACTGGAGCAAAATTCATACCTGTAATTTGATAAATACATTTTGCATTTATATTTTGGAGGACAGCTTTTGATACTTGTGTATTACTGAAGGTCAAGTTGCAGATTGAACGAAGCTTTTATGCCGTGTTTCATATTAATACTTTAGTTTTGGCTCAGTTTAAGTACTGAAACATTAGTTTTGCATGTGTGGTGTGTGGGTTGTTTTTGTTGGTGGTGGTGGTTTATTTTTAAAGTTAGGGTAGAAATCTAATGATTGTTGATGAAACCTTTCCAGCTGTTGTAGTATTCATAAAAGAGGAAACAATATCCAAGCTACTCCATGCTTATCTTGAAACTGAGCATATTTTGTCTCTGCATACCTAAAGACTACATCTTATTTTGCTTAAACATTTCACATTTTGAGGAATTTCATGTAGGGGAATCTTTATATGGTAAATTTGTAAATAGATATATATCTAAATATAGTCTTTGTTGTTTTGGCAAGACTAATCTTTGCATTTGTGCTTCTAGCAGACCTCTTTGGGATGACTAGATTCCATTACTGAGGGATCAATAAAAAACTTAGGAAGTAGAATTGATGAAGCAGACACCCCGCAAATTAACCCTGACCTGAAGCATCAGATTATTTTAAAATAATTTTTAAGTATAAATAAGCAAAGAACTAACAGCCCCCAAGTATATTCATTCAACTCCATTTTCTACTGTGGATACATGGGCTGTTACACTTTATAATGCAGCTTCTATTTGTGGATGAGCGTATCATGATTGTTGAATGCAGGCAGTTTATTCAAAAGACTTTTATTGTTCAAACTAAGCTGAAAATGATCTGTGGACTAAAGCTGTGACCTAGTTCTGGATTTCCATGCTTTGGAAAGCGTTATATTGCCAAATCTGTGCATGTTTATGTCTTTTGTTTCATTATCTTTCCTTCGCTTTTGAAGACTGATGATGAATAAATTATTTTTAGGTTAATAGTTACATATCTGTGAACAGAATGTGTAAAATATTCTACTCAGTGTTAATTTTTTGGGTTTAACTTTTGTGGGAAGAGAATTTTTCACCCCATGTCATGTAACAGGGAGAAGGTCAGCCTACCTAACTCATGTTGGCTCTGACGGAAGTATTGTGTATGTTTGTAGTACCACTATGGTACATGTATGGAGAGAATGGACTGTCTAATCTGTAAGGTTTGGCATTTGATTTTAAGTTTAGCAGTGTTCACTTTTCTTTTTTGAGGCACGGCCAAGTCTCTGCAAATGAGCACATTTATTGTTAAGGCGTGTACAAGTATTACAGATTTTTAAAATTAGAATGAAGAATTGCAGTTAGTATTTATGTTCTATGTTTTGCTTTATTTTAAATTGTTGAAATATGGGGCTGTGCTGCTTTTAATGATAGCTTTTACTCTATGTTGAGCTTAATTTTTTTTTCCTGTGGCATTGAACTTCGTGGTTAAGAGGTCAGAGAACTGACAGATATATTAGGGATTTTTCTTGAACTTGCAAATAAATAAGAAAACGTTTTCTGAGATAATACCTTCACTTTTCCCTGTGCTATGTGAAAAGTTTAGAAGGGCATTATACTTGTTATTTACAACAAACATCTTTTCTCCTCAAGCCCTGTGATGTAAACCAAAAGTGATGGAATTACTCTTTTCTCTGTGAGAACTGGTTGTAGTGGTGTGACATTGCAAAGGAATATGTATATAGAAGGCAACTTGGTGGAGATGTAAGTGAGGGGACATTTTTTTATTGTTTAGGTTTTTTCCTAACAAGCAATGTAGTGTTCAGGCATGGCCCTAGCTTTTTGGCTTGACATGCCCCTAACGTTTTTGCATCATGTACAACAAAGTAATCCTATAACTCCTGTTTTTATTGAGCATGGAATTTTTTTTTTTTTCTCAGACAGCAGAAATGTGGAATAGGATTCCATCTAGAGAAACATGTGTTTTGTTCTAAATTCAAGTGTGTATACTACAATAAATCATAGAATCGTGCTTAGTTTTGCTTCATTTGAGAAATAATATAAGGCTATTTAAATGTTGTATCTCAGTTGTGTTAAAATATTATATTTGGTGACTGAAGCAAAGACCAATTTCATAACCTGTGCCACCATCTGTTAAATACACCAGAAGCTTATTTTTTTTTCTGGATGAGTTTAGCCAGCTGTCCGTTTTGCACTGTTGCCTGAATGGGGGCGTGCATTTAAGAATAACACAGTAGGCTTTCTGTGAGTTGAGGAAAGAGAAAGCCTTTTTTTGTTTTGATTTGAGACTCCTTTAGTTTGTCTGACACTTCCTTATATTTAGTCTCTGGCTGAGGAATGTATTCAAAACCTTTCCCCTGTTGCACTTTGCTAGTCTGTGCTGCTGTCTGCTCCCCCTTAGGTCTGGAGCTGCTCCGCAGGGCAAGACATGTGTCTTCTCACCCAGCCCTTGGCAAGACAGGGGGATGTATTTGCTAGCAGCAACCCCAAGTCCCTTCTAATCCTGTTGACATCTAACCCAAGTGGCATTTAGTTAATCTGTCTGGCACTCTCCTTTCTTTATCCGACCCTGGGAGATGATACTGTTTTTCATAATTTTATTGTTTTTAGAAGAGTGTTTAGGGATGGCAATACAGACGATTAGAGTTTACCGAAATGAAAAACCTTTTCAAATGTTATAAGACATATTCAGTAATGGCATCAGAATGACCTGGCAGATTTTAGTGTTGTTATGCTTAATTAGGATTTATATAAGGACTGATAAGACAAAGAAAAACATTGCTATTTATGAAAGTCTGGAAAGAAAATTACTGCAGGTCGGTTAATCATTGTATTCTACTGCTCAGTTTGCAGCAAAACAACCTGTATTAAAAAAAAAAAAATCACAGAAAATGATTTAGAATATTAGAAACCAGTTCTTTGCTGACTGCAGTGTAGGGCTGGCTTTAACTCTAAAAAGTAGTTCTAGAATTTCCATTTTCTGACTTCCACAGGTGTTTTGCCCCCCTCCCCCCTTTTTTTTTCAGTGGTGAAACAATGCCCAAATAAAATTTAACACAAGTCAGTTGAAGAAGCTACCTGAGGCAGTGCACTTTATTTTCTGATTTGGATTTCCATGAAATGCGTTGTGCGCTGCGTCTGATCGCTCACGCTTCGAATGGCAAAGCTCCTTTCGTTGGCTTGCTCTGCTCTGCTCTGTCAGGTTGAGAGTGTTGGGTTGGGAGAGGATTTGGCTTCACTTCATGTGGAAATCCTCGTTTGTTTATTCTTTATCACAGAGTCAGCTAGAGGTGTCTGCATCACTTAAAAAGCATGAAGCCTCTGAATTCAGTGTGGTGTATGAATACCCCGGTATATTTTCATCCTGTCCAGCTTCATTTTCTGATCTTCTCAGAGCAGCAGCACTCTGTTTTGGTGCAGCCTGATGGAGTAGCGTTTTGCTATGTCTCCAGAGTGTAGACAAGCATATGAAGTGGGAACAAGAATTTGTTGCTATTGTATGGAGGACATCTGTGCTACTAATTAAGCTATGGTATCAAAAATATTTGGAATACTTGCTTTTTTTACGAGTGTGTGTCAGTTGGACTTGAGAATTAGTTGCATCCAGTCTCTGCTGTTGGTACGTGGTTTGCTTTGGCTGTGCTTTATTGGCCCAGCTCATCAGAGGCTTATTCTAGGAAGATCAAGGACCTCAAATCTATGCTTTTAAAATCTCCTTTGAGCCAGCCCTTGTCTTCAGAGTCTCACTGGAAGCTTTGTAGCTAAACCCAGGGTGTATAAAGTTGATTGCAAGATAGCCCATTCATCTGTGTTCCTTGCAAGCAGTCAAACCAAGCACTTAATGGTTTCATTCACATGTTTTGATGAACCAAGGGACAAAATTGTGCCATATGCTCTGTTTTGGCATCTCAGTTGCTCCCTCTACTTTCCCATCTAGTCCTTGTGTCTATAGGTGACTGGCCACATAACACTTGACCTCCACTGACCATGTTTCCCTATAGCAGGATTTAGTGGTGATGCAGCTGAAAGAAGGTGGTCACTGAGTGATTTGATGGAGGAGTAACCTACCAGGAATTTCTCCAAAGCTTTTCCATATGTCCAGCTTAAAACCACTCAGCTGGTTATATTATGTTCACTAGATCTGGTCCCAGCGAAGGGGAGGAAGTGGGAGCATCCCTTTCGTTGATAACCTGCGTTCACTCCAGTTCAGATGTAACAGAAAATGCCCTCTCTCTCTGAAAAGACAAGGGAGCTGAATGTTACAGATCCCAACATGCTTGCATTTATGTAACCACCAACGTACTGAGACAATACCAGTTGCCATGTAGGATTGTAACAATGAACATAGCTTAAAGGATTAGTTGCTTGTCAGGCGAAACAGAAGCACTCTTTTAATTTTTTTCGTTTGTTAATTGAATATTAATAGTAAAAGGCATGTGAATACCTAAATAGTCTTCATTTTAAATAATTATCACTGTTGTAAACTTCAGATGGAATTGAATAACCAAGAAAAGAATTAAGGAAATAAATTTATGTCATTCTAATAGCTTTTTGATACAGTATTTACTCACTGCTTTCTCTCATTCCTGGTACCGTATCTATCAGACATTAATCTCCTTACTGCTGCTGCTTTGTGTGTGTGTGCGTGGAAATAAATCAGAGGAACAGTGAGAAATCTGTAGCAATGAAAATCCTTTGGCCTGACAGGCGACATGATTCTTAATAGAGGTATAATGTGCATGTGTGTGTGAGGCATTGGAGGTACTCACCCATTCCTGTAAAACTTTTTTTAGCCCTTCAGCTCTCAGTTGTAGTAATGAGATAACAGTGTAAATTGTTAAAGTAGAATAAAAGATTTTTTTTTTTTCCTTTTTAACTCTTGGAGTCTTGTTGAAAAGATAGGAATCAGAGGTTGTTATAGAGAGATATAGTTCTATACCTATAATACATTATTTTTCCAGAAATTATTGGTTGGGCTTACACCTATTGGTGGGGCTGCCAAACATAAGTCTGTTTAGGAGTGCCTTGATACATGGAATGTGTTTAATACAAACGATAATCTAAAGTAAGAAAATCTGTATTTATAGATGTCGTGAGCTTGTGTCTGGCGGGGTTTCTGGCAGTGGAGGTAGGGCTGTGGGGATGGCTCATTGGGACACTTCCAGAGCCTCTCCCAGCTCCAGGTAAAGGTCAGACCCACCTCAAGCCAAGACCAGGCCAGTCAGTGCCCCTGTGATCAATGTATTTAAGAGGGGAACCGCTTGGTGCAGCCTCTTTGTCTCTGTCTGTCCCATCTTTTGTGTTGGGGAGATGTTTGTTTTGGAGACGAGGGAGAGGTAAAGAGAGAAACCATGCGGTCTCCAGGAAGAAGAGGGGGAAGAAGGGTGCCAGAGTGAGATCTGTGAGCCCTATGCTGAGATGGCAGGATGAGAGCCTGCAAACCGAGGAGATTGACGGTGGCAAAATGTCCAGGATGTGGCATGTGGAGGATCCTGTGCCAGGGGAGAGAGACCACACAGGAGCAGAAGATGTGCCCGGAGTAAACCATGACTCTGAGGAGGATCGGCGCTGGAGTAGACACTGCAGCCTGTGGGTGGGTGCCATGCTGGTGGGAGGGACTCACGCTGAGGAGGACGTTGTCTTCTGTGAGATGGACACCACAGGGACACCAGGGGCATATTGTGAAGAATTCTTTTCCCAGGGAGGAAGGATTGCTGTGGACAATGAATAATGGACAGACTGCACCTCCCTCATCCTCTACTCCCTGCACCGCTCAGGGGGAGGAGGTAGCTGGGAAGAAGGGGGTGAACTTGTATTTAAGATTGGGTTGTATTTGTTTTCTCTCACTATCCTACTGTGATCTAGTTGATTGGCTAAACTGGTGGTGGTAAAATAAATTTGTTTTCTCTGTACGTCTGCTCTGGTTTTTACCTGTGACCATAAGTACTGAATGAACCCTCCTTGGCCCTAATCTCAATCCTTGAGCCCTTTTGTTGAATTTTCTCCCTCACCATCCCTAGAGGGAGGAGGTTGGGGGTGAATGAGAGCGAGCAGCTGCCTTAACTCTTGTTCCTGGCAGGGCAGGCTCAAACTGTGACAGTACCTCACGGAGTCTTAGGCTTAGAAGAGATCTCTGAAGGTTGCATAGCCTAAAGCAGAGCTGGCTGTGATTGTGGCTCAGAGCTGGTCTAACCCCAAGCTTGCATCACATTGCTCAAGCCTAGTCCACTTGAGTCTGACTTAAAGATGCTGATTCTGCTGCCTTTCTGGGCCAGAGCTTAAGCACAGCTCTCTGGGCAGAGCTTTAACTACCTCTCTGGGCGGTTTATCCGCACGTGCAGGGAATTTCCCTTGCCACAGCACATGACCATCCAGATGGTACAAAATGCTGTAAGTTAGTTTAGCTGTTCAAATAAGAACTTGTGACCCAACTACATGAGAATTCCGTGTATATTCAAGTCTGTAAGTGATTGATTTGAAACATGTAGCAGATAGGGAGTTTGCCTGTGTGTGGCAATTTGAAGAGACGCCTGTGAGGTTTTTGCAAAATAACTTGTCATTCTGCATTCCTGATTTCTCTTCATTAGGTTATTCACCCACATCTATAGACAGAGGGGTTGTGATTGTATAGATTTTTATTGAAAAAGAGGCTTAGATAAATAACAGCAAAAAAGTAAAAGTCCGCCTCTGTTATTTAGATGAGAGTAGGAAATAGAAAGTAAATTGATTTTTTGAGTTAAGAGGGACTTGAAAGTAGCAAGATACTTCAGTTAAAGACAGCTAAATATGAACAAAGAAAAGAATTTCCCCCAAATGGAAAACAGCCTTTGGTATTTGTGAAGCTTTGGAGAAGAGCAATTGATAAGATTTCTTATCAGGCAAAAACAATAATCAAGGAGAAGTTCTGTTGGTTTTTTTCTGTTTTGTTTGTTGTTTGCGAACACATTTTTGAAGTACTTTTTTTCCTGTTACGATGTTATGTTCTTCCGTTCTTGGGGGGCCAGAAGTTAACTTTTTGTTTCTTACATGTGTAGTAACCTGCATTTTGTTCATTTGTATACTGTTTAATGTGTTGTGGGGTTGGGTTTGGGGTGTTTTTTTTTTGGTTTTTAACTTTATTTTAAGCATTTAGGGTACTGAAAGAAACAAAGAGGAGAAAAAGGAAAACCACGCCATCAAAATGTCTTATTTAATCTGAATAGTGTCAGTACTTCTCCACGGACACCCCCTTGTCGCGGGGGAGAAGCTTGCGTGCCCTTCTGAGGTCGCGAGCTCTGCTGGTGGTGGCATATGCCTTCGGTAGGGTCTCCCATGCCAGGCAGGTCTCAACTGAAGGGTCAGACTAAGTGTGTCCACGGGTAGGATGGGCTCACTAGCCCCCCAGCAGCCATCCTAGGAGAGGGACAACTCTGACTCCAAACCTGGGCAGATGGAGCTCGTTTAGCCCTGTAAGGCCACCCATCTAGGAGAAGGATACTCTAACTAAAGCTACGTCCTGGGGACTTCGCTGTCACCGTCCAAGCTCACTAGGCCTTGGCAGATGACGCTTAGGAGTGAAGGGTGGAGCCAGTTCCGTGCACGCTGAACCTCACCTGAAAAATCTGTTGCGCAGGCTCGAAGGATACACCCACATTTGTAAGGTCCTGTAGCGACAGGCGAGGGGTGAAACGGCAGGTGATGAGGTGGACTGGAAGCCGCAGACCCAACCCTGCATGCAGGCGGTTCAGGACATGGAGCAAGCATGGGGAGAGCCCTTCCCCTATCTTCATTCACAAAGCCTAGCCATGATGATGAGTGTCAGTGACACTAAAAGAAGTAAAAAAAAAAAAAAAAAAAAGAGCAAATTATGTTTAAATTCTCTAAAATGCTACATTGCACATGTTCCATAAATTTTTGAAACCAGATATTGCAAGAGAGGTTCTCATCTCTGAAATACGCATCCTGCAGAAATTTGGCACCAATTGCTGGGAAGATCCTCTGGAAGGGAATATTGCTCTTTGCTTTGTTATGGAAGAGGAAAGGACCATCAGTGATCTCATCCCTGGCTGGGCAGACACGGGCTGTGTGCTTCGCTGGCCTGTGCTTCCATGCGGATGCTCCACTTGCATGTCCACGCCATCACTATATCTTGGTATTTTTATATAACACAGACTCCCCTATTTGAATATTTATTCCCCTGGCTTTACTTACAGAAAATAACCCTTCAGTTTTCTGAAGTGTGATGAAGCACAACTATCATTATTGGTTTAATCCTGCAAGGCCACGGGACCTCTGCTCCTCCCATACAGATAACGTCACATCAAACGTGCAGTACGTCCATCTGCATATTATCAAGCAGTGTCATCCTCGCGGCAGGTTATGAATTTGCCACATAGTATTTTAGATGATGTGACAGTATTTTAGATAATGTTCTTCAGTTTGTGACTGCTTGAGTCTGTCTATTTTGCTATCTCATTGTAGTACCAAGTGTAAACAGGCAATGAGCCAATGAAGAAAAGCACTTTTATAGGATTTCCATATCAAGGGAATGTGAATGACTGGTTATACCTGGTGACTTTTTTGATCCTTTTGGATTTACAGGAAAAAAAAAAATAACCATACCTGTTGCTCAAAGAACAAATTTCAATACTGGAAATAAAACTATGATATAAGAAAACACCCACATCACCAGAAAACCTTTTAGACTCAGTAAAGGACTTGGGTAATATTTGAGGGAAGTGAAGCTTAAGAAGATCTTAACTGTAATGAAAATGTCACTTTTTTTTTTTTAACTTCCCTTCAAATATAAGCCATGAAGAGAAAAGTTCATGCCGTTTTAATGAATTTTAAAAATGACCTTTATGTAATCTTAGCAGTTACAGGAAGAAATAATAAAAGCACAAAAATACCTTTGAATCCCAAATGAATTTGCGAACAGACACTTAGTCCCTGCAATATGTTTGTCTTTCTAAACAGATCCAAGAGTTGGTTTATTAAATTTACATTTTAATCCTTGGTGCCAAGAGAGGATTATGAGTAAAATGAGAATAATTTTTAAGTAGTCTCATATACCAACAATAGAAAACATTCTGATAAGACATGCCTTTCTTCCCTGGACTCTTGCCTGGTCTAAAAGTCCTAAAATCACTGGTCTGGTTGTGGGAAAAGCTCTGTTAATTCAGGTATGATGTAGACAGCCATATGGTAGGAAAAGAAACAGGGAATTTTAATTTTTTTTTTTAATTAGATAATGGCAAAGATACTGTAGACTAGAGTGTCCTACAGTGCCAGCTGGAAACTGTGCTGTGCCCCTTGCCAAACTACTGAAGCTTCCTTTTTCTGAGCTTTTTTCATCAGGGCTTTTTACAAGTTCCACTTCCTTTAAGCGCAGCGATAGTTCATCTCGGTAATCAGAGAAAATGAGTAGATGATTCAGTAGACTGGCTTGGTTGAACATGGAACTCCTTGTTGCATCATTAAGCTTCAGAGGTAGCGCTTAACGGCTGGTTTTCCTGCCTGCAGGTTGGTTACAAGCAGACCCGCAGGGGTCTGTTGTAGGACCAAAATTGTTTAATGGCTTTATTGGTGACCTGGAAGGGGAGACGGGCTCATTAAGGTTGTGAACACCAAGCTTGCAGGTGCAGTGGTTCTGTTTAAAGACAGGGCTGCCGCTCAGAGGAACCTGGACAGGCTCAGGAATGGACCAGCAGGGGCTTCACAAAATTCAGTGAGAACAAGTATCCTGTACGTGGGGCAAACTAACCTCCAGAAGTGGTGTGTGCTGGGGGCTGACTGGCTGGAGCGTGAGTGGGCCAGACATGAGCCACCACTGTGTCTCGGCCAGGAGTGAAGGCCAACGGCAACCCGGTGATACCAGGGAATTAAGGGAAGTAGTTGTTCCTCTTGGTAAACTGCATCATGAATACACCTTTGGGTGGTTCTTCTTCCTGGAAGAAATTTATTGATCAGCTGCAGCATGTTCAGAGGCCACCAAGATGGGCTGGAACACTCCTCCTGTGAGGAGAGGCTGAGGGGACAGGACTTCTTCAGCCTGGAGAAGAGCTGGCTTTAGGGAGATGTAACATCAGCCTCCTGCTACTTAAAAGGAGGTTAATTAAAAGGTGGAGCCAGGTTCTTTACTGCAGTAAAAAGGTGGGAAAATGAAAGACAGTTCTCATAAATGGGAACAGGAGAGTTTTTTAAGTAAGAGGGAGAAAATACTGTAAGAATAATTGACTGACATTATGTTTCTTTGCTTTTGCATTCATCTGTGTGAAACTTTTTTGACCTATTGATAATCTTGCTACACATCTTTAGTGTTCAGATTTACTTTACTGTATCTTGCTGCTTGCCAGAGAAGTCAGCTGGTCATAAAAGAGCTTCCTTTGTTTCCTAACCCATGGTGATCCAAACCACCCCATGCAACTTCTGAGGGTGTATGTTTATTGGAAAGCCAGCCGAGTGTGCTGGGAAGTAAAGATGCTTCATAAATTGGCCAAATCCTTAGGGTGAGTGACTGCTTATTGTGAGCGAGTTACCTTGTAATAATTTTAAATTAAATCTAGGTTAAGCTAAAATTGAAAAGCACTCTCTATTTGTAATACAAAACATAAAAAATACAAAGATAACATGCAGAAATGGAAGTCATGTTTGTGGTTAATTCACATACATTAAGACTGAATCTGGAAGACCTCCCTCTTGTATCCAGATGGTTTGCCATATTTTATTTCTGGAAACCCACCTTGACAGGGATGCTGTCTTTTTGCGTTGTTCCATATGTAGTTGCTTCTCCTGTAACATCTTTAATTATTTATAATTTTTTTTAAAAAATCCCAGGCTTTTTAGAAATCGTAACAGGCTGTGAACATATTTAATCTTTCCCTTGAAACATCTTAATTTGTAATTCAGAGAATGTCTGAATATGCTAACACAAGTAGTGTAAGTAGTGTCTTGCTTTCATGACGATGGAATTGCAGTTTTATTTTATCGGGTGTCGTTTTCAATTGTTTTGGCCTTGCTGCTAACAGCTAAAGAAGCCATACAACTTCCTGTTCTTCCTTCAGTGCCCGCTCTCATGTCTGTAAATTTTTGAGAGAAATGTCATCTTCGACTACATCATCCATCTGTGCTCAACATTCATTAAATAATACGCTTGTTAGTAATATCTAAGTGAGATGAATGTATATATCTCGCTATTGGTTGTAGATTTGGGACCAGGCATGGTCCCAAATTATGTCTTTTGGGTGATAATGGATTTGAGGTAGTTTGTCCTTCAGGGATGCTATAACATTATTTTATTTTTACTTTACTTTTCTGCAGCATTTCACTCTCTCTTACTCCAGGCTTTCTTGTTGAGATTTCACAGCACTGTCCTTGGTTCTTTGCTCAGTGAGTTCGTGCACCCGTCTCTGCTCCCTCTCTCTCTGCTACTTTACCAAATGCTTCCTTTTTCACAGACACAACTATCCGCTGACAGGTTTGTATGAAAACTTGTAGCCCAGGTTTGTGTCCTGGGCCAGCCGAAAATCTTTTTGCCCCTCGGACACATCTTTGATTAGCCCAAGCAGGACTGGGCCTAAAGCCATCTGTTTTACCGCTGTTCTCCTTACGTGGGCAGTATCAGCTTTCTCATCATCGCTTTGGCCTATAACCTGGGTGCCATTTTTGAATGGGCATGATTGAAAGGCTTTAATGAGATCTTTATCTAAATCTTTTAGATTCTTGTTTTGTAGCAACTCTAACTTATGTTCTCTTTACTTGTCCCTACAGCTAGAACCCTCCAGGTTCTCCTCATCTAATTTTTTTTTTTTTTTTCCCTTCGGTTACTGCAGCACGCTTTCCAGAATGATCTGCAAACATAGAAATGTAATGTTTGCATTCTTAAAATATCCACTCACTATCTCTTTCTCCCCTAGTTCATGAAAAATAGATTGCTTATCTTTGTGTCATATACTTCTGTTTTCTGCTGGGTGGTTTGGCTCTGAGTGACAACTGCTCCTGCACGTGCACTTAATGATCCAGTGAGTACACCCTGACCTTTATCCCATGCTCATTCTGCTCAGAGAGACTATTGTGTGTGTCTACTGCAAAATTAACGTTCCCCATTTTTTTCCTCATGAATTTCTAGTGTGCATTTCTGTGAGGATTTTGGCAACACGTAGATGATGTTCTAAGATCGCTGACTGTAATAATAGTCAGCAGTGCTGTCTTTGTGGTTTGTCTGTAGGGTTTTTATGTTTCCTTGCCAGCCTTGAATTGTAAGGCTGAACTTGATCTCAGAGGTCTTTTCCAGCCTCAGTAGTTCTGTGATTCTGTGATAAGGGACAGTTTCGTTATTCTGATCACAGTGGAAATTTCTAGGCAACATTACAATAGAGCTGAGTGAGGAAAAGGTGGACAGTGTCTATGTTTATAAAGGGGAAGGGGAGAAACAACCATATTTAGGGCAATCTGAAAATTGTTAGCTGTGCCTGAATGATGAAGATCCTGGCCAGTGGCTACTTAGAGCAGTCAGAAAAACTAGGACAATAACAGCAAGTGAAAGTCGAACAAGAGTTTGAAGGTAACATATAAGCATACTTTGGTTGGTGCTGAGACTGAGCTACCTGCAGATGAAATGAATTGTCAGATATGTAAGAGGCTAAATTGAGGGAGAGCGATGTATAATGTCAGATACATGCGTGGACACAAATGAGTCTCCTTGGGCTGGGTGCTGGTAAGTAGAAAACACTGCTGAAAGGGGGGAAAATTAGGAAAGTAGCTAAGAAAATTGATAGGAAGCTGAAGTGTTACAAGAGGCAGTGAGGGCAAAGAGCACACAGGATCAGAGCAATTCAGAGGAGACTGGGAATTCAACACAGTGTTTTATTACAGTTCTGTTCACCTTCTGGAAATAAATTGGGTTTTGGCTTCCTGACAAATCACAGTCAATCAGGAAGGGTGATGTAATATGTGTTTTCTAGTGATTTGTGCTAGTTTTTTCTTGAGGAACAAGAACTTACCCTCCTAGTAAAAGGAAATTCTAAAAATTTTAATTGTATAGGATGATTCACGAGGGAAGCTGAATATGATACATAATGCTCATATAAGGATTTCCTCAGTGTTACATACTTACCTGTATTGCTGTGGATGGCTGGTGTCTTCAGTTGTATTTACTTCTTTATGTGGTTGCAACTAATTTGTTGTGAATTGAAGTAGGAAATAAACCTTATAGAGAGACAGTAATGTTGGCCAGTGAATAAATTACTAGAAAACTATCAGTTAAAGTGACATCTGCAAAGGATGACTTGTTGCAAAGCTTCCCTTTAAGATGTAACTCTTTCAGGAAGGAGTAAATGGTTCTGATACGTTTTCCAAGATAAATAGATGAATTTTCTTTGCTTGAATGTGAAAGTAGCTCTGTATAGATCATCAGTTGATGTTGAACATATGGTGCATCACCCAAGCCTTACTGATGGACCTTTGAATTTATTTCCATTTGTCTTGATACAATTGTTTCAAGCTTTTTAGTTGAAAAAGTTGCTTTTTAAAAAAATAAGTGGGAGTGTTTCTCTTTTTTTCGTTGTCCCTTCACTTCTCTCAGAAGAGCTAATTTCATTCTGGTCCTCTTTTTGGACAAACAGAACAAGCCCTAACTAAAGTGAGAACCAGTGTAGATAATCTTAGCCTCATAGGTGGAAGTCCAAGAATATCAATTGTGATCAGTGCCAGAAGGCTTCAATAGAAAGTCTTGGTCAGCGTTAACCTTGTAACGCTGTATATATTAACTAATGCAGTGATTGCGGGTCTGTCTTTCTCTAAGAATGCTTTTCTGGGCAAGTTTGCGGAGGATGTACAACCTGCAGTTTTATACATCAAAATGTGATCTCATTGTTTCAAGAGCAATTAATATAGTCGTGACTGTTTTAAAACCAGAACAACTTTACTAACCCTTTATTGTACGTAAAAAGATGTACTCTATTAAAATATATTATTTATTTATAGTTCATGATCACTTAATGCTTGCTTCTATGGAGAGGGAAGCAATCAGTATTATTTCAAGAAGTTAAATATTTGTTTTCTGTTTGGTACTGCCTTCGTACTTGAATGTGTGCACAGGGCAAAACATTTTGATTAGTAATTAAATTTCTATGCTAGGGCACACTTTAAGTGTTAAAAAAGGTAATAGAAGCTAGCATAAAAGTATATTAAAATTCCTGAAGTGCTGTTGGAATAGCTGAAAGTTGTTCTCCTTACTAAGCACTCTTCATCAGAAGTTGTAAGGTCCTTGGCTGTGCCTGAACACCAGAGTGCTGCGTATGGTTCCTGTTGGGTTAGTGCTTAACATCTGTGACAGGAAAGTCTGTTAATTTTGGAAGCTGATGGTTCAGTAGTTTTATTCTCTGCGCAGTTGACCGTAATATATCTAACTAAAACTATTTAGGGTGTGCACAGGTGTACAGCACAGCTTTCAAAGTGGAAATGGGAGGCTTTCTTAACGTTGAGGCTTATGTCTTGGGCCTGTCGTCATGAATTTATGCTTCCAAATGTTAATCTTGCTGTTTTGCTTATATGATAGGTTTTTTTCCCCAACCTATATGTATTTCTTAGTGTTTCTGTGCAGGAGGAAAATCATATGACAGCATGTGTGTGCTTTTGGAGAGACAGAAGGGAATGGAAGGGAGTCCGTTTAGCAGCTTGTCATCAGGAATGCTTGTCTTTGGTTTTCTTTTTAATGCTTTTTTTGTGAAGCAGTAACAGTTCTTTCAGAGAATCTGTTTGGCTTCAGCCCGTTGTTATGAGGCAGCTGAAGCAGCTGCCTGGGGAACTGCAACTCAAACTTCCAGGTCTCCCCCAAGCACATAAAAATGATGCAGAGGCCTCTCTTGTAATCGTTGCCGGTTGCATCAGTGTTAGTTGGACGCTCAGCATCCATTCAAGAGAACAACTTGGTTGATGGGGGGGGTGGGAAATAAATTAAGAATCACTATGACTTTGTCTCTTGTGGTTTGCAGTGTCAGTTATGCTTCCTTCCTTGATGAAACATCCAGTATAATAACAAGGGAGTATTAATTACCATTGTATTTTCCTTTGGAAAGTTTGCAAGTCTCTAACTGAGGAGTGTCTGTGACTGAGGCTCGTGAAGCAGAGAAGTAGGGTAAAATACTCTTTTGATTTATGTCCCTCTACTCATTTAGCTCACCACAAGTACCGTCCCTCTGTGCAAGGGCTGTTACCAAACCACAGAAGAAATAATTAGTAGGTAAGAAACATTTGGGTTTGTGTTGCAATTCGTGGAGTTCTGGAGAAACGTGTTTTCTGTGTGTGTGTGTGCATGACTATCAGCATTTAAAGAAAGATCAAAGTTACATTCTTTCAAACCTTCCCGTGCAATTTAGTGTGGTTGTATTTGATTTCGACTTTATCTATATGTAGAAATATCACATTGTGAATTATATTTACTGTTAAACATTAACTTAGGAAAGAATGTGCTCTGAGTAGCTAGGCATTAGCCCTTAAATTCAAGGAGAAACATGAAAATCAGGTATATGTAAGGGTAAAAATGCTGTTTTGGAGGTGAAAGGAAACTTTTTTGTGATGAAATACAATCTTTCAAAGAAGCCACATGCTGCATTACTACCTTTCTGGACATGAAAAATGTACTTAATATCCCTTGAGGTAAGAAAAAGGATGGCGAAGTGCTGTAGGAGTTATATATATATAAGAAATTTTTTTGGCTAGTGAGGCAGGCAGATGAATTTTAAGATTTAAGGAGCATAGAGGTTGCGTGAGATAAGCGTGCAGTAGAATTTACTGGTTTGTTTTAATGAGGCAAAAGATGTAATTTAATAAGAATCATTGTGAAAAAGATTGTCATGATTTATGTCAAACAGAGCTATTAATTTTCAAGAGCGAAAAAGAGTCACTGAAGGCAGGAAAACATCCTTTGGTTATGGCACTGTGGAAATGAGACTCCCCATAAAGATTTTGCTCCTTTCTCCGAGATATCCAGGATAGGATTGTCTCAAAATAAGACTCCAGCTATGTTGACATGCTCATGTGAATGCTGCTCAACAACAACTGGAACAGTAGTGTGTTACCAACATAATTCTCATCTGAATTACAGTACTATACCAGCTACTAGGAAGAAAATTAACTCTATCCCAGCCAAAATGAGGACAGCTGGATTCTTGGATTGATCTCTCATGGTATTTCTCATTCCTTCACTTTAGTAATGTGAGGCAAGAATAGTCCTGAACATTCTTCCTCCCTTCTCCCCCTGCAACCCCCTGCTCCGTTTTGTTGCTTTGTAACTTCAACAAAGTTGAAGTTGCAAAATGACAAGAGTACTCCTTATATCACGTTTTACATCACTTTTAAATTCTAGATTAAAACCAACAGTTTTGGAAACTCCTCAAATTGTAGTCTTAGTCGGGTTGACTTTGAGATTCTTAGACTGTAAGGTAATAACTGATTACATAGGGCAGTTTTGCCGTGCGTTGAACTACACTGTGTGGAGATCCACCTGCAATTAGTATTCTCCATAGGTGGTTTTCATACTAAGAAGTAATACCATAATTAAAAACTATGGAAGTGTTTGCTGGTGTATGGACTTTACTCTTTATTTAGCGGAGGCTTTAATGGGGAAAGGTGGAGCTGCCATTTATAAAATGCCAACGATATTTGAGTTGCAGAGGAAGTGTCTCAGAAGTCTGAGAAGTTTAAACTCCTGAGCTGACAAGCGTTCTAGAATGTAAGATTGAAATACTGTCTTGTCTTCTGTTTTATCTTTGTGAAAGTGTGAATTATTGATATCTCACGTAGACTCACACTATTAATAAAACTGAATTCTACAAGTAACATATCTTGATTTTTTTATAGCAACATTGAACGTGATTTATTTTTCATTATAATGCAACCAGATTGACTCAATATATGTATTCCAGATAATTAAAATACCAGCATTTTTTAAGAGCACTAGCCACTTTTTTACTACCTGATCTATTTTCTAACATGCCCTTGTGTTTGATCTCTGTTTTGAGGTTTCAGATCACTTGCCCTTCTCTTGCACTGCTTTTAATAAAATATCTTTATGGAGGCTTATTCTTGTTTGGATATTTAGTGTGTTGAAGACTGTTAATGTGCTCTGTATATCCCCATACAGTGTAAGTAAGTGTCCATGCCGTCAGTAATATTGCGTTTCTTAATGTAAGGATTTTAGTTGATTATGGATGAAGTCCATCTTCTTCCCATCTAAAGAAAGGAAAATGGATTATGGAGAACAGATGGGTTCTCTATTCCAGAGCTTGGATGGATGCAAGACTGTGAGGTCTGTGCTGCTTAATGCTTGAGTGTACAAATGATCTTTCCTACATTGGTTTAAGATCATGACACTGAGGCTTCAGAGAGTTGGCTGTTAGCAGGTAATGACAATAATGGTCTCTTCTTCAGAGGGCAAATAGTACCCTGATGATTTTACTGACGCACTTAGGGAGGACGGTGAATATGATCAGCTGGTTCAATACTTGCATGAGAAGCTAATTAAACTTTTTAATCCTACCTTTGAGGCATGTATTGGAAAGGCACAAAATACCATGGGTTTTGAAGAGAAGTTTTACTTACTGTCTGTTGTAATTCTCTATGCTGCAGTTTCTAAAATACAAAACTGGTTTTTGCTAGGACACTACAAACTGCTGCAGTCACTTATATTTGTTTAAAAGTTTGAAAACCTTTGGCTCACGTGTGCTCTGGGCAAACTTGGATTTGGGGCATAGCATGCAAGGTGTATTTAACTGATATTTCTGTGAAAGGTTTGAAATTTGAGAGACTCAGTTGATTAATATCTTAGTTTTACTTATTTTTAAGCTGCTTGGCTGTGAATGTTTGTGGCCACATTTCATGACTTAGAGCCTCGTGGACTTCATGTAGCTTTACAGAGATCGTAGTTGGCAGCCATCAATCTCATTCCGTGCCGTGTTCGTCACCATTGTACTTGATTTTCTTCCTTTACCTGCGGTTCTGTTTTCCTTGCTGATTTTATTCTTGACCAGTCTGGAACTGGGTTGTTGGTTTTTGTTTTGTTTTGCCGTGTTTTTTTTTTCCTATTTTTGTTTTGATTTTTTTTTTGTTGGTTCATTTGTTTGTTTGTTTCTTCCAGGGAGACAGTTTCCAGGTTTTACAAGTTTTTGTTCCACTTCTACTAGTTTCCTTTGACATTCTTCTCTGGACTGCCTTGTTTAGTTGCTTAGTAGTTGTTTCCATCTTTTTAATAAAGTCTTAAATTAAAAAAAAAGTTATGATTTTTGAGCATCACTTACACACTTTTTAGAGTAACTCAGAACTGAACTGTTGCAGGTGGTCAGTTAACTGACACACTAACAAATATATTTCCAAGATGACAGGATTGAACTATCCTGTCACACAGTGATGTTTGAATTCTAGACAGTACCTGGCACCGTGTACCCTTAACCAGCCACTCGGATCCTTAATTTGTAGTGTAAATATTGCACCGTGTTCGTGCAGCATTTATTTTGTATATTTTGAAAGTCTGTTTATTATTAGCAAACAGTCTTGCCTGTTGAAGTAATCAATGAAATAGTTATATGCACATGAGAATTCATTATGTCCTTTGAAAACTGATTTCTGAATGAGAATGTCAATAGGAAAAGCAGATGATGCCACAGTTGTGTCTGGCACCACGACGTGACAGTATCGCGAGTCGCAGGTTGATGCTGATTGACTCTCAGCTGAATAGTCGCCCAAGCCATGGGTGACTTAAGACAATAGTTTTCTTGATAGCTGTTTTGTATGACAAACACACTCTTCTTTCTAAATGCCACATCCTCGTTTCAGCTTTGCATAATGATTTGTCTCGCAAACTGTTGGGAGGAATGAAATAGTTCTGACGTTGTGGACTTTCATTCTCTTCCTATAGAGCAGCTGTGTTTTCTCTACTTTCTTGTGAGAATGTGCTAGACCCTTTGTAAGACATAGTTATATCCACAGCTCTACAACTTTGCTGTAATTGTGACTTAGTAATTCGTTAGAAAATTGGTTGGCTAATAACTAGAAACTTCTGAACTATATCACTGTTAACATCAGGTTGTGCACATGTAATTGGCAGTCAATGCATATGTGCATACATACATGCACAACACTTCCCCCCCCAAAAAAGATAAATTTGATGGATATTGTGTCTCATGATAGAGAGCTTGCTAACTTCTGTTCTCATACTTATCTCTCCAAAAGCATAGCTACTTTAACTTTTATTATGTCATGACAGAAAATGTAAAGTTGTGTCATCTTCCCTGTAGCAAAAAGATGTTTTGCCTTCTTTTTCTTTTTTTATTTTTCTTAATAATTACTTTTGTTAAAGATTGGTCATCATAGCTGACATGGACATCTATCCACAACTGAGTTGGACGTGTTGAGTCCCAATAAGAAAGACCTCCTGGCTTGTTTGTTTTTGGGAGAGAGCGTTTGCTGTTTCTTGTAACATCAAAGTGATGCTTCAATTGACATAATTACAGAAGTTTAGTAATTATCTGGGAAATAATTCTCCATTAACTCTAGTTAGTCATAAGTGGTACCAGTGAGATTTTTTGTAATGTGGTCAGTCATGGATGATCTATCTCTAGAGAGAGATGGGCTCTTTCCAGTAGTGCCCGGTGACAGGACAAGGGGAAATAGGCACAAGCTGGAACACAGGAAGTTTCATCTACTGTGAGGGTGGCAGAGCCCTGGCACAGGCTGCCCAGGGAAGTTGTGGAGTCTCCTTCTCTGGAGACTTTCAAAACCCACCTGGATGCGTTCCTGTGTGATGAGCTCTAGGGGATTCTGCTTTAGCAGGGGGGTTGGACTAGATGATCTCCAGAGGTCCCGTCCAACTCCCAACAATTCTATGGCCCATGAACTAGACTGTCACCCTTTATAGAATTTGTGGGAACCGTTAATAAAACACTCATAGTTTTTAAAACATCTGTTCTGTGATGAGCTGTAGCCTGAAAGTATTATATATAAAAGCAAAACGAGCAGCTCTCCTAAAAAGCCAACAATCTGAGTACGTGAGAAACAAGAGGGGAAGAGAGACACGTTGTCTCCGCATGTCGGAGAGCTCTGACGTGTGAAGATGGTGAGCGGGATGCAGTAGCCTTATTGACCACATATGCTAAAAACACAAGGACAGAAAAGTTTAGGATTTGGATTGTGACTTAAATCTAAAATATTTTTATTCTGGAAGAGTCGCAGTGTATTTTGAGAAAAGCCTGTTAAATATTTTATTCTGCTGTTGCCTATGTGTATAGATTCAAACAAATTAGTTCAGGAAAGTAATCCTAATTTTTTCTTATTCATTTTAAGGGTAAGAATCATAGATACTTTGGGGAACTTTCAATAACATAGCTCTATAGTTGTCCATACATAGTGTTTTGTAAACCATAATTAAGATGCAAGCTAGAACACATGTTGCCCCAGATTCACAGAAGCCAACCTTACTCACTACTTTGACACAGAGCAGATGGCTCGTTCTAATGTAGTTGTTGATGCAGTAAGAACTGAGAGCCGTGACTGGTGCTGCTTGTAATCGCCACCAATTAAAAGGCTGTCAGGCCTTCAAGAAGGCATCGCTATTCTCCCCTTCTGCTCGGGGTTTAGTGAGATCCTGGATTGAGACGATATTTATGCTTAGAAGATGCTTGAATATCAAGTGGATCTTAAATTTGTGCTTTTTATATTTCTACGTAAATGGATTTTTCTGGAGGGCTAGAGGGAGGCATTTTTAATGTAATTTGATGCTTTTTGTGTAGTCTCTGGGCAGATGAGAGAAATGAAGAAAGGAAAAAGATATTAAATCTGTGCTTTCTAAAAAGCTTTTCTTATTGATTTTTTTTTTCTTTTCTCCTCACTAAAACCTAATTTTCTTTGAGGGAAAACTCTCTCTGTGGATGAAAAAGGTTAAGGTACCTTGCTAGGCAGAGGTAGTCCGTGTTGACTCCTGTGGTGACAAGTACTTCACAAAACTCTGTGGCAGACAGCCTGGGGTGCTGCGGCGGGAACCAGATCACCCCAGGAAGCTGAGCTTTAAGCGAGCGAGTGGTACGTTGCGTGTTTCTAACTCTGTAAAAGGCTCAGCAATGCTGCAGGAGGTGGCCAAAACAAAAGGACAGCTCTAACTGTTTTAGTCGTTCGCAGACAGGCTGGATGCACTAGTGCTCTTCAGGATGGAAGTAGGGTAAGAACTGCTATCAGACTGCCAGCTGGCTGGGAGAACCCAAGCGCTTGACTAGCATACGGTAACAGAGAGGTGGGTAAGCTGTGCCTTTTGGTATTCAACGGTGAATGCAGAGCACAATAAATAACTGATCAGATCTCATTTGTGAGATCACTCCATTAACTTTGGTCACTTGACTTCAGCAGGCTCAGCTTGGGGATGAGTTAGAGCCATAGTGTTTAAATAGAATGAAAACATGGAAGCTTTATAAACACTTTATCTGTTTTAGTTGAACATTAAGAGTAACTCACTGAGGAAGTTAAAATGGAAGGTAAAGAGTGTTTGCTGGTCTGTTCTGAGACGTACAGGTGTAGGACAAGGTCAAGCTGTTTGCTCTTGAAGAGTTGTATTCTGAATAAATTGGCATTGACATCACAATCCTTGATCTCTTATCACATAATTCAATGTTTTCTTTGGTATGTTTTAGGAGGAAAATAATTACGAAAGGTTGTGTTCTCATTCATATCTGAGTTGCTTGTTTTTGCTAGAGTAAACGAGACCTACAGTCACTGAAACATCCATTTTGTTTAAAATTTGAACTCTCTTCTACATCAGAGACAAAAATATATAATACCCTGTCTCTTGTCTTTAATTATCACAGCTCAGTGGTTTAGATAGTGCTTTGGAATGGGAAAACTCTGGCTGACTGCCATCATACACAATAAACCCTGAGAAGCTAGGAATCAGTAGCTAATAATAAAAAAATAATTTTATTTTCACCCAAGTGAACTGAAATACATCTCTAAAGTCAGGGTGAAACTCTTTGTCTCTTTCGTGCTTTAAAAGATATTTAAGAATTTTTTTTCCATTTTGTTTTTGACATTCTGAAGGCTTGAAAAATGTAATACTTTAGTGTTGACTAAGATACAGAATTGTATGAGGTGAAGGACCTGTCAGCAGAGTCCCAAAATGACTCTTAGAATGAAAGGCTGCAAGCTTACCTCCTATTGCTGGCATTTCCATTGGGATGTAGGTCCTGAAAAATTTCAAGGCAGTTTTTATTATTCATACAATGTTCTTATTAATAGCTTAGAGCCGACGTGAGGGGACTTTCAGGAGATCACATCGCTTTTTATTTTTCTTCAGGAAGTGATTTGGTTTTTTCCTAGAATTTTTTGAGCTGTGTCTGTTTTAAATGACAAATAGTATTTATATTAGCTATAATCCGCTACTTATCTGCAGTGTGTGTGTTTTGTTCTGCACAGTAAACTGCATTAAAACTGTGTAATGCAACAGTTATTGCAAGAGAAAATAGAATAGAGGACAAAATTGGATTCAGAAGGTTATTTCCTTGCTCTTCCATTATTTCCGTTCTGCTCCAAATCAGGTTATTTTTGTATTTGATTGTCACTGTCCCTTTTTTGGGGCATTTTAAAAATAGGATTTGCATTGGAGATGAATTTGTTTCTGAGAAAAAGTATCATCTCATGAATCTTTCTGCTCTCATAAGGAACTAAGGGGTGGACCATTCATTTCCAGTAAGGTGGACTGAGTTTGTGGGGTTTTTTTTCCTTTTTAAATAAATGGATTTTTTTTTCCTTATTTAAAGATGTTTCCAATGAATTTTCTATATTGGCTAGCTACTTATGTCTTTTTGGTGTGAACTGGAAAGTGAATATTTACACTAACTCTGCAGTAATCCTTAACTGCTGTTCCTTTCTTCAGTGGTAAAAGCGAGAGCAGCACTTGCACTGGGACTTCTGCAATGAAGATTAACTCAGGAATGCAGAGAACCCTATACATGCTCATTATGTTTAAATAACCTAAAATGGGAAATCACTTTTTAAAACTCCATTTCGAAAAAACAAATCCAAAAACCCCACTTGCCCCTCCTGAAGATTAGCACAAGGAACTAGATCATATCCATGACGATCTGCTGCTTGCAATTATCATTGCTTTGATTGCCTCCAGGTAATAGCAGCTCTCTTGAAAAAAACATTTTTTTTTTCCCCTGTATTTTTAATGTTTTCTTTGTGTTCACTATTTTCTTTCCTCAGTGAACTTCATTTCTGGTCAAATTGAAGCTGATGTCTGTTTTCACCTATGCTATAACTGAAAGATTACTTTCAGCTGTGTCTGTGGTCTGACTGACCTGGTTATAAAATTGTAATATCTCCCAATCTAGGTATATTGCACACCGTTTTCATGATTTCCATTATGCAGCAGGAAACTCATTTTTCTGCCTCTGTTTTCTCATAGTGCACAAGGAGAGCATTCAATATACTTTACACTGCCTATCATTATTTTTCCTTTGTTCATTGTAACCGTGGAACAGCTGCATCTGAAACTTCTAGGAATGTGGGTTAAATTAAATTGAGCCCCACAAAATTGGTTAAACATAGAAAAAATATCTGAATAGGGATTAAGAAAGGGTGGAGGCTATCTGTCTGCCCCTTGGACTTGGAAAAAGCAGTTATGTATGGAAACGGCTCCTCGGAAATGTATTTCCTCCTTTGTTAGCAGCAGTAGCATTTTCAAATTTCAGATATTAGGCTTTTCACAAAACATGCATCCACAAACTGTCTTGCATCTCTCTTTTTAAAGATGACATTGAACTGTCCTAAGTAATACTTTAAGGTATTACGTAAATACTCTCTCTATAGAATATATTAGAACAAATGTTATGTCAGAATGAAATCCAACTTTAAGTGCCTGTCGTTATTCATATTTGCGTAGTGAACTTCTAAGCTTTAAATACCAACAGATAGGGGAGGGTGAAAAGAAGGTGATGGGTTTATCCAGAGGCAGCTCTTGAGCGGACATGGCAAGATGGTAAAACAGATGGCATGTGCTGATTTCACTTTTAAATTCTGGATCAAGTGTTGAGGTGTGTGTCATTAGAAGGTATTTTTAGGAAGATAGAAGTGGAAAATATAGAAACAGACACCTTCTCTCTCCTACACAAGCTCTTTCCCACTTCAGAAAGAAAACCTGGAACGCTCTTCTCTGCTGTTACTGCATGTTCTGAAGAAATCACACACAGGCCTGTGTTTGTTGCCACTTCACTACCACTAGCCCCAAGTGCTGCGGGCTGTGTTCCCCCAGCATATGTCACTCCAGAATGGGCCAATTCCAGTTTCACTGGGAGTCCCTCTTGAGAGCAGAAGCTCTAAAACACTGGAGCTCTCAAACCACCTCACTGTGACCCCACTCACTGGAGCTAAACAGTTCAGTCTGCAAGCACAAGCATCTCACGTTGTGCATCATCATCTGATGCAGTTTTACTGTTATTTCCACTTTTGTGTTCTGAAATGACGGGTGCAGCATGGCATACTGATTGCTAAAGTGATATCGACCAAAGCTTCATGTTGAGTGTATCATTTTCTCTGTGTCTTGGTTTAGTCGCTTGATTTCAAAGTAAAAATTCGGTTCTTCCAAGCTGGATGGAAAGGATAAGCTTTGAAAATAGCAAGCTTGAATGCCACATGGTTAACTCTTTCTGCTGTTTTTGCTTACCTGTTTGTATTAAACCTCATTTCCAGAACATGGTCTCCTGTATGTTGTAGTTTACTGGGTGCATTAAGAAAAGTGTGTCAGCAGGTCTAGGGAGGTTCTCCTCCCTCTCTACTCTGCCCTGGTGAGACCACACCTGGAATACTGTGTCCAGTTTCGGGCTCCCCAATTCAAGAGAGACAGGGACCTACTGGAGAGAGTCCAACAGAGCTACGAGGATGATCAAGGGACCTGAACACCTCTCCTGTGAAGAGAGACTGAGAGAACTGAGACTGTTTAGTCTCAAAAAGAGAAGGCTGAGAGGGGACCTTAATAACGTATATAAATACCTGAGGAGCGAGGGTCAAGAGGAAGGGGACAGTCTCTTCACAGTGGTGCCCAGTAACAGGACAAGAAATAATGAGTTTAAGTTAGAACATAGGAAGTTCCACCTCAACAGGAGGAAAAAGTTCTTTACTGTGAGGGTGATGGAGCACTGGAACAGGCTGCCCAGGGAGGTTGTGGAGTCTCCTTCTCTGGAAACATTCAAAAGCCACCTGGGCGCGTTCCTGTGTGGCTGCCCTAGGGGATCCTGCTCTGGCGGGGGGGCTGGACTAGATGATCTTTTGAGGTCCCTTCCAACCCCTGACATTCTGTGATTCTGTGACTTGGACAACTCTATTGTAATGGAAGAGAAGCTTATTTTGCCTGTACAGCGTGAAACTACCCTAATTTTGGCTAATGATTAATTGGAGTAGATCTTTCTCTAAATCTTTTCTATCAATGTGGATTTACTTGGGATCCAGCAGGAGACAGGTTAATTCTGTACCCTATGATTAAAGCATGCACCTGGGATAGGGTAGACAAAATATTGTCTGAGCTGAGGAGATGAGATACTTGAGAATTTGCATTATTTCAGGTAATGGAGTGCCCCTGTTTTGTTGTACTGGGGGAGAGAAGTTACTTCTGGATGGGCATTTGTGACTCTTCATCAAATTCTTGAAAAATATTTTACTGATACAATCACTATGTTTCAAGACAGGGTTATTCTTCAGGTTTTCCTTTCTTAAACTGATTTTCAGTGAAAATTCTTAACTAGCTCCAGCTGATCTTTTGGTGTGTTGAGTTCACCTCAATGCTCTGCAGAAAGAAACCCTGCATTGTCCTGGGAATGCTGATAGTCAGGATAGTAAAGGAAACAGTATGTAAACTCCACTGAAATCCATTGTATTCTGCTGGTTATTTATGACAGTGTCTGTACTAATTTATTTTGAAGAACAATGTTTCCTAGGTGTTTCTTCTTAAAAGATAACCCTGGAACTCCTAGGAGGATGTTGAGGAATATATTGCCATTGTTCCTGTGTTATTTGAACTGAAGGGAGGGAACGGATGGAGTGTGACTGAGCACTGTGATTTTAAGTTTGAGAATGTCATGGTTTCCATAGAAACAGCTAGCTCTGTCATAGCTACTGAGTTAAATGCTCACAGATTTTGCTTTTTCCTCCTCTAAATAAGATTTGATTATCCTTCTTTTTGTTTTTCTCCTCACTTCAGACTTCTCTGAAATTTGCTTTATCAGTGCAAAGTTGCCATAGCCATTCCTCGTTTTGAGAAAGCATGTAAACACATATTTGTTTCTCTTTGTAGTAATTCACAGATGAGTATGTCATTGGAACTGGTTATGAAGTTCACTGTTTTCTTGAGCAGAGTGACGTGGGTGCTGTCACACTTCTGTGGTGTCATATAGGGATTGCCCTACTTCCACAAGTGGCTGGGGCTTTGGCTGACACAGGTTTGTGAGCCGGCTGGCAATGAAACTTCAGAGCTTTGCTCAGTCACGTTGACAACTTACGTTGCATCTTATCTTCTACGTCTGGTTTTTTTTTTTTCCTTTTACGAAGTAAGTTTACTGTAGGTGTAAGGTATTGTCAGGGTAGAGCAAAGCCCCTTCATGCATCTAAAGCTAAATTCGGAGATTCTGAGTGTTGACAAATAAAAACTCTAGGTGTTCAGTTGTGGAAGTGCAGTTAAGTTAGCTGTATTCCCTGTAAAGTATTAGGTGAAAATAGGTGTCTGGAAGTGTAATTCATGAGAACATAGGAGGCTCTACAAAAAACATTAGGAAAAACTTTTTCACTGTGAGGATGACAGAGCACTGGCACAGGCTGCGGAGTTTGTGGAGGTTGTGGAGTCTCCTTCTCTGGAGACTTTCAAAACCTGCCTGGACGCGTTCCTGTGTGGCTCCCCTAGGGGATCCTGCTTCGGTAGCGGGTTGGACTAGATGATCTTTTGAGGTCCCTTTGAACCCCTGACATTCTGTGATTCTGTGGTTTAATTTACCAAGTGACTCTCGAACAAAAGTCCAGAATCAAAGATCTCTTCTGTCTCGTGAGAATGATTGCATTGTTGGGCTACAAATTCATACTTCTTGCTCACTTATGTTGTTACCTTATGCACCTGCACCTCTGTCCCTCTACCAGCTAGTTTCTTGGCCAAGAAGGAGCTGGTATGATTACTCTAGATGTGCCTCTTTAATTCCTAGAAGGCTCTGGAAATCTTCAGAAGACTGCTTGGGAAAACTGCATTGGATCATGAGCTGGTACAGTTAAGATGAAATTGGAAGAATAAATAAAGTAGGAGCATACATAAAGGCTTTGGATTTCAGGGGTACAAATGCTGACTAAATGGGTTAGTCAAAGGAACACATCTGAAGAATTTGCATGCTTCGTGTTTTGTCATTTTGAAGACATTAAAGTTATAAAATATCTGCGTGCTAGATGAGTGAAAGGATGTAGAGAGAGACTTTGAATTTGACAGATGAATAACCACCTCAGGAAAGATACTGAGAAGGAGCAGAGAAGAAATAATGGAATAAAAATCACGATATATATTTACCTAAGTTAGATTGACAGATTCATTAGACAATTTTCTTTGGAAAGAGAGTGTTTTTTAGATGAGGGAAATACAAAAGAGGTGTAATCTGTCTGGATTTCAGTGAGTAGTTGATGTGTAGGGAAGGATTGGTTTGAGAAGGAACGGTTTGATAGAGTGCGTCACTTAAGTGGAGAAGATGATAAGGTACAGTGTTCAATGTGGAAGTGTCAGGCTTAGTGGAATTCTTTAAAGATTAATTTTTGGACCAGCTGTCTTTCTGATGTTTTCATTCATGCCGCTGACACAAGAAAATCAGTATGCTGATGAAATTTATTGACAATGAAAATTTGGAGATGCCAAGATCATGGTGTTGTATGGGAAAGATTGGATTATCTCAAAGACAATTAATAGGAACAAAATGAATTGCATTAATGTAAAAATATCCTGTACATCCTGGGTAGTTGGAAGCAATACTTTGTAATGCAAGCTCAAAGATTTATTTTGTGGAAAGACTGGACTAGCAGTGCAAGAGTACTGCCTTGTGGATGTGAGACTATTGTGATACCCATGTTGAAAATGAAGAGGCATTTGCAGTCAATTTATGGAGGTTCTCGTATAATTTGTCAGTTGGGTATTGAAAAGCCCCAGGGACAGAGCTTCCACAGCATTTCTCAGGGACCTCTTCCACTCCTTTGATGTCACCAAGTTGAAAACTTTCTTCTCTGTGACAGTTCAAAGCCTCTTGTTACCATTTATGCCATTCTATGATTTATGACTATTATCTCTTGTTCTTCTGTCTTGGACCTCAGTAATGAGGTCATTGTCTTGGTAATTTAGGCTTAGGAAGACTGCTAATAGGTGCCCTTCAGGCCCCCAGACTAACCAAGCCCAGTTTCCTTAACCTCTGGTGATGTGCTTCAGAGCTTTGAAGACGGTGATCGCACCAAGGGTGAGCCTATTAGCAAGGAATACCTTTGCTTTTTTATTTTAGCAAAGTTCATCCTTGTCTGCAGATGTAGAATCATAGAATTGTTTAGCTTGGAAAAGATCTTTAAGGTCATCGAGCCTTGCTGTTAACCTGGGGTTCCCAAGTCCACCACTAAACCATGTCCCTGAGCACCACTGCTTCTACATGTCTTTTAAATACCTCCTGGGATGGTGGCTCAACCACTTCCCTGGGCAGCCTGTTCCAATGCTTAACAACCCTTTTGGTGAAGAAATTTTTGTAATGTCCAATCTAAACCACCCGTGGTGCAGCTTGAGGCTGTTTTCTCTCATCTTATCGCTTGTTACTTGGGTGATTTTTTTGATTTACTCTATATAATCTGCACTGTAATTCTTTGTCGTGCATACAGTGCAACTGATGGGGTAGTTACTGGAGCTGTAATTGTGAGACTGGTGTTGGCTGTGGTGTGTGGGGGCAGAGAGGGCAAGGTTTGCATGCTTGAGCTCACAAACAGAATGCGCTATTATATAACTGTGCGGAGGGGATGTAGTCCACAAATTGTATTTAATCCTCCTTCTGATACTGTAGCTCTTCTTAACTGCTTTCATCAGTAAGGTTGCAGTTGGTGTCACAATGCAGGAGTGTGAGGCTGTGATCCTTAGCAGTTTGCTGTAGCAAAAGGCTGGAATTCCCTTTGGTAGCCTCAAAAAATAAAACTAAGAAAATCAGGGTGGTGGTTATGTCCTCTGTGGAAGAGCAAACTTGTCAGGGCCACGAGAATTCTGAAAGTGTCTCAGGACCAAGGCTTTGGACAAGAATGGTTGAAGGGGCTTTAAGCATACAAGGGATCCAGATACAACTTCCTTGCTAACTTCTAACGTGGGAAATAGGATACAGGGTAGTGAAGTCCACTAAAAATCCTTTCATAACTTGAAGAAATAAAATTTGCTGCCTTTGTGTCAGAACTTCTTTACCCAACCAAGACTTTTCCCCCACTTTCCTTTGAGTAAATGCGTATACACATATGCTCTTTTTTTTTTTTTCCTTTTAGATATGAACTTTTATTAGTGGCTTTTTACCAGAAAGGTTTGCTTCATATCCCCTGTGGTTTGTTTGAGGTGAGCTTCTCAGGCTTGCAAATAAGTAGAACAGCAGTTGCAAACCATTAAATTTTTCCAGTGCTCTTGAGGGGAATGAGATTGGACTCTAAATTTAAAGGCAAGTTTGGGGAATTCTTTGCTTCGAACCCTTTGAGGTAGTATGTGCAACTCGACTAAGATTCCTTCAAGCCAAGATTAAGAAATATAAATGTAAAGATATGTGTATCATGTATATATAGACAAACATGCAAACTGAATGTGTCAGTGGCATGCTGTACTATAAATAAGAAAATACTTCAACCTTTCATTAGAGCAGCTGTTTCCTTGCACTTGATTGAAACATCTGCTTGACTGATTTAAGGATTTATTTTGGGCCCCTGCTGATATTTGGTGAAATTCTTTGTTTGAAAATGAAAATATTCCTCCTGTGTTTTACAGATACTTCATAGTATGTCCTGTAGAATTATTAGTTCATCTTGATATGCCTCTTATATTTCACCTGGTCTAGTTGGGAGGCGTCCCTACCCATGACAGGAAGGTTGGATTAGGTGATCTCTAAGATCCCTTCCAATTTAGGCCATTCTATGACAGTAAGACTAAGAAATGCTCTTCACCACTATTAAGGTATCCATTTTGGGCAGTTGGGGAGAAAGAAGGAACTAACATTTTCTCACTTTTTTTTTTTTATTTTTCCCCTGTTGCTTATATCAGTTTTATGCTGTAGATTAACTGCAGTCAAATTTTTCAGGAAGCCAAGTTAGTTTTGGTTATTTCTGTGATATTCTTCAGCTTTCTGTATTCACTTTAGTGTGCCTGGTAATCTGAGAGCTCAGCAGTGAGAAGAAATGTTACGCTAGTTGAAGTAGTTCTATATTAATGCTGTGTCCTAATCATATTTTAAGTACTGAGCAGGACTAATTTTCCGTGGTGTTTTTTTTTTTAAATCATCTCCTTGTAGGATCCAAATCAGACATTTCTAGGGAGCTGATGGTTTGGTGTTTTGTCTAGGAAAGTGTTATGATCTTTGAAATAGGTAATGCCCACCGCAGAGAAACTACACACAAATGAAGTAGGAGAAATCCTTAGATAACCTGCATAAAATTGGAGTTGGAGGACAGCTGGTGAAGAAGCTCCTGGCCGCTAGTGCCTACAGCTGGTGCTGCTGCAGAATATCGGGGGTTGGTTTGTTTGTTTTCTAAACAGGCGGCCCATTCCCAAGTACAACAACAGTTTGTGACGCAGTCTACATCTCCTAAATTCTTGGCAGTATGTTGGTGTTGTAATGAGATGTATTAACGCTTAAAGGATAATTAAAGATAATGAGGTGTAGAGAAAGTGGGATGGAGTGCAGTACCCCACGCCTCTGAAAGCCCAAGTGTGGCAAGCTGACTTTTGATGAAAAGAATTTATTTTCTACACAGGCGTTTTTGTAGTCTCATCTGAACATCGTAACTGATGTGATGCCGTATTGCAAACTGCTGGTTAAATAGGAGAACTCCAGTTTTAGTAGAGAAATTGTGACTCTGCATAAAGGATCTAGCTGAGAGGAGGAGAAAGCCAGCTCAGGAAGAGCTCGTTATTGGAATCATTATGGATCATTAGGTTTCCTGCTTCATTTAATGACAAAGGTACGTGTAAAGGGATCTTGCTACTAGATTGTTGATGACGTGAAGTTTCAAAAATGCTCTTAATGTAGAGAGAAAGAAGTGTTACACGGAATTGTTTTGAGGATTTCAGAGGCTATGGGCCCGGAAATGGGGGAGATCTGAAACATCTTTGTGGTACAGAATACTTTTTTTCTGTCTAGCCTCCTTTCTTTGGAAGGGATGGAGGAGTAGGAGCGGGATGAAGTTTGGAGCCTTGTGCTTCAGGACGTTACAGCCAAAATGTCAGTTATAAGCTTGGAGGCTGAATAATTGAAAGGGTCAAAATAATGAAGGGCGTGAAGCAACTGAACAAACAGCGCGGTGTGGTTGTGAAGAAGGTTGCGTGTGCTGTTGGGACACAATCGCGGAAGATGTTTCCAGTAGACAGAGGACATTACTAGTGGTGCTATACAGGCATCTGGTGAGACATCATTTAGTATGCTTCAGAAATAGTCAGCTGTTCGGTGAAGAAAAGAAAAATCGAAATGCACAGGAGACACGATCCTAGGATAAATGGGGAAACGGGTATCTCACTGGAGAAAGCTTGAAGCGCTTGTCTTGGGTAGTCCAGCTAAAGAAACCACATGTGTAAGTGTTGTCTGTACATACACAGGTGGAGACAGCTGAGAGGAGGGAAACTACTTAAACTGGAAGATGACGTAAGAAAAACAAGTGTCAGACTATGCTGTCTGGCCATTGCTAAATTTGTGCATAACGTTTCAAAGTTGTAATTCATTGCAATAGTCAGGTTTTTGGAGTAAACATGAATATGAGAACTTGGTCTGCTTTTTCTCCTAAGTCTTGGTGAGATTTGGAAATAACTCCTTAATCATTCTGGAAATACCAAAGAAAATGAAACTTGAGTGTTTACAGCCAGGTGTGTTCTGAATTTTATGAATAATTGTCTTTGACTAAACAGCATTCATGCAGCTTCTCTCCTTTAAGTTTGGGGTTTTTTTTTTCATAATTTCCTGGGGTTCAGGAACACTCTTACAATGGCTTTGGTGCTTTCTCAGAGACTGCTACCACTTTCCTGGGCTAATGGCAGAACTCGTATTTTCTGAAGGGCGTTAGCAGGGGGACAGGAAGGGGAACCTAGCCCTTTTATGGTTACTCTTTTTATCTGTGCTGCACTTCAAAACAGAGACTGAGTTGCTTTTAGGAGTGGTCATCTTCTTCATTGACCTTGAAATGCGCAGGATGATAGAGACTGTCATTTGGATGCCTCCTGCTTAAAGATGGGTGGGGTGAATCCAAGCCGAAGCGTTCCAAAGAGAGTAGGCGACTTGTCTGGAGAGCTCCTGAAAGAAGCGATGAGCAGGTGACTGAGGCAGGGTCGGCATGTTCAGTGCGTCTGATGTGCTGAGATTTCTGACCCTGAAGGGGTCTTGAAAACTTGGCCGTTGCTGTAAATTTTTGGGTTTTTTGCATTACGTCTAAAAAACGATTTTTGCAGCCTCAGCAAGGAGAGCTTTGTTGCAGTTTAACTTCAAATGAGAGCTGCAGTTTGAGAGTGTGATTTGGGGAAAAAAGTATCCAAGCAGTTAGTGTGCTAAAGTCTTGCTAAAATTTAGTTCATGCAATTTAGGCTTGTAGGCGAAAGCACAAAAGCAGCTGGGCTGCTGCTTTGCCATGGGCATTGGTAAATGCAAGTTACCCAAACACACGTTGTGTCCTTGCTAGCAGTTGCTTGAGGAACCAAACTTCAGTGTCTTTTGCATTGTAAGTAATGTCATAGTGAGCTCTTCGTACAGGTTATTTTAATGCTTCGTGAAAAGCAATTACACTCAGTAACTTACAAATAGAAGAGAGGAAAATTATAGCTTGAAGACGCTGATGGTTAGATAGAGGAAATGGATGACAGAAAAACTGTGGAGTGTTGTTATTACGGTATTGCACGTGGATCTCAGTTGCTTGGCTTGTAGTGAAAGACAGTGACAGAACAAGGTTTTGGGTACAGAAGACTGGCAGAGATTTAATTTCTCTGGTGGCTGGGACCGAGGACAGATGCTGCCTCGCTCCCGGGTGTTTTGTAGGAGATGCAGTGGGGGAGATCTCGGCTGACAAATACCATACTGGAGGGAGTGTGCCCGGGCTTTTACTGAGGCTCACAGGCTATTCAGGTGCAGATTTTGATACTTTTAGTTTCGGTTTGTATTTTTTCCTCTTCATGCAAGAAGATACGTTGCTATTGTGTCTTGGCTGCATTTTTTTAATGCTCTGCTGAAAGCTTTCTTTTAATGTCACAGTTGATTCAATCACTGCCTACCAATATCTTCTGGTGTTTATCATCAAAAATGCCAGCTGTTAGAATTTAATCTTCTTGGATTATGTGTAAACAAACAAAATTATTGACCTCTTTGATCCTATTTTAACACCATCTTAAACTGTTTTTTCAAATCACTTTGAATCAGTCTTCTTCTAAACTGAACGGCAACTTTTTAGTAACTTTTAAAAAAATATATGTAATTGAAGGCTTCTCTGGATACTTCTGTAATACTGCATTTTAAATATTTTTTTTACAGATAAATTTGCGTCTCATTTTGGTAAGTGGGAAAACGAAAGAGTTCCTATTTTCACCGAATGACTCTGCTGCAGATATTGCAAAACATGTGTATGACAACTGGCCAATGGGTGAGTATCTATGTGGCTTTGGGTTTTTACCTGGTGAGCTGGAAGCTTCCCTGAATTTTCAGACTGAAATGTCAATAAACTCACCTCTGTTCCCAACAATCTAATTCAGTATGTTTATTGTGTATCCGGGCATAGGTTTATATGGAAATACAATTGTGTTTGCCTTCTTTTTCCCTTCAACTGGGCAGATTTTTTTAGGTGTCTGGATTGTTTTCCACTTTATTTCTAAAATTTACTTTCCCAAACTGAAGGACTCCATTTCCCCTGTCTTGAGACACTTTTCTTGACTGATCTTGTTAAAAGATCTAGTGAGTGTGAGGAAATGTTGGAGATTTAAAACCTCTTATGTTAGGACAACTAATATAAAACATAGCATGTCACAGGAATGCATTAGTGAAATTGAGTCTTCAGTACTTCTTTCTTACTGCTTTATCTTGGAAAGGATCTGTAATAATGATGTTTTCCCAGGAAAAACTCAAATATAAAAGAACACTTTAAGAGACTTTAAAAGACTGAGGGAAACTGAGGTTGTTTGGTGTTATGCAGGAATACTACCTTTGGAAAACAGAATCAAAACCCTAAGATGTTTATTCACATATGTGAATAGTTCCACGATAACAAAGTGCTTCTGTTCTTTCCGACTGTGATTTCGTGGGAAAATAGCCAAAACACAGACATAGCATTACATAGGATGAAAGAAAATGCTTCTTTTGGTACAGAACTTTATTTGGGTTCCTGTTCTGATGTCAAAAAACCTACTATTTACACAAACTGAAACACTGTGATATCTGTTTCTGTGGTGCCTTTGTCCAAGTAGTATGGTGGATGATAGTTCATGCCAAAATATTAGTGTTGATAATCCAGATTTTAGGCCTTAAACTGGTCTTTGACGTCAGGAAGAACAGGATTTCAGGGGACTTGTTTGGTCTTTGTTTTGCTGGGATGCAGCATTATGTATTTAGTAAAATATGTAATGATTGAGGAGGTTTTTAGTCCTCTGAAATAGTAGATATGAAACACTCGTACACTAAGAAATATGGTTGATGTAGCATCTGTGTAGTAGCTATCGTACATATTTTAATGTGTACCTACAACAAAGTTGTCGTGACCAAATGTCCTTGTGGACCTTGGTCTAAATTAGTAAAGGCAGAAGTGTGTTTTTTCTTTTCTTACTCAAGTTTGTTCTTGAACATGTGGTCTAATGTTGTGTCTTGCAAAGAGCTCGGAGGTTGCAGATTCTGAGTTCAGAGCTGGGAAGAAACCCAGCCTTGCAAGTCTCTTTTCTAAAGAAAAAGAAAAGTAGAACTGGTCATGGAAGCCTCAGTTGAAATGCCTGCTATCCTAAGGGAATGTTCTAGATCTTTATGAATATTTAATTGCCCATGCAAAGAAGAAGAGTGTCAATTTAAAAGACTGAAAAGAAATTACTTCAGATTTTCCACTAATACTTCATAAATATTGGCCCACTAGCTGCTTTCAGACTGAGAGTGCTGCTCTTTGCCACAGGACTGAGAAACCTTGATGAGGACTAAAGTTTCCTTGAAGCAGAGGTGATACAAACGATTGTTTTTACCACTGGTTTGACTTGTTATGATCTTGTCATGAAATATCTCCAATGACATGCTGACAAGATTAAGGCAAACGTCTCCTCCCTTCTTTTGACAATACAATTGATAATTATCAATCTCTTAACTTGTAGTGAAAAATGTCAAATTTTTATGAGCGTATGTCATCGAGGCAGGTTGCCTATTCTTCTCCCTCCCCCCCCATTTTCCTCAAAATATTAACATTTTATTGTACAGCAGTTATCTGCTGAACTTTAAAAAAAAAAATAAATTAAATTGTAGATAAATATTTTCTCCTTGGGTCATTTAGTCATCAGTGGAAATTAAAATCTGAAATCATGTCAGAAAGAAATGTTTCAGGCTGCCAGCCAGGAAATAAAAATTAAAAGGATGGGTAAGTTGGCAGCCTAACAATGAGCAAACACCTGTGCCAAACTATAGTCTGTCTGCTGGTTGCTGTTGTACGTCATTATGGCACTGTAAACTGGCTGAACTTCTCCTCTTTACACCCATACTAGAGTGGAGTAAAAAAAAGAATAAATAAAAATTTGATATCTTGTAAGAAAAAATTGTTTACCCTAGCAGCGTGAGATTTCAGATCCTTAACGTCGCCCCCTTTGCAGCACAGCAGAAAGGACACGTGCTTGAATTGCAAGACAATTAAGTCGAACCTTGAGTGGTGACACTTGAAATTCAGATAACTTTGGTTGCTTAATTTGATCTGACCTTATGAACAAGGCACATGGCAGCGCCTGGGGATATCGCAGCCTCTGCTGCCGATGCGGCGCTGCCGCCTCCGTGTTCGGGGGCTGCGAAGGCTCCAGCTGCCCACGCGTCCCTGCCTGCCTGCTTTTTCGCCCCAGATGCCTCTCCAGCCAATCTCTGCAGCCGTGCCTTTTGTTTTAAATGCTTCCCCTTCTCCCCTTTTCAGTTCTTCTCCTTTTGTGGTGCCAGTTGCTACTGCCCATATGTTAATTGTATGTTCCCAGCAAACAGGTTGGTTTCTGTTGCTTGTCGTGCTCCCTTGCTGAATATTCATTTTGGCATATAAACACTACAAAAGCAGAAAGGGAGAACATTTGTGAACAGCTGTTGCCTGATGTCTGGTCAGCTGAAAAGCAAAAGACACTGTAGACCCAGAGAGCCCATTTAAATTCAGCACGTCGAGGTTTTACGATATTTGTTCTGAAAGCAAAGTGCATATTTCTCTGTTGTTCACGTTGTGACAGGGGACAGTTAAAAGAGTACGAGAAGATCGTTTAAGCTTATAAACTATTTATGATGGCTTAAGCGTTATAGGAAACACATTGTAGGAAAACACGCGCTTGCTCTTCCTGGATTGCTGTTTGCCACATAAAAACATCCATGGATTGTCCTTTGGAAGAAGTTCCTTAAAATGTACTGGTCGGTGTCTGCCCTGTGAGAACCCTCTGTTCAGGCTCTCCGCAGTGACTGTCAGGGGCTGCTCAGGTCACTGCCCCCTCCGGACATTTGCCCGGTTGGATCTGGCCGTCATCGAACGCCGCGGAGCAGCCCGCGGAGCCATTCTCGGCACCGCCATCCGAGAGTCCTATTTTGGATGATCCGTCACAAGCGCTTCGGCTGCGGGCACGGTGACGGAGAACGGCTCCAGCGAGACAGTTCGCTCGTGAGGAGGAGCGTGGCTCCAGAACCTTCTGAACAGGAAGAAATGAAAACAATTTTAGCCAAGCAGGTGTTAACGCATCAGGAAGCAACTCACATTTATTGAGTATTTTGTGTAGGACTTGCATATGTCCTAAATAACTCACTTCACAGATTGCATGAGATTGTAATATTTATACTTGCAGGTGTACAATTACGTGTTTCAATGCCCAGTGTAAAAAAATAAATTTAAGAACAGGTTTTGGGAGTGCTAGCTTTGAATTACGTTCATGTATCTTCAGCCTGTGCTCTCTCTTTAGTATTTCATGCAAAAGAGTCCTGTTCTTAGTTTTCTTCCTGGGTAAAGGTGAGAGAAGTAACAAAAGATGCTTTTATTGTAATGTAACTGTGAAAATTCTCTCCCTTCTTTTCAGATTGGGAGGAGGAACAAGTGAGCAGTCCAAATATCTTGCGGCTTATTTATCAAGGGAGGTTTCTTCATGGCAATGTGACACTAGGAGGTATGAAAATAATTTTCATCCGTATTACAGCCAGGCAAAGAGGATATTTATTCACAATGCGGTAAACGCTGCTTTACTGTTCAAAGTCACTGCACAGCTTACCATATACCATTTTTCCTCTGCATAGAGTGACATTGTATTTTATTGTGTATTTTTCCATCTTGTCACCACTAGTCGTTAAACTGTGGGTGGTACCACCTGGTAAACCAGGTCTCCCTTTGCATAAAGAAGCAGTAATACTGCTTTTATTTGTTGTCTTTCTACCTGGAATACTTTGTTCCACCTGTCTTGCGCTGCACTTGCAGAGTAAGCTTCTTCATAAATGTCTTAAGTATTTTAAAGTGTTCGATAAAGATTATGACAGTCGGTTAAGCAATACTTTAAATCTTAGTGCAATGAAAGAAGACACACTTTGAATGAGAATGAGGGGAAGCATTCTTGCTGTCCAGTGCTCTGCCAGGGATACAATTGCATAGTTATGTGAAAACAAAAGTAAATGGCTTCACTTCAGTTGCTAGGGAAATGCAATTCAACTGTGCCCCCTTGTGGCAAGATTTTCCCCACAATTATATATTTTGATGAGTATCTTTGATAGAGATGTAATACAAATTTATAACGGTTATCTTCTTGCCTTTTGTAGATCAGAGTTGTCAGTGTGAATATCAGCCATATCAGTGGCTGAACAACATGACACTCTCTGTGTCAGCGTAAAAATTAATCAATACTCCTGTATGTTCAGATTGTTCATGCATTTGGCACTCAAATGCAATACAGAGAGGAGAATATAAGATAATACAAAACAAAACCGCTAATGAAATGTTTCTTAAGATGAACCTGGAAAGAATATTTCTGGACTGCTTATGGCGGTCTTTCTGTGAAGAAGTGGCTCGGATGGTAAAGACATTGATTTGCTTTCTGCCATTACCAATGTTGACTGGTGATGTACTTCTAGAATAGATTTACTCTCCATATAGATCAATTTTTAATGCTGCTATATATACAAACATTGTCAGTTCAACTGGGAGAACTCTTACATTTTTATTCACTCTTTAATTTGTGCTCTTACGAGGTGCCACGGAGTACAGCTAGCAGCAGTTGGAATAGGGTAGAAAGACAACTGTTAAGCTTTAGATCATCTCTGCAATTGTGAAGATCGTAGGCTTGCCCTACATTTTCCAGGCAGGGATAGCTAAATGGGATTTTCTTTGTCATTCATCTCTAGGTGTTACTCTTGACCACCAATGCTTATTCTCTTCGGTGACATTTGTCTAAATCCGAAACAACCTGGAATATTTGTTTAATATATCGTTTAACGTGTTAAACTGAAAAGTAAGAGCTGCGCCCTGTTGACTGTTGCATTAACTCAGGTCTATGGATTTTGAACACTTACTTGGATTCAGGGTATTCTGGTTTGTTCTTAATCATTCATGCGTTGCAATTTAATCATCGTGATTTTACCCTAAGGATCTTACATGTATATTAGTGGTTTTCAGAGATGTTTTTGTTGCTGTATTGTTTTAAGAAAATAAGAAAAAAAGTCCCTAAAACATTGGCTTACTTCAGTATTAATGACATTATCTGGAGTCAGATTGTACAGCCGAAAGGGGAACAGCAATTCATGAAGCAGCCTGAAAAGATTGTTGCTTCGGTTTATGGTGTTCATTAGATGTAACCTGAAGTGAACTAGTCATCTTAAAAATGCAAAGGGAGGGAGTTTTTTTTTGCTAAATAAAGTATTTAATTTTTTACGCTGCTGTAATACAGCTCCATTAAGCTTTTCTGTCTGCAGCTCACTGTAACTGAGTTATAGCACTTAGTGTTTTATTTGCTTTAGGTAATTAGGAAATGTTGACTGGAATTTGGACCTACTGTGTACTGAAAGTCGCTTTATCAACTAGTGAAACACAAGTTTCCAAGGAGACAGTTTCATGTTTTCTCCTATAACAGTAGTCCATTTTTGTTCACATTTTAAAACGACATTGTCATGTTCTCATTGTAACCTCACATGTCTAGGCAGCCTGCAATGAATGTGAGACTCCTGCAAGCAAAGGAGCCTCCAAAAACGACAGCTCGGTAGGAGAAACTGGCTTTTGAGTGGAAAAAAAAAATGGTTTTGGGGAAACCGTGTCTTTTTGCCAGTTTCTCTGAACAGACGAGCACTACAAGAACAGCAGAGCTCCTGGTACTGAAAGTGGTAAAGAAAAGCTCTGTGCAGAGCTGCCGTGCTGTTCTCGCCCGCGGTGCTTGAGCCGGGCTTTGTGTTGTGTGCTGCCGGTGCGGAGAGTTGGGGAGCTCGCTAGCGAAGCAGAACCTGTTGTTCAGCTTTCAACAGCAATTTTCCCCCTTCAGCTAACTTAACAGTTTGCGTTTGAAATCGTATTAATTAGGCAGGTAATACACAGTTGACAGTTCTCCGTTTCTTGTTAGGTAATAGTAAGCAGCAACGTTTTGCTTATTTGTCGGGGAGAGGGGAAGGGAAGCCAACCCACTCTGCATCAGGCACGTACCGAAAGAGAGGGTGAAAAGCAATTCTGGCAGTAGAAAATCTAGAAGAAATATGGAATTAAACAGATAGGAGAGGAATTAGATAGAAGTTTAGTTTAAGTTAGAGAAAGGGCTGAGAGAGCAAAGGCAAGAGCAAGAAAGGAAGGTCCTGAGGATACGTTAAGGTGCTCAGGTTTCCAAGCAAGAAGCTGGAAATTGCTATTAGGAATCTGTGTGAACTATGCAAAGTACTAGCCGAAATTAGTTAATTGAGATATTAGCATAGTTTTACTTGATTACTCTAAATAATTAATCTCCACAGCTCACTAATCAGGTCTCCTCAAGTGTCTCGATATTATGAAAAATGTCCCTAATGTGATTAGTTTGTAATATTTTACCCTTTCTCTAATGGTTTCTTAAAAGCTTACGCCATGAAGACAATCCTTTTCCATGGAGTTTAACAGACTGTTAATACATTCTTTGCAGAGTTTTCAGTTGTGTCACAGAATTGAGTGCCCAAAATACTTCACCCTTGTCAGAATTTAAGCTATGAGTAGCTTCTAGTTGCAGGCACAGGCAGTGCTTCAGATAAACCAAGCAACTTTCAGATCTGACTTTTCCCTGGCGTTGGCTTTTCAAAGAAACTTGTGGAGCTGTGTATCCCCCTCTCGTGCTTACACGTGTGTCTTCGTCATAGCTTGAGTTTTCAGACAAATATATAGTCAGTGAACCTGCTTTAATAGCGATGTTGTAGCTTGGCTTGTACTGAATACAAGTGATAACCAAATACTGGGTTGGTTAGTTTATTTATTTTATTACTGAAATTTTAATCTATGCTGCAGAGATTGAAGTAAAGGCCTTTTTCTCTTCAGTTGCCTTCAAGTTTATCAGACATTCATTATTCCTTTATTCACTTAAAATGCCTTGGTGCGCCGTATGTGAGAATAGAAAGATGCAAATTGAATTTGAGAAGACAAATTATACTGAAGTCAAAATGATTTGTGTATTTAGGCTTAAATTCTTTTTATGTTTATCACTTTTTTTTTTCTATAAGGGGGGAAGTACAGAACTCAGAGCATCTTTATCTTATATTTCTCAGAAAAACGGTCAAGAAAGATGCTTAATCTTAAGAGCTGGAGAGAGGAGACAAAACTTGAAGCTATGTAAAGAACCTGTTAAAGTGATTCCTCTGCCTGCCTACCCCCTTCCCCAAATAATTGGAAGAAGTGCAAGTTCAGAATATTGAACCTGGCAATGAGAATTTGCTGTATATAATGAGCAACGAAGAATCCTTTCAGTTCAAGGAGACTAGAAATTTTTATAAGTATTATATTACAGGGCTAAACCATAATTGCAGCACTGTGTTGGTGTACTTCGTATTTCAGTTTTTACAAGAGTGTCCAGCGACAGGACAAGGCGAAATGGATTTAAATTGAAGGAGAACAGGTTTAGATTGATTCTTAGGAAGAAATTCTTCAGTATGAGGGTGGCAAGACTCTGGAATAGATTGTCCAGAGAAGTTGTGGATGTCCCCTCCCTGGAGGTGTTCAAGGCCAGGTTGGATGAGACCTTGTGTAACCTGGTCTAGCTGAGAGGCGTCCCTGCCCGTGGCAGGGAGGTCGGATTAGATGATCTCTAAGGTCCCTTCCAACCTAAGACATTCTTTGAAATTGTGGAAATTAATCTTTTAGTTTCAGAAACGAGCAGAATGAATTGTGGAAAGCTCCAATTTTGTTATTTGGTGTTAGTAAAGCTTATAAAGGCAGCATTGTGAAAGCTAGCTTATTCGACGTAAAATGTTTTAAATTTGATATTTTTCATATGCACGTGATGCTACAGATTTAATACTAAAATGCAAGGTGCAGACACTTCGTATTTCCGAAAATCTATATTACGGGTCCAGGTATGTTTTAGGAAAATCTTTTCTGCAGTAGTGGCTCCATGTTTTGATGTCTCAGGAGTAACAACTTGGCAGCTGCATTAGCCACTTTTTTGCAACCTTATCCATAAAGAGGGCTCAGCAGCTCAGGCTTCGCATGGATGGCCCCTTCTGCTTTTACTCAAAAGAGCAAGGCTGCATTTGCTAGCAGGAATGTCATGTCTCTAAGAACACAGTGTCGTGAGGGGTTATTATCAGGTCCCTTCTCTACAAAACTTTACCCAGAAACACCTTTACAAATATCTTTAAGGAAACAGTTCAAACCTAAGGATATGAACTTCTGAAGAGATGCTGATCCAACTATAGTCAGCCTTGGTTGGGTGATTTGACGAAAGACGACTGCCGTAACGCGTTAATAAATCTCCTTTTCTCCTTTTGCAGCACTAAAACTTCCTTTTGGCAAAACGACGGTGATGCATTTGGTGGCTAGAGAGACATTGCCAGAGCCAAACTCTCAAGGTACGCTGTGCGCTACAGGTGTTTCATACTCAAGCACGTGGCCGAGCGGTCAGGTCTCCTACAGGCTTTTTGAGTATTTCATTATTAGTTTTGAGTATTGTAGTAGAGAAAAGTCAAGTCCTTGTGGTCTTTTCTAAAGCAAGTAATGAAATGCTTTTGTCCGTGTTGTTTGTAGAAAGCTGAGAAATTAACTTTCTAGTTTAGCATTTTTGCAGAATGCAGAAATTTAACCTTAAAAGCTTTTTTTTTTTATCGTTAAGAACTACTCCTGATTTATTTTTCAGTTACGTATACATGTGTATAATCATAAATACATACATACTTGTATGAAGCATACTCACACATAAAACAGCCTAATTGCAATAGAAGTGGCAAATGAGCAAAACTTTCTTCTTGGTCCACAGGTCAAAGGAACCGTGAAAAAACTGGAGAAAGCAATTGCTGTGTAATCCTGTAAACCCTGTTAGCTTTACCTGCTAAGTGTGATGTAATATAGTCTTGTCTTTCATGCTGCTGGAATAGAAGAGGCCCTACCTTGCTTCAGACACCTGTAGGAAGAGCCTGTCTGTAAATCCGTGGAACTGAAATATTACACACGAACACTGTCTCATTAGTCCTTTTTTTTTCCTTAAAAAAAAAGAAAAAGAGAGAAAGATCTATGAACATTGTTTCTTCATTTATTTTTTGGAAAAAAAAATCCTACTTTTTGTTTGTTGAGTAATCTTACAGTACATCAGTTCTTAAAAGAATTCAATCTCCAGAGAAGTTCAACTGTTCTTTTCCATAGCAGGAATCATTTTGCTGCCACAAAAATCTCCATGAAGCAGATCTAACCAGTCAAGCTTTCTAGATGCAATTTGCACTAAGTACGGTTGACAGTATATTTCTCATCAACGATCTTTCACAATATTTGAGACATCTAGTAATAACCTACGATGTGTAATGCAACACTGGAAAATAGTATGTCTATAATTAAAACAAATCTCACTTATGGCCAAATCAAAGGGAAAAACTGTTAAGTCAATTCTACCTAAGTCAACCTTGGTGGCCGAGCTGGCACAGAACTACTAACTAAACCAAGTCTAACTATATATATATTTTCACTGCAACAAACAAACAAAAAACGATGTGCCTGTAATTTAAAAGCACTCTGTAGAGGGCTGATGAAACGTGATTTTTTCGTTACTGCGTGCACTCTGATCTCGTACGTTAGTTGAGTGCTTATTCAGACAGCACAAACAAGTGCAGAGAGTGCATTTCCTAGCCTTAATATGGGAGGGGTAATTTCCTGTAGTTCATAGGCTTTTATTATTGTGCATAAATGTTAGAAAACATCATTTACTAATCAATTTTATGTATTTGAATATTGGCAATTGGTGTTTTTCAGTCATTTTCTCATCTGTACTTTAGTGTCCGGTGTCATGCTTACTCATTAGAGACTTCAAAAGAATTATGAAAGTTTAAAAACAAAAAAAAAACCACAAAAAAGAAGAACCTCTGCCATAGTACTAGTTTTGTTTCTTTACGTAACCTGCATTTGGTATTAGTGCTTGCAATTGTATTAAAATCAGAAGCTGATTTTTGAAAGGCATACATAATTAAAAAGGATGCCATTCTTTTATTTCATATCAATAATTTACATGTTGATATGCTAAAGAAATTTGCACAGCACTAAAGCATGAGCTAGTTTCATCTAAACCTGTAAAAAATAAAAATAAATAAAAATTAAAAAAATATAAAAGATTTTATATTTTTTCACTGGGGAGGAATTCTTCCTGGGTGAAATTACAAATATGTGTAGAATATATTTAATAAAAATCTTATAAAATACATAACTATAGAAGTTAAATATAGATTGGCGTGTAGTATAATAGAACAATATTCCGTATAAATAGCTTTAGCCTTTAAAAAAAATGAGTCACAGGTTGACATTGTGTTCTGTACTTAAGTGTCCACAACTCTTACAGATGTTCTGTGTAATCGTTTTTTCGAATGATTGGCATCATTCAAATGTAATCAGATTATTTTATTCATTGTTACCGCTTTGATGAAATGCTTTATATGCAGTAGATTTACAAAAAATACTGTTCATACTGATCAGAATTAAATTTGTATAGAGCAGAGTTTTAAAACAAATTGTAAATAGCACTAAACATTTTCTTTCTGCAACCTGTACTGATAGACTCTTCTGTAAACTAAATAAAAGAATATTGTAGTGCATTTTGGTGGTGTTTGAAGGGTTGTAATGGGGTCTGTAACTACTTTTAATAATACTTCTTAACCTGGAAACTAAATAAAGCCTCCATTTCATTTATTAAATAAAGGGAGGGGAGAGGCAAAACCAGATGAAAACTGCTAATGGCATTTATCACTTCAGTTTTGTTTTCGTGTCACATCAGAACAAATGGCCTAGAGGTTGGGGTTGGTTTTCCTGTTGGAGAAGAAGGTAAGCGTGGACAGTTGTAGTTGGAAACGTACGGCGGTGTCACGCTCTGGGGTACCTCCAGAGGTTATGGGCTCATGCTGTAAGTTTTTGTAGTCTTCACTCACAGCGAAGAGGGCACACTTACCTCTTAGGGTGCTGGGAGCAGAGATGACATCAGTAAGACGTGCTCATTGTCACTAAAAGTGATCAAAGGGCTGGAGCACTTCTCTGATGAGGACAGGCTGAGAGAGCTGGAGGGGAGAAGGCTCCGGGGAGACCTTATAGAGTGGCCTTCCTGTACCTGAAGGGGCCAACAGGAAAGCTGGGGAGGGGCTGTTCACAAGGGTGTGTAGCAATAGGACAAGGGGCAATGGTTTTAAACTAGAACAGGGTAGATTTAGATTAGATGTTAGGAAGAAGTTCTTGACAATGAGGATGGTGAAACACTGGCACATGTTGCCCAGAGAGGTGGTGGAGGCCCCGTCCCTGGAGACGCTCAATGTCGGGTTGGACAGGGCTCTGAGCAACCTGCTCTAGTTAAAGATGTCCCTGCTCCTTGCACAGAAGTTGGACTAGATGACATTTAAAGGTCCCTTCCAACCCAATGCATTCTATGATTTACTTGTACTCTGTGGCTGCTAAATAACTAGCTATAGGGACACAAACCTTATATTTTAAAAAAATAATAATTGATAAACATCAGCTTGACAAAGCTACTGGGAGCATGTTACCATCTTTAACCATAAAATGAAACTTCTCTTTTCCAAAATGCCGACCAGCTAGGGAACGCAGGTTCAGAGGGGAGAATACAAGGAAAAAAAACAAAAACAAAACCCAGGTTGAGGCAGGACATGTTTGGTAAGTTGAACAAATCTTTCAGAGACATTGACTGAAAAAAATGCATGTTCGAAGTGTAATCTTGGTTTGAAAAAAGTGGCTACGTACTTAATGCACTCTAAATACATGAAAATCCAGTAGCTTCTAGTTAGAATACTTGGTGAACTTGAATAGCCAAGTATGTGGAGTTCCCTTTTGCTGAGATGAATGAGATGCATATATGCACGTGTCCAAGCAAATCCTTAAATGCTGCTTGGCATTCAAAGCTCGAGCTTGCCAAAATAACTCCTGCAGAAATTGGGTAGAACCGTTGCCTTAATTTTCCTGCCTGTTGCAGAGGATTTCTGTTGCGGTCTGAGGCAGGTAGAAAACTGTGGGGGAGAATTGCTGAAAGATCTGTGCTCTTTCTTTGTGTTGTGGATTGTGTATTTGCCAAAACAAAAGCAGTAGCTCTTAAACCCGGATTCCTCAGCCTTGCTAAAGTTCACACATAACGCTTCTCATCTGCGTTGATTGGAGTCAGGAGATGAAAGCTAAGTCTTTGCAGGGTCAGGCTGTTGGATGGTCTGATAATACTTTGAAGAGTTTGACATTTGATTTTCGCTGTTACGTAGAAGTGTTTTCCCTATGGGTGAGTTAATAGATATTGTGAAGGAAGAGAAGGGGAGAACGAATCAGAGCCCTTTGTATTCTGAAATACCATGAAGGGACCACATCTGTCTCCCCTGCCATTGTGTGTGTTACCAATCAAAATACTCAGACATGTGAGGAATGGTATCTACTAGCAACAAAAGTATTCTGTAATGTCTGTTTTCTTTAATTATAGCGAAATATCACCGTTGAAACAGTCTTAGGGATTAGCTCAGCTGCTGGAGGAAGAAAGTACAGCCACTGTAACAGAAGGTGCTGCATCAATATTAATCCAGTGCTGACTTCTGCCGCCTCTGAATCCCTTTCCTTAATTCAATGTGTTTATAACAGGGGGAGCAGTGATTTATTTAATCTAGGAGAGGAATATACACCACTCTGAAAAAGCTTCCTCCCAGCCCTACAGGTAAGGAGGACGGCAACTGTTTCTGGGCTGGCCAAAAATTGGGAGTTTCTGCTGCTGCTCTCAGGAGAGAAGTAAAGCTTCTGTGTTTTGTGGTTCTGTGGTGTGCTAAGATTTGTTAGACAAATGATCTACTTCTCCATCTAAAACTCTCACTGACTTCCCACTAATTAAACGGGTAAGCTTAAGCAGAATTTGGGTTGTATGTCCTGTGTAAATTGACGTTCAGACCGTGAACAGCAGTTGCACGGTTGAAACCGATGGGACTTTTGCACTTAAAATCAGAAGAAATCATAGAATCACAGAATGGCCTAGGTTGGAAGGGACCTTAGAGATCATCTAATCCAACCTCCCTGTCACGGGCAGGGACGCCTCTCAACTAGATCAGGCTACTCAAGGCTCTGTCCAACTTGGCCTTGAACACCTCCACGGAGGGGGCAGCCACAACATCTCTGGGCAATTTATTCCAAAGTCTTGCCACCCTCGCACTGAAGAATTTCTTCCTCAGATCTACTCTAAATCTATTCTCCTTCAATGTAAACCCATCTCCCCTCGTCCTATCAGTGGACACTCTTGTAAAAAGTCCCTCCCCAGTCTTCCTGTAGGATCCCTTCAGGTATGGGAAGGCAGCTATTAGGTCCCCCCTAAGTCTTCTCTTTGCAAGACTGAACAATCCCAGCTCCCTCAGCCTGTCCTTGTAGCAGAGGTGCTCCAGCCCCTGGATCATCTTTGTGGCCCTCCTCTGAACACGCTCCAACAGATCCATGTCCCTCTTATGGTGGGGACACCAGAACTGGACGTAGTATTCGAGGTGGGGTCTCACAAGAGCAGAGATGCCAAGATGTGTTAAGATCCTTAAAGGAGAATTCTTCCCCCCTTTCCTTCTTCAGAACACTTAGATTCTTCCTCGATACTCTATCTTGGCTGTCACTTGTCAGCATCAAGCTTATTTTCAGAGCACAACAAAAGGCCTCTGTTGTTATGTCAGAGGCTGACAGTAATACATGGTTCGTGATAGCAAGATGTTAAAAATCCTCACGAGGTAGTCGTGTGCTTGTCCTTCTGTGCCACGTGTACATACCCGTGAAGAGGTTTACAAGGTAATAGCTTACCCATTTATTATACTAGACTGCAAAATTATAAAACCCACTTTATGCTCTGAGTTTTTCTGATAGCTATGATTGACTTCTGCTCTTTTTTTTTTTTAAATTGATAAGGTGTGGTTTTTTATTTAATCTGGAAAAGGAATGAGCAGTGAAATAGAAAATAGTGAAGGTTATTAAAACCAAGCTCACAATAAGGAAAATTTAGTGATACCTTGTCAAGCTTGTGGAATGGATCACAGTGACAAACGAAGTTCGGTTTTGACTGTAAAGGATGGCGTAGTTAGAGAAAGCAAAGTATTCACACAACTTGGAGTTTTAAAATTACCAGGATCAGTTCGGAACTGAGTTATGGGCATCATGGGCAAGCAGTTCATACTGCAAGTGGCTCAAGGTTTGGAAAATCGTAACAAAAATAATGAGACAACAGAAATATTATCAAGAGATTGAAGGGAATGAGTGGTTAAAATAGCTATGTACTAACGTAGACAATATTGATGGAGAGCTTCTATTTTTGCCTTGTAACTTCTCTGCCGAGTTTTTATATTTATATTTAAAGCAGAGATGATAAATTGAGATCTCATAGAAACGTTTTTCGTTAAATCAATGGCACTCACATCCACCAGAAGTAATTCAAGGAAAGGCTGAGCAAGATTTAAAAGGAAAAGGGATCATTGTATTGATGAAAATGGATAGAATTTTTCAGAATTATCATAATTAGTGCTAACAAACTGTTTCTCATCAAGGCAGTAGTTTTTGTCCTTCAGACATTATGCTCACTTTCAATGACGAGCCCAACTCTTAGGGGAAAAAGTACTTCTGGCATGTTACCACCTCCATTATGTAGAAGCAACTGCAGAACATGAGCCCCAGCCTGTGCAGGATAAGCATATTTTGCACCCTGGTAAGAGTTTGTCTCTACAAACCCACTGCTTCAGGAGAAGAACTTTTGGTCAGAGTCAAGGTGGTGTTTGTGCTTTCCTGGAGCAGGCTTGAGGGAATAAGTGACTGCGTTCAGCTGGCAGAGAATGTGAGCTGCGTGCACTTCCTTAGGGCAGAAGTTAATGTGTGAGATGAAAGTGCCCTGCTTTTATCAATTCAGAGGACGCTGAATTTCTAGGTAGTAAATGTTTTGACTTTTCTACCAGAAGATACTCTTCAGCCTCTATTTTTTTTTTTCTATAGAGGCAGGATAATGGGATGAAACAGAAGAATTTTATTTTTCGTACTGACTTGTCTATTCTTTGAACTAAAGATCAGGAAGAAATAACAGCAGAAATGTTAGATGCCTAGTGTAGGAACAACCATTAAATGGCTGGTCAAAATTCTCCTACCGGCAGCTATCTGTGCCACAAAGATCTGCTGCAGTGGCCACAGCCCATGGCATCACAACTAATTGCCAGGCTGATGTGGCTCAGATTGTGAATGAGAGGCCGAAGGGGGTGATACCTGGTCATTTCACAAGGCTTTTGGTTGCTGCCTGGCAAAAAAGGGGGTTGTGGTCTTTCACTAGTCATTAGGGGGCAGAATGACAGAGTGGAATAGCCTGTTAAGTCTAGATTTTTGGGGCAACAAAAAAAAAAATAAATCCATGATACTGAAAGTCAGCTGTGCTGGATGGATGATACTGCACTTCCAGACCAAGAGAGGGAAATACACAGTGATGTCTGTCACCTGCATCCATCTGTTACCTGTGCTGACTGAATCAAAGAAAGATCAAGTTTCAAGTCTGCAACTTGCACGTTCCAAACCAAAGATTGTTAATCCCTGGCGCTGCCGCGGGTCCAGCTCTACTGTAGCTGGCAGTGGAGCTGGCAGAGAGCTTGCACCCTGCAGCCTTGGCGAGCAAAAAGCCAGCGCCACAACTGTGCGTGCTGGTGCGAGGTGAAACACACGTAGCTCTTAAGCAGGAGGAAATTTGGACTAGATGATCTTAGAAGTCTTTTCCAGCCTTTTTGATTCTATGGAATGTCAATGTGGCAAGTCTGCAAGTGCTCAGGCCAGGGAACCTACCAAATCCACGCAACTGTACCAGCAGCTGAGTTTCTCTCTTTCAATGAAGTAAATTCAGTGGGTATTCTTCCTGACCACCCTGGTTGCCAAAGTCCTGGAGAAAGGTCTTCTCTCAACAAACAAATATGAAGGCTACCTCAGACTTTTTTCTTGCCTTCTGAGCAATGGCCATCTCTGTCTTCATCACCAAAATTTTCCAGCATCTCATCGCTCTGATTTTCTCCCAGCCTGGTGCTTCTGGCTGCAGACGGCAATGATCACCACAGGACATCTGCTGTGCTGAGCTGAATCAATGGGAAGGGACTGGGAAGAAGTCGCCAATGTGGATGCAGCGCATCTCTGCAGCCACCTCTGCTGAGCTGTGGACAGAACTTCTCTGTGGCTCTGGTCGTTGGTGGGTAGTCTGAACCTCCTAGAGGAGAGAAACGTGCTTTGAGCTTCCAAGCCAAGGGCAGACCCACTGTTCATAACACTGTGGCCAGGCCCCAGCTCCGGCTGCATCCTGTTCTTTCAAGTTGGGCATGACTGAGTGTCGCAGCAAAAAACCTCACTGGTGATCAAACTGGTAAGAGCTATTGCCCCTCCTGCAGCAGGGGGGCCATAACCCCTGGGGTTTCCAGGTCTAAGTGTGAGAGCAGATGTGGGTCAGGAGTATTTCATGATATTTTCCTTTCTTAGCTCTGCCCCTGCTGCTGAGGTGAGTATCGCACTGGCACGGAGCTTCCACTGAGAGTGTGGGGAAGAGGCAGGGGAAGAGTGCTTGGGGAGGTGGTTTGGAACCTGCCAATGCTCCTTTTCTCAGCTGCTGGAGCTGGTTGTCACAGCAAATCAGTGCTGGGACTACTGGCCCTGGCTCGGGCACCCCAGGCTGCCCTGGGAGGGACTCACCTTGGGGCTGCTCAGCTGCCAATGCGATTTTACCATCTCAAGGATTGCGACAATGAGAATAATCTTCAGTTTGCTGTTGGCTGGCCAGGATGGAGCTGCGGGGCTGGAATGCCCTGAGGCAGCCCTGTCCTTGAAGAGCTGCTGGGGAAGTACAGTCCATGCAGATCACTTCTGCCAGCTTCCCGTGGCTGCACAAGTGCTCCTCTTGCTTCCAGCCCCGGTTTAAAAAGCTGACCTTGATTAGCACAGTGCTGCGTGGCTCTGCCTGGCTACCAAGGAGCAGCCTCAGCACCTCCCCCTTATTTCCAAGACTCACATCTGAGCTGGTAACTGCTGTGGGGCAAAATGGTCCCGTGAGCTCCCCAGAGGCACGCTGCCACCAGCAGGATGGGGCTACTTGGGCTTTCAGAAGGTCTCGTGGGGGACCAGGTCTGAGCCCACGGCTTTCATTTGCCTCGGCTGGACTTGATGATCTCAGAGGTCTTTTCCAGCTTCAACAATTCTGTGATTCTGTTGGCCCAGCAGCTGCTGCCAACCAGCAAAGGCATTGGCCCTCTCCTGGGCTTCATCCAGGTGGGGACTGGAGAAGTGGTGGGGGTGACATGGGTTGTTTGACTCTTCAAAGGCATCGCTTCTGCCTCATGGTTAAAAGCTGTAAGGAGGCTTTTGTTCATGATAAATATCGCGTGTGCGCTTCTGTGCCTGGCTGTTTTAATCAACTGAAAATTAATGGTTAAGCCTCAGAGACTGCGGCCAAGCACTGAGAAGCCTCTGGTTACCTTTGGAAATTAAGGCAGCTGGAAGGTGTGGTGGCTTGCTGTCTGCTTACGTGCCAAACGCCCACCCTGCTTTTGAGGAGGACTGTGCTCCCTGCACGTATGAGAGGATCCGGCTGCAGCAGGACTTGCGTACACAAGTTCATGGGCTGCTTCAGGAAATGTGGCCTTAAATATGCTGAGTCTGTGCAGTGGCGTCTAAATCTTTAGCTCCCCTTTGATTTAGCCACGAACTTTCCTCCCTTTTCCTGGAAAGGAGAACCAGTGTACAAAAGGTAATCGAATCTGTGTCCAGTTCTGGGCCCCTCAGTTCAAGAAGGACAGGGAGCTGCTTGAGAGAGTCCAGCGCAGAGCCACAAAGATGGTGAAGGGAGTGGAGCATCTCCCCTATGAGGAAAGGCTGAAGGAGCTGGATCTCTTTAGCTTGGAGAAGAGGAGGCTGAGGGGTGACCTCATTAATGTTTATAAATATGTCAAGGGGGAATGTCAGGAGGACGGAGCCAGGCTCTTTTCAGTGGCGTCCACTGACAGGACAAGGGGCAATGGGTGGAAGCTGGAACACAGGAGGTTCCATAAAAATATGAGGAAAAACTTTTTTACTGTGAGGGTGACCGAGCACTGGAACAGGCTGCCCAGGGAGGTTGTGGAATCTCCTTCTTTGGAGACATTCAAAACCCGCCTGGACGTGTTCCTGTGCGATCTACTGTAGGTGATCCTGCTCTGGCAGGGGGGTTGGACTAGATGATCTTTAAGGTCCCTTCCAACCTCTAACATTCTGTTTCTGTTTCTGTTTCTGTTTCTGATTTTTTTCTTCGGATAAAAGTTCTGCGGGAAATAGTTGCCTGGAGCGCAGGTGTAGGTGTTCTCCTGTGCTCCAGGAGGGAAGAGGTGGCCAACAGTGAGCCAATGTGGAGCTTCCTCACATCCTCTTTTGGAAGAAATGTAGCTGCTGCCAGGGAAAACCTGAAGGATTCCTCTAACTCCCTCAGGCTGATTCCAAAACCTGTGGAAAAATGAAGACAAAAATAATTTTCATTTTGGTGGGTCAGAGCAAACAGAAGAGCCCAAAGATAACGGAGCTTCTGAAAGCAAAACATAATTGGCGTCTAATGCACAACTCGTTTTCAGCAACTAAGAGGTATTGAAATGTGAGTAGTTCAGCCCCTACACCTTCAGGACTTTGTCATTAATGCTTGGGGTGTGTGTGAGAGAGGAGGAGAAGGAAGATGTCCTTCTGTATAAAACACAAAGGCACTGGACTCTAGTAGCTGCCAACACTCCCCAGACCTTTCCTGGAGAAGAGACAGTGGGATTTCCAAAATCCTGGACTGAAGCTGTTATTACCTGCTGAGTGAGATGACAATGAGATGTGACAGCCCTCCGTGGCCCCAGCCTGGCGTCAGGCAGAGTCGGGCAGCGAGATCTGGGCAGCCCCAGCCGGGGTGGCACCAGCGTGGGTGGGAGGGCACAAGGGGGCTCAGCAGCTGCATGGTGGAACCATCTAAGGAGGTTTAAATTAGAGGGGTGTGAATCCCTAATTGCAAGGTTAGGCCAAATGTGTCAAAGGGGTTTCAGCCCGAACTAAACCTGAGTATTCGTGGAACAGTAAAAAGATCATATGCTCAGCGACCCTGACGCAGAATTGCAGTTCAGAGGTGCCAGTTTCCAAGGCGAAAGGTAGCGCGGTTAACCGAGGGGGAGGAAAAAGCCTGAGTGCAAGTCGGCTCAGAGGAAAGCACATACCACAGTGTCTGGGCATCAGCATTGGTAATGAAAGGTGAGTTGTAAATAATGCTGCTCCTGGCACTTTGGGATTTTGCAGGCTGCCATGCTGAGGCTGTATCGATTCCTGGATACAGGTGCTGAATTTTGACATCAGATAGTCCTCCTCAACCACAGCTCCTGAGCTTATTTCTTTATAGAAGTGCAATTGCTGTTGGTGGAAAGAGCTTTGTGTTATGAAATGCTCTGAGGGAGAACAGCATTATTAGGAAATGCAGAAGTGACTGGTGTGGGGAGCAGAGACCATGGCTTTTCATCTGACATTCTTGCCAGGTGCTCACGGCACCTGGAGATCAGGACTTTCCCTCCTCTACCTGCTGCCATCCCCACGTCAGCATATTTGTGCCTCCTGTAATTTTCTTAAATGTGAAAATAAGGTCTCGGCAGATGATAAATACCAAAGCAGGCAATTTAAGTCAGCTTTACAGTACTGTAGAAATAGCTTGGCTTTTTTTTCCTAGTTTTGGCATGAAAACCGTATTTTTCTACTGAAAACCAGAAAAAGAAAGAAAAAATAAAGATTCTATATGATACAGTAAAGATGCAGAAGCATGTAATAGATGCTATTAGTCATTTCTAGACTGAAAATCCAGTCACAATGATTGAAGCTGATTCAACAAAAATTCACTTTGCCACATATTATGTCAGTCCTTTACACCTCTTTTAAGTACTGAATTCACTTCATCAACAAGAAAAATTGCATTTCTGTGTAGCGTAAACTCTTGGCAGTGCTGCAGCATCCATCCAGCCGTGCCTTTAAGAGGAGTTGCATCTCCTTCTCCAGGGCTACTCCACCACTACTACTCAGACTACTCCCTTTTGGGAGTGCTGGCCCAAGCAGAGACAGAGTCAGGGTTGGTGACCTCTGCCTACTCCTCTGGCTCTGGATCAGACCCCAGATGAGGCTGCCAGGTTTTCAGGTGCTGTCATAGGCAGGTCTCCGAACTTCTTTAGGAAGACCCTACAATAATTTCCCCATTCTATTTCTCTGTGGATCCTTTACCAGCGGTCTGTGCTCTATATTTTTTAGTATTATTTTTAATGTAGGAAATACTGAATTTGGTTAGCCAGGCTGCAGCAGCACGAATCAACCTCCTTTCCTCATGAGGTATGCATCTTTTAGGATGCATTTGTGTAGGGAGTAATAGCTGCTAGCTCTAATACAGTCATTACTAAGCAATCATAGGGAAGGTTCAGAGAAAATAGCTGAAAACCACATCCTGCAAGTCACGTGGGGAAGGAGGAAACGAGACTGCTGTGCTCCAAGCCGATATATAAAATGCTTTGAATTATACACGGGAAGATGGGCTGCTGTGCAGGTACATCGTGTGATGGCCGAAATTGGGTTGGTGTAAATTAACATCGAGGACCAAACTGAAGGGCTGTTGTCTGCTCTTGCCAGCGACTGTCTCTGCACTCCTAGGTTCCTCTTCCAGTGCACCGTCTGTTTTGGGCCTTTTGCATCTGGGTTATGCCGAGCTGCAGGACAATATTGACCTGTGATGATAAAGGGGGTAAGAGAGATTCTCCTACCAGCATGTGAATGCAAGCCTGAGCTGACATAATATCCCTGTATGGAGAAGGGCAAATGGGAAAGGAGGTTGTGCTGATTCTTGCCCTGTTTAGTTTTACTCCTGTGTTGGTCCCTCAGTGCTTTTTTTTCATCTGCCTTAAAAGCTGAGGATCCATCTTATATTAACAAATGAAGCTCATGTGTTCCATGAGCTTCAGTGCAAAGTGGTCTGTTAAATCTGTCAGACCTAACCAGCCTGATGAACTCTTTGAGAGCTACAGCTGCCTGATGGATTTTGCTCAGTCCTCCTCAGCCCTGACTACCCTGGGTTGTATCAGCAAACTGGAAACGGCTGTATCATTTCCTTTCTTTCCTTTCAAGTTGTGACTGGGCTGCCCCTCAGTCAACCGTTGTGAACCATTCAGCAATTGTGAGTTTTCTCTGAGCAGGCGTGTGCTCTGCTGCAAATATTTTGGAAATCAAGACAGCTGCTTCTCAGTTATGTGAAAGACCACGTGGGGATTCTAGTTGACAAGCAGCTGAATATGAGCCAGCAGTGTGCCCAGGTGGCCAAGAAAGCCAAAGGCATCCTGGCTTGTGTTAGAAACAGTGTCACCAGCAGGAGTAGGGAGGTGATTGTCCTCCTGTACTCAGCACTGGTGAGGCCTCACCTTGAGGACTGTGTCCAGTTTTGGGCACCTCAGTACAAGAGAGATATCGAGGTGCTGGAGCGAGTGCAGAGGAGGGCAATGAAGCTGGTCAAGGGCCCGGAGAATAAATCTTATGAAGAGCGATTGAAGGAGCTGGGGCTGTTTAGTTTGAAGAAGAGGAGGCTGAGGGGAGACCTCATCACTCTCTACTACTATGTGAAAGGACATTGAAGAGAGATTGATGCTGGTCTCTTCTCACAGGTAACGAGCGATAGAACAAGAGGGAATGATTTCAAACTGCAACAGGGTAGGTTTAGACTAGACATTAGGAAAAAAATTTTCACAGAAAGAGTAGTCAGGCACTGGAATAGGCTGCCCAGGGAGGTGTTTGAGTCACCATCCCTGGATGCGTTTAAAAGTCGTTAAGATGTGGTGCTGGGAGATATGGTTTAAGGATAAGCTTTGTCGAGTAGGGTTAATGATTGGACTCCATCCCAGGGGTCTTTTCTAACCTGAATGATTCTATGATTGTATGTGCCATGAGGGAGATTTCAGCATTAGCAGATGTGAAATCTGCATGTGGATGGAGCCTTCCAGCACCTTTGTCCTGACAGCGATGCAAAGGGCTCCCAGCCCATTGAATCTAGATGACACTTGCATCATTCAAATCAAAATGATTCTTATTAATGGATGGGGGACGGAGCATCCTGACTGAGCACCACGCAAGGGTAGCAACTGCAGAAGGACTTGACCCAAGGCCTTTTGCAATCTCCTCCAGAAGAAACTGTGTGAAATGACCTACAGAGTGCTGGAGACCCAGCGACAATGCCACTGTTCTACAAACTTTAATTAGCTGAAACTTCATTTTGTCAAGCTATCCTTGTTGCAGGAAATGATAATGCACTAACAGAAGTAGCCAGTGCAAGGCTATTGATTTTTAGGTGTCTGCTGATAAATGAGGAACACAGGAAGCAGGCTTGGCTGGTCTCCAAGGATTGCCAATAGACAGGAGAAGCAAGAAGAAAAAGGTACTGAGAAATGTGGTCCCATCTGGTTCCCACAGTAGCACATGGAAAGTTCAATCCAGAAACTACAGACTGGTCACCCTTTTCTTTGATCCCTGGTTGAATCATGCAGTGATCTCTCCTGTGTATTCTTATATCCAAGTTAGGAGGTTATGGTCCGGAGGGGTGGGTAACCACATGGGTAGAAGAAACAACCTGCTTGGATGTTCAGGTTTGTGGGGTAGAGGTTAATGGGTTGCACCCTAGCCAGAGCCCACTAACAAATGGGTACCATGGGTCTATCGTGGGACCTGTCCTGTTCAACATCTTTATCAATGACCTGGAGGAGTCAACAGAGTGCTCGTCAAGTCTGCAGGTGACACCAAACTGAGGTTACAGGTCAATAGCTGCCATTCACAGAGACCTAGGCAGCCTGGAGGAATGGGTCAGCAGGAACCACATGAAATTCAGTAGGAACAAATGCAAAAAGTCTCATCCCTCTGCAGTGACGCAGACCAGGGCACTGCCTGCCTGGGGACAACCAGGCTGAAAATGCCCTTTTGCCACATAACCAAACATCCACCATGAGCAGGGCCAGGCTTTGGAGTGGGTTTTCGAGGAAGGGTGTCCAGTTTCTTTGCCCTCAGAAGTAACCTGAGTAACCTGGCCAGATCTCACAGCTGACCTTGTTCTGAGCAGCAGGTTGGACTGGAGACCTTCTGAGGTCCTTTCCAACCTGAAGTATCCTATGGTCCTAAGATCAATGAAATTCTGAAACACTGTCAGAGCTGAAAACTACAGCCTGATGCATTGCTTACCCTCTCACACGTGCAGTAGCCCCAGCCTCACTTGGTACGTATCTATTTCCAAACAGTTTCCCGTCAATGGCAAAAAAAAGAGATATTGCTATTAAAAATTGCCCCATTGTGGGCAGTGATATCAAATGATGCTGCTAATTGCTAGGACCAAAGCCATTTGTTCCTACTTCTGCTGGAAACCTTCTTGCTTCAAACCAGGGAAAGCATAAAAAACAGATGGCACGATGCCAGGAAAGAGACAGTCCTGCTCTTTGAACTGTCCTTGGGGAGTACAGGAGGAGCAGGAGTGGCTGCAGCATCCTCCGGTGGGGCTTTGCTGGGGTGGAGGAGGGAGACTGTGATCTGTGATGTGCATGTGCTGGAGAAAAGGAGGAGAAAACCCTTCCCCGGTCCTGCCTTCAATGATGGTGGCTTTGCGTGGTGGGTGGTAAGAACTCACACATACTTAAAAGGTTTCTCCTTCTAGTTTGGAGCAAGGCAAGCAATCCATATTAAAGACTAATGCAAGAAAGGCCAGTCTGAAAAGGCTAATTTACTTTCTCTGTTGTGCTTAACAGTGTCTGCAATTCAGATGATTCTGCCAGAAAAACACGTGGGTAATGAGACAAAAGTATGAGGCGGTTCATTTCCTATCTGGGCCATCTTTTTCCTCCGGCAGATATCTCACAGCTTCAAATAAAAAATGTACAGCTTAGCTAAACAGCCTTGGCTTTCCTCTGCATCCTCTGCACGAAAGTGGTCTCTGAGCCCCTAAATCAATATATTCCTTCCTGTCCCTCTGAGATCACTTATCTGCAGCTACTTCACTGCTCTTCCTGCAGACTGCTGAGCTCGTTGGTTTGCCTATTGAGCCGGGCGCATCGCAAGAACGCTTCAAATTCCCGTGCCCCAGCTCAGTTTGCTGGTTTAAAGGTGTTTCCCTCTTCTGTCACAGCAAAGCAGTGTCCCTGGAAGCTGCAGTTCGTGCTGCTGCTCCATCCCCTGAGATGCCCTTTGCCATCAGTGACATAACAAGAAGCCAATTCCTGACAAATAAATCAAATGACCTAACGGCTGTTAGGCTTCATTACAAGCCCGTGCAGTGGAAATCCAGTATTTATTTTGGAAGGTTCAGGCAGAGACAGCACTGGATCTCCCTCCTGCCCCTTGCTATGTGGTAGAATGCCCCTGGCTCTGCCCCACAGCTGAGCTCCACCCCTACTTAGTGCTCCAGCATCCTGCAGAGAGGAGCTGAAGATGCTTTTACTTCCTCCAGCGAGTTCTGGCTATTGCTTAGCTGGTTTTTGAGCTGTCAGATGACTTTAGGTTATACCTTGATATGATGTTCATGGAGCCCCTGGGCAAAGCCCTCATAGAATCTTTAAGGCTGGAAAAAGCCTCTTAGATCATAAAGTCCAACTGTCAGCCCAACACTACCATGACCACTAAACCATGTCCCAAAGTGCCACGTCTACACATTTTTTGAACTCCTTCAGGCATGGCAACTCCACCACTTCCCTGGGCAGCCTGTTCCAATGCTTCACCACTCTTTTAGTAAAGAAATTTTTTCCTAATATCCAACCTAGACCTCCTCTGGTGTAACTTGAGGCCATTTCCTCTTGTTCTATCCCTAGTAACTTGGGGGAAGTGACCGACACCCACCTCACTACAACCTCCTTTCAAGAAGTTGGAGAGAGCAATGAGGTGGTCTCTTCTCAGCCTTCTTCTCTCCAGGCTAAACAACACCACTTCCCTCAGCTGCTCCTTATAAGACATATTCTCCTGAGCTCCATGTGCCTGTGAGCGATCCAATCCTCACTCTGAACCCCTGCTGCAGAACCTGGGAGCAAGAGGCTGGGGCTGCAGGGAGGGAACCAAGGAGCCAGCAGCATCTCCTGGCACGAGGCACACATCACGGCTTTCACAGGGTCAAATGCTTCACCTCCTGTAAGGAGAAGGAGGAAAGGAAATGCATCGGTTTCACAGCAGGTTATGCAGCAGAGCCACAGGTCATTTCAGGGACACAGCATTTCAGGGACAGAGGAAGCAGCTTCCCACCACCACAGCCCTGAGCATCAGTGGGCATGGCCAGGCCCAGAGACACCTCCAAATCAGGGAGCAGGGGTCGACTGGGCCATAGCTCAGCCCTGGCCCTTCCCCAACCACGGACCATGCATGTGCACATGGGTTTGTCCTGGCACATCTCTCCTATGGGGGAGTTTCATCCTTGATGCAGGAGGTTTCCCAAGCCATAGGCGTTGGCGGTGTGGTGAGAGGTTGGCTCCAGCAGGCTGTGCTGGCACCTACAAGCTTGAAAATTTTCCCTCGCCCTCGTAATTGACATAATTATCCAATTATAGGAGTGAGATGTCGACTGAGATTCATGTCAAAGGGGGAGCCAGAAGGATGGCTGCAGCCAGGTGAAATTCTGGCTGAAAAGCAAAATCCCTCAGCTGTGTCTTCTGCTTGAACACCATGAAATTTCTCGCTGCTATTTTTTCTGATCCACTTCCATTTTCTGGTGTCCCTGGTTTTCATCAGGAACCGCTGGGGGTCCTGGCAGAGGCCGTGCATTATTTTGTGTTTTAACAAATATAGAAGGCCCCTTCAGTGTGCCCTTATCTGGCCCCAGGAACTGGGCATGTCGCTGCCATGGAGACTATCGCAAAGATGGGACGTGAGTTTCAGGGTGCAGCATGTGCTTCATCTCCTGTAAACCATGAAGAAGAGGGAGAAGGAGATCCATTCCAGCGATGCATCTTACTCATACATAAAATTTTCTTTTATTGGCCATTCAATGCTGGCAGATGTGGCTCCAAACCAGAGGGCATTTTGCATGCTCACGCTCTGCCTGCAGAGATGGGCAAGACTGGATGTGATGACGGCAGGTTCTTTGTTTCTCTGTGCAAATTCCTGGCGTTGGTACCAGTAAATTACGATGAGAAATAAAAATGGATGATTGCAAACACCACCAGCAGCACCGAGTGTGTCGGCTGCAGTAAAGTGGAGAAGGTCTGAACAGTGGCTGTTTCTCTGCCTGAGGAGCAGCCCCTGGGTTTTGCTCATCTATTTTTAAAGCACGTTTTATTGAGACTTATATGTGGGCAGTGGCGCAGAACGACAGCTGAGCTCTGAAGAGAAGAAAGCATTTGGGCTCCTGGACAAGCTTTGGCAGAGATAAGTTGCTCAAAATGAAGTTCAGAGGGGCTTCTGGCCCCTTCCCTGCCTGTTGCTGCCAGCACAGTCCCCAGCATCCCTCTGCTCGTGCCGGCCTATTGACCCCATGGCTGCACACAGGAGATGCTGGTCTCAGCTCATGTCTCTTAATGGTATTTTTTAATTTGCTTTTCCATCTCTTTCAGTGCCATAGATCTAAAAGGCTGTCATCACCTGGGCAAAGCCTCCTGTGCCTTTGTCCAAGGAGAACTGGGAGGGTTGGGTCGGGATGAGCAGATAAAAAGGGCAGAACAGGCTTTGTCCTGGGCACAGCTTTATCTGCAAGGGAGGATGAGCTAAATAAGGCTTAGCTGACAGTTTTGTCAAGGAAGGTGGGCGAGGGTGGGCAGTAGGTGGGCTGGAAGCCAGCACTGCATGAGTGAAGGTCCTGCTGGTCATGAGGATGTCTCTGAGAGGTTTCCCAAAACACCAGAAATGTGGAGAATGGATGCCAGTGGGCAGCAGATAGGCACCAACACCCCCCTGGGGCAGGGAGAGCCATGGGACAAGGGATGCCAGCTGAAGAGCACAAGACTGGATTCATATTCAAAAGCTTTTCCAACCTGATTTTCTGTGATGCTGCTTCTGTTGGGTCCCCATGTGTTGCCTGATCTAGTTGAGGGGTGTCCCTGCCTATGACCAGGGAGATTGGATTAAATGATCTCTAAGGTCCCTTCCAGCCTAGGCCATTCTATAATTCCATGATTCCATGATCGAGGATGGATCTCTGTCAGCCATAGAAATCACAAAGTCTGTGTTACCAGAAGATTTTTTCTTTTTTTGCCAGATATATGTATTGTGTGACTTTTTGCTCTCCGTTGTCTAAGAAGTGCAATGAGCCCAGGGCAAACTTTTCGTATCATCGTAGAAACTGCTGCTGCTGTCATAGCACAGTAACTTAATTTTAGCCTAAATTTCTAAGGAAACGAGGTGTGTAAACTCACACTAGTTTTCTGTCCATCTGTCTCGCCAGCCAGGCAGCCAGCTGGGTCTGCTTGCTCTCAACGGCTTCTGATGCTGTTGATCAATTCAATCTCAATATCTGGCAGGCAGGTCATGGTCCCAGCGGTGAGAAGATCCTGCAGATGATGTGAGGAGTGATGGCTGGGTGGGTGAGAGGGATGAAAGCACAAAGTGGGAAGGTAGGAAGCATGAGCTGGGTTATTTGTTGCACCAATGGCCAACACAGGGAGCTGAGGAGCGTGATGCCAGCATGTGGAGATGCCAGCTGGGGATAGGAGTGGGAAATAGGATATGAATTATGATGTGATAAGGTGATGAGCAACTGAGGACTTGAAGATCTTGGACCCAGCTTGGTACAAAATCAATCTCTGCTCCTCCTGCCATCCTCAGGAGAACCAGCTACTGCAAATGGAGCTCAGGCTGGACAGCTGGGAAAGGCAGAGGTGGGGGAGCAGCTGCCTAGGGCTGTCCCAGAGGACACCGCTGTTTTTTTGATATTTCCCCCTGGTCAAATCAGGGCAATGCATTTGCATTTTGTGCGAAGTCTGAGGGACCAGGGGCCCCTGTCTCTGCGATCTGCCTGCCTTTCGGAGGCCACACACTAATTTAACTTGTATTGTGCAGGCTACAACTGCAGCTTGGGAAATCCCGATTTACATTGTGACTGAGTGCCAAGCACAGCAGACAGAGGCCAAGGCACCACCTGGCACAGAACCTGGCAAATGGACCTTTTTCCCTCATGGATGTGTTGTCTGAACTCAGGGAACCCTGGGGTTCACGGGCTCCACTCAGCAGAAGGGTGGTGGAGTCAAGGGAGAAAGGGTTTTCCCAAATTTTAAAATAATGTTTTGAATAACTAATAGTAACTCCTGCCTCAATTATCCTATTTTCTGTCTTCCTGGCCCTTTAAGTACGTAGGCTTGTTTTCTAAAAAATATTAATGACATTTTACCTCAGAATAATTTCGAATCTCGTAATCTTTTTCCAAGCACCTTAAGCCCAACAGTGAGGCCACAGAGGGAAGCATTTTTAGATATTACTGCGGCTTGCTTTGCCACATCCCTGGTTTTATGGGGATAAAACTGTGTTGCAGACTGGGCTCCAAGAGCCCATGACATAATACCCCAACTTTCTCTAAACTGTTATATTAATATTTTTTACAGACCCTAGGTGAAAAGTAAACTTCTCTGACTTACAGATACGTTTTTGCTGGTACTTAAGAATCTTGCAATCCATTTTCATCTGGAGAAAAAACAATCCTGGGACAGCATTTAATGTATTTCAAGGATTTCTTGTGCTGTTGTTGAGCAGCTTTTTCTGTTGCCTGTTGTTTTTTTACCTCTATTTTTAGAGTCTTGCATGTTCCCACTTGTGAATATCCAGGCAAACCCACTCCTTCAGTTTGTTGTCTGCCTGGGTCTTGCAATGCTGTTGCAAGAAAGGAGTCACATACATCTTACATTAGTCTGGAGTGGTGGCTTTTAGGCCAGCTGACACCAGTGGGACCTTCAGGCTCCAATAAGACAATACAAAGAGAAAGCTTTTCATGCGCAAAGAGATATAACCAGGCGGTAGGTTGGTCACTTCCCGTGAACCAGATGAGGATATGCCAAAAAAATATGGGTTTGTCACCCTGAAAGACCTTTTAACTCCAACAAATGAGACCAGTTCTGCATGCATCTGGCTGCAGATGTGACGGGGCGTCGGGGCCCTTCAGAGGAGCATCTTTCCTTTGCCAGGCCTTGCTCTTCAAGGAGACTTTTTCCCTTCCTGAGCCCTTCAGAGTCAGCGAGCTGTGAATCAGACTCCTGTGGCAAACTCTGCCATGTCCAGGGAGTTTCTGTACCCAGCTGCACCCCCTTCTCAGTGCACTGGTGATCATCACAATGGTGATTTTTGAAAGTAATTTGTACATACCTGTACATATGTACGTAACTGTACATAACCTTAGTTTCACAGGAAGCGATGTCACGGTATGCTGGGACAAAAGCATGGGCAGATGGGGATGCAGAGGTGGATTAATCTGAGTTTGCCATGGTCTCACAGGATGGGGCTCTCAGATATATCCTCATCTCTCCACTTGCCCAAGCCAAGTACTTTCCAAGCGTCAGCAGTGCCGCAGCCGTAGGTACATCGGCCTCACCAGGCTGTGGGAGGAAGGACACAGCAAAATCAATGGGTAGTGTCCATTTACTGTAATGGGCTTTGGTTTGGGTCAATGGATTTCTTCCTCCTATTAATCATCATTGCAGTCCACTGTGCAAAGGCAGTACTGAAAGCTAAAAGGGAAGTAATCCCGTCCCTGCAGAGAGCAAAGACAACCCATTAGCAACACACGCGATGCTCTCTTGCTTGCATTTGCTCTGCTTGTCTGTCTTTTAACTGTGACCGGGGTTACAAGTGGAGGAAGGGCTGGGCTCAGTGTACATACCCATTTTTCATTAAAAGGATTACTTGGAAAGAGGTCCCTGATTAATCCTTGACATTTCTGAGAGTCAGAGGTCTCCCCGTGCTATTAAGCTTCCTGACAACCTTTTTCTTCTGGCATAACTGGTGCCAAAATTAGATTTTAAAATTACCTGGTAATCCCTTTGACTCCTTATGGAGAAGTCTATATCAGGAGTTTGCCCCATGATGGGAAGAGCCAGGTGAAGGCTCCTAGCCCAGGTGTCACAAACATCCCCTTGCCCCCCACCCAAAATCCCCATGGGAGTCAAGCCCCACGTGTGCTCGCTCAGCCTCGCTGATGTCTGTGCTCAGCGATGGGGAATAGCTAAGCTGCCCCCATAACCTTGTGGGAACCAGATTTTCAGCTCCTGGGGAATCTCTCTCCCCTGCTCCTTGCAGTGGAGAGTATCAGCAATGAGACAGCAATACAGGGAAAATTCACTTATCCACCAGTGCTGGTCCCAGGTGCAAGTCGCAGGTGTTGGTGGGCCCAGGGTGAGACCCAGGCTGGACATCTACAGGGCTTGGCTTCCCCCAGGCTGATGAGCTTGTAAGTGAATAATGAAACTGCTGGTGATTAATAGACCTTTTAAATGGGGCTAGGGCTTGGAGGCAGCCCAGGGAAACACAAGCTTCTCACAGCTACGCCACGACACACAAAGGAGCTGCACTCGACAGATAAATTATTCATCGCCATTTTCCCAGCTCAGCTTTCTTATTGACCTGGTATCACCGGTGAAGAAAAGTCTGCAGAGAATAACTGACGAGGCAGGACCAAAAGAGCAGAAAGTTTGGACGGTGGCTCAGCATGCAAGTAAACACCATGTCAAACGGAAAACAACAGCTGAAAAATGTGGTGGGGAAAGAACTGAAGGCAGAGGTGAGGGCTGTGAAACTGTCACCATGAGGTGCACGGGGCTAGAAACTCTGTGAGGACCAGAGGCTGCTCCCAGTGTTTTTCAGCAGCCAGGACTGAACACATCTAAGATGGCTCCGCAGAGCAGGCCAGGGTGCTGGAGCATGAGAAATGGCAGTGACCCAGGGATGGGGACTGTGGAAATGAGCCAGCTGGAAAAAAGGCTGCCAGGGTTTGAGCTGCAGAAAATAAATGATGGGGGAAAAAAAAAAAGTGATGGGGAAAACAGTTAACACAAGAAACCACTCTGCTACTGAACAGTTAAGAAGACAGCTGTGGTGACTTGGATGTGTCAGGAATGGCCCTTAAAACACACCCTACATGGCAATGCATATGGGAGTGTGAGGCACTAGAAATAGAAGAATAGTGAGCATGGGGCAGGCTGAGTGAAGAGCAAAACTGACCTAAATGGTTTGGAGACAAGACCAAGACCAACAGAGTAAGAAGAAACCTCTTTGCTGGGCTGATAGACTAGGAAAAAAAAAAATCCATTATAATTTTCTCAGTTCAAATGGTTCATAGAAGGGTTTAAACCTTGACTAGACTCAACCAAAGAGCACCTCTCACCCAGGCATCGGAGCTACTGGGCATCAGGCAGTGCCCAGGGAGTGCTGGGAGGGAGCTGGAAGAAGCTGTCCCACCTCAGGGAGGGGTTAGGATCCAGTGCTCTCCTGCGGCTTCTACGCACAGCCAGGCCACCAACAGGCACTTGCAGTGCTCAGGGGACATCATTCACGGGCAGGCCTGGCTATTTTACTGAAACCACTTCAGTAATGGGCTCCAGCTTTCTAGACACCTACATCCAACTGCAACACTTGGAACAGGGGTGGGCTCTGGAAGAGGGCCATCCTTCCTTCATTTTTTTTCTACCAGGGAGGAACCACAGGGCATCATGGCTGCCTGCTGGGAGCAGGGATGGATCAGGAAGCTTCTGCATGCAGCTTTTTAATAGCTTTCTGAAATTCCTCTTTGCTTTGATTTACACTGAAATTTGTATGTGCCAAGCTCATGTTTTGGAGCTCTGAAGTGTACTTCAGGTAGCAGCAGTCTGAATGGATATTAAATGAATAATTAACTGAAGAGAAGCAGTTCATACAGACATAAGGCAGAAAACACTGCTATACAAAGAAACGGTTTTCATTTTCATTGCTCTTCTCATGCAAATAAAACACATTCCTAATGCAGATCAGGATATTTGGCTTTCAGGAATTCAGATGGGATTGGCTTAGTTGAAGTAACAAATATGGCCAAGAAAGAAGAGGAGAGCTTTGATTTACATTGTTGAAAGAGTGTCTTTCCTTCGGCAGGATGGTTTGCACTGCAGTGGCCCTCGTGCCCACCAAGACTGGAGGGGGACGGCAACTCTGGGCACAGACACCAGAGAAAACCAGGGGTGGGAATCAGCACATCGAGTGAGAATATGGTTGCTTAAAGTTCCTTAAGCGAAGGCAGTCCTCGGCAAGCGGTAGTGCGGGCGGCACACCTCATGGGTGTGCATCTCGCCTTCGGGAAGACACCCCAGAACCGTGAACCTCCTGCGGCACCCTGCGGCATGAGTGCCCACGTTTGCCGGACCTCCTCGCTGCAGGAGGATCATGATTTATGGAAAACTAAGCACATGGATAAAGTGTTTGTATTTTTTTCTTACTGATAAAAACCTGTAGCCATAAATACATATGCAGAGCTGGCCTGGCGGATAGATTCATCAGGGCTTGCTCTTCTCCGGGATTTAGCTGTCAACCTGTCAAAGACAGCTGCTCAGAGGCTGAATTTTGTTTCTGCTCCCACAGTCATCAAATTTTCAGTCCACCTCAGACTGGATGGTTGCTTTAATCCTTCAACACACCAGCTCTACTACTCTCTTTCCCCCTCGGTGGGGGCCCTGGAATGGGAGGGGAGCTCGGGCAGGTGCCAGTTCCCCTCCTGAGTGCCACCAAGGTGTACCTCCAGCACCTTCTTGGATGGGTGGCACTCAAAAAAACCTGGGGGAAAGGAAAAAGTGTCCTTTTTATTTCCGTAGGGCTGTTTTTCAGGCATTCAAGAACTGCTGGGGGTAGACCTGTGGCTGCAAAAACAATAAAATTTCTTAGCTTTGTTAGCACTAGTAATGCTGGAGAAAGTATCATTAAATTTTTTCCAGGAGAAAGTATCATTTTAAAGGAATTTTTTTTAAGGGAACATCTAGAGAAAAACATTGATTAAAATCCTGGAAGCAAGGAAGGAACCATTTGCACTAAAGTAATAAAATTATTTTGCTTCAACCCTTCCACAGTGAAATACTTGGCTTATTCTTTTGTGAGGCAGCATGCTGTTCTGAAGTTCGTTTAACTTTAAAAAAAAAAGCCCTGTCAGTTGTTGAAATGACAACAAATGCTTTGATGGGCATCAAAGGATCTGCTCGTCTTTCTCAAGTTTAGTTTCATAGGAAATTCCAAAACGTGGTTTTAATCCAGTAGAGAATAAAAACTCATTGCAATACTGGGGAATTCCCCCCCCCCAAAAAAAAAAAAAATAAATGGAAATTCCAGCTCCCACACAGCACTAGTTACTCTCATTAGCTTTAGCTTCTTGCTCGTATGCTCCCTGGTTTCCCTCTGCTTCCCAGGACTCCCCGATGTACCTGCAGGAAGGTGGCACAGCTCTGCCCAGCCACATCTGTCCCCTCCCCTGCCCTGCTGCAGCCACAGCCCTGTGAAAAACACCAGCTCAGAGGAGGGAGGGGGGACTGGAAGCTCACCCAGCATGGGAGAAGTTGCCCGTGGTTCTTTGTGTTTTGTCACCCAAAGCAGTGGAAGGAAGTAGAATGGGGCTGGCAGCTTGGCCCAGTGTGGTGACGAAGGCTGGGAGTATGCTCATGCCAGTGGGAGGGCACACCTCAGTTAGGAGGGAAAAGCCTTCCTCCAAACTTGCAGGAAAACCAAACGAAGGTTTGGATGAAGTGTCAGCAAAAGGGAAAAGTCAAAGTCCTGCTGGAGCCACAGTATGAACTGAGCTGGTTCCTCCTGCGCTTGCACCTGGCAAGAGTGTGCCCATGTGGATCCTCTCCCTAGGCAGAAGTGAAATTTTCTTCTCCACCTGGACATTTACATCTACAAAATGAACGGGATTGCTCCTATTGCAGCTTATCTCTGCTCTGTAGTTAGGTTATTTGTTGATGGATGGTCAGATGGATGTTGAAGCACTTCTGGGAAAATTGCTCTTCTTCATCACCAGCATAGCTGTGCTAGCCCATCCCCTTAAAAAAAACTTGGCCAGAAGGAGGTTGAATGTAAAATGATTTAGCACTGGATAAAAAATTCACGGTAAACTATTTCTCACCCCTAGTGTTTTCTTTTTTCTCTATCTAGTTTCAACACTTTAGCATCACACATAGAGTTGCTTTCCATGGAGAAAACCCATACTCACCACCAGGAAAATAATTTTTCTACTCTTACAAGCAACAGAGCTGCCTGCCCAGGCCAGAAGGTCGCTGTCCCAGATGTGCATTTGTGTGGGTTCACCCTGGATGGACCCAGCCATGCAGCCACAGGGAAATGTGTCCTTCACAGCCCACAGATCCTCAGCACAAGCAGGTCCTGTGTGCACCTCAGCATACCCATGTGTTCATACTTTTTCCCTTGGCATGTTTTGGGCCTTTTGCAACAAAATATTCCAGCATGAATCTTACCTTTAGCACAAGAAAGAGGTTGCAGAGGAGCCCTAGCTAGGGCTCCATATTGCAGTTCTTCAAAATGTGCTTTCACCTTGTACATAATTTTGACATAGCCGTGGCAAACATTTCTGGGCACTGCTGCAGCTTGTGCAAGAGCAAAGAGTATCACGACTTTCAGGAGCAATGGTCCTCAATGATCACACATACAGAGTCCCATCACCCGGTGACGAGGGGAATGCACTGGCGTGCAGATCCGGGACAGGTCACGACTCCAGCCAGAGACAAATAAGCAATTGTTATAAAGAAAAAAAATTAAAAGGATTGGGAGAGGGAAGGCAAAAAGTAATGAACTGAATGAATACATTCATTTGATATGACAGAAAAATAGTTCTTTATTGTTAAAGAACAGGGCACAGTCTAGTTTGGTTTCTAGTTGTATCTTCTGTGATTCACAGACTGACTCATACCAGAGTATTGCCAGTTATATAAAGGGATATATTCTTGAAGATACATGGTGGCCTGCAATTTTCATAATGGATAAAATTCAAATTGGTGCCTCTATTGTTATACTGCTGGATCATCTTTGCAGTGACATACTACGGAAAGAAGCAAGAACGGGCTGAAGTCACATGAACCTGTGCTTTAAAATTAGGAACTCATAAAGTTTGTCCCAGATAGGGGCTCCCCTGCAAGATACACTCAAAGTACTTGGTCACTGGCAGTAAGAAATAAATGGCAGATTGGTGTAAATGAGACTGGGGCTAAGCCCTCTTTCTACTTCCTAATGGAAATGCCTGGGGAGGTTGGGGACTGTAGGGCTGATAGGACTCTTTGGCTCATCAAATTGAACCTCCTTTTGCCCCCAGCACCCCACTACCTAGTGCTGCTTATAAAGCTACTGTGCTCTAGACCCAGCTGGATGTGGGGCCCCACACACCGGGTCAGAGGCTGCTCTGAGCCCACTGGAACCCTTGGTGGATGCCCACCTGAAGTGCACACATGGCAAGCTGCTATCAGTTTGTGCTTTTGACATGTCTACTTTGCAGCTCAGAAGGCTTCTTCAGCCTTTCAATGGTCGCTCTTGAGGTACAAAGAGAGCAGTCACAGCTCCTTTCAGCCCCTCTCATCGGGCTTGAAATCCTCTCTCCATCAGTATCCTCTCCAGATGGGGAAGAGTTGCTCTGCAGGTCACCCAGCAGCCATCTCTGCAGACTCTAGGCAGTTCTGTTTTTCTTGGGGAGGGCTGAGAGGAGCAGGCAAGGGTTCATCAGGGCTTCAAATGAGGCTTTCCACCTGCAATGTCAAACGTGGGGCATGCAGACCTGCCCCACACTAGCACCACAGCAAAGACACACAGATTTTTTGCTCCACCAGCTTTCCTACTTATCACTTCATGTCATTGCAGACATCGCTGTTGCCCTACCAGAGCACCCCTTGTGCACAGTGCTGTTGTAGTGCATTCTGTTTCTTCTGCTATGGTGCTCAGGGTGAAATGACTGGGTGTTTAGCAGGAGATGAGCATCTGAAAGAGCTACATCACCAAACACTGCAAGCTGTTGGTGTCTCAACCAGAGGAATGGATGTTCTCCTCTGGATGTGGAGAGCTCCTCGCATTATACCCAGCTCCAGGTTCTATCAAGCTTGGAGGCATGTGGACCCTGAGTTGCCCTCAGGCATGGGCTTTCTCAGAGGGGATCAGTGCACAAGTGGGACCAAAAGGCTTGTGAACTGATGAAGCTTTTAGTGCTAGACAAATATATCTAACTTTTGTAGCGTCATGCTAATTCCACAACCACATTCATAACGTGGCTTGCTGCTATGATGGGGATTTAATGTTTAGATTTATAAGAGTAGTTGCTGTATTTATTTTTTTCTTCCATGTTTCCATTTATAAGGCACAACTATTGTCAGCACCTGGACTACTTATGGTGACCAATTAAGATAATTATTTTTATTCAGCTATCACCGGGAAGCCCTCAGTGAGCAGGAGGACGCTATGATTTCATGTGTTCAGAGATAGGGCAGAGACTGTTTCTTTATAATTCCACAGTTAACACCTTAACTATTGCCTAACAACTTTAGCTTAATTGTCACCTCCAGCTGAAGAGACGTTATCCATTGGGACATTAAGGAATTACAGCTAATGCAAGCAGAATTCTGATGTACTTCTTCACAATATTGTGTTAAGTAAGATCCTTGAATTCCTCCAGTGTTATTTTAAAGAACTGCATGTGATAAGTCAGCTTGGTTATGTGCTCTGTGTGAAAAATTGCCAAATATCCCACAGGGCAAATATGAAAAAGCAGCAGAGAAGACATTCTGAAGAAATGAGACTTTATTGACTTTTTGTCTCACCTTCAAAGGCCATCAATCAAGCATTGTTGAAGACTGCGATTCCACAATTTCATTGCAATTCTAGCGGGTGGGTAGTAAAGTGAATATCATGTTGGCATGTCATTGTGTGATTTTTCTTTTTTGAACCAAAAAAAAGAAACAAAGCAAGAGAGAAAACAATGATGGAGAGCAAGGAAACATAAGAGTCCTTAATTCAGTCCCTTCTGATATCAGTGACAGCTGGTGCTGGTCTATTACAAGGACAGGATTCACATAGAAGAGGAATGAGATGGGAGAATAAAATTCATCATCAAGGAAATGTCTTCTGAGCAGATCAAGAAAATCTGGATCCCATACTTGAGTTGTTTTGTTGTTTTTTTAAGCAGAGAAATAGTGAGTAGTGACACAGGTGTCTACTTAGTCTACAGTGTGTTTTTCTTGATCTTTTCTCCTTTGTAGTTGCCAAATGCTGCTGTTCCAGCAGATCAGATCTGAAGCAGGTCTTTTACTCTGTGCCATATGATGTTTCTGCTTTCCAAGTGGCGTGTCTTGAATGATAAAAACAGCATACGGTAAATCTATTAATTCATGGAGGACCACCCACTGTCACAGCTGAAGTTCAGCAGTAAAACTCCCAGCAACGAGCCCGTGCACAGGAGCACAACTGTCCTTCATGGGTTCCTGCTCACACACATTTGCACCGGCCCTCTCCGTCCATCTGACCCTGAAGATTCAGGTTCTGCTCTACCATCTTGTTTCTACCATTCTCTCCAGACCTTTTAAAGTCCCAAATCACACACTCCGTTACCAGGTGCCACCTTTGATTATTCTCTTAGACACATGCCTCATACTTCAAGTGCCAGAAGTTTCCTTTTTCCTCCTATTTATGCTCCATACAGGATCCATCAGCATCTTTTTAATCTATTTATATCTATTTTTAACTATTGGCAGTGTAATCCCTATCTCAAAAAACTTATACTATAAGCGTAAGAACAGAGATCCATATATATCCTCCAGTGCTTTAAATGGCCTTGAGCTGTTAATTTTCAAGGACTAGTATGAATGACACGAAGTAAAGATCCCATACTGATAATTTACAGAAGAAATAGTATTCAAATGTGATCTCCTAAGTGAGTTTGTGATGTGAGCAGCAACAGAAGAGGAGGAACTGGGGAGAGCTGCGTGGCAAGGAGGCAACAAAGGACACCAAGGATGAATGAAATTGCATGTGGAGAGATAGGGGCCAGGAAATAAATAATGAGGCAGCTTCTGCTAAATCATTTCACCCAGCTGTGGGTGAATTGTTGCTGTGAAGTGGTGTCACAGGTGAACCCAAAACATGCAGGGGCCTCCAGACAATTCCCTGGGGATCCAGTGTCCAGATGTTGCTTCTCAGGGTTTGGTCCAGCTGGAGATGGGACAACATGAGTTCAAATGCTGCCAGTCACTGATGCTTCTTCCTGGAAGGCTGTGAAGAACTGTTTTTTCTTAACGTTTTAGAGAAAACATCCTTGAAATGTCAGTAAGTGTGACAGTGTGATGAAATGGATTTACAGCAGAGCTGCCTGGAATGTATATGAGGGGACGACAAGCAAGGAAAGAAGACAAGAAAGCAAGTAGAGCTGAAAATGAGTGAAAATATAGGGTTTATTTATTAACATAGAATTTAACATCCCAGTTACAATCCAGTTTTTCACTGTTACACCAGAATATCAACTCCTGCAATGCTGTTTCTCCTAGCAGTGGGAGCCTTTCTTTCCTGCTAGACTTTGAATCTGATTTCCAGATTATCTTAAATACTTTCCAACTGAGTCAAGATACTGGAATGTTTCTTTTGGAATTGTCCAAAATGACTTTTTTCTTCTTTTCTTGGAGATTCACTTTTACTTCTGTACAGAGTTCATGAAGTGCCTAATCTTAAATCTTCTGCAGCAGACCCTTGGTGCTGCTGCAGATGAAATGCATGGAATGATAAATGTGAAATTGCCCGATTAGACAAGTTTTTTTTTTCCAGTAAACCCAAAGGGAGGAGAGTATCCAAGTTCCCTGGACAACTTAACAGATTTTTAAACTAATTCTGCTCTGACAGTGGCAGACGAGAAAGGAAGTGAATGATGGGGGAGATGCATTGAGCTGCTTATCTCTGTCATTTCTCAATTAACACCACTGAAAGGGCAGAAGCTGTAACTGAACATGGGGTCCTGTGCTGAAGTCAGTAACAGACACGTGCTCTGATGGGAGGAGAGCAGATAGGCCAAGCTGTATTTGGTATGGGAATACTGCTAAAAAAGAAAAGAAAAATGGGCACTTCTCTGGGTTTAAGATGTTAAACAGAGGCCAAACAATTCGTTCTGAGCTCTCTAAAGCCTGAATCATTGAGTAAGTGAACCACAGAATCATAGAATGGCACGAAGATGTGAACCTTATCTAATGTATCAGTTCCTGGAATGGGACTTTGGGCTTTTCACTACGGAAAAACATTCCCTGAAAAGTAACTGCTTTATCAGTGGGATTAGCACCATCCAGAGTTAACTCCCTACTGAAATCTGTAATAATTCCTTGTGTGAAGTCCAGCACTCTGGTTGGATGTTGTGAGCGGTTGTCCTTCTTCACGCAGAGGTGCTTAAAACAGGGACAATGTAGCTGGGTGCCATACCTATAGTTCATGGGACTGGATTTATCTGTATGCTGGAGAATGAGCTGATGGCGATTTTATTTTCTTTCTTTTTTCTTCCACAAGCTGATTTATTTTGCATTCTTGTTATGAATGTAACTTCTTAAGGGAAAAGACTTCCTGACTGCAGTTATATTTATTCTTATCACAGAGCCATTCTCGATCTCACTGTGCTTAATTTACTTCCCTAATGTTGTCAAGTTGCTCTCAAAATTAGAATCCAATTTTCGATATACCAAAAATATCAAGTGGGACTCTCCAAAGTACAAGTAGTATGAAGCTCGTGTAAAATCATGAATCCATCCCAGAGACTAGCGAATTACTGGAGAAGATATTTTAGAAAAAGATAATGAATAATAGAGATATTTTTGGATGTTCTTTTAAAATCAGTGGCTGTCTAAGAACAGTAGCTTCCAGCACAGGCTTCACTGTAACTGGAAAATGGATCCATCCACAGAGCTCAATCACACATGTATCACACAGGCTGACAGCTCACATTCTATTACCTTTCCTTAATGCAGTGTTTCTAAATGGTAATTATTGTAATGGGTGATTATTCTATTTTTGAGCAGTTCCAGGAGTTTCTGATATGGCTAAGCAGGTGTAACTTTTAAAACACGTTTGCTTCATAGAAATTTGCCCTATAATTGATCATATAAGTCTCTGTGAAACAATCCCTAAAAAACGAGCAAAGTAAAACCTACGATTTTATCTTCTTTGAGGTACTTGGATCCGTTAGACAAGGTTCTCCATTCCCTCTTTAATTATTTGTTCTGGCAATAAAACCTTTGGTGACTGCTTAAGAAATAAACCTGGAGTTCAAAAACTCCCCGTAGGAACTGTGGTGAATTTAATTTCATTATGCATAGCACAGAAAACGTATTATTCTATTTGCTGAACCCTTTGTGGTCTATTGGGAGGGTCCTGGAACAGAGAGAGAAAAATGCCTCCTTCTATGGGTTGCAAATTGGATCATATCTAAGTTTTAATTTTGAGCTCTGAGACACCAGTGCCAAATAAGCCATGGGCCAGACGAAGAAAAATACAACAGACTCCAATTTTCTTTTCTGTTTGTCAGTCTTGCCCTGTTTTAAACACGAGACAGCCAGATGCTTGTATAAACCTCCTCCATTCTGCAGGGAACCACAGAAGCAACTGCCTGGAGGTTGTATTTTGGTGGTGATTGGATGAGAAAGAAAGGCATAACCATGAAAGCTGTTCACACCATGTCTGTCAGGAGAGAGATTCCCCTGAGGGAAAATCTCCCTGATAAACAAACTGCAGTAAGTGGATACCCACTGAAGGAGAACATCTGCTTTTCAAGAACAACCATTGCATGAGAAGGCTTTGCAGCTACTGGCGCCTCCGCTTCTCATGGTGAAGAGTGGGGCGGGGGTGGATATATCTGTGTTGGATGTTTTCCCACTTACTACCATTACAAGGTAGGGGATTACCCAAGGATTTTCCCTATCCTGAACAGTCATGAAGGCAGGTGTGCGAGTCTGTGATGAACACATCGTGAAAGAGAAACTGCTGCAAACCCCTGTGTTCTCTTCTTATGGTCACGGGGGAGGAGAGCAGATGGGTGAGGATCTTATGTTTCTTATGAACCAGACAGGGTGGCCGGGACGAAGCAAGGCAAGGCAAAGTGTGGCAAGGAGAGGAGAGGAGTATATGGGTTTCAGACAGAAAATAAGACACATAGGGTCTTGACATTTGCTTTGACTTGTCCCTCAATGTCCCTGAATAAATCAGCACAAAACACTAAATTGGTCCATTTCATATTCAGGAGGCCTGTGGTGTCCAGAATATCCATTTTTTTCCCTATTCTGCTTACTTTCTTGCTATGATGAATATATATAAAAAAATATAAATATATATCTATGCACACACACGATTTTGTGATAAACTGTAATAAATGTATTGGTAAGAGGGGACAGCCCTCCCTGTCACAGCAGGACATGATGAGTCAGTAAAACCTTTTACGTGTTATCAGCTCCTGCTAGACAGACCCTCATAGTCTTTATGACTCTCTCAATGTGCTCTGTGAACAGAGAGGTCTCCAAGTGCTGTTGGCTAAAGCTGCAGCCTTTGTGAAAAAACAGCTCTCCTCTGGCATGCTGTGTCTTGCAATGATCACAGAATCATAGAATCATTAAGGCTGGAAAAGACGTCTTAGATCATCAAGTCCAAGTGTCAACCCAACACTACCATAACCATTAAACCATGTCCCGGAGTGCCACATCTACATGTTTTTTGAACACTTCCAGGGATGGTGACTCCAACACTTCCCTGGGTAGCCTGTTCCAATGCTTCACCACTCTTTCAGTAAAGAAATTTTTCCTAATATCCAATCTAAGACTCCCCTGGTACAACTGGAGCCCATTTTCTCTCATCGTAATTAACATCATTTTGATTTCTCCAAAAGTAGACTTCTTTCTCTTGTTTATCTTGTTTGACCCTGCTTTGGCAGGGGGTTGCACTAGATGATCTTTTGCGGTCCCTTCCAACCCCTAACATTCTGTGATTCTGTGATCATCTGTTGTTTGAATGGTTACTTTGTTATTTCAATGGTTTTATGCTTGCAAATGTTCTTGCCAGCTTCAAAGGCATGATGGTCTTTAGGTGTTTAAAACCAGTATTAGGAAAAAGCATGCCTGGCTCAAAACAGTGTGATGCTAGTTGGATGTGAAACATCACTGACTGTTTGGGTGAAACAGGTCAGGTGCTCTTCATTGACAAGGAGATGTGGAGAGAGCTGATTGCCTGAATGGTGTGGGTTCCCCTCTTGTTCCCAGACACACAGATTTGGACTCAGCTTAGAGAAGAGGTCTGGCTCTAACACAGTGCATAGCTACAGACCAAGCACTCTGTGGTGCCTCGACAACCCCCGTGCAGCCCAGGCAATGTCTCAGCCTGCATGGTTCTTGGATGAGCAAGAAGTAGGTCTTTGTCAGCTCTCTAGGAAGATGGGTGATCTTTTGTCTGCATTCCTAACTGAGACTCATTCAGTGTCCTGAAGGGCAGCACTCCTTTGATTATGTCTCATCTTCTTGTTTTTCCAAGCAGGTTTCAGCCAACTTTTGATCTGTGGCTGGTAATCCTAACTAGCCAGCAGCCAATTCTGCAATCAGTTGTCAGCCTCAGGCTTCAGGCAATGGGCTTTTTGAGATGGCACCTGTTGTGGCAAAAGTTTTACCCTGGGCTGTCAGGACCACAAGCTACTGCTTTGTCATACACATCTGGATTCACTGCACTCCCAGTGCAAGCAAGCTGGGACATCCCGACAGGAAGAACTGCTTGCGGCCAGCTGTGAGAGCTACACAGAAGTCTGTGGTGAAATCTGAAAAGCAGTTAAAACACCCAGTCGAATGCTGGAATAGCATTTTTTTATCAGCTGATGTATTTCTCTCTGTGGCATAGCATACCTGAGGCATATGTCATCAGCCTAGTCTCACTATGTCCTTCTTCCTCAGTAGAAGATCTTGTCAGGACAATGGCACATTTGTGCTGGTAGAAAACAGATGAGCTCTAAGTAGAACTAATAATTATCTTCTAACATATTTTCTGTTATGCCCACCCTCATTTCCACTTCTGCACTTCAGTCAAAGCATGGCAATTCAAAGATTGCAAAGACTGCAGTTGGTTACCCTCAGATAAGAGTTCAGCTCCATGGTGCTGACAGATGGCCCCAGCCAGCTCTTGCCAGGGGAATGCTGGACATGGAAGTGAGTGCTTTCTCTTGCGAATCCACATCTGTTTTTGCCCGGGTGAGTCCAGCTTCTTAAAACAGTCATGGCATTTTGCTCAGATGATCTTGAAGTAACTAGACAATGAAGCCATGGACTAGTTTTCAGTGAAGGCCACAGTTGATGAAGATTACAATGGATAGCTAATTGTCTTTCCAAAGCTCTTGGATGGAAAAGAAATTCCAAAGAACAAATATCTGAGTCTGCACCTTTGAATGCAGCTAGTGAGTGCTTAGAGAACAACTCAGACATGAATGACACCCACAAAATGCCACTGAGTTTAGCATCTTGCTGGCACCAAGTTGACCAGGCCAAGCTCATGCCTGGCTGCTAGCCCAGGCTACAGGTTGTGTTCCAGCTTTTTCCTGATCTCTAAGTTGTCAGACATACTCAAGAGGGCTCCGCCACTAGGACGAGAGTACCAACCAGCCAGGAGGCACACAAACAATTCACCAACTGTGACCACGCCATGGACCTGTCTCCCTTTTCGAGCTTTATTGTGAAGGGTTCGTTCTGATGAATGTCAGATTGGCTTTGGTATGAAATTGCCTAGAAAGAAAGATCGTTTTCCTAATGTCCTGGGTGGCAAGTGGGAGAAGGAGCAGAGAGGAGAATCTGGGTGTCACTGAACCTGCCAGGCATGGCTGTTTGTGTTGGTATCACTGTTTTAAGTCTTGTGAAAACAAAACACTACGTTACAGCTCTGAATAGGGCCATGTACTTTAAGGCAGCTCTCCTGCAAGAACTGAAGCTGTGCAGGGTCTGCTGGCCAGCCATGGCTTGTCTTTAGCTTCTCAGCTTGAGCTGGGATTCTCATTAAGCCTCTGCCATGCCTAGTTCTTCACTTAATTTACAGCTCAGCAGCATTATTTAACAAGTTTTAAGTCAACAAATGTCCTCCCGTGTGGACACCATCTCAAACCATGCTGGTGCCCTGGATACTGATCCTGTCTGCAGGGACCTCTTTGGTACATAAAATTGCCTGCCAACAGGGCAGGGCTTGTACTGAACCAGAAGAGATTTGTACATCTTCTCAGAAGTATCTGTCCCTATTCCAGTCTTGGAATAGACTGTCTTGTCTCAGTATGAAACCTCTCCACTCCAGTGGTTTATCCCCTTTTCTCCCAAGGGGCAGATGTGTGTCTAATGGCTCTTGTGTCCTTTATCACCTGAGCCACTGGAATAAGGCAGCTACTTCTGCACCAGATGCCTGAAAAAGTTGTCTGGTTTTGTCTTACTGTCAGTGCAGACTGCTTTTCACATGTTTGGAAAAGCTGCTGCAGATGCAGGATAATGTTGATGTTTCTTTAACTATCGGCATCAAGTAATAACATGGTTGATGTTGCCTAGGGGATTAGTTGGACCCTGCAATGTCTCCTGCTGCTTCTTGGTGCTCTTGGCTCCTGTATCTGCTGTAATTGCTTTCCCTGGCATCAAATCCATGTCAAGCTACGGCCTCTCTGACACTCAGTGATCTCTCTTACAGCAAAAAATAAAAATAATTACTGTAACATTTAATCATGAAACCTGTTGGTGAATTCTCTGCAGTGTGCTGGGCTGCACAGGGCTGTGAAAGCTTCTTCAATGGAATCAACCTCTTGCCAAGAAAAAAAAAAATTCCTGTCTCTCATGCAGTATTGATTTAAGATGCCTGCAACAGCATTCTAGGATTTTGCTTTTTTGAAGTCATCATGTTGAAGGAAAACAAATTTTCAGCCCTTGGCCCACCAAATACAGAGCAGAGTTGCTCTGAGAGTTGTTTGTCAGCCTGATCCTTGCCTAAACTGCTTGAATCTTATTTTCCGTTTGGTCTAATCATCCCCAGCTTTGAATTGTTCTGGAGCCAGTATCTGGCAGTGGGAGCACCCAGGACCTCGCAGGCATTGTTAGAGCTGGTTTCCTGCAGAGAACATTCAGAGAACTCTCTCATTTTCTTCCCAAGTTTGTTTGCCCACTGTCACCATATAGTGTTTTCTTGTTTAAATAAAAGCTGCCCATCTGTTCTGGTCTCTGCAGCGTGCTTCTAGTCAGCTTTTAGAAAACCAGCCTGAGGAAGTGCAGCACTTTCTGGGAAAAATCCCAGCAAACTCTGCTCTCCAGTAAATCAAAGGTCACACTCCAGCACCCTCTGTCAGAAGGGTGCAAAAATGGTATTGTTGCAAAGGGGGAAGGAATCCCAGAAACACGGAGAGAGTAATAAGAGGAGACTCGTGATTAGGCATTCCTCAGCAATAACAGCGTTTTAGAGGCTCTTGCCAGAGCTCCTTAGGGCATGCTGCGGTGCTGTGCAGAGGCTCCTGCTACACACTGCTAAAAAGTAATGATCAGCTGGTGCTGAAGAGAGCAGCCTCTGTCAGTTGCCTTGGCTCTGAGTGGTTACTGAGCACCACGTGGTACCGCATGTGAAATAAAATGGAAAATACCCCCAGCGCAAGAGGGAAGCCGTTCAAGGGAAGACACAGCACAAGGAGGTGCAGGCTCTGTGGCAGACGCCACAAACATTGCCATTTAGAAGGAGATGCAAAATCTGCAGTGGCTCCATCATTTTGTGGCATTGACAGAGGTTGCCAACAGCTCTGGAGCACACATGGGTGATCCACCCCAAACCAAACAGGGTATTTGTTTATTTTAAATTGGATACAGATGCTCGAATCAGCACGGTGGCAGAAATAGTTTTATGAACACTGGAAGAGACACAAGAGATAACAGGAGACATGCAGTAAACCCTAGAGAGTATATAAACCAATCTTTACCAAGGAAGGGTATGAAATGCGAGCTAAGTGCCAAAGCGAATGTTAATTTGTTACATTCCGGAATGCATATGTGCAGGAAACTGAATCTATTATCTGGGAAATGTTTCACATTGGATTTCAACAGAAAGGATGGGCACCAAAGAAAAACGAGAGTGAAAGAAGTGAGAGATCAGAACAGGGGAACATACTAAAAACCTCTGCTGATGGAGAGATTTCAAAGGATTCCTGTAAAAGTGTTGGAAGGGAGTGCGATTTCACTGCATTCAAAGGGAATGTTTTCTTAAGGGTATACTCAATGCCAGATTTTTTTTCTACACTTGACACTCCAGCATCAGCAGGTCTCTGGCAAGGCTGTAAAAAAACAGAGCAAGTTTGTTCACATTCAGCACTCTGTTTGGGAGATGCTATTTTCTTCAGCCACCACCAAATTTGCATTCAGCAGCCCAGATGTCTCATCAGGCCAACCGACCACTTTTTATTTCTCTTGCTGTGGGAAGGGATGGAGACTGCCCTCACAGGTCTTTTAAAGAGCACATCAAACAAACAGCTATCTGGCATGGTATCAGTAAAGCTCATGCTGCTTTTGGGCTGAGAACTTGACACAAGGCCTCTTCTTTCTGCATCTTTTTCTATACTAAGACCTGGGAAAACACAGTAGAGAAGATGATGCTAACACACCAAGCTGCTCTGACACCAGGTGGAGCACTTAGATTAAAGCAAAGCGATGGCAATGGAAGACAGCTGCAATATGCCTGTCCTACCAGTTAGATTTACAGACAAATGTCTGATCATTCTCAAGCAAGGCACAGTGCAGAGGCTGACAAAATGGGATGCAAATCTCATTCAGATGGAGAAACTGAAGGAATCACTTGAAGCAGGGCCTGTTGTGATAGAACAAGAGGTAATGGTCTTAAACTAAAAGAGAGTAGATTCAGGCTAGATATAAAGGAAGAAATATTTTAGAATGTTAGTGAAACACTGGAACAGGTTGCCCAGGGAGGTGGTAAAAGCTCCATCCCTGGAGATATGCAAGGTCAGGCTTGATGGGGTTCTGAGCAACCTGATCTAGTTAAAGATGTCCCTTCTCACTGCAGGGAGGGTGGACTAGATGACCTTTAAAGGTCCCTTCCAACCCAAAACATTCTATAACTCTGCCATTCTAAGTCCTGCTGTAAGGGCAACAGCAGGCTGGCTGAGGTAGCTGTAGGCAGAGCCAGAGGATAGTTTTGTCCAAGGTGCAGATATTCCAGCTCAAGTGCCAATACATACACCTCAGAAATTAATAGGACATTTTAAATCAGTGAGGTTGTTTATTTATGCTGGAAGCTGTGCATTAGGATCATCTCAATTGTTACTTGTTATTACATTTGGTTTGGGGAAAAAAAAACAAAACAAAACAAAGTAAAGGGAGTGCCTCTTTAAGGGAGCCTGGCAAGAGCTGGGCATAAAGAGCTGTGCTTGCAGAGGTGTTTCAGGCAGCACAGAGCAGCTGGACATCAGGATCTGAAAGGAGCATGTCCCCACCAGTGTCCTTTGCTAGGACTGATTGCAGAGCATATTTAGCTTTCTACTGTACAAATGACTGCTCTGTGACCCAATTAATAGCTCCAGTGCTCCTGGCCAGGCTCTCTCCCTTGAAGGGCAAAAGGCAGCTCTCTCTGACTATTAATGCTCCTTTAACACTGCAGACTTGTTCTGATTTTCGTGATGTGGCACGCCAGACCCAGAGCTGGTGCTGGCTCCCAGCTGGCTCTCCTAGACCTGCCTAACCACTGTGCTCCTGCTGCCACGGCAGCACATCATACATCTCCTTCCTCAGGGACAGGCAAAGAGTCAAACTCCTCTCTTTGATTTGGAGGTAAATTGCTACCACTTCTGATAAAACTGAAGTTGCTAAGAATCAATTCATTGCCTTTGAGAAAAGGGTGTCACAATGCACACTCTCTTCTCCAGGCAGTGAGACCCACTCTTGACTTCCACAAGCAATTCTCTGACCCCCAACACCGAGTAATCGTGGGGAAGGACTGGAGGCTGGTGGTCCTCCTGTCTGCGCTATACATGGTCACCAAATGTGCTCAGCTCCGAACTCTGTCACCAGCTCCTGCAGAGTCCCAGGACATCCACAATCATTGTGTCATGGGACAGGAATGTAGTGGTTCCATGATGAACGTCACAGGGCGAGCACTTAATGAGGGGACAGTGTGGTCTTGTCAGGCTCAGTGAACTCTGCCCAAGGTCAAGGCCATAGGCCAGGTTGTGGGCCACCACAGGCATCAGCTTTCCCAGTGACCAGGACATGTATTCACATAACACTTCTTTGGTTTCCAAAGCCGAGGAGAACCAGACTTATCTTGGGTGAAAACATTGGATAAGGTGATCAGGTATCTTCTGACTGAATTTAACATTGTCAGAACCTGAGAAAGGAAGCACAGTGGGGGAAGTTGCAGACAATGAACACCAAGCTGCTATATTTCAGACACACAGAGGTTCTGAGAGGACAGGGCAAAGATCAGAGCAGCCTCTGCTGTCAGAAAGACAAATGTTGTTTACTCAGAAACTGGAAGATGATATTGTGCTCTGGAGAAAAGTATTAAACATTTTAAGTGGGAGGGGAAGGCTGAGGGGTTTCTAGATGGCACCACAACTGAGGTGGAACATAGTGACTCCTCTGGAACAAAACATAAACAAGAGCCAACCACCACGACGTATCAGGGGACTGCATCTAAGATCTGTGCAATAAAATGAAGCCACATTACAAACATAGAAGTGGGAAGTAAATGACTAAGAATGTCCAAACTCTCATAATGCTGCAGAAGAATGGGTCACATGGGGAAAATATAAAGAGAAATCACCACATGCACATGGGCACACCATGCTGTGTTTTCATTTTTGTCCTCAAGTTTTCTGCAAAGGTACCACCTTCTCTCTGAAGACTGCATAAAATGTTCCTTCTTGATTTCCTGGTTGGAGGCAGCCATCTCAGAGCAGCAGAAGGAGGCAGAGGAGATAGGGAAGGGGAAACTCGTGAGCAAGAAGCAAGCACAGACTTCATGGGAAGGGCAGTGAGCAGAGATACTGGAAGCATGTTCCTGTCTGGGAAAGATTTCCATATCTGCTTCTCACTGCTTTGGTATGGTGCAGTTTGGGGGAAGGAGGGAACAGAAGGAAGCGATCCCAAAGACACTTGCTCAGGAGAGACTGGTTTCGGGATGCAGCTGCTCCATGCCAGTTAACCCTGCACCAGAATGCCTGTGAGGCTCTAAAGGAGAGGAGAAGATACAGGCCTGAACTGTCTCATCATGGCAGGATTATTGAACACTGAAGAAGAAAGATTGGGTCTGAAGATCTGGAAAAGCCTAAATAAGGTACCTGAAAAAAGAGGATCTGATATGAAGCTTTTGAGCTTAGCTTTAAAAATTCAGGAAGGAACAGGAGCAAGGTCCTTGCAGGGCCACTTTCAACAACGCTAAGGGTACCCCTACTCACTGCTGGTGGCTGCACCCAGACAAATGTGGGATCTTGTACAACAGCTAGCAGCAAACATTTGCACTTCTTGACCCCTGGAAGAAGTGTGTACAGTTAACCAAAAGTGAGCGTCTCCCAGCATCCAGTCTGTGGTGTAGCTGCAGAAGTAGAAAGGGATGTAGCATGTTGAGGAGTACAGACCATCAGAGACACTTAGGAGGAAGGAGGGGTAATGATCCTTCAGTGACAGGGACTGCAATGACATGTACATGGTGGCTTTGCCCAGATACGAACTAAGATAGCCAGGAAGACTGGAAAGGCCACAGAATCACAAAATCACAGAATGTTAGGTGTTGGAAGGGACCTCAAAAGATCATCTAGTCCAGCCCCCCTGCCAGAGCAGGATCACCTACAGTAGATCGCACAGGTCCAGGCTGCTGAAGGTTGTGAGCTGGTAACCCCAGCCGACATGTTTTTTACCAAGAACAGAAAGTGTCTTGTTCAAAGCATGACAGATTGGTAGACACAGAGAAAAGTGCTGGCCATATAAGGCTCTTTGAGGGAGGGATTTTAATCATGGGAATGTCTTGGTGTGCTAACAGTGATGCTGGAAGGAAGGATGAAGCAAGAAAGAAAGCAATGAGATTTGAGACCATTGGGGGAACGTTTGCTGGAGGTGTCAGAGGAGATAATCTGATACTTCTTAAGGTAGGGGAGGTGGGCTAGGTCTTTTGCAAAGCTAGACTGGAAGGATCATGGACCTGGAAGGATCTATTTTTTCTCAGAATTGAAACTGATTTTTGAAAGACAACAAGGTCTACATAGGAGAACGCAGGCAAAGAAAGCAGTTAACCCAGAAGAACAAAGATTTGGGAATGAAGAACAGATTGCAAATTGGATAATCCCAAGTAATATATGGCTTACAGGTGTGAGGTCCAGCTACAAGGAGCAAGAATCTGATCTGTGGAGGGCACTGACCTCATGGAGCAATGGGAAGAGCAAAAGTACATTCCTAGATAGTGTGTAATTTGTGCAGGGGAGAGGATGGACATATGTCAAATTTCAAAGTCCATGTGTCCTCTGGTATAATTAAGCAGGTTCAAGTAAAAAGCTTCACTAGTGGCTCCTTTTGTAGGCAACACACCCTATTTGGGAACCTTTGAGTACGGAAGAGGATGGTCTTCACTCAGGAGTGTTCTTCAAGGTCACAATCAGGGAGACTGCTCTTATGACACCAAGACCCACCCTTGGGACCATTTGATTTCAGCAGGTGCCACACTGTGTTGTCCACACCAGAGGTGTCAGGAGGACTCAGCAATCTCCCTGCTCAGCATCCTACCTGGCCAAGACTTGGCGAACTGCCTTAGCCCCACCAGCACCTTTCAGACCATTTGCGACTTGTCAGAGCCGGCCAAAACACCTTGTCTAACCAGAGCACAGGCTTTGGGTGGGAATTGTTTTCCCCTTAAATACTTACTGCATTGCTTCATGGGCGTGACATGATTTCTGGTTGAGAAATAAGCCGCCACCTCTAAAGAATGCAAGTGCTCAACAGCTACAGGGGGTTGGGTTTTTCTCTCTGCTTTATTTTCATGTCAATAAAAGGGAGTTTGTAGGGGTTTTTCTGAGGCCGTCAGCCCATCCGGAAATTCCACCTTGGCTGGAGAGCGTTGAAAGAAATTAAGACCTCCGGAGATATTTAGGTGCCAACATCCCATCGAACTCAGGGGATTTAAGTCCCCAATTGTCAATGTGGGTTGGTTCCTCCTTGGGGTGATGAAAACTTGGGGAGGCAGAAGGTCAACCCAGGGAACCCACAGGGGTTTCAGGAGAGTTGACGCCTGGGGTCCGACTCGGGGCGGGGGGGTTGCTTTGTCTGAGGACAAGGTGAAGCCCCAGTAACACCCACCCCCAGTCAAGCCCTCTGCCCTTCGAGCAGCCGCTCTTCCCGGGGTCCGGGCAGGGGCTGGGGGCGTCACCAGCTCCCGGCTCGGCCCGGCCCGGCCCGGCCCGGCGCGGGTAAGGCGGCAGGCCCCGCGGAGGCCCCGTCGGGCCGCACGGGGGCGCCGCAGGACGGCACCTGTGGCCGGGAGGAGGCGCGGCGGGCTCCGGAGGCGGGCTGGGGGCTGGCGATGGGGGCCTGGGCGGGTGCCTGAGGGGCCAAGGAGGGAGGAAACACGGCCTCCATCGCGGTACGGCTCAGTCGAGACCCAGTTCATGGGGTTTGGATAATTAACGCTGCACTTAGCACGGTGATGGCGGTCACAAGTGCGTGCTCCTCAGGCAGTGGCGCGCCCAGGCTCATTTACACAGGCCTCGATCACATACCCAGAAACTGGGATAGAGACAGTAAGTATTTGGCTTATGACAGGCTGCCTGGGTTACCAAGAGAGATGTGTAAATTAAGCAAGGGGCCACTAGTTCCATCCTACAGGACGCCTGTGGAGCTCTGCTGTGCTGTCCCGGGGTTGGGGCACTCGGCATGATCACTGCAGGCTCGGGGATGATGTGATCAGGAGCAGCCGCAGGGCAAAGGACTTGAGGGTCCAAGAATGTGCCAACAATGTGCACTCACAGCCCAGAAGGCAAATTGCATCAAGAGAAGCGTGGCCAGCAGGTCGAGAGAGGTGATTCTGCCCCTCTGCTCTGGTGAGACCTCACCTGGAGTGCTGTGTCCACCTATGGAGCCCTCAAAACAATAAGGATGTGGACTTGTTGGAGCAGGCCCAGAGGAGGCCAGAAAAATGAGCGGAGGGCTGGGGCACATCTCTGACGAAGACAGGCTGAGAAAGTTGGGGCTGTTCAGCCTGGAGAAGAGAAGGCTCCAGGGAGACCTTAGAGCAGCCTCCCAGTACCTGAAGGGGCCAACAGGAAAGCTGGGGAGGGACCACTTACAAGGGTGTGCAGTGACAGGACCAGGGGCAATGGTTTTAAACTACAGCAGGATAGATTTAGATTAGACATTAGGAAAAAGTTCTTTACAAGGAGGGTGGCGAAACACTGGCATAGGTTGCCCAGAGAGATGGTGGAGGCCCCATTCCAGGAGAGATTCAAGGTCAGGCTTGATGAGGATCTGAGAAACCTAATCTAGCTAAAGATATCCCTGCTCACTGCAGCGGAGGTTGACTAGATGACCTTTAAAGGTCCCTTGCAATGCAACACATTCTATGATTCTATGATTCTATGATTCTATGGTAAGGTGTGCTCCTGCTAAAGAAGAGACTGTATCTAATCCATGTAGAAATAGCAAAATCCATGTATTACTGCAAGGATTGAACTGGGGAAACAAGAGAAACAGCAGAAAAGAGTGCTGGGATATATACAAACAAGGTAACAGGACCACAGAGACAAGATCTGAGTATGGAAGAATATACCACATAAACCCATTACGGTGCACTGGGTGAAGAACTGGCTGAAGGGCAGGGCTCAAAGGATTGTAGTGAATGGGCCTACATCTGGCTGGTGAGTGGTCACCAGTGATGTTCTTCCTCAGAGTTCAGTTCTAAGGCTGGTCCTGTTCAAAATATTTATCAACTATCTGGATGGAAATGAATGCACCATTAGCGAGTTTTCTAGTAATATGAAACTGGGAGGTGCTGTTGACTCTTTTGAGGGACAAGAGGCCTTTCACAGTGATCTAGATAGATTGGAGCACTGGGCAATGATTACTGGGATGAAATTTAGCAACTCCAAATGCCAGATTCTGCACCTAGGATGGAATGATGCTGAGTACAAGTATAAATTGGAAGAGGAGTAGCTGTAGAGCAGCCCTGCAGAAAGTGATCTGGGGGTGCTGGTCACCAGCAGCTCAACAGGAGTCAGCTGTGTGCCCTGGCAGCCAAGAGAACAAACCCCATCCTGGGGTACATCAAACACAGTATGACCCACCGGTCAAAAGAGGTGGTTTTCCCACTATATGCAGCACTGGTGCAGACTCACCTCAGCCTGTGTGCAATTCTGGGTCCCACAATTTAAGAAGGACGTGAATGTCTTTGAGTGCTCCATCCAGAGGAGGGCGACAAAGCTGGTGAAAGGAAGGGCTGAAAGAAATGTTCTATGAGGAGTGGCTGAGGACTCTGGGTTTGTCTAGTCTGGAGAAAAGGAGGCTCATTGCTCTCTACAGCTTCCTAAGGAGGGGAAGTGGAGAGGGAGGTGCTCAGCTCTTCTCCTGAGTGTCCAGTGACGGGATGTGTGAGAATGGTTCAAGGCTGTGGCAGGGGAGGTTTAAACTGGATATTAGGAAGGTCCTCCTAAATACACAGTGAATGCCCTAAGGCATTTAAGAGGCTTTTAGGCAATGCCCTTAATACAATGATTTAACTTTTGGTCAGCCCTGAAGTGGTCAGGCATAGATGATCATTGCAGGTCCCTTCCAACTGAAAATTATTCTATTCTATTCTATTCTATTCTATTCTATTCTATTCTATTCTATTCTATTCTATTCTATTCTATTCTATTCTGTTCCATTCCATTCCTATCCTATCCTAGCCTATCCTGCGTTGGCTCAGACTGATGATTTGCCTTCCAGAGCACCCTGCTTCCAGCAGCAGCTATGAGGAGTTGCATAATGAAAAGTAAGAGCTGTACTCCTCTGGGGTTGCACTCCCAATCTCCATCACTTTTCAGTTCAGGGGATTTCCCAAGTCTGACGTAGTTTATTTACAGCTCTGACAGGTTCCTCTGCCAAGCACTTGTCCAGTGCCCCTGCAGGTTTTGCATCTTGAGCTCTGTTTGCATTTGACAGCTTCTGGGTTTTGTTCTGAAAGAGAACAACCTCTCTATCAGCTCATGGGATCCGACTTTCCCACCCATTGCTTCACAGCTCTGTTAGCGTATCTTCTGTCAGTAATCCCTTTCTAAAGCCAAACATTTCAAGCCTACTCAGCCACTCCTTAAATGAAAATCATTCCACATCTTTAATGTTCATCCTGCTCTTTTCTGAACCTTGCTGGTGCTGGTATCTTCTTTTTGACACGTGGGCACAGTTCTTAAGATGTAAGCACACCAGAGCCATAGCAATGCTTTCTGCACTGTCCTTTCTTCCTTTCCTAATGATCCCCTATGTTAGATTTGTCTTCTTCATTGTTACTGAATGATGTTACTGACAGATAATAAAGAAGACTGAGACAAAGCAGGAAGAAAACACAATGAGTTGAGTCCAAATCCTCCAGGAAAGGATGGTGAAGGGAAAAAGCAGGATGGTGTTAGAGGGCTCTTCTAGAAAATTCTAGACCTTTAATAGCTCTTTAATATAAAGAAATATTACTGTGAATTGTCAATATGTAGTATTGACAAACACGCGTTTAATGTTCCAGCTGCAAAGTCAAGAATAAAAGGATGTGATATTACACTTTGTATCCCCACAAGCGAAAGGGGAGGTATTTTGGTAGCGCACATATTATGGAAGAACTGGTTACAGTAAATAACTCTGGATCAGAGTGTTGATAGCATTTAAATGGAATGGGGAAAAGGGTGAAAGTATCTTTCTGGTTTGTTGTTCTGTTTTGGTTTTTTTTTCACAGGAAAAATTACAAGAAAAGTAGTGAGTGGAGTCAACCCATTTGACAAGCTCAGTGGTTACATATGAAGGAGTATAAGATCATACATCAGAGGTAGAAAATCTTTCTGGAATTTGCATGCTAAAGAAGGGGGAAATGAGTGACAAAGTTCTCCTGAGTTACCTGAATGAATGACTGCCCAAGGAAGGATGCTAGGTGTAAACAGTCTATGGGAACAGATAAAGAGGTCAGTTGGTGTAGGCAGCTCTGTTTTGAAGATCAGAAAATGTAGGAATTCGGCACCAAGTGCCAAGAAGTGAAGCTGAGTTAGACCTTGCAAAGATCTTTGAAGATAAATGCTGAAAGGTTTGGTGTAAATAGAAACAAAATTTGAAAAGGAGGAAGTAGGGCTGCTGTGTACGGAGTAGGAGGCTGAGATCAAACACAGTATTTGGATCACACTTAGATCACGGGCCAGGTCCAGGGGGGTGTGCGGGGCTGTAATGCCAGAAAGTTAATTTAGCTCTGGGAAAAAAGATCACAATGCTGAGGAAGATGTCTTATTCTTTTGTCTAGTAAATGAGAGAAAGTTACGTTCCCAGGACTAAAGTCTACCACAACTGGTGTGGTGTCTGAGCTGCTCATGAGGAAATGCCAAAGGCACCTGCCCAAATCTCTGTCTTGTCTGATTCTAGGTCTATAACAAAGCTTTTGCGCCTCTAGCTACACCTATGTTAGTAAATAAAACATGGTGAGGGTCCCTGATGGCGTGGCAGTCAGTGATGGCCCCGTGCTGTTTAATAGTTCCTGCTGCATGTACTGTCTGTATAAGACAGGCTCATCCAAGGAAATGCTTCGGTCCAGTTCATGAGGCAGCATGGGATTGTTATTCCCAGTGAGCAGTTTAGAGGTGACCACCTTGCTTTGAACCTGCTTTGAAGAAGAAAAGGGTTTGCTGTGTGGGTGCAAGCTGTGCTGTGCAGCTTGCCCTTAAGGACAGAGAACAGGACACAACCCATCTGTCTCAGTAGCATAAGCTTAGCCTCTGAGACTGGGATGACTTAAATGATGGAGATGTTAACAAGATAGAATCATAAAATCATAGAATCACAGAATGTGTTGGGTTGGAAGTGATCCTTAAAGGCCACCTAGTCCAACTGCCCTGCAGTGAGCAGGGATATCTTGAACTAGTTCAGGTTGCTCAAAGCCCCATCCAACCTGACCTTGAATGTTTCCAATGATGGTGCATCTACCTCATCTCTGGGCAATCTGCTCTAGAGTTTCACCACCCTCATCGTAAAAAAATGCCTTAGTTATATCTAGTCTGAATCTACGTTTTTTAAGTTTAAAACCATTACCTCTTGTCCTATCGCAACAGGCTTACTAAAGTATCCAAGATATCTTGTATGGCCTCAGTCATGGGCTGTGAGGGGCCATTGATGACTGAATAACAGTTTTTTTCTTATATTGGTAGGAACCTCCTTCATCATCTATTCGAGGTTTCTTGTATAACCTTCTCAATTTAATGTGCTTGTCAGATTTGCTGGGATAGTTCTCTAGATGACAGGATGCATGGCGTATTGTTTAAGCACAGCCCTTAGGTTCAGAGGAATGCAAGATTCCTGTACAGAAAAGAAAAGCAAGAGAGAGGCAACATGGTGCTTGCTCTGCGACAAGGACAGTCAGATTAGCAGAGGGATCCTAGGGGTTCAGCTGCTGCTTTAAAAAGCCCTGCCAGCACCATCTGAATTCGGTGCTCACCCAGTATTAGTTCTCCAAGTTCTCCTCATGTAACAAGGTCTTTGGTACTAATAGGAAGGTGGGGGTCATTTGAGCAGATGGCATCTGAGTTGATCAGTCTCTCTAAGTTTGGAATAGGAGTGGGTCCACTGCTCTGAATGCAGAAGCCTTTACTGAGCTGTAGTTGCGTGTTAGGATGCCAAGTTCTTGTTTAGATTTTATCCTAATTGGAGAGCAGCACCAGGCTAGGAGAGAGGCTATTTTTTCAGCATTTTGGTTGGGTGGGAGCAGAGCATGCTGGTGTCAAAGCACAAGAAGAAGGTGTTGCAAGAGTCAAGGAACAAACCAAGAAAATAAAAGTGTAAGAAATCCCATGCATCCCTCCCAGTCACAAGTAAAACATTCCTCAGTCACCAGCATCATTTGGTCCAGGGATGCAAAGAGCACCCAGTCAACACCTTCCACCTTCCAACACTAACACTGTAAGCACTGGTGCATAGCTGTAAACCATAAAGCACCCCTTTCCCCTGCTTCTCGTTTCCCAGATGAGAGTTTTATCTGTGGAGAGGAAGTGGGAAGACCAGAGGACTTGGATGTAGCCTGTGAGCAAGGGAGTTAAACTGTTTTTTCTCCAAATTTAGTTGAAATTTTTCAGGGTAACAATGTACATGAGGAGGTAAAATGGAGCTGGAAGGACTTTCTGTGATTTGCATAACTTAGTTTATTCTGAAACACAGTTTTGGCCAACATAAAATTTTTCCTATGCATAATTGATTTGACTGTTGAGATCTTCAGAAACAAAAAAAAATATTCACGATCTCCCTTTCACCTGTAATTCATTTGTTAATGCATTATTTATTTATTATTTTTTTTAGATATTGAAGATCCATAGATCTATGTGATGGTGACTTGAACCAGTATTTTGAATCTTAGAGCTGACCTCACTGGAAAAATGCTTTATCTCTGAGGTTGAATTTGGGGATGCTTCTTGCTTGGCTATAATATTATTTACAAGGGAAAAGAAAACCTGACAGCTTTTGGCTCCTCTTGAATCTTATCTTTGAATAGATCATAGTAATTGTATTTTCTCCTGTTTGCTTAGGAAAAGATACTGTCGGATTTAATTCTTCCCCAGTCCTGGAGGAAGATGGTTTCCACTAACAAAGAGCAGGATAAAGGCCTGGCTCAAAGTGAAATGACCATGAGCCAGCAGTGTGCCCTTGTGGCCAGGAAGGCCAATGGCATCCTGGGGTGTATTAGAAGGGGGGTGGTTAGTAGGTCAAGAGAGGTTCTCCTTTCTGCCCTGGTGAGACCCCATCTGGAATACTGTGTCCAGTTCTGGGCCCCTCAGTTCAAGAAAGACAGGGAACTGCTGGAGAGAGTCCAGCACAGGGCAACTAGGATGATTAAGGGAGTGGAGCATCTCCCTTATGAGGAAAGGCTGAGGGAGCTGGGGCTCTTTAGTTTGGAGAAGAGGAGACTGAGGGGTGACCTTATTAGTGTTTATAAATATATAAAGGGTGAGTGTCACGAGGATGGAGCCAGGCTCTTCTTGGTGGCAAACAATGATAGGACAGGGGTAATGGAATCAAGCTGGAACACAAGAGATTCCACTTAAATTTGAGAAGAAACTTCTTCTCAGTGAGGGTGATGGAGCACTGGAACAGGCTGCCCAGAGAGGTTGTGGAGTCTCCTTCTCTGGAGACATTCAAAACCCGCCTGGACGCCTTCCTATGTAACGTCATCTAGGTGTTCCTGCTCTGGCAGGGGGATTGGACTAGATGATCTTTTGAGGTCCCTTCCAATCCCTAGCATACTGTGATACTGTAACTCCCAGAATATAATTTGAGGTGCAAATGCAGGTTGAAAACCATTCAATAGGTATTTTACATCAAGTTCAGGAGAGTCAGAGGTGTCTCTTCGGGTGGTAAAATGAGTGTTTTATCCACTTACCTATATATCAAGACTCCAACACTTTCCCAGGAGAGGTCCCATGGCCCCTTGTTGGTATCTTTGTCTCCAGCATGCAGAAGAAGAGTGTGGCAAGGTGAGTCCTGCAATACATTATGATGGGAGTCCTTCTGGGCTGAGGCTCCTTCTCCCATGGAGGCTGGCTTGTCAGGAACCAGGTGAACTTGGTGTAGGGGGAGAAAAGTCTGGTCCTGTCCCACCAAGCTGAGCCTATAGGCTCAGCTAACAGAAGAACAGGGTCCAGGAGGTGATCTGCTGGAGTTTCTTGCTGTGCATATGAGATGTGATTAATCTGCTACGTATAACATGATTCAACAGTAAGACTGTGGGCAACTATGGTAAGACTATATAGCTGTGTGGTTTGTAGCTCTTGAATACTTTATTTCCGAGGATTCATTTTTGCTGGTTTTAAATTTCATGAAAAAAACCACCAAAATTCCCTGAAAATGAAAACCAAACCACCTATACTACAACACGTGGAAAGTCCATTTGAATTCAGCCTATTTCTCAAATTTTTAATAAATGTAGGAAGCCAAAAGGACAATGTATGTCACAGTCATTGTGATTTTCCCTAGAAAATTGTCTTGGCATTTCTCAGTATCCTCTGGCATGCCTATATGTAGCCCTTTCTGTGCTTTGCCTGCGAGTGATATCATTTCACAACTTGGAAAATGCTAAATGGCTTTGCCAGAAACAATGATCTTTGAACAGCAGAAAGTACAAAAGTCTTTTTCATCTCCAGCGCTTTCTGAGAGCACAAACCTCATGAATTATACTAGTAATTTCCAATAAAATCATGGCCTGCTTCCCCCCAAATAAACACAAGATTCTGAAGGAAGTCCGCTACACCCATTAAATCCTAATGGGAAAAAGAAAAAAGCAAGAGGGAGAAGATGAATGAGAAAACTAGCCCAAGTGTATTAGCAGGTGAAAGAACAACTTTGTTGAGAATGGGCCTAACCCAAAGCGGTAACAGGATGTTAGCTCCGGTTATTTCAAGAAAAGATTACAGGGAAAAGGGTGGGATTGAAGGTGGTGGCTTCAGATAAAAGTCAGCTGTAAATGAGTACAAAAAGCCTTACATCACACCACCACCTCCCACAGCTTTGACCAAGCGCATTCCAAGGCACCTCCTTAGATTTGCAGTGAAATGATGAAAACGCATAAAGCACGCTTCCATCTCACTGCCTTAAGTCTAGAGCCACTCCATTCTCGGCAGTCACATCTCTCGTTGTTTTCAGCATTGCAGGAATGAAAATTATCCGAGAGGGCTTTAAAATCCACCCTCTGATTCAGAGGTGACCTCCTGGCCCAGCTCTTGTTGCATCAGTTTTGTTTGATGCATCTTCTTTGATTCCTGGGTCCCTGAACTAGTACTGAATTAATGCACGAGCAGAGTGAAAAGGAAGTTGAATAAACCAGAAGGGATGAAACATGAGAGTATCACTCTCACCAAAGCAGGAAAGAAAATCCTCCCACTGAAATGAAAATACCTGTTTGTAATTATCCTCCAATAATTTTATTTGCCAGTGGTTATTGTTGTAAGGCTGAATAACTTGGAAAAGAGAAAGTAACTCCGACAACCAAGCAAGAGAAGGAAGAGAGAAAAACAGATCATGAGGGATCATTTGATTTACTCTGTATATTGCAACAAGGTGCATTTTAAAACTGCTTTAGACACTTGCTTTACCTGTCACTAGGATACATGAATAAACATGCTGTTAAGTACAAACATAAGGGTGACTAAAATGTGTAGGTTAAGCATCACTTTCCTCAACAGAGCATACGTCCCCAGATGGGACTGGGAGGTCCAAGGGTGGAATTCTGCCTCCCAGCCCATGGACTCTGCTGCAGTGTAGCTTCCTGCAGCCAGCCTTGTGGAGCCTTCAGGACAGAGGCTTCTGCCATAGGTGACAAATACCTTATGCCGACTGAGGGGCACCTGGCAGGACTGCTGCCAGAGCGTAACAAGAAAGGCATTTATGGGAGAGTGTCTGCTAGCTCCCAGCAAGAATCAAATGCTATAGAAGTTGAGAGAGACCAACTCACCCAGAGTGAAGATACTGCCAAAGTTTTGGCTCTGCAGCATCTCTTTTTTCCAATGCTCTAATTTGGAAAAAGGATAATCCAATCTGGCACACTGCTCCTGAAAAGCAGGAGAACTCTTGTTTCAGCCCCTGAGCATCTGTTAATGAGCACAAGAGATGATACAGGGCTCTGTGGCAGTGACAGGCAGAAGCAGACTGCAGCGTGGCAGGTAGAGCTGTTCATCTCACATGGAGCAGCTGTTGAAGAAACATGGCATCGAAACACTGTTTGAAAGTGTTGGGTGAATGCACACCTAAAATGTCCTCCAGCCTTTCCAGTGGGTAATTGTTAATGACTGTAGTGTGGTCGCAATTGACAATAAAACAATTTCTTTATTGTTTATGCCTTTGCCCTCTTATTCACTCTTCTACCTTTGATCTGGAAAAGAAAAACAATTCTTTCAGCTTTTCATTAGTGAATGTATTTCTTATCAGCCTTTTTTCCCCCCAAATAGTTTTATTTCTTCATGGCTAACTGTCAAAAATAAGCACAGTACTCCAGCTGAGATTTCAGCATTATTGATTATAGCCTCATAATTACTTTCTACGTCCTACATATGTTCCCATTAAAATGCTCTACAAGGATGATGCAATTGCTTTGGTTTGCAAGTGGGGTTTTTTGGGTTTTTTTTTTTTGGTTTGGTTTGTTGGCGTTTTTTTTGCATTTGTACCATTAGTACCATGCAGTGGTCTTACATGACTTGTGGGATCCAGTGTAATCTCTAATCATAGAATCATAGTCATAGAATAGCCTAGGCTGGAAGGGACCTTAGAGATCATTTAATCCAACCTCCCTGTCATGGGCAGGGACGCCACCTCTGGACTAGGTCAGGCAACACGTGAGAACCGAATGGGAATCGAACCCGTGACCTTTGGTGTTTCAAGCACCATGCTCAACCCACTGAGCTAAACCTGCCCTCAAGAAGAGCCTTGGGGGCCTGAAGCCAACCTTTCCTGCCCCCTGACCCCAGTGTGACCTTTTTCTAATTGGTTGCTCAGCCAGCTGTGCCCCTCTGCTTATTTGCTTTTCTTTCCTAAACCATCACTCTCCTCCTTTCTAGACTTCCACTTTATTTTGGACAGTTTTTTCAAGATCCGTGCTCACATACTGTCCCATCCTGCGGTGCACTTGAAACTTCCCATAACAGTCTCACCATGGACCTTGTGAATGGTAGTGGAAACAGGATTTAACCAAGCCTAGTACAAATCCCATCCTGTTCCCCTTCCTGGATCTTTGTCCCAATTTTTTGTGCTCACCAATTCAAGAGAGACAGGGACCTACTGGAGAGAGTCAAACAGAGAACTATGAAGATGATTAAGGGACCTGAACATCTCTCCTATGAAGAGAGACTGAGAGAACTGGGGTTGTTTAGCCTTGAAAGGAGACAGCTGAGAGGGGACCTTATTAACGTATATAAATATCTGAGGGGTGGGTGTCAAGGGGAAGGGGACAATTTCTTCTCAGTGGTGCCCAGCAATAGGACAAGGAATAATGGGTTTAAGTTAGAACATAGGAAGTTCCACCTCAACATGAGGAGAAATTTCTTTACTGTGAGGGTGACAGAGCACTGGCACAGGCTGCCCAGAGAGGTTGTAGAGTCTCCTTCTCTGGAGACTTTCAAAACTCACCTGGACATGTTCTTGTGTGGCCTGTCCTAGGGGATCCTGCTCTGCTAGGGGTGTTGGACTAGATGATCTTTCGAGGTCCCTTCCAACCCCTGACATTCTGTGATTCTATGATTCTATGATTTTTGGGGGCGGCCACGGCAATTTCATCAGCAGCGTTATTTCCTTGCTTGGGGGCATGGTGCGTCTTGGGAAGCAACATCAAAAGCCATATCCAAGTCCACCAGTGTCCACCTTTATCTCCTGCATCTATTTCACCTCTGCATCGCTTGGTCAGCCATGCTCTGTGGCAGTTCACCAGCTCTCAAGAGCATGGTGAGCAGTATGACTGAATGGATGGTCCCAGCCCCTCACTTCTCATTCTCGTAGAGTCTGAGGGGACAAAAACATGCAGGTTGAACTAATGGTATGAACTGACTCCCTGCGACCTGCCTTTGAGGAACAGGGCAGGTCACTGAACTGAACTGTGTTCAGTTTTGGTCCCCTCACTATAAGAGCATTGAGGTTCTAGAGCAATGTACTGGGTTCAGCTAGGATAGGGTTAATTCTCAGTAAAGAAGCTAGCTGGGAATAGGGAATAGCTCAACCAAACTAGTCTAGTCGCTAGCCAAAGGGATATTCGATACCATCGTGATGTCATGCTCGGGGTATATATATATATGGAGCGGTTGGGGTGGGGGCGCTCTTCTTTTCCGGTTTTCGGTCCGTTCAGGTTGGTGAGATCCGCGTTACATGTTACTCGTGTTATATCTGGTTAAACGTTACTGTTACTTCACTGTTATCGTTATCATTTATGTTCACCATTAAAACAAACTGTTTTTATCTCAACCCTACGAGCCTCCGCCTACTGCTCTCTCCGGGCTCTTCCCCTCACTCCCGGCAGGGGTGAGCGAGTGAGAGAGCGACCACGTGGTTCTTTGCCTCTCTCCTCCGGTCACTCGGCTTAAACCACAACAAGCAACGAAACTGGAGAAGGGTCTAGAGCACAAGTCTCACAAGGAGTGGCTGAGGGAACTGGGGTTGTTTAGCCTGGACAAAAGGAGGCTGAGGAACGACCTTATCACTCTCTACAGCTACCTTAAAGGAGGTTGTTGTGAGGTGGAGATCAGTCTCCTGAACCAAGTAGGGAGTGACAGGACAAGAGGAAAGGGCCTCAAGTTGTGCCAAGGGCAGTTTAGACTGGATATTAGGAAGAATTTCTTTACTGAAGGGGTTATCAGGATATCAGGAAGAATTTCTTTGCATAAGGGGTTATTGGGCATTGGATCAGCCTGCCCAGGGCAGTGGTGGAGTCCCTGTCCCTGCAGGTGTTTAAGAGTCAGGCAGACATAGTCCTTATGGATATGGTTTCATAGAATCATAGAATGGCCTAGGCTGGAAGGGACCTTAGAGATCATCTAATCCAACCTCCCTGTCACGGGCAGGGACGCCTCTCAACTAGATCAGGCTACTCAAGACTCTGTCCAACCTGGCCTTGAACACCTCCAGGGAGGGGGCAGCCACAATGTCTCTGGGCAATTTATTTCAAAGTCTTGCCACCCTCGTACTGAAGAATTTCTTTCTAAGATCTAATCTAAATCTATTCTCCTTCAACTTAAACCCATCTCCCCTTGTCCTATCAGTCGACGCTCTTGTAAAAAGTCCCTCCCCAGCCTTCCTACAGGGGAAAGGGACCTGGGGGTTCTAGCGGACAGCAGGATGACCATGAGCCAGCAATGTGCCCTTGTGGCCAAGAAGACCAATGGCATCCTGGGGTGTATTAGAAGGGAAGTAGCTAGTAGGTCAAGAGAGGTCCTCCTGCCCCTCTACTCTGCCCTGGTGAGACCCCATCTGGAATATTGTGTCCAGTTCTGGGCCCCTCAGTTCAAGAAGGACAGGGAACTGCTTGAGAGAGTCCAGCGCAGAGCCACAAAGATGAGGAAGGGAGTGGAGCATCTCCCTTATGAGGAAAGGCTGAAGGAGCTGGGTCTCTTTAGCTTGGAGAAGAGGAGGCCTCTTTAATGTTTATAAATGTGGCCTCATTAATGTTTATAAATATGTCAAGGGGGAATGTCAGGAGGATGGAGCCAGGCTCTTTTCAGCGGCGTCCACTGACAAGACAAGGGGCAATGGGTGGAAGCTGGAACACAGGAGGTTCCATAAAAATATGAGGAAAAACTTTTTTACTGTGAGGGTGACCGAGCACTGGAACAGGCTGCCCAGGGAGGTTGTGGAATCTCCTTCTTTGGAGACATGCAAAACCCGCCTGGACATGTTCCTGTGTGCTCTACTGTAGGTGGTCCTGCTCTGGCAGGGGGGTTGGACTAGATGATCTTTTGAGGTCCCTTCCAACCTCTAACATTCTGTGATTCTGTGATTGGAAGGCAGCTATTAGGTCCCCCCAAAGTCTTCTCTTTTCAAGACTGAACAATTCCAGCTCTCTCAGCCTGTCCTCATAGCAGAGGTGCTCCAGCCCCTGGATCATCTTTGTGGCCCTCCTCTGAACACGCTCCAACAGATCTATGTCCCTTATATCGTGGGGACACCAGAACTGGGTGCAGTATTCGAGGTGGGGTCTCACAAGAGCAGAGTAAAGGGGGAGAATCACCTCTCTTGACCTGCTGGCTACGTTTCTCTTGATACATCCCAGGATGCCGTTGGCCTTCTGGGCTGCATGAGCGCACTGCCGGCTCATGTTGAGCTTCTCATCTATCAACACCCCCAAATCCTTCTCTTCAGGGCTACTCTCAACCCCCTCTGTGCCTAGTTTGTATTTGTGCCTAAGATTGGCCCGACGCAGGTGAAGGACCTTGCATTTTGACTTGTTGAAGCTCATGCAGTTTGCACTGGCCCATTTCTCAAGCCTATCAAGGTCCCTCTGGATGGCATCTCTTCCCTCAAGTGAGTCCATGGCACCACACAGCTTGGTGTCATCGGCAAACTTGCTGAGGGTGCACTCAAAGCCGTTGTCCATGTCACTGATAAAGATGTTGAACAGCACTGGACCCAGAACAGAGCCCTGAGGAACACTGCTTGTCACTGGTCTCCATGTGGACATTGAGCCATTGACCATAAGTCTTTGAGTGTGACCATCCAGCCAGTTCTCTATCCACCGAGTGGTCCATCTGTCAAATCTATGTCTCTTCATTTTAGAGACAAGGACGTCATGTGGGACAGTTCAAACGCCTCGCACAAGTCCAGGAAAATGACATCCGTTGCTTTTCCCATGTCAGCCAGCACTGTAGCTTTGTCGTAGAAGGCCGCTAAATTAGTCAGGCACAACTTGCCCCTGGTGAAGCCATATTGGCTGTCACCAACTACTTGATTATTTTTTATGTGCCTTAGTAGAGCTACCAGGAGAATCTGTTCTATGATTTTACCTGGCACAGAGGTAAGGCTGACTGGTCTGTAGTTCCCCAGATTGTCTTTGGTTCCTTTTTTAAAGATGGGGGTTATGTTCCCCTTTTTCCAATCTGTGGGGACCTCACCAGACTGCCAGGACCTCTCAAATATGATGGCTAGTGACCTAGCAACTTCAGCTGACAGTTCCTTCAGCACCCATGGATGTATCTCATCAGGTCCCATGGACTTGTGCACCTTCAGGTTCTCTAGGTGTTCCCAGACCTGATCTGCTCCTACCCTGGGTGGTTCTTCACTCTCCCAGACCCAGGCAACAGCCTCTGTAATTTGGGTGGTGTGGTTCGAGTGGTTGCCAGTGAAGACTGAGGCAAAAAAGCTGTTGAATATTTCAGCCTTCTCCAGGTCCTCAGTAACCAGGACACCTGTATCGTTCCGGAGAGGCCCCACATTCACTCTCGTTTTTCTTTTTTTCTCTTACGTACCTGTAAAATCCTTTTCTGTTATTTCTAATATCGTTGGCCAGATTTGACGCTGTCAGGGCCTTAGCTTTTCTAACCTGGTCTCTGATTACATGAGCAACTTCCTTGTAATCATCCCAGGTTACCAGTCCCTGCTTCCACGCTTTGTGTGTTCCCCTTTTGTATTTGATTTTCTCCAGGAATTCTTTGTTTATCCATATAGGTCTCCTGGTGTTTTTGCCTGATTCTTTCCTTTTGGGGATGCAATGCCTTTGAGCTTGGAGGAGATGATCCTTGACAGTCAACCAGCTTTCTTGGCCTCCCAGTCCCTCCAGGGCTTTATCCCATGGCACACTACCAAGGAGGTTCCTGAAGAAGTGAAAGTCAGCTCTTCTGAAATCAAGGGTATCAAGCTTGCTGAGCTTTCCACTCTTAGCTGCCCTTAGGATCTCAAACTCCACCATCTCATGGTCACTGCAGCCGAGGCTACCCACAAGTTTAACATTATCCACCAGCCCTTCCCTATTGACGAGAACGAGGTCTAACATGGCACCTCTCCTCGTTGGTTCCTCTGTCACTTGGATAAGGAAGTTATCATCAGTGCATTCCAGGAATCTCCTGGATTGCTTGTTCCCTACTGTGTTGTTTTTCCAACTGATGTCGGGGTGATTAAAATCCCCCATGAGGACCAGGGCTTGTGAACGAGCAGCAACTCCTATCTGCTTATGAGGGCCTCGTCCACTTGTTCCTGCCGATTGGTCTGTAGCACACCCCCACTGTAAAGTCTCCTACCCTTCCTTTCACCCTGGTCCACAGGCAGTCGATTCCTTCGTCATCACTTGCCAGGTGGAGCTCCATGCATTCTAGCTGCTTATTGACATAGAGGGCAACACCCCCTCCTCGTTTCCCCTGCCTGTCCTTCCTGAACAGTTTATACCCTTCTAGTCCAACACACCAATCGCAGGAGTCATTCCACCATGTCTCTGTGATGCTGATCAGGTCATAGCGCTGCAGAGTCACAAGCACCTCCAGCTCCTCTTGTTTATTGGCCAAGCTGCGGGCATTTGAGTTTGGCCCCTGATAAAGTACCTGGAGCCCCCAATAAAGTACATGGAGTGCTAGTGACTCTGCTACTGATGTCACTATGTATATCCCAGGGTCGTTTTCATTTGATCTGGTTGTAACCCCTTCCCCCCTCGTTTGTAGTTTAAAGAATGCTCTGTGAGTCCCGCCAGCTCGTGACCGAGGATCCTTTTTCCCCTTTGCGTCATTTGAACTTCATCTGGTTTCAGTAGACCAAGGTGGCGTGTAGATCTCCCCATGGTTAAAAATCCCAAAGCTGGACCGCTGGCACCACCCCTTTAGCCAAGTATTAATCTGCTGCACTTTGTAAAACCTACCACTATTTTTCCTCGTAACTGAAGGAATGGAGGCAAACACAACCTGTGCGCCTGATCCTTCTAGCATCTGTCCCAGTGCCCTAAAGCCCATTTTGGTTGCTTCTGGCCGTCTCTCTATCTCATCATTACTGATCTGCATAACCAGAAGCGGGTAATAATCAGTCAGAGCGTTTAACCAGACCTGGAAGCTTCTTAATAGTATCCTTAACCCGGGCCCCAGGGAGGCAACAGACTTCCCTATGGGTTGGATCCGGGTGGCAGATAGCGCCCTGTTTCCCTCAGAAGGGAGTCTCCCACAACAATTACCCTCCTTTTTTTTCTTGGACGAAGAAGTCCTAAAGCGTGTGGCTGACTGATTCACCCTCGACAGCCCCATGGATGAACCTCCACCCATCTCTTCCTTTGCCTAGCTCTTGTTGTCTAGAGCCCCATACCTGTTTTGCAAGGACAACCGGGTAGGTAAAGGAGGCCGAGCAGGTATTTTCCTTCCTCTCCTGGCAGGCACCTGCTTCCACCCCTCCCCATCCTTTAGGTCTCTTCCTGTTTCCTGATGGCCGGAGGGGAGGGGATTTTCTGCTTCTTGTGGAGTTTGCTGCCTACGATTCAGGAAGTGGCTCCACCGATCTATCTCTCTGTCACACTCCGTGATACTCCTCAGCCTTTCTACTTCCTCCTTCAGTTCAGCCACCAGGCTGAGCAGATCGCTCACCTGGTCACATCGGACACAGGTGTCGTCTCCACTCCCCTCCATGGCCAGTGCCAGGCTCCGGCATTCTCTGCAGCCCGAGGCCTGAACACCCACATGCTTACGTGGGGCCTCTGTCTAGGTGCCCACAGTTTTTCTAACAGCCTTTGAACTGCTTGCAACCATAATTGATTCTACAATCAAAAAACCTCTCAGAAACTATACAGGGGTTGTTTACAGCACGTTTAAGTATTCTGCTGTGAACACCGACTTACCGTTTACCGCCCTGTGTTAGGTGGGCAGCGAGTAGTCCCTGCCCTCCCCCAGGCTTCTTATACCCTGAGGGCACAATTACCGGCCGGTTAACGTCGTTAACGTTAACGTGCACAATTAGCGGCTGGTTAAGGGCGTTAATGCCTCGTTTAGATTTCCCGCGGCTGAGGGTGGCTCCGCCCGCGCCACCGCAGCTGCCTGCCCTCCAGCTGCCGGCACCGGCACGTCGCTTTTCCCGGCTTAAAAAAAGCCCCCAAAAGAGCTTTTTGCTGGCCTTCTTCACGTCAGATCGCTTTCCCAGCGCAGTCTTACCTGCCCTGAAACTGGTCTCTGCAGGAAAAAAAAAAACAACACAACAAAAAAGGGCAGTTTAGACTGGATATTAGGAATAATTTCTTTACTGAAGGGGTCATCAGGACATTAGGAAGAATTTCTTTGCTTAAGGGGTTATCGGGCACTGGAACAGCCTGCCCAGGGCAGTGGTGGAGTCCCTGTCCCTGCAGGTGTTCAAGACTCGGGTAGACATACTCCTTAGGGATATAGTTTAGTCGAGGACTCGTCAGTGTTAGGTTAACGATTTGAGTTGATCTTCAAGTTCTTTGCCAATCTGGGCAATTCTGTCATTTTTGCTGGGCGGAGGTGACCTCCCCCTTTCTCTTGCCCACTCGTGGCCGTGCCCCACGTTACGCGGCAAAGGGGCGTGCCCACGTTCCCGGACTGGAGGTGGCGCTGGATCGCAGTCCTCATTCATTGAAGCGGCGGGGTCGGGTCTGCTTCCGGTGGGTGCGACGGCGGCGGGGAACGCGGGGCTGCCGCCTCGCCTGCTGCCTAGAGCCCGCCGGCGCCGGGCTGCCCCTCGGGGTGGCGCAGGTGGGTTAATGGGTGGGTGGGTGGGTGGGTGCGGGGGTGCCCGCGGCGCCCGCGGCGGGCGGGAGCGGGCCGGGGCCGGGGCCGGGGCCGGGGCCGGGCGGGCGGGCGGCAGCTCCCGCGTGGCGCCTCCGTTTCGCACACGGTGCGGCGGGCTCGGGGGCCCCGGCCGCCTGCCCTCCCGCCAAAACCTCCCGCCGCCTCTCCCTTCTCTCGCCCTGCCTCATCTTGCGGCCACCGTCCCCGGGGTGGTCCCTGCTTCCCTCCCTCCCCCGCCCGCCCCTCTCCCGAGGCGGTGTGTGTGCCAGCCCCTCCGCTCACGGCGGGTCCACCAAAATGCCCCCCCGCCCGCCCAGGAGGGTGTTCGGTCGGTGCGGGGATGGGACCCGCCATGGCCGGCTCCCGCAGCGCGTGCCCTTGCGCCGAGGGGGGGTGGGCATTGCTGCCTTCAGCCGCTCTTCCTCTCCTCCACCAGGCCAGGATTAGAGTTGGGAAACTCGTGTTTCCCAGCCGACACGTTTTCTTGCTTATTTTTGCTTTGCAACACAGTCGGGGCCGCTGAGCGCGAAGGCCTCAAGGAGAAACCCTGAGCTGTGAGTCGCTGACGGCCTTTCCATGGCCAGAGTAGCTCCAGAGTGAGTGCCTGTGCCGCGCTCTGCTTTCCCTTTCGAACTGCTAAAGAGGCTGAGAATTTTACCAAAAATGTGGGTACCGTTCGCAGCGCTTGCATTAGCCCCTGATTAGCCCCTGTCTGCTGAACCTGTTCCTCTGACAGCGACTTGCTTCCATTCCGTTTGTCAGCTTTGTTTCCATTTCGTTTGGCCTGACTAACAGAGGGATTTCTTCTTTTTTTTTTTTTTTTGGATACGTGTGTGTGAACGTTTGTGGCAGACAGGGCTGAGGTAAAAAAAAAAACCCTAAAGCACTAAAAACCTCAAGAGATGTTTTATATATAGCTAAGTCTGGGACTGCATATGGAAATGCTAGTTAGTTGTGCCGTTGGCTTCTGAAAGCCTCAGTTTTGAAGCAGTCGTTGTTGTGGGTGCAGTACAGACTGGGGACATAAAGGCAGTTGCAGCCCTAGAGGAGTTCATAGGCTGCAGGTCTGGGCAGAAGAGCTGAGATGATCACGATGCTGCAGCTTGAAGAGCTGCCTTTTCACAGAACGGTTTTGCCACCTGTGTGTGGCACGTGTGGTCATTGACAGCCATTAATTTGAGCAATAACCTTAAGCATGGTGACGCCCAGCATCAGGTGAACCAGTGGACACCTCTGCCCACTTCTATGAGCTCTGCTAAGCTGTGGGGGCAAGTGGGGAAGTCACGGTCACGTGTAGGTGCCCCGAGGGACTGTCCGTTGTGGAACAGCTCTGCCTCTTGAAGCTGGTTATTCGCTGATGTTTGCCTGTCTCTAAGTCAGAGGTGAATACAATGAACACCCAGAGGAGGCAGAAGCTAGTCTTTCTGATCAGGGGCTACCTGTGGACTTCTGTTGCTTTCAGTACTCAGTGTTTTAGAAAGAATTTCCATATGCTGCAAAAGAGTGTAATTGCACAGTCTGTATAGCTGCAAATGCTGACCCTGGCCCAAAGAAGGAGCAAGCTCCTTGCTTGCCGCTGCTCTCAAAAATTGTTTTACTTTCAAGTGTTTCGAGTACCTTGTATTTTGAGTAATCGAACGGGGACAGACCTTGACTGTGCTCAACATCGTGGGTGCTTTAGATTGTCAAACTGGCTTTGAAATAAAGTGTTTCCTGAGCAAGAAAATGACTGAGTGTTTAGTCCCCGATTTATGCTGGTTTGCTGGGATGTATGAAGTTTTGAGCCTCACTGCTCCTAGGCTCCTGCCTGTCAGTGAGTGGATGTGTTCAGAAGGCACTCCTGGGTTTGGGTGGGCTGTGACAGGAATCTGAGGCCAGCGGGGCTTGCAATTCAGTTGTGAGTGTGGGTGAGACATGTGACTGCACATAAGCAATGCGCTCTTGACTCCACGTGGAGAGACAAGAATTTGCTATACAAAAGGAATAGGCTTAGAGAAAAAAAGTCAACTGGTAATGCTTTCTCAAAAGCAGTGATAAGAATAACCAGCTTCAAGTTGTATTTTTGTTGAAACCTTTGGCCCTTCCTTATTTTTTCCTTTTTCCCCCTTTTTTTTTGTTCTGTCTCCTTTTCCTGTGCAGTTTGCTGCCAGATTTCAGGTAGAGTTCATCCCTGTATGGTGGTATGCCTGAGCTCTGTGTCTCTGTTTTAGGTTGTATGACAGCACACATGTGGATGTGTGCCAGGCGTCTAGCAGGCATTGAGTGCAGTTGATGGTCTGGTCTCTGCAAGAAGGGAGGACAGAAAGGTGCGATCACTGTTGTTTAGTCTTGGATAGAAAAGAAGACAGGGAGAAATACGGCACAGGTGACTGAGGGCAGGGATCTTGTTGCAATTACTGCCTCTTACTCCCTTTTGTTTGTCTTTAATCTGCTGAGTTCCTTGACCTTGATCCACCACGACATGTTAATGAGATTTCTGTGGCCTTTCAGAAATGTCACTTCCAGTTGTCTCCCAGCTTTCAGAGGGTAGAAAACAAAGCGGTGACCTTAATTCTCTTCTCTTGGTCTGTATCTCTGATGCCAGAAGCTCAACTGCAAGCGGTCTGGGGCAGGACGAAGAGAGGGTGATTTCCTTTGGCTGCAGATCTGCCCAGTGGATGCTGGTTTGATCCTGGCAGGGTTTATTGGCTGAGCCACTGTGGTGCCAAAGGGCACTTCAGGATGCAGTTTAGTGGTCATGGTAGTGTTGGGTTGATGGTTGGACTAGATGATCTTGGAAGTCTTTTCCAAACTTAATGATTATGTGATTCTATGTGGCAGAGCCCCTTTGCCTCTCCTGAAGGTTGAGCTAAGAAATCCCACTGACTTTACCAAGTATGCTTAGAAACCAGTGGCATTGACCAGCAGAACCAGGAGGTTGGGTGGTCTGGAGAAGCAGTTGAGCAGTTCTGGTCAGAGTTGGTTGGTGTCAGTTGCACTCAATACTGACCCAGAGTTAGTAACTCGGGGTGGATCTTCTCTGCTATCTACATCATTGTGTTTGGCAGTATTCAGATTCAGATTGCTATATCGTCATCCTTTGGTATCCTGGTGCCAAAATCCTTACATATCTGTCATGTGCCAAATGATGTTGAATGTAGTGTTCATCTGGCCAAATTTAGTCATCTACGTACAAGGTGGTAAGTCCCAGCTCCTGTTATGGTAAGCCAGGGCGGCGGGGGGGAATTTTCTGGGGGGATGATTCATCTCAGACGATAAGCTGCGGCAGATCAGTTGTGACCTGAAAGCTGCTGACTATAAAAGAAGTCATTGGGGGATTAGCTTGGATGTAAGAGCCTGCCTGCGTGTTTACCTCAATGAATTTGTGAGGAATTCCTCAATGATTTTGGGAAGAGTTGTGACCGTTTGCACTGCGAGTGAGTTTGTTTGGGCATTTGAGCACTCCCTCTGTAGTGCTGGCACTGCAAGATCACTGGATGCTTAAACCTACAGAAGAAGAAGGCATAGCTGTTGGTCAGACAAAACACAGAGGCTAACACCTGGCCTGTGATGACACATGGGCTGCAAGGTTCCCAACAACTGCCTGTGGTTCCTGGGCAGTTTGGGGGGGGTGTCAAGGATCAGGAGGTGGATTTGTAGAAGCCTTAGGACCCTCTTGCACTGACAGTACTGGCCAGAGCCACCTTCCCTCGATGGTGGGTCAGTAGCTACTGCTCTTGCCAGGGTCTCTGATTCTGCTGAAGACCACCAAGGTGGTGGGTTGTGAATCCTGCGACTGGTATCTGATACAGAAGTGCCTTGTAGCAGAGTTTCCAAAATAAAATACTGTGAGATTTTTTGGTTCCAGATATTTTTTTTAGAGTTTTGTTTGTTTGTTTTTGTTTTTTATTCGAGTGAAAAAAGTTCTGGAAACTTTATTTTTGTAGAGGTGCAGTTTTTGTGAGTTGAGGGGTTGAAGTAACTGTTGTAGGAAAAAATATGCTACTAGCTGCTTTGCTGAGCAGGATCCCTTATTACATTTTCCTGTTAATCTGAGTTTGTCCTCAGTGTTTGTCATGTTGTGTCTTAACCTCTTTTCTGAGAAATCCACGTCATTGCTATATTTACTAAAATAGTAAATTTATTGCTGTCTGCTTAGTGGTAGTATTCAGTTTCATTTTGTCTCTTCCTTCTGCCGTTTTTTGGAATGAGGAATAACTCTCAGTTTCGTCAGATTTCTCTCTCTCCTGAGCTGGACAAATTTCACAGTCGACCTTGCCTCGTTATTTTCCTCGTCCTTGTGATTTGTTTGTATCTTTCCTTGTAGATCTTGACCCATATAATTTTTAAATTACGAGGATGAGGATTTTACTTACTATCCTGGTTTTGAGGACTTGCATTTAATTACTGCCCTTATTTACTGAGCGAGCTGTACTTTTCTTGACATTTAGTGGCTGTTTAACAGTCAGGTACTTCTGAAAGGTTATTGTAAGCCACTCTGGAGTTCTAACAAAAAATGAATTGAAAAATGAGACATACTCTCTGTGTGTCTGCAGTGGACCATGTCGGTTCACTGATTTGTTTAAACCAAAGGTGAGTTTGCTTTGGCTGTGAGGTATTTGTAGGGTGTGGTTCACTGCCACTTTCCATTGCTGTAAAAGAAATGTAAATCGTGCTGAGATCATAGCTTGGGAGAACTTGCTTCCAAAGGATTTGCTTCCCCAAAGTGCCGCTGCAGTGGGCTTGGGAGGTGGTGTAACTGGTATAACTCTGTGGGGGATAGAAGGCCCTTCTCTGAAATCAGAAGTCAAAACCAATTCTGCAAAATAAGAAAGGAGGAAAAAAAGGAACTACAAGCTATAAACCGTAAAAGAATCAGACCATAACAATCCTAGTAGTAGTTTCACTTAGTAATGCTGATGTGGGAGGTTTATTGGGATGTGCATGTGGCATTTTTATTCTTTGTCACACTTTACAGTGACAGTCTCTGCATCAGACTGCTTTGTGGGCTTATAGTTTCTCGAAACCTGAGAGCAGGCCATTGAGAAAAATATTGCAAAATCAACCTGTCTGCTTTTTTACTTCACCTAGAGCACCAGCAGAAGGTTGTTGTGTGTTTTTTTTGTTGTGTTTTTTTTGTTTCTTTGTGTGGTTTTTTTTTGGTAAGTTATTTGCGTTAGGAATAATGTAGCTCTTAAGAGAGATTGACAACGAATATGTAGTTGTCACCGCAGAGAAAAATGTGATGTATTTGAGGACCTAACTTGTCTACCACCTTTTTTAGCAACCCACTGAATGAAGGCACATTGGATGCTGTATAGAAAGGATGTGAAAACAGGTTTTTAAAAGTCTGTTTTCCAATCACTACCTGAACTTGGCTGCTACAAGTTTGAAGTGCAAAGGTGCTGCACCGTTGTATGTCTGCCCATGGTGGACATAAACCAGTGGTCCTGCGTTAGGCAGGACCTTTCTGGCTGTGCAATCTGCTGGAAGAAAGGAGGAAAATGGCCTGGCACGCACAGCCAAGAGAAAGTGCAACACCCAGAAGTCAGCAGCTGAATGATGGATTAGGGTGGAGGCGCCACATCTTGAGGGAGAAAGACAATAGGTGTTTGTTGGAATTTTGGAAATGAGAACTTGTGTGAGATCCAAGCGGGAATTTGGCTTCGAGCATCTTTTCAGTTCAGGAGAGGTACCAACACAACCAATAGGGTGTAAAGTGTAACAGGCAACTGGAGAGGAGCAGAAGCAAAGTGTTTATCCTTTGCTCTGAAGGTGCTGGGATCAGTGCCCAGGCAGTCCTGAAATCCAAAACTTTGTCTAGAAAACTCTTATTTTTGAGGAGCTCAAGTGTTAGGAGGAGTCGTTCTTGTGAGGGAAGTGGATTTCTGAGTTACTGAGGCCCCAAAGACTGTTCGGAGACTTTTACATCTTTCCATTTACTGCCCACACAAAGAAAGGCCAGTCTCCATCGAGGTGTTTTTTTTCTTCTGGTGGCTTTCGGTTCAGTGCGTTTTCTGCCTTGAGGAGCAGTCTAATTCGCTGGTGGAGGTCTGGTAGAAGCTAGGGTAGGCAGGTGTATCTGGGGGGTCATTCCTCCCATCTCTTCTCACACAGTCACAGAGTGTTAGAGGTTGGAAGGGACCTCAAAGATCATGTAGTCCAACCCACCTGCCAGAGACCACCTACAGCAGAGCGCGCAGGAACGCGTCCAGGCGGGTTTTGAATGTCTCCAGAGAAGGAGACTCCACAACCTCCCTGGGCAGCCTGTTCCAGTGCTCGGTCACCCTCACAGTGAAAAAGTTTTTTCTCATATTTTCATGGAACCTCCTGTGTTCCAACTTGCACCCATTGCCCCTTGTCCTGTCAATGGACGCCGCTGAAAAGAACCTGGCTCCATCCTCCTGACACTCCCCCTTGACATATTTATAAACATTAATGAGGTCTCCCATCAGCCTCCTCTCCAAAGGGATAAATTTATATTTGGAGATGCCTTTGTTGGTTATAGAGAGGAGCAAGATGATACCTTAAGCCTGGACATCTGTTTTGAAGTTGGCTAAAGCTAGTTGAGAGGAATCCTACCTCTCATAACCTGGTTGGCACATGGAAAAACACAAGGATATCCTTCAAGGAAACTTCTGTGAGAGATGAAGCCACACTGTTGTGCTTTGACTGCTCCAGATAAACCATCACAGATGTTAGAGTACTTTTGAACCTGCTTTGTCCTTCAAAGGAAGTACCTGGAGAGCAGAACAGCATGGTGCAGGGCACCATCAAAAGCGCAGCAGCAGCTCTTTGCTTTTCATGATACTGTCCAGACCCGTGGGGGAAAATGCTAATTTTCATTTGTTTCATAGTTATTTTACTTTAAAATCACCTTCATTTTTTTTTTTCCAAGTCCCAGTGCAGTGGAACTGAGGAGAATATTTACAGCCAGTAGTTTGTTTCCTTCCTGCTGTCACTTAGAGCCTAGCAGCAGCAGGGCTTATTATACTTCAAAGTTTCTTGTTCTAGATAAGTGACATGGGGAGAGATGGCACTGTACGTGCTCACAGAAGTGTATTGAAATGTATAATGCAACACCTCTTGGAGACAGTTGTATTTAGGTCTCTCTGCATATTGTATTTAGTCTCTCTGCATAACCTCCCCCCCTGCCCCCAGACCTTTAAACATAATTAAGAGTGATTTCCTTTGATGCCGGATTGATGATATGGAAAAATATAAATATATATAAGTTTTAGCAGTCTGAATGGTATTAGTCATTTTTTATCCCGATAAAAAGTGTGTACTTAGTCCAAACACAATACTTTTGCTACTGGGGACACAATAATTTTTAAGAATAGCTATTCAGCTTCTTTTGACAGGACTGTGTGCTGGGAGGCTTCACTTATCCCTGTCGCTGGGTTCCAGATGCAGGTTTTGTGGCAGACCGGGCTTCTACATGAGGGACAGAGAGGTGTGAAAGACAATTCCAGTGAAATTAGAAATCTAAGTAAGACTTGTGCCTACTAATGGGACAAGTAGTAGGCTGATGGGGTTGAACAGGGTAGATTTAGACTAGATATAACAAATAAATACTTTACAATGAGGGCGGTGAAACACTGGCACAGGTTGCTCAGTGAGGTGGTAGAAGCTCCATCCTTGGAAACATTCAGGGTCAGGTTAGATGGGGCTCTGAGCAACCTGATCTGACTAGAGATGTCCCTGCTCACTGCAGGGAGGTTAGACGAGATGACCTTTAAAGGTCCTTTCCAGCCCAACACATTCTATGATTCTGTGAATGACAAGTTTTTTTAAATTTTTTTTTTGCTCATGGGAGTTAAACTTTTCTGTAAGTTGACTCATGCTTCCGAGCAAGCTGGAACAAGCTCCTCTCATGGAAACATGTGAGTTGAGAGCTTGCTTTCTGCCACGCAGAGGGCAAACCAAACTGTAAGGCCAGCTACAATGTGCTGCCTCTCCTTGTGCAAATGAGGGGGCTGAGTCCACGCGGTATTTTGGCCTCACAGCTAGGCACTGACCAAGCCTGCCAACCTTTTGCATTTCTTACAACTGGTACCTCTGTGTCACCCTGCTCCCCCAGCTGTCACATCCGTTAGTGATAGCGACGAGCTTTCTGCACAAATCCCTCTTCGGGCTGGCCCTGTGGTGAGGGGGTGCAAGGCTGCTCTGCGTGACGTCGTCGGCAGTGAGACCCAGAACATGGTCTGGCTGCCCATTTATCTGGTGGGTATCATCTTTACTTTTGCTTTTTTGGAGACCGTAACAAACCACCTCACAACATCTCAGCAAGTCTGGATTTGATCTCAGGTGGGAGTGGGAAGCCTTTTGTCATACTTCGAGAAAAAGACTGAGATAAAACGAAGCTGCCTGTACTTGGACATCCTTTTTTCTTCAGCCCTTCCTTGTGCAGCCTTGACTGGTTTAAGTGGAGGCAAAATTCCTCTTAGACAACAGCCTCGTTGGCCACACACCGACTTTACCCCAAGCACTGCCAGCTACCCACCTTTCTGACGTTGCAGCCTTCCTGTTGCTCCTGCGTGCCACAACAAATCGTGGTGGGGCAGGAGGCCCTGTTGGTCCTGTACCAAACCTGGGGTGCGGCCCGAGCGTCGGCTTTGCCTCTTCCTGCAGGGCAGCCATGGAGGAGGAGGGGAGAGCTGAGCACTGAGCTCGTGGCTAAAAAAAGGAGCGTTTACCCAAAGCAAACACACTGCCTCAGTGTGAAATGTAGTTCTGCATCAGCATTGTACTTCCTTTCTGATAAGATTTATCTGGGTAGAATGTATCAAAACTGCTCTCTGATATCTGTGTGTGAGAACAGGAGCAGTTGGTTACCCTGTAGTCAGATCAGTCAGACCATCACCCTTGTATCATTTCCCATGCTCTGTACTGACTTCAGGCTTACATGTCTAAAGTGGATGCAGTTTTTGGAGGCATTTTGTTGTAAATCCATCAACGTGTAGAAACTGCAAAGTCTTTACAGTGACGGCTTGTGGGATTAATTTGCAAAACACTTCTGAGACTGAGGTTTTTTTTTTCCCCCTCCCACAGTCAGACCAGTAATCTCATTTCATGTGCCTTTTTTTATTAATTGGGCATTCCTGCCCTTTTGAATGGGGGATTTTACTAGCTCTGGTGGTGCATGGAGCCGAAAAACTGTAGAGCTGGGCAGGATTGAGTCAAGCACCGAAACAAAAACGGACAACTCGCGCAGCGTCAGGTTTTAACAGCAAGCAGGCAAGTGCGTGGGTGAAGCTGCCATGGAAACTGCTTTGTAGTTCTGGCAAGAAAAAACTGCGTCGCTGCTGTTCCTGAATACTAGGCCGTTTTTAACTGCGCTCTCTGCTCGAGATGGCTGGGATTATTGAGGAAGGCGGGAAGATGATGCAATGCAAGCAGCTTGTTGCAAAGCCTGGAGGCGGCACAGGTAGCGCTGCTGGCGGGGCCGGGAGGGCCGGGGTGGGCAGTCGTGGCCATGATGGTTTGATCTGAGACAAGAAGTGTGTGCCCACCGCCCTGCTGTGGTGAGGGACGGCCGAAGGAGCAGTGCTGCTTCGCAGGTGAGTCCATCATCTCTGGGTGTGCTGGCTGCACTGCTAAAGGAGAAGGGTTACCCCCTGCCTCACATGTGGGCTGACAGCAGGCTTTTATCACCTCCTGTGTCTTTCTCCTTCATGCAGCCCCATGCTTTGCCTCTTTTGCTCCTTCGCTTTGTACCACCCTCAGCTCCCGTTTTGCTTTGGGTGTCTGTCTGGACCACGCCGATGTGGTCACATCTTGTGATTCTGACAGCCAAGCTCTGCGGCTGCCCTGCCCAGCGCAGTTCCCTTCCCAAAACAACGGTCCCTCATGATGCATGGATTGGCCGGCGAGGGGTGGTTCCTTAACTGTCAGGGCGTTGGCACATCACCATATCCCAGTTATACTGGAAGTTTGGCCACAAGTGCGGTGCTCAGCATCCCCCTCTACCTTGGTTTGGACTGCTGGGACTGTCTCTGTCAGGGTCCTCGTGCTGATCCCGGGCAGCTGGGGCATCCGTGGCTCCTCCAAGACTCACGTGGTTGGCTTCCTCAGCACTCAGTGACAGTGAGGTGTGTATTGAAGGGACAATACTAATTTGATCCAGTGGGAGCATTCAATCTTTGCTTTTAATCCAGTGTGTGTCAGGGCATTGTCTTATGAGGAAAGTCTTCCTGAAGAACTTTCTTACCAGAATTACTTGTCTGCCAGGCAGTTGTCACAACCCACCCCTGAAACTGCAGGAGGGTACGCGGCTGCACACACCAGCCGAGGGGAGTGTGAAGTGCTTTTTATGTGCCTGCAATGACAAGCACGTGGAGCTTGGAAGGAGCTGATCCCTCCTCAGCCTTTGAATTGTGGCTGGAATGCGGGAATACTGGATCTAAAAGCAAACATTTTGGTTCCTTTCACATCAGGCTTGTTTTTGGTATGATATAAATTATGTTTACAGAAAGGTTTAGCATTAGATTCATAGTCATGCAAGTGCAATCAGAAGGTCGTAGTATGTTTCTGAATGCAACTGGCTTTCTTAATGAGACATTAACTTTGGTTTCTTCAGAAAGGGAAGTTCTTTGTAATTCTTTCACTATGTTGCGTTCACTGTCCAACCACCACCGCAAGATGCAGGGCTTGATTTCTTCAGAAAAAGCAGTGTTTTTGTAATCGATCTGCTACATCAAGTCACTGTCCAGCAGATGCAGGACTGGTAGGTCTGAGTCGGAGATCTGCGAGGAGCAAGACCTTGAGAATGACTTCCAAGTAAGTGGAAAAAACTCCTCAGTTAATGAAAACATATTCTAATTACTTCCTAGTAACTTCATTTTGATTGTGTAAACCCAAAGGAGTGAGGTAGCCTAGTTTGATATTTTATAGAATCAGAGAGTGGTTTGGCTTGGAGGAGACCTTTGAAGATCATCTAGTGCAGCACCCCTGCCATGGGCAAGGACATCTTCCACTAGGTCAGGCTGCTTGAAGCCCTGTCCAGTCCTTAATTTGCAGACACAGTTACCTGAGGGTAGCAAAACCTTTCTCAGAAGCCTCGAGTCATCTTCGTATCAAGCACCAGAAGCTCCCCCTCCTCCCTGAATGAGGGCATTTCCAGCATGGGCTGAGCTCTGCCTTGTGTGAGCAATTCCTCCAAAGTTTGTGACGGAGCATTTTGTCTAAAAAAAACTCTTTAAACACTTCCACCTCTTGCACAGAAACACCATTTGTGCTTTCACAGTAAGGGAAAGGGTTCTTTGCTTTGAGTTAGTACCCGTTATGTTAACAGACGAAGTTTTTAATTGGGACAGCAGCATGGTGATAAGCCATGCACCGGTGCTGGGAATGCGCGTGTTTGAGAAACACCTGACCCACAGACACACAGGTCCACAGGGGATGGCCAGCCTCTGGTCCATCGTCAGGCAGGATGCCTATGGGCTGCTGGGTAGAGGTGACCAGGGTCTGCTGCTGCCACTGGTCACCACGGGCTACCTGCTGACCTCAGCCTGCTCTCTGCTGCTCAGGGATCTGACAAAATCCACTGATTGATACTGAACTTTGTTCTGCCCCTTGTCCACACCTGAAAATCCCCACTCAGCTGTGCTCTTCCTCCTGGTGAAATGACGGTGTTCAGGGAAGTCTTCTCCTTCCTTTTTCTGTCTAACTGGATGTGTCCTGCGTCTGGGCAGGATGGTGTTTGTTCTGCGTGAAGGTTGAGGCTCTTAATTTTTTATTTGTTTGTTTCCCCACTACTGTTTTAGTAACAAACCAACTTCTGTCTCTAGCTTGCTTTCCCACCTTTTTCCAAGGACCGTGGCTGGAACATGCTGAATGACACGATGAGGCCTTTTGGCTAAGCAAAGCCTCGTCTTCATTTTATCTGAGTTTAAGAAGGCAGAAGCTCACTTACTAAATATTTTTTGCTCCATACCAAGGCTGAATCCCTGGCAGATTTTACAGGCAGTGTGTTGCTTCAAGTAGATCCCTGGCAGTTTGTCTTGAGCTTTCATCTGGGCAGTCTGGTTACCAGTGGAGATCCCCTTGGGTTTTGGGACAAATTAAGGGTGTTAAATCAAGCCATTTGCTTGCTGAGGAACTGTTTGAGGAGACTGTGCTAGATCTGGTGGGAGACTTTTCAATTAGATGCTTTTTCATCCGGAAATAGTGATTCATGTCATGAGAGAGGTGTGCTGCTTTTTATTGACTAGGCAGGAAGACATCTCCTTAATTTTTTGATCCCTGAAGAGCTGTGAATGTCAAACGTGGTGGTGTCCTTCTCCAGACAGCCCGGTGCCGTTTTGAGCTGCCAGGGGATCCTCACCAGCTGAAGTCTGAGGTATAGGCTAGAAGAGCTGAGAGCACCTGAAGGTGCCTTTCACTGGAGGGTACTGCTCTGGTGGGGATCCATCCTGGAAGGTGCCCCATCCCTCTCCTTTGCCTCAACTGTTGCCACCCGGTTGGTTCTGTGGTTCTACAACCCATTTGTGCCTGACAAGTATTTCCCTTACCTGTTCTTGCAACACTTGGGTGGTGTAGACTTTCATCTTGTATCCCGTCCTAACCTTTTATTGTGCCTACAGTTGGAAAGCGATCCTAAAATCAAAGTCCTCAATGCAAATTAAGCCTAATACACTGTGCGTTTCTGCTGTAGCCAAAGAGGAGAATTAATGTCTATCCAACCTTTTACCTGTTGAGTGGCTTACCATGTGCCACGTTTGATGTTAATCACAGCTGGAGCTTTGTCGAGAAGAATGAGCGTCGCTGAACTTCCATTTTGGAGATTTTGAAGCTTGAATTCTTGGAGGTTGAAGCATTCACGTTGGGCTTGTTAGAGCCTGAACCTCTCTCCTTTATTTTGGTCAAAAATCACTGCTCATTTCAAAATGGGTTTCATGTAACATCGCAAATAACTTGGATTGCATTTTCTGCAGGTATAGAGACAAAACATTGAAGTTCGCCTGCTGTGAGATTTTGGGGAAGCAAAAGACTTTGTACTTTTCCCCCAGTCTAGAGAAGGTCTTGACCATCTCAGAAGTCATCCTGGGATGGGAGAGAAATAGCTGTGACAGTATGGAAAGCAGGCAGGTAAGCTGCAGCACCCCAGTGTTCTCCTGAGGCAGTAGTGGAGCAGCAGCACCTTCTTCACGTCCAGTGGAACTTGGTGGTCCCCTTTCAGTAACTGTTTCCTGCTAAACAGGTGGCATAGGGATTAAAGAGAACACCTTCCTGCTCTTTTTCTGATGGAGGAAATTCTCCATGGTGATGAGACGCCTGGAAAAGAGTGGGAGTTGCTGATCTGGAAATGTCCCAAGCATTGAGGAGCTTGAGGAGCAGAAACCTGCCCCATCCCCAGCACTACCTCCTGCGTGCTGATAAAGCAACAGGGCAGTGTCTCTTCAAGCAGGTGATTAAGACTGTGTTTTGCATACACTGCACACACATGTGTGTGCGTCCTTATCTCTGTTTGGTGTATAGTTTATACTTAACTGGAAGTGTTCTCAAGAGTAACAAATGCCTTACTAGTAGCTGATCTTGGTTTTTAATGGCAGAACTGGCGAAGAATGTAACATTGAGCATCTCTGTATACACTGATGTAATCTACATTTCTGCAATGAGTAGTGAGATACTGTATTTTTGAATGGTGCTTCAAAAAGTGTTCAGTGGTTCTGGTTTGGTCCTTTGCAACATAACAACCTCCTTGCATCTACAGTCAAATTTGGCACCCCAGAAATATTTGTAATGGTAATGGCAGTGGTAGGAATTGAGGTTTTCCACCTCTTCTTTTTCTGCATAGGACCTCTCTGTGACTGCCTGGAAGTATGGAAGTAGCAAAATTAGCCTTTTGGAAAGGGTTCCCAGGTGGGTTTGTCATGTCACCTGTGTGTTGATCAAAAGGTTGATATCGTCACTACATGGTTGTTCAGGGAGCTGCCCCGTGTTGAAACTAAAAATAGCAGGCCAAACCCATTCCACGAAACCTGTTCCACGTTGTTTGCCAAACATACCAACATGACATAAGCTCAAGCTCTTTGTTCAGCAGTGACAGTAAAGCTGTACAGGAGATGCATTTGTTGAGGACCAAAAGGATACTGAGGAGAAATAAGACTGGTCACAGGACATCACTGTGATGTGAGAGAAGAGCACTGATAGAGGTTTCTGCATATTTCAGAGTGGGTATAAGCGTGTGTGAACAAAGCTGAGTGGAGATTCTGCTCGTGCTTCTGGGGAGGAGGTGCTTGGGGAGTTCATAGACTGTGCCGTAGGGTCAGGTTTGGGTTTTCTTCTTTCCCTAGAAAGCTCCTTGTTCTGCATAATCCACTTTAATTTTATGCTCTTCTGCAAATTGAGGAAGAAAATTCTCAGGAGCAGCAAGGCCTCAAAATAGATAATGAGTGGTTTTTCAGAAGGTGAAACGAATTGTAATTGTTTAGGAAGTGATGATGCTGCTTATGTAAAATGGTGCCCTGTCAGCTTATTTTTACACATGGTGTTTTATGTTTAGCCAGACAGATGTTTGTTATGGTTTACTTTTTGCTGTTAACCAGATGCAAGATTGCTTATTTTCTTACAGGATTGTTTTGAAGAATGTCCCTTTTTAAAATGTTGTTAATCGGGAAGGAAATCTATCAACCTGATACAATAGGTGTGTTAACTGTTAGATAAGAGGAGGAAGAACATCTTATTTTATTTGAAAATACAATATGGTCAAGGCGCAAGAATTTGGACGGGGAACAAGAGTAACAAACACAAAATCCACTGTGAATAAAAGACCAGGACCAGTAGCTCTGGGTGGGATTTGGCCCCTATTGAAGTCGGTGGGAGCTTTGGCATCGACTTCAGTGGGACAGGATTTCTCCCAAGGATGTGGCCCCTGCTCCAGGGTCCACCCTGCGTGGTTATCTAGATGTGTCATTGCTTCCCGCCACACTCAAAGCCCCCAGCTCCTGCTGAAACATGAAGGTGCCCAGAATTTTGGGGTGAAGCCGTTGCCTACCCTGGGTCTGAGCAGCCGGAGCTGAAAGCTCAGTGTTTCCTGTTGGAAGAACTGGAGCTGAGGCAGGGGCGAGAGCTAGGTGTGCGCAGAACAAGACTGGTCAGGTTTCCTCAACGTGAAGGTGGTTGTGTGCTATCTGGTAACACTTCTGGAATAATTTATATTGGTTTATGCGACTAAGGCTGCATTCTGCCACAGGAATACTGACCATGCGTTCAAAAAAAGGCTCGTTGTTTCAAGTACAGTTGAGAGAGGGAGTGAGAGGAACCAGCCGAGAACATATTTCCTCACTTCAAAGGCAAGAACGGCCGTTTGAGAAAGCAAGATCACAGCACAGTCCAACTTCTAAGAGGGGGAAAAATCATGATCTCCACGAAAATCACCCTTTGATACAATGGCGAAGATGACAAATTGTGTGGTTAATGGTTGGACTTGATGATCCCAAGGGTCTTTTCCAACCTGAACTGTTCTATGATTCTATATCAGAGGAAAGGTTTTGAGCAGGGGGGTAATGGCCCCTGAACTGCATTCTGCTAAACCAGAAGATAGTTCTCCTGGAAAAACATCCAACTTGTCTGTATTGAGGGTCTCTCCCTAGCTACAGTGAACATGATTGAAAGTGAAGGGCTGATTTAGTACCTGCTATTTCAACAGCAACAGAAACACGTAAGAGATAGGATGGTGATCAGTTGTCTGTGAGATGAAGGACAGTGCTGTGTGTGAGGGATGCAGAGTGTGACTGCAGCGCGGGTACCGTGCCCTCCACCCAGCTCCCCGTCCACTATCTGTGGGTGATAGGAAGTATTTTATTGTAGAATCATAGAATCATACAGGTTGGAAAGGACCTTTAAGATCATCAAGTCCAACCTACAGCCCTACACCATGCTAACACTAAACCATCTCCTGAAGTGCCACATTCACAAAAGAGATGTTCAGACTTTCTGATGCTTTTTTTGTGCAGGACAAAGTTGATATCCTGATCTTGAGATCAGCCTGAAGAGCATTGTCTGCTGGTATTTAGACCAGTTGCAGGATGTTTGCTTTAATTTCCAGATCTGTCCTAATTAAATAGCCCCTCTACTGAACAAATTATCCCTAAAAAGCAGTTCTCCTTTATTCTTGATAACTGTAGTACAGCTGCCAACACCTGTGGGTATGCCTAGGGGAGCTTTAAAATGAAATCGTATGTTTCTTGCAGGATACTCTTGAGTGATAGAAACGCTTGAAATAATCCACTAGACTCTTTATCAGGGAACATAGTGATAGAATGAGAGCCAATGGTTTCAAGCTGAAAGAGGGTAGATTTAGGTTAGATGTTAGGAAGAAATTCTTTACTGTGACACTGGTGAGGCACTGAAACAGTTTTCCCAGAGAGGTTGTGGAAGCCCCCTCCCTGGAAGTGTTCAAGGCCAGGTTGGATGGAGCTTTAAGCAATGTGATCTAGTGGGAGGTGTCCCTGCCCATGGCAGGGGGCTTGGAACTAGATGACTTTTAAGGCCCCTTCCAATACAAACCATTGTTTGATTCTATTTTTAGAAAATTAGTAAATCCTACATCCCTTCACCCCAAAAACCTTGCCAAGTCATGCCCTGATCGTCAATCCCTGCAGCTAGGGGCTCTTTCTCTCTAGGGGATGTTGCCCCTCCCCAGCCCTGTTTTTGCGGAAGAAGTGATTTGTCGTGATGTGTGAGGCAAGGGAGGGCATTGGGTACCAGATCTGCCCTCATTTTCCATGTGGAGAGAGTAGTTTGTGTCCACTGAGTCACATTTGTTTTGCAAGACAGCAGATTTAATTAAATTTGGTTAAATTTTAGCAGCATTACTGTTAGGTAGGATATTTTTGAAGCAGAGGCCTTGAGCTAAATCCTGAAAGACGCTTAGCGTCTATAGCTCCTCAGATGTCAGCGGTGGTGGAAGGAGGAGGGAGAATAGCGCTCGCCTGTGGGGAACCTCGGTCTGCCTCCACTTGGAGGCACTTTCTAGATAAAGATAATGTCAGGCTACACAGCCTGACTTCTGCCTTTTACTCTTGTTCGCCACAGAGCACATCCTCCTTGGGCCTTTGTGCGATGTATGGGGACAGTAGGTCATTTACACCCTGCAAGCAAGCGTATCGTTAGGGCCATGTAGCTCTTAGGGTTAGTCCTGTTCCTCTTGTGTGCGCATTGTAGAAACCCTCGTGTTGATGAGTGAATGCTCATGGCAAACCTTTTCCTTCTGCTGCACATGGTCCAACCCTGCAAGATACCCTCCTCCCTCACCTTGATTCTTCCGTGTAGGAAACATTCAACGCCTTGTAGGATGAAACCCAGGGTGCTTAGCAAGGTTGATGTCAACTGAGAGGTGCAAACCCTAAGGAACACGGAATAACAAGTCACTGGCGTGTGGGGTGGCCTGGACCTGTAGCCTCACCCAGGGTGAAATATCTCAAGAAGATCTCCTCTGAACTTCTCTAGTGTTCTCCTCTGGTGGGTCCAGCTCAGCCTTAGGGGTCCACCCAGGCCTGCCCAGGGGCAGGTGAATCCTGCCCAGCTGCACTGCATCTCTGCAGACCTCCCTGGCTCATCACTCAACTTCTTGCTGAATGGGGCCACCTCTCTGCCTCCTTTACATTTTCTGTCTTTATTAATAGCCTCAGCTGGACCTTCCATGTGTTCTCCTGTGTTGCTTCTAACTCCTCTGTTCAGGCCATTGAATATCTAAACCTTGCCATAAATATTGACTTAGCAAAAATAAGCTGGCTTTCACCGGTTCTTTGACGTTTCTTGATGTTTCTGTACTGCAGAATGATCATAGAATCACAGAATGTCAGGGGTTGAAAGGGACCTCTAGAGATCATCTCGTCCAACCCCCCTGCCAGAGCAGCATCCCCTAGGGCAGCCCCACAGGAACGCGTCCAGACTGATTTTGAGAGTCTCCACAGAAGGAGACTCCACAACCTCTCTGGGCAGCCTGTTCCAATGCTCTGTCACCCTCATAGGGAAAAAGTTTCTCTTCATGTTGAGGTGGAACTTCCTAGGTTCTAACTTAAACCCATTACTTGTTGTTCTATTGCTGGGTGTCACTGAAAAGAGATTGTCTCCTTCCCCTTGACACCCACCTCTCAGATATTTATATACGTTAATAAGGTCCCCTCTCAGCCGTCTCCTTTCAAGGCTAAACAGCCCCAGTTCTCTCAGCCAACCCAGTTCCCTGAGTTGCATGTTTGTCCTGAAATCTGGAGTTTGGTTCTGAGTCAAACTAATCTTGACTTTCACACTAGCTTTGGAAAATAAATCCGTTAACACATTTCCTGTGGGTATCTTGCTCATAGCTGGCTGCACTTTATGACAGGAATTGTTGTTGTTTTGTTTTGGAGGGGTTTTTTTGTATCTTCTGTAGTGTTTTGGTTTTTTTTCCCTTGGTGCACAGCACTGGGATCCACTCCCATTTAATGGAGCTCCAGGCCGAATGTAAATGACCGCCACTGCTGGACAGGGTGGATGCGTTATCCCCATCGCTGTGGTCTTCGTAGGTTGCAGGCATCAGTGGGATCTCTGCATTGTTCTGGAGGGAGTTAGGCAAAGCCTGGGGCCTGTGTTGTCCTAGAAAGCAATGAAATTCCGAGGGAATGCTCCAGTGCAGCCCTCTCCTTGTCACCTCACTCCAGCTCAAAGTTCAGGACTGCCCGTTGGGAAGGTGGGCATGTGTCCAGGTGAAAACAGTGCTGGCTGACATGGGTTTGGGTGAGGTTCAGGTGGGGAGGAGACAGCATGAGCAAACTGACATAGGAATGCACTTAGATAAAGGAGTCTGCCTTCCTTCTGAAGGGAGAAGATAGTTTTTCCTCCCTGCATGCGTTGGGAATTTCCATGGCGCATCAAATGAGATTTTTGTGGGATTGGCCTGAAACCTGCCTTCTTTCTTTAGTCTAAATCCACCTCTCTTGGGAGGGTGTTTAAGCACTGTTGGTGGAGGAGACAATTACTGACATGGTGGAACTTGTAAATCCTCAGCTTTGTTCGTGCAGGTGTAATTACTTTCTCATAGCAGGGGAGTTAGTGTAAGGCCAAGAGAAAGGGATTTAAGCCAGGGCTTATCATTGGCGTCTTGGAAAAGTGAAGAGGATTTTTGTAGTTGATTCTGTGGCGACAAAATTGAAGCTTTGGATTTAATAGCTGTCTCAATTAAGTTTCTTAGCATGTATTTTCCCACCTTTTACAAGAGGTTTTAGCTGGAACTGATGAAGTGCCAGTCTCACTTGACCATACTGTAAATTGCATTTAGTGATATTTTTGCCTACACGTTATTCTCAGTGTACTAGTGTTGTTAGTGTGCAATGTGTACTGCTATTTCACTAGTAGTAAACAAGGCACTATTAATTGGAAAGTGAATGCCTCAGTCTAGCATTGCATCTAAATAAAAGAACTTTTCTCCTTTTCCTTAATTAATGGAGAAGCATTTTAAAGCCCTACTGCCGAAGCCGGGCATAATGATGCCATGTGGACATGTGGCTGGGAGCTTCTTGGAGCTACAGGATGCATTCTGAGATGGAAGATGACATTTATTCTTGTAGGCTGTGTCCACATGAGCAGGTAGTGCAGCCCGTAGATTTGTAGAGCAAAGCAGTTGCTGCTGAGAATCTGGTGTCTGCAAAACCCATCTTACAGGGGAAGTTTTCCTGAAGTAGCTGTTCCTGCAGACTGAGCACCCACCAGGTGTTGGGATGGATTGTGTGTTCCCTACAGAATCCTCAGGTGTACGTTCATCTAGGCGGTCGTATCAGGTTTGTGCACTCCGCAAGCACTCTGTGGGATGAACCAAGATGTGGTAAGTGGGGCAACTGGGGCATTCACTTTTAAACTACTCTTATACTCAGAACAGAAATGCTCATGGACATTAAATAGTTGAATGCAGATCTTAGAGCAGTGATGTTGGTGCCTGGAGCTAACTCTGCTTGTAAAAGCGTGGTAGGTTGTTGGCAGTGCCAGCTCTATTACTCTGACTCAGGTTGTCTGTCGTCTTTGGTGGAGTGGGGCTCTGTAGGGATGTTCAAAACTCGTTGGTGCTTGTTGTAAATGTTGGACTTCTCCCACGCAAAGTGAAAAACATGCCTGGTTATAGCTCCCCCAGCACTGCTTTATTTAGTGTGTGTTTTTCTGTGTATGTGAATTAGGAGTAATCCAGCAGGTCCTATGGAAACACCCCTGCTGTGGAGAGCATATTTTCCAACTACCAGATTCCAAATGAGAGGACCATGATGCTGGGATGAAGGTGGGATGGCAGAGCGTGGTCTGAGCATTTCATAGTTTGAGCTTGTCCCGCCAGGAACAAGATCTACACAACTACGCGCTCACCCCCAACCCCTTCACTTTAGGGATGGGGAGGGAGAATATGCAACACTAAGGCTCAAGGACTGAGATTAGGACAGGGAAGATCTCCTCAGTCTGCTGCTACAACCAGCACAGGCCTCTGGGGAAAGCTCGGCTCTGGTGCCCCTTTCCTCCCTCTGTCTCACCCGATGCATGTGTGCTCCTGTCTCGCCTCCTCCCTCCTCTCCGAAACAAAACCAGGTTCTTCAACATAAAAGACAAGGGAAAAAGGAGCTCCCCCAACAGCCTCTCCCTTTTGAATATATTGATTCACAGCGGCACTTACTGACCTGGTCTTAGCCAGGGATGGATTCGGCTACTTTACCCGAGCTTGGGAAGGCTCTGGAAGTTTCTCTGAAGAAGTCACCCCCATAGTCCCCTCCCTGTTGCCAAAAACCGCAGCAGACACAAACCCATCATGGAGGAAAGTGGGAACAGCCAGTGGGAGCAACACCCAGAAGAGGAAGGTCAGAGACGGATAACGGGAAGGAACTAGGGCATGAAAACAGCGGTGAAAAAGCAAAACGAAACCTCTGTCAAAGTCAGAGGTGGTGCCCATTGACTGGAGAAGAGTGAAGAGAGTTTACCTACGAGAGACTGGCAGATTCACCTAACAGTTTTATTTGATAAGAGGCACAGGGAATGTGAGGGACTAGGGTTTTTTTAATTTTTTTCTTTAAAGGTTAAAGGGAAAATTGATAGCTCTCCATCTTGATTTAGGTTTTTGGTACAGTGGCAGGTGGGAAGTTGCTTAAGAAGATAAGGTCGTAGGAAACTGACGTGTTGCAAAAGGGATTTTTTAGTGACAAGTCAGTGCCTGGGAGAGGAAAACAGGCACTGTCAGAAGAAACGCCCCCTGGAGTTCTTAGTGGTCGCTCTTAGGATGCTCTTGTTACTTCTTCTTTTGGGTCTTCTTGATGCAACAAGGAGGACAGTGCTGATGGATATACTGCTGCTCAGAGGATGGCTCAGAGGTGAAGAGTTGCAGACAGGGCAAGGGACCACCAGTGTCTTTGGGACGGGGATCACTTACCGTTGCAAAATTAAGACTGAGGTTATGACACACTGGGGTAACCACCCAAGTGGAGAACAGTCACTCCTGGCACAAGAGCGTATGAGTAAATGCTGCCCACTAAAGCATTTTCACTGGAGAGTAGAGGAATGTTGGTGGGGCTCTCCAACAGTGGGGATAAGGCACCTAGAAATTTTTAAGGAAGGCCTAATGTTACACTCTGGTTGGCTGTGACAACTGGGGTTAGACTTGGCAGTGTTAAAAGCAAGATTTTCCTTCTAATGCTGTGCTTGTGGATTCAGATAATGCTGTGAGGAGGAGCTCTCTGGGTGCCCTCTTAAGGCAAGGGCAATTTTGAAGCAGCGTACTTAATTCTTTTCAAAAAGAGTAAGACAAAGCTTCCATACCTGGGCTGTGTCCAAGGATGTAAATGGATGCCATCTATCTGGACTTGTGCAAGGCTTTTGACACGGTCCCCCACAACATCCTGCTCTCTGAGTTGCAGACATCCGGATTTGATGAGTGGAATGTTTGGTGGATAAAGAATTGGTTGGATGGTGACATCCAGCAAGTAGTGGTCAATGGCTCGATGTCCAGATGGAGACGGTGACAAGCATGTCTCTCGGGTCCATACTGAGACCAGTGCTGTTTAATTTCTTCATCAATGATATAGACAGGGAGATTGAGTGTACCCTCAGCCATTTGCAGATGACACCAAGCTGAGTGGTGCAGTTGCCATGCCAGAGGGACAGGATGTCCTCCAGAGTGACCTGGAGAAGTGGGCCCGTGTGAACCTGATGAGGTTCAACAAGGCCAAACACAAGGTCCTGTACCTGGGTCAGGGCAATCCACATTTTCAGTATGGGCTGAGGGATGATGTGATAGAGAGCAGCCCTATGGAAAAGGACTTGGGGGTACTGGCAGACGAAAGTGTAGACATGAGCCACCAGTGTGTGCTCACAGCCCAGAAGGCCAATTGCATCCTGGGCTGCCTCAAAAGAAGCGTGGCCAGTAGTTCGAGAGAGGTGATTCCGCCCCATAGTTTGGACTAGATGTCCTTTAAAGGTCCCTTCCAGCCCAAAGCATTCTTCGATTTTATGATTGTAGATCTCAAAAGGACAGACTCCTTAGCAGCACTGATTCCACAGATGTCCTCCAGGAGCTGTCATGGGAAGAGAAACTCTGGAAGGATTTCCTAAGGGAACCCTCCACAGAGAGGGATTTACTTTAGCCTGATGCTGATCCCATCGTCAAGTCCCGAGCAGAGGAGCTGCACCGGAGCTGCTGGCACGCTGCGGCTGGTGCGTGCTGCTGTTTGGCCATGCCAGCAGGTCCGTACACAGGCATAGTGCAGTTGCTGAAATGGGACTGCGGCTGGAAATGCTGCCCTGTGGTTTCATTGAACACCCTCATCCTGCAGTGGTTCTATCCTGAGTGGGGTAGGGGGGTTCAGGGAACCCCACTGTGCTCTCACTTTCGTTGATGCAAATGCAAAATAGCTCAACTCTTTGTCTCAGCGTAACCAAGTTAAATAAAACTCAATTCTCCATGTCCTTTTTCCTAAATTATGTCTGTCTCAGCCTGCAGAGTTGTAGGCAGTGGCAGCCTGTACTACTGCCTCTAGCTGGAGCTGGAACTTAGAGAGGGGAAATGTCCCAGCGGGTGTGTCTGACTGAAAATGGTGTCACTGACTGCAGCATGTGGTCGTGCTGTGCTCTAGGGACAGTAGCACGTGTGATGCCTTATTCTGGGATATAATGGTCACTTCTTAGTTCACCCTGAGACTTAAAAAATATATATATCTCTCTCGCTCTCTTTTTCTTTTTCACAGAATCACAGAATGTCAGGGGTTGGAAGGGACCTCAAAAGATCATCTAGTCCAGCCTCCCTGCCAGAGCAGGACCACCCAGAGTAGGTCACACAGGAAGGCGTCCAGGCGGGTTTTGAATGTCTCCAGAGAAGGAGACTCCACAACCTCCCTGGGCAGCCTGTTCCAGTGCTCGGTCACCCTCACAGTGAAAAAGATTTTCCTAATGTTTTTGTGGAACCTCCTGTGTTCCAGCTTGTACCCATTGCCCCTTGTCCTGTCATTGGACATCACTGAAAAGAGCCTGGCTCCATCCTCCTGACATTCCCCCTTGACATATTTATAAACATTAATGAGGTCACCCCTCAACCTCCTCTTCTCCAAGCTAAAGAGACCCAGCTCCTTCAGCCTTTCCTCATAAGGGAGATGGTCCACTCCCTTCATCATCTTTGTGGCTCTGTGCTGGGCTCTCTCCAGCAGTTCCCTGTCTCTCTTGATCTGAGGGGCTCAGATCTGGACACAATATTCCAGATGTGGCCTCACCAGGGCAGAGTAGAGGGAGAACCTCTCTCGACGTACTTGCTACTTCCCTTCTAATACACCCCAGGATGCCATTGGCCTTCTTGGCCATGAGGTCACATTGCTGGCTCATGGTCATCCTGCTGTCCACCAGAACCTCCAGGTCGCTTTCTCCTACACTGCTCTCCAGCAGGTCAGTCCCCAACCTGTACTGGCACATGGGGTTGTTCTTTCCCAGGTGGAAAACTCTACACTTGCCCTTGTTGAATCACATAAGATTTCTCCCCACCCAGCCCTCCAGCCTGTCCAGGTCTCTCTGAATGGCAGCACAGCCTTCTGGTATGTCAGCCACTCCTCCCAATTTTGTGTCATCAACAAACTTGCTGATAGTGCTCTCTAATCCCTCGTCCAGGTCATTGATGAATATATTGAACAGCACCGGCCCCAGCACTGACCCCTGAGGGACCCCACTAGACACAGGCCTCCAGCTATACTCTGCCCCATTGGCCACAACTCTCTGACTTCTTTTCTTCAACCAGTTAGCGACCCACCTCACTACTCGGTCATCCAGACCATGGTCATTCCTAGCCTAAGGAGCTAGTTCTGAAATCTGAAAGACAAGCTTTGCATTTTTTGTCTTCCTCACTTCTCTGTGGACAGGGGAGTTGTGGAGCAGGGGTGGAAACTGGGGTGGAGAACTGTGTCCCTCCTGGGATCATGCAGGCTTTGCAGTGTGACTGGGAGCATGAAGCAGAAAATGCTTTGGTTTTGTCTGTTTTAATTCCCGGTGCTAAGCCTGTGTAAAATGACAAAAGCGACATTTTGCTGTGTAAAAAGGTGGAAAGTGGGAAGATCAGTTTGTTGGAATGTAATGGGGCCGTACCAGTGTGCCTGCGCAGTGGTGTTGTTTTAGGGAGAATCCTGGTCCAGGTAATGATGGCAGCATCTTTCTTGCAGGCCAGACACAAAGATGGAGTGTCAGAAAATCATCAGTTTTGGGAACCAGCTTCTTCGCCGGAAAAATGTGGACTGCACTCGAGAAGACGGCCGACTCTCACGATGCCTCAACACCTTTGACTTAGTGGCTCTGGGTGTCGGCAGCACCTTGGGTGCAGGTGTCTATGTACTGGCTGGAGCCGTGGCACGAGAAAACGCGGGACCCGCCATCGTTATCTCCTTCTTGATTGCTGCCTTGGCTTCAGTGCTGGCCGGACTCTGCTACGGAGAATTTGGTGCTCGAGTTCCTAAGACGGGATCAGCTTATCTCTACAGCTACGTGACCGTGGGCGAGCTGTGGGCTTTCATCACAGGGTGGAATTTAATCCTCTCCTACGTTATTGGTAAGTAGGGTGGGTGGGCTGCAAGACCCTCGCTTTAGTCCAGGATGGCAGCCTAGTTTGTAGGATCAGCCTTGTTTGGGCATTACTAATTTGCATTACTGTTAAAAAACAGACGATGTGCTCTTGCGCTCGCCGCAGATTTTAGGAGTCGTCTATGGGGTGCGTTGCTGGTAACTCCACTGGGTGGGTGAGGTGAGTGGTGTGTTGTGGGCTGAATGTTTGTCCTGAAGCTGGTCTGTTGGTGCTGCAACTTTCCTCTAAATTTCCACGTCATCCTTTTTGCATCCCCCAGCTCTTGCACAGTTGTTGGGAAGCAAAAGTGTGTCCCCTGTGCTGAGAAAGAAGACACTGACAGAAGGATACTTTTACAGAGCAGCATCTGTACTCTTGGCTGATCAAGGATTAATTCCTGGTCTCTCTGAGATCTGTTTAAAGTATCTGGAGACCAGAGTTTTTTCTCTCGTGAAAGGCTGCAGGATTAAGTTTAGGATGATCTGCATGTCCACAGTCTCTGAAACGTCCAAACCAAATCCCTTCTAAGCCCTTGATTCCCTCTAGGAGAGGCCTTGGATGGAGGCCAGAGCATGCAGTGTACAACTCAGCTGATAAATTAAAGCTAAGCCACACTTTGCTAATTAAGGATTTGTGTCTTTTCAAGCACATTCTGGGCCACACAGCTTGTCATCATGCCCGTAATTAAGGCTGTATCCAACTTGCCAGTTGAGAGTGAAGATTTACTAGTTAAAATCAAAACAATTGTTATGTTAAATTATTAAAGGGAGTATTTTTTTGTTTAATGCATCCTATGGGATCTGTAAGTGTTACCTTGGAGATTAGTTCCCATGGTACTGGGGAGGGTAAGATCATATCATATCAAGAATGATAGTGATGTAGCAGCTGCTTCTCTGAGATCACACTGAGATCCACACCTAAACCGTATCCCCCAACACCACATCTAAACGACCTTTAAACACCTCCAGGGCAGGTGACTCAACCATGTCCCTGGGCACCTTATTCCAGTGCCTGGCTACTCTTTCTGTGAATTTTTTTTCCCTAATATCCAGCCGAAATCTACCCTGTTGCAGCTTGTGGCCATTCCCTCTAGTTCTACTACCAATTACCCGTGAGAAGAGACCAGCACCAACCTCTCTACAATGTTCTTTCAGGGAGTTGTAGAGAGCAATGAGGTCTCCCCTCAGCCTCCTCTTCCTCAAACTAAACAGCCCCAGCTCCTTCAATTGTTCTTCGTAAGATTTATTTTCTAGGCCCTTCACCAGCTTTGTTGCCCTCCTCTCTACTCTGTACCACCAAAATGACTACTGAGGTAGCCATGGATGTTGTCCCAAAACCTGATTCTGCAATTGTATGATGGAATGAATGTACGTTACATTCTAATCATTACATTCCCAGGATCTGGGGCGAGGCTGGCATTTCTGAGATGATTCTTTTTTGTCCTCTTTCAATGACTTTTGAACCACTGCCTCAGTTGTTATTTCAGAATTGACTGCTCTGTGTATTATGACACGGAAGAAAATTCTGTAAAAAATAAGTAGATGTTATCCATGAATATGTTCAAACACAACTTTGTTACTTTTAATTCAGTCCTGTGACAAAAATGCATGTTTGCGATTGGCTTCTTCAGCATTTGGGAGGAAGGGTGGCTAACCAGTAGAGGAAGATATGAGCTATTGCAGGTCCCTTCTCTTTATCTTACCCAGCCTTTCTCCCTGGGTTAACTGCCCCTCTTGTGAGCAAGGACAACTCCGAGCGGCTTTGGGGGAGTGGAGGAGAAAGATAGGCTGGCAGGCACACGCTGCAATTTGGAGTCGACGGTTGAGAGGGGCAGAAAGACAATTTTTTTCTCAGTTGTGCTGCAGAAAATGCCAGACAGTGCCACCGAAACCAGATGGGGTGATGGGAGCTTGCATCTGTAAGGGGCTCAGCCAGCTTGGTGTTTTCATGCTGAGGTTCTCAGACATCTGTTGAGAAAGTATTGTGAGGGTGGAGAAAGAAATCCTGGGCTCCCAGGATGCGTGGTTGATAGCTTGAAGTGACTTGAGGGAAGACTGGCGTGGGATCTTGGAGGTGGGTGACGAGCAAAACTGAACGTGCAACAGGTCAGTAACGATCTAGAAGGTGTCCGGGACCAGAATCCGGGGTGAACTTCTGGCATGAGGTGGGTTTAGGGAAACGTGCCGGATTGTGGGAAGCGTTTCAGGAACTGAAAGCTGGTGGGAGCTGGAAGAAGGATGAGTAATGGCATCACTGGTTAGTAGCAGCTGAAGGCGTTTCCTGGGGCTCGTGGTGACCTCCTAACCTGTGCCTGTTCCCGCAGTGAGCCCTGTGCCTGAGCTCAGCCACTCTCCTGGCAGGTGCCAGCTTGATCTGCTGAGGTTATGCTGACCCAGAACTAGTAAATCCTCCTGGGTACAAGCTGAATGTCTTTGCACCATGCTAACAGCAATAAGATATTAACCAGGTGTGTGCAATTTTGGACGGATGTCAGATTCCCCACACTCCCTCCAGGCAGTTGGTTATAGAGAGATTGGAATAAATGACTAATAGTTACATCGAACTGGCATCTGATATAACAAGTGCAGGATCTGGGAGTTCCTGTCCTAGAACATAAGATATTAGAACCAGGACAAAAAAACCCACCCAACATTAAAGAAATAGTGTCTTCCCTCAAATGGTGCCCAAGTTAGGCTGAAAAATTGTAGCGCGGTATACAATAACTTCTGGAATTTTTTCAATATTAAATTGTTGGCACTGATGTCCCACCTTGTGAAAAGCATTCGCACTGTGTGAACAGCAGAGTCTCCAAACCAGGTCTCTTGGCAGCTCGTTTTCATAACTGTTGGAAAGCTGGATCGGAGCCGCGTGTGGTCCCAGCTTTGCTGCAGGTGCTGCCTGCCACTGCTGCAGAGGGTTTAGCTCTGGGTGAGCACGGACGTTATTTGAGCACAGACGTTATTTTACACGAGTACAGGTGCCGGAGTTGGGACCTGAACGCTTGCCCACAGGTCAGTGTGTCAGGACAAACTGTTCTTGGTAGAAGAGGGCCCCTGATGGCGTCTTCTGAGGAAGTGCTCTGCAAGTCAAAACCCAACTAACCTTTTTTTTTTTTTTAACTAGGTAATTATGTACTGTAGTAATTATATCAAGCAATTACATGCTGTTATATATAGTGTTCTGCACAAGACGTCAGGGGTGTAACAATAGCCACTTTAATGCAGGAGAGAGAAGTTGACTGTTACCCAAACCTGCTTGTTTGACACAATGCTCTCGCTGTCTGGTGGTAACTTTTCGTGGTTATTATTTCAGTTTTCTCTGAAATGATTCCTCTCGCCCAGATAATGTCCTTGACCTGGCTGTCCTGAGACACCAGATTCAGTCCTCACCCCGGCAAGCTGATGTGGTTCGGGGCTCTTGGGAACCGCAGCAAACAGCGACCGTGGAGGGGGAAGTCTGAGCAGGCAGAAGTCGTGCTGCTTGCTGAGATCCTCACCAGCCTCCTGCAATAGGCTGGCTCACGCTGAGCTAACCTGTAAATTGTGTCTGACCTTTATCCTGCTTGAATGCTCTCGTCCTGGAGGTCAGAGTGGACCTGCGTGTTGGTGGAGCACGGAGCTTACCGCGCTGGGCAAGGGTTGTGGTCCAAGCTCTGGTGCTCCGGCATCGCGCTGCCAGAGCCCGACCGGATTCTGTAAAGTCCCTCTGCCCGGGCTGCAGCCACTCGGCCGAGGCTGCCAGCGATTGCTGATGGCGTGAGAAGAGACTCAGACATCTCTAGTGGCAGAAATTGCCAGGTTTGAGGGAAGTTCAGGCTACTGGGGGCATAAGGAGAAGGTAGGTCTTGGCTGTATCTTAAGCAAAACCAGGATTTGCTAAGAAGCTAAACCGCTATAAGAACTTTTTTTATCTTGTCAGCTGAGTAGGAGTCCGAGACCCACCACCTCTGTGTGTTGCCATGAAAGCAGATGCCAGGCAAGAATGCAGGCTGCGGGCTGGATCTGCAGAGAAAAGGCTGTTCCCAGCACCCAGGGACCACGTTCAAGGTTGCTTTGAGGCCCTCCGTGGCCAAAAGCCTTGCATGGTGCCCCTGTTCAGAACAAGTGCCAGCCATGAAGAGTGATCTGCATCCTTTCTGTCCTCTGGCAGGAACCTCGAGCGTGGCCAGAGCCTGGAGCGCGACATTTGATGAGATCATAGGCAAGCACATTGAAGCTTTTTGTAAAAAATACATGACGATGGATGCTCCTGGAGTGCTAGCAAAATACCCAGACATTTTCGCCGTGGTGATAATTGTCATCCTAACAGGTAAAACCATAAAGGAATTTGTGAGTCTTGGACCTCCTTCTTCTGTAATATCATTGTTTGCTTTCGGAATAGGCACAAAGTCCTGATTTATGACAACGTATGAAAGACTCTTTCTTTGCTACAAGTGTTAGGTTGACCTACATAGCTGCTGTGAAGTTAGTACAGGGCATAGCCTGTTTACAAGGTTTTTAATTAGAGGGGAGCATTCTCAGTATTTTTTGAGCAACTTTTAAAACCTTCAATCAAATTTTATATAAGGAAGAAAAGATGACTTGTTACCCTCAATCAGGTATGGAAGTTTAATCCTTCCCTCCACAAATCCTATTATACAAGAATTTCGTTCTGTTGCTCTATAAGCCTTATTCCCCCTTTGATAATCTGCCAGTTTTCAGTCCTTTGAGCCAGGGAAGTGAGGAAGAAAATGGGACTCAGTAACAACCTCATCTACTACTGTTTGGTTTTTTTAAAATATATTATGGGCTTCATTTTGCAGCAGTGAACGCAAGACTCCAAAGAAAGAAATGTGTGATAAGCAGTCAGGTCCTCTTTGTTTTTAAAAATATGACAAGGTTTAGATGAGAATTTGGAAAAGTTCTGAAAATTTGTAAAATCAAAATTCTTCTGAACTTTGATCTCTACTCCAACTGGACCTTGAAAAGCATTGCCAAATTTAGGCAAATTTAAAAAAATTAGGCTTCTCATGTACCTCTCTGTGGTTTCCAGAATGCAGAAGCTTCAAGTGTCACCCCAACAAGGTTATCCTGCCCACTCTGCTCAGGATGGCACAGCATGGGCTGTGCTCACAGGGACATAAGCAAAGGATGTTTTGGCATCTGGGTTTGCATTTGGATCTACACCTGTATCGAGGATTGCTGAAGTCAATAGCAGCCCTCTGTTTTCTGAACTACATGTGAATGGGAGAAAAGATTTTCCTCTGTGTTGATTTGTATATAATAGGAATTGCTCTAGTTTCAAGTCAGAATCTGGTCTTTCTCCTCAGATACAATTTGCAAAATTTAGGACTCCTTGTTTCAGTGCTACCGAGGCATAAAAATATACAGATTACTGATGGCTTTGTTCGCCTGCATGGAGCAAATTCCCTGGAATTCATTAAAATATACAAACCATTCTTTTCTACAAAAAGCTGCTGAGTGAGCAGCTTTAGTCCCAGACAGAAGCACTACAAGTTTATTTCTGCTTGCACCATCATGAGCTTCAGATTTCTACAAGGTGCCTTATAAGTTTTCCTGGGCAGCCATGCAGTTTTATCAAACACTTCCCTGCTGTGGCTCTCTTAGCTTATTTCCTACTTTAAAAGAAGAAGAGGTGAGTGCAGCATGGTCCCCTCTCCTTAAAGTGCCCTGGAGTAGCAGGAAGGACACTCAGTTGCGTTTCTCTTTGCCCTCAGACCCATGTGAAGTGTTTTTTACTTTCTCAGTCACCTTCTTAGGTTTGGGTTAAAAGTTTGGATTCTTGAAAATAGGTACTTGAAGAGCAAACAAATTTACCGGAGCTTGTTGTTCTGAGAAGCTGAGCTATGCCTTGGTCAGATGCTGGTTGCCAAAGCCTGTAAACCTGCTCTTCTGATGTATGCTCTTAAGTCCAAAGGCTAAAATTGTGCTCTTATTGAAGTCACTGGCAAAGCTCATGCTGCTTTAAATGGGAGCAGGATTCTCAAGATGCCACATCATTCTGTGTCTTCAGCACTGGGAGTAACTCCTCCTGGATTCAGTCCCTGCTCGTATTTTTCCTTACTTCCAAGGAAAGTTGCATGTTGTTCATAATTTCTGCATGCGGCCAGGACCTCTGAGATGATGTTCCTTTGTGAAAAACCACGTGGGGTGCTTTCTCCAGGTCTCTGGGTGGAGTTTGAGGCTATGTCTAGGTGGCACAGCATAGCACCATGAGGTGACCAGAGCTGACGTTCAGAGCACTGGACATGGCTCAGCTGTGTTAGCAAAGCACTTTACCAGGGACACGTGCCAAATGGGCCTGCTGGATGGGAAGGTGTGTCACATCCCACAGTTGTGATGCCTGGGCTGGAGCCCTTGTCCTCCTTTTGGGTGAGTTAATCCTGACCTACCTGAGCTGTTTGGCTTTGTGGAGAAGTGAGGTGTGGTAAGTTGGGCAGAGCACAGCATGAAGAAAGGTGGGCTACCTCTGCGAGTCCCCAGTGCCTGCTGCTGGTGGGGAGGTGACTGCCTATCTGCCTTTTTTTTCCCCAGGGCTTTTAATTTTTGGCGTGAAGGAATCAGCCCTGGTGAACAAGGTGTTCACCTGCATCAACGTCCTCGTCCTTGGCTTCGTTGTGGTCTCCGGCTTCGTGAAAGGGTCTGTTAAAAACTGGCAGCTGACTGAACAGGACATTTACAACAGCAGCCAGAGCATTCACGGAGACAAGTAGGTTGGATTTTCTCAGCTCTGAAATTTGTGCAATACCATGTCAAGTTTATGGGGGAGGGAGTTGTGGAGGGCTTTAGAAAACCCGTGAATGGGATGGCTTCCTCCTTTGCCAAAATGCCTTGGAGGCAAAGTTGATTTTGGTGGGCGTTTGCAGCAGGCTGTGCTGATGAGCTGAAACTGATGGGAGATAGGCTGTGTCAGCGTGAGCCCTGCTGCAGAACTGACCGTCTCCAGACTCGTGACCAATACGGCATCCAAATTTGAGAGAAAAGACTGTTTTAGACAACCTCCTACTCAAGGCTACAAGCAGGCTGACTCTGGAGCCTGTATGAAGCCGTGACCAAGTATAGCTCTGTACTTCCTTTGGACATTTGCATTGCTATCTAAAAGCTTTATGCTGGCCTGCAAGGAAGCACGGTTTGGTCAAAACTGGGGAGATTCATAAATGTTGCATGGGTCAGGTTTGGCTTGCGTACAAGCCGCTCATTGAGCGTCTCTGCAAAATTCAACCTCTACGAACAAATTGCTTCTATAGGAAAGGTTCCCCCCTTCTTCCCTACTGCTGTTCCCATGCAAGAAGCAGTTAGTGCAATAGCTTCCAAGTGTAACTGTAGCTCTTTGACCCATAGCACTTACTATTTCTGTAGAATCTGTCTGGGGCTTACTTTACCATTATTTCCAGAGTAATCCCCATTTGGGTTGTGCTATTTCTGCATATAATAGGCCAGTTTTCGTCTGAGTCTCAACAGAGCTTCTATGAGAGTGTTCAGGTACTTACGCCTGCTAAGATTTGCAGATTTGGGATATACTTTGATTTAATTGCCTTAATTCATCTTTATAAAGGCTTTTCTCTGAAAAAGTCACCTAAGTCACTTGAACTGAAAGGTGTGTCATATATGACTCGACATTGGCACACGGATCCAGAGCGTGCTGGGATCGATGTGTATCTGCCTGTTGACTTTAATGAGTTGTGGATGAGGCTCAGCACAGGGTTTGGTGTGTCAGGGATGCAGGCTTCTCTCCTCCCTCGGTATCACAAGCGCGGTTTGGATATGAGCTTCGCACAGCGAATTTTGAAGTTGAGAAGGGAGGACCGGGCAGATTTTAGACAGTCATGGCACCCTGCATTGCTGTCTTATGTCTGCTCACCTACCTGAGCCTATTGCAGGTGGGAAGTGGATGGTTTGCATGTTTCTCAGTCTTCAGCTCTCAGAATTACATGTTGTGCTTTTTCAGAACCTTATGTTTAAGTGATTATGTGTATCTACACACATGCAGTAACACTAAGAGAGGAATTTTAATATTCACGCTATTTTCTTCCTGTCTTAGCCATCCCAAAAAACAGGTGTCGGGGAGAAGCTATGAACCATTTTTATTAGGTACATTGTCCAGGCTGTTGCAGGCCAGTCCAAAGCTCAGCAATGGTTTAGGGCTTAGCATTTTGCCTGGTATTTCCTAGCGTGGGAGAGCGAGAGCGTGTTCCGTCTAACTCCAGCTTTGGATTTTGTTCCGAGCTATATGAATAGTTTTGTTACTCCCACCTAGGGAGGATGACTTCTAACCCCGTGCGATGCCTTTTTAGTCAAACACAGGCAGAACTACCTTATGGTGTTGGAGGGTTTATGCCCTATGGATGGAAAGGAGTCCTCTCAGGGGCGGCGACGTGTTTTTATGCTTTCGTGGGATTCGACTGTATTGCTACTACAGGTAAGAGGGAAGATGTCTTTATTCTGGCTAAGAACCTGGTTGCTGGTAGATTGGCTTTCATTAATGTTGCACAGCACAGATAGTGAGTGATTCAGGGCACTGGATTCATCATCCCTTTGAACCTCAGCCCAAGATGTTGTTTGGCTCAGCTGCTCCTAATAGTTGAAGTGCTGAGTATGTCCAAGTCCCCAGGTGCCTGGGTGTTGCCTTCTAGCTGCTGTGACAGGCAGCTAGACCACCTAACCCGCAAAATGAGCTTTCTCACTTCTTTGCCTGCAGGACCCCATCTCGTGGATGGTCACTGGCACTAACCAGGTTTTCCACAGAAAACATGTCCAGCTTTACCAGTTAGGCAAACAGGGAAGGCCCAGGTTCACATGGCCTGTATAACTGGTGAAGTTTGTAACTCCAACTCCAGATGATGCTTAAATCAACAGGTTGTTCTTGAGTAGGGTTCTTCAGTACCTTCAGATGCAGAAGCTCCACTGCTTTGGAGTATTTAAAGAGCCAGAGAGAAAGGGAGGCACTGAGGAGTCATCTGCAGCCTGAAGCTGTGCCTCAAAATCAGGGGGAGTTTTTATCTCCAGAGTTCAGAGATTTCCTTCTCATAGAGAAACCATCACCATTGTCATATTTCATAGAATCATAGAGTGTCTCTTGGCTAAAAGGAACCTCAGTTCCCTGGAGAAAGGAAGAGTTATCATTGATTTCGCATTTGACAAGAACTGAGTTTCTTCAAAGCTGAAACAGAGAAAGGAGGAGATTGTCACAAAGACAGATAAAGCAACGCTGCCTCTTCTTCCAAGGAGTTTAAGAAGTGCTGGCTCTGTTACTCCAGCCAGCCCTAGGGCCTCTCCTTGAAGGAGAAACATATTTGTCTGCCTTTGACTTACAGGTATACGAGTCCCTGCTTCACCCTCCTGAAATGCCTTTCAGAGGAGAGCAACTTTCTAGGACAGGGAAGGCTCAGAGCTGTTTCTTAATTAATCAGTGCCGGAATTTTGAGTGTTAATTTTTTTGACACGTTCGTCCCAATTTGGTTGTTGAAATCTTTCCATAAAAACTCGAGGGAGTCCTTTTTTTTTAAGAGGAATTTTCAAAGATCAATATGATTTCTAGGTGCTGTGTAAAGACTGCCTTTCCCAGGAACTGGACACCTATGGTGCCACATTCACTGTGTACTAGTTCTGGTAGAGATGCTAAATGAAATGGTCACCCAAGGAGTTGCTCTACAACTGCACAATAATTTCTTGGCCCACCTTTGTGGTCATTGAACTTGGGGCTGCGTGATCAGTGGGATAGAACTTACTGGAGGTAAAAATAATCCTTTTTGGGGAAAGGACTATTTTTAATCCGGATTGTTTCTGTGCCTGATTTTAGAAGGCTTCCATAAATGTTTGTTGGAAGGAGCAACAGCAGAAGTGGGAGCAAACAGGCTGTGGAATGCCAAGTGAATGTGTCAGGCCAAACAGTGCCTCAGGGCCCACAAAGCCTTTGAAAGCCCCAGCCAGCATGCTGGGATAAAGATGGGATAATGGCTTATCGTTTAGCTGATATTTCCATTTCTTTCTTCTAGGTGAAGAGGTAAAAAACCCTCAGAAAGCCATTCCTATTGGCATCGTGGCAGCTCTGCTCATCTGCTTCGTGGCTTATTTTGGCGTGTCAGCTGCCCTGACGCTCATGATGCCTTATTACTTGCTGGATACTAATAGCCCTTTACCCAATGCCTTTAAGTATGTGGGTTGGGATGGAGCCAATTACGCAGTAGCTGTGGGTTCCTTGTGTGCGCTTTCTACAAGGTGAGACACTGCTCTTCCTTTATGCATCTCTCAAGGCAAACGTGTATCAACAGCTCCTTTAAAAAATGGTGCATGCCACGCCTTTGCCTTCGCTGTGCTCCTCTGGGTCAAGGCAGCCAAGACCAGCGACGAAATTCAAAACTATTGACTTCAAAATGACCAGGATTTCACCCTGCGATATATTTCAGACGTGCACATGACCAGCATCACTTCAGAAATGCTCCTCTTAGCTTGTCTTGGATTTTATGTTCTAGAAACCACTGGTGTAACTGTGAGTCTTGTAGCGGAGGCTGCGTTTTTATCCTGTATTTTTGGACCACTTTTTGAGAAGTATCGGTGAAGAGCTTACTTTTTTTATATAAAAAAACAAGTGCATCTCTGGAGTGTAAATCTGGATTGAGTGACTCAGTCATGGAGGCAACTCCGCAGTGCAAGCTCAGTTTGCCTGCAGGTCACCCTGGCCTGCTGGGTGGAGAGCAGAGTTGTGTCAGGCAGTACAGGGTGCATCTGCTGGAGTGTGTGGGGCTGACCGTATCCAGGTTGCTTGCAGGAAAGCTATCTGGATGAGAGGCAGGGCAGTCTGGAGACACAATATGTCATCTTCTCCCTTGCTCTGGAAGCCTGTTGTTTCAGATCAGCTTAGACATAGTTAAGTGAGCAACTCATAGAAATTACAGCTCTTTTGCCACCTGAAAAAATAAGGCTGTTTCCATGCCCCATGTCTAAGGTTAGGTATCCAGACTTGTGGAGCTGCAATTCAGTTGCCAGTAACATGGGTGTGGGGAGGGAGCCTTTGAAGGAGAAGCTGAAGTGAGTGAAAGCCACCTCTTCTGTATTTGTAGTGCCATAAACTTCCTTTCTCCTGTGTGCCTGTGCTCAGCAGGAGGTGATAGTAAGTAGATTATTTTCCCCTTCTGTGCCCTTAGTCTCCTTGGCTCCATGTTTCCGATGCCTCGAATAATTTATGCTATGGCAGAAGATGGACTTCTCTTTAAATTTTTGGCTCATGTCGACGAGAAGAGAAAAACTCCTGTACTTGCAACAGTGACATCAGGGGCCGTTGCAGGTAAGAGCCAAAGACTTGCACAAATGTGTGGAAAGGAGACATAAGCTCATCCTAGGAGCAGATAAGTCCACCTGACTCTCACCCAATTAATAATCGGACGTATTGCACAGCATGACATCCCAGAGGGTGCCCTGGGTTTCCGGTGCATGCCATGGAGGAGCGTGCCCTGGAGGAGTGGGTGAGCATGAAGGGCTCACCGTGTGCCTGTCTCTTTCTAAGGGCTCATTGGTGTCATCTTGTCTCATGCCAAGAACTGCCATCATTTGCTCCCCGGGCGTTCTGCCGGCCTTAAAAGTAATTAACTCGCTACAAGGTGGCAGCCAGCAGAGGCCCAACATCCTGGAGGCTGTTGGCCTGGCCGAAGACACGGCACTGCCTTTGGGTTACAGCTTGGTGGAAAGCTCCCGAGCAGCTGGAGACAAACAGATGGCCCTCGTGACACTGGCGTTTGTTAATCAGTCCGTCACAGCTGCCAGCCCTCCTGTTCTCCCCTTCCCTCTCACAGCCCCCAGGAATACGGGGATTAAACCTCCCAGACAGTGAGGACAAGCAGCTTACCCTCTTCTTGCAACTGCTCCTGCCCTCGTGGTGCCTAGCAAAGAGGAGAGCCTTGCTACTTCCTCATGACTTTCTGCTGCAAACATAGAGTGAGACATCGGTACAAGAACATGCGTTGTTGCTGCTAGGCTGCTGCAGGGGCTCTGAACTCCTGTGAAAGGGCTCGTCTACTGCCTCTGGGACTCACAGAGCCTCCTCACAGCTGCTTATCTCACACCTTCTTCTTCAGGTGTCCTTGAGTCCTGACGGAGGGGAAGAAGAGCGAGATAATGTAAAAAAAATCCCATGCTTTGCATTCCCTTCAGATCTCCTCAGGGTGGTCTAGGACCAAAACGCACATAAGCTACAGGGACAGCTCTTGCCAGCTGAGCTCCAAGGTTGGGTTGGTTATTGGGCTCGAGGTGGAGTGCTGAGGACAGGTTGAGCAAGACTCAGCTCCGAGATCCCTGCGCTCTCACATGACCAGTGGCATGACCTGAATGTCTGACTGTGATGTCTGTCCTCCACTTACTTGCTTCTTCTTCTGAAGGCCTTTCTGCAAAGTTCTGTACAACCAGGGGTTGCCTGGTGAGGGTATGTAAGCAGGGTAATCTCTAAGAGGTATCAGTCCATACCTTTTCATGGAAACCCCCACGACAAGGCACACTGCCTCAAGATGCCCTCCTTGATGTTTGGTCCCCTTACGTGCACAAGCCTGGTTTTGCCCCAGCTGAGCCGAGACACCAGAGTGATTGAGGTTCTGTCCATCCTCCCTGTCCTCTAGCTACTTCCAGGAGATAATTGTGGCCTTAGGGGTGCTGCAGCTGCGCCGGGTGACTCTGTCAGTGAGGCTGTGGCTTAAACACCTGCTCATTGGTGGTAACTGGGTGAACATACCAGCATGAGACAAACAGGGTGGCATTTACTGTGAAAAATAGTTCCTCTGGTTCCAGCTGTTGAGGTTCTGTGGGGGCAGCATGTGAGGCATGTGAGGCTTGGAGTATTCATACACTAAGTCCTGCCTCTCCTCATCTCAGAACAGCTCAAGCTCACCTGCCAAGTCCCAAGCTAAAGTCACACGTGTGCTGCATCGCTGTTAATGCTTCTGAGATGCGCATGTTCTGCAGTGTTAGTGATATTTTTTTTCTCCTTTTCTCCCCTTCTCTTACAGCTGTTATGGCATTTCTTTTCGACTTGAAAGATCTTGTGGATCTGATGTCCATTGGGACCCTCCTGGCTTATTCCTTGGTGGCAGCCTGCGTGTTGGTGCTGAGGTATGGGTGTAGAAACAACCTCTCTTGTGCCACACAGACAGAAGTCCGTACAGCGATCAGGTGCTCTGATAGTATCCATGGGCTCGGTAAAACTTTGAACATCTCCAGCTATAAGCATGTGAAGAACTTGTTTCTTTAAGCCCATAGGGGATTGTGCTTGTTGAATCTGCAAGTGGGTCCTCTGAACTTGCTTAACCTTTGGTTCTGCTGCGGCCAACCCTGAATACTCCCAGGATATGCCAATGGGTGGGGATGAGAAATGGATAGTCCTGGATGTCTGCTTTGTCATCACTCTTGTTCCCACTGGGGATACAGTTTCAGATTATATTAATTTTGAAAGGGGATTTGAGATAAAGTCAAGCAGCAGCAACAGAAGCTGGTCATGTGTTTGCAGGATCAGTGCCTTAGTGCATGTCTTCTAGAAGTGCTGAGCTCTCGTAGCTTCTCTAACCTAAGCTGAAAATTCAGCATCTGGATTGCTTGGCACCTCGTAGACAACAACACTCTACCCATGAGAACTGTACTTTGAAGATTGTGTTGGTGAGAAATACCTTTATGTATTCAGTGACTTGGAGTCAGATGGAGGCTTTTTACAAGCTCACAGCAAATGCACTGGACGTACAACTGTCTGGCAGCAGGTGAAGGGCCAACACTGCTGTAATACTGTTGCTCTGTGGCTGTGCTGTCCATCCTGCCCCTGGAAAACCCTTGAGGATTTTCCTTGCCCTTCTTACTTTTCCTGTGATTTCCTAGTCCCCTCTTCTCCATACAGCGGTAAAGGGCTTCTTAATTTATTTTTGCAAGCTGCTGTACTCATGTGGGATTTTCCCCATCATAGATTTGCAGAGTTGACAGCCTGTCTTTTAGCAGCAGTGACTTGACTGCCCCATTGGCTGCCTAATGAAGTAGCAGCTGAATTGTTTCCAAAGCTGTAAGGTCCCACCACTAATACCCTGTGGCTGAGCCAAGAATTTCACTGCGTTTCTCAATTTGCAGTGTTTCACAAATGCCCTCATTGCAAACACATCCCCACAGAGGAGTAATTTTAAAGTGTTTTCCAGGACGACCCTTTCCTTTAGTCAGGGTTGTGGCTCAGAGTCCAGGGCGAAACGTTGTAAAAGGGTTTTTCCCTCCTGTAAAAGCAAGCTGAGGCTGGAAGAGTGGGGTTTTTTATAGACCACGTAGTTGTGCGTCAGGGCCCTGCTGAATGAAATGCCGACCACACATGCAACAAAAAAAGGACCGTTATTTATTCACCTTTTCCTTCCCTATCTGCCAGCAGACAAACTAGCAGACGAGATGGAGATAGAGGAGGATGGGGCACCAGGAAACTCAGCACGGGGGGTGATCAGCAGCTGCTGGGGTGTGATATTTGCTGAGCTGTTAGCTGACCCACCTTCGTGCCAAAATGCAAGAGCTGAGCTGCCGCAGATAACCCAACGGCCTGGTTACGACCGTCTGTCTGTCCCCCTGCTGCTTCCTTCTCTGGTCCTCACTGCTGTCACTTGATCATGTTTTGGTGGCACAGATGACAGGGTTTATGAAAGAGCACTGTTCCGTTTGAAACACTGACATTACAACCAAGCTGTAGGTGATAATAGCTGACCATATTTGCTCATGTTATGACAATGTTATTGCTCAGATTTCCCCCTGAAACAGAAGGGTGTAGACATGTGCACCTGTTCGGGTACTGTAGTGATCTGAGGTGCAGTGGCTTTTAAACTTAACAGTCTCCTGCACCAAACTGTCAGGCTTTTTGTTTCATTTCCCTTTTTGTAGGTATCAGCCAGAGCAGCCTAATTTGGCATACCAGATGGCTAGGACAACAGAGGAGACAGATAACAATGAGTCTGTGAGCACCAGTGAGTCACAGGCTGGATTTCTGCCGGAGGAAGAGCAGAAATGTTCCCTCAAAGCCATACTGTGTCCCCCAAATTCCGAGCCTTCCAAATTCTCTGGCTCAGTGGTGAACATCTCAACCTTCATCATTGGTAAGCACCGAGCAGTGTGGCTCGGGCGGTGGGCCAGCTTACTCACCATGGTGGGAAAGTTCACATCCTGGCTCTAATTTTGATCAGCTTTGGCAATGGCCAAAATAACTAAAGATCTGTGGATTAAATTCATGACTTGAAGTCCGCAGACGGGTGTGGTGGTGTATGAGAGGGAAGGGCATACCTCTTACAGTTAGCTTTTTCATGTATTGTTGTTTTGCTTGCTGAGCTCTCGGCTTCTGCTTTTCCTGCTTGTGGTTTTGCTTTGTGTTTGTTTTTTTCCTGTTCCTAAAAAAAGAATCAGTAAGCTTTTGGTGTCTGTCTGCAGGTTTCCTAATCGTGGGTGGCTGTATCCTCACTGCCCTTGAGCCAAGCATTTTGATAAAGACTGTATGGATTATCGCCGCCATCCTTGTTCTTGTTGTCAGCTTCATTATATGGAAACAGCCTGAAAGCAAAACCAAGCTCTCCTTTAAGGTGAGTGTCCTGGGAGGTGTGGCTAGAAAAGAGCTGTTTGGAAGGTTGATGGAGAAGGAAGTGCATGTTGGCCTGTATCAGAAGGGGGGACTTGGCCAAATGGACATGCAGAGAATATAAATGTGATATGAATTTTTCCATGCCGAGTTGCCAGCAGAGCTGATGGTTTGAGCTCTTCCCGCTAGCCTGGATGTGTAACCTCTCATAGATTGCACTCCTTGCGGAAAGAGGTGGCCTACCAGAGGTGAGCTCAGCCTCTGAGGGGGGTTTCCTCTTGGGGTCTAACCTCAGATGTCAGTGTCGGTGCTTTGCTGCTAAGTGCAGCATGGCAGAATCATAGAAATAAAGAATCATAAAATCATTAAGGTTGGAAAAGACCTCTAAAAGCAGTATTTGCTAAAAGACTCTAAGAAAGTGCATTTTCTTGTCCTACTTTGTCTCTAAGGAGACTAAGGGATAACCATTCTCTCTTTAGCAGTCTTAAGTATGAAGAACTCATTTTCAGAACAGTCATGCCCTGTCCAAGCACACCATCCTTTCTATATTAAACAAACACCGGGATGTTTATTTTTACCCCCAGTATAGTCCTGCATGTCATGTTTTATCATAGTGATTTCAGGCTATTTCCCCAATTTATTAAATTAATTTTGAATTCTAATCTCATCCTCCAAATTGCTCTTGTTTTTGGTTGCTCTTCCGTTACAGTTTTTCAGTAACTTGTCAGATTTTAGTAATTTAATCCAACCAGAGTTGCTCAAGGTTAGGGTTTGCAGCTCGTTTTGGCATTATGGTCCCAGAAGAGGAAACAGAAAAGTTGAGGAGCAGAAAGCCTAGGAACTGTCCTCTAGACTATATTTTCTAAAGTTGTTTCTGAGGAGATCTCTTTGCCTTACACTCAGGATATTTTACCTCTCTTTTTTCTTCCTCAGCCACTATCCTGTCGAAGGAAGAAAATAATTAGACCTGTCACTGCTAAATCTGTAATGGTTGTTCCTTATCTCCTTGTTGTCCTTTAGACATTTACAAGCTGACTGTCAAGTTATTTTTTCTCCAAAGTCTCTAGGAATCCAAAGCTGAGTGGTTTGGTCCCCGTTTGTTTTTCTGTATTTCTTTTTAATTGGTAATTTGTCTCTCTTTTCCAGTCTCTAGAGACTTTACAGGTCCACCAAGAGCTCTCAGGGATGCCTATTGATAATTCAGAGATTGCTTCTGCAATCTCTGAGTACGTAAATCACCTGTGTAGGGAAATTTCATTTGTCTCTACTGGCTTGAGAAAGCCTAAATTAGAAAAATATTCTTCTTCTGTTTTCTGATTCCCCTTCTCTAACGATGCGAACAGCTGCTTACCAAAAATGTGGGGGTTTTTTTTTGTGAAGCTTAAATCAAGAAAGGCCTACAACATTTCAGCCTGTTTCTTTTTGTAAATCTCCTTTTTCCTTAGGAGTGAAGTTCACTTTCCTCTTAATTCAATTTCCTCTTAATTCAGACTTTTTTTATCATTATAATTTGTCCTTTCTGATTTTATCTCTGCATGCCTGTACTATTTCTTTGTATTCTGATTTTTTCATTTTGGCTTTACTGCCTCATTCTTTTTTGTATCTCAGATGATGAGGGCATTCTTGGTACAGATGCACTTGTCTGTTACAGTATTTCGTGCTCTGGGGTAATTTGCTCTATATTGCTTAACTACGTTGGTACCTGCTGGATAAAGTTCCTCTGATCCCCCCTCTAACATTCCCCTTAGCTTCTTCTCCTCGTCTTCAGTAGGTGCCTGTCATGATTCAGTCTTTGCTTTTCCTCTTCTCTCCTTCACCTCACAAGTATTTAGTATTGCTGCTAAAATTTGACTCTTTCCTCCTTCCAGACCACGAAACAACTGTTCTTAAAATAGATGAACAACATTGTTCACATCCCTCTCACATGCTGGGTCGATTTCCTCCACATTGGTCTAACCTTGCCTCTCCTCAGATCTGGCAGCTGAAGAGTTGGTAACAGCCGTCGCTTCCATTTACAAGGGGTGCGATGTTCTTACCCCTACAGATGTAACCCTCTTTCTTGCTCCTCTTTCTTCTTCAGGTACCTCTTTTGCCCCTTCTTCCTGTTGTGAGTATTTTCGTGAATGTTTACCTCATGATGCAGCTAGACATAGGCACATGGATACGGTTTGCAGTCTGGATGCTCATAGGTGAGTTGGAGAGAGTAAAAAAATGCTATGTTCAAAGTTACTAGATTTTGTTAACCGTAAATTTATTGTAGCATTCCAGAGAGGGATACTGCACTCTCATCATCCTTGTGCAACCTTGGTGACTTACCTGAAGCTGTTTAGGCAGTGCGTCTCGAGCCTTGTTTTAAATTCAAGGGTCCTGAAGCCTTTATGAAGACCAAACAACAACCCATGAACCATCTTAAGAGTCTTGTGCAACATGTCTTGTTGGCTGGTCTTGAACTCAAGTCCAAGTAGTGGGGCTTGTGCTTCTGGAGCTGAAGGCACTGAGCTGCATCTCAGGGTGCTCCCAGTAGCCGTGTAGAGAACGCTGAATTGCCTGAAATGTCCAGGGAATTTGTTACAATGAAAACACCTAAGATTAGCGTCAGTTGTAGATGTATTTTACAGAGATGGAGCCTGTAGGCACAGAAATGGAGAGAGAAAGCTCTCTGCAGAATGGACTTCAGTGAACTCACTGAAGATCATGAGCAGCTTATTTTATTATCAGCCCCCTGTTTGGGCCCTGGGTAGATCATCTTTTAAAGACTGGCAGCTATATTAATGCCTTTTTTCTAAGGGAGGTAATGGCTGCCTGCTAGAATCATAGAATATTTTGCATTGGAAGGGGACTTTAAAGGTGAACTAGTTCCAATCCTCTTGCAGTGGGTAAAGACGCCAGGTGTCGGTGAGTGTTAGGAGTGGTTTCTGTTTCCTTACGGAGCTAACAGTGCCCTCTCCCCTTCGTTTCCACAGGCTTTATCATCTACTTTGCCTATGGAATATGGCACAGCGTGGAAGCCACCTACGCAGCCTCGGCAGACGCAGAGAGAAACACAGACGCTGGTTCAGGCACCTGTAAATGACAGCGCGTTTGGCTTACGGGCAGGCAACTGGGGACTGGCTGCAGTGAAGGAAGCTTTGTGGTGGGGGATCCTGAACCAGGCTATGCCCAGTTAATCAGTAACGCGGGAATAAGGAAGCGTAACACGGGACTCCCCAGCCCTGTTGCTGCAGCTTGCAGTTTGCCTAGTTAGAAGGGACCACAAGGAAATAAAGCCACGTGTCTGGCATACTCCGGCAACACTGTCAGCTAATCTGGGGCTATGCGCTTCCCTTCCTCCTCCTCCTGTTTTTTTTTTTGTTTCCAATGTGTTAGAGAGAAAACTGCTTCTGTGTGCCCATTAACCTTAAATGCTGCTATGAAACCAGGCCTCACGAAGGTCTTTCTTTCAGTAGCCCTGGGAGTTACCTCCCCACAGACACTCTACTTGATTATACACAGAGCAGATCTTGCAGTGCTACTGTTAGGCTTAGACCTGCTCTGTCCTTCACCTGATGTGAGCTGTACCCCATGTGTGCGCACAAAAAAAAGGCTCTCACCCAACACCGGCTTTCACTGGTGAAAGAAGCACCTGCAAGACTTGCATTGTTTCGAGTATCAGATCTCGTAGTTTTTGTTGTGTTTAACTCATTTTTACTGCGTACTCATATGCTTTAAAGCGCACTGCTGCTGTGAAATGTTGGGCGGGTTTGTGGTCGCTGCTTGTGGGATCGTTTGCCAGCACGCAGGTAATGCCAGCAGGTGTTTCTGCTGACTCCACGCTCAGCAGAGGGGTTGCCAGGTTTAGCCATAAAACTACTTGGTGCGAGTACTTGAACGGTTTGTAAAGAACAAGCGTCTCCAAAGAGCCGTCCTACCTCGTCGCCTCGGAAATCACCAGCTGTGTGGCTGCACTGGGCTGGCTAGCAGAAGCGAGCCCAGCTCTGACAAGTGGGGCCCTATTTTCCTCTCCCTGCATCAGTTTTGTGTGCTGGCCATGTGCTGTTAGCAAAGGATTTGGCCGTGAGACTTCGATTTCGTGTCAGTGGGTAGAGAGCGTTTCTGCCCTGGGATGGGGAAGCACAGGAGGATCTTCAGGAGCTTGGACTTCATCCTTGAGCAGTGCCTGGAGTCTGCTCCCTGCCCTGCGAGGGGCCATGAGGGTGTGCAGGGTCTCCTCAGTCCCAGTAGAATATGCAGCTCAGAAACCACCCCTAAGCTCTAGGGTCCACCTTGCTGAGAAGAGCTTTGCCTTTGGAGCTGGAGCTCATCTCTGGAGCCCATCTGTTGTGAAAAGTGGAAAATTTGGAGCTGAGATCAGAGTCAGTGTGTGGTTGGCAATGCCTTGGTTTTACTGTAAGATGAATTTATTTTATTTTTTAAATTCTCTCTAATAGCTTTCCCCAGTCAAATTTACTATGCTGAAAAAGGCTTGTTAAAGCATCACAAAGATGCGCCATGCCCATGTATTGCCACTGATTTAATTCTGTGCTCCAGCTTGTACTGAAAAACAAATCATAGAATCACAGAGTGATTTGGAAGGGACTTTGGAAGATCGTCTAGTCCAGCACAGGGACGTCTTTCACTAGATCAGGTTGCTCAAAGCCCCGTTCAAGCCAGCCCCAACACTTCCAGGGACAGGGAATCCCAAACAGATGTTGCAGAAATCCCTTCTCCCAACCTGAGTGGATGCTGTCCTAGGTGTCCTCTGTACTACTGCCTCTGAACACTGGACAATCTTTAATCTGGCTGAAAACATAGCTCTCACTGACAAAGGGACGGGCTCTTGTCCCTGTTGTTCAGATGGAGAACTGAAGAACAGACCCTGGCATGACTTGACTAGAGTCTCACCAGGCATCTGGTGCAAGAGAAAGAGGAAAAAGACCACCATGCCCCAAGTTACACGGCTGGACCGTGGACCATCTCTGGTAGGTTTCCAAGAGGGATTTTATAGCCCTTCTGCCCACTGAGGAGTTTTAGTCTTGGCCTCATTCTGTTACACCAGGAGGCTTTTCTTGCCAGGGTTGGAACTGGAGGGAGTGAAGGTAACATGTGCATTGCCTCTTGGCTGCATTTCAGGGTGAGTTTTAAGTGCAGTTACCCCCATAAAATGAAGTCAGGGTTTGCACCAGTCACTGGGTCTTGACCATCTGCCAAGCCTTTGCTTCTTGGGTGTATACTAAGTCTTACTCAAGCAGGGAGAGAAGAACATTGAAATTAAAAGCCACTAGGTCAAGGCCTATTTCGTTTAAACACAGTCAAACTCTACACACTCCACAGCCTCCCAAAAACCACCGAAGACATGGTGGAAGGGGAGGACTCGGGGGGGGAACAAAGTTTCTGGTTGTACCCAAAATGGAAAGGGTGTTTTTCCCTACCTTGACTACAGGCTTCTGAGGAGTTAAGACCATTTGGGAGAGAATTTTGACTCAAAGTGTGTTTCCAAAGAAAATTATTTAAATATATGCAGATTTCTTGCTGTATGTATTTTATTTTTTTTTTTAATTTTGTAAATGTTAACTTATTTTGTTGTCTACTTAGGGATCTGTTCTGGTATTTATATTCCATCACTTCATTTCAGCTTTTGTGGCATATAATAGCAGCATGTAGAAGAAAGGGAAAGTCTCAATGGGGGGCATTTCTCTTCATTTTCCTTTACTCTGAGAAGGTTCGTAGAAAAACCTTCACATTTCACCGGATTTTGATATTTAAACGTGCCATTCCCTGTACCAGCCTCAGAGCCACCCGCTGCAAATGTGCTAGTGGATCCTTAGCCCCATCTCCCACTCCTCCATCGTGACGTTCTTCAACCCATCAGCTCCACGGTGCCAGGTGGTGCTGTCTCTCGCTGTTTATTGCTACTCACCAGATACAAGGAGGTGGAGGGAGCCTACAGCCCTGCACAGTGACAGGGAAGCACTGGTATCCCCCTGGCTCTCTGTCTCCCTGCTTCCCCTGTGTCCAGCAGGACCTGGGGACCTCCTGGCCATCTCTTGCAATGACTTGACCTGGGGGGCGGACCAGTGGGGAGGCGAGGAAATACAGCTGTGTGCTCCTGCCCCATCCCTTCCTGGTCCATGCTTGTATATTTTATAAGCCGAAAGGCAAAATTTGACTGCCTCTTTCTAGGACAACGTCAAGGACTTCACTGAATGGGTGTTTTTAATTTTATTTTATTTTTTGTAATTATTTTTTATTCATCTCTTCTGCCTCCCTGCTGATGTCTGCATGTAACATAGATCAAGCCAGGTATCTCTGAAGACATGCAACTGCTGCTATAACCTTGCTATTGTGGACAATATGCCTTCACTCATTTGAGCTTTTCTTTGTAAATAGTTCAGTTGTTATTTTATTACAAGAATATTTTGTACAGATGCAGAGCATTTTGCTGCATGAGGAGGTAGGAATCAAGAAGCGATGCCTTTGCTCTCCATGAGAATAGATTCTTTTCTGCGACAGCTGAGATATGTCGTAAGAACAGCCTGCCTAATCTTTCAGGGCAGGCTGTGGCCCAAAGCATTGACCTTGTTTCAGCATATTTGGTTGCTCTCAGTCTGCTCGTTTGAGAAGGATCCCTGTGGGAAAACGGTTGGAAGGGTCCTACTGACTGTTGGCGTGTGGTGGGCAGCGCCGAAGCTGCAGTTTGCAGTTACACAGAAAAATCCAGATACGTAGCCATTCAGCCCTTCTCAGTGAAAACTGCTGTCAAACCAGCTTGTTTTAATATATAAAACCAAAAGGTTTTGTGCAAAAATGACTAGCTTTTGCTTGTTTGCTTACAACTGTCACTCATGGGTCACTAAAAATTATTACTGGCTGGGTTTCTGGGTTTTCCCTTCCCTTGGGGTGGAGTTTGCTGCTAGTTTGGGCAGTGAGCTGGGTGTCAGGCAGCAGCATGAGGGGGTGCAGGGTTACCCCCCAGCCCTGTCCGGGCATTACAGGGCCTGGGGACAAAGGGCTGCTGGTTCGGAGCTGTTTGTGCTCAGTCGCAGCGGGAGGGCGGGGGCTGCAGGGGCCCACGCTGGTGAAAATGCTGCTGGTGGTGATGCCACGCGTTGCTGTCGATTGCCAGGCTTTGGAGTTTTCGCTGGCAGTGCTTGCCGTGCAGACTCTCACCCTTCGTCCATCCCAGACGAAAACAAATTCCTATTCATAGTGTACAGAGGGTGCCTGTCGCTGCCTGCTGCCTCAGAGACCACAGGGCGGTATGAGAGGATATTATGTTTATGTTTGTAAAATCGTACTAATGAATTCCAGTGGGATTTCTTAAATTCCTCCCCCAGAAAGCCACATACAAATGAGCGTTGCTGTCGGCTGCCCAAGTGTGAACGAAGGGTGACGGGTGGGTCTGGGAGGCTGGAGGGGCTTCCTTGGAAGGAGAGGAGCAGAAGGGGTGCTGGTTTTCATGTATCAAGCTCCCCTGCGCGGTCTAAACACCCTCCCCTTTCAAAGGAAGCCTCTTCCCTCTGGCAGGAAGAGCACCTCTTTCTAAACCCTTGCATAACCTCTGAGGCTGACTTTATGGGTGGGTTCTGTTTCTTCCTTCCCCTTAGCAAAATGTTGTTCAAGGCTGAATCCATATGTACACAGTCTATAGAACACTCACGGCCCTTGCAGCCGCCTCTCGGTGCAGTCAGCCAGCAGGCACGCCCGCATCCCAAAAACCAGCTGAAGGCAAAGGTGCCAGCGGCAGCCCTGCCCACCAACTCTCGCCTCGTAGTCTGTCATTCATTTCCCACCCCAGCAGTGGTGCCTCCCCCTCAGACCTCCTCCCCGGGCTACCTTACACTCTACATCATGGTTGCAGTTGGGGTCCAGTGGGGTGTCTGATGCCCAGCTGGAAACCAGTTGATCCAGGAATGTCTCTGCTAGCAAGAGCCAGGCCTCGATTTTTCTCAGGGTATTTGCTCCTGGCTCATGCTTCTAAGACACGAGGTTCATCCGAGACCTGACAGGCTCCTGCCGCCGAGTCACCTCTCCCTTTGGATGTGGTAGTTTTGGCAGAGTGACTCGTGTTTTTGGGACAGGAGTGGGAAGCAAAGGGTTCCCTTGCAGCATGTTATGCTTTCCAGCTGCACTGGGTGCAAGGAGCAGGAGGAGCCGCTGGCAGCCTGGAGATGGTGTGCCTGCAAACCTGTGTGTGTAAAAGTGTGAGTAAAGGGGTTTTTACTGACCGAAGCCATGGAAGAGTCTGTATATTTTTATTTTTTTAATTATTAAGCAAAATGGAAATACCTTTCTCTTTTCCATTTGATGGTCTATTTTCCTAATGATTTCTCAGAATTTCTTATAGGCGTGATAGTTTTAATGCTTGTTCTGCAAGCAAATCTACTTTTTATCTTTTTTATCTTAGTTTTGGTATTAGTTTTGTTTGGGGTTTTTTTTTTTGTTTTGGTGTGGTTTTTTTTACTGTGTTCCTCTAGCAATTAAAGCCTTAAGTTTTTAAATTGTGAACCTTGCCCCCAAGAGCACGGCGCAGGTGTGCGGCTGTTTTTTATCCTGGCTACACTGTAAATACTTCTCCCCTGAACAATGCTTTTGGAATTTGGAATTCCACTTGTAATTATGTGGTACAGCATTAAAACATTTTTTCTCGATATCCAAATAAATTATGCCTATTGTTTACCCTCACTTGCAAGCCTGCCTCTGTTTTCCAGCTTGTTCCAGTATCTGCAGGAAAGCACTTGCTCTGGAAGCTGCTCGTGTTAACTCCACCTCATCTTTTGGGTTTGCTGACATCGGTGGGACAATATATAATTTGGGGAATTGGCTGCAGGATGAGGTCTGTGCTCTGTGCTGAGCTGCTTGTTGCCGCTGACATTAAGGTGAGTCTCTCCCTGTCTTGTAGGACCAGCTGAGGCATTAGGTGGGACTTCACAACCTGCAGATCTAGAGTAAAATTTACCCAGGCCATGTAAATTTTGCTGGCATTGCCACATTTGGTTGTCTCCAGAAAGTTCGGGCTATGTAATGAATGGGGGGTTCTGCTGGTAGGATTTTCCAGGGTAGGGTCTGCAGGACAACGCTTGAAACCACTGGGCAGGAGGAGTCTGCCTAACCCTGCCCCAGTGCCTGCAGCGTTTGCATCTTGCTTGCGTGCCCTGTGGTAAATGAAGCAGTGGCTCCACGAACACTGGTTTCCTTCTCTCAGTTTCGGACCTTCCCGTGGCTTTGTTGGCACTAAGCGAGCCAGGGGCCGGCTTTTGAATCTTTCATGAGGACATTATCAGGCACATTCCTGAGGTGGGATGTGCCCTGGAATCTTTTTAAGCCTTGTACGAAAGCCTGAGGAACTGGGTGCCCTCAGTGGGAGGGCAGGGTGAGGGGAGGGGGTGTTGAAATGTGGGTGACAGGCATGTTACAGAGCAGGCTTGTCGCTGTGTCCGAACTGCCAGCAGAAATGTTCCCCTTATGACATCCCAAAGCCTGACACTTCCACAGCCTTGGTCTCCTGGGAGCCCCAGCCATATGGGAAGCACCCTTAGAAAATGAATCCATGGGAGTTTTGATCTGATTAGTAACATGTGAACCATATTCAGATAACCAGTTTGTTGCCAGGAGGCTGAGTGGCTGTCTGGCTTTGGTCTTTAATGTAATGAGGTAACTCCAATCTCTGACATTCTGTGACTCTGTGAACCCTTTAATGGGGTTTTGCTTTGTTTTCCATTTATTCCAGATTTCTGTGTGTGCGCAGACATACAGAAAAGACTGCGGGACACGCTGGTTCGTATGCATCAGCCCATACGTGCACTGGTGCATGTATTTATTATCAGGAATATATTACACTTATCTGTACATTATAACTGAAATAATACAAACTCTTCCTGTAATCATTAGCCACATAGTAAACGGGACCACAGAACTCCTGCTGCCTGGGAAACTGTACAGAGGCTCCTCAGCGTGTCCATGGGACACAACCACCATCAGTGCAGAGACATAAAATACCTGATTTTGCACTTGATAGTTTTTCCTTTCCTCCCCCTTGCCCGCCACCTTGGTGAGTCTTTCTTTGCCCCTGTGTGTCCACCGAGTTAACCCCCCCTGTGCTGGCAGCCACAGGAGGTGCCATCCCAGTGGGGCCAAACGGTGCTTTCCCACAGAAAAAGGGAGCTTTCCTCCAGCTCTCCCAGTTCTCCATAACCCCCAACTCACTGCCGACTCTCCTGCCAGCCCCGTGGCTCTTACCCTCTGCGTCTCTGGAGCCCTTTCAGAGCAGCTGCAGGCTCGTTTTATTGCTGCTGCAGCCTTCTGCATTGAATAAAGATTAACCAAACCAACCAGCTTTTTTTTAAACACCTAGGTGCAATAAAACCCTTCTCTGCTTAGCACTGGCTTTGTTCCCTCTCCTGCCAAAGGCCACCCTACCCTGACGAATGGGAAAGCCCCTGCGGCGGCCGTGGCGTTTGGGAAGCCTTCAGCCACCTGAAAGAGCGAGCTTCCACTTGCTTGCCTTTGAGCAGGGATCTTCAGGGAGCGAGGAGTAGAGATGTGGCTCCCACGCCGCCGGAAATGCCAAGCTCACCATGCAGGGTCACAGCTCCCTGGCCAAGAGCAGGGGTCATGGGCTTGGGGGTCTTCATCCCCCAGGAATGGCTGTTCCCTTCTTCCCACTGCCCAAGTGACTTCAGCTTTTGTTTCAGACCTACTCTGGCATGCAGAGGCAAGGATGGACAAGGCAGAGGAAGAGCAGGAAAAAGGAATAACCTTTTTGGGGGGAAAAAAGTCCATGTTTCTGGGCTTGCACCAGAAGGAACCACCCTTCACACCCTCTCAAGGACGGGTTGCTGGGTCCTTCCTGGTCAGGTAGAAAATATCCTGCAGCTTTGCTAGAGATCAGGCAGGCCCCAGAGGGCATGCCAAGGAAGAATCTAGTAAGAGGCAGGATTGGGAGGCAAAAATTAGATGGGAAAGGAATTGGCAATGATACCAAATGATGGTGGAGCTGGGATCGATCCCAATTTTCCCACCGTAAAAGCCCCACTCCCAATTCACTGCTGGAAGCATCTCTTGCGTATGGATTTAAACCAATAAAGTGATAAGGAAAGCACCAGAAATAGAGGAAAAAATTGAATAAATTAAAAGAGAACAGGCTCAACCAGCCTGTCCCAGGCCAATAATATGTTCTATTGTGTTTAGCATGGAAAAGTTTAGATTAACATCATGGAAACAGCTCCAGTTGTATCATCTCACCCATTTTTAAAAAGGGTAAAAAAGAGGACTCTAAAAACTACCAATAGCCTGGCTGATGTGGTGGCCTTCTGCAATGGTGTGGCTGCATTGGTGGATGAGGGATGAGCAGCTGACGTCATCTACCTGGACTTCTGTAAGGCCTTTGACACAGTCCCACACATCCTTGTTGCTAAATTGGGGAGATAAGGGTTTGATGGATGGGCATTAGGTATGGAATAGGCTAGATGGCTGCATCCAAAGAGTTCCAGTCAACAGCTCGATGTCCGAACAGAGATCAGTAACACGTCATGTCCCTCAAGGTTCCATACTGGGGCTGGTACTATTTAATATCCTCAGAAACAGACGGTGGGATCAAGTGCACCCTCAGTAAGTTTATGGATGACACCAAGCTGAGCGATGAGCCTGACATGCCTGAGGGACAGGATGCCATCCAGAGGGACCTTGACAGGCTTGAGAACCTCCTGAAGTTCAACGTGGCCAAGTGCAAGCTCCTGCACCTGGACTGGAGTATCAATACAGGCTGGGTGACAAGTGGATTGAGAGCACCCCTGCAGAAGAAGACTTGGGGATACTGGCAGATAAAAAGCTGAATACAAGCTGGCAATGTGCGCTCACAGCCCAGAAAGCCAAACGTATCTTGGGCTGCATCAAAAGGAGCGTGGCCAGCCAGTCACAGGAAGTGATTCTCCCCCTCTGCTCTGCTCTGGTGAGTACCACCAGAGCACCCTGGAGTACTGTAGGTTTAGAACTTCCCACCTGCAGTACTGTAGGTTTAGACTGGACATGAAGATATTCTTTACTGTGAGGGTGGTGAGGCACAGGAGCAAGTTGCCCAGAGAAGTTGTGGATGTCCCATCCCTGGAAGTGTTCTTGGCCAGGTTGGACGGGCCTTTGAGCAACCTGATCCAGTTGGAAGATGTCCCTGCCCATGTCAGGGGTGTTGGACCAATTGATCTTTAAAGGTCCCTTCTAACCCAAATCATCCTGTGATCTCATTGTATCAGAATTGCATTGTTAGGATGAAACGTGACAATGCAGTAGGTATTGCAGATATCTGTGCATTTAGCAAGCATGAAAGTGATTAAAAGTGTACTTGGCAAGAAGGGGCTTTGTGTGCATGTGTGTGCTAGGTATCTATCTTTTGGATTGTACTTGCTGGACACACTAAAATCTAGTAATGCATTTCAACAGTAGTAGTTGGTGTGGCGTGATTTATTCTAACAAGATGCTCGATTTACTCAGTATCACAGTATCATGCAAAAGCTACTACAAAAATAAATTTCTCTAAAAAGGAGAAAAAAAAAGAAGAAATCACCTTTTTCTTTTTTTTTTTTAACGCTGTGGAACAGGCCACAGGCGCTTTTGACGGTGATCGAAGCTGTATCTAAGCTGCACTCTGTGAATCCTGAGTACTCCCCAGGAAAGCTGAAGCACAGCTCCCATCCGAGCAGCCTGGTGGGGCAGCGCCATCCCAGCCCTGCTCACGATGATTTGCTGCACGTACTCTCTTCCACTTACTTTGACCCTATTGCTCAGAGCAGGAATGCACGCCGGCTCTCTGCCCTGAGCTGGATAGAAAAGCATCCCACAAATATCTTTTATTTAAAAAAAAAAGCTTATGCTCAGGGGTATTTTTTCTTGCTAGCAGTGCCCATGAGAGCCCTGCAGCCTGTGCCACCCCAGCCGCTCCTTGGCCGAGGGGTAGTGATCATCCCAAGCCTGGGTGAATTTTTTTGCTTCTAGACAGGGAAGTTAAAGGTAGTTTAGCTGCTTTTTTTTCCATGAATCTTAAAAGTGCTCTGTAACTTTGGGTAAGCTTTAGCGATGTGAAGTAATACGTATATATCTATATGTGGAAGGAAAGAAATTCTGACCTCGTTTTTGCCTGTGTAGTCTGCTGTGCTCTGTTTGGGGTTTTAGATGGGAGGAGGGTAGAGTCCTAGCAGGCGCCTGGTATCTCATCCTAGTACTAGAAACCTCTTGGCCAGCAAAGGTCGAGGACGAACAATTTACTTTCTGCTTCTTGCTTATGGGACTTGAAATAAATCAAAATGCACAGGAACCTACAACCAGAGATATTGATTGTATCCAAACCTGGACAAGGTAAAACAAGGTAAGATCTAACTAGGATTTAAAGACACTAAAATTGAAACACGTTAACCAGTAACCTCTACCAAATTTGCTAAAACCTTCAGGTTTCTCATCTCTAGCCTATCTCCACTTACAATATTGATGCTAAAAGAGTTAAAAAGCAGTGAATGGTATGCGTGTCTTATCTCGTGTTCAATGCAAAGGTAATGGTTTTGAAGGCAGTACTGTCTCAGAATTTCAAAGTCGCTGGTGTTCATGTTACATAGAGTACCACTTGGTGGTCATTTGGAAGGCGCTTCTACGTCTGCGTAACTTTCTTCTAGGTTGGGTATAAATATTCCTGGGAGGCTAAACAGAAATGCATTTTGTTTAGATACAAGTCTTAGGCACAAGTTAGAAAACTGCTGACTGTAATGAAAATATATCAGCGCTTAGTAGTATCCAATAATATAAAAAAATGCAATTCAGAACATCTTCAACTACATATATATGTGTGTGCGTCTATATATAGGTATAAAGGTACAATACGTACATGTATATAAACACAGACACATATACAGAAATATTCACAACTTGAACTGTATTTGTAACTAACCTGAAATACTGCAGCAAAAGTTCATTCTGATGAACCGTTAATATTTTCCAACTTTTGGCTCTAACCAGAGTTAAAATGTTAACACATCAAACTAAATGTTTTGCTATCCTAACTTTCTGCTGTCCTAGCTTTTTGCTATCTTTTTTTTGCTACTCTAATCAACGTGTCAGAACCAAGAGCTCCTATATGGGGACTCTAAGAGTACCCTGCCTAGCATAAAACTATACAGCTACCGAGCATGCTTGCAGCCACGAACCCTGGGCGCCTATTGATGGTAACACTTCCTCGAATGGTAACATTTAGCAGGTTGGAAATGTGTAAAAGGCAGGGGACCTTCGGCGTGCAGGTGCTGAATCACTGCCGCAAGGTTCTGACTTTTGCTGGGGAGGAGTTCGCTGATGAGCAGCGATAAAAAGAAGTGGATGATGTGGATGGGAGTTTCACGGGGCTCACGGCATCTTCCTCCTGTAGTTTCCAGAGGAGCTCTTCGTTAGTTTTGCTCAGCTTCTTCTTCTCCTCCATTTCTTTCTCAACATATTCTTGAAGATTAGCGTTCTCCTCTGACAATTGCCTGGAGAGGGAAGAAGGAGCAACGTGTAAGGTGTGTCACTGCAAAAATGGTGGCATTAATGCAGCTAGTGCTGCACAAGAGGCAGGTCCACACAGGACTGTGAGCACCTGCCCCCATCCCATCCCATCCCACCCCAGCCCATCATCCACCTGCCCCTAGGGCTGCAACTGAACTTCGCAAACTGGGATACAGCTGTCCCCTGGTCTCTGTGGTGCCAGGCAAGAAAAGGATGTCCAGAAGTCACAGTGGTCCCCCAGTGTCTCACTCTGTCTCCAGATGTGTCTGTGTCTTTGCTCTACACCTCTTTGAGGCAGCTCAGCTGCCAAAGCTTGGATGGCACGAGCCCCAGCCTTCCTCCATGGCCTTGTGCAACTGTCAGCATCATGCGTGATGTGCAAAGGTGCCAAAGGCTTTGTACATTGACCATGTACTCCACATGCTTTAGAAATGGCCATTTCCCCATACAGACAACAGAGTAAAGACTGGAAATTCCTAAAAGAAAAATTCACCACATTTGTTTCCTTATTTGTATATTTGAAAGTAGCAAAAAATACAAGGCTGCTGTGCACTGCAAGGACAGCATTCTCCACTCATGGATAGAGGGAGTGGAGAGGGTAACTGGAAATGCAGGCTGAGATAAAGTGTAGGTATGGACTCACTCTCCCCTGGTCCTGGGCTTCCCTAGGAGGACATGGAGCAGAGTGGGAGGTGAAAAAAGCCCCGTCAGTCTCCATGGTGGGCAACCAGGACTGCAGAGCACACCAGCTCCATGCAAGTCCCATGCTTGTGCCCAGCCTTGGCCACTGATGTCTGGAGAAGACTTCAGAGCTAGCCTTCGATACTTAGCTTGGGGATGAAGGTAGGCACAATGGTTTCAGATGTCCTCATCAATATTTGCTTGTGGCTGAGTTGGTTTTGTCCCCCCATGAGCTACTGTGCAATGAAGCTGATCGGGGCCTTATCTCTCCTGGTTCAGTACATAGAGGAAACAAGGTGCCCAGCATGGTATTGAGGCCTCTGTTTGCACAATCTCTTCACCTCTACCCAAGAATGTGCCCATAAATCTCTACAGAGCCAAATCCACCTTCACATGGAGCCCAGAGCCCTGAGTCAGTGGGCACTTGTGCTCCCTGAAGGTGTGACCTCGTAGCCAAGTCTTCTTGCACCCAGAAGGCTTCAGAGATCAATCCAACATGGTCTTCCCTAGCAATGGAACAGCTGCAGATAACCAATAAACAGCAAAAGGACAGGCGGGTGCCTTAAATCCTGCTTTCTCCTCAGCTTCAATGCCCGGCCCCAGCCACCTTTGCCCTGTGGTGTTTTACAACCCAGAGGTGCTTGCAATGCTGCCCCATTTTTTCCAGAGCAGCACAGCAGCTAGAGCAGTCCCCAGAGAGGGACAATCCTGGGTTTTAGGCCTTCTGTCTGATTAAGGATGAAAATCCAAGGTCCCAGCTCTGTGGACAGCTGTAACTCTCATCCTTGTTTCTCAACCCTGCCACCAAAGCTGTGCCATGAGTGAAAGGGCATTTGTGGAGTGGCAGAGCAAGAGTAAAGAGGTGACAGTAGTTGCATCCCTGACTCTTCCAACCAGCTGCCACCACATGCAAAGGGAAAGGAGCTTGTGTTGTCCGTGCTCCCCATTTTAGCTGATGTTCTGATGCAGGACACAGCTCAGCTTAGAGGACTTCTCACTCCTCTGCAAATCATCAGGAGGCTACGGGTCCTTCTCCAGCTCCTTCCTCCTTGGCCCTAATGAACCCTCTGTTCTTGGCTGCAACACCAGGGAAACTTCACCAGCAAGGACCAGGGAGGTGTATTCCCCAGAACGCCCTGTAACCTGATGGCTTTTTGGGAGGTGAGGCATGGAAACCTCATCTAACTAGGTGACTGTTTTTAAAAGAAATGAGGCAGTGCAGGCAGACTGTGGGACCTGATTGAGATGTGTTCTGGGCATGTGCTGGCAACACCACCATCCCAGAGGATGCAGGCAGGAACACCTGGCTTCTGCAGCACCATTAGGCTTGGGCAGGAGCCAGGTCCTGATGTGATCAGCCTGGGGCAGCTCTGGGCATGTACCTAACCTGATTTACAGGCAACATAGGTTTTTATAGAAATAAACAGGGAGGCACCTAACCTCCCACCTAGGTATTTCTGGGGTTCAGTAGCAGCTGGGTGTGGATTTTTGATTCATACATGAAATTCTGCACAACTCCTTTTCTGCATATAGCCTGAAGCCCATTTGAGGTGTCATAGACTGCTAGTCCATGCTCTTTGTGTTATCAGAAGTTTCTCAGAAGGTGGGGTTATTTTAAAAAAAAAGAAACATTTTAAAATAATTTCTTCTCTTTTAGCCTCCGTTCCTATAGAAAGGGAACTGAGGTGATAAAGAATATAACTGTTCTCCCTTTCCTTGTAAGTTTAGAACCACGAAGCAGTGGCTTGCAGAGTGGAAGGACTGAAAGACACAAGTTGGCAGAAGTTTTCCAAAAGCTGCTTGCCTGGTAGAGGAGGAAGATCTTATTCATGATCCCACTGGAGAATCAGCTGTACCATGAGCTCATTATCTAACATGGGAGCTCACCATCCTGAAGAAGTAACTACACAGGAAATATTTTTGCTACACATGGAATCAATTTTTCTTCTAACAAGATAGGCTATAAAAGTTATGTACAAAGCCCCACTACATCCTTTTCCAGACAGCATTTGCTGGAGGGAGGAAAAAAAAAAAGAGAAAAGAAAAGCATATGTCTTCCCTGACTTTGTGCGGCTCTTAGTGTGTGACTAGTTGGTAAAGCTCATCTGGGTGTTGGGAACAAGCTAGTCACAGCAGCACAGACCCCAGAGCACAATGAAGGGCTCAGCTCCCTCCTTGGCTAAAGGACAGGAGGCAAGCAAAGCCTGTCAGCACGTATCAGCCTCCTTTACATTGGAGGCTTGATGCTGCTTGCTACAGGTATGGTAGGATGTTTGGTATCTGTGTCCTCTGGAGTGTCTCACAGGCTTTGCGGCACTAACGCACGCTGCACTTTGGTGGCAGAGCCAGGCTGCAAGTTATACGCATGACCTGCAGGTACGTAGGGAGACTTCTGAGCAGAAAAGAGCCTTGCAGCCAAGTGCCTGTGAATACACCACGCAGCACGAGGGCATGGCCTCCAGAGAAACCTGGCTTGGCACACGGATGGAGAAAGGAGCTGCTCCTTCCTGTGCTACTTCTTTAGCCTCAGGCACCTTGTGCTGGGAGTTACACTGTGTCTCTTGATGTGACTGGGCAGTCAGAGCCAGCTTCACACCACCCAGAGACAGGGACAGCTTGTAGAGCCAGCAGTCCCAGCATCCTTCAGCAAAACCTCTGCCTTCAGCTCAGCCAGCCTGTATCTGCCGCTGTTGCACCACTGGGAGGGAGATGGACAGAGGCAATATCGCTGCTTATGAAAGATACAGACACCCATTCAGCCTTTCTTCATCACTGAGGCAGAAGAAGCAATGTAAAAGCAAATATGTCTTAACTATGTAAGTTTGTACCTTGAGATATACATTCCAATTTTAGACATAACACATCTGGAGAAACCCTCAGCCCCAGCACTGCAGACCTACGATCAGACGTGTTCCTCTGCCAGCCTTCCAACAATTTAAGCAGCTGTAATAAATCACAGCAACAAAACCACAGAGGTCTGCAGGGACACGCTGACATGATAGAGATGCAGAGGAAGGACTCAAGTCATGCCCTTGACTCACGTTAAAGCCTCTCCCAAAAAGAGAGGTCAGTAGGTGTTTGGGCTGTGCCAACAGAGACCAGACACCCACCTGGTCATCTCTAGAGTGCTGGAAATGACCACTCTCCGGTCCAGAGGACCAAAAAAATGCTGGTTGATTTGGAGGGAGAATCTGAAATGTTGGGAAATCAGATGATTTGTTCAAGTGCTTGGGGAAGTCCCAGCAGAGGTTCTGTGGAGCTCCTGTGTCCAAAGCTGGTGCATGATCTACCTGCAAGGCTGTTCTCCCTCACTTTGTACCTGCCTTTGGCTATGATAAGAAATATCTCTGTGGTGCACCCTTCAGCCTTCTGACACCTTTGGGACACTGCTCCTGGCCATGCTGTGAAGGCTGGCTTTGCTCTGTCTCCCCTCTCTCCTGCTCCCCTCCCTCCTCTCGCTGCTGCTGGGCTGTCACGCCATGCAGGCACCCATTCTGCAGATCAGCAGAAATATCTCTAATCCGCGCCGTTCCACAGCAAAAGCAGCTCCCTGAGCTATTTCACGCTGCATTTCCCAGGCAGAGCCAGCACAACAGAAATGAGCAGTCAGGGTGGCTACTGCTGCCAGGAAAATGCATGTTTTAGTAATGCTGACTTTAAAGCCCTGGTTGACACAGTCTCTGTAGCTTGTTCCCACAGCTGTCCCCAGACTGTTACTGTTGAAAATGACCGTCCTCTAAGCCGACTTTCCAGGCTGACTTCAACTTCAGTATTTCTCCCCAAAGATGCCCTTTGAAACCAGTACCTATATGGTTACAGACAAGAAGCAAAAGATGCTGGCAGGGAGTTACCAGGACCGGTAACTGCAATGCAGAGATGCCAAGCACTGAACCAGGCACCCTCACTGCTGTCTCGGGCATGGAGAGAGACTGCCACTTCCAGACCACATTTCATCCAGCTCAAAAGCAGGCGTCTCGAACTGGTCTGGTGAACCGCACCTTAAAAAATTCCTGGTTTTTAACTCCCCAAGTACAGAAAGGCTGTAAACACCCACCTCAGACAGGGAGATGTATGTTACGGGTACTTACAAGGAAACATAATCCTCACCCCAACCTGAATGTTAGTACGACTAATGCTGCCTCTTAAAAATATCTTTATCTTTTAATTTTTTATTATTTTTAAAGGCTGAATCATTAATAAAGGAGACACTAGAGAGACAAAAATGAAAAATAATTCATAGATGAGACGCCAAAGCTTTAAAAAGTCAGCTAAAAATTAAATTGCATTTCAGGCCAATGTCATCCTTTCTGGAGACAACAGCAACAACGTTGGGACAAGTTCCGCTCCAGCATCCACCCTCAGTACCCCTTCTGCCTGGTTCCAGCTGCAGTCTCTTGCCTTACAGCAGACTATAAACTCTGGGCCAGGGACTGTCCTACCTTTCTCTATTAATACAGCACTTAACACAAGGAGCCTTGTTACCCTTGGCAAGTTGTGACAAGGGGGCAAACAGACAGCGGAAATGGAAAAGGACACCAAAGGATAACCCCACCTGGGTGACAGTGGCACTGTTAGGATGTCTCTCCTGAAATTGCCCTGCTTCCTTGTTACCCACTGACTAATGGGTTTCAGGGCACTGGCACCGAGATGAGAAGCCGCTGGCAACTTTGCTCTCAGAAGCACATCAAAATCATGGTAAAACACAGACAGACAGATGTGTGGCTTTCCTTATGTTAAAGTAAGCAAATCCCAACATAAAAATGATTTTTTTAATAAAACAGACTAGGACACCAATGCACTTTGAGGAGAAAATAAGTTTTTCCCCTTCTGAAGTAAGTGTCAGCCTTGGGAAGTTAAGATCTGCAGGCTCCTTTCAAACTTAGACAGATTGCAAATATCAGCACATACCTTGTTATGACAGTGTTTTGCTCAATCCTGGCTCTGAGTTCTTCATTCTGCTGTTGCAGCACGGTGATTTTTTCTTCCAGTCTTAACTTTTTTTCGGCCTGCAATGAAAGAAAGTTTAAGTCTGAAGCAAGTCCAACACCTGATTCAAGAGAATTTGTTCTTTATTTGTCCCTAGAGCAACTTCTAAAACTCGAGGATAGATAGAGGTGGTCATCTTGACTGCAGCTGAAACTTAAGAGATCTAGCTCACACCACATCATAGTGGTGAATTAAAGCAGGGTCATCAGCAGAGCACTGAGCGGGGACAGAGCTTGACTAGCTCTTACTTCTAACTTTGGAAGACAAGGGTCTTAGTCTTGCCCAGCACAAGTAAAACATCTTCCTTAGTGATGTCTCCAGACCTTCACCCCTCAGGAGCCAGCAATACCAGCTGTTGCCCTAGGACAGGGAGCTGGTGGCACCTGGGGAGCACGGGGATGCCCAGCACGGAAAGGGTGCTGTGGTGTGAGTAGCGATGAAGGTGGGGTGCAAGGTGGTACGACGTGCATCATCCAGCCCAACTAACCTCGTTGGACATAAATGTCTGGCATCCAGCCTCTAGGATTATGATTCTCTGGTTGCAGAGAGGAAAGAGTTACCCACCACGGCAGATTATGCCCAGCAGCAACCTTAGACTGCTGCTGCATTCACATGAGGTGGGCTGCCCTTTGAAGACACTTCCCTCCACTGCCAACAGTGTCGGCTTAAATCACAGGCTTAAACAAGACATTTAACTTTAAGCTATAATTAAGTGAAATGAATCCTATCCCAAGCCTAGCTAGCTTTTACTCAGGACAGTCCAAGGACAGAGTTTGAAGACGCCAATAGCAGTGTATTAAAACATCAGTAAGATGTTTATAGGCATGTACCACAGCCTCATAGACCCTGTTTTTCCCAAGTTCTGAATTTGACATACTTTATCACCTTAGTTCTTGGGTTTCCCACAGTCTGAAGTTTGCTGAATTCAACACTTTCAGAGGAGAACAAGATATCACAGGGTAACCTTATCTCTCTGTGAGCTCGGATATTGAATTTCCCAATCTTTTATAAACAACCAGAATGTTGCGCGCTGGAGTTAGCAATAACTCACACTTTATGGTGGAGTTATCAGCTTCATGCAGTGGTTCCCAGTCTATGCAGGTAACCATAAAGGATACTCCTGATTCTCAGATATTCTGGCCTATCCTGGTATATTTTGTTAGAGCAAGGATTCTGTTTTGAAATGCTTTGAGGTAGGAATCACCATTGTCACCGGCACTGTCACTGATTCCTCAATAATGTTAATAAGTAGTAGCTATTCCAGCATGAAGCATGGGAGAAAACCTCTGCACCTTCTCCCCTCTCCACTGAAACACTCATGCTATACCACTCCTCTCCTGCCACCTCCCTTTCCAGCAAAGAAGCCAAGCCTGACCCTGTATCTGAAATGCCCTCCTGCTCCCTTATGAGGCACCTCAGCTTTCAGGGCATTTGGAGATGCACTGTAGATGTTCTGGCACTTAGAAAGGCAGATCTTTAAACAGAAAGTAGTTGTGCCTTTGGACCACAGTAGATCCAGTGTGTTCCTGTGATAAAATGCAGGAGCAGGACTCTGTGCTCCTATGTGGTTAATTAGCAAAAGTAGTAAAATGACCAGGAACTATGTAGGCTATTGTGTGGATTTTATTTTTTTTTTAGTATAACACTACAGTGCATGTTTTCAGATGCTGGCTTAGATCCAGGGACTACATCTTGGAAGGAGCACAGTTAACAAGCCTCGGCTGTAAAGAGGCATTTTTCTCTACATCCACTTACTCAAGCATCTGTTCAGCAAAACGATCACCAGAGTTCTCAAATTTCCCTGTAAATGGAAACAAATCTTGCTGAATGCTGTGCTGAACCAGCTGTCCTGGCTCCCCAGCTGAGGTAGTGTCTCATCCTGTCACCACACTATACATTTACTGTCACTGTAGATTATGCCTTACAAAATGAATCCCCTTTCCAACAAAAAATGTAGTTGGTGGTGAACTGGGCAGTTCTTTCTTAGGGACCTCCACAAGCAAAGGATGAGAAAACAGTGTAGGCTGCAGAAAAGTATGACTTTAGGGTTGGGGAGACCTTTCCCAGCATAAGCCTTGCTAGGGACTACTTGCTGAATATTGCTAATTCATATTCATGGTGAGGAGCTCCTTAAATGCCTTCATGAACAGCAGCAAGACATACATGGCTCGGTCTTCCTCCACTTGCCCTCTTCAGCCCTAAATGGTTACCTGACTCCTGTACAGGGCATACAGTGCAGGCTGGTGAACAAAATGAAGCCTTGAACGACTACAAATTTCCCCTGCCTCCATTCTTCCTACACCACTTGCCTCACTATCTAACATAACAGGCTGAGCAAGTATTGCATGGAAAAGCAATACTGATCAATGGATGCGTGGAAGAAATCAAGCGTATCGTGAGTGGGTGAAGCAACAGGAAAAGATCCCAGTTTCTGAGTAAAACCTGCAACATGGTATAGTAGAAACAGCTATGTAGGTTGACAGTGGAACAACACAATATGTAGCTATTTACGGACCTCTTTGTGTCTTGACCCAACCTCATGTGTTTTCTCAACCCTTTTAAGTACATCTGCTGTAACCAAACTTTACTTTATTACTTCCGTGATGTCTCCTCTGCAGAAGAAATGACAACTCACCTGCTTTTCTAGCTCCATAATCATCTTCTCCTGTTGGTGAATCTGGTGGTTCTTCATTTCCAGAACATGTTTTAAGCTCTTGAGATCTTTTTCTAAGTGCAGATAGGGAGCTCGTGCAATCTAGGAAATATACCAGTGATTTAGATATCTGTCACCCATAAATGAATCTTCAGCCATAGGATAAAGTTTCCTCAATGCACTCAGTGGTTTAGGAGTCTCAGTAATGTGAAAATCATCTGGATGTGGGCCTCCACACTCCATCTGAACCCTGATATTCTCTCCCAGACCATCTCTTTGGCTGAATAGTCAACAGTACCTTTCTTTTGACCAGACTCATGGCTAGAAGGATGGGGTTCCAGGCTGTTCAGCAACCTCACTCTTACTCGTATCTTGGGAACTACATGAGGTATTTTGTGATTGTGCAGGGATTTGGGCTTGGGAATAATACAAACGTGAAACTGAGGAAACTGGACCAGGGGGCTGGAGGTGAAAACTGCAGTGTTCTGCCTTGCCTGCATGACTGCATCACAGTGCCTGTTAACGAAGATCAGATCTGGTGGGAACAAGTTCCTCCTCTGCTGGAGAACTTCAGATGTAGGGGATACTAGGGTTCAACTCATGGGAAAAATGTGTGCTCTGAATTATATGGATTAAATACTGTCACTGACTTAAACTGTTCTGGATTTTTCTCAGTGTAACTCACTCCAGTGAACTGTCTGGTGGTACTTGGCATTAACATCACTGTTACACAGCAGAATTTGTTTTTTCATGTAAATTAAATACTGTGGTAGAGGTGGAAAGGGACTGATGCTACCTACTTCCCATGTCCCAGCCTGTTTCAAACATTTGCACTGCTTTCCTAAGGAGTCTTTTCACCTAAAAACTCACCAAGCTCCTTGCTCACCCCACAGTTTTCATGCTGTCCCCTCTATCATGTTGATACAACTGCCCATGGGGCTGTGGTGTCAACACACTGAAATGTCTCAAGTCAAAATAAAACTCTTTGTGGAGGGTCAGTTCAGAGTTAATTCATTTCAGATAAATAATTGCAGTGTCTTCACTTACATACTGCAAATAAACAGCATGGCCCTAATAGACAGCAGTTGAATAAATACTTCATATGACAGGGCTGTCCCTTGAAAGTCCAGAAAAAAAACTGAGGCAATAGAGAGGATATCAAAAAAGTTGGTTCCCAAAGAACAAAGAAAGAAACCTAAATGTGAAAAGACAAAAAATAAAGAGAAAGAGAAGAAGAAGGGAGAGAGCAACAGACACCAGTAAGGACATAGTAGACTGAGTTAATTAAATGTTTTGGAAACAGAACTATGAATGCAGGGTGAAAGAATTAAGAGAAATAAATAAAATCAGAAAATGATGGCCCCTTGCTAAGATTTCTGACCCCTCCTCAGAGCTCAGGATTTGTGGTCTTGGTTGGGGCCTGCCCCTGGGGTAAGAGTCCCACTGCTATCCACTGAGTCGTGTGGTGTGAGTCATACTTAGAAACACCTGTCCTGATGACTGTGTAGTTATATTGACACCTACCTTCAGTTGTTCCTCGTTGTTTTTCTTCAGAGCCTCTTCAAATCGATCTGCTTTGGCCTTAAGAGATTGGTTCTGGAAGGTGAGGATGTCTATCTGGTCCTGGAGGGGAGACACATCAATGAACACACCAAGCATGTAATCACCCCTCTTACATTCATGCAAGCTGATCTATATGTACTGTGAAACCACCGAGGAAGCTGGTGGTTAGAAACCCCTTAGGAACCCTTGCAAGGTGGTATTTTTTAATGTAATTTCACTTGACTTGGGGTTTTGATAACCCAGTGCTTCAGGGAATCCTGAAATCCCACAACACTTGCGGCTGGCTGACACTGCCTGGCACTAGTTCATGAAATGTATTAAATCACCTGTAAAGAGTATGCCCTTCCTTAAGAGAACTGGCATTTGTATCACAGGCGTAAAAGAAATCCTTTGTGCAGCCCCTAAAGTCTGAATGAGGCAGTAGATACTCCATCTCTGCTTCCTTCACCTTTCTAGGCTTCCGACATGGTAACAGGCAATGATGAGTTAATGGTGTGGACTTGAAATGATCGTTGCCTCATCTCAGAGCTATATACAGGAGCAACATGTTATTTTAAGCAATTGTATTTCTGTTACCACCAAAGGCATTCCTGCTACATCTCTCTATACAACATCTGTAAAAGCCACAGTTGCTGTGAAACTGGTATTCTTACCTTTCACATATGTAATTTCTTGGCTGTAACATTACAGCTGTGCTTATTGCAAAATTGCTGGCATGCCTTGAACTGTCACAGCTGCATGAGGAAGGCAGTGACAGTTGCTACGTGCAACATTATGTCCTAGTCTGGAGTTTTAAAAGTTGTAATCCATCTCTGCCTATGAAATCAAACAGAGCTTGCACTATTTGCTGTGGTGTCTTTACTTGTTCACCCAAGACTTCCAAATTCAATGCGAACCACAGGGACATGTTTCTGCTCTCTACTCCTCGTGATTTCTCCATCTAGAGAGTTATTTCCAATAACTCTCTTGAGTTATCTTGAGTGAGAAAGCCAAGATACTCTCGAGCTTATGTTGAATAGTGGGATGTGGGAGATGGACGTACAGGGCTGACCCGGGCGGGTCATAGCCTGGCTGCACAGCACGACCAGCCTGGGGGCATCCCAGGACCCCATTATCCTCTGGTGGGAATGGAGATGTATCTATACTGTAGGACTGTCTCCCTCACATTCAGGCAGTGGGGAAGAATTTAAAGTACAGTCACAAGACCAAGCAGAGAGATGTCAGCATTCCTGAAGACCCAGGGTGCCTGCCAGTGGGCAGCATGTAGACAAGGTGATGCTCACAGCCACTGCAGGTGCTGAAGCCCTCCCTACCATGCAGGGAAGAGCTCAGCTTTGCTCCTTGTGCTGGGCCAGCAGCCAGCAGGGTCAAAGGGACATTTTTTTTTGCTTTATCCATCTGCTTTTTCCTCCCTTTAGGTTTGCCCTCTCTTTCAGACAGTATTTTATTGAACCAGCCAAGAGAGAGAAAAAACCTGAGGGAGGTGCCTTTGCTGCTAGATCCCAGTTTGGATGGGCAGAGGACAAGAGGTGGTAGAGCTGGTAAGAAGCAAGAGCCTGGTGTGCTGGCAGCTGGCAACAGGGCTGGGGCTGCCCCGTCAGCTGCTCCCCAACATCTTTACAAAGGGTGGGAAATAATGAAACTGCCCACCTGGAGCGTCAGCCGCAGTTTTTCAAAATTCTCTTCTAACTGTGCCTTTTCCAGTTTGTGAGCAGTGTTCAGTTCTGGGAAGACACACAGACGTGACATTACTAAATGAAGTCCAGCAAACCAGGGTCCGAGAGCACTGATATCATGAGCCAAATACAATTTGGGATGCAGTTTGAGGGCATGGAGGTTGAGTAGGAAACCAATAGTAATATACTCTGCGACCTTAGGTGAACTGTTTTGAGGATCAGGATTTCCTGGTCTTTCGCTGGTTGCAGGTACTGCTATTCCTGATTTTTCAAAACTGCTCAGAATTCCCATCTTCCAGAGGATCAGATCTGAAAAGGGTTAGTCTGACAATGGGCCAATTTACCAGTTCAGAGTGAGCATCCCCAAATCAAAGATTTTTAAATTAGATATATTTAAGAGGTTGGGTTGCACTTTCTTTGGGGAGATAGGAGCAGGGCCAGCAACTCAGATGCAAAATGCAAATGACAGTGCTTCTCCAGGAGTTGTGGCAGACGACTTCTGAGGGTTATTCCATTAATGAGACTGACAAAGCCCGAAGGCAAAAAATCCCTCTATATATGTTACATGATTAAAGGTTTCACTACTAGAACAACTCACCCTGGACTTGATCATAACCAGAAGCTTAATAACCAAAGCAGAATAAAGTTTAATCTCTAAACCAATGGTATCAAACTGTTATTCAGTACAGCAGTACCACCTACCTTTTTATTATAAGGACACTATTTTTTGTGTCTTCACCCCCAACCGCATGGGGTTCTGCCCTCTAACCATGGCTCGCTACCCGCAGTAACAGCAGTAATAATAGCAATGCTCTAGTGCCCTGTGCAGCTCACCAGACCGTGGCTGCTGCAATGCCTTTTCCAAGCACAGGAGGGCATTTCATACCCACACCGGGAGCAGGGAGCACAAACTTTGGCCACAGGAGCCTTAATAAATCACCAGAAAATATTAACAAAATTGGAGAGCAAGGAACTGTTTTTTCTTTTTTTTTTTTTAAAATAATATTTGTGTGTATTAATTTAAAAATGGCGTGCTAGATAGCATCTCTGTCTACAGGAGAGGGGAATAGACTGTTCTCAGCTCTGTTGTGCTCTGGGCTGTCTAATTGACACAGTGCAGAGCTGAGCAATATAGCTCGGTTGAGGGAAAGTTGTGGGAAAACCTACTAAAACTATTTAAAAGTTAGACTCTCATGTTTATGTGTAGGGAAAAAAAAGAGGGAGATTGTACAGATAACTGTTAAACGTCAGCTAAAGCATGTACAGAGACTTTTATTTAGATACTGAACTTGTAGGGAGGAAACAGCTCTGTCTGCAGCACCAAATCCTATGGGAAATCTGTAATACACAATAAAATTAATCGTGCTGAGGTGCAGATTTGCACCCGTGTGTGGCTTTGGTCTGCTCAGCCTGGCCAGATTTTTGTTACTGAAAGTGATGAGTCTTGTTTTCAGAAGTAGTATAGGCATTTAAGCACCTAAATTCAGAGATGTTCAATGAGCTCTCGCACCTGAGGATTAGGCTCTTGAGAAAAGTCAGTACGAAGGGAGGTGGAATTTGGACTCTGTGTTCAGTGACCGCGAAGAAAGTCTCATCTTTGTCCCAGAGACCCCTCAGACAGCCTCAGGTCCAAGTTAGATGCTGTACCCACTGCACACAGCTTCCCCTCACCTCTAGCATGAACCCCACATGAAAGCACTAGACTAAAACAAATTTTCTGTACCATCTGCTCTGAAGGAAGAAAATCCAGGCTTACACAATCCCACTACAGCGCTAAATTCCTGAACTGGAATAGCTCTGTAGGCATCGGGTTGTCCCTGGCTTACCTTGAATCTTGCAGTCGTTCTCATCCTGCAGTACTGTAATGGCAACTAAGTGGTTATTTTCCAGTTGTACCATTGCAGTTTCGTGTACAGCTGTGATATCTTCCACCTGTTCCAACAACAGTGAATGGAGACATGGACACAGGATTAGAAGTGCTGCAGCACACTGACAAGCCACTGCTAGAGAGCTCCTGAGAGCTGGAAACAGAAAAGGGACCTATTGAGCATGACACTTCAAGCACCTGAGCCAGTTTTATTCACTACAAAACAGGCATGTTGATGCATTGAGTGGCAGTGTGTAGTCACTGCTGATTGTATTTTTGTTCTTTTAACTTACTTAATGGCGATAAAAAAGGTACATAAGAAAGCAAAAGACCAAAAAGCCCTTAAGTGAAGAAGTCATTTATGGCTTCAGAAATCTCAACATTCCATTAATCTAAATTATATTAATGACCTTACTCTCTCTGACAGTCAGATAAACATGTACATTACTGAGCCATCCTGGTTTTGTCTTTACAGCAGTTTGCTGCAAGGATTTTTATTGTAAAGTCTTAAATTCACTTCCATGGAAAGTGCCTACAAATTATTCATAGTTTTAAAATATTTATTTCTAGAGAAAGATTGAAATTATTATAAGTGAGGATGTAAAAGGAATTGCAATCTGTCACACTTTTACTTGAAAAAGAGAATCCTACAAAGTCGTTAATGTCCCAATGTCCTCTTGAATCATGTATTTTCGGTCCACATTCAATAAACTGCTGAAAGATACAACAGCAGCTTTCTCAGTGCAGACACCGGAGTTTTCGGGCTGGAAGCCGCAAAATTCTTTCCTAATCTCATACTGAGGCCAGAAAGAGGTCCTGCTGCTGCGGACTGCCCAACGAGCTGCACCACACGCCACGTTGCATGCAGCTGGCAGAGGGCTGTGGGCTGAAAGGCAAAGCAAGATCCCTAATGATGATGGTGCTTTGATATGCATCATTAAAGAAAATACAGTGAGAAGTGGTGATCAAGGTTAAGTCAGTGGTCCAGAGCAGTTTCTGAATGCAATGCATCAATGAGCTTTTCTGGGTCGTAATCACAGTGATCTTATTCCTTACATTAACACACTATCTGTGAAATCTGGCAATGCAGAGGATCAGTAATTGTACTTTTAAAATGAAATAGATGTTCATTGCAAAGTGGCTCATCTTCCAACAGCTCTTCTGCTCACTGTTATATTAAATAATGGTAGAAAGTTACTGCAGCTGAGTGTGTCTTGATTGGGATGAATGTTATTTGACTGCATTTAGCTGTCGAATATATGTGTTAGATTACCCAACAGAAGCAAAATTTCTAACTGTATTGGAGAAAGCATGCTCTTAGAATGATAGACATTTAACATGGAATTTAAAACTATCCAAACTAATTTTCATATTAATGTGGCAGACAACTCAGCGGTGAAGAACTGTTTGCAAAACAATGAGGACTCAGTCAGCTGATGTAGTGCATAAAAGAGCAGGGAAAGGGGGACTAGATGACTCAAGGGGCTACTAATGGGATCAGGACTATCACTTGAATTTTCCCAGAGCCCTGTGTATGGCGTCTGTGTGCTCATGAACATTGCCATGTTCTTTGCCTCACCCTTGCTTAAGTCTTTATCCATATTCTAATTACTTCTCAGCTGAGCAGTACCCCATAGGAATGATTATGCTCAAGTCCCATACCTTCAGAAGGTGAAGGGGTCTCTTTTTGCTGCCACCATCTTTGGCAGGTTATTTATCTATAAAGCCAATTAAATATGTTCCAAATGGTTTGCAGGGATTCTTCTGTCTTCTGTGTGTTTCAGATCCACACCCCAAATGACTCCTTTTAATCTTCCAGCATGGCCTTCTGTCTGCAACTTTTCATAGCAGATAGTCTACTTGGCACTGGAAGCAGAGATCTCTTGGATGCTAATTCCAACTTCACCGCTAACTTACCCTGTAGGCTTGATCAACTCACTTAATCCATGTCATGGTTAATTCTGTCTATAAAAAGAAGGTCGGGTGAGATTCTCTAGGCTTAATAAATTAAAATAAAGAGGAGGATCCAGTGAGATAAGTTCAGTAAGCCGGTGGACAAAACAGCTTGAGCTGAGAAGCTCAAAGGAGAAACACTGGCAAGCCAGGATCTCAGCCTTTACTTTGCAGTTTTGCCCTTAGCAGCAAGGAGATATGAGAAACACTGGGACGCATTGGCACATGTCACTGGTTTGTGAGGAGTTTGGCTTTCATGCTCTGCAATGCTGAAAGAGCTGTCTCACCTCCTCAGAGACAGATGAGCCTCCAAAACCTGACACCTGTGTCTCCAAAGAAATAACAGCTACTTGACACTGGACTAACCAGTGACTACAGTGTGGACAACTAAGTTGTGCCAGAAAACCATGAAAGTGGGATGGCAAACATCCAGATTAGATGTATGCATACAGAAATACATGCAGAGCCATGGTTAGAAGGGGTTTGCTGTTATTGCCTTCACAAATGGAAGCTCAAATGCCCCACTCCCCAGGTGGACAGCTCAAGGACAAGGCTCTCTGCATGTCCAGCATAGGAGCTCTTTAGCTCACGGATTAGGTGCTTCTGCTCTAATGCTGACTGGGACCAGTGCTGGCTCAGCAGAGTCAGAGCTGAATGACTCCAGTCCCTTGAGCAGGTTTGTCCATTTTGCCATGCTCTGAGCTGGGCGCTTCTCTTCTCCGTCTGACCAGTGGAAGGAATCGTAGAATCATAGAATCACAGAATCATAGAATGCTTGGGGTTGGAAGGGACCTCGAGAGATCACCTAGTACAACCCCCCTGCTGAAGCAGGATCCCCTAGGGTAGCCACACAGGAACGCATCCAGATGGGTTTTGAAGGTCTCCAGAGAAGGAGACTCCACAACCTCTCTGGGCAGCCTGTTCCACTGCTCCGTCACCCTCTCAGGAAAGAAGTTTCTCCTCATGTTGAGGTGGAACTTCCTATGTTCTAACTTAAATCCATTATTTCTTGTTCTACTGCTGGGCACCACTGAGAAGAAATTGTCCCCTTCCTCTTCACACCCACCCCTCAGATACTTATATAAGTTAATAAGGTCCCCTCTCAGCCGTCTCCTTTGAAGGCTAAATGGCCCCATTTGTCTCAGTCTCTCTTCATAGGAGAGATGTTCATGTCCCTTAATCATCCTTGTAGCTCTGTTGGACTCTCTCCAGTAGGTCCCTGTCTCTCTTGAATTGGGGAGCCCAAAAGTGGACAGAGTATTCCAGGTGTGGTCTCACCAAGACAGAGTAGGGGGGGAGAAGAACCTCCCTAGACCTGCTGGACACATTTTTCTTAATGCCCCCCAGGATCCCATTGGCCCTCTTGGCCACAAGGGCACATTGCTGTCCCATGGACAACTTACTGTCCACTAGGACACCAAGGTCTTTCTCCACAGGGCTGCTTTCCAGCAGGACATCCCCTAATCTGTACCGGTGCCTGGCGTTACTCCTCCCCAGATGTAGGACTCGACACTTGTCCTTATTGAACTTCAAGAGGTTCACCTTGTCCCAGCTCTCCAGCCTGTCCAGATCTCGTTGGATGGCAGCACAGACTTCTTGTGTGTCAGCCACCCCTCCCAGTTTTGTATCATCAGTGAACTTGCTGAGGGTGCATTCTATCCCCTCATTCAGGTCGCTGATAAACATATTGAACAAAGGAAGAACCAGAGGTTTAAAAACTCTTTAGGTTAGCAGCTGTTAGGGATCTTTATTCCTCATTGTTCCTAGTCTTCCTTTTCTCTGGCCAAGGAGCATTGCTGGTGAGCAGCTTTCCAGCCTGACCTGTCATCTCCTCTGATCCAAAATCATTTGACACAGGATGGGTGTCTGACAGAGTAGGAATTCAAAGGGAAAACCTGCTGAAACATACCATGAGATGCTAATGGAGCCATGCATAGAAAAGATGGGCTTAAACTCTGAAATACTGGGGTCACAGAAGCACTTTCAAAGCAATGGAGAGAAATGTTTATGTTATCTTCAGTAATTCAGGGAACAGAGATCTCTGGACCAAAACAAAGGGCTGGAGGAGGGAGAACTATTCGTCCCACAGAGGGAAAGATGTATTTCCATTGCTTCTGTGTGGTGATGAATAGAATCACAACAGATGAGAACATGAGAAAAATAAGTATACTTCTAGTCAAATCATGTGGTGATCTCTCTATCACCTTTCATACACTAATAAACCTGAGGGGGAAAAAAACACCATCTGTTCTTGTGGTCCTGGGAGCTTGCAGAAACACTTCAAAGAGTAGCAGAGATAAGTCATAAACTGTCTCAGCAAAAAATTAACTCACAGAATGAATTCCTTCACAAATGCTAATTCCTGGTGATCCAGGAGAGTCAAGACTTGCAGCTAGAGCTATAATCTTCTACTAGGCAAACTGACACAATGACACTTCAGCCTTGGCTTTTTTACTTTTCACTAGGAAAAAAAGCCAAGGCTTTTGGGAATGTTAGCCTTCTTTCATATCAGAAAGCAAAGCAGAAAAATTGAAGGTCATTGCAAGAACACCATCTTGCATTATCCGAAATGCGAACCAAAAAAACAAGGCTCAGAACAGCTTCTTAGCAATTACTGAAAAATATTTTGAAAAATCTGGTTTAGAACACAAAAAAACTATGTGACACCTTCTAATGCATCTTTGAAAATCAACGCATTAAAAAAAAAAGGGAGTTTGCCTGGGACAAAATAGCCCAGTCACATAAAGCCTTTGTGTTGCATGTTACAAGCCTGCAAACCAATCACAACCAGGAGGACAGCAATTAAAAGAGGTAAAATCCAGCGACAGTTCTTCAACACTCACCTCAGCCACAGGGTTCTGCTTCAAGCAGCAGCCCCAAAATGCCCACTGGAGATACCCTGAGATACAGAGTGTGCAGACATAGGCGTCCCTGCCCACAACAGGGAGGTTGGATTAAAATGATCTCTGAGGTCCCTTCCAGCCCAGGCCATTCTATGATGATGATAGAACCTTCTCCCCAACCTTTGGTCACATCCATCCACCTCACAGACCACATCTGCGTTGCACAGTTGCTGCCAATTCACATTGCCTCAGAAAGTGAAAAATTCGACCTCCACCACCTCCGGCTGCCCTAGGCACTGGCAAAATCCCAGTGTTGGAGAGAACAATACTGGCAAACGGTGTCTGTTGGCTGGGCTCGTGTTTTGTGGACATCTGGCCCTTGACTGCATCAGATGCCTGGGTGGCATACCCATGGCAGCGGGGCTGTGGCACATCAAACCTGACGGCACCAATTGCAGAGCGCACCCAAGCATGGTGGGTACTCGTGGGGAAAAAGCCCTTGTGAACTCTGGTGCTGGGCAGTGGGTAAGAGTTGCAGCTGGAAAAATCAGAACCTTATCCACTGCTCACTGATTGCAGAATGAGAAAAGGACAGGTGAAGGCATTATTGCCATAAACCAGAGCAGCATGTTCCACCAACATGTGAGAAGTGCCTCCGAGTTACACATGAGAGTATTCCTATTGCACGTGAGAGTATTCCTACCTATATACAGAAAGCAAAGCAAGGAGAAACACTTAAAACATACAATCTAAGAGATTAGACTGAACGGTGGAGCGAAATCAGGTAACCCAGAGGGTGTCACCTGCTTGAGGTTTAGGCTACACATTGCATGGGCCCTGATGCTTCACTGCATCACCATTTAACTAGTGCTGCAAATAACAACGGTCAAGGCTCTGCTGGCCTTACCTGTGTTGAGTAGATTTTTGTTCAACCATTGTTTTCATGTAAATTGATTACTATAAGTGGGTTGCGGAGCAAGTATGTGTGAGGAACAGAGCTCATCTTAATATTTGTGTTGTAAAACGTGTGGAACTGTGTGAAGATGGCAAGGTGATGTACTGCTATGTAGAAATATCAATAGGAATAACAGGGAGGAAAAGCAGTAAAGATAGTCAGGAACATATTTTTCCAGTTACCAATTCATCACCAGTGTCTTCATTTTGTCGTGTTCATCACCTGAACCTACTCCGTACAGGTATGGTCTACTCTTCCAAGGGAGCAGAGGGAGACTGACCTGATCCTGATGCTGCAATTTGACTTGCTCCAGCTGCAGCCTGTGCTGCTCTTGCAGGCTCTCTCTCTTGGTGTTATACTCCTCCTGCAGCTGCTGCTCCAGCGCCCGCAGCTCCTCCTGCTGCTGCTGGCCCAGCTGCTTCACTTCCTCCTCAAAGCGCCTCTCCAGCTCCTCTTTCTCACTCTGGAGTTTCTTCCATCTCACTGTGTTGAGGGCTGTGGAGACAAGACCATACAGTCAGGCTCTGAAATCTTCAGGAGCACACAGTGGCATCGGATCTGTTTGTACAGCATGGAGCACAGTGGTTCTCACCATTTCTTGGGCTCCCACGAGTTTCAGCTATCAGCAAGCTCTTGCTGTCACTTCTTCCTCTGTCCTGCTCTCACACAGATGTGCTTTTGTTTAAATAGAGGCAATGGCAGAGTATGTAAAAGCCCACGCAACATTGAGATATTTATTATTACTATTATTACTACTGTTATCAGTGAACTCCATGGACCTGCAGGGTGACTGGAAGCCCCCTCCTGGCCAGCACAGTCTTGGCTTATAGGGTTTTTACTTTGCCTTGGATATAAGAAAGAGCATATGAGACAATCACTTGACACAAAGCCTTTCAACTGAGAAACAAGATTTTTCTTAGCTCCTTCTCTCAAGCCACAGTCCCCACTTCCAGCGATGTGCCAGGAAGACAGAAGCTGCCTGGGCTCTCGAGGCCCATCCTGTGCACATGTTATGAAGAGGCTGTGACTGACCACTTGTTCAGGAGAATGAGATGCAATTCATACATCCCATTTTCCAGCTGTTGCACTCCACTAGTTTCATCATGTCAAGGACATTCAGTCTATTTCGCCATTTGCTTCCTCACTTATATTGTTCCCTGGGTCCCAGGACAGCAGTGTCACAAGCACTGTGTCCTCAGCCTTCTGCTTTGCTTAAGAATTGTTGGAATCAATCCAGATATTGAAGACCTGATGCAAGCTGGGCAACTTCAGACTACATTTAGAGACCAAATTTGCTCACTTGCAAGTATCTAACAGGTAAGCAATTACAGTTATCATGACCATAACATTCAGAACAACACCAGAGAAGAAGAGTTGTGTTTTTAACGGCGCTGCTAGACCTTCTTTCTAATTTAGATGTATAGCTGGTCTAGAAAAATTATCACTTTTCAAATGTACCATCTGTATTAGACACTCATTCTTTCTTTGCCTTCCAAAATGCACATGCCACACACAGATCTGTATGGTGGTGTAAATCAGCAAAATGGAAGCAGTCATCTCCCTGGGTAGAAAATTTCTGAATGTTTCCAAAAACATCTTTATCCTATTACCATAAAATTGCTCAATAACTGGCAAACACACACTACACTCCTCCTCCAGTGTTTTCATGTCTTTTTCTACTATGTCAGACTGTGCTGATTTTTTTCCAGATAGCAACAATTTGTCAAAATTACCTATGGCTATGACCACAGCTCATGTTAGGTGCACCCATACAAGGTAGTATAGGCACCCGGGCTAACCGTTCCCTTCCCCACATCGCTATTTTTCACCCTTTTTAGAGTTCTGCTTCCACACGTACTGAGCACCAACATCCAGACTTGCTCAGTATATCTGGACAGATAGCACTACTGGGGTCCTGTTCTGATCCTGATGTTTTCTGGAGCACTAGGATGGACTCTGTGTCCCTTTGAAGCTCTCTGCTCCTTAAAGAAAGAGAGAAAAGGAGCCTGAAGCAGTAAGCTTCACACCCCAGCAGTAGCACATAGAAAGCTTTCCTACCTGCCTCACACCCGAAAAGGAACATTGCAGTTTATATGGTCATTGGCTAAAATGCCTTGTCTCCTGGCAGTTTGGATTATAGCTCTAAACCCCTTCTCTTGCTTTTTGATTTTTGCTTTTCCTCAACATGCAAAGCAATCCCAGAGGTGGAGGGCAAGGGGTAACGCTTGCAGCATTGTGTTCAGTAGAATTCAAACTTACTCAAGCTTTAAATTGGAGTTGTAATGGACCTCATCTCTTCAGCCTCTCTAATGAGATTACCCAGCACACAAGGAGGGCTGGGCAATGAAATGATATGCTCTAACCAAAAGAAAGTCCGTCTGAAACACAACTCAAAACACAAAACTATTCACATCCTGCAAATCAAACCCCGACACACATGCAAAAGGTGAGGAAGAGGAAAGCTGGGAAAGAAGTATGCATGTTACATTCCCCGCACACTCAGAAATGCTACTGGAGGCAGAAAATGAGGCCATTGCCCCAGAAAATTGTCCTATACTGAATATTAAACACCTCTAACAAGAAAGAGTCATCATTACCACAGCCTCCCAGACTGAGACAAATGAGGCCAAGGACTGAAGTGTTGAGGAAAGACTGAATCTCTTCTTTGACAGGAGACAGACATTTGGGCCTTGCTCTACAGGGACAGGAGTAGCAGAAGGTGACCACGGTGCAGCCCAAAACAAGGTTTGCGGCTCCCTTATCCAGCTGGGGAGCAGGAACCAGGGTAGGAGAGTCTGCCTTGCTGGAGCCAGCATTTAACCAGCTCAGCAGTGGTTCTGGTGAACCAGACCAAAACCTGACTCCAGCTGAGCCCCAACAAGAGATGTCTGAACAGAAGCGACCAACTGGTTTTGGCTGCTATTGAGAAGAGTTACACTTGGGTTTTCTTTTTTCTTCTCTGTAGAAATTCCAATTGCTGTTTACAGGCTGGAAATGACTGACATACATAACATGACATCTTCTGGGACTCCAGTGTGCTGGGTTAAATGAGAGCACCTGCCATTGCTTCCATACTCCCTGAACATCAAGTGGCTTTTACGGTGCTCAACAGATGAACAAAACCCATTTTAGGCTGAGCTGGGAAGGTGAGGGAAAAGGAGATGTCACGAATGGACTGATCCTCCCACACAAACCCAGTCTCAGCCACAGCCCATCCTCTCCAGCCCTGGCACTTTATATTTGGGGAGGTAACTCCCATGGGAACTGTGCGGGGGAGCTTGTGTTATGTGGGCTTGTGTTATGTGGCCTTGCACAGGGATTGTCTGCTTTGGACATGAGAAATGGGCTCTTCGCCCAAACGTGATGGCAAACAATGCAGATTCTGCTCTTCCTCCTGACCCTTGGCCACTGATTCACAGACAAATCACAGCCACCTCACTCAGGTTAAGGGTCCTCTGACTGGAAGGCATATCTAGGTAGAGAAGGCACAGATGATCGGGCTTTCCAACTCTCATGAACACAGATAATATGAAAAAACTTGACATTTGATCATCTTCCATTCAACTAGGTTTTTACGCATCTCCATACATCTTCTCAAATCACTTCACATATCATTTATCAGACAGCAAAGGAGCAAGTAATTCTGACATTTAATTTCCATTAGTTTGAAGGGAAACAGCCGGTGCTAAAACCCCCTTTATTCCAGGAGTCTCAATGTTGCACTTGAAAAGTGCTTATATTTATAATTTATAAAGGTGGATGTCTTGAATGTAGAACAATCGCTTGCCATGTTTTTCTATCTTAGGTATTTCTAGCAAAATACGAGAGCAAATCTTGTTGCATAAAACAAGCCCCTCAGGGTGTATAGAGGCCACACTCCTCCTCAGGACTGGGAATGCAGAAGCACTTGCCTATTCCACTGCACACTGGTTTCAGACGAGGTGCAATACTTCACAGCAGTGCCAGTGGACAGTGTTATTTGAACCTAAATATTTTGCCTGGCTCCAGAAGGATGCAGATCTCCCTGGACTGCTTTACATACACTCCATCACAGCTATTGCTTCAGCAGTGGTTTTATTTATGTAAAGGAGATCTACTTAAAAATATATTCTGATTTTTCTGAACAGTGGATAATACCTCACAGTTTCATTGCTTTGTATAGTAAAACCCTGAAATTCCTGTCAAAGTTAACAAAGGCTGTGTGCTTTCAAAAGAAAGCATGTTCAGCACCTAAATCATGATTCTGAATTAAAGCTATTGCCTAAACGACTGAATGTTGGACACACTGCCTGTATCAACCCTGGCTAATCCAGTCTTGTTTTACTGAGTCATTCAGGCATTTGGATCCAGAGCCAGGCTCTTTTCAGCGGTGTCCGTTGACGAGACAAGGGGCAATGGGTACAAGCTGGAACATAGGAGGTTCCATAAAAATATTAGAAAAAACTTTTTCACAGTGAGGGTGACAGAGCACTGGAACAGGCTGCCCAGGGAGGTTGTGGAGTCTCCTTCTTTGGAGAGATTCAAAACCCGCCTGGACGCGTTCCTGTGCAGTCTGCTGTAGGTGGTCATGCTCTGGCAGAGGGGTTGGACTAGATGATCTTTGAGGTCCCTTCCAACCTCTAACATTCTGTGATTCTGTGATTCTGTGAACTCCTCTGTGAGAGTTGTGGAGATGCAGAGGATGGATGAAGGCAAGCCTCAGGGAATAACTGGGAATGCTGTTTGTTATTGCTGCAGTGTCCTTTAGCTGTGGGGACAATAAAGCTCTCTATGAAATGATGATCAGCCAAAAAGTTTCAGAGGGGCACGGCAGGGAGCACAAGCTGGTTGGCATGAGGAAAGGGCTGTGCTTGGCTTTTCTGTAGGGGGTTGTCATAGGATAGGTGAAGACAAAGCACAGGAGGGATCTGCAGCTCTGCCCACCTCAGAGGGGTTTGGGCTGAGCTCCTCTTTGCAAACCAAGTCACCCTCCTGCCACATGGGTAGCATCTGTATTTAATCTCTGACCCAGCAACTGGTTTCCACAGGCAGGGAAAGCTGAGAGGTCCCCTGTGCTCAGAGCTCCAGTGTAGTTCCAACACCTCTTGGTACTCATGGTGTCCCCCATGCCTCTAGGTGCCCTTCCTCCTCTCCATTTGCCCTGGAGTAGATGAACCCAATGTCATGCCCATTATGGTGAGATTTAAGACCAAAGGAACTCAGCCTATTGGCTGAATCCAGTGAAAAACCTCATCTATGATTCTATGATTCTGTACAGTCGGGTACTGATATACAGAAGAAGTCACATACTCAATAAATTCCCCTACTTCTCTGAATACCTGACTTAAGGAATCCTTTTGTCTCTGTTTTATACTCTTGGCACTTCTGTGAGGGGAACAGGAATTCTACATAACTTACTATTTTATCTCATGTCAATATGCTAGTATTGCTACGGGTGTACCTGTCAACACTAGCATATCTGTTCACTTCTTTATAAGCATTAATAGTTCAACATTTCATAAACATGACCAGTCAGACATCTGATCATCACAGTATCTCACTTGTTAAGAAATTCAGAATTAACTTTTCTACAAGCTTTTGGTTGCATGGTAGATGCAATGATATCTTACAGACAAAGCAGAGATGTTAGAAAACTTTTGTAAAAAATATCAAAGTGCGTCATAGTGGATGGAGGGCTGGAGCGCCTCTCCTATGAAGACAGACTGAGAGACTTGGGGTTGTTCAGTCTGGAGAAAAGAAGGCTCCGAGGAGACCTTATTGTGGCCTTTCAGTATCTTAAGGAGGCCTACAAGAAAGCTGAGGAGGGGCTTTTTAGGATGTCGGGTAGTGATAGGACCAGAGGAAATGGATTAAAACTAGAGATGGATTGATTCAGATTGGACGTTAGGAAGAAGTTCTTTACCATGAGGGTGGTGAGACACTGGCACAGGCTGCCCAGAGAGGTGGTGGAAGCCCCATCCCTGGAAGTGTTTAAGGCCAGGCTGGATGGGGCTCTGAGCAGCCTGATCTAGTGGGAGATGTCCCTGCCCATGGCAGGGGGGTTGGAACTAGATGATCTTTAAGTTCCCTTCAAACCCTGACAATTCTATGATTCTCCTCAGTCGCAGAGAGCAACCACCTCAGAGCCAGTCTGAGCTCACCGGAGCATCGGATCCCAGTGTACAGGGGTTTTTTTCTGAAGCAGAGATACCCACAACCGCCAGCGAACCCCCACCAGAGCTGGCAGCTCTCGGAGAGCCGCAGGCAAGGAGTGCGCATTACCGCCCTCTGTGCTATCAAAGGCCTCAGGGAGCGGTAGGAGCTGAAGATCCCAGCTCAGAGCAAAAGGAGGGAAGGGAGTGCAGTCAAGTCATCGAGGCGCGGTGCGGCACTTTCCAAAATAGGAAATGCTGGCAGGAGACTGCAAGCTCTGTCAGTGCAAGAGGCAAGTTCAGTTGGTTGTAATTAGGTCCCGTTCCTGACTACAGGGTTTGCTCTGTTAGTGGTCATTGCCCTCTTAGAGGACGAAGTCATGGTTACCATGCCAAAAACCGCTACCAGAAGAAACGTGGGGGCCCAGGTGATGCTCCCACGCAGCTGTGCAGGTCTCTGGCTGCAGGGAGTGCCTGAGCCTGTCCTTCGTCCCAGAGACTGGCAGAGACAGCACCTGTGTGAGGTGTGACCAGGGGAATTGACCCACTCAGCCTGGTGGCAGAGCTGAGGGAGGAACTGGAGAGGTTGAGGAGTATCAGGGAGATAGACAGATGGAGTCACTCCCTGAGGCAAAGGCAGCAAGCTCCAACAGAAGCAGAGGATCCTCTCCCCTCTAGCCATCAGGCAGAAGGAAGGGACCGAAAAGATGGCGTGGAATAGAAATAGGTCTCTTCTTGGAGAGGCAGGTGGATCCCTGCCCTGCTCCCCTTACCTTCTGAGTCACCCTTACAGAACAGGTATGGGGCTCTGCAACCTGAGGGCCAGGCAAATGGCGACACAGATGAAGGTTCATCCACAGGGCTGGCTCCGCGCATTAGGACTTATTCTGCTAAGAAGAAAAGGAGGGTAATTGCTGTGGACGATTCCCTTATGAAGGGAACAGAGGGCCCCCGTCTGCTGACTGGATCCAGCCCACAAGGAAGTTTGCTGCCTCTCTGGAGCTGGGGTTAGAGGTGTTACCAGGAAACTCTCTGGTCTGATGCAGCTCTCTGATTGTTACCCACTGCTGGCTATGCAGGTTGGCAGCGATGAGACTGTGGACAGAAGACTAAAAGATTAAAAACAACTTCAAGGCACTAGGGCAACTGGTTGAAGATTCAGGAGCTCATGGCTCAAAGGCTGGTGCCACCTGCGGAATTTTTTGGTTTTGGGTCACGAAGAAGTCTACACAGCACTGGGCATGCTAGCAAGAGATGGAGAGGAGCTGTCTCTAAGAGGGAAAAGGATTCTTGCTCAAGAGCTGACAGGACTCATTGAAAGGGATTTAAACTAGGACTGAAGGAGGAAGGGAATAAAACCAGGCTCACTACAGATGAGCCAATGGGAAGCAACCCAATGTTGGAGTTGAAACGAATAGTCCTGCGCAAGTGCACCTAGACCAATGTGTGCAGCATGGGCAACAAGCAGGAGGAGCTGGAAGCCACTGTGCAGCAGGATGACATGATTGCCATTGCACTCAACAGGCAAATAGATCAAAACAACCACAATGGTAACAGATGCTCTTCAACTAAATCTCTGAAGTGTCTGTATACCAACGCAAGAAGCATGGGGAATAGACAAGATGAACTAGAAATCAGAGTGCAGTCGCAGAGATATGATTGCATCACAATTACAGAGACGTAGGATAGCTCACATGACTGGAATGTGGTAATGGGCGACTACGTTTTTTTCAAGAAGGGTATGAAGCTTTCATGAAGTTGAGTAAGGACAAGTGTAGAGTCCTGCATCTGGGGAGGAATAACACCAGGCACCAGTACAGATTAGGGGACATCCTGCTGGAAAACAGCCCCATGGAAAAAGACCTTGGAGTCCTAGTGGACAGTAAGTCGTCCATGGGACAGCAATATGCCCTTGTGGCCAAGATGGCCAATGGGATCCTGGGGGGCATTAAGAAAAGTGTGTCCAGCAGGTCTAGGGAGGTTCTTCTCTCCCTCTACTCTGTCTTGGTGAGACCACACCTGGAATACCTTGACTTCAGTAAAGCATTTGACACAGTCTCCCACAGCATCCTTGCTGCTAAACTGCAGAAGTGTGGTCTAGACTCTCGGGTAGTGAGGTGGACTGTGAACTGGCTGAGGGGAAGAAGCCAAAGAGTTTTGGTCAATGGGGCAGAGTCTGGTTGGAGACCTGTATCCAGTGGAGTGCCTCAAGGGTCGGTACTGGGACCAGTATTATTCAATATATTCATCGATGACTTGGATGAGGGACTAGAGAGTACTATCAGCAAATTTGCTGATGACACCAAGCTGGGAGGAGTGGCTGACACACCAGAAGGCTGTGCTGCCATCCAGCGAGACCTGGACAGGCTGGAGCGTTGGGCGGGGAAAAATTTAATGAAATATAACAAGGGTAAATGTAGGGTCTTGCATCTGGGTAGGAACAACCCCAGGTTCCAGTATAAGTTGGGGAATGACTTATTAGAGAGTAGTGTAGGGGAAAGGGACCTGGGAGTCTTGGTCGACAGCAGGATGACCATGAGCCAGCAGTGTGCCCTTGTGGCCAGGAAGGCCAATGGCATCCTGGGGTGTATTAGAAGGGGGGTGGTTAGTAGGTCAAGAGAGGTTCTCCTTCCCCTCTACTCTGCCCTGGTGAGACCCCATCTGGAATACTGTGTTCAGTTCTGGGCCCCTCAGTTCAAGAAAGACAGGGAACTGCTGGAGAGAGTCCAGCACAAGGCAACTAGGATGATTAAGGGAGTGGAGCATCTCCCTTATGAGAAAAGACTGAAGGAGCTGGGGCTCTTTAGTTTGGAGAAGAGGAGGCTGAGGGGTGACCTCATTAATGTTTACAAATATATCAAGGGTGAGTGTCACGAGGATGGAGCCAGGCTCTTCTCGGTGACAACCACTGATAGGACAAGGGGTAATGGGCTGAAACTGGAACATAAGAGGTTCCGCTTAAACTCGAGAAGAAACTTCTTCTCAGTGAGGGTGACGGAGCCCTGGAACAGGCTGCCCAGAGAGGCTGTGGAGTCTCCTTCTCTGGAGACATTCAAGACCTGCCTGGACACGTTCCTGTGTGGCATAGTCTAGGCATTCCTGCTCTGGCAGGGGGATTGGACTTGATGATCTTCCGAGGTCCCTTCCAATCCCTAACATTCTATGATTCTATGATTCTATGATACTGTGTCATTCTGGGCTCCCCAATTCAAGAGAGACAGGGACCTACTGGAGAGAGTCCAACAGAGAACTACGAGGATGATTAAGGGACTTGAACATCTCTCCTATGAAGAGAGACTGAGACAAATGGGGCTGTTTAGCCTTGAAAGAAGACGGCTGAGAGGGGACCTTATTAACACGTATAAATATCTGAGAAGTGGGTGTCAAGAGGAAGGAGACAATCTGTTTTCAGTGGTGCCCAGCAGTAGAACAAGAAATAATGGATTTAAGTTAGAACATAAGTTCCACCTCAACATGAGGAGAAACTTCTTTCCTGTGAGGGTGATGGAGCACTGAAACAGGCTGCCCGGAGAGGCTGTGGAGTCTCCTTCTCTGGAGACTTTCAAAACCCTCCTGGATGCGTTCCTGTGTGGCTGCCCTAGGGGATCCTGCTCTGGCAGGGGTTTGTACTAGATGATTTCTCGAGGTCCCTTCCAACCCTGAACATTCTATGATTCTATGATTTGCATTGTCTTTACACCCTTCCTGTCTAGACCAGAAACAAGAGAAGCAGTGGATGTAGATACACAGGGAATACACAGACGAAATGGGATACATTGCTTTTGCAGCCTTTCAACCAGAAAGAGACCTTAGAGATAATAAACATTTTCTGAGCCTGGTATAGAATCATAGAATCATAGAATTGTATCAGCTGGAAGAGACCTAGAAGATCATCGAGTCCAGCTTTTGTCCCAGCCCTATCAACCTACTAAACGATTTCCCCCAACGCAACATCCACCCATCTCTTAAACACCTCCAGGGACAATGACTCAACCACCTCCCTGGGCAGCCTGTTCCAATGGCTGACAACCCTTTCAGTATAGAAATTCTTCCTACTATATAACCTGAACCTCCCCTGGTGCAATTTAAATCCATTTCCTCTCGTCCTGTCACTGTCCACGAGGGAGAACAGACCAACCCCCACCTGTCTACAACCTCCCTTCAGGTAGTTCTAGAGGGTGATGAGGTCTCCCCTCAGTCTCCTCAAGGCTAAACAGCCTCAGATCCCTCAGCCTTTCTTCATATGACTTATGTTCTAAGCCCTTTACCAGCTTGGTAGCCCACCTTTGTGCCCTCTCCAACACCTCAGTGTCCCTGCTGTAGTGAGGGGCCCAAAACTGGACACAGTACTCAAGGTGAGGCCTCACCAAAGCTGAGGAGAGGGGCATGATCACCTCCCTGCTCCTGCTGACAACACCATTCCTGATCCAGGCCAGGATGCCGTTGGCCTTCTTGGCCACCTGGGCACACCGCTGGCTCATGCTCAGCTGGCTGTCCATCAACACACCCAGGTCCCTCTCTGCCTGGCAGCTCTCCAGCCACTTCTCCCCAAGCCTGTAGCACTGCTGGGGGTTGTTGTGGCAGAAGAGCAGGACCTGGCATTTGGCCTTATTGAATTTCATTGAGTTGGCCTTGGCCCAGTGATCCAGCCTGTCCAGATCCCTCTGGAGAGCCTCTCTGCCCTCAAGCAGACCGATGCTCCCACCCAGCTTGGTGTTGTGTTCTTCAGTTTGTGCCTGAACTGCAAGACATGCAAACCTACATAAGTAAGAGTTGTGATCCCAGTCCCTGTGCACCACAGTGGTCCCAAGTTTCCACTTCCCATCACACTTTGCTTTTTCCTTGGCAGTAGTGGTAAATAGCTTGAGATTGGAAGCTATGGATTTCTGAAGAACAATTTGTCTCATAAAGATTGCCAACTAGCTCCAGTGTGTGTGGTGATGGACCCATCTCCATAACTAAGAGGTGAAAATCACTGCAAAGCCACAAAACCCCTTTCCACTAAGACACAGAATCACATATATGCATGTACCCCCTCATCACGTCACAGAGAAGAACTGCTTTTGTGTAAAGTGAGAAAATCACTTTGGTGTTACTTTATTTGTACTACTTACCAACTTCATCCCTGATCTTTGCAAGCTCGACTCCTAACTCCTTTATTTTCACAAGGGCATTTTCATTCTGTTTAGGAAAAAAGAGAAATATGTATAGTCCCCAGGTTTATCCCAGATAAGCACTTTCACATGTTCATTCAGTAAAGCAGATTAGATTGATTCTTCACTTCTTTTTTCTTTTTTCTTTTTGAGGGGGAGGAGGGGGATTATAATGAACTCATTCAGTTTTTAAATCAGGCTTAGGAGCCACAACTCACTGGTTACAAATACCTTATATCTTTATGAATGCACGTCCACATGCTCATGTGCACAGGATAGCACAGAGTACTTTATTTATTCCTATCTATCTAAAAAGACATTTGTATTTTTCTATCATTTTGTGTTCTGTCTTGTTCCAAGCATTTATGATTGGACTGCATATACAAGATTCACAGAATTTACAGAATGTTAGGTATTTTATTAATTCTGTTAGAACACTTTCATTTATTTATGTCTACATCTAAACATAGTAATATGATCATATAGTTAAATTTTCAGAGCAGATTACCATATTTACACCATTCTAAGCATGGTTGACATACTCATACAGACACCACTAATGGCCTGATATTCATGCTTATTTCTACATTTATTTCTGGTATTGCCTGTAAAGAACACAAGCTACTTTCCTTGACCTGTCTCAATAGAAATCTGAACAGTTAAGAAATTACAATGGATGACCTGGCCAAAGGAAAATTAAAACATACTTATATTAACAATGTTAAGGTGTTATTACTAAAACACGACGGTTTTGTCAGCAGGTATCTCATGAGTGGAATGCAAAATGGCAAAGTAAAGCCTCAGGAAAATCTATTGGAGTTTGATTTAGTACAATGAATCCCACCATAATGGTTCAAGTATAAGAGCACTTTAAACTGGTATGTATCCTTAATCATATTAGGAAGAAGACAAAGGAACGTATCCTGCTGGGAAGATCACTAATGATTAGGAAAACTAGATCAAGCTGCTATAAATATGTCCCAGGTTAGAAAAGGCCAAGAATCTTTAAAGGACATTAGAGATAAATCATATTCAAGAGAAAAGGCAGCAGAGCAGCAAGAGGAATTAAAAGGAGTCCTGGGAATCCTTCAGTAGGAAGCAAGCAACTCTAATAAAAATGTAAGGCATAGAAAAGATTAGTTCAGCAGCAGGATTCACAGCACATAGGATAGCAAATTACTTCTGTCTTACCAAAATAAAAGTGGAAAAAAAAATTTCAGATGTTAATGTTTCTGTTTATTTTTCCTGCATCTACTTTTTAACTCTGTTAAGAGAAATATCTCAACAGCTTTATCTTTGGTAGTACCAGGAAAGTGGAATCCAGAATTTAAATCAATCCTTTACTGCCCTTTTGGGGATGATTTCTACCAGAACCAAGGGACACACTTTCTGGGAAGTTTTGATGTAAACAGAGTGATTAACTGAGTGGATTCAAGAGCCTTGGGTGCCTGAGGAGATCCGGGTGATGTAGGCATCTTTCTTACTCAGTCATGGGAAGAAGCCAAGGACACAAGGCTGGGCTCCTTCAGGCAGCCAGCTCCATACACTGCTGAGTAATGCACAGGGGGCTGTGTGCCAGGACTGCAGAGTCTCCGGCACCGACTGAGTGACTGCATTAGGCTCAGAATAAAATGGAATGAGTTGTTCTGTTTTGGCTTTTTAATCAGTAAAAAACCTATGGGGGGGGGGGGGGGGAAAAAGAAAGAAAGAAAGAAAAAAGAAGTCCACATAAATATAGCCTGGTATGATAAAAAAAAATAGCTCTTCACACGGATTTCCCGACCAGCAGTCTTATAGAGATAGGTCTCCACTTTGGGAGAATATCACTGCGTTTGCCCACGCCACCTGTTTAACTCACTGGAGTAATTTTAAGAAGTGTTCTTGCCAGATTGCAAGGACTGGTGCCCTTGAAGGTGTGCGCACTGGAATATATTGGATATGGGACTTGCAGATGGGAAGTAGCCACTTAAATTACCAGCTCCCACTATTTGAAACAAAAGCAATTTAAAGCAAGGGAGCTTTGTACAAATCATTGCCAGCACCTACAGACAAGCAGAACTCAGCAGCACTGCTACTATTCTTTTTACATTAAGAAAATGAAAAGCAAGTGGAAAACATCACATCCCAGGGGAAAAAAAAGCTTAGTTGTTAAAAAATGTTGATCCCCTTAAAAATATTACAGACTCCTTTTTTTATGTTATGTTTTATCTTAGATAAGGTTTGTCTTACCTTGGAGGACACTTGGTGGTGAGACCCTCTCCAAAAGAGGGAAGAATTTCCACGGTGCCAGCTTAAAAATACTATCCTGTAGCTCAAGCTCCAGCACGCACACCACCCCCCTTAGGAGAGTGGACCTCCTGGCTGCCTCTCATCATGTTGGGACTGTGGCTTCCTGAGCAGGCTCTGGGGCTATCTCGAACAGCTGGCGCAGTCACAGCTCAGGTACCTTCACTGGCATTTGCCTGCCGGGCCAATACTTCTTGCATTGCATTTTATTTTCTGACTGAGTTCTCTGATTGCTCTTTGGGACCATGTTTCCTAGGAGGTCAGATGTGCAAAGGTTAACCTCAGTGTAAAGATCTCAAGTAGTCCTTCTTTTTAATTTTTTTTTCTAAGGAGCACAGCACACTCCACTCTCATGAGACCCCACCTGGAGTACTGTCTCCAGTTCTGGAGCCCCTACTACAAGAAAGATCTGGATGTGCTGGAGCATGTCCAGAGAAGGGCCACGAGGGTGATCAGAGGGCTGGAGCACCTCTCCTATGAAGACAGACTGAGAGAGTTGGGGCTGTTCAGTCTGGAGAAAAGAAGGCTCCGAGGAGACCTTATTGTGGCCCTTCAGTATCTCAAGGGGGCCTACAAGAAAGCTGGTGAGGGGCTTTTTAGGATGTTGGATAGTGATAGGACTAGGGGGAATGGATTAAAGCTAAAGATGGATTGGTTCAGATTGGACGTTAGGAAGAAGTTCTTCATCATGAGGGTGGTGAGACACTGGCACAGGTTGCCCAGAGAGGTGGTGGAAGCCCCATCCCTGGAAGTTTTAAAGGCCAGGCTGGATGGGGCTGTGAGCAACCTGATCTAGTGGGAGATGCCCCTGCCCATGGCAGGGGGGTTGGAACTAGATGATCTTTAAGTTCCCTTCCAACCCTGACAATTCTGTGATTCTATGACATGAGTCCTTATCTACTGCAACAGAGGCAAGCTGTAGTCCTGGCTAATCATCCTATCAGCTTCACAGTCTCCTGAATACACAGTGAACTTACAAATCCTTGACATTATCTGTTACTGTAACCTGCTTTGTCAGTGTAACATGATAGGTTTGGACTGCATGTGTTCCTGCGACTGGTATAAACACAACACTAATAGAAAAAGAAAAAGCCCCTCCTTGTTATCATCAATGTGGCTCTGCAGATAACTGGTGCTTCAGTGTCAGTGCAGCTGGGCAACTGGGAATTCCCACCCTTAGGAAGCCAAATGTTACAGTAGAGCAAAACTGGATCTGATGTGAGAATGTAAAGCTATCCAATGCTGAGATTCATATAAGTTCAATGTCAAAAGATCAAAGCAATTAAAAAATTCACAAACACACAAGGAAAAATATGCTAAAACAAATGTGTAAGAAACCAAATTGATATCCCATTGAAAGCCCCCTCCCTGGAAGTGTTCAAGACCAGACTGGATCGGGGAATGTGTCTCTGCCCATGGCAGGGGGGTTGGAACTAGATGGCCTTTAAAGTCCCTTCCAACCCAAACCATTCTATGATTCTATGGTTTTATAATTCTATGATTCTGTGATTCTGTGAATTAGTCTTCGTTAATGTTTATCTCAACAAAGTATTTGAAAGAGAAGACAGAGTAAGCAGGAAACCTTCCAGTCCTGCCTAAAGCTTTGTGTCTAACAGGTTCTGCATATCAAAGGAGCTTTGTACATGTCCTTTACTAGACAACCAGTTGGAGACAAGCCATTGAGGGTGAGTGACTAAGGACCAAACGCAACTTAGGTTTAAAAAAGCTCAGTGACCATACTAGTGACACAGCTATTTCCAGTGGGTGAAAAGGTCAGAGACACTGTAAGGAGATTGCAAATATCCAGCATTTCAGCAGGGCAGTTAAATAGCAAGGGGAAAAAAATTTGCTTCTAGGTGATTTGAGATTATTTTTTTCTGGCCAAAATATGAAACCAAAACAGTGGGTTTTTTGCTAATTAAAATGTTGTATTTATTTTTCAGGTACTTTTAATGAATGCTGGATTTCATTATTACTTGGAAAACTGATGATAAAGATCTTCCATTGGCTGCATCCCAAGAAATGACTCTGATACTGAGGTAATTTTCATAAAATAATATTGTGCTCATGATGGAGATGAAGGAAACCTTCTTCCTCATATCTGCACTCTACAACACAATGATCAAGTCTCATGTCTGGAACACATCCCATCTCCTCAGAGAGAAAGAAAAGTAGAATAGAACAGATAGAATCATATGTTTGCTCTGTTCTTAAACTACTGCTTTGTTGAATAGAAGACACAGTAGCAACTCTTTTTCCTATCATCAACTTTATACAGTCCTCCCAGTATTTCTTGTGTGAAAGGCTCTATGTGGGACTGCGTTACAGCAAGTGAAACAGACACTGAAAGTAGCATTTATGGAGTCTTCATTCAAATCAAAATTCTCCGAGGAGAGACTGAGGTATGACTTACAGTGATGCAATGTTCAAGCACCTCCAGAAAAGCCAGCAGGTAGTCAGCAGGTAGTCAGAGAGGTAGGAAGGAAGATGGAATTAATCCAATTAATTAACAGTGCCCAAAACTTAGCACTGTACTTAGGAAAAAATCTGCAGGATTTAGGTAAAACTGTGTGTGAGGACCTGAAAAAATAACTTAGCAAAAGATGTCATGATACAGGTCAAGAGATTGACAAGGTGCTGACATTGTCGAAACAGATTAAGAAACAAAGTAGCGACAAAGGCTTGGGGGGAAGGCTAGATGGGGCTTTGAGCAACTTGATCCAGTTGAAGATGACTCTGCTCGTTACAGGGTGTGGTTTGACTAGATGATCTTTAAAGGTTCCTTCCAACCCACTCTATTCCATGACTATGATTCTACAGTTTGACGGTTTTACAACTCCATGATTCTATGACTCTGTGATCCTACGAAAGGCTCTACTTTAGTTTCATGGAGCTTCACCCAACAGCTGATCATCCTTGAGGAGACACTGTCAGGGAGACGTTAAGATTTTACTTTGGACCGCGAATAATTATGAGATGGGGAAGAAGAGTTGAGGTTTGCCTTAGATTACCTCTCCTCTGAGCACCACAAACTACCTGAGAGATACTATTTCATTATAAATGCTAATTAATTAAACCTCCAGGTACTTTTTAACAATAAGTAATAGTAGATTCACCGCACAAGTGGGTCAGGTCAGGCAAGAAACATCAGAAAACTACCCAGACCCACATAGGAAGTCAGGTGCAGCTAGGAAGTAAGCATGGGAACCTGAAGTTGCTTTCATGAGATCAGTGTGTTTCTCATCCCTGCCAATTTACATGCTTGATTATATTCTGAAGTCCAAATATATGTACAGTATCTCCACAAACACCTTTCAGTTCTCTATGATATCTCCTAAAAATATGGACTGCACACAGATCCTCTGTGGCACTTGTTATTAAAACAGCTCCTTCAGAGTTCCCTGGGGCAAGGTTTTATATTATCATTGGAAAGAGAAGAATATACATTGGGAATTCTCTTGTACCAACAAATACTTCAGACAATACTTGTAGAAGCAATAACCAAATTCCACTGCAGCTGACGTTCAAAATGATCTACAGACTTCCTTCAAAAAAGAGGTGTTTTAACACTGCTGTTTCAGTCATGCTGGTTATCAGGTAACCCTCCCTCATAACATGGTTAAAAGTTTACAAGTGTCTAGATATCCCCCAGTGTCTATACTTTAACAAGTTTTGTATTACACCATACATTTTTTTCTTAACTTGGTTAGCAGTATTTCTCAAGCTATATTTGAGCATGTGATTAGTTAAATGGGAGACGCTATCAGCTTTCCATTAGACATAGTATACAACAAATTAAAAAACCAAACTCTAACAAAATACACTACCAAACGTGTTTCTGCCAAGATATTTTCTATTAGGCAAATTAAATGCATATGTTCATTCTTTCCCTCTTCTGTACATACTTAAACTGTAGGCAAATTTCCAGAAGAACAGTGTGAAAAGCTGTGTATTAGAAATGTCCCACAACTTCTCTTGCCCATGCTATTCTCCAGCTACCTGTAGCTAAGTACTTACTTTTGAACTGATGTTTGTTACACGACCCCTTTCAGTGCCTGGGAATTTTCTTGATTTAGATTCAAGCTGACATAAGAAAACATGTAGTTTTGCCTTGTTTCACTTCTCCTAAACTGGAGGATCAATCCTCTGTCAGAAAGTAGGATCATCAGAGAAGTAAAACCTTAGGACAGCTAGAGGCTGAATAATCTCTCTTCAAACTTCAAAACTCTGTGCAAGTTTCCTTTATAATTTGTACTTCACGTGGTTATTAAAAATGTATGAAAAGCATAGCAAGGAATCAAGCCAACTGCTGCCACAGAAGATGCCAGTGGTCCTTCCCGGTCCCACGAAAATCCAACCCTTACATTTAGACTGCAGGAAGAAATTATGTAAGGCACTGCAGTGCATGTGAAAGCGACAGTTCGACTTGTCCCCGGTGAACGAGAGCTCAGCACACGGTAAATAAGACGAGCATCGCTCCCCTCTCCACCACCCCGGGATGCGCACACGCCACCGACGCCAGCGAGAAGCTGCAGCACAGGCTCAAACCACGGTAACGGCTACCTTCCTGCCCTTTCCCTAAAGGATAAAAACAGGCAAAAGTACCGTCTCGTCTTCGCACCGAGCGCGGGAAAAATACTTGGAGCAGCATTTGCCCATCCTGGCAGGACGGCGACCGGCCGGACCGCCACCCGCCGGACTGCCACCAGTCGCGCCCGGAGCCGGAGGGTGAGCCCCGGGGGGGTGTCACTGGCATCAGTGGATGTCGCGCCCACTCGAGCCGAGGCCAGGCAGGGCTGGGCGCGTTCCCCTTTGGCTACCTGATGCCTGCAGGGGCTCCGGGGGGTTGCCCGCGGCTCGGTGCGGCGACGCGGCCGGGGGAAGCGGGGAAGGGAGGGCGGCCGGTCGGTGGCTGCCGGCGGCTGCGGTGGAGCAGCTCCCCTCCCTGCCTGCGCACCGGTGCTCTGGCCTCTCCCGATAAAGACGGACCGATCGCTCCGGCTGGCAAACGCTTGCCCAGGGCAGGGCACGTTCGGCAGCGCCATCGCGGGAATGTGTGGAGGCGGGGGACGGCAGGGGAAAAGCTTCTTGAAACTTCGCAGTGAAAAGCTCCGAACTCGCCGAAATCCGAGAGTGAGCCTGGGCTCGCCGCCGGAGGCGGCTCTGGCTCATTCTTGTCTTCAAGTCGCATTCGCAGCCATTGAGTCCCCGTCCTCCGCCACCGTTGGGCTGGTGCCTTTAACCCGAACGCCTTCCGGCTTCGCTGCCGGCGCGGCTGCTCGCCCGCAAGGATCCCAAATTCACCCCAGGGCGTGAGAAGGGGCAGTGGGGCTACGATGTCCCGGGACGGCGGCTCTGCGGCGTTGGAGACCTCCCCTGGCTGTCCTGCGGGGTCTGCGGTCGGGCACGGCTGCTCCGCGGCTCTGCGCGGCTCTGCGCGGCTCTGCCGGCGCATCCCCGGAGAGAGCGCAGCGGACGATAGACGAGAGCGCTGCCTTGACAGCGACAAGGGACAGGGGGAAGAGAACCCGCTCAGCCGTCTGCTTTCCCCGACCGAGGGTTGTCCCCGCGCTCCCGGGTGTCCCCCAGCCTCCCGAATCGCTCTCATCTTTCAACAAGGACTTTTCCTGAAGTCGTTTCTTTAAAACCCGAGGAAGATCACTTCCCTCTGAACTTGGGCCACTACACATGTACTGCAAAACACAGACCTCTGCAATGTACCTACAGACTTCTGCAGTCCTAGGGGGCTGGGGTACTTTTTGACCAGGTATATACACCACATAACCTAATGCTATACCCTAGCCTGCATATACGTACACATATATGGGTGGTGAAATGCTGAAACAGGTTGCACAGGGAGGTGGTGGAGACCCCATCCCTGGAAGTATTCAAGATCAGGCTTCATAGGACTTTGAGTGATCTGATCTAGTTAAAGATGTCCCTGCTTACTGCAGGGGGTTTGGATTAGATGATTTTTAAAGACCCCTTCCAACCCAACACATTCTTTGATTCTATGATTCTGTGATTCTGTGATTCTATGATTCTATGTATTGTACATGTCTGGTCCGCATGCCTGTGCTCACTGGGAGCACATTTTCTCAGCTGCGTGCAGGGCATGGAACTGCAGCAGCCTCACCCAGATGTTGCCTCTGGGGTTGTTTAACCTTAGCCCGGAGGCTGAGGGGAAACCTTATTGCTCTCTACAACTACTTGAAAGGAGGTTGTAGCGAGGTGGGTTCAGTCAATTCTCCCAAGTTGCTAGCAATAGGACAAAAGGAAATGGCTTCAATTTGTGCCAAGGGAGGTTTAGATTGGATATTAGGACAAATTTCTTTTTGATAACCAAAAAGGTTATCAAGTATTGGAACAGTCTGCCCAGGGAACTGGCTGAGTCACCATCCCTGGAGGTACTTAAAAGATCTGTAGATGTGGTGCTTAATGACATGGCTTAGTGGTGGACTTGACATTGCTAGTTTAATGGTTGGACTGTCATCTTAAGGGTCTTCTACAGTCTAAATGATTCTATGATTCTCTGGCATGATATATTTTCCTCTAATGACTTATATTAAAGATAATGCTGGAAAGAGGTAAAACAGATCAATGGCTTACACCTAAGGTTGGTATTTGTGCTGCAAATGCCTACGCTTTAAAACTGAAAAGCATTATTTTCTTAAAAGACAAATTACTACCAAACATACAGAGAAACTACATTGCCCTTAATGCTAAACAGCTCTGCCTTCTAGTAGGAAAGATGTAATAGTCAGATCTGTGCCCCTCAGGATATGCATTTTTGTTTAATTGTATTTTCTTCTATGGTTGGTGATGCACAAGGTGATTTGGGAAAGAGTAGGACAACAAGAATCTCCAGCAAAGCTTCATGTTAAATCACATTTAAACACTCAGGTAACTTCCTGGTCTGTGTCAGCTTCTTACTCTCTATTCTTCCTGCTAGCTAGTCCCTGCTAGGACTTTATAAATAAAGGTTCAGAATATCACAGACAAGTAATTAAAAAAAAACACCAAAAACTAAACCAAATCAAATTGAAAATCCCACTCAACATACATGTCTTTTAACTTGTGTATTCAAGATCCAACTTTTTTTTTTTTTTTACGGCATGTGAAAATTAATTTGGTTGGCTACTGAACAGCTACAAAGTGGAGGTTAAAAGCAACTTCTGTGTATGGTGAAATCATTTCATCCTCACTGAAGGAAATTCCATTTCGCCACACAGCCTGAAGTCTATGATTTGGATCTAAATCCTAACTGGAAACATTTTAACTGTCATAGAAAAAAAATTAATAATAATAACATTTTCACTTGTAGACAAATTACTACAGCCATTTCTCTGAGCTGGCCATTAGTACAATAGTATTTGTATGAACATGTCTGAATATCAGTCAAGGAAAACAAAAACCTGTAACTACTCCTGTTATGCCTTTAAAGTGAAGCACCCATCTCTTTCAGTCACTCTGCCAGTTGTGGTAGATTTTATTTTGCTTTTTGCGTGTGGTGATAAATTTATGCTAGAGATTAACTAGCGAGGTCTATGCACCACTTTAGTACCACTTAAGCACTAAATTGGAAGATAAAATATTTAAGTGGGACTTAAATTAAGCAGAACTGTGCTGTCCTTCTGGCAAGGGTGAATTGGAGCCTCAGAAGCTCATTTTACTTGGGACAGAGCACTGATAAGGGATAAGGACATGATGGGGGAGCTCTTGGGCTCTTTGGTCTGCTTGGGTCCTTCTGAATAAAGTGAGACCAAACTAATTCAGTTTAAATTAAGCCTTATCTCGCAGGTCAAGGTGTGTAGCATTAAAGTGAGAAAAGACCCAAGCTGAGAGAGCAAAAGGAAAATGGAAACTATTTTAAAGGGCAGTTTGTCAATTGAAAGCACAAAAAAGGAGGATGAAGAAAGGAGAGTTCAGGAGGGGTCTCTGTGGTGGGAGCATACTCTGGGTTAGACGTAGGTTACTGTGTGGATGACTGTGAACACACACTTGAAGGCATCAGTGCCTATGGGATTAAGGATGTAGAAATGAAAATGATCATAACTGAGACAGGTGCAAAATGTTTAGCAAAGCAGGCACATCATGGGAGAGGACAACCCCCATACCCAAATTCTGCCACTGAACAGCGGGTTCAGCCCAAGGTTTTAAATTATCAACTCTTTTACTTTAAAATGCTAGAGTCAACTGCCTGATGTCAGTGGCATGTGGCACTTAGATCAAATACTGACAGGAATAATAAAAGAAAATTGTCAAGCACAAGAAAGAACCAAAAGCAGATAGATCCATGCCAGTGCAGACTGGTGCCTTTGTACACCACGAGTTGATATTGTCAGATGAGGATAGTACATTACTCCCACCTATTGGGGACCAAGTGACTTCAGATATGGTGCCAACCACAAGACTGATCATTAGGCTGAGAAAAGTGAGGAGTGGCTGAAGAAGGGGTAAGCAGGGAGGAGCTGCTTGGGGGAAGATGACAAGGAGCTGCAGTAAATAGAACTACTGGGCTGAGTGGAGATAATTAATGGAGCTGTTCAAAATCAGTCCTCAGAGCAAATTATGTTCCCTCATGACCATGGTAAAAAATTAGGGGAGTGCTAATGAGATGCTGGGATGCACTATGCATCAAGGGGAGAGCCAAAATAAACATGCTTGCCAAGCAGGACAGTATTTGGGGCTATACAGACATAGAATCATAGAATCATTAAGGCTGGAAAAGACCTCTAAGATCATCAAGTCCAACCATCAACCCAACACTACCATGTCTAACACCAACATAAAATACTGGGAGTCCAAGGTCACAATGTTAGGAAAAAATAACAGGAAAGTCAAGTAGAAGGTCATCAGCTGGAAATAACAGCAAAAAAAGTGTCACTTATTCAATCACAGTGTGACGAACTATGTCCCTGGTACAGTTCTGAATAAAGCAAATACAACCCTAGCCTGTAGAAAAGACTAAGAGGGAAGTTTAAATGCATTATGGGAACCCCTAGAGAGATTTCTCCTGGAACCTCACACAGTTCTGGTCACCCATGTATTGGGGATATTAGTTCTCACCCAGGGAACATATAGCCTGCACCACTGGAGGGGTGCCATGTAAGTACATATCTGCTTCTGCCTAAAAACAGGAAAACAACAGGAAAGTTGAAAAATTGTAGATTTCGATAAGTATGCCAGCGAGGAGAACACTAAGAGGAGGAGAAGTACTTCAAGGTCAAAAGAATGTATTTACATAAGAATAAAAGGGTGTGAACTTGGACATACCTAAGTCTTTCAGTCACAGGAGGCTCAGAAACTGTCCTCTAATAGAAACAGAGGAAAAGATAATGACTTTTAACCTGAAATTTGATCATTTTAGGGAAGAAGTTATAGAATTTGGCTGCTGGTAACAAGAAGAGACTGGATTTGATGACCCAGGATGAACTCTTCTGGCTGTATGTTCCTGTCTATGCAGTACTGCTTGTCTGTGCATTGTCACCAATATATTACTACACTTCTTACTGATGGTTCCCATGCAAAATCTAAGTGTGTTTCTGCCAAACTGCTTTGCATGGAACTCTATCCCAGCAGCTATGCTTCATATTGCCCTTCAGGGCAGAAAGGACAGGTCTTTGGATAAGACCGAGACCAACAGGGCCTGGGAAAACTTGTGCTGTTCGTTAATAGACACCTTACTTATAAGCTGAACCTTTGTCTGCTTACTGGAAACAGTAAATACATGTAAGCCCCAGAAAGAGAGGTGTTCCTTGTTATGTATAGAATTAGCAACAGAGATGAGAAGAACACAGGCTGTTAAAATTAGATTTTAAAATATCAAAACAGTAGTGGATAACAAGCGACAACAGGTTATGTTTTACTAGGTATTGAGTCCTCCAACATTTATTGACATCAGTGGAAACACAACGTTGTTAGCACCTCACAGGGTAAAGCTCCTAGGTAATTAAAGCTCAAGGAAGAAATCTATATTTTCTTAAATGTCCCAGGGTAGCTGCTTAGTCTATAAACAACGATTCTAATGGTATAGAGGCACCATGGGTAGTAATTCTCTCCTACAGTGACAGATTCAATGCTTTCCTCCATGGTGGGCATAACACAATTCCAAACAATTTCAATATTTTACATCTGTCTGAACTAAACTGGGAGACGTAGGGTTTAATTAGCCTTTTTTTATAATTTCTTAAGGTCATCAAGCAAAGCACATTGTTCTCTTTAACTCTCTAATGGTCTTCATGTATCAGTGCATAGACACTGTTATATAGAAGACAATAAATCATTAATTGGGATTCTAAACATATATAAGCAGCTTTAGTTTCTTAACCATTAATATCTGATATTTCCCTATTTTATGGAGGTTGGCTACCCTTCCAAGGAGAGACATAGTGCTTTCCCTGGATCTTCACAGTGCTGGTCTGCAGAGGTTTTGGCTAGTGTGAATATGGAGGTGCATGGAGGAAGACAGGAGAATGAAAAACAGCCAATGTCTTGGGAAAGGTCTGGGAGGTAAAGGTAGTAACAGTGTTACTGAGCAGGAGAATCCTTAAGTGAACTTCATATTATTCATCCTTCATGAAACACAGAAATTGCTTGCTGAGAGGCAGAGCACGCGAAGTATGTCAAATGAATATTTAACTCAAGCTGAACAGATAACAGTCTGAAAGCAAGAGCAGCGAAAGACAGTACAGGGAACCTCAAGGGACACAAACTTGTTTGCAGGAAGACTGCCAGCTCTGGGAATAAGCTGATGGGACAGTGTCGGCGGTTATGGCAATAAACATAGAGAACTAGGAGAAAGCTGAAGGAGACAGCGGATAGAAGCAAGGACCAAGAAGACTGAAGACAATGCCATGGGGATACGGACAGAGATAATGAGGAGAGAAGGCTGAGGTGGGTCATACTATCATCTGAAAAACTGCTTCACCTCATAGAGAAAATGAAGCATGGATTCAAAGAAGAGATAAAACAGAGGAGAAAGGAAAAAAAGTTCTGAAGATGGCATTTCAGAAGACAAAGGGTTATGTAGTGGAGAAGGGAGTAAAGGCACAGAAGACTGCAGGAATGAGCAGATAAGGAGAGACGTGAAGGTCAGATTCAGATGACCTGGTGCATAACCGAGACACCGCAACTTCTGTGATGTCTCAGCTCTAGAGGGTGACAGACAAGTCGGGCTATCAGCAACTGCCGCCTCTTGGCATTTTCTGTGGTCAACAGTGAGAGGCGATGGTGACATTGACATTAAGCACCTCCAAAGGATGATGTGAGGAGAAGTGTGGTTGGTGGCTTTCAGCGAGGGCCAGGGTTTTGTCTAAGGCAGTGCCGAGGTAGGGTGGAACAAAGCTATTGCAGTCATGCATTCTGAACGGGGGGCTCGGATGGCTGAGCGGCGTGCCGTGAATTGTCACACATGAGAAAGATGGGAGAGCGAGGCAGGAGAAGAGACATCCAGCACTGCCAGTGTGATTACTGCAACCTAATTCTCTACACACACTCTTTTCAAACACTGTTAGTTATATTTTATGTGAGAGAACATGCAGGTGGACTTCCTCAGAATTTTGGTATCTACAGGAGAGAAGTCGAGTACACTGTCAGAATTGCGGACAACTAGGGAGACTGAATTTATCCTTCAATAACCCAAGCACGGGCTTCAAAGCCTGCAATCTGTTGATAAAGTTATTAGCTGTATTGTTAATTTTTGAATTCTGCAAGTAACAGAATTTGGAAACAGTCTCAATGAGCCCAAATCTCTTTCCAAGTTTTACATATTGAAAGTGCTAGTCACATTGTATTTCTATGAGCACTTGAAACCAATAAAGATGAGTGCTGCCATGAAAAGAGTTGACTTCATCCTCCCCTCTCTTGGTCACTTGTTTTGTCCCTGTTTCCTTGCTTATGGTCACACAAGTGTTTGGGCATTGAATCAGATCAGGATTAAAATTCAGCTGGGGAGAAAGTGGTGAATCTGGGGAGAGACAACCTCCTTAACACAGGACCAGCTTCCCTGGGCCAAATGCATTTGTGGAGATCATGCAGCAGCCACCACACTCTGCTGCCAGCTGGGAGGAAAGTCCTGTCACAAGCCCTTGAACCTTTAATTCTGTCCGGCTAAAAATCACAGTGGCCCAAGGAAGTAAGAAATGCAAATACAGTCACTATTACGTTTCATCTTCCTTGCTCAAGGTGGTTTACAAATTTTCTCTGATGCAGTTCCGTTAGTAACCTGGTTCTCCACATTGGCCTTTAGACATAGACATGTAGTACATTATTTTCCAGGTCAGGTCTGTTATTTTTATTCTTACCTAACTTTAAAAAAAAATTCAGAAAATGTAATATAGTGATTTGGGGATTTCTGAAGATATGAGCAATCAGTCATGAGTTTCAGCTAGATGGTTCAGCTAGAGCTGAAGGTCATGCCAGGTGTCTACAGAATGGTAATTTCCCTTGAATTTACAGTAAGGTTTCACATTTTGTGTATTACTCAGTACAAAGAGGTTTCAATGATCCTCAGGCAACTTATATGGAAGCAAACAATTTTTAATGTGGTTTTCCAACTACACAATTACACTATTATGTATCTGGATGAATAGTATGTTTACTCTAGAATTTAACAAATTGACACAAACTACATGCTCACTGTTTCTCAAGTGAGAGAGCCTGGTCAGATAACTCCTTTTTTAATTCTGTTCTCATACGAAAAGAATGTGAAGATCTAAACAGCATCCCTTTAGACTTTTGTTATTTCTACTAGTGTAGCCTTACATTTGTTTTTATGTCAGTAGCTTGTAAGACCATGGATTAAAATGCACCGGAGGACAATACTTTATTACTATGTTTTCTAGTTCTTGATGTCTGGAAGGGTACAAAGTTAAGCGTTTGCAGCAAATTCCAAATTAACTAGCTCATGCTGACAAGGAATTTGTCTTTCCCCATATGAAACATCATTTATACACCAAGATCACAAGGAACTAAAACAAATGCATGTTTTCACTGAACTCCTCACCTGCCCTCTACCCAGGAATACATCCCCTGAAGGGCTGTTTCTAAATTCCAAACCTCTGAGTAGCTGGAAACAGATGGCCATTTCCTTAAATCAACTTTGCAGAGAAATGTTGCTGCCTTCTCCCTATGAACAGGGAATCTCCTCTCTTCCACTTTTGAGTTATCCTGGCTCAAAGCCAATGACAACTTCAAGCTGCTGTATTTGGAGGCCAACGAGAACAAGGGACAAGTGCTGACATCCTGCTGCAACAATGTCAGTGGCAAAAAATTCCAGCACGTTCACACGGACCAAGGTTTCTCCTATTGGGAAGATTCTCAGTGCTCTGCTGAGAGGAATAGCATATGCTCATAAGATTCCAATCTATTGGTTGTGGGCTTGGGACATTTTTAGACATAGAAAACCTAACTCTGATGATTTTTAGAACTCATTAAAAAAAAAAAAAGATTATACTGATTTCTCTGCCTCCAGCATATGTGTATTTAGAGCTCGCTTGAAGAAAAAATCATAACAAACAGTTCTCAAATCATTATACTAAACCCACCACTTTCTGAACTTACTTCTCTAATGTTTGAGAAGTGATTGTAGAAAGCATACTTCGAATCAGATCTTATGGGTGAGAGCAAGGCAAGGGAATTCCAGGAGATTAAAGCCAAAATATTTTGGAGGTCATTTTTGGAACCAGAGAGCTTAGACCTGAACTGAAAGTAATTGAGAGGCCATGTTTTGCATATCTGATTTAAAAGCATAGCTACAATATTTTTGGATGTCTGTGAGGACACAGGAAGAACGTAAAGTGGATATACTTTCTACTTGAAAGGATAGCAAAAATGAGCACCGAAGTCCTTGGAACACAGTAATTACCATGTGGATATGTCTTCAAGTCACGGTCTATCTAACCTAGATCCTGCATCTAGCAGTGATTATTGCCATAGACTTCAGAAGGTGCAAGAAGCCTTGACACATAAGAGTGTGACAAAAAGTGGTTCTGCATGGAGATCTCATCTTAAGATCTGTAAGAAAAAGGCTTCTGACCTTAAAATAAGTATCTCCCCTCTAACACCTGTTGCATCATCAAATATGGTACATCCAGATCTTATTGTTGCAAATAGATCTTTGTAGAATCCAAGGGCAAAGGGACAATTCAATCAAATAATGTTATTTTTGTATCAGAGGACATTACATTTCATGCAATTACTGCTCTGTAACCATATTTGATGAAAGCATCCCCTCTACAAAGGCATCCGGCAGTGAACTGCAGACATGAGGATGTGGACCTGTCTCCTCTTCTCAGAACAGTCGGTTCTATCAACTGATCATCTCTACTGCTACACGTCTGTGCTTCCTTCACGTGTTGAAGGTGCAAAACTTCTGCTTCCAATCAGTAGTTTCTGCTAAACCTTCTGTTGCTGGAGGATCCTTCCAGTACACAACAGTACCTTCTTATAGTAATTCCTCTGCTCTGGACTCAAGCCACTTCTTTACAAAGAAAATCAGTTGTGCTCTGCAGTCTCTCATAGCAAAGGATTTTTTCCAGCCCTCACAGTTGTCTATTGCTTCTCTCCGTTTCCTTCCCACTTTTTCATTGCTTCCTGAAGAATTGCGAGCACTGATGCTAAATCTCATATTCTAGTATAAATCTCCTCAGTGCTGAAGGTGCAAGTGTTATCACTTTCTTATTTCTACTTGCTACGTCTCTGCTTATTCACCCATGAATCTTGACAGTTTTCCATAACACGTCTGCAGCAGGAGCTCACTCTGACTCCAGAAACTCTAATTACTCCTGCAGTTACTCCTTTCAAATTGACACCTGGATCACTGTTCTACAGCATGACCTCTATTCTGAGTTATTTTATCCATCGACATCTAGTTGCATTACAACACATTTAATCTGAATGGGTCAAAGTCACTTCGTGATCCAAATCACTCCATATGAGGTTCAAGTAGCCTCTCTGAACCAGGCTCTCCATGTGGTTGGTATCAGCCAGTTATGGAATGGTGGGGGTGAAGGGATGATGTCTTGGCCTTTCTTCGCACAGAGCCAAGTCGGGATTGTACAGAAAGACAACTCCAGGCAGAGCTGGTTTCAGCCTGGCTTAGCTGCGTCCATCACTCATTGAAAATAAATCAATGGGAATGTATGTTGGTTTTACACGCTTCAAAGTGCAGGCAGAGTGCAGTCCAAATTAAACACGTGGCTACCTAGCTGCTAAAATCTGTAACCACAATCCACATGGAATGCAACAGGGACATGAAATCTCACCTGCAAAACCAAAGACCAAATCAGAACTTCACTAATAAAGAAAGTGCTCCTTTCCTGTTAGCATATCTATACGAGAGATTTTTGCAGATGCAGCACACAGTCTTGAGAGGCTTAAAGGTGGGAATTGTAGTCATAGTCTATCTGTATTTTCAAGCTTTGTTCTGCACTGGAGCAACCTCTCATCTGCCAGGAGTTTTCATCAACGGGGAGAGTTCCACTGTGTTGCTACAGAATCTCTCTTGTGCATTATCTCAAAATGCATCTGGTGATGGATCTACACAAGCAGACTCACAATATTTACACTCTCACCTCCTGGGATTGCAGCAGTAACTTTGGAGAGACAGAGAGTTTTATCAGCAGAACTTTCTAGCTTAGCAATATTCAGTGGTGAGGGAACACGGTAAATAATCTTCTGAAGTCTTTCTGCCAATGACATTTAAAAATGCCTTTGGGGCAGGGGAGAGAATAGAGAACATTTTTCTAATGCTCCTGAAAGTCAGCAACTTCCAGTACTTAATTTTAACTAAAGATAGGTGCAGTATTTTACATGCAACAGAAGTTATTCCAAGACTGTGTGAAACACTACAATCATATGCATGGCACCTACACGAATACATGGTGTATATTCAACCATTCTGTGCTTATTTTTAAATGAGTCCATGTAGTCATTGCTTTGAGAACGTCATGTTACTTTGCAACACATTTGTTTTTGAAAATGTCAGCTGACAAAAGGTGAAAGCAAAAAAGTTGGAGAGCAGCATAGGGGAAAAGGACCTGGGGATTCTGGTGGACAGCAGGATGACCATGAGCCAGCAATGTGCCCTCGTGGCCAAGAAGGCCAATGGTCTGTACTAAAAGGGGGGGTAGCTAGTAGGTCAAGAGAGGTGCTCCTGCCCCTCTACTCTGCCCTGGTGAGGCCACATCTGAAATATTGTGTTCGGTTCTGGGTCCCTCAGCTCAAGAGGAACAGGGAACTGCTGGAGAGAGTCCAGTGCAGAGCCACAAAGATGATGGAGTGGAACATCTCCCTTATGAGGAAAGACAGAGGGAGCTGGGTCTCTTTAGCTTGGAGAAGAGGAGGCTGAGGGGTGACCTCATAAATGTTTCTAAATATGTCAAGGGAGAGTGTCAGGAGGACAGAGCCAGGCTCTTTTCAGTGATGTCCAATGACAGGACAAGGGGCAATAGATGCAAGCTAGAACATAGGAGGTTTCACAAAAACATTAGGAAAAACTTTTTCACTGTGAGGGTGACAGAGCACCAGATAAAATGCAGTGCTCCAGATAAACAGAAAAACTACTTTGCTTTTCTCTTGAAGAAGCTGAGTCACTAAATAGAACAGAAACATCATGGAACCAAGGGGCACCACGCTTCAGATGAATAAAGGCATTTCAAGCGCAGTCCCAGAAAAAGTCAAGTGCAGGCGTCTCTCTGGTAAGCGGTGGTGAACCTCAGTGGTCCCCAGCTGGCACACCGGAGGTGCCAGTGCTCCTCGTACAATCCATGGGAGACATCCCTCGTGTTCCCCAAGGGGAAGCATCCCTCTGGGTCTGTCTATTGACTGTAGACCAAAAATAGGTACTCTGCGAGAGGCCAGACCCCTTCACCTGACACCTACACTGCACCCATGGCTGCTGGACTGAGCCCCTTTCTCCGGCCGGCACAGGAGGACCATGCAGAGCAGAGAAGAGACCTCCAGTTTTCTTTCTAACATCTATTCTTTAGCTCAAAGGTAAGAAACACTTCATTAAGGACAAAGTTTTTCTCACATCACATTAAAGTTTTCTGGAATTATTCAGTCTACTACTACCATATATATATATATATATATATATATATATATATATATGTGTTCGTGTGTGTCTATAAAGGTATCTTAGCTTTCCTTTACAACACTTAGGGATTATCTCCTGTTAGCTTAAGGGACAAGACATTGATGTTCACACTTGTGACAAATGTATACAATTTCAGTTTTACTTCAGCCTCCTTACTTTAGCAGTAGCATTTTTTATATACATTTTATATATATATATATACACACACACACACATTTTTATATGCTCCTTTTCTATGTCTCTCCAAAGAGAATTGTCTACAACAGACATATATACTAAGGTTGCTTTTCTCAGTGTACTAAGCAATAAAAACAATTAAAAAATTTTCCTTCATAGTTGAGATCAGAATGATATAATAAGAATAGCTGTGCAGGCTGTTTGCCTTGGAGGCAGCCATCAGCACAGTGGTGCTGCCGAGGACACGTACTGGTGTTCCTTTCTGTGGCATCCCAGAGACACGGGCTGGAAACACCGCCAAGGGCAGGTGGGACGAACTTGTGTGGGATGCAAAATATTCATCACACCCATTTGGTGCAAATGAACACAAGCAGTGAGAATCTCTCTCCCTGGGCTCTCTTCTACAGCTCATACAGAGCTGTGTGCATACAACCACAGCTGCCTCTGCACGTCCCGGGGTATATGGTTTTGCTTTGAATTAACTGAATGAATTATTCCAGTGACACAGAATAAATGTTCTTTTAGGCTATTGCCTATTTAGATGCTGAGCACTCTAAGACTGGAACATCATCTTTATATCATATGCAAAATGTCTAGCCCTCTGTTGGGATAACTCTGCAATAATAAATATGTTAAGGTCCTAAATTCTAATGAGATTGTTATACAGAGGTCAAATATTAACTAAAAGGAAAACAATAAGTCAGCTAAGCGCCTTCTGTTTTTAACACACCCGACTCAATCCGGAGGACATATTTTTGTCCCTTGTTCTGTGTAACTCAGTTAAGCAGAAGTTAATGTTACTTAAACAGATTTTATTGCATTGGCAAATAAGATAAAAATTGATTTTTTAAGTAAGGCTAGCCTTTATGGTTTGTGATGGCTACAAGGAAATGAAGGCAATTACACATGGAGCCTGCTATTTCTGCAATTAAAAAGCTGGCACGTAGCTGGTTTGATGGACATTTAGCGTTGCCAAATTTTGTTATGGATAATAAATCACACCTCTTACTAGGTTGCAGAAGCAGCAGGACCCCTTAAATAAACTTAATTCTTATTGCACTGATCATTATTGCGATTATTATTATGATGCCTATAAATGTCATCGGACATGTCTGTATTAATGGAGCCATACGACCTTGTCCTGGAGGTGATGTAAAATTACCAAACAAAAGCATTACTTCCCGAGGTCTAAAAATACAAGCAGGGAGAAGGCAGGGGAGGGCATGGGTGTGTATTTGAGGGCAGGAGAGCTGCTGGGATGCCACGATGGGCATCTTCAGGTGAGGCTGAAGCAACGGGCTGAGCTGTCAGGTGGTGCCTGAACTTGGTCACATGGGTGAGAGGGACATGTGTCCAGTAACTCAGTGGTCATTGCTTCTTCTGAGTGGGCAATCTGGTATTTGCTCTCTCTCCAGGTTGACTGTGACCTCCCTTAGACTTTAGTTCAAATATTTGGTCTTGAAATTATTCCTGAAGATTATTAGTGAATTGGAGCATGGTCCCCCATTTTACAGAAGCTTTATCAACTAACATTTGGTCTTCTCATAGACTGAAATGAAAGCATATAAAACAAGAGTTGTGCTGAAAGGTTTGTCTTTGAAGGGAGGCTCAGCTTTCTGATTCCCACAGAGAGGATGGGATCTTCCTATCTGGACAGGCCAGGGCTCATCCACCCCATCGCTAATGAGTTACAGATTCCTTATTTACTCCTTCTTAATGAAAACTCGGTCCAGCCTTGCCAAATTCCCTGAAAACTATCTATAAAAATTCCTTTGTTGAGTATTTTTGTTCTCTCATGGAAGCAGAAAAATTCTTCAACTTCTGGTGTGATTAACACTTTCATATATGAACCTTGCACCTATTGATTTACAATGAATTGCGAAGTCTGTTGTCTTACATTGTTACTAGAAATCTTGGTAGAGCATCTGTGAAGAGCAACCAATGAACCAATTAAAAAAAAAAAAAAAAAGATGATTGATCTGAGGATATTGCCTTTGCATTGTATGTCCAGCAGAAGCAGCTCTCGTGCACTGCTTAAGATGCCTGTGGGCCCTGTATGAATGCTGTAGCTACCTTGCTATTGGAGCTGCCTGATATCAAGCACTTTGTGAGGAAGGTGCAGGCTTCTCATCCCTTCAATTATCAAGGAAAGTTAATTTAGAAACATCTAATATTACCACTCCTGTTCCAACAGTTTTGAAAATGAAAGTTCCTAAATCAGAGACAAAAAGTTTTTAATTCAGAGAGAAGGATACCTATTTTACCAGTCAGTTCACAATCACTTCCATTTATCTACTGATAGAGTCTGATGTTATCAATGGATTCAAAGAATTTAATAGTTCCACAATTACTTCGCCATAGGTCTAAGCACAGCAGGCACACAGAGTCTATAAAAGCAGTATTCCAGACTGCCTGTACCAAGAACATACACTCACGTATTTAAAGCAAATGCTGCTAATACATTTCTGGCACAAAGTACTGATCCAAGAGCAACAAAGTCTCTGGATGCTAGAATCATTATTCAATATCATGGATTTTTTTCTGATGAAACAACATTTTATCTAAAATTGCAAACAAAATTAATTTTCATAGAATTGTAGAATCATAGAATGGCCTAGGCTGGAAGGGACCTTAGAGATCATTTAATCCAACCTCCCTGTCATGGGCAGGGACACCTCTCAACTAGATCAGGCAACACATGGGGATATATGCTTTGGAATATTTTGGTATTGACAGATTGACACTACAGCTCCAACAAACCCTTCCCAGATCATACTGGGTTTCCTTGGGTTGACAAAGCATTTGAAACTGTCCCACATGACATCCTGGTCTCTAAATTGGAGAGACATGGATTTGACAGATGGACCACTTGGTGGATGAGGAATTGGCGGGTTGGTAATACTCAGAAGTCACAGTGATGATGATTCGATGTCTGATTAGAGACAAGTGATAAGTGACGTTCCTCAGGGATTGGTACTGGGACCAGTGTTGTCAAACATCTTCGTTGGCAACATGGACAGCCACATCGTGTGCACTCTCAACAAATTTACTGACAACACCAAGCTGTGTGGTGTGGGCGACATGCTGGAGGGAAGGGATGTCATCCAGAGGGATATAGACAGGCTTGAGAGGTAAGACCATGAAAACCTCACAAAGTTCAACAAGGCCAAGTGCAAGGTCCTCACACGGGTTGGGGCAACCCCAAGCATGAATGCAGGCTGGGCAATGAGTATAGAGTCATTGAATCATAGAATCAAAGAATTGTAGAATCATAGAACATTTTTGGCTGGAAGACACCTTCAAGATCACTAAGTCCAACCTTTTCCTAGCCCTAGCAACACCACTAAACCATGTCCCTCACTGCAACATCTACTCATAGTAGATTCAGAGTAGCCCTGCATAGAAAGATTTTAGTGTGTTGGTGGATGGAAAACTGAATATGAGCCAGCAATGTGCACTGGCATCCCAGAAAGTCAATTTATATCCTGGGGTACTTCAAAAGAAATGTGGCCAGCAGGTCAAGGAAGGTGATCTTCCCCCTCTACTCTGCTCTTGTGAGACCTCACCTGCAGTGCTGTGTTCAGTTCTGGGGCTGCCAGCATAAAAAGGACATAGACCTATTGGAGCGAGTAGAGCGAGGGGCCGTGAAGACGATCATGGGTTGGAGCAGCTCCCCTGCAAAGACAGGTTGAGAGAGTTGGGGTAGAGTCTGGAGAAGAGAAGGCTCCAGGGACACCTTCTAGAGGCCTTCCAGTAGTTAAAGGGGGCCTAAATGAAAGATGGACAGAGCTTCTTGATCAGGGAGTATAGTGACAGGACAAGGGGTAATGGTTACAAATGGAAAGAGAGTAGATTTAGTTTAAAATCAAAAAGAAATTTTGAATCTTAGAAAATGAAATTTTGGCTCTGAAAGAGTTATTTAGAATGCATAGGATTTAGAAGAAGGATGCATTTTCATTGACTCCTTTACTGAACTTGAGGAACAGCATGAAAACACTGTGGTTTTGGTTTTTGCTCTGTCCCCTGCACAAGCGAAGGCCACAATACCACTGGAGCCCTTTACTCCTCATTGCTTTTCACACAACTCCCAATTTGTTGCCAAATCACTCAAGCCCACCAGAAGCCATATATCTCACTTGGAAGCCACAACTATCACAGGAGCCACTTCTGACCCTTATTCTGTTTTTTTCCTCTGAATGCAATATGAAATCGAGGCTGTCAAAGTCAGTTTTTTACATGGAGATCAACAATATAAACAAAAGAAGAAAATAAGTTTACCTTTACCTGATACTTGGCACACAGCCTAAATACATTTCTCTTTGAGGACAAGATGTAAATAAAGAGAGATCTTTAATTTTTAATAGACTTTTAAAATCTTTTCAAAAGGAGCATTAGAATGCCTGTGGCTATTTCTTTTCTATCTTGAAACCTGAAATATTTATGTGTAACTAACAAAATTCTTTTCCAGCTGAGGAATACAAACATACTCTAATAGGGGAGTTCTTTCAAAAGAAAGGCAATGTAACTACTCCAGCTCTTCTCAGAGAAGCAAGTTTTCCCGACCCCCCCAAAAAATAAAATTTGCACTATTTGTCACAGCAGTGGCTGTGAGAAAGCTGTTGAGGACAGGGACTGAAGCAGAGAAGGCCACATTGTCTGGAAGTAGTGTAGGGTATCTGCAGACGTCTAACATTTGCTGTCCGTTTGGCTGCGGAGCTGGTGAGAGATCCTTCTTGTCTGTTCCTAGCTGAGGCTGCCTCAGGACACTTGTATTGACTAGTGAAAAACTGCACGGTGATGGGAGGGCAGCACTTCATGTCTTACCTAAATGGACCCTCTTGAGTACAAGCTGCGCAAGGATAGTGCTGTGCATTGGATGCTATCATCACCTGTAGAGTAAAACACCGAAGGTACAGCCAGGTGCAGAAATCCAAAGCAGTGATGTGTCTCTAGAGCTCCCTACCACTAGTTACTGCCCCACAAGGAGAGATGGAGGGGTCAGGCAAGACCACTGGGCAGCTCTCACCCCTGTCCTTGCACCACCTTTGCCAGCAGCTCTGTGCAACAGCCTCATTTCAGTGCATCAAGGCACACACTGCCTGTGCTGCTCACAGGTTCCCTCTCAATTGCCTGTCATCCCTCCCTGTCCCACTCTGCCTCAAGAGCCAGTGGATTATTTCCATCAGGATTAGTCCAGCATTGCCATGATCTCATCTCTGAAGTGCCGGCAGCGGTGTGCCCCAGCCACTGATGCCAGGCAAAGCCACGCAGCACCTGCTCCACCAGCACAAATGGGCTGAGACAGGGCTTGCCCTCTGACACTGAAAAGGAGATGGAAACTACGGGGTGAGAATAAACATCTCTATGGACATCTCACAAATTGAGTCTCCCAAGTGCTCCTTTTTATTCTTTCTCCACTGTCCAATCCCAAGGGGCCAGTTGCTGGGTGAAGCTAATTAGCCCTTGATTAACACCATTTATATATATGTGTGTGTGTATATATTTTTTTTCACTTGTTCTACTTTTAACTCCTACTCAACTGAAAATATGTACAGTTAGCATATTTGAGGCATCTCCTCTTGACACAGAAGGAATAAGCAGACTTTTTACTAAGCAATTCTTTCTTCACCTACTATTTTTCCAGCTCTGCTCCCACCTGAATTTGCCTTTAGTGTCTCCCCTTAAAACTCTTCTGTAGATCTTTTGTGCTTGCTCTGCAGCCTCAGCATTTCAAGGAGAGGAGTTTGCTGCTCTTCCCTCCCTGCCCTTCCAAATGCCATTGCTTCATCTACTCGATGCCTTCTTCCCCAAGGCTGAGTTACTTGCTCCCGGTCCTCGAAAACCATCCTATTGGAGACAGGACAAATTTCTGTCTCCTCTTTTTATTGCTTTCCTGGTTGTTCTCTCCTCCTCAGCCATATGGCCATGTGCCCACAGCAGGAAGACCCAGACAGACCCAGGAGAAGGGGTTGCACCTCGGAGGCAGAGGTTATCTAATTGCCCCATTTGCAGTGAGGAAGTGAGTCTTCATCGCAGAGAAAATCCTGCTGTGGGACCTAAGTTGTCCAGAAGCAACTACAATGTACAGAGTGGGAGACTGTGGAGCACCACTCTCACTTCACACATTGCCCACCCCAGAAGCCCTTACCAGGGCATTCCTCTCTGTTTTTTGCAATACTGAAAGGAGGCTGTAGTGAGGTGGAAGTTAGTTTCTTCTCCCATGTAACAAGCGATAGGACAACAGGAAACGGCCCCCTCCAAGGGATGTTTAGATTGGACATCAGAAAAATCTTCTTCACCAAAAGAGTTGTCAAGCATTAGAACAGGGTGCTCAGGGAAGTGGTTGAGTCACCATCCCTGGAGATATTTAAAAGATATGTAGATGTGGTGCACAGGAACATGGTTTAGTGGTGGACCTGGCATTGCTAGCTTAACTGTTTGACTTGATGATCTTAAGGGTCTGTTCCAACCTAAATGATTCCATGATTCTATAATACCCAGTATCCCCCATCGTCATCTCCCCTCCAGCAAGCTCATACCTCCAAGCCCCTTTGATGGGTGTGTGACTCAACCCAAACCCTAGCAGCAGCACAGTGAAGCAGTGCAGTCCCCAGGTGGATGGATGGATGGGTGTCCACTCCGTGGGGCAGATCCATTGTACAGCCACGGCACAGGGTACAGCTCAGCACTCTCACTTGCCCAGTGAAGAGGCATGTCACTACTCATTTCTGAATTTGCTCATCTTCTTCATTCACTATGTAGCCCAAGGCCTTATTTATTGCTCGTACAATCATCTGTGCTGACAGCAGTGCTGATATTCCTCACAGACTGTTCCTCTGTCATCTCACGCCAATATTAGAGTGCATCACAAATAGGAATTTTTTCCTCCGTGGGATAGCAGTTCCCTGGTTTCCCAATCTAAGAGCTGGGCACTGAGGCACAGGGAAATTAAAAACATCCCTAGATCTTGTGCTTAGTGAGAGGTGGGTTTTTGCTGGCAGACCCAAAGGGTGCAGTGTAGCAACTGTCTGGCTCTGCAGTCACAGCAGCAGAGCTCTGAGCACCAAGGTGCTGCACGAGCAGAAAACGAGGGATACACTATGGCACAGATTACATGATCTTCCTATAGAACCTGTGTGGCATCCTCTGTCAGCATCCAGTTACCCAGAGGGCGAGGAAAGGGAGGATATTCAGCTGCTTTAAGGATTCTATTCTTACAGCACCTTACCTTCTCACTGTGTGTCTTTTAGCATCCACAGGAAATAAGCAGGGAGCTTGCAGAAGGTAATTTCTTTCAGTTCACAAACTCTGATCCATTCCTTGGGCAGATCAGCTACGTGTGAGTGTCCTGAGGGTCTCACGGCAGCCACGTCACAGATTCTTCATTGTAATGCTTGGAGGGAGCACCTCTCAATTCTTACTGCTCTGTTTTATTGTAACTAGTAGCCCCCAATACCCAGTCTTGTGCATTTCTACTGAAAAAGCAGTTGAGAAAACTCTAAATTATGACAAAGCTTCTTTCTAATTTTTTGCTCCCAAGTAAACAAAGTGTTTTGTTTGTCTCTCAAAAAAATGTTTTTAGTTCATATAACTAAACTGTCAGGATTTGATGAGTCCAAAACAGACTTTTTTCCAGGGTACAGAGTGAAAAGATTGAGTTGTTCTGACTGCTCTGGTCTCCAGCAGAAGACTGAACTTGCTAAACACAGGAAATCTAGCCAAGCTGTAACAATGATGAGTGAGGAGTGGCACTTTTCTAAGGACTATTCTTGGGCCAAATTATAACAGATTTTGCTAATGTTGGGAAAGTAGTACCCTGAAAGCCAGAAGGTCAGTCTTTCTGATGAGTGCTGGCTTCTTACCATTGTGCCACCATCAGACACAAACAACAGATATGTTTTTTCTAAACTCATGCTTGGAGACAGTTATGAAAATAAACTATTTTCAGCTCAGCCCGAGATAAGCACTTGAAATGTCAGCCCAAGTTACTGTTTTGGAGGCAATAGTGGGAAGTGGCAGGCAACTTACAGCCAGTGCAACCAGTTTTGCCTCTAATACAAGAGGCCATTACTATTTGGTCAAGGGAGCTGCGTAACACTGGGTGGCTTATTGTCTGTTCACAGGAGAGAAACACTGCTCTCAAAAATACACATGTATCTCAGTTATTTGAATGGGGGAAAAGGTTTTCCTTGTTCATCCTAGATTCTGCAGGATGCTGCTACATGTGGTTACCTGTTTGGAAGATGTGTATTGTATAGCCACCCAAAAGTAACCAACACGCAGGTGTGGAGACAAATACATGCTAGTTACTAGTGACACGTCTTTCCCCATGCTGGTAGACAAAACGTGCTGGAATATCATCGAGTCCTGTAGTGCTGTACCAATTCTTGTTCAGGGCTCCGATGTCTTTCCCCCACTTCCAGCTGATCTGATTATGTCCCTGTGCTGGGACCTGTCCTGAGCAGTTTTGCTCGCATGACAAAGATCACAGCATGAGGACATGCTGCAAGTCTGGAAACCTCTCTATGCCCAGACGGGACAGACTACCTCAGCATAACCCTTCCCTTTGCCTGCTCTCACCCTCCCAGTCTGTAGACCAGAAGGGATCCCTTCCCCTCAAATGCAATCTGGAGTCCTAATTTGCAATTTCAGAGGCAGAACATTCCAACCACATGAACTTTTCAGCTGTTCAGGCATGCTGTACTGGCAGAAGGGCATTAGCCCAGTTTCCAGGGCTTCAGTGCAGTTTGGCCACGACCATTCGCAGCACAAACACATCTGCTCCGGGTGCACTAGAGATACGAAAGTAGATTTTTTTTTTTTTCTTCCTGTTTATGTCCAGGATTTACCTTCTAGAATTTGTCACTTTGGGCTGCTCTCCTTTAGATGGCACTGTTACCACTTCCAAGCAGGACTGCTGCTGGCGCCTTTGCTGCACAGGGCTCAAACTGGGCCAGGACTGTCATTATCTCTGGGCTAACAATCCAGACCAGGTCAGGAGACACCCAAGCCAGGAGGAGCTGTTTGTGATATTTGCTCTAAAAAGTCTTCACGGTATCCAATTCACAGTAGCACTTCCGCTCCCCCAAGTCAGTTTTTCACTTTGGAGTATCCTTTAAAACTCAGGGGTTGAATTGATATAATGAACATCCAACACCATGGACAAACTCAATCTGCTCCTTTTCCGAATAAGTTTGGTTTCCAAAGTCAACAGGAGTCATGTATGCATATCTAAGGGCCTTAACTAATTAATCTGCTAATTAAATAATAATTAGAAGCTGTTCTGTCCACGGGCACTACCTTCATTACTTTTCATAACTAGCTAAATGCTTATGTCAGAACTACGGCTTTATTTCTTTGTTGTCCACTGCCTCAGTCATCATCTGTTTCAATTGCCTAAGCTTTTCTCCAAGACAGCAAATTGGTTTTTCTGTCACTTAACAGATCTGCATTAAGTACTGCTACATGTTGTGCACTCCTTGATCACTATTAAATGAATCTTGCCTAGTAAGAGCATTTTCAACTGAGAAAGAGAGATGATTCCAGGACAGAATTCTGCAGTGGTCTGGAACAGCCAGAAGACAAATCCAACAAAACCCAAGGAAAAGGGTCATACAACCTTAGGGTTGCCACAGGTAGTACTTAAAATTGGAAAGCACTGAAAGAAACTGCTGGGGTGGGCCAACATTCTTGACTACATATAAACATTCTCTGTCTTAAACTAAACACGTCTGTTGGACCACTTGCATTGGTGCTTTCCCCAGCTTTGGAGAGAGAACAGAAACAGTGTGAGCAAAACAAGAGCCACAGGCAGGGGGAGACTCTACCTGTGTGCAAAACGCTGGCCCTTTGGTTGCTTTAAGAGTCGATTCAATCTTTGCTGCCTGGGAGCATTTTTCAACAGCATTCATCTCCAATTCAGAGAAAAACCTATGTTTTTGGACAGTACCTTTACGTGGTGCAAGGAGAGAGACATAATGGAATTAGCCTATGGGTGACTACTAGCCCAAAGAGAGTCCCTAGCACCAAAGTAGGACTGAGCCTTCTGCTAACCAGAGTGGAACTGCCCCTTGGACAAATCAACCCCAAACTTCTCTGGAATAAGGGCCCACCTTGCTCCTGAATGAGTATTATCCTCTTGCCAAATTGCAGTTCTACTCAGAGCTCAACCATTTTGCCTGAAGGCTTCTCAGAAACAAACACAATTATTATTATTTTTATAATGGGAAAAGTTTCTTTTTCCATGCTGCCCTAACTAAAGGCCAGCCAACACAAGTTTGCTCAAGCTTTCAAACAACAATGCCATCTCAGAAAATGTCTACAGTTTGTATTTTCAAATGACACTCAAAAACTTGGAAGTCTGTGTCTATGTTGCAAGACAACAGACAGCCCAATTATGCAATATCTTGAGTAGTCCCAGATATTCCACTACATGTACACTCTCAACTTCAGCATCAAATTTAAAAGTGCAGCAGCCTTAGGCCTCCCTGGAGGCCTCAGTCAAGACAGGCAAGTACCTCAAGCAGAAATTCACATCTTTTGTGCTGTAAGTAGTCTTCTTGAAGTGCTCACCTGCCTCCATTCACAAAAAATGGAGCTTAAAGTGACCATACTCCTAACATAGACACCATCTTTGGGTGCCTAATGGATAACTATTGGGCTCGGGCTGACTGTGCAGCTCGTCACCGAGGGAAGCCAGGGGTGGCTTTGTCTGGGACATGTTACATGTCTCCCAAAAATAACAGCAAGCAGCAAGACACAAGTGTCTCACGCTGGACTGCATGGTGACATGCAGATACATGTACTCCAGAGAGACCAGACAAGCCCAGACACTCAAGCTAAACACATGGGTAAGCAAGTCCAGCAGTGTATCTGAAAAAAACCCACCAAAAATCTACATCTAATCCCGCCCTTGAAGGTGCCTAAATTCCACAGGTATATTATTTGTTACCTCCAAGGCCTGAAGGCACTCAGAGGAGCGTTACTGTAAACCCCCAGCTGGTCTGATAGTGCACAGGACCTGCAAACATGAGGCACAGTCACGTCCAGCCAGGACTCGAAGAGAACTTTATTAAACAGAGTCCCCTGAAGTGTTCAATTTAAGAGGCATTCTCAGGACAGACCTAACATGCACTAACAGGATGAGAGTCATCTCAAAGCTCAGCTGCAGCAGCTGTTCTCATTTAAAATGTATCCAGAGGAGATGAAGAGAGATGTCCAAGCTTCCAGAATTCCTTCAGTAAACTGTGAATGAGGCATGAGATGAAAAATCTCTCCCCAGTGGACAACGCATAGACAAAGCTGAGCAGACACTGCTCTGCCCTTTTTTGTTTCCCCCTGCTTTAATCAAGGGAAACTCCACAGTCAGCTCCAAACAAAAAGAAAAAAAAAAAGTTTTACAAATGCCCATCAAGCTCAGAAATGTCAAGACTAAAGAAAAATAGAGGAAGGGAAATCCCCTGGGAAGGTGTTTGAAATATTTAGTACTTCTTAAAAATTCCCTGTTTTTTCAGTTCAGTGAAGCTCCCCTCGGCAAGATCAATTCCTACTTAGGGAAAAGTGTGAACTATGCCACCTGTTCAAAGGTAAACTTTCCCACTAATATTATAAAAATAACTGAATACAGTATTTCAGACTGTTTGAGTCCGTGTTTCGGTTTTGGATTTTCTTTTTCCCATTTAATAATGAAAGTTTACTCTTGTCTCTTCCAAAAGCAGACAAAGAGGAAATCAAGGATATTATCCAAACCTTGGGTTCTACTGTTGGTGATTGTCTGCTTGTTTTACAAAGTAATTGGGACACTAGCTTAACCTGGGGTGGTAAAAAATACATGGGCATCCAAGGAACCAGGTTTGAACCTCAGAGTCCAGCTAGATTTCCTAGATCACTAAATGGTTTTTAAAAGAAAGAATACCTACAAGTGCTTTGTGGTTACTATGGTAATCTTTTAAAATTTATCCATTTTGTCTCAGATGTAGTGAATATACAAGCTTCCCTAATTATTAGTAACATTATATTTTCTACACCTGCTGAATGCAGTCTCCTAAATGCCAAGACAATATTATTCTCATGTCTTCAGGAACTAGCATCTCTGTAACAGGATCATTCTGCCTAATCTGTGGTGAGTAGGAAGAGTAAACACATACTGTGAGAAAGCAAATCTTTTCCTTCATCCAACACCTTTGTTCAACTAAATGCATGGATTGTTTTTGCATTTGTTTGCAGGTATCAACATCTCAGTTACACTTTCCATTGCAGTTGTAGCAGTCAGGGACTGGGACTTCTAAGTTTCTGCATCTGCTTCACTCCTAAAACAGTGCTGAAAACCCTCCATGCTTGTGACAAATGCCTCAGTCAAAATTCTTCCTCTTCCAAGTTCCTGAACTTTGATTTTAAAACACATGGCATCAAATAATAATGTCCTCCTCATAATAACTGTTGCAAAGAGATTATATGTTTTCCTCTGAAGAACAAAGTTTTGGTGACTGTGAATAAATTTGGACAAGTGACTGGTGTAAAGGCAAAGTATCTCTCCAAAGATAAAACGTACCCATTGCACTTACCTGCCTGAAAAAGTGTTGTGTTGTTATAGCAAAGACATCAAAACCACAGCTGGCCCTTTTAAGCTCGTCTCGAATATTGCTTAATTGCCGGGACTGCTCATCACACTTTTCCTTCAATCTCTGAACAAACTGCTTTTCAGTATCCCGACTCTCTCCTGGTTTGGGGGAGAATCCATTCTTTGGGGTGGCTGGCCTTTGTTTGGGATGTCCTACAAAAAAGAGAAGAAAAGACCATCAGAGTCACTCACTTTATATGTATGGACATGACATTTATGTGTTTCCAAGGCCTTTGGGATTCAGGCCTAAAAAAAGAAAAAGGTCTGTGGCATTCACACAAATCTGTAAGTACTTGGAAAAAACCAAAAGCACAGTGAAAGGTGTTTTCCTAGGGGCCAAAGCTCAAAGCTTTGCGACAGTGATCTCACCTCAGGCTCCGAGCTTGAAGGTCTGCTACATGTTGAGAACTCTTCTAAGAGTGTCTTACTCAGATCTGGGGTCATTAGAGGAGGGATTCATCTCACCTATGTTAGACACCTACAAGAATAGAGAACTGCATCGTGATTTGTGATGCTGAACTCTCCTGAATGGTAGTGAGAAAAATGGGCCCTTCCAAGCTGAGATTCACCTTATCCTGTTGTGGAAGCGGAAAACAGTTGGATGACATTGACACGCTACACATGATTTGTTTGGCCACCTGAACCTCACACTTGGTCACCTGATGGGAGTGCCAAATTTACTTTGCCTTTGTAGATTTTCTTTTGCCTCCACATGGGACAATGTGGGGCTGGAGCTGTCCTTCCTTGAACGCAAACACAGCATGGCTTGCTTGCTACTGGGATATTATATCAGCAATGCTGCACTCTGCTTTTCCAGTTTCACTTGCTCACCCCTTTTTAACACTTCTAAAGTTGCTCTAAGTTGACTTGAAGCAAGTCTGATCCTGTATAAAGATGTGAAACTAGTGTATCTTGTCTTTAAGATATTAGCTCAAATGCAGTGTAATATTCACACAGATGGTACAAGAACTGAAGCTTACTCATGTTAAGCCACTTCAAGGAAGTGAGGTTTCCATCCTAAACTAAGTTCATATCCTGCTTGAGTCAACTACCCATTTCTCTGGATATATTCATTTACGAGGATCAATCAAGAAGGGGTAGTGTCCTGGTACCATCAAGTTGTTCAAGCCACTGCTTGGACAACCTGTTATGCCTTTATCTTCTTAGTTTTCTGAGAGCTCTCCTCTGCAAACATTTATGGTCAGCTGGGCAACACCCTTCCACACCTTACTGGTCTTTGTGCTACCCTCAGTTTCTCCTCAGCTGATGCTTTTTAGCTCATTTCTGAATACTGACCAGGGATCTCTGGTTCTATTCCTTAGCATCTCCCGACTAGTCTCAAGCTTTTAGCCTAGGAGCTAGAGTCAGGAAAAAAGAGGGAAAAAAATAGAGTCAGGAAAAAAAAGAAGGAGAAAATAAAGTCAGACGCCTTGTTTCTATGTGTTGCTAGAGATCATAGAATCATAGAATCATAGAATGTTAGGGATTGGAAGGGACCTCGAAAGATCATCAAGTCCAATCCCCCTGCTAGAGCAGGAATGCCTAGACTATGCCACACAGGAACGTGCCCAGGCAGGTCTTGAATGTCTCCAGAGAAGGAGACTCCACAGCCTCTCTGGGCAGCCTGTTCCAGTGTTCCATCACCCTCACTGAGAAGAAGTTTCTTCTCAAGTTTAAGCGGAACCTCTTATGTTCCAGTTTCAGCCCATTACCCCTTGTCCTATCAGTGGTTGTCACCGAGAAGAGCCTGGCTCCATCCTCGTGACACTCACCCTTGATATATTTGTAAACATTAATGAGGTCACCCCTCAGCCTCCTCTTCTCCAAACTAAAGAGCCCCAGCTCCTTCAGTCTTTTCTCATAAGGGAGATGCTCCACTCCCTTAATCATCCTAGTTGCCCTGTGCTGGACTCTCTCCAGCACTTCCCTGTCTTTCTTGAACTGAGGGGCCCAGAACTAGACACAATATTCCAGATGGGGTCTCACCAGGGCAGAGTAGAGGGGAAGGAGAACCTCTCTTGACCTACTAACCACCCCCCTTCTAATACACCCCAGGATGCCATTGGCCTTCCTGGCCACAAGGGCACACTGCTGGCTCATGGTCATCCTGCTGTCCACCAAGACTCCCAGGTCCCTTTCCCCTACACTACTCTCTAATAAGTCATTCCCCAACTTATACTTGAACCCGAGGTTGTTCCTACCCAGATGCAAGACCCTACATTTACCCTTGTTGTATTTCATTAAATTTTTCCCCGCCCAACACTCCAGCCTGTCCAGGTCTCGCTGGATGGCAGCACAGCCTGCTGGTGTGTCAGCCACTCCTCCCAGCTTGGTGTCATCAGCAAACTTGCTGATAGTACTCTCTAGTCCCTCATCCAAGTCATCGATGAATATATTGAATAATACTGGTCCCAGTACCGACCCTTGAGGGACTCCACTGGATACAGGCCTCCAACCAGACTCCGCCCCATTGACCACAACTCTTTGGCTTCTTCCCCTATGGTGAACATTTGTCTGGATACAGATGAAAAACTAATATTTCTGGTTTAGCAGAAAGGGTTGGGTATACAAGAATATGAAAAAAAAATCTTACAGTTTTGCAGTCTTGTAGTATACAGTTCCTGAAAAATAATACAGAAAAAATGTCTCCAGCCAGTCCTGAGAAATGAAGGTAAAAGGTGACAGTATCCTGCCATGGATGCTACCTACACCTTTCCTAAAAACCAGAAGAATCCTTCCACAGAGGTACATCTGATGGGTTGAGTTTGAGCCTATTTGTGAAGTAGAGCATTGTTCCAGAGGTAATTCTGGCAGATGTGCTTTAGATATTTTTGCTCTGTAATGATTATGACCCAGGTGTGCAAATGAGTCCCTAGGCCAATTTTACTAGATCAGGCAGAGAAGGAGTATGGCTTTGCCAGAGCAATACTCCAGGAGCACATTTGTACTTTTTCAGATCCCCAGCTTGCGTGGAGCCACTGGGAGCACATCTTCCAAGTTGCTCGACTATTGCTGGTTCTGGGCTAAGCCTACACAGAGCCAGCGCCAGCAGAGATGCTCCCTCATGTTTCCAAGTATCTCATGCTGCAACTGCAAAGTTGCAAGTACACAACAGCCTTTGAAACCCTTTGTATCCTTGACTTGCATTTGAAAAAGGAATACCAGGTTTCACAACATGTCAAAACTAACGTCATGATGTTGCATGACCTAAATAATATAATACAGGATGCTGGAGAGGACTTTCTGTTATTAAGAGAGTTCAACCAGCGTAGCTATTGCTCTCTATCCATTTTCATGGATACATTTAAAGCCTTTTTGTGCAGGAATGATATTTTCTTACAGCTTCTTACATTTATGCAGAGGAGCTCTTAACTGGGCAGTAGGTACTATCACAAAATAAGAAATTCATAAGAGCAACAGTCATAAATATCTTTTTGGTGTAAAAATGCCAGGTTGTCTGGGCAGCTTGGTGATGTTACAAGAGGAGGCACAGGGAGAAGTGTGGGGGAAGCCCTTCCAATCAGTTCAGTTTTAATTAAAACCATCAGGTTGTTTTGTCTTATATCTTTCTAGCTTTCCTGTTCACTGGAACATTTGAAGTGCACATCTCTATGTTGTCCTTGTCAGTATTATAAGCTGTCCTTGTAAATTAAACTGTGCTATTCTCCTCAGGGATAAATCTGAATTTCTCGGTTCATTTGGGTCTAAAAAGCAGCTTACTAAGCTTATTCTGCCATTGATGTCTCTCTTCTGTTGCTCTGTACAAAACAGGGTATATATTAATGATGCTGGCCCTGATCCTGAATGTCCTTTTTTTAGCTGATGGTAGGACTAGGGGGGCAGACCTGGTGTATGCTGAAATCACTGAACCCCTTTGATCCGCTTCAAAACTCCCAAGTCTTTTTTATCTATTTGAGTGTTTGAACTAAGGAGACATAACAAGTATATACTCTTAATTAGCACAGTCCATGAGGATTTAGATCGGGAGTGCAATTTATTTGCCTTTTAACTGTGCAATTTCTGACATTTGGGTAAGGAAAGCGAGGAAATTACTTAGAGAAGATTGATAACAAGCAAGCTGCAGAGTGACAGATGACAGAAATAGATGGCACCGTCCTGCAGTGGAGTGGAAGGAGAGCACCTGCGTCTGCGTACACCTGCTCCTATACATGGATTTTAGGAATGGTATTGCATCGGTAGATAAAATTGAGATACCTGCAAGACTCTGCATCTCAAAACTCTTCAGGAGGACTGATTCAGATTCTAAAGATCAGATTCGAGGCTAAAAAATATGATTTATGGCAGTCAAAAAACAGTGCTGATTAAAAGAAGTTGCCTGCAAGGAGGCCAGTAACAGGGAAAACAACCTAGAAACAGCACTCAGAAATTTTAGAGCCTATTCCATGGCCACACGCAGCTGTGGTGGAGTTACCTGGGGTGACACAAGCTCTCCTATCACAAAATGTAAATCCCACATGAATTTGTGATCCTGTTGGAGGGAAGGCTGTGATACTGCCCCTCGGCCCCAGCCAGACTCACTCCTTGTCCTGTGTTTAATGGTTGTTTTGATTATTTTGTTAAATTGTTAAATAGGTGAAAAGATTGTCTGTCTTTATTGCTTTGTTATTGTTGTTATCTCAAAGAATACTAAAGGCTACTCTAAACAAATAAATGCAGATGAGGTTTATTTTCTTATTTTATCCTTGCAGTGATAAATAATTTTACATTACCATGATTTCAGACCATCGAGCTTAAGAAATCCCAAATCAATCTGATGGAGAGAGGCCAGTTACTCAACCTCTCAGGAAAACTGAAGCAACCTTTGAGGTCTCATGAATTGGATCTGCCAAAAATGTAAGCCTTTAAAATCATTAAGTCGCTCGTGGAAACACAGGTCTCCTTAAGACAATAGAAATGCACAGTACGGATATGCCTCTTTTGCTTTCCAATTCTAGCAGAAGCAAGTCAGCTGTGCCGTAACGTGCCGCTACAGCCACAGTCAGTGCTGATGCTTAAACTGGACTCCAGCTGTTATAAACGCTGATGAGCTGCTGGTCTATCACTCTCTGCAACAAATTTTTCTTTGGATCTCTCTTGGTCACCTCACCAGGGGCAAAATAGCCTGAAAATTATATGATTCAGAGGACAGTGTTAAGTTCATCTTTTTACCCTAGTATGTGAGTAACAAGAATAATTGCGAGTCCTGTTGGTGCCCGGAAAGATTAAATTTAACCTTCAGTTTTGTTGGCTGGGAAGGAGATGAATTGGGATTGAGTTTAGCAAACACGAAAAGCCTCTTGATGCAAGTTATAAGAGCCAAAGAGCTGTTCTACGTGTTTTATACTTTACCAATGAATATACTTTACAAATGAAGAAACGTGGTTCTACCCTCCGTAATTAAAACTCAAGTATCATATAGCTGTAGAGGCAACATTTATATTAAATAAACTTTGAAAAATGAGGTAACAGAAGATGAACGGCGAGCACAATGGAATCAGCAGGACCATGCCCACTCACTTCAGCAGCACTTAGACCAGCCAAAGGCCAGCCTTATGAAACCCTTTAGGTACCTTTTACATTTGTTAATGTACACTTAGTAGACATAAACAGAAATACTCTTCATTTTAGTAAATAAATAAAGATATTCTTTAGAAATGCTAAAACCATGTGTTTGTGCCCAGTATTGAGGAGTGAGTTGACAATGCCTCTACAGCACTCTAAAGGTTATTTCTATAGATAATCCCTTTTCCAATTATACACAGCAATAGCCCAGGAAATTTAGGGCCTCTGTACAACAGTAAGAGTAGATTTTGAGTAATATGCGATCACTATAGACAGTAATTGTCTGAAGTGTTTTTTATTTCACTATATCTCTTCTCTTTTTATCTAAAAAAACTGTAATAATAAAAAAAAAATGATCCTGTGCCCTGAAACATGTAATAGCAACAACTCTTTGTTTTGAAGGAGAGATGATTGCATGGCTGTAACAAAGAAAACAAAAGTCTATTCAGCTCGTGCATTGGTATGATAAAGCCAGCTGTACTCACAGCCAGCTTAACGAACCTTGGACACAATCAATCTTCACTTAACAATAGCAGCTCTCAGCTTTTAGTGTGTTAACAAGAGATGCAAAGTCGACAAGTTTAAATCTTTCCTGAGATAGTGCTTTGGGGTTCATAAATACCTGGTGAATGGGGCTTGGTGGCTGTTACCGCTGATCTCTTAGGGGATGAGACAGCTGGTCTGTTAGCATCCTGATCTTTTTGTACTTCTTTCTTCAGACCTGTTTCAGAAACAAACCATAAAGTTAGAAAGAAACCCATTTTATAATTCTGTTTGCAACCGTGCAGAACTATGTCTTTAAGGCACACACCAGAATGGCAAACTTGAAATATATCACAGAACGAGGGCTGGTTTAGCTCAGTGGGTTGAGTGTGGTGATTAAAGCACCAAAGGTCACGGGTTTGATTCCCGTTCAGTTCTCACGTGTTGCCTGACCTAGTCGAGAGGTGTCCCTGCTCACGACAGGGAGGTTGGATTAAAATGATCTCTAAGGTCCCTTCCAGCCTAGGCCATTCTGTGTGTGATTCTGTGATGCTGCACAGTACCTCCGTGCTGGATGCCAATCTGCCGCTTCTGCAAGTGTGCCTGTGTGCATGTGGCTGAGCCGACATACACAGCTCTAAAGAAGGTTAGAAGAAGGCCTTACACACTATCTTGTTTCTCCAGACATAGCACAGTGACAAATGCCACTAAGGCACAAACAGCTACACACCTCTGTGCCATCATTTCTGTTCTGTGTTCTGTCTCCCTGCCCTGCTGTACATCCTCATCCTGGGCTGGAGGAGAAACCAAGTAGGACAGCACAAAGCTGACTTAAGTTACCTGCAGGGCCCTGCTCTACCAATTTTTTTTTTCTCCCAGGATAGGAAACTGCCTTTTGTGGTGATTGGCTTTCCCAAGAGGTTCTCATACAGGCAAGAGACAGGCTTCTGCAGACCAGAAGCAGGCAGATGTGTCAGGTCTGTGCTGGATGCGGCACCTCAGGCAGGAGAGAGGGTCTCTGCTTGGGCAGTAAATCAGGCAGGGCCAGAGAGGTTCAGCACATGCAGTGCACAAACCTACAACACACTGCCAATGCAGCATGCACTATGGCCATACCGTTGCCTTGATGTCCACAAGCCTAAACCAACACTTGGTTTGTGCTCATCTAAGACCCAGGCATGTGCCAGGCCACCTGCTCTCCCTCGTCACTTCTCTGTGTTCATGGTTCTCCAGATTACTTCTGACCTCTGAGCTTATCCTTTCTTCTGAAGGCACTAATTCTTCCCACTGACAGCATGATGCCCCATAACTCTTGGGTTATGATGTCCAGAAACTAGCTAGCCTTTCTTCTTCCTTTAATTTTTCAGTGGGAGGCAACTCAGTGTCTGTTTTTATTCCTCATTCCTCCCACCACTGGAGCACTCTGGTTAGGGGATCAGGATGGTCTGTCAGTTGTCCAAGCTCCGCAGTCACCAACTGCCTCTCGTACCAGGGAGACACAATTACTTCTGAAAGCCAGAGCGGCCACCCAAGCTCAGCTCACCCCTCCTGCCCACCCACAATTCCCATCAAAATAGTTGTGGGGATCATGCTGAGTGCAGTAACATGAAAGCCCTGGCCTGCTGGTTTGCCCATGGTGTGAAGGTCACAGCCACAGGATTTCATGCAGAAAACACTCACCAAGGAAGCAAGAAGGAAGAACAAGAGAAAGCAAATCCATGAGACATTAATGTGCTTCCCTGTTTGCTTTCCTTTTTTCCCATTAGTATTTGGTGGGGGTTGTATTTTAGCCTGCAGGACTGTGACACAGACCCTCAATACATAAGAAAAAGAGAGATTTAAGGCAAACCTATTGTCGTAAAAGAAAAACAACATTTGCCTTATTAACTTTCACTTCTCTCATGAGTACGTTTATGGATGTATTTTGCAAGAAAATGTCTCACAGAACCTGAAATATCTGAAGGAGGAAAACAAACCTATATTTTTTGGTGGTGCTGAAAGACAGTGGGAGACCAAAAGCTAACACACTCTTCCATTTTGCTTAATGCAAATGTGATCTGCTTATTTCAATAGTGGAAAAAAGTGATCATTGTCTTCATGGAGGATGAGGATCATTGTCTTCATGGACACTTACTGGATGACTAGTTTTACACCCTCTCCAAAGCCACAAGTAGTCACAGTTGCAGTATCAGGCTTATTTGAGATGCTTCACTCACCCTTTTACTTCTGTCTGCATCAGGACTTGCAAGCAGCAAGGTGCAGACGCCGCATTTGCAACGCGCCAAAAGCCAAGCTTCACATTTTCTAGCGCTGTCCCTCAGCATTCGTGAGCAGAGCGCTTCTGCGAAGAGCACATGTGCACGCACAAGCCCCGTGTGAAACTAATTGTGATGGCACAGGAGGAGGTCTAAGACCCTCTTTGACTCCTTTCCCCTGGCCACAGGCAAATCACACCATCAGTCATCAGGATCTGGGAAAGACTGAAACTATTCTTCACACTTTTACTTTGGTCCATCTCCATCTTCTGTGCTGTTTGCAAACTGAATATGTTGAAGCTACTATTCTCATTTGTGACCAATATTTTTCACAGTGACGTGACTGAGGAGATAAATTTCCTGTGTCTGCCAACTACCACACTGTAGTTTACTACAGAGCAGGGCATAAAATGAGTTTATGGTGTCATTTCACTACTAAGGACCAAGCAAAAGCAACCTGAGATGGGAGCTGTAAGACAAAACCAGAGCTTGTTTTTAAAGTAAATTTTATATGGTTACAGATTCGAGCATTATTTTTTCACGGCAATGAGGCCTTGGTTTTTCTGTGGTTTTCAAAATAAAAATATGATGCACAAATGGGCCATATACTGAGCTCCTCTGTAAATTTTGCTATGGCAAATGTCAAACACAGGCAGTGGTAAGGAAAGTGTGCTTTCCTTACGCTTTCAGCAGTAACAAGGGACACATAAATACTTAACTATCTTTGTGTTTGAGACACTTTCAATGAGGAACACCTGGGAAATTAGTTCAGCCTCTTAACCTTAAGCACAAAGCAAGGAACAATTTCCCAGTTAGAGAGGAGTTTAAAAAAAAGAGAGCAAAGGAGCAGAGAAGCCCAGCGAGCAACACTGCTCTGCAGAGGGCAAGGCGAGGTCTGTGGAGAGCAGCAAGAGCTACGTACAGGTGCAGATGGCAGTGCCTGGCAGGGGTGCGTGGGAGACGTCAGCCCCAGAAAGTGGGAGATCAGCAGAACCCAAAGCAGGTTGTAAGCAAAAGTGCAAATAGATATCTTGGCAAGGACAGAAGAGTATGATTAATAAGTGTAAAATCACAGAATCCTAGAATGGTTTGGGTTGGAAGGGACCTAAAAGATCATCTAGTTCCAATCTCCCTGCCATAGGCAGGGTCACCTTCCACTAGATCAGTTTGTTCAAAGCAGGGAAAAACAAGGATATGAGCCCTCCTTTGGTTTTTAAGGTCAGGAGAGCTCCTAAGGTCTGGTAGGGATGTCAATGCAGCAGCCAGGGAAGCAAGGAGGGAAGCAAGGAGGGGTTGTGTAGGAAGTGAAGAGCCAGAGCACATCACCGCCCTGCTGGGAAGGGGCTGGGGAGAGGGGCACACGGAGCTAGTGATTATTCAACTTCTCCTTCATAAGAAGAAGGGTCCTCGTGTCCTCTCTGTGGGGTCTTCTTAGTGAAGAGGGATTTAGGAAGCACGCAGCAGGCAAAAGAGAGGACAGGCTACAGGAGCAAACCATCATCGTTCTGCTAAGCTCGCCACCTACAGGGAAATTTTAGGGGAAGAGCCGTCCCTGGCATCAGACCTCAAATAAGAACTTGTGCTGAATGTTTTTTCTAAAAGTGGAGTTTGTTCTTTCTCTTCTCTTTTGAACCAACAGCTGTTAGTTGGTTAAAAGAAAAACATTCAGAAAACATGTTGATTTCAAGAGAAGTTCCCACAGGGAAAATTCATTTTTAAATGACAAGAGTTTGGGCCTCTGAATTTGTTATTTCACAGAAATCTAGAATTTCAGGTTTATAAAACATCTGTAGGAGAGTGTTGGAATAATGATCAGTATAATGCTGTATTGCAGGGTATGGCACAGCAGGAGGTTATACAATTTGATCTTTTTTACCCTGGAGTATACTAGAAATAACTCAAAGGTTATAATGTAAACAAAAAGTCTGATGCTCCAGTGTAACTCAGGAAACAAGACAAATATTTCAGTTGTTATTACAGGCCCAAATGTGTGCGAAACCTCTAATAATACTTTAACCATTGTACATATTTTTAAATGCCAAAAGGTGCTGTGCATACAACCATAAAATAATAAAGCACATGTAAAATACAATTATAAAAGGAAATTAAGCACCACAAGAATATATTTCTTGAACGCGCACACTGTTTTAATTTTGTTCTAAATTTTTCCTTCAAAACATGTATCAACTCTGACCTGAAGCAAATTTTACCTCAAGCTCTTACTGTTATTGCCCACGGGGTGGAAATATGGAACTTCAGTTAGCTATACTCCTGCTGGCTACCTAATCAAGGCTTTTAGCACTGAGCCTCCCAGCAAAACGTTCCTGGCAGAACAGGAACTGCCATCAACTTCCAGGCTTCCAGGAGCAACTTGCAAGGCTCTGCCAACCCCCTTCACCACACCAGCTCACGGAGTGAGGAGCTGTCTTTCTGGTAGCCAGGAATCAAACCCACAAACTACTAATTTCTATATGAATTTACATTCCATTTAAAGTTACAAATCTCCCAACGCTTCCTCTCTTTTAAAAGTCATATTTGTATACAGAAATGGATATCTGAGGCCATAAGATAACTGTGAGTGTAAACACTTGCTCGTGTTTTCTGCTAGTGTGGTTATAGCATTTTCTTTTGAAAAATGCATCCAAATGCACGGTTCTGTAAAGATATTTACATTTCCTACTTAAGAGAGCCTGCTTCAAAGGAGCAAAGGCAAAATCATTAGAAATACAAGGCAAAACATGACACATGCAATAGACGCATGGAATCATTCAGCAATCACTTAGTTAAACAGCAAACAAAGCCACTTCTCTATTCCCCCATCATTTCTGAATGCTTGCCTAGGAACCAGAGCTAAACACACCTTATCTGAGACACCTTCTCAAGAGCTGCTGCAGAATCAGCCTTTGTATTTGCCTGTATCTTTCAGTCTTTAAAAGCCAGAACAGCAGGATTGGCTGCAATTTGTTTTCACACTTCAGACTGAAATCATGCTAGGAAATTACCCATTGAGTATTTATTTCAAAACAAATCCCAACATTCTGTAGATACCATTAACAATTTGAATGGCTGCATTCAGTCAGATTTTATCTGTTCTCAGGGGTATTTTATAAATTAACTAATGCAGTCTGCGAGTTTAAAAAACTCCAAGGAGGCATTTTTAGTCAAGGAGGTGTTTTCAGTCACTCACAGACACAGAGGGCCACTTTGAGCTTTTTTGTGCCTTTCCCCCGACACCTACGACTAGTCATGTCCTTGGTGAGTAATGACACATCCATGCACGCATTGTCTGAGACAAAATGAACAAAGCTGGAGATATGATGGATTCTGTAGAATACGAGCAGTCTAATTCTCTCTAGAGACTCTCTACTTCCTGTGATCTATGAGACACTGAAAGACTATGAATAAATAAGTAAATGTAGAAGAAAGACTATGTATTTGTTGAAGCAGAGACCGCTAATGCTTATGCTTTTCCCTTTGTGTTTGTTTCAAATTTAAAGTCAATCTGATAATGAAAAAAGAAGAACAAGAGTTACTTATAGCTGAAAGCCATTGTTTTCTGTCTATATGAAAGTCTCTTTTGTATTAAAAAAAAAAAGGAAAAAATAAAACTGACGAAACAAACCATTCTTTGGAATGAATAGAAAATCTCAGGGCAACTCAGAACATCCAATATTAGTTGCAGAGTTAAAACAGCTACTCCTTCTCTTCCTGTCATTTTACATGGGTCCCATGGCATTTCATTGTTGCTTCCTCACACAGTTGTGCTAAGGCATATTTCAGAGTGGTTCCCAGGACAGGGCACTGGAAAACTTGCCATTTTTCACTGTGAGGGTGACAGAGCACTGGCACAGGCTGCCCAGAGAGGTTGTGGAGTCTCCTTCTCTGGAGACATTCAAAACCTGCCTGGATGCGTTCCTGTGTGGCTGCCCTAGGGGATCCTGCTCTGGCAGGGGGCTTGGACTAGATGATCTCTAGAGGCTGCTACAAACCCCGAACATTCTGTGAACATCTCACTTATGCGTAGCACTGCATATCCCTATGTTCAGTACTGGGACAACTGGAATGTAGCCCACCGTGCATTTACCAGTCAGCTTTTAATGGAAAGTGTTTGCAAAGAGGAACAAAGCGGCAGCAGACTCTTCCCTCTTCACCCCTCCAAGTGCTCATTTTCCCTCCTCAGTTGACCTTAGCTCATCCGTCTCCCTCCTGCAAGAGGTTGTGTTGCTTGGATTTTGCAGAAGCTGATTAAAAGAAGCACATTTTACACTGCAAGCTTGCTGGTGAAAGCTATGATAACACTGGCCTCCTATTTTTCATCTTGACTGATTGTATTTAACAGCCTGTCCTGTTACATATGATTTATTGATTCTTGCAAAGGCACGAGAATTGACTGCGTTAGTTTTTTGAACAGTGCTTTTGATTGTCTGTAATTTAATGGGCCAAGTAGAAACAAGCTGTTCAAATGAATCCTTTATTGCTGCTGTCATTGTACTCAAATTAGGAGGTTTCTTATGGGGAATAACAGTCACTTGTCTGTGAGATAACCATTAGACAAGAATAATGACCAAGCTGAAACAGGTATGCTGTAATAGAATCACAGAATCATAGAATCATAGAATTGTATCAGCTTGAAGAGACCTAGAAGATCATCGAGTCCCGCTTTTGTCCCAGCCCTCTCAACCTACTAAACGATTTCCCCCAACGCAACATCCACCCATCTCTTAAACACCTCCAGGGACGGTGACTCCACCACCTCCCTGGGCAGCCTGTTCCAATGGCTGACAATCCTTTCAGTATAGAAATTCTTCCTAATATCTAACCTGAACCTCCCCTGGTGCAATTTAAATCCATTTCCCCTCGTCCTATCACTCTCCACGAGGGAGAATAGACCAAGCCTCACCTCTCTACAACCTCCCTTCAGGTAGTTGTAGAGAGTGATGAGGTCTCCTCTCAGTCTCCTCTTCTCTAGGCTAAACAGCCCCAGATCCCTCAGCCTTTCCTCCTAAGACTTGTGTTCTAAGCCCTTTACCAGCATGGTAGCCCTCAAATTTCACAAATACAAATACACACCTCAAACCCCACAACATGGCATAGAAAACATAAAATCCTTCAGCTGCCTAATTTCATAGACCATTGGGTGGCAAGTCCAGCCTGGTGGGCAGAGATGAGGTCTGGAACAAGGAGCAACCTGATGCTCAGGAGTTTGGATTAGGACTGCAGGTCCAAACAAGGGAGCCCAGAACTGCATCAGTAGTAACCTGAAGATGAATCAAAGTTTCAAAGTGTTTAGAGATACCAAGCTGGATTTTCTGTGGCTTCCCGTGTTCTGAGAGAAGGATGTGGTGGAACAAGACCAGACAGGGATTAGACCATAGAGGAAGCTGTATTTCATGAAGAGAATAAAAAACTATGCAGAACTGGTCATATCTAAACTGCTTCTAAAATTCTTATATAATCATTGAGCGATACTTTTTTTCCCCCCTGAATTGTATGCAAGTCCTGCTGCTTTTGTGAGAGCCACGCACTCAGCTCCTCAGAGCAGACCCCACCCTTCAGCTAGACATTTCTGCTCAAGAGTTACTCATCCTGAACGTGCAAAGCAGGTCACAGCACTACAAACCAACATATTGGTTGCTGTGCCTATGGTGGCACATCTACTCACCTGTGGGCCTAAAGTGTTTGTAGCACACAGAATTGCACAATCATCTTTGTCAGAAGGACCTCTGAAGTCCCCTGGTCCAGCCTCCTGCTCAGAGTGGGTCACACTAGAGTAGGGTTTTGTCCAGCTAAACTGGAGGTATTTCTAATGAGGGAGGGTTCACCACCTCTCTAGAAAATCTGCTCTAGTATTTGACCACTTCACAGGTGATCAAACAGTGGCCACCTTCACAAATGGTCAAACAATGACAACTTCCCATGTTTCAACTTATCTTTGGTGTTTCTTGCTCTGTCACTGTGCACCTCTGAGAAGTGTCTGGCTTTGTTCTCCCATATCTTCCCATTAGACAACTGAAGACTGTGATGAGATCTTCCTTTGCCTTCTCTGAACAGCCCCAGCTCCTCCAGCCTGTCCTGTTGTGTGCCCCAGTCCCTAGACCATCTCGGTGGCCCTCTGTTGCTCTGATTCCAGTATATCCCACTGTTCTTGCCATGGGATTCCCAAAACTGGACACAGTTGTGAGTGACCACCCAAGTGCTGAGTAAAGGAGTAGGATCACTGATGCTACAGGCCACACTCTTGCTAAGGTAGCTCAGTATGCAGCTAGTCTTTGTTGCTGCAAGGGCACATTGTAGGGTCAGGTTCAACTTACTGTCAAGCAGGACGCCTAAATGGGTCAATTTTGGCAGACCTGCTTCCCAGCCAGCTGGCCCCAGCCTATCCTGTTGCATGGCATTAACTCCCCCAAGGGGCAAGGCTTCCCATTCACCTTACTGAAATTCATGAGGTTCCTGCAGGCCTACTTCTCCAGCCTCGTGAGGTCCCTCTGAACTGTATCCCTGCCCTCCAGCACATTGACCAATTTCCACCCAATTTGCTACCATCTGTGAGCTTGCTGAGGTAGCGCTATACCCCACTTTTCATTTTTTTGGCCCCGTATCAATCCCTAACAGATGCCAAAGTTTGCCAGCTGAACTCTGTACCCCTGATCACAACACCTTCAGCCTGACGTTGTAGCCAGTTTCCCACCCACCTCATTGCAGCAAGTTGAGATACTCTACACCTTTCTCCCAGACAATCTGAGAGAAATTTGGGTATGAGAAGGGAATTGCAGGAGGAGGTTTCAGGCCACACTCATGCTGTTGAGTGGCTACCAGCACAATTTTATGTGCAGAACATGTCATTTCCAGGGTTGACCTGTGCAAGTTCCCTCCAGAACTGGAAGCCTGAAATAGATGAAATCAGTGCTCCTGGCTAGGAAACAGCCTAGGTCTAAAGCAAGACAGTTATAATCAACTGATTGCAGCACAGGGTGAATGCACGAGCACTGCTTTTGGATCTAAGCAAGGTTGCCTGCACGATCTCTACCTTAGGAGTCTCCAGCCCTGCCAGCACCAGCTCAGGGATTGCTGCCTGTCTGAATTCCCTTTCCATTGCACAGCACAGACATGCTCTTCTTGGATTACTAACTGCTGTGATGTGCTATGCTAAGGGATTTTTTATGCATCCTGAATGGCTCAGCAGATACACCTGAGGGGTTTTGCCCAAATTAGAAGGGCAAGGAAACTGGTGAAGGGTTTAGAGCACAAGTCTAATGAGGAGCAGCTGAGGGAACTGGGGTTGTTTAGTCTGGAGAAAAGAAGGCTGAGAGGAGACCTTTTTGCTTTCTACAACTACTTGAGAAGAGTTGGTCTCTTCTCCTATGTAACAAGCAATAGGACAAGAAGAAATGGCCTCAAGTTGTGCCAGAAAGGTTTAGATGGGATATTAGGAAACATTTCTTCACTGAAAGGGTTGCCAAGCACTGGAACAGGCTGCCCAGGGAAGTCGTTGAGTCACCATCCCTGAAGGTATTTAGAAGACATGTAGATGTAGTGCTTAGTGATGTGGTCTAGTGGTGGACCTTGCATTGCCAAGTGAATGGTTGGGCTTGATCTTAAATTACTTTTCCAACCTTAAACATTTTGATTCTGTAATTCCATAACTATGACAGAATTAGATTCTACTTTGAATTGGGGTCTGAATTATCCGATGGTGAACACTAATCGAAGGGGTTTGTAAAACAAGTCCCCTGTTGGGGTGGGAAGTTACTCATCTGCTGTCTCTGAACATTGTTCTTTGCAGATATTCCCACATGTTAGGAGAAATTTAAAACAGAAAATTCAGCATGTGTGCCAGAAAGATTATGTATTTTATCAACATTTGTGGAGACAGGAAGATTATGTGTCTTTTCAGAGGTAGATCTTAGCTGCAAAGTTCCTGAGAGCTGCTTTCACTTGTCCCTAAACAAAATTTGAAACAATAATATAAAAGGTAAATATTAGTTATCACCACATTTTGCAAGGTAACTAATATGATTAAGTGCAATTAAAAGACCCGTCACACTTTCTGTAGTCAAGTGTGACTTTTTTTCATTTTCTATATGTTGATGGTTATGTAAATATGAAAGGGTTCTAATAAAACACAAAAAAGGACTGTGAAACACACCAAAACCTAATTAAATGCACTCTTTTCATAGACTAGCTGAAAGGTAACCAATTCATGTCTTCAAAGCAATTTGCATAAAAATGATATTCTACTGCTATTGTCCCATGCCAGACTTTTTTTTATCATCTGAATCACTGCACAGCATCAGCTATAGGAGTCCATTTTCATTAATTAAACATGTTTTATTCCAATTTATTTGACAAACACTTTTAGTGAAGTATTAGGAGTATTGAGCAGTAGTCTTTTAAATTTTTTTTTAAATGAGAATGTGCAGCACAGGTGGCTTTCCCAGCTAACATCTGTTTTGTTGGTTATTTTCTACTCATTAATACAGGTAGATAGGCTCCTTTGTGATTTAATTTACTATTCATACATAGTTAAAATTATGTACTTCTCTGAAATACAAATGTAATTCTTACACCACCCGATATTGCATTCTTTCAGAAATGTTATTTATATTTAAATGAGTGCCATCCTCCTTGTGAAATACTTTCTTCCTGTTTTACTTTTGTAAAATACGCTGTGCACAATGCATGTAGTATCCTTGCACTTCAGCTGTAACTGTGGAGTGTTCTAAGCACTTTAGTAACTGCAACGTCTTGGAAAGGAGAGTGGACAGATGCAGTATGTGTTTATAAACACATATGCAACATCAAGCCCTATAGCAATTACTACTAGATGACTGCTAGGAGTATTATACTTAGAATACCTATTGTGTCACTCTCCAAATACACAGAACACATAGAAGGAATCATGGTGGCTTCCTCGCTTTTCTAAATCTTTGCTATATGGCTCACCCCAGTTGTGCTGCTCAGCCTGGTTTTCTGACTTCAACTGAGTGAGGCTGGTGACTTCTTCCTCAAACGCAAAATTCACCTTTAAGGTCATGTTATTGACTCAATTTTTCTCTTGGGAAAATGTTGCTCACTTGCAATATAGTATTGGTTTGTGTCGTGAATCCTTTATGATGGGTGCAGGGACTTCCCCTCACACAGAGGAGGGTTATGTGCTACCAAGGTATGTGTCTCGCTCCCATCTAAAAACTTCCATCCACGGCAGAAACCATTCCTTTCTTCCTGGTCACAGCCTCTGTGTAGTATCTTGTCTCCTCACAAGGGGCAAAAAATAGGAAACTGTGGTGGTTTTGTTCCTTCCAACCACGACTCCATGCTCAGTTCAGGTTACTGCCAGTTCAGCTATGAAGAAAACAGGCTGGGGATAGACATGTGCCCCACCATTTGCCCCTTGCAGATGCTGTCCTCAGGATCCAGCTGCAAATATGAGGTAAGCAATAGACAGGCTCACAAGGTTGAGCATGTTCTTCCCAGGAAGGGGCTCACAGATGAGCCACCTATTCCTTTACCTTTCAAGGCTACCTTGGCAACATGGAACTGGGTATCTTATACATTTATTAAAAAGCTTTTGATGCTGCTAACCAGGAATATGATGAAACATGATAAGGATAAATCCACCTCCAGTTAAGACTTTCTGAGATGTATAGTTGACACTCTGAGTCTTCTGTTAAATACTCCTTAATCCAGCATATAAAGGAAAGCACATGTACTGGGAAGTTTGTGCTCCACACCCCTCCTCAAAACTTGCAATTTGGTCTCTTGTAACTGCATTCCCTTTGAGAACAAAGACTACCTTAATACAAGGGCATGCTAAATAGTCACTGGATATAAGATATTTTGTAGTTTTGTTCATTCAAGAACACCTTAAGTAATTTGTCTTTTCTGTTGTTCTGTCTTCCTACATGAGGCTGGTTGCCTCTCCAAGCACAGCATTCATCCTCTTTAGGACATGCCAGTGGCAGTGACCCAAGGTATGTGGATTAATTGTTAGTGTATCTTCATATATTTTTGAAACACTGATTTTACGTCTCTGCTCCCTTACAGTTATCAGTCTCCTGCTCTGTGTTGTACAGTAATAATGCTACACTTGCCCAGCAAAGACTGGCAGCTTCTGCCAGTGCTTATTCTTTCCACTTTGCAATGGCACTACAAGGAGACCTTTTACAGCATCTGTACATGGAGGCTTTCAACTTTTACATCCTCTGTCTGCTGCAGGACATCCTTATGAAGGTTGGCCTTTTCAGCACTTTCTCTGCCATATTTAAAGTGTATTATCTGACGGAATTATAAACGGCTTTTGTTAGATGCCTTTGTTTCCCTGGGATCAAAAAGCCCAAAGCAATACCAACACTTCACTGCTCTTTCTCCACTTGTTTCATTTGATCTGTAGCATCTTCCTTCAGATTTAATCAAAAGTTCAACTTTTAAAAGCTGATTTTGTGCTTCATCCTTTAAAAGACGTGCAAAACTGTCCAGAGGATACTTAGGCAGGAGATTTTACATTCTATAGGGCTTCCTATCACATCAGGATCTATGGACAGCAGCCATATATTATTGCAAGAGAGGCATTGCTTTGATTTATTTCATCTTTTGCTTCCATCAGATACTTAACATTGTGAGGAACCGTGACACTATTTTAATGAAAAAAAATCATGACTTCTCCACAGATAGATCTGCTGCTGCCTTGGCTCATACAAAAAATAAACCAGAGGACTAACATGGTTTCTTTGGCTTTTGTCTGTTGTGTATAATAAGAGCAACTTTCTAAACTTGCCAGCTGTCCCTGTTCAGAATCTGTCTCCGACTGCATAACACAGCCAGGTACCCCTACTTTACATATTTACTTTCCTTCCAGAATAAAACAGTTAAGTTTTACCTCATGTGACTCAGTCTCCCTATGAAGACCAGTCTATAAATTCAGTGAGGTGGTGGAAGTGGGCTCCATACACTGCTGTATCCCGTCTTTGCTGGTACGTAGGTGCCTTGCCAGAAGGAAGCTAGAAAGGTGACTGGACCCCTCAACCCCTAGAGTGGGAGAGAGTAATTTCTACTTTTTTCCAACTGTGATGGATGTATCACCTTCTGGCAGCATCCTTCCTGGCTCTGTGCTACCATGGTTTGCATCAATGAGCACGTGGTCAATTCCCATCGCATCCCTGGCACTGAAAGGGCATGGTGGGATTGAAATCTGCCTCCTGTTCTGCACACTGATGGCTTCCCAGCTGTGACAAAGCTTAGAAAACATGAGCAGAGTCAGACTAATGGCCTTGAAATGGGAAGACCAAAACTGCTGCGCCTCCTGCCCAGGGCACTCCTATGTGGCTCCTTGAACCCACAGACACAAGAACCGAACATCCCACTCTAAGCAGCCTGGAGGGAAGTAAATCCTGTTCAGAAGCTATACTGCTTTGTCTCCAATGGGCCTATTAACTCAGACACACCACGACATTAACAGCACCCACAAGTTCACTTCCAGCCAACTTAATGCATGGGCAAAGAGTTTCCTTTTGTGTGGATCCATGGAAGCAGATGTGGTTACCAGGGGGTTATACAAAGACAATAACAAACACTCTGAAGGAAACTACACCAAGATCAAGTGATGACACAGAAAACATCTACTGACAACCTCAGGACAACAATCATATGAAGATCATTTGGAAGGAGGAAAATTGGAATATTTCTCATAATTCTGTGCAGTCTTCTATTTTTAAGCTTTGTCTCTAGAGGTAATAAAATCCAGCAAAAAATATTCCTTTGTTTCATAAACTAAATAATTTCATATATTAAAACCCAAAATAAAAGTCAGCTTCAGCTTTTCTCCAGCCTCAGTAATTCTTTTCCCCTTCCGTATTTTTGTCTCGATGTGATGGCAAACAGTTTTTCTGGAGAGATTATTGCTTAATCAATATTGTTTTGCATTAAATTGTAATTTCTGCTCTCCTGTGAGGATTTTGAGAATTGGAACCTGTGCAAATTTGGAGGTGACAGCCTGAAATATTCAATTAGTCCTGGCTATGCTAGATTTTGCGTGTCCGTATTAGCATGGCTGCATATCAAACACCACAGTTCCAGCTCACTGCAGTGCCCCAGTACTGAAACCTCCTTGGCAAGGACTCATCACTCAAAGAATCATGGAATCACAGAACGTCAGGGGTTGGAAGGGACCTCGAGAGATCATCTAGTCCAACCCCCCTGTAGAAAAGCATATAAAATTAAAAATCAAATCTAAAGGAGAATCCTGGCGGAGAGGGGGCAATAGAAATGGGAAAGCAATAAGGCAATGGAAAAGAACAGAAAGATTAATGAAAGTGGAACTAAGGGTTGTTTCTATGAGAAAATGCATGGAGCCATGAAAACTGCTGGAGTAAAGAAAGATTCAAGCACGTCCAGGTTCTTGCAGGTCCAAGGTTCCAGTTTACTAGTAGCAATAGAAAAGCTCTCTGAAAAACTTGCTGGCTTTGTGTCAGACCATCTGTGGAATAAATCCAGGTACTGTTTCAGTCAAAGTACTGGGCTAGGGAAAGGGCAGCAGGAAAGACATGTGAGTAGGAGACGGTGGAGAAGTGCACATGCTTTTCAACAACAAAAAAAAGGATATGATCCTATGTGGCTGCCCTAGGGGATCCTGCTCTGGCAGGGGAGTTGGACTAAATGATATCTAGTGGTCCTTCCAACCCCTGACATTCTATGATTCTATGATTCTATGATTTGGCAGAAAAATGTAAACTTCCCTGTGTGAGACACTACAAATTATTGCTGGCTGATTTGAGACATAGCTGGATAAAGCTGAAGGAGAGTTAAGGTAAGGAAACAATTTGAAAACAAGACTTTTTTTTTTGCTTTATTTACATGTTTCCTTCTCTCTCTCTGAATGAAAACATAACAAATTGCTTAAATTTAAAGGACATTATTCTCATCCTTGCAAGCATGCCTAGTAATGAATTATCTACTCGATGGGATGCTTTTCTCTCTGAAGCAATGCAATGTTTTCAAAAAGCTGTTTGGTGAAAACCAATACTATATATATACTAAATTTCTGGCATGTGCAGTTATGGACACTAAATGTTTTCAACTCCAGAGACAGTTCACAAAATGAGATTACAACTGTGTTATTGTCTGTGTTTCAGAGACACTACAGGAAAGAAGAGTCCAAACTGGCACATTGGCAGAATGTCATGAAAACTGAGTAAGCAGTAGAATAGCATCATAATCATAGAATGGTTTGGGTTGGAAGGGACCTTAAACATCATCTAGTCCCAACCTCCCTGCTGTCAGTAGGGACACCTTCCACTAGACTGGGTTACTCAAAGCCGCATGGTAGCTCAAACCTATAACAAGGTTTCTGCATTTCTTGGCCTAATGCAGGTAGAGTTAATGGTTTGGAGCACTTACCAGCAGGTGGTGTGTTGGTTTTTGGTCCTGGAAGTAAGCTCCTGCGTGGAGTCGCTGTGCTGCTGGATGCCTGTGTCATGCTCTTACTGCTCCCCTTGGGGACATCTTTAGAAGGTGCAGATGCCTTAGGAGTGGTTTGCTCTTCGTTTCCAACGCTGGAACCTGCAGGAAACCAAAACTGCTCTTATTACAAGTTCATAAAAATATATGTGAACTGTGGCACACAAACTGAGATTGTACCAGCAATTATAATTTACAAAGATACATTTTCATTGCAACTTTTGCTAAGTTGCATGATCTTTCTCCAATATAAATCATTATGTAGAAATAAAGAGTTCCCACCAACTTAAACACTTAGCTGAGAGTCTGACTTCAACAGGAACCTAAGACCTGCTTTTGGTCTAGCTCCACAAAGGTATCTGGCTGCAAGGCTCATAAAGAAACCAAGGAATTTCTAAATATCTAAATATCTGTGGTAAACACCTCGTAGATATCTGGGTGGATGAGTTGGTTTTGGCTTTGTAGCTGCTACAGGAGCTTCGCTACCCATTCACCCTAATACTTGGGAGTTACTAATTGTCAGAGTAAAGGGGAATAGCAGGGCTCAGTGGTCCAAGGCACTGAATCCTCCCAACCCTGAGGGATTTCCTGCAAACAGTCCCTCAGAGCACACTCAGACATTTGAATAATAAGATGAAAAAAAAATAAATTCCGCCTTAACTCTCACATCCACTTCAATCATATTCTCATAATGAATCTTAGGTTGCCAATGTTTCCAGTTTATATTGACCCCTTTCAAAACCTCCAACAGGTTTGGTTTCCTCCTGCATTTGCCATCTAGGGAATAGTGACATCCTAGGCTCCTTGTAGATAGAAGGAAATAAATTTTTTCTTAACAGTTGAAAAAGGCAAAGTTGGAGTGTCTTCTTTGTCGATTGAGAAGAAAGCCTAAGAGGAGCAAAAGATTACAGCACATCCAGGCTTGAATATTTGCAGAAGGATGAATGTTTTGTTTGAAAATGTAAGTAGAGGTAGTGGCAAGAAATACACGGGATTTCAGAAAAGGCTTCTTCTTTTTTCCCATTATTTTAAAGAGATAATACCATTTAGTTATTACTTGTGGGAAAATGATAATTGTTTCAATAACTGGCATGCCCAAGTCTCCTGTGTTTTTAAGATGTAGGCTTCTTAAATGTGTGCAAGTAAAAGAAAGATTTTACTTTTGCCTTTCTTACTAAAAATCCACTAGAAAAAAGTAGAAGTTGGAAAAGAAAATCCTCTTCTCTGATAAAGGAAGAATATACCTTCTGGCGCTGACAAAACAGCTTTAAGTTTTGCTGTGTTTTTAAGGTTGCTTCCATGTAAGTCTTAATTTAAAGTGCCTATCTGCAGTATACATGAACTTCTGCAAACACATTTGACCTTTGTTCAAATAATAGGGCACATAAAAAACTCATAAAACAATTCCTCAACAAAAGAACAGAAAAAAATGAAGCGTTCATCACCTTTACACAGCTGTGCGTGTAACAATGCCTCAGCATATCAGATCACTGCTTTGTATCCAAATTACATGGATTTTTCACCCTTGCAGTAACATTTAAGAATATGTGGGGAATCACCTATTGAAAAAACACCGCTGACTTCAGTAAAGTCACGTCAGCAGAAAATCTGACCCAGCCTGGCCAAGTCAGCTGCGCAACTGTGCACAAGGACGTCTCTACCAGGTGCCAGGGGGATGCTACTGCATGTGTGTCCACCTCAGTCTGTCTCCATCATACTCCTGGAGTTACTCCTGAAGTCATCTCAGGTATGTGCTCACCCAGTTGGATTGGGTAACATCACTTGTAGAAAATTCTTTCCTTCCTATTTGTTTAAAAGTTTCAGTTGTATAAACACTAACCTTGAGAGGAAATTATTCCTATTATTTGCAGAGAAATGCCGTTCAAGTGCTCTTTAATGGAAATCTATTATTCCCTACTGTGAAATGTATTACATGGAGAATGTTTTAACTCACAAATCTGATCAAATTGAAGGAATTCCCGTGTTGAAGAACGAGGTGTCCAGAGGAGTTACATAACATCTTTTAAAAAAAACTTAAAAAGCTGTCCTAGTTATTGAAGATGAAGTGCCGCCAGCTAAAAAACACCTTTACTGTCTAAAACACAGCATAAGACGTCTGGCTAATTACAGAGCTGACGGGGTAGGAAAGCTGACAAGCATGGCCTCATCAGGTCCCCCTAATCAGAAATGCTGGAGTGAACCAAATGTGCAGTATTTGCCATGAAGTGAGTATTTTCCTGCAGCTTGTGGAGAAGACCACAGGGGAATAGATATTCACATTGCAGCCCATGGAGGACCCCACGCTGGAGCAAGGGGACATGCTCTGAATGAAGCTGCAGCCCATGGAGAGACCTCTCAGGAACAAGCTCCTGGAAGAAGCTGTGGCTCCTATACAGGGTCCCACTCAGGAGAAGGTTTATCCTGAGGGACTGCAGACTGTGGAAAAGACCCATGCTTGGTCAGGGAAAAATGTGAGAAGGAAGAATTGGCAGAGAGGAACTATTGTGGACTGACCACATCACCTGCTCCTCATCCCCCTGTGCTGCTTGATGGGAAGGTGGGATGGATGCGGTAGATGAGTTATGAAGGAAGAAGTGAAGTTGAGCCTGAGAAAAAGGAAGGTGGGGGAAGCTGTTTCATATTTTTTGTCTTTGTTTCTCAAATGTTCAACTGTTTTTTAATAGGAAGCATTAGATGTTTCCCCAAGTTGACTCTGTTTTGCAGACATCAATTGTTACGTGATCTGCTTGTCTTTATCATCATCCATGGGCATTTTTGTCTTATTTTCTTCCCCGCTCTGTTGAGGAGGGGTAGTGAGAGAGAAGCTGGGTGGGTACCTGGCAGCCAGTCAAGGTCAATTTACCACAACAGCCACAGCAATAGCAGTAGCAATAGCAATAGTAATAGCAATAGCAATATATCTAGGATTTGCTGAGATAAGGTCAATGTTTAACATAAGAGACAGTATCTCCCACTTTGCTTTTCAACTCAGAGATGGACGTTGGAAAGAGACAATGGGGTACAACAACATATGCATGTATAATATGTCCCCCAAAACAAATGTTTGCTGCTTCCATGGATATCACTAGAGCAGAGTTTAGTTCCCTAGGAGCAGGGCAAAGCAAGTGCCTTGCTACAAATTATGCTGGATTCCACTTTTCTTTTCAATTAGCATTCAAAGGAGAAATTAAACAAAAGATCCATGAAAAGGCATATTCCTCATGATCTAAGAGGAAAATAAAGATTTTCATTTACATGGAGAAATTCACTTCTTGAGGGAAAAACAGAAAGCTTATTCATCAGATGGTATCTGTCAGTCCATCAGGAGATGATGCCTTCCACTATTATCTGCAGCGAGTGAGTCAGTAGCATCTGCCCTCCCAGAGTACCAGTTTTTGTTTTTCAGTAAAAGCATGTGCAGAAACATCAGATGTGCAGTGTGTGAGCAGTTTCCAGGTGATTACATCCTCTGTTGTATTGTACTTCTTCCCTGCTATTCCTCTACTTTTCCATTCTCTCTACACCAGGGGAGACTCCTTGCTTGCCTTTGAAGCACCTGGCAAGTCATTTGGGTCTTACTGCATAAGATGCTCTGTATTTTTGCAGACTCTGTGCTCTATGAGGAGAAGCACTGCTGACTTTGCAGTAACGTATTTAACAGACTGTTTATGATCCACTGGAGCTAAAGGCCTTCAGCCTCACTTTTACCATCTCCTCACTATCAGCCCCGAGGAATCCTACTCTTCTGCTTGTGGAAAAAAAAAATACAGTGAAGAAGGTGTTCGAAGACTTGCAATTACTTGCAGTCCCACCTGCACCCACTCATCCCCTACTCTATTATGCAGTGAAGATATGCAGAAGTCCCAGTTCACAACATACCGTAGGCTGCACGTTCGGAGAAAACCATGACCAAAACACCACTGGTTCCCAAATGGCTTGAGCCACCCTCTCTCCATATCTGTCACTGCCCTTTTCACAGTTCTGGTGGAGAATTTGTCTCCTTTCTAGAAAAATAGCTTGTCTGACAATGCCTATGGGTCACTGTTTTGCTAAGAAAAGTATTAAAAGAGTATTTAAACAAAAGTGTAGCTGCTTCTGCAGCTCCCTGGCTTGTGGGTTGCACTGTGAAGCCTATGGAAAAGGAGTGACTTTCCAGCTCTTCACAGCAGGTCAAGCATTCGCTGCACTGGCAGTGGGCTTGGAGCTGTTAACTCCCCACCACAGCTGTAATCACACCCCAGACACTGGGAACATTCTGGCACCATGAATGTTCACCGAAGCACAGACATTTACTCAAGGTAATAGTAAGCCCTTTCCATCTTAAAGATCCTTCGACACTACTTGACACCAAGTTTAGTGACAATGAAGGTGTGTCTGGTTGTTGCAGCAGTGATCCCACTTAGTATTTCTAAAGCACTTCTCAGTCACAGAACTCAACAAGCTTTACAAATAACGAAGGAGTTGAGCTGCTTTTCAAACTCACACAGCAAGGGAATGACAGAGACAGACAAAGAGGACAGGAGAACCTCATGATGACTGGGGGTGGAATGACATTTTTTTCACCCGCAAAACATTGGGATTTATTACTGTGTTTTGCTAGGCTGCACTTCTGTGCCCCAGTTTTCAAGAACAAATACAAGCACTAAATGTAACTTAAAATGGGTAATGATTTGATACCACGGGTAATGATTTGATAAGGAAAACACCTAAACTACTGTGAATAACCAGGTGATGTTTAAAACAAAAACCCGTGAGACACATTTTTCACTAAATTGGAACACCTATACATCCTTCAGTAAAAATCCACTCTTTATTTCTGATTTTTCCTTGCAAAGTGGTAAGTAGTATTTACAGATCGACTACAAGATGCACAGCCTGTCAGATGAACTTTTATTTCACTGTTTTAAGGTTAGTGTTTTGAAGTCCAGCACTGTGTGTTTCAATATAACATTTCACAGCATGATTATCAAGAGACACAATTGAACGTACAGCTCTGTAGCTCAAGTTGGAGCAATGCTATTGACCTGGCAGTACAGTGTGATCATGAGTCCTGAGGGGTTACCACGCAATTACGATGTTATGATAGTAGGCGAGATTACTAGTCAGCTAATTTGTTGGGGTTTTTTTTTCTGCCGTTGCTGAGAGCCAGTGCTGGGTATTTCTTGATACAACAGGCCAAATGTGCAACAATCAGAGACAAGCTGATGACAAGCTTGTTCCATCCAGAACAAGAGGAGGCTTAAGGACTGATGTTTACACAATGCTTAAACCTAGCTTACTTACCTCGAAGTTTCTTCTTCCCATTTCTCCATTTTTTTCCCATGCAATTTTTTTCGGTTTGGAGGCGTTTGAGCATTAAACCCTGGTAACAATTATTTTAGAGGAGGTTTGTGCAGGCCTGTATACCTTTATAAAAGCTGATCTTTTTCAGAAGTCTTAGCATTCAAAACTGAAAACTGAATTTTGAATTTTGAACTTAATAACTTCCATCAAAACAAGGAGACAAATCTGCAGCATCTGTCAGCACAGGAGTCAGCTCTCAGCTTTAGAGGGCTTTGGGTCTCTGCACTGCAGATGACTACTTCCAAGACAGATAGTTCATTTCTAGGGAGTTTGGTGCCACCTCTGATGATTAATGACAGCTTTGTCATCAGTCATGGCTTTTGTACACTACCACTTAACATCTGTAAGAGACTGCTGCATGTCTGTCCTTCTCCTCATGCCCTCCAGTCCTAAAGCCAAGTACCTGTCTCCTATGACACCTGCTGTCAGATGGTTTTGGCCCCTCAGATGTGGCCATGCAGATAGCTGTTGGAGCACTTCAAGGATGGGAAACTGGCAAAGCCAGCCATCACCAGAAGACCTGTGAAAGCATCTCTGTGCAGAGGTGCTGGCAGGCTCCTCCTCCACATCCAGCCACCCATGATGGCTTCTGCAGCCAGAGGATTTTGCACTTTCCAGCTGATCCAGAAAAGCTAAATGCAGAGGTGGTGTTTCTGGCAGGGTGGAAGGAACCATCACCTCCTCAGGCTGTGCTTTCTAACCCAAGTGGTGGTTGCACTGCCAGGGCAGCACTGGTAACCCTACTCACAGCAGGAAGCCCTTGGAAACATGGCCTTTAGTTGAGGCTTGGTCTCTCAGGCTGTATGTACGCTGTGGAACGAAAGCTGACCAAGTCATGTTGCCTGGCTCATCCTGACACCGCTCAAGCTAACTATAATAGCTTTTCTTGTGAGAATTAGAGCCGCCCAAACCACAGACCTGGATACTGGGCTTAGCCTGGCTTCTGGGCTCTTCCCTGCTCACCAGCACAGCTGGACATGGAGCCAAGCAGCATCCACCGAGCTGAGCCGTGTGTGCTCCCAGTCTGAGGCAAAGGAGGCCATTCAGCTTAGCCTCACTTACAACAAAGTGGGTTTAGCAGAAGTGTAGATGTTTTGCCTCTGCCAAGCGGAACTGAAGGTCCTTCCTCTACATGATTGGTTTTGACGACTTAGAGTTTTTGAAATTTAGATTAATTTTTTGTGGCACAGACCTATCTTCAGTGTCCTTCATACATAATAGATGGTAGAAATACAGACTTGCACTGATGCACCTCCTTGTAACAATACTAATGTATTCATTTCACCTCACTAATTAAAATACACGTTTTAAGGATCCAGCTAAATGAATTTCTTGCTTGAGTGGAGTTACGTTGTGCTCCCTACAGAAACATTACAAACCTTTTTGGACGAGATAAAAAATTCACCGCGAAGTTAAATTTCTGCATGTGTTAGTGGGAATTCAAGACAACTTGCTGGATATGCTGCACTTTGGAATCACGTAACACATTGTATTTGGGCTCTTGTGGAAAGTTACACCTCTACCAGGCAAGATGAGCATTTCATTATGCAATAAAATTTCACTGTATGTCAGTGGTAGCTTTGCCTACCACAAGCGGATTACACAGCTGCTTGGCTAGCTGAGCTCATTTGTATAGCTGGCTAATTAAAGCCCCACAGGGTGTAGAGTGAAGATGGTATAGTATTTTGCTGCTATATCGTAACGTTTGTCAGAAAGGATAACATAAGGTTACTGGAATCTTGCCAAAGACACTTTTACTAGGCAGACATGCTAAAACGAGCTTGAGATATCACTGCATATCCACCTTCTGAAAGGGTCATCACTTGGCACTACTTGGAATTGAATTGTCAAAGGTCATTCATGACCAAATCTTCCCTGCAAATTTTCCTTGTTCAGTGTATGACTCTGATTACAGTGACAAGAAACATCTCACATCATGAATACTCTGCTGATGTGTCTCACATGGTACCCTGAGGAGCTGAGGCAGTAGGACTACATACTGGGGAAATGTTTCCTTCTCTGGGAGGAGAGAAACACATCTGCTGTAAGCTTCTCTTCTCCTAGACACACAGATTAAGATTTCTAACAGATCAGAGTAACTTGATTTTATCATACAATTACTGAAGTTGATAGGAAGGGCTGGTTCTTAACACCTGAGGTTTGCTTGAAGGGAAGCAAGTACTCATAGTTCTTTTGGAAGCCCTACTTGCCAACACAAGAAGAACATACTACATATTAGTTAAACATTTAAATTCCTCTCAACAAGTTCATTCTGAGAGAGAAAATAAGCAGCTATGTCCAAGCAACACACCTTTTAAAATCCCATGTTCAGAATATTTGCTTAAATGAACTGTTATTGAAGGCTGAATTTGTGAGAAATACTGTATTTGATCCCACTGAGGGTAGCTGAAGTATTCAACGCAAGCCAAGTTTCACTTAAAACGAGTGCTTTAGGAAAAATGTTACTCTCTATACTAAGAAAAAAGCACATGAAGTAAAACAGGAGCACAGTTTGTCTGGCAGTCATATCCTGTCTTACAGAGAAGATGGATGAACATGTGTCCAAGGGCCACTTCTGCCGCTTGCTCCCCAGCAGAGCAGTCACTCACACCGCAACAATTCCCAGGCACTGTAGAGGTGTCAAAGTAACACCAAGCATTGATGGTATTTTGTGTCAAGGATGCATCTACAATCCAATGTCCTCATCTGCCAAAATGCCCACGGGGATCACCAGTGGCTGCCCAAAAGTCAGAACCACCAGAAAGAAAAATACAGGTAACATTCATTTTGTGCTAGCACTGAAGTGTTAATGGGATTTATCAATTTACCTAGGGGGAATTTTCATGGGTAGGAAGATTTTGATGTTCCTGGGTAGCACTTCAGTCCCAGCACCCACATTTCTAGAAACATCAGATTTGTAACATGACTTGTGCTCATGACCATCTGCTCTAGTGGCACCATGCCTACTTCTGAACTGGCATGCCGGTTTTAACACAGCACAGGCATTCGTGAAAGATAGGATTAGAAATGAAATCTGCTCCACAAGAAGTCCCTCCTGATGGCAAGAAGTGCCAAATTAGAACCACATGCCTTATTATAAGGAATGGCATCTGTTGACACTTACAGCATTATATCATCAACTGCCTCTTTGCCAGAATTGCTGCTTTTAATTTATTTGTGCACTGGTTTGGAGTGCCGTATTTGGACACTTTAAGGGATATAATCCTTGGTAAAAGTGTCAATGACATTCCAATGGTGTTAGTGAACTTCCATCATCTTTAGCAATCCACATTGGATGTGACCTCTCACCAGACTAGGAGGGGTTAAGCAATGCCCTAATAATTGTTAGTGCTTAAGATCTGGTAGCAGTCAGTCCTCCTTCCTGTCAAGATACAATAAGGTGTGTGTGCTACAGTTTATGTGAAATTATTCTAGATCAGATAGCTAGTAAATGCACCTGCCTCATTCCTTGGCATGACGACTTCAGAGCATGCGATACGGGTTAAGGAGGAGAGATGTCATACTGAAACCTCAAGGATGGAAGAGCCCTAGAAAGTGTCCAGTTAGCCACTAATTGATTGCATTTTATGAGCTCAGGCATAGCTCCTCAAAGCTGCTTAGGAACTTAACTCCTATTGCATTTCACATGCAAATTCAACTCATACTACTTATTTTTAATCACCATCCCACCCCTGAGGGTGTTTCAAATCAGCAGATACCTCCATTTCAGAGTATGAAGAGTGCAAACAGCTGAGCAGAACCTCCCATGAAAGCCAAGCAGTTCTTTGATTGGAGGAGAAAGGTGGTGACAGGCAGCAAAGATGTGCTGTGCTTTGTGAGACAGGTAGGGAGGCACCTAACCTGTTCAGAGCAGCAATTTGCTGTGCTCACATCATGCTCATCCTCTTGGACAACATGCTGTTCAAGAAAAAATTTTGCCCATCTTTTATAGAATAACTTGAGTTGGCCTGGCCGACTGGGACATCACTTAAGCTTCCTTCTCCCACACCCCAGGAGTACGTTAGACCCAGGAGGTACAACTATCTGTCTTGCTGGAGTTGAGCCACTGTACACCAGGACAAGAGACAGGGGTACCCTCGTCTCTTGTCTTCTCTCATGTCCAATAAACTCACAGTTATTCCTGCATTTTTTTGATAACGTGAAAAACCATGTTTACCTCTCCCTATGCCTAGAACAGCAAGAGTTTCCACAGTGGGCATATATTCCTGCCCCTTCCACAGGTGTATCTCGTACAGTGAGGATTAAGTGCAAATGAAAGTTGCAGGACCATTGATCTGTTTGAATTTTCCTGATGGTGATATGGATCTTCTGAGAAATGTCACAGATTTATTTCTGTGTAACATATGAGAACCTGCTTTTCCCAGTTAACTTTAATGGACTCCTTTGTAAGTAACGTACAATGTGCACTGTGCTGATCTGTGCTGGCTCATGTCTAGATTTGCGTTTTGTGGCTATTTGAGATGTCATACAGAAAAAAAATAATCTATAGCAAAATGAAAATCTGATTAAAAAATGTTATGTAGTCCAGAGTTTCAACAGTTAGGAAACATGACTCAGTGGAAAGCTTTATTTTTCCTCATGCATTGGGTAGGCTGTCTTCTAAGGCCCCAAAAATAAGCTTGACTTGTAGAATTCTACTGATTAATTGTTGTTTTCCTCACAAAACATCTTAACCAATTTGATCAAGTGAAGTTTTTTTTTTTTAATTAAAAAAATAATGTTTCGGTTTAATATATATAGTCAGCTATGAGGAGCCTGGAAGTAAAACTGTAATTCAAAAATACCTGCAGAGAGAAAACCACCAGCTTAACAGGTGTCCATTATAAATGGCATTATCCCTGGAGAGTAAGCCTATATGTTCAGTGTGACTTGTCAAAAATTTTCCCCATCTCATGTTTACTAAAAATGCCTTTAGTAGATGATTTTGAGAAAAATGCAGTTATTTTACAATAAGCTAATTTTGCTACAATTATCAATATTAAATGTGGCTCAGTAATCCAGTGAAGTAACTTTATCACAGAATCACAGAATCATAGAGTGTCAGGGGTTGGAAGAGACCACAAAAGATCATCTAGTCCAACCCCCCTGTCAGAGCAGGATCACCTACAGTAGGTCACTCAGGAACGCGTCCAGGTGGGTTTTGAAAGTCTCCAGAGAAGGAGACTCCACAACCTCCCTGGGCAGCCTGTGCCAGTGCTCTGTCACCCTCACAGGGAAAAAGCTTTTTCTAGTATTTCTGTGGAACCTCCTATGTTCCAGCTTGTATCCATTGCTACTTTTCCTGTCATTGGACATCACTGAAAAGAGCCTGGCTCCGTCCTCCTGACACTCCCCCTTGACATATTTATAAACATTTATGAGGTCACCCGTCAGCCTCCTGTTCTCCAAGCTAAAGAGACCCAGCTCCTTCAGCCTTTCCTTGTAATGAACTGGTTTAGCTATGATTACATTTCTATGAACTGAAATAATCAAACCAGTTGGCCCATAACATTTTTGCAGGTAACAGATGTCTAATTGCATTTGTTTCACCAAATGAAATCTCTTAAGAGTGTATAAAATAAAATTCTGTTAAAACTCACAGAGGTTAGATGAAGGAGGTAGGTTCTTAAAACTGACAGCACCTTTATAGAACAAATTATTTAACTTTTCAGCTTGATAAAGTACAGAACATTTTGTTCATTTGATCCTTTTCCAGGTTTTTTCCCCCTCCATATTTCAATTTAGTTGACTGGTAGTAGCAGTATGCAAGTGAACAGCTTCTCTTCATTACAATAAATGCTACTGATCAGTCATAAAATGTAAGGCTAATTGAAGAATGCAAAATAATTTCTACAGAGCTATAATGGCAGAGCCCAGAATGGAATGGTGAAGCCGCATATAGCCAGTCCCTAGGGAACACCAGCCACCAGGATCCCCATGAGCAGGGTGTGAAAACACCTTTCGGGTGTCTAGCGGCAGAAAAAAACAACGAGCAAGATTCACCAGGAGAAACCACACCAGCATTATGTACTAAAAGTTGCAAAAGTAAGGCATGAGTACTAGTGGTGGGTTACTCTGCTGAGAGGCGCTGAGGCACCCACCTGCAGGCCTGGCCTAAGGGAATTTTGCTGCTTGCCGGGGGCAAGATCTGGGATATCACAGTGAGACTGCCACAACTGGCTAAAAGCAGACACAGACAGTGGGATCGAGTGCCCTCTCAGCAGGTTTGCTGACAACACCAAGCTGTGTGGTGGGGTAGACACGCAAGAGGGAAGGGACGCCATCCAGAGGGACCTTGATAGGCTGGAGAGGAAGGTCCATGTGAATCTCATGGGGTCCAATGAGGCCAAGAGCAAGTCCTTGCACCTGGGTCCGGACAACCTCCAGTATTGATACAGGCTGGGGGATGAAACCCTGCAGAAAAGGACTTGGAGTATTGGCTGACAAGAAGATCAAAACAGGATGGAAATGTGCACTCACAGCCCAAAAGGCCAATTGTATCCCGGACTGCATCAAAAGAAGTGTTGCCAGCAGGTCAAGGGAGGCGATTCTCCCCCTCTGCTCTCATGAGACCCCACTTGCAGTGTTGTGTTCAGCTCCGGGGCCCTTTGCATCAAAATAACATGGATCTGTTGGAGCAAGTCCAGAGGAGGGTCATGAAGATCATCAGGAGGCTGGAGCACCTCCCCTATGAAGACAGGCTGAGAGAATTGTGGTTGCTGAGCCTGGAGAAGAGAAGGCTCCAAGAAGACCTTATAGTGGTCTTCCAATACTTAAAGGGGGTTTATAAGAAAGCTGGAGAGGGAGTTTTTAAAGGGCGTGTAGTGATAGGACAAAGGGTAATGGCTTTAAACTGAAAGAGAGTAGATTTAGATTAGATGTAAGGAAGAAGATCTTTACTGTGAGGGTGGTGAGAGACTGGAACAGGTTGTCCAGAGAAGTAGTGGTTGCCTCATACCTGGAAGTGTCCAAGGCCAGGCTGGATGAAGCTTTGAGCAACCTGGTCTAGTGGGAAGTGTTCCTGCCCGTTGCAGGGAGGTTGGAACTAGATCATCTTTAAGGCCCCTTCCAACCCAAAACATTCTATGATTCAATGATACTTTGCTCCATTTGTTTTCCATGTGGGCAGCAATGACACAGTTAACCAAAATCTAGGCAAGATCAAGCAGGATTTCAGAGCCATGGGGCCCTAAATGAACGGGACAGTGGCCCAAGAGATATTCTTCTCTGTTGCTGGTCAGGGACAGAGGTGCAAGCAGAAATTGATGCATCATGCAGATCAATATGTGGCTTTGCGGCTGGTATCGACAGTGCTTTGATTTCTGTGATCATGGGATATTCTTGGATGAATACAGCCTACTGGGGAGAGAGGAGATCCACCTATCTGGAAGAGGCAGGAGAATCTTCAGTAGTAGGTTGGCCTACTTAGTGAATTGTGCTTTAAACTAATAAATGTTGAGGGTAGAGTCCACAGCTGCAACACTTGTATATCCATAAACATCAGGGTGGATAAGCGCACCTATCAGAGCAGTGAGCAATGCACCCTAACTGTTTCCAAAGGCAAGACAACATGTAGTCTGGACAACAAACAGCAGGAACTGTAACTCTGTGCCCAGTCTGAATGTTATAGTAGGAATTACAGAAACTGGGTGGGGAAATTCAGATGACTAGAAGATCACAATGCATGACTACAAACTCTTTTGGAAAGATAGGAAAGGAAGAAGAGGAAGTGGAGTTGCACATTAGGTAAAAGAGAAAATCAAGTTTACAGACGTAAGCTATGGAGTACAGTCTCTAGTTCTGGTCCCCCACAACTCAGAAAAGACATGGGCAGACTGGAGACAGTCCATAGGAGGACCATGAAGATGATCAAAGGGCTGGAGAAACTGTCTTATGATGAAATACTGAAGGAGTTAGGTCTTTTCTCTCTGGTGAAGAGAAGGCTCAAGGGAACCCCATCACAGCATTCCAGTACTTAAAGGGATCCTACAAAGAGGTTCTCTCTTCAAAAGGAGCCACACGGAGAAAACAGAGGGCAACGTGTACAAGCTGCACTGGTAGAGGTTTCATCTCTACATGAAGAGGAAATTTTTTACACTAAGATCAATCACGAGGACAACCTTCTCAGGGACATGGTGGACTGCCGCTTGCTGGAGGTTTTCAAGATGTAATTGGACAGCATGTGAGATAGTCTCATCTAGGTTTCCTTTCCCACAGAAGATTACATCAGGTGATCTTTTAGGGTTCCTTACCACCTCGGCTATTCTACAACTCTATGAAAGGGGGATAATAAAAAAAGAACTCCAATTTCTAATGCCAGGTTTAAAATAAGGACTACACACCACTACTTACTTACACAGCTCTAATACAAATGGTGGTATAATAATCCATTTTATGCTTTAGACATATATTTCTTGTGGGGTTTGTAAATGTGAAAGATACCAGTCTGATCACTCACAAGACGGAAATCTATACTTCAGGAAGAAAACACATCCTGGACAGCCAGGTGTGAAATTCCTCATCAGACTGCAGAATCCCAGTGCTCTTGCCACATGCCCTGGCATCGGGGAGTCTTCTGTGAACAAGTGGCTTTCGTGGGCAGGAGCCGTGTTGTGCCATGTCAGCATATTACATCATGGTATCTGCTACTTTTATAAAGATCTTACAGTTACTCTTAAATCGAAGGCTGCTGCATTGGAAATACTTTAAGGTGGCAGATACAATTTGTGGATAGTATTCTTACGTCAAGAGGCTAATGAATACATCCAGAGCGCTGGCAATAATATCACAATTTCCTGGACTAGCACTGGTTGCTTAGACTGAAATTACATAAACTACAAAAATGTCATTAATCCATTCCTGTTTTTCTGTGTCATTGGGCAAGTTCCTGCCAGGCTGGACCCATGACTGCAACATCCATTTTGATGTAATATAACACTGTGACATGCAGGTAAAAAGCTTTTTTAGGATTGGACACTGACACTGTCACTAAAATTGCAATAAATTTGATAAAGGAAATGACATTCCAAAAGAAATATGTTTGTACATAAAAGAGCCCTCCAGTCTATTCCAACAAGCATTTGATCCCAGCACAGAATCACAGAATCTCAGAATCACAGAATCACAGAATGTTAGGGATTGGAAGGGACCTCAAAAGATCATCAAGGCCAATCCCCCTGCCAGAGCAGGAATGCCTAGATTATGCTACATAGGAACGTGTCCAGGCAGGTCTAGAATGTCTCCAGAGAAGGAGACTCCACAACCTCCCTGGGCAGCCTGTTCCAGTGTTCCGTTACCCTCACTGAGAAGAAGTTTCTTCTCGAGTTTAAGCAGAACCTCTTATGTTCCAGTTTCAGCCCATTACCCCTGGTCCTATCAGTTTTATAGTTCTTTTTTTAAATCAGCAAATCCACCCCTTGTCATCTCTCTTAAGTGAAACATCATTATGCTTTTATGGCAGAACAATACTTAAAGACCTCTCTGAAAATAACTTGGATGATGCTTTAGTCACGACAGTGAATTGACTTGTTAGGACATTGTCAGACAGCGACAACCACGCAGCATTCACACAAACTAAAAGATCTCTCATTTGGGAAAGCACATTTTCTCTTTCAAACCCTTGGGAAAGCAGGCTCATGGTTTGTGTTGAAATTAGGATATATACCATCATCTCTTTCCAAAAGCACTCAGGAAACCACTCTAAAGAAGCACAATGAAATGGTATTTCACTGGATACACCGAATTACCCTCAAGCAAGGCCTTCCAATGGAAGACGCATGTCCCACCTAGTCTTCATGTGGCAAACTAAGCTGCGTGAGCACCTGTACTACAAATAATACAAAATTTGATTCATTGTAGGTGCTCAGGAAAAATACTCAGTATTTCAAAAGACACATCCCGCTGCTATGTGTTTGCCCCTTCCACACCACAGCTGTGTGTCCAGTCAGGAGAAGTGAAAACGTGAGCATGTACCACCCAGAAACCAGTACCTGAGCCAAGGGCAGATGTCCCTTCCACATTCTTTTCAACAGCCTCGGTTTACAGCATCTGCTAACAGCCTCGTGGGCAGGGGGCAAGAGAACATCCTCTCTGAAGGGACAAGTTTCACAGAAGGAGAACATGGGTTTGTTGACTGGGCTGTCTTGCACCTGGCGTGGCTGGGATATCTGACAGTTAGGTTGGACTTACCCCATACTCCTCCAAGGGCTTTCCAGCTCCATCAAGAGGACATGCAATGCCTCTTGGAGCTGGCAGTTCTGAAGTAACCACCGGGTTTTACACAAATCTGAATACCAGATGTGTTGAAGCTGTGCCATGAACAATACTTACTTAGCCATAAAGCACCCAACCAATGTTATTTAAGACCAGGTGGGAAGTCCTCCTACGGTCTTGCTGGGTTTCAGCAACCCACAGCAGATGTGGAAACCCCAAGGGTCCCTAACTACACAGCCCATGGCCAGTATGTGAAGGATTCAGGTAATTTGAAATTAGACATTGAAACAGAGAGTAGAACTTAAGTCATGGTTGTGAATTGTACTCTTCACGTGTTCTGTCACAGCCAAATCCATGAGGACCCACTGGGACAATTCAGTGCCTCCAGGCCATGGCCTTTTAAGGTTTTAGATACTTGGCTGGAGTTTGGGCTTAGACTGGGGAAGGAAGAGGTTACTTTATTTTGCAAAAATTCTCCATTTGTAAGATCATTTTTCTGAATCTATCGCTTTTAAAAAGCAAGGTTCTGATGTTACAAAGAGATGCAATTACCTGTACCCTTGCCATTGCTCTTCTTCTTAATTAAGACCTTTGAAGATAAATTCACTTGCCCATCTCTGGTATGTGAAAACTGAACTACAGGATTAACGAGAAATATCCGATTAATTTCACCTCTGTGTGTATCATCCTGTGGTTAAGGGCCTATTTAGATGAAAGCTTTTTAATCATACATTTAGCATATGGGTTATCGAAGTAGGAAAGCTTCTCATTTTGTACAATTTTAAATCCCAGTAAATTTTTTAAGACACCTGAAATTATTAACATGATCTAGAAAGGTTATGTTTATGAGTGGGATGGGAGGTGAGTGAATGTGAAGGATTTTAGTTATTTTAAGGAGGCATAAAGTACAGTCAACCAAATACTGTCTTTTAATATTGCAGGCACGTTCAATTAACTGTGGATGTATTGCACAAGTGCAGAAATATTATAAAAGGGAGGGTGTCAGTAGGATAGGACCAGTGGTGTCCAGTGACAGGACAAGGAACAACGGTCACAAACTGGAAAACAAGCCGTTAACCCTAAACATGACAAAATAATTCTCTCCTGTAAAGACAACAGAGCATTGGAACAGGCTGCCCAGAGAGCTTGTGGAGTCTTGATCTCTGGAGACTTTCGAAACCTGCCTGGACAGGTTCCTGTGTAATCTAAACTAGGCAATCCTGCTCTGGCAGGGGAGTTGGACTAGATGATCTTCAGAGATCCCTCTCAACCCTTAACATTCTGTGATTCTGTGATTGTATGATTGTCTACTGGAAAATTTTAATTCAAGTGTTTTTCATTGTACTTCAGTTGCAGGAAAAGGTCTCCAAAGCCCTGGTGCTCTTGACAAGGAGTTGAATAGCTCTTAGCACTGCTAATGAATGTCAGAGGCCTCAGGAGAGTGTGAGTAGCAGATTTGCCTCAGAGACTCTCTCGTGCTGTTTCGCTGGCTATGCAGAGCTTCCTTCTTCTCCACAGGGGCACAATCTGAGCAACACAGTGCCTGCCCTTGGAGTTTCTCTTACATTCCTGAGCCCTGAAGGCAGGTAGTTATATGAAAACATGAGCTGCTATTACTGCAAAAAAAAAAAATCTAGCCTTATTCTTTTTTTTCCTTCTCCAGGACAGAAATGTAGCCTGAGAGCACCTCCAAGATTTTTCCTTTAAAGAAATATCCTGGGGTTTTTTGAAAGTGCATGAACACTGATATCACATTAGACTACAGTGATCACACGCAGGTTAAAGATGCATTTGCTCTGAGGAGTGCTTAAAGAGCTCTTCCTTCTCTCAGCTAAACATAAATAAAAATGTCAGTCCACCTGAGTCCTAGTCCCTGATGTTTAAACATGTGGGTAGTAGTAGAGCTTTAGAGCAATGATGCTGAAGACAAAGGCTGTGGCTCTTACAGGAAACAGAGCAGGTTTCCTACTGCAGGAAGGTCAATATTGGTTAAAACTCTGTTTCTTTGCAAACTCCTTTGGATAAGGGAGATAAGAATATGCACCAAGCCTGTCTGTGTCTCCCTCCAAATTTCCTAAGTCCCATGGATGCAGGAGAGAGTGGAAGATATTGCTGAACTTTCTGCAGAACAAATATGACTCCTTCCCACATCAAAATAAGAGAAGGTATGTATGAGACCTGATTTCACCGGGACCCAGACATAAATACAGGCATGTTCTCTTCTACCTGTTGTGATTTTGGTAATCACTAGAGAGTCAGAGAAGTGAGCACAAGGTTTTGATGTGCTGGTGGAAAAAAAGGGAAAAGAAAGAGTTGCTTTTCACTACTTGAATTCTCCAAACAACCTTCAAGGAAAACGGTCCAGCCTGTCACAGCCCTACACCCCGTATCCCCAACCCTGTCTGGAAGTAAGGGAAGGATGCAGACTCACAACAAGGGCTCACTGGAAGATCGAGCTACAACTACCAGCCAAAAATAAAGTTAACCCACAGCTCCTCTCCCCATTTTTGTCACCTTTGTCGTCTTTTCTTTGTGACCTAAGTGATAATAGGTCATGAATGTGACATAAGTGAAGATGCTGCAAGTTTCAGCTGGTGCCCTCTATTCAGTTTCTTTCTCTAGAAAGGCAGCAGAGAGTCTACATTGTAATTCCATAGTCAGTGTCCTATGGTCACTGTTACAGGGTATCTGTTGCAGAGATTCAAACTACAGGTTATTATTTTGCTATAAAGATTTTTCTTCACACTGAAACACAGAATTAAATATGTGATGATTAGCAAGACAATACTTTGGCTGTGTTAGAGACAAACCCTGGGCAATCAGCCTAGCTTTTCCAGCATCCTTTTGCCAGTGCTCTTATTTTAGCAGAGAGCCATGCAGATTAATTAACTGTAAGTTGCTTGGGATGAAAGGAATTAGGTAAATATTAAACACTTTTATAAGAAAAAAAATTGCTGCAGATGAGGTGAGATTTATCTGCTTTCATTTGCACCCATGTAATTCTGTCAAATGTGAGAAATCTTTGTTAAAAGCTACCTCCAAACAAGCTGCTAGTACCTGCAGTGTAATATCACAGTAGCCATTCACTAATGAAACCCATCTTTATCTTGACAGCTTTAATTTTAAAACAGTGTTGCAACTACTGCTGTTTGCCTACAGGAGTAAAGATGTGCTAAGTAATGAGTAATTCATGGGTGTAAAGGTGAAGGGAATGAATTGCACTTAAAAATATTTACAAAATGTTGCTAGGGGTCTATTATGAATTTTCAGACTAAAACATCTAGCAAATTATACTCACATCAAACATGGTTGAAAAATAAATTCTATTACATATCTATACACATACATATATATGAACCATACACACACTACTTGCTTAAAACAACGGGAAATTTTAAAAATTACAATTATTTTCATAAGGGATTTAAGAAGAAATATATGACACACAACAGGAGTACTTGGTGTGAGTACTGCTTTGTTTACTTACTCCTCTAATAAGCAATCCTGAGCTTACTCCAGTGTTGTTTTAACAGAACGATATTAAGAGATAATGTGGGAGCTGCCAGAGTAGGTTTTCAGGTAGAATTTGAGACCTGAGACACATGGCAGAGCAACAGTGAAAGCTGTGTTTCTTTTGAGTAATCCATCTAGAACCCAAGTTATGAAATTCTCATTTCCTGGCCTGTGTTTCCCAAACCACACGCTGTTTCCCTAAAAGTGAAGCTGCTAATGGACTCCCAGTGGGTGGGGGACATTTACACTACACACGGAATAATTTTCACAGTACGAAAAGCAGATGCTTGACATACAAACGACCTCCAATACGGTAAACGTGAACATTCACATATTGCTGCAGCACAACAGCTTCTTGCAAAATGTTGGATGTGAAAGTAACCTCAAATGACCCTTCTCTGTGAGGGCTGAGCTAAATCTGGGCAATGGGTCTTCCAGTACTCCTAACTGAAGAGCTCACTCTCCTCTCTCTTCCTTAAAAGCAAAAACTAATTTAGGGTTACATTCTCTTGGGAATTTTACAGGTTAAAAGGGTTGTTATTAGAGTGCCATAGCATGAGGAACTACTCTTGCCCAAATATGAGGTGGGCTAAGTGTTAGTCACTACTCGTTGTCCAGGATGCTGCCAAAGGACAGTTTGTGCACTTAATGCACAATAATTAGGGGAGGTGAGGTAGCAAAGAAGGTGGCTGCTGTTGACCTGGGAGAGGAAGAAGACATCCTCCTGTAAAAGAAAGGTCATCTCCAGGGAGAGGCAGGAAAAGTGACAACCTGTCCCTGGAGATACCATGAGACTCCTAAGGAAAACCGTGGGGAGCGACACTGCCAGGCTTCAGTGATGACAATGTCCCCAGGCTACCAGGGGCTAGCAGAGCTCAGAAAGTCACCAAGGGGACCTACAAAAAAGCTGGGGAGGGACTGTTTACAAGGGTGTGTAGTGACAGGATGAGGTGCAATGGTTTCAAACTAGAGCAGGGTAGATTTAGGTTAGATATCAGGAAGAAGTTCTCTACTATGAGGATGGTGAAACACGGGCACAGGTTGCCCAGAGAGGTGGTGGAGGCTCCATCCTTGGAGGCATTCAAGGTCAGGCTGGTGGGGCTCTGAGCAACTTGATCTAGTTAAAGATGTCCCTGCTCACGTCAGAGCAGGGCGGGACTAGATGATCTTTAAAGGTTCCTTCCAGCCCAACACATTCTACGAAAAACAGTTGGGCCAAGCAAGACCAGAGGCAAGGACCTGTCTGTAAGGATCAATAAACAAGTGGATGTATCTATTCAGGCCCTGTTGTTTAAACTTCTCTCAGATGGCCTTGTTCTTAGTTTGTGTTCTAATAATCCTAACCAAATGATCCAACACTCTCCAAAAGGCTCATTTCAATAAAAGTTGCGGGCAGCACACTGTCACACCAATGGCTTTGTTGGGCACTACCAGCTCTGTTAGCATAATCTGAATTCACCAAGCACTTTTACACCCAAGATGAAGAATGAGCTGGTAGAATACAATGCATGGATCACCTTATCAAACTGAGATACTCTGTGTTTAATCTAACGTTGTGAACAAACATTTAAAGAGATTCAATACTTTGTCATCAGCAACACAACTTCAGATTTAATTTTTTTTTCAAGATTGGGAATTACGAAGAGTTTTATCTGAAAGCAAGAAACAGTACTAGTCCTGCAGGACACACATAGAGATAATATTTTCTATTTTGGAACAGAAGTTTCCTAGGCAAAATATAGCTGTAATTAGAAATTAAGATCCACTCCACCGGAATACCAAACTCAAAAGTAGTCAGTGGCTTGTCAGTAGCTGGGAAAAAAACAAACAGTTTAAAATTTATAAGTGGTTACAAATTTTGCTTCTGGATTTATATGACAGTTTCATGAATCTCCTCTGGAGTTTGTTTAGAGTCTTATTTTATTGTTGATACAATGAAAGACAATAGAAAGCTTGAAAAACAAACTGACATTTTCAGATTAGTCAACACACCAGATATTGCCGGTTTCGCTGGAAGGTTTATGATTTCGTTCAAATTCGTAATGAAATTTTTACTGTTACACCCCAGGCAGGATTTTACCCTCTTTGTAATATGTGGAACTGAGAAAAAAAAGAAAAGTTTTAACAAAAGATTCCTGTGAGTCTGGAAATGTGACAGATTCTTCTAAATTAGATTAATTTGTGGGTGAATATGGGGGGAGGGGGTGCAGGGGGTGTATATTCATGAGTATTTCACCTGGTTCTTGTTAGTAGAATGCAGGGAATTGCAACAAATCAAATACATTTTTGCTCTTTGGGTGATCTGGAAGATCATTTCCATTTAACAATGTTGGTATCATCGCCAACTTCTGCCCATCTCTTTATTGTTTCAGCAAGCTGTTTCATGAATAGAAGGACTAATGAAATCTGGTCTCCTTTGAATTTGTGTGCTGTGTGCTTTAGACATCTCAACTGCAATGATGATGACAGCACACCCAAGTAACAGTTATTCCCACCACAGCACTCCCAGGTCCCCATCAGATACAGTGTGAGTCTCTACCACAGTACCCTGAATTTTGGGAAAATAAACTTCCAGCTGTTCAAGGAGCTACTCAAGAGGACCTCACAGGAAACTGCCCTCAGGGACAGGGCAGAAGAACAGACCTGGTTGATCTTCAAAGATGCTTTCCATAGAATGAAAGAGCTCTCAATCCTCAGGTGTAAGAAATCAGGCAAGGAAGGGAAGAGACCAACATGGCTGAGTTGAAATCTGCTGGTCAAACTAAAAGGGAAGAAGGCAATTCAGAGTCAGTAGAAGTAGGGACAGATATCTTGAGAAGAGTACAGAAACACTGCCTGGTTGTGTAGGAATGGAGTCCTGAGGGCCAAGGTGCAGCTGGAGTTGAACGTGGCAAGGGATGCAAAGAATAATATGAAAGGCTTCTATAGGTATGTCAACCAGAAAATGAAGGTTAAAGAAAGTGTATCTCCCTTGATGAGCATGACTAGCAAACTGGTAACAAATTATGAGGAGAAAGCTGAGGTACTCAGCAACTTTTTGCCTCAATCTTCTCTGGCAAACTCTCTTCACGCACATTTTGAGTGGACGGATCACAAGACAAGGTCTGGGGAGCAAAGTCCCTCCAACTGTAAGAGAAGACCAGGTTCACAACCACTGAGGAACCTGAACATACAAAAGCCTATGGGACCTGATGAAGTGCATCCCAGAGTCCTGATGGAATTGGCTGATGTAGTTCCTAAGCCACTCTCTATGATGTCTGAAAAGTTATGGCAGTCAGGTGAAGCCCCTGGTGACTGGAAAAAGGATAGAAACAGGTCCTGGCAACTACCAACCTGTCATGTTCACCTTTGTGCCTAGGAAGATCACAGAGGACAAGGAGGTGATTCAAGACAGTCAGCATGGCTTCACCAAGGGCAAGTCCTGCCTGATCAACCAAGTGGCCTTCTACAATGGAGTGACTACACCAGTGGACAAGGGGAAAAGCTACAAATGTCATCTATCTGGACTTCAGTAAGGCCTTGGACATGGTCCCCCACAACACCTCTCTCTCTAAATTGGAAGGATATGAATTTGATGGGCAGGTTGTTTGGTGGATAGGGAATTGGTTAGATGTTTACATGCAGAGGGTAGTGGTCAGAGGCAGTGGGATCAAGTGCAAGTTGAGTGCAACACAGAAAGTCTGCAGATGACATCAAGCTGAGGGGTGTGGTTAACACACCTGTGGGATGAGATACAATCCAAAGCGACCTGGACAAGTCTGAGATGTGGGCCTGTGTGAACCTCATGAAGTTCGACAAAGCCAAGTGCAAGGTCCTACACCTGAATCAGAGCAACCCCATTATCAATACAGGTTAGATGATAAAGTGATTTGGAGCAGACCTGCAGAGAAGGCTGGAGAAGAATCATAAAGATCATGAGGGGACTGGGGCATCTCTGCTGTGAGGAAAGGCTGGAAGATTTGGGGTTGCTTAGCCTAGAGAAGAGAAGGCTCTTGGGGAGACCTTATTGTGGCCTTTCAATACTTAAAGAGGGCTTATCAGAAAGATGGAGACAAACCTTTTAGCAGGACCTGTTGCAATAGGACAAAGGGTAGTGGTTTAAACTAAAAGAAAGCAGACTTAGATTAGATATAAGGAAGAAATTTTTAACAATGAGGGTGGTGAAATGCTGGAACAGGTTGCCCAGGGAGATGGTAGAAGCCCCATCCCTGGAAACATTCAAAATCAGGTTGGATGGGGCTTTGAGTACCCTGATCTAGTTAAAGATGTCCCTGTTCATTGCAGGGAGATTGGAATAGATGATCTTTAAATATTTGTTCCATCTCAGTGCATTCTGTGATTCTATGATTCTAAGAGTGGGTTTGGGGGATGAAGGGAAGGAGGAAATCTCTTTGCTGTCTCTGTCAGTATGACTGCAGTGATACTGGAAAGGAAGCCTATGTCTGGGCTTTCTAACTGGTGAGCCGTGGGAAGCCTCCCAGATGATATAGGGACACTCCAATTTAAGTAGTGGTACATTAAATTCAGACAAAAAATTCAGCTGTCTTACATTTGTTACTAAAATAAGAACTATTGTAAAGAAATACATTATTAACTTAAACACCATGTGAATGTTTCAAAAATTAAGACTGAGTGGATTACTGAAGTGGGAGTGATTTCAGTCTATGCTTAATACATATCTTATTAATTTACAGCCTCTTGATTGCCTTTGATGTGATGATGACCTGAAATAAACCTCCACTGTATTTGTCAAAGTTGTTGGTAGACTCTTTATGTGATGGAACAATCACTTCTGAAAGCCTGACTGTTTTTCAGAAGGTAAATATATGAGCCTCTAACTGGGATTACTTGCGCCTTAGCGCCTGGATTCCCCAGGGGCTCACTCCACAAATCCAGGACCACCCAGCCTTCCACATTACACATAAAAAAACCACACACTTGTATACAAAGAAGTTGTAGAGAGTCATGTTTTCCATTTGCTACCCAGAAGCAGAAAGTATTCCATTAAGAGATGGAAAAGATCTGCTGGCAGATTCTCTTTCCTGGGTCCTTCCAAAGTGCCAAGTGTATGAAGAGCACTTGGGTTCCCCGGTATTGGGGAAATCACCACTGGATTTACAACATTGAAAGATAATATCCCAGCTGTCCACAGCTGGGATGGGAATAGGTGGGCATCTACAACATAAAGCACGACTGGACTTCCCCGAGGGGTACATAACCCCACAAGGACACTTGTCAGCTGGGAAAGGTTAGAGACACAAGCTGTGTGCACGGTGGCCACGGCTTAGACAAGCAATCACAATGGCAAGGGCCCACTGGTTCACGAATGCTGTCCTTCCCAAGGTCCAGGTAAGACAGTACGTCGACTATTAATTATATGAACAAGTACTCTCGGATCATATTTAACACAAACTCAGCATCTGACTACTGCTACTAGCCTTCCAGATAAAAGTTCCCTTTGTTTACTGCTTCACTTTCTGTAAACATTTAAGTGCTTCAACCTCAAGCAATTTTGAAAATACAACAGTCTATGGGAGGTCTTTTAAGCATTTATAAAAGGTTTCCTCTAGTGAGGCTTAGAAACAATTCAGGATGCCTTCAAACAAATCAGTCACAATGTGAAACAGTGGTAGAAAATAGCCACAATTACAAAGATACCTGATATCTAGCAGCAGCTATGACAATAGCAATTCTTTGAAATCTGTGTATAGGTGTACTTATGTCATAGATTTAAATGGGAGTACTCAAAGGTAGCAAACACCTAAGAAAGAAACAAAGATGAACTGTAAGAGCTCTTGATTTTGTACAGCTCTCACTACAATGAGGCTGAACCTGGTTGTGCTCCTTTTTCGTCACGTCACTATGTGTGCAGGGAAATAACACATAATTGAATCTTTTTAGAACATGAAGCCCCAGCTTTGGGGAGGTCGCTTAAGAACAAAACATCAGCCCTGTTGTCAGACAACACATCCAGTTAAACCATTTTTGTGTTTTCACTGGAGATCAGCAGCAGAGGCTGAGAAAAATACACAGAAATAGAAAAAAAATACAGTGGATGTCCTTTTTCTGACATCGAGGATAGCCCAAAAGTCTGTTTAGAGCTTGTGGTGGGGTTGGTTCCTCAGACAGCAATAAGTCACCTTTGGAAAACAAATCATGGAGCGGTATCCTAATGAGTAGCTAAGTTGCATGTAGGCATTTCCAAAGATCTCTGTCAAAGTGTACAGTCAGTGCACACATGATGCAAAAGTATTTGATTTATGCAGTCAGCTTCCACTTTCACTTTGATCCCCATTACTCTCTTCTCTGAGAAGAGGTGCTTGGCTTCCAGTAAGTTGGAGCAAGTTCAGTACAAAGACACAGAATCATAGAATCACAGAATGCTAGGAGTTCAAAGGGACCTCGAAAGATCATCTAGTACAACCCGCCTGCCAGAGCAGGATCCCCTAGGGCAGGTCACACAGGAATGCGTTCAGGCAGGTTTTGAATGTCTCCAGAGAAGGAGACTCCACAACCTCCCTGGACAGCCTGTTCCAGTGCTCCATCACCCTCACAGTGAAAAAGCTTTTTCTAGTATTTCTGTGGAACCTCCTATGTTCCAGCTTGTACCCATTGCCCCTTATCCTGTCATTGGACATCACTGAAAAGAGCCTGGCTCTGTCCTCCTGACACTCTCCCTTGACATATTTAGAAATACTTATGAGGTCACCCCTCAGCCTCCTCTTCTCCAAGCTAAAGAGACCCATCTCCTTCAGCCATTCCTTATAAGGGAGATGTTCCACTCCCTTCATCATCTTTGTGGCTCTGCGCTGGACTCTCTCCAGCAGTTCCCTGTCTCTCTTGAGCTGAGGGGCCCAGAACTGGACACAAGATTCCAGATCTGGCCTCACCAGGGCAGACTAGAGGGGCAGGAGGACCTCTCTCGACCTACTTGCTACTCCCCTGCTAATACACCCCAGGATGCCATTGGCCTTCTTGGCCACGAGGGCACATTGCTGGCTCATGACCATCCTGTTGTCCACTAGAACCCCCAGGTCCCTTTCCCTTACGCTGCTCTCCAGTAGGTCAGTTCTCAACCTATGCTGGCACATGGGGTTATTCTTTCCCAAGTGCAAGACTGTATACTTCCCCTTCTTGAATTTAATGAAATTTCTCCCTGCCCAACTCTCCAGCCTCTCCAGGTCTCTCTGAATGGCAGCACAGCCTTCTGGTGTGTCAGCCACTCCTCCCAGTTTTGTGTCATCAGCAAACTTGCTGACGGTGCTCTAGAATCCCTCGTCCAGGTCACTGATGAGTATACTGAAAAGCACCGCCCTCAGTACTGACCCCTGAGGGACCCCACTAGACACAGGCCTCCAACTACACTCTGCCCCATTGACCTCAACTCTCTGACTTCTTTTTTTCAACCAGTTAACAACCCACCTCACTACTCGGTCATCCAGAGCACACTTCCTCAGTTTAGATATGAGGATGCTGTGGGAGACAGTGTCAAATGCTTTACTGAAATCCAGATAAACCACGTCCACTGCACAGCAGACCAAGCCTGAATGACCAGAAAAGCCTTTAGATAGACAGGAGTTGGGTGGTCTCCCAAGACTTTCTTTTTCCCTTTCTCTTCTTCGGGTCTTGGTGTGAAGGCATATGTGTGTCATGGAGGGGTGCTTAGCGTAAGGGATGAGTCATTCTCTTTCCTCACTGAGCCCAGTTCTGTGCAGAATTCAGTCACAGAGAAGAAAAGCAGACCTTTGTATTGGAAATGGTCTGGGAACCAACCAGCTTGAGCAGAACCACACAAGTCTCAAAACCCGCCTGGACGCGTTCCTGTGCGCTCTGCTGTAGGTGGTCCTGCTCTGGCAGGGGGGTTGGACTAGATGATCTTTGAGGTCCCTTCCAACCTCTAACATTCTGTGATTCTGTGATTCTGTGAAGTCTTCTGGATACAGAGAGCCCATTGCAGGGTAATATATTACTTGCAGGTCCTGAGCTCCTTATTGACTTGTACACATCGACATTCATGAGCAATGGGCTCTGAACGTTTTCCTGTGAGCCTCTGTCTCCAAGAAAAACTGTTTGTAAAAGCTCGAACTCATGTTCCTTTTTAATATATTTTCCATTACACTGCTTGATTTTCATTTTTCAACAATAATGCGTAACAGACGTTTTCAGTTCACTTGGTTCCTAGGTGAACCTGATGGGATCCGTTAGCAATTTACATCTATTGCCACGAGAGGTCAGCCACTCTCCTGACAACACAGCGTGAAGGCAGAGTAAAACCCACCGTTACATCCATCAGGATTGCATCTTCTGATAAACCAAACCAAGACTAAGAGAAGGCTTGAGAACTTGGTATACCTGAGGTGAAGCTCGGCCTAGTAACAAACATAGAATTCTTTTCCTGCTGGGTAGTCAAACCCTGGTTTTACTACTTTCTTCTCTTAGTGTATCTGTAATTCTGTTAAATTATTGATAACATTGGGAAAATATTTAGATGAAAATTCAGACTAGCTAGCCTGCTTGCTTGAATAAGAAAAGAATAAACATGGCAAAAAATGCTCAAGTTGAATTTGGCATTTGACAAAGTAGAAGAGTCCTGCAAGTATGCTGAAAATGGTTCTTTACTTACAATGTATACTGTAAATTCATAATTTTTTGAAGAAAACAGGAGTCATTTAATGAGCTGATATTAGCTGCTTGATATGAACAGTAGGGTTAAAGAAAAAAATCCTTCCTGTGGAAAGAAAACAAAACACATTAATCTGTTCAATCTTTCTGATCCAACAAACCAGGAAATTATCAGCCTGGCTGTGCTGGTTTTGGCTGGGATGGAGTTAATTTTCTTCACAGTAGCTGGTACAGGGCTATGTTTTGTATTTGTGCTGGAAACAACATTGATAACACAGGGATGATTCAGTTACTGCTGAGCAGTCCTTACACAGAGTCCCGGCCTTTTCTTGCCCCACCCCGCCAGCGATTGGCCTGGGGGTGAACAAGAAGTTGGGAGGGGACACAGCCAGGGCAGCTGACCCAAGTAACCAAAACGATACTCCAGACCATATGGCATCATGTTCAGCATAATAAGCCTGGGGGAAGAAGAAGAAGAGGGGGGGACATCCAGAGGAATGGTGTTTTTCTTTCCAAATAATCCTTATGCATGGTGGAACTCTGCTTTCTGGGATATGGCTGAACACCTGCCTAGTGATGAATTCCTTGTTTTGCTTTGCTTGTGTGCATAGCTTTTGTTTTACCTATTAAACTCTCTTTATCTCAACCCATGAATTTTCTCACTTATACTCTTCTGACCTTCTCTCTATTGGGGGAATGAGCGAGCAGCTCTGTGGGGCTTAGTTGTCAGCTGGGGTTAAAGCATGACACTGACCCAGTTTTGCTGATTTGTGCAGGTCTCCTTCTCTGTGTTCAAGCACAATATGCTCCTGTGAAAACTGAGACAACAGCCCAGTGCACCATACTGCAGTGAAGGAAAAAGTATGTTGCCATGGGTCAGTGACTGGCTTTTATTTTTCAAAATCGATACTGTCAAGAACCTACATTTTATTTTGCGGCTGCACAATCATCAGAGCTTTAGACTAGAACAAGAGAATGTATAGAGACATAATAAAAAACAAACGCGACCTATAACATAGTTGGTGGCAAGTGCAGCAATGCCAGGAGCAAGGTTGTGATGAGGATGCTGGACCTTTTCTTGCCCCATACATCTATAATTGCTTCATTGCTACTCTTGCCCCTGCACACCAGTGTCCAGGCAACATTTCCCTCTACTTGTCTCACATCTCAGGAGAATCCAAGCCAAATGCACATAGGCCTTCTTAACTCCTAGCATCACATTATGTCTAAAACAAGCATTTCCTTATAATCCTGGAAACAGGAGAGAGAAGAAGAAAAGAAGACAGAAGAGGCAACATCCACTGATTTCTCTCTCTTCAGTTCCTACTGAAAAAATGATGATGTAAAAAATCTTTGACAGGAGTCAAAGGTCAGGAGACACAGTCATCATAATGCTTTTACAGGCAATAACATGATGGGCCTCTATACTAAGGCATAACTGACTAGCCCTATATATGATGTCAGTTATTAGGATCAACTGTTTTATACATTTCAAGCCTATGTCACGACGTAAAAGGGCCTTTTGGGGACAACCGTTGCCTGACAGGGGGAGAAATCCATAACGCCAAACTCGGTTTCTTCATCACCACTTTGCTGGGTGGGAAAATGCATTTTGGGAATTCCACTGGATACATCAATGTCTCCTTCACTGGTGATGAGGGAGGCACTGAAGGTTGCTTTCTGGTTCCATGCATCAGAAAACCAAAGTTTAACAAAGATGAAACACAAAACCAAAGGCAAAACAAAGCAACAGCAATCCTCTTCTCAGAATAACAGTTTGCATAATTAAGTTTTTAGTATGGATTACAAATTCACAGACATTTTATATCAACATGCCCAGCTGTAGTCATCCAGAGTGGAAGTACACCAAACAATGTAAGATTCTCCAACAGTATTTATCCTACAGGTTCTGGTCTCTGAAACCTCGTGACAGTTTGTGTTTTTTTGTGGTATTGGACACTCCTGTCCAATCTGAATTAGCAAAACATGACCAAGTCTGGGTCCTGAAATGAAATACCCTAAAACTCTAAAAGATGGAAAAAAAAAAGAGCCAGACTTGTCCTGAATTTTCGTATTTGCCACTGACACTTTTGTGACTACAATTAACTCAGCAAAAATGGGATTAATTTGCCCTGAAAAATTAGATATCTGAATTTGAATGAGTGACTCCACAATAAAATCAGAAGAGAAGAGACATATGCAGAGTCTTTCTTCTGGGAAGACCTGAAACTCCTTTCAAAAAGCGCCCGTTCCTCTTTGCTGATTCAAAAAGAAGTTCATGGTGAGTACTGCAGACTGAGGAAGTCTAACTTCAAGAAATCTAATTAGGGCAGATGAATCCCAAACCTAATCTGTTTCGGTCTTTACTTTCTCATTTACAAAATAATACAATGGGCCATAACAATAAAAACAATTACAACGATGCTGTTAATGCAGAGATGGTGAAACTTAGCTCTCTATTCAACTGTAAAGTACTCTACGATCCAGCAATGCACGAAGTATTGTAATGTTTGATTTCATTGTTTTGCTAAGCAACCAAGAAATGAAAAGGCAGTCAAGTGCCAGTAAAAAAGAATAAATATATGCTGCTGATACGGCTACTTGAAGCTGAGCTGACTAACACTAAATACCATTTACCATCAGAAGGCTCTCCTCCAACAGAGGACATGCTTAGCTGTTTAGCACGTGCCCAAGTAAGTTATTGATTTAAATGGGACACTTAATTATAAGTGTCGTCTTAAGTGCTCTTACGGACTGCAATCTGAGAACGGGCACTCAAATTACTACACTTCCATGAGGATACAGGTTCTGTTGCACTGGGTCAGATCGATGCTGCAGGTGGGTTTGTGTGCAACTATAATAACGCACAAATTCCAGGCAAGAAGAATTAGGAGAGTTAGTTTTTCTGTGACAGGACATGAAGAACCCATTTACTCTGGGTGATTTTTGACTATTTTAGCATTGCAGATTTATTAACTTTTGTTCATGTATGTGTACTATAGATTCAGAGAAAATGTCATGTCTTCAGAGGATATTGGCATAAGATAATTTCATGTACAGGAACTTAATGTCTGTAAAAATAAAAATCTTCCAACAGTTATTCTGTCTGACCAAATAAAGTCTGTTTGTTCTATGTAAGAATGTTTCTGAAGCAGAAGTTTTAGCAAGCTTTCTAGGTCCCTGATGTTATCAGAATTGAATTCACAGCCATTGAGCTTTACCCTAAAGAGACAATCTTCCCTAAGTCTAGGATATTTCATGGATTAATTCTTTTAAAGCATGAAGCCTTTAGGTGAAATCACAGCGTGCAGTTTCATTTAACAAGGCTACTCTTTAAATTATAAGATATTAAATAACCAAACTTAAGCTATGAAAGCCTCAAAATTGAAGACTCTGTGCAATGTACAGAACTTGTGACTGACCGGTTTGACTGGTATCCTAACTGGGAGATGATATACAGATGTTGAACAGAAGAACAGCGACAAATTTTTTAGGACAAATAGAGTAGAATGAAACGACCATCCTCTTATTTCTATGTTTTGGTAAAGCCAAACTTATTTTCCACCAACAAGGGAGATACATTGCATGAATAGATGTAAGACGTTAAACTACAGTAGTTGGATATTATGGGTTAGAAAAATCAAAAGTAAGTGTTTGCAATAATCTGAATAATTGAGGGGACCTGATTTTTGAAAGAGGAAATAAGCAATTTCCCTTCTTATAGTAGTCTCACTGAGATGAATGTGCATTTTCTGCTGCCAAACTGAGAAATATAAATAAAAATTAATAAAAAGCTTCTAGCTTACCAGATGAGAGATTCTATATGTAAGATGTAATCACGGCTATCACAACTGTGATTACAGTTCCAACACATGCTAATTCATGAGCAAAGAGGAGCATGACTCTTTTTTTTTTTTCTTCTTTCTGGATCTCTGTTTCTAAAAAATCATGGACTAAAGCAAAAGTTTTCTTATACCTGGGCTATTTATTAAAAGCTCTATCCCATGCAAGTCCTCTGGTGCCTAATAGTATGTGAGCTGATACTTTTGCCTTTTCTGCTATCCAAACACTTACAGGGTAGCTGTCCCTTTACACGGATGTTTACTTTCAGGAAACTTGTAGGGATTTAATGGTTCTTAAACCTCTGTCAAATTCAGAGCTCAATGGAACTAGGAGAACTGCAAATATACAAAACTGCCCGAGCTACATTTCCATAGGAAGCCAGGCCAACAGGAAAGTACACAGCCTCAGGCATTCCTTCTGTCCTCAGCACCTCTGACATCTCAGGTGGATGTCCTCTTTCTGATCCACAGAAATGTAGCTGCCTCTCCCCTCTAGCTCCGTGAAGAATTCACACAAATGAGAAAAAAGATCATTACATACACAAAATGAACTATCAACAAGATTCACACACAAAAAATCTGAGCCAACAATTAAGCGTTTCGCTTTATATTGCATTGAAGTTGATGTGCTCTAATAAACTAAGAATTTTTTTAAAAACAGAAGCAATTCAATGTCATAATTTCTAAGTTATGTGTGTTCATTATTAAACATCAATTAAGAATATGATGTTAAATATATAAATTGTTGAAATGTCCAGGACATCTGGTATGACCCTTTGGGTTTCTATGTGTGCATAGGCTTATGCTTGCACTGTACTAAAAGCTGCGTAGGTAATGTTGCAGTATGGATGTGACATAGGAAAGAACATTTCAGGTCACTGTATGTTGAATTAATGAATTGCATAATATCTTCTGAAGCACAGGAACCTAAATAAATGTTAGAAAACTTACAATGAGAAGCACTCATTTTGTGAAAAGGAAAAAGTTTCATTTCATAAGTTGGGTCATTTAATAAAGAAATTAATGGTTCCAAAAGAGGACCATTCTTTGCAAAGTGATAATATTACTGATGGTATTCTCACTAGCATGACTATAAGGCAGCGTATATCCAATTTAACTAAAAAATGTAGCATATTCCATATTTTGAGGAAAAAAAGGCTTCACTGTTAGGAAACTACAAGTATGGATTATTTTAAAATAAAACACCATTCAGGAAGCACTGTTTAAGACAGACAATGTGTAAAACATAATCAGCGAAAAAACACTCCATTAGGAAACCCAAGATGATTTAAAAGGCTAGCTGAGTCAAATGATTGACTTTTCATGCAATCAGAAATACATTGTTCTGAAAAATTTGCCATCAAATTCATTTGTTGCGAACTAGAACTGAAGAAAGTGGAGACTGCTCCAAACTTGCAGTTTAATATTAGACCTAAAAATATCTCTGATGAAGTCTGAGACAGACATCTTGACTCAAAAGTCAGGAAGCCCAGCAAGGAAAATGAAAATCCATGTCACATCCAGTTTTAAAACAAGAAGATGACCGAATGACAAACAGAAGGAAAATGAACAGGAGACACTGCTTTGCAGTTCAGTTCTTACTACATGGCTTTTAAAACACCATTTTACTTGAACCAATCTGCTAAGCAAATGTTTAAGGTCAGAAGAGACATTTGGCCCAGCTAAATTGACACCACGCATGTAGTAGCTTCTCTATACGCCCCCCCTAAGACCTCAGCATTGAATCATAGGATTTAGAACCATAGAATCATAGAATCATTTAGGTTGGAAAAGATTTTTAAGATCATCAAGTACAACCGTTAACCTAGCAATGCCAGGTCCACACTAAAATGTGTCCCTGAGCACCACATCTACACTTCTAAATACCTCCAGGGATGGTGACTCAACCACTTCCCTAAGCAGTCTGTTTCAGTGCTTAACAACCCTTTTGGTGAAGAAAGTTTTGCTAATAGACAATCTAAAATCTTAAGCAAAGAGATCTTAAGTGAAAGCAGGTTCTGGGTTTTGTTCAAGTTACTATAATGACCTGTGTACTCTTAATGCAAATTTACAAGACAAAAAAGTCTTGCAGTACAGTGTCATTGTCTTGACTCATCCTTTCTTTGCTTTTTCTTCTTTCCACTTCTGCTCCCCTGTCACTTTTTAGCTCTCGTGCATGCAGGCACTGCAGGACACCATGTGGAAGCGACAGCACCATACATAACCTCTTCAGAGTCTCCCAGCAGCATATTCTCCTCTCCATAAGGAGAGTGTCCCTCGTATCTCCCATAGCTGTGCCATTGGCCCTACTGTTCCACATCAACACATGACGCTCAAGCCAGGGCATCAAAATACCTGGGATTAAATCCTATACTGGAAAATTCAACATCAGCTCCTGTAAGTACAGGGATTCACTCTGTCACAGCCTTTGGGTCTTATGGACTTAGTTACACAGCTAAGGCTTCTGTTCCCTGTTTCCCAGTTCTGGCATGTACAGTATCTAATTTGTTTGTTGGTTTGAATAATTTACACATCTGCACAGCCAGCATCTAAGAGTGAGGTCTTTATGTGAGGTCACTAGCAGAAAAGAAGGTAAGACGTCCTCTTTGATCCAAGCACCTTTGCATCTAGTGATTCACTGCCACAACCCTTTCACTCTTCTTTGATTTCTTAAATTGTGTGCAGGGTTCAAAGCAGTGACAATCTTTCCAGAGCCGGGACTCAGGAGCTCAGAGGCTTTGAAATTGTGTAAATATCCATGTAGATATCATCAATATTTAGCAACCTAAAACCTCAGAACTAGCAGTTTTCAGGCAAAAGCTAGTGCTGTGACAACAGAGAAACAAAGGAAGCAAATCTTCTCTTGAGTTGCTACCAGCACCCCTGAACCCAGCACCAGTTCCCTATCACAGCAGTGTAGCATCACGCAAACAGCAGAAGGGGAACATAAAACTATTGTTACATACGATCAACAGAAATTTGTGAAAGAGTCTCAGGAAGGACTGCAAGCAAGGATATCAACTTCTGCAGCTGTGGCTGGCACCCTAGAGGAGGCAATTTTTGTATGGGCTGCGCAACAATCAAGGACTATCAACTGTGTCATCAAAAACTATCAACTGTGGCAGGTATCCTGGAGAAATGCATATATTAGCAGAGACTAGCACATGCCAGTTAAGAAGGGCTCCATAAAGAAGAAAGAATGGCTAAGATATGGAAAGGTCACTAAAAGACACCACTCTACCAGCCACGAGAGATCACCAGAGACCATTGAAGACCTTCAGGTAAGCCTTTCAGAGAGCCGGGCCACCTGTGTAATAATTATGTATATGGGACAACTAGTTACTGGAAATAGAATGAATATGAATAATCTTTCCAGGAAAACTAATACCTATATATGTAATGAGAATATAAGCTTGGATAGGTGCTAGATACAGCACACATGATAGGTGGAACTGCTCCCCATGCATCTGGTGCTGTAATAAAGAAATGTCTGCTTTCTAATGCTAAACTGAGTGTTAGAGAGTTGTTCACTGACCGGAGTTTTAGTAACACTATAATCCATTTATTTTTTTAAGGAGGCTGGAAGGATCAGAACAAAGACAAGACAAGAGCAAGACTTCCAAAAGAGTCTCGGCATATAACCTCATTTGAGTCACCACCTGACAGCGTGCCTGTTTGCTGACCCAGCCCCACAGCCTTCCCCCCCACCCCCAACTGTAGGCTGTGGGGCTGTGTGTGCACGAGAAGTGACAGTGTATTTCTGCTAACACTGGAGCAACAGCTGCTTAGACAGTCCTCTAAAAATCCCATTCTGTCTCCTGACCCCTGGGGTTGAAATGCAAGACTGCAAGACTAAACGCAAGCACCTCTTCCCATTGTCTGGTATGTCTTGATGGAGCAGGGGATCATAGAATCATTTAGGTTGGAAAAGATCTTTAAGATCACGGAGTCCCAAAACGCTGAGGGTTGGAGGAGGGTGCCTGGGGGCCTCCTGTGGTGCCCAGAGAACTCTGGTGCTGCTGCAGTGCCAGCACAGGCTGCCCAGCGGCTGCATGTCCCTGCCATCATCTGCTGCTTTTGGAGATGTCTGTGCTCCCCAGCTACTTGCAGGGAACAGGGAGGGTGCCTGTAGCAGGATCTATGCCTCCTCTGCAGAGTAGCCTGCTACTGGCTTCTCCAGTGGGCTTTCAGTGTCACCCTGTCTGTGTTTTCCTTCCTGTCCTCCTGGGTATGCTCCAGGCGGCCATCCCTGTGACAGCACCGACTGTCCCACTGCTGCTGCCCATGATAGTGGTGGCGCACATCCCTTGGCCCTGGTAAGTATCCCTGCCTTCTTCCCTTGGGTCAGCTGAAGGACTCAGCTGTGACACCTTTGCTCACAGAGCCAGTGAACTCAATGAGTGGAGAAAATAAGTGGGGGAAGCAGCACAGGGAGGGGACCATGAACAAATTTCATAATTTGCTGTGGGCTCTGTCAAATTAAGATTGCTTCCTTGTACTTATTGATAGGCTAATAGGCTGGATTGACCTTCACAGTGCAATAATAGTTCTCCAGAAAGTGATAAAACCTTCAGACACTGCATTTGATTCAAACCAGTACTGTACTCCTCAGTGTGTCTCCTATATATGTTTGTACTTAAAGCATGGGTATTATCAGGAAGACAATTTTGTCTACGAAAAAGCATTTTAAGAAGAAACAATAAAGAATACCCAGCCAAATAAGTGTATTTATCTATGAGCAAAGCCCCTGGAATTAAAATGAGGTTCAAGCCACCATCCTTCATCAAGCCAGGCACTCGTCCAGCGTGCATGGCGAAGGCATGTGGCCCCAAAGTGAGACACATTCCTCTTGGGGATACAGCATCAAAAACTGACCACACTCCTAAAAGTAGAAGGCAATGATTCATTTTCTACTGCGTTAAGTACCCTAAGGCTTAGAAGGCTGGGTTTTGTTCAATTAGTCTAGAATAGGCTGAAAGTCATTGCTCTGTTGAGTGAGTGAACTAGAGCTGACTCCGGGCTGGCAGGTAGCCACGTCCCAAAGGTAAAACTCCACCTTTCAGCAGGCTCATTTTGAACAGCATTTAGAATGAAGGCACGTGCAATGTACAACTTGTCTGTGGAAGCAGAGTGCTGGTGACACGAAATAGCTGCCAGGCCTGCACTGCAGCTGGAGAGACAATCTGAGCTGGCCAGGATGATGCTGAGCAGGGAGGGAAGGTCTCCTTGTCCCTCCTGTTCCCCCCGCCAGGTTCAACAAGGCTCCTCCCTGGCTACCTGCCTGCCCTGGCCCATCTCCGTGTCTGTCTCTCCCTTGCAGCTGGTCCTGGCCCTTGGGGCAGCAAAACTCTCTTGTTGATGCCACTGCAACACCTTGAGGTGGTTCTTTCCTCAAAGTTTTCCTTCCTTAGATAAGACAAACTGCACCCTGTCCAAATCGTGTGACCAGATGGTATTACATGATGCAAACAAAACCTCTCCGCTGGGAGGTTAAATGGTCAGCCCTCATGTCCTCCTTGGGCTTTCCTTCAAAAGCAGCGCCGCCCTGAGGCTAACAGTGCTGCTGGCTCCCTGGGACCAGGTTTGCAGCTTGCAAGAAAATCCACAAGCGACCTTCCTTCACTGGGGCTCAGTCCTTGTTTTGCTCAGGAAACTTTTGCAACCATAGCTATAACATGACCTACGATTGCATTAGAATAAAATAGAATCTAAATGTTCCAAAATCACACAGGGTGTTATTTTTCCTCACAGTGCAGCTTTTATCTGAAGTTCCTCCTCCTCCTGGGTTACCAAGCACAATTATTAATACGGAAATCCCTGAGGATTCTCACATCCCGTGCTACAGCACTTCTTCAGCTTCTGTATGACTAGTCAAGTAGTCAAGCATAAAGGAAACCTGTACTAGTACATGGCCTCATCTTTTTCTGGCTTAGGCTACACAGAGAACAAACAACTCTTTCACTGACCATGACACACCATTTGTTTTCCCAACCCATTCCTTCTTCCCTGCATTATTAGAAAAAAAAAAGAAGTAAGCATAATTTATAGTCTTAGAAAATACCAACATATAACCACACTGCGACCTCCTCCTCAGTCAGTGTCCTAGGAGAACTGCATTTAAATAAGTTGATCTTAACTCCTGTGGTGAATGGTGAAGGACCATAGAAATTTTATTTAAATACATACACTTAAGGAAGAAAAAAAAATCACAATCCCTTGCAAAGGTGGAAAGCAAAATTAAACAGAAGTTCATAACATATTCCCTGGACTCATATGAACCACACAGGTCTTGTACAATTTCTAATATATTTGTCCTAAGAATAGATAAATAGTGAACACTATATTTACACAAAAATATAAGGTACAAAAATGTAAGGGGTATAAGGCAGAAGGGAGCATTTTACAGAGTAAAATAAATAATTTGCAAAATAACATTTAAAAAAAAAAAAAGAGAATTTTTGGCAACACCACTGCTGTTGGATGCTCCCATATATACTATGCAGTCTGTGACCAGTAACACAGCTTTAGCCAGCACCACTAGCCAAGGGTATGAGTGGCTTCTGGATTTTTATCGGTTTTGTCATGATTTGAAGTAAATCTGTAGGACTGAGTAAGGGAAATTAAAATCAGTGAAAGCACAGCATACTACTGAAGTGGAACACAGACACTGAATTTAAATTGCATCCAAAATGTGTCATCAAGCAATAGGCAATTCATCATATCAAAATTCCTTCAACTGAAAATATTAGTCATTAGGCAAAGGCTGTTAGCATACCATAGGAGAAAGGATATTGGTTTTATAAATACCGGCTCCTTCTATGCTAACAATAACGCCAGTAGCTATATTTAGTACTGCTTATGGCATGTGTTTAAATTTCAGGGCATGCTATACAGGGAGATGTTGGTTTTTTTCAGTCAGAGGTTATCCTCAATAATAAATCATTCCCAATTATGGTGCGTTTAAGTTTTCCTCAAATGGTGCATGCACCTCAGGCCTACTGAGATCCCATCGATTGATACTTAAGGTAATATCACGCCTTGTTCTTCAGTTATTATCTGTTTAATCTTAAATTAATCATAGATGAAATTTTGCTTAGGACACCATCGGCTTTGGTTAATCTCCACCCAGAAGCAGGACCTGTCATGTCTCTTCTGAGCTGTCACAGACTCAGGTAGCAGACAATGGAGAAAACAAGAAGTAAACGTATTCCAGAAAAAAATACAACGGAAATGCGTCTTTCCAAGGCAGTGGAGGCTGGCTGCACGTAAGGGGATTGGCAGACACCCATCAGATAAATCACTGTGGCTCCACTGCAGTCTCTGATGGGACAGCACCAGTGGAAGTTCTGGCCCCATACCTGGCCCCATGCAGATGAGAAATTGCCAAAATCCAGGACATGCTCCTTCTCCAGCATTTGTCCTTAAATGCGACCCTGTCAAAAGAGGTCCCTCAATTCATTCTTCAAACACTTTTAACTTCCATTTTGTACTTCTTTGTGTAGTCTTACAGGAGGAGCTGAGAGCAGTAACCTGTAATCTGAAGTGACACCTATGCTCTTCACAATTTTATCCACTTCCCTTCCAGTTTTCACTTCATGAAGAAACTCCCAGACAAAACAGCTCTCATCGTGATTAAAGCTGTCTCCAAGATGAAAGGAAAGTGACTGAACTGTAAGGATGGGTTAAAAACTAAACATAGCTTTTTATAAAGGAAGCAAAGGGGTATATGACCAAAGAAAATGTCTGTGTGTGTGTGATTTGACCAATATTTCACTCTCAAACCTCAACAGAACTTTATTTCCTTTTTTTGCCTCCACTAGTACACAGTACAACAAGGCTTTTTTTCTTTTTCAGCTGTTTCTCAGGCTTTCTTATATTGCCATTTATAAGTACTGGAGGTGAGATAGCTGTTTCAGTTTCTCTTTCTGCTCCTTTCTAATCCAGCTATGCATGTGGTTTTGCATCTGTGTCAATTTTATCACAGTGACAAACATTTAACATTTTCAACCCTCACAGAGCAGCAATCCAACCTCCACAAATACAACAGGCATTGAAAATATACAAAAAAGGTCATGGTTATATCACCCTTGACATACCCTGAGGAGACTGGCAACATCCACATCATCAATCTAAATTTTCTCAAGAAAGCTGCCCCTACTCCCAACAAGGACTTGTGTTTAGGGGCCTTGACAGTATACACACTTAACAGAATATGAAATGAAAACCCCAGTGGTTAGGTACTTCTGTTCATCACAAAACACCCTACATGGAAATGGGGGAAAATATCAACAACTTGGATGATTGCAATTTAAAATAATTGTCTTTCTTGGTGACCAGCCAACCTCCTCAACTTATTAATCTCAACACCAGAAGCAAAATTCTTGCAGACGAAAATATAGCACTATGTGAGAGGTCCCTAAACGTCAGATCTGTCACCATGTCATCAGCATGATGCAGTCCCATTCAACACTACTTCCCATGTCAGAAACACGAGTCTGCTACCTTTAACCCCCTGCACTGGATACCCTCCCAAAAATGAGCCACTCTACACTGAAACAAGGGAACTTCAGATAATCAACAGAGGACAGAAACACACAATTGTCAGTGGGAACTCCGTTTTCACAGAATAGCCACTCCACTTCCGACTTCTCAGCCCTTGGCCCCATGAAAATTCTTAAAAACGCCTTCAAAACCTGAGTCTGGGAACAGAAATTCATAACTCAAGTGGACACTTAAAATTATGGACTCAGAGAGAAAGGTGGTTTTATGACACATAACAAATCTTCTCATCCCCAGTTAGACCCTTGCTATTGCTAGAAGAAGACAAAGAACTAATGCCTTTTCACCTCTCCCTTTTCTCATAACCACCTCGAGTCCTCAAGTATAAAGGACTTCTTGTTCAAATCTTCTAATTATTAACATAATCAACCTAAGCTCAAATTTGAGTTTAAATATACACATCATAAAGCTTATGACACATATATTAGACCTGAAGAAGACCTCATGTGTCTACAAAACTCACTTATTTTTCCCAGTTCTGTTAGATAGTATAATAAATAATATTACCTTTCCCTGTAAATATTTTTGTAGGTTTCATACCCTCTTATCACCCTGGCTACAAGAACACAACTACACAATTATTTCAGCTCACAAACCCACCCAATCATGAGTTTCCAAAACAATATTCACTTGGGTTTTAAGTAACATCAATGCTTTTTGACATCTGCATTTAAAAAGCATAGAATCATGCAAATGAGAATGATTTTAGATCTGCTTGCATCTAGTAAAACATGCTGAATAGATGCTATGACCATTTAAAGTTGAGAATCTATAAAATCTCTACGCAGTCAGCACTAACTCTTCAAAGGTGGATTTGTTTTACAGTAGTCTACTTATCTGAAGCAAAACATGCAATTTCTAGGTGAAGTTTAAGATAAGAGTACTTTGTTCCATGCAAAGGGTAGCAAAGTCTTATAGGTGACAGGACAAGGTCTGAGACTATCCAAGTCTGTCCTTGTCTCTCCAGTCTGAGCTGTGACCTGCCACATGGCACAGAATCACAGAAAGTCAGGGATTGTAAAGGATCTCAAAAGACTGTCTAGTCCAACCCCCTGCCAGAGCAGGATCACCTACAGTAGGTCACACAGGAACACGTCCAGGCGGGTTTTGAATGTCTCCAGAGAAGGAGACTCCACAACCTCCCTGGGCAGCCTGTTCCAGTGCCCTGTCACCCTCACAGGGAAAAAGTTTTTTCTAATATTTTTGTGGAATCTCGTATGTTCCAGCTTGTACCCATTGCCCCTTGTCCTGTCATTGGACATTGCTGAAAAGAGCCTGGCTCTGTCCTCCTGACACTCCCCCTTGACGTATTTAGAAACATTAATGACGTCACCCCTCAGCCTCCAAGAGACCCAGCTCCTTCAGCCTTTCCTCATAAGGGAGTTGTTCCACTCCCTTCATCATCCTCGTGGCTCTGCGCTGGACTCTCTCAAGTAGTTCCCTCTCTCTCTTAAGCTGAGGGGCCCAGAAGTGGACACAATAGATGTGGCCCCACCAGGGCAGAGTAGAGGGGCAGGAGGACCACTCTCGATCTACTAGCTACTCCCCTTCTAATACACCCCAGGATGCCATTGGCCTTCTTGGCCATGAGGGCACATTGCTGGCTCATGGTCATCCTGCTGTCCACCAGAACCCCCAGGTCCCTTTCTCCTACACTGCTCTCCAGCAGGTCAGTCCCCAACCTATACTAGTATATGGGGTTATTCTTTCCCAAGTGCAAAATTCTACACTTGCCCTTGTTGAACTTTATCAGATTTCTCCCCACCCAGCCCTCCAGCCTGTCCAGGTCTCTCTGAATGGCAGCACAGCCTTCTGGTGTGTCAGCCACTCCTCCCAGTTTTGTGTCATCAGCAAACTTGCTGATAGTGCTCTCTAATCCCTCATCCAGGTCGTTGATGAATATATTGAACAGCACTGGCCCCAACACTGACCCCTGAGGGACCCCACTAGACACAGGCATCCAACTAGACTCTGCCCCATTGACCACAATTCTCTGACTTCTTCCCTTCAACCAGTTAACAACCCACCTCACTAGTCAGTCATCCAGACCACTTTCAGTGTCACTCCGCTTTCAGTCTCATCTTGTGGGGATTTCATGGTCCTAATGTGAGGTCTGCATTTGGAGGTCGTGTCAACTCAGACCCTGTGCACGCTTTCTGTTTTTCAGAAAATAATGCAACTGACGACTTCTGAAACCCCCAAAGCCCCAGCAATTTAACCAGCCTGGTGGAGGCCTGCCACAGTCCCAAGGGTGGTAATTAGTGCTCTCCCAACACGTCACCACCCATGAGCCAATCAAGATGATGCAGCTGTGGGAAAATACCCGTGGAGGAGTCCAACACATCCTCGCACCTTGCTGGGACAATCTTTGTTGCCATAGACTTGATGACCCACATCCTTTCATGTGTCCTGGCAAAATTCTTCATCCTCCCCTGAAATCTCCCGGGGCTGTTTTTGCTTTTGTATAGCTCTCATCACTGCCTGTGGCTCAGCACACTCTGCACAGGTACAGCTGGATGGAGCAGGTACCAACCAAGCATCTCCCAAAAAACTTGTGGTCTTTTCTGATGTAACTTGGATGACATAGACAGAGGATATTTCCAGGATTTTTCTTTTTGCCTTTAATCACATTTCTTGCCGGACTTCTGACTGAATTGCACTTGAGAGGTGTGAGAACTTGTCATCTCCCAAGTTTCAAGAACAGAGAAAGGGAGGGCGAGTTTTGCTGCCCATGGAGCCCCAAGGAGCGCTTTGTTCAGGGCAAAGCTGTGGCAGTTGCTGATATCAGATATAAAGACTGGTATAAAACTGAGCAATGCAGCTAGGACAGTAAACAAATAAATAACGTAATTTTTCTTTCTGGGTTGAATCAGATAGGTGTTCAATATCGAAGGGTAGATTCTTATTCCATCATTTTCCACACTGCATCTGTATCATCTTTCAGATCAAGTGAAAACAAGTAATGTAGAATGAAAGTAGTTTTACAAAATGATGTTGGAGGAGGCATTGCAGCCTATGAGCCCAACTATTAACCATGGCTCATTTTGTCAAATATGATATTACTTTCTGTCTTAGCTTTGACAATTACTTTTCCTCACTGTAGCACAATTCTTTCTATTTACCATCTTTTCAACCTTGTGTGAGAAGACTTCATTTACACTGACTTTCCTGTTAATTTAAATATGCTAATCATTTTGTGAAAAAAATATTGTATCTCCCTTGACAAACCACAGTGACTGAAGAGATTTGTCTGCTGTTCTGTGGCACTGTGCATACTGGGTGTGTTCAGCAGAGGTCCCTGATAGTGGCTGCCTCAGGGGATTTCAAGAATATACAATTTTAATTAAACACTCTTCTCGTATAAGCAATGCAATTAGAAAAAAATACACTATTAATTCTGTTATCTGTACATCGCAAAGAAAGCCTCATTTCTGAATTTAATATAATTCAAGAAATTACAACAATTTAACTACAGCATATCCCTAGCTCTGACTCTCCAATATTTAAAGACAAATTCTGTCTTCTCTGTCTACGACAGACTCCGAAAACTTTTTGAAAACTCACCATCCAGGAGTAGCTGTGCTATGTGGGCACAGGTCTGGCATGCCACAATATTAGCCATAATCTGTCTACCTCACACAGCCACTCGTGTACATTTTATACGTAGGACTTCAAAGGACTGTTATATTGCTATTATTCTTCCAATTACCCTTTCATTTTTTCGCTGTTTCTCAAAAAAATAAAATAAAACTCTACATTGTAGTGAACTGTGTAGGGACCAGCTTGCAGTGAGGTCACTTGCACTCACCTGCAGAAGCCACCCGCATCAAATTAATCTCAGGGAGACTTTGAAACCTAGGAAGCACAAGACTTATTCAAGCCACATACACTGGCAGTGATTATCGACACAGGTACCAGTTGTCAGAGTAGCACAGAGTCTGTCCCATCATAGAATCACAGAATGGCCTGGGCTGGAAGGGACCTTAGAGATCATTTAATCCAACCTCCCTGTTGTGAGCAGGGACGCCACCTCTGGACTAGGTCAGGCAACATGTGAGAACCGAAAGGGAATCGAACCCGTGACCTTTGGTGTTTCAAGCACCACGCTCAGCCCACTGAGCTAAACCGGCCCTCATGAGACAGATCGGCTCTAAGATTTTAAAGCATTTACTTAATTGTCAATTCCAAATGAAACACTTCTTGCAACTAAGTGAGGGAATCCAAAGCCATGAACAAGAGAGGGAGTAATTGTCTAGCTCCTCAGATTGCCTTTGATTCAAAAATTCACTTATTTTACAGCCAAATGCAATGCTTACAAAATGGGGGGGGGGAAGGTACACTAGGCTGAATAAAAATCTCTGAAATTTACATATGTCTCAGTCCATTGGAAAATAGTATTTCATTTTTCCAGGCTTTTGATCACTTACAGTGAAATCCAGTGTAGGACTTAATACACCATTATGCTTTCAAAGAATATTACCTGCTTAGCTGAACCAAAACAGCACAATAATTTTGAGTCTATTTTACTAAGTTTTCCAGAAAATAAAGACAATTTATTTTTTACATAAATAAATCCTATCAGCGATGTCCATGTCTTGGATAAACTATTCAAGATCCTTCCTTCCTAATCATCTTTCCTGAAATAATCTTTCAGCTGGTGGCTCATGATATGATTCAGGGAAAGAATATCCATGGCAATTTCATAAACATGTGATGACAGAGCAGGAGGTAAAGCTAAAAGATTACACTATCATTGTGTAAAGCTAAAAGATTACACTAGCACTGTCATTATGCAGAAGTTAATAAAGCACGTCTGCCTCTTCACTTAATAATAGTCTGTGGATATTACTAAACATTTTGAGCCACTTACTGTTCAATAAACTTCATAAACTCCCTCTGATTTTCACAGCACGGTCTATAGTCCAGACCAGAATTTGGAGATTATACATTGTCCTTACGGACTTTTGAAATAGAAGCCACTGGCTTTGTGTTGACACATGGTATTTGCTTTAAATTAGATTGTGAGAAGCAGGCAGGGCATGTTAGAAACACAGTAAACACAGATCATGCCCTCATGCATTCCCTGAGGATGCACACAGCCAGGTTGCGGGCTGGGAGGATGCACATAAAGCTGTGGAGTGCATAAAAACAAGACACGATGCCGGCTCTGCAGCTGGATGGATCACAGAAATACCTCAGGCTGCAGGATATGCCCAATCAACAAAAGAAGTGGCAAGTGGTACCAGTGAGCATGCACATGCCTCAGAAATAAATCCTGGCTGTTGGGAAGAAAGGGAGATGTAAGGAGTGAGCATGAAACTTAAGAAAAAATTGTAGTTCTGTGAACCTGTGTCAAACCAGAGGGACAGAGACTGTTCCTTTGGATGCTGATGTCCTAGGATGCCTGTAGCAGCTCTTTCCAAAGTTACACAGAACACATGAAAGGGAAGGACAACACCACCAGAGTAAATTAACCCATTATACACACATACGTGTATCACTACTCTCACAGTTCTAGAGAACAGTGGTTATTATGGGCTGAAAGCTCTCATTCTCAAGTTGGTGTATTGTAGGAGGAGTTAATTGTTTTGATATCTTCAGTGAATATATTTCTGATAGTGACATGGTCTTCCGGACCAGTGTTCAATTAACCCCAGAGCACTGGCCTGCAAAGCCACTTTGTACTGATGTAGCTCACATCTTTTAATAGTGCGTTGAACAGGATTTGAGTGCCCACACAGAATTAACCTTATATACACCTTTGTGACTCTGGTTTCTCTCATATCTCTTAGCTCTGTTTCCCCTTTTCCTGCACCCATGATTTTTTCCTTCCATGTTTTTTTCTGATTCCTGGTTTTCTGTTTGTAAGGGTATTGCTAGATGGGTGAATATCATCTAGATGGGTGACATGGGAGATATGCATGAAACCTCTTACAAATTACAAACTGCTGATATTTAAGTCAGTCTTATTTTTGATGGATGTTGAGTTTTTGTTCTTTTCTCAAGCTGAAGAGATGAAACTCAGTTTTCATAAAAAGGTACAGAATCTAAAATAATTACAATTTTTACCAGTTCTCCTTTTAATTTAAACCAGAACTTTTTGTTTCCTCAAGTCTGATGCTTGCATTTCCAGAATGTCACAGTCATTTTGTTGCTATGACTCCCAGTGACTTGTAGATGGGTCATGCTGCTAGCATGCAAAGCATTACACTGAGAAATTATCAAAAGACACATTTCTGCATCTCTTGAGACTGAAAGATACTCCATTTGGGGCTTGTGGTTGAGAAACTATAAACCTGCTTGATTTTCAAAGCAGCTGCTGAGAACGGTAACAAATATTAAATAGATCACAGGCTAAATTCCCTAGATTTTCATTGTTCACTTCCCAACAGTCTGTAAGTCATAATTTCCAAAGACATTATGCATATCCCTAAGGGATGACACCAATTCTTCTGAAGGAAAATCCATAAGTGTCCACTGAGCTATGAAAACATATTAGGCAACCAAGATGTAGCCCTGCAAATCATCAAGGGTAAATAGGTATAGAGGTCACTTCTGTAGTTTCTCTTTAATCATTACTCCCAACTACACGAAACCCTAACTCTAAATTAGATTCCCACAATGTCCACTGTGAACCGTTCAAACACTGCAAAAGAAATGTGTTTATATAAATAATAACACTTTGAAAAATTAATGCAATTGTGAAGATGGAAACCTTAACCAGCAAACAAGACGCCGAAGTCAAAATTAAGGTTTCCACGGCAACCTCAGCTGACGGAGGGGTGTCCTTCTGGAAGAAGAATGCAGCAACGCAGAAACTAAAAGCCAAGATACCAGGGAGATGAGAGCCGTGCCCCGCGCTTGACCCCCCAACACATTGTCATAGAGTACAAGCTCTGTGACATATAGACATGCAAAAATTAGAAGCTTCACATAAATGTTATGGCACATTAAGTAATTAAAGATGAGAGATTTAATTTCTCTCATTTTTTTTCGCCCATTCCCTTCATTTTTTTTTCAGTTCAGAGCAATAATTCTTCTGGTTAGAAGATTAATTGCTTTAGTAGTTTAATTAAACCAAAGACAGGTTTATAGTTTTAGTATTATGTGAAGTCTAGTAGTGAGTATCTCTGTGTATTATACCACTGGGTCTACTTTGTTTTCTCTGCTTAAAACAGAAAAAAATATTTTTATTTTAAAAAGCAGGAAAAAATAATTTTTTAAAGAAAAAAACAACCAATAATAGACTTTTGCTTCTTTCTCCGCACAGTTTATTTAAAAGGCTACCATCAATAAACTCTCATCCCCTCTGTTGTTACCACTAAAGGATCTGTGGAGTATTCCCTGTAAAACGCCAGCAAGTGTAAACCTTGTAGGGAGCAATAACAAAACCCAACCCAAGCTTCCAGGGAACAAGCCTTAAAGAGTGGAAGAGTAACGTAAGAGGTCTGTGGGCAGTGAGAATGACTGGATGTACCACAGCTAGCCTTTGGGAAGAAATATTGGTTTCTGTTGCCTTTAAGTTTTTCTGTTGAAATGTCTTCGAGGAGGCTAGTCATTATGGGAATGTAACACCGTGTCGCTTTGAAAATAGTGAAAATATAGTTCACAGAAAAAAAAAAAAAAATTTATTCTAGCTTTCAGCAGTAGGTTAAAAAGATTGCTGCTTTTTTTTGAAGCGTTGTGTGCTCCAAAACACAGCTAGATGAAAAATACAGTATCAGGGACAAATCAATTATTTACTACATAATCTGGAACAAATCTCTTTAAAAGTTTTTGAGCACAGAAGCAACTCATGTGTGACAAAATCAAACAGGGGTCTCTAAGATGTGCTGACAGGGAATAAGACAGGAGAAATGACATTTCTCAATTAGGGATTTCAAACTCACAGTCCAGGGACTACTGGGAAAAGGTGGTCTTTTAGCAGCTGTGGTTTTTCAGCTCTTAAACGTTTCATTATGCTCTGGAATCCCTTTTCCTATTTTCCATGGGGAGAAAAACATCCCAGTTTAACACATGGGACTCTTGGTAGGGTATTGTGCTTGCATGGCAACAGCCAGTCTTTGAAAGCCTACTTGTCCCAGGTGCTACATGTCATCTATACCAGAAATTAAGCCAAGTACCTTGTGGGCTGTTCTTCTGGGCTTAAAATCAGGGAAAGAAACACAGAAGACCAATCTGGGTTGAACAACAAAGCAAGACTAGTGTCCTGTGTGTTATAGGTGGTCTGAGTTTCAAGCCAGCAGATACAGCAGGTTACAAAGCCTAACAAAGGGGTTACAGGCCCCCTTCGATACTAGAAACAAGAAAGCTCAATCCGCAGCACAATCTGGGGAGGAAAGCACATCTTCTCAACAGTTATTTTCTTTTTATCACTGTAGTCATTTGAAGCTCTCCAGAGATTGTGATGTTAGTGTAACTCTCACGTGTCTTGGATTGATGGGCAAGAGGTTATGAGACACTACTGCAGCCTAATTGCGTGTGTCTAGGCATGGTTATATCCATACCACGGGGTGATCTGTCAGTGGGACAATCATCTCTCCCCACAATTGCCCCTCGACTAAAACAGTGTATAAATAGGCCAAGATGGCAGCGCTGCTGAGGACGAGCAGACACCTTCTATTCAAAGTTCCTGTTTTAACAAAATCTACCACTTAAATGCATTTTAATAGCTTTGAATATTTCTTCCCACCACTTTATTAGATTTCTTTGCTTATTTTAAGCTAAAAGGGTTCAGTGTTTTTCTTTACTCCAGCATTGCTGCCTCCCTCAGCCCACGGGCTGGCTTATGCTCAGGGAATAAATCCAGGCTGAGCAGCGAGAAACAGCTCTTTGCAGCGTGTTCTGTGCAGAACCCCAAGATTTTGCTGCAGATGCCAGAAAACACATTTCTACTGGTACTCAGCAGGATGAGAGGGTTTACCGATGCTATTGGGAGGCCGGCAGTCAGTGTGGCAGGGGATTAAAGGGCGAGAAAGGACAAGTTTTATGGTTAAGTCAACTCACCGCCATGCTAGAAGGTGACCTGGCCTCCAAGACCAAATCCCTGTGGGAGGGTAGTACATCATCCAAACCAAATGTTTTACAGGCAGTTGCAATTTGCAGGTTCTTCCCCTTCTGAGCATCCAACCCAAAACCTTCTCACATGATTTCTGGAACGGCTGCTCAATCTCTGCAAAGGAGTCAGTGAGATATGTCCTTCCAGCAAATAATGAGAAGGTCGATCATAAAAAAAAAGTTCTGCATTTGTGTTTGGAACTGACTGCAGCTATTCATTATGTATCTGTAACAGGGTTGGAGAGCAGACAGTGAGTAAGGACTGAGGCCGCACTTTACACAAGGAAACTGCCATAAAATGGTGAACTCGTCTTTTGATTTGAAGCTTTAAGTTGTTCGTACTGAAGCATTGGGGGGCTTTGTGCACTGCTGTAAATATTCTTATATCTATAATTTGTGTGCTGACACAGTCACATAACTGAACAAATGTGCACGTAGTCTGCTTAAGAACTGAAAAAAGATATACATCTTTTAAAAATTGCCTCTACTCTGAACTGTTTTCATCTCTTGAAATGAGATTTTCACTAATAGATGGTGGCTGGATTAAATGCTGTGCACTCTGTTCTTCTTCTAGAGTACCAAATATGAAGCATATTTAATGTGACAAAAATTTAACATCTTTATCAATATTTTATTAGCAGTGGAATGCATCTTCCTCCATGCCTTTTGGCAATATTAATTTACTGTACCCTTCATAGTTAAAAGAAATCACCTGCTGTTTCATATCAATGCAAAGAGGGAAACAGAAATCTTCAAATACTCATTATCAGCTCCACTTCATAAAGGACATCTTGTTTATTTGATTCTCTTATTAGATTGCTCTTTTCTTTGTTACACAGAAAAAGGCACCAGACAACAACAATAAATCTAGTTAATTGTGTGAAAGGTTTTCATGTACTTTTTGTGTGTACAGGAACAGACAGATCTTGTACCTCTCAGTGTTTTTCTCATTTAAGTACATTAATATTTTCAAAGGCAATAAATAAAATCCTGATTTCAAAGCTTTATAGTTAAAATACTGCTCTAATTTGGAAGATAAAAAAAAAAAAAAAGAGAGGGAGCTGCAGAGCTAAAAAAGCAGGTTACAAAACAAGTCTGATATTGGAGCTCCTTTAAGTATAGAAGGAGAAACAAAATATTTTTTGACCTTGCTTTGAGACCAGTTCATCCAATTTGGTAGAGGATATCATCGTAGTAATTACATATTGGTTCCCCACTGCCATGGTGGTGTGGGGCTCAGAGGAGCACGGTTTCAGTGTGATGGATTGCTATGGAAAATTGCCTGTGCTAGGAAGCAAGCTGTCTGATAAAAAGAGGCAATAGTACAATCGCTTCCTTGGCCACGACTTCACAAACACAAAATGCATTTTAGTGACTGGAAAACGATGTTTCACACAATAGTGTTTCACACTGATGCTCATCAGGCACTTTGTTTAATTTGAATGCCAAGTTCCCCAAAACTGATGGATTAAGACATAAATAAACAATAAGACATAAATAAACAATACTATTTTAAATGCCCAGTGCATCTTTCTCCAGTCTTTTGAGAATATCAAGCACGACCCTGGAGGTCAGCTAATCTTCGGTGCCTACAGCAGAATGGGGTGTGAAACATGACCTGTCTGCTGCAGTCACCCCAGAACTGACTCCTTCCTATGTAGAGAAAAAAGGGCTTCCTAACAGGAGAGACAGATAATTCCCTTCTACTTTCAGCTTCTTACAGGTTGACATGTAGCTAACCCATTGTATTAAGTATATTTTAAATTTCGAACAACCTTAGAAAGGTCATCAATATTCTTTCACAACAACGGACTACATGTAGTGAGAAATACTTTTTCTCATTACATAGTTTTTACCTGTGAGCTCAGCTTCTTTCTACCTTAGAAAGGCACAGCCCATTTACAGCCAGTTTTCTGAAGTCTCAACACAAATCTCTACTGAATACTTTGTGAATTATTTTTTCTATTTTTCACAAGAAATATTTTGTTGAAGACAAGCATTTATTTGCTTTCCTATTCCAATAGCTTGCAAATGCTATGAAAATATTGTGGTTTACTTCAAAATCCCATTTTTGGAGCAACACGTATTAAAGAGATTTTCATTCTAAATTAAAATGTTTATACATTTTTAACTACAAAACCAAGACTTTAGAAAAAAGAATGTAATTGCAGAAAGAAACTGCAACATCTGAGTGAATAAACTGTTTAGGTTTGCAAAATGGAAAACATTGCAGAAAGGTTTGCCAAGGAAATATTAACTCTATCCTCCTGGGCAAATGGATTATGGCACAATCTTTAATAACACAGTCACATCCTGGTATTCCACTGCTCCATTCAGATCCCAGTTTCAACAGTGTGCCACAAGGAGGGATCCTGGAGGCATGCTCACTGAGCAGTGAGGTCTCAATACCAATTCATCTCCTGCTTCACATGGTGGTTGTAATGCCAGCTGCCCACCAAAAGATAACAAGAATAAAGTGATACAGAGATATTTTTTTAAATGCTCCTCACCTAAAAACACTGTGTCCTGTTACATCCAGGGTCTGCCCACTCATAGGACCACCTGTAAACCATCAACTAAATGACCAGGGGTGCCTGTAAAGGTTTCTGGAACAGCCAGCCTATTAGCTCACACTGGCAGGCATTTTGCACCTGGGAAAGAACAACCCCATGTACCAGTATAGGCTGAGGACTGACCTGCTGGAGAGCAACATAGGAGAAAGGAACCTGGGGGTTCTAGAGGACACATGAGCCAGCAATGTGCCGTCGTGGCCAAGAAGGCCAATGGCATCCCGGGGTGTATTAGAAGGGAAGTAGCTAGTAGGTCGAGAGAGGTCCTCCTGCCCCTCTACTCTGCCCTTGTGAGGTCACATCTGGAATATTGTGTCCAGTTCTGGGCCCCTCAGTTCAAGAAAGACAGGGAACTGCTGGAGAGAGTCCAGCACAGAGCCACAAAGATGATGAAGGGAGTGGAGCATCTCCCTTATGAGGAAAGGCTGAGGGAGCTGGGTCTCTTTAGTTTGGAGAAGGCTGAGGGGTAAGCTTATAAATGTTTATAAATATGTAAAGGGTGAATGTCAGGATGACAGTGCCAGGTTCTTTCCAGTGATGTCCAATGACAGGACAAGGGGCAATGGGTACAAGTTGGAACATAGGAGTTTCCACAAAAATATTAGAAAAAAACTTTTTCACAGTGAGGGTGACAGAGCACTGGCACAGGCTGCCCAGGGAGGTTGTGGAGTCTCCTTCTCTGGAGACATTCAAAACCTGCCTGGACCCAGATGCGTTCCTGTGTGACCTACTGTAGGTGATCCTGTTCTGGCAGGGGGGCTGGACTAGATGATCTTTCGAGGTCCCTTCCAACCCCTGACATTTTGTGATTTTGTGATTCCATGGAGTTTGCAGTTTAATGTTTCAACCCTTAAAGCTGAGCCTGAAGGACTTATCCAAAGCTGGTAGAGAAAGAAAACCTCAGCATCTAAAGTTTACGGAGAAATCTCAGAAAATTGCCTTACGTTTTTTCCTCAGTTGGACTGATCACAAATGGGTTATACAGGGTACTGTGCAGAAGTGCTGCTGCACCAATGTCTGGAGTTAGAAACCCTTAATCCAGCAATTCACAGCCAATTTAAGAAAATCCACATATGGATAATGCAGATTGTGAATTTATGGGAGTGTTTGCACAAGAAGGCAGCAATATCTCATTAGGGACTGGGAACCTGCACAAGAAAGACAAGGAATAGCTGGAAGGGACAAGTTTAATATGTAAGTAATTTCTCTGGGAAGTAACTAGAGTCAGTTCAGCAGAAATAATTAAACTGAAGATCAATGGCAAGAATAAACAAGGAAATACCCTGAGTAGATATCAGATAATCTATCTGTGATATGAATGAAGCGACTCAGTGCTTTCTCTAAGAGCTCTACAAGCAGAGCCAATGCTTGTCCAACATGTAAGTACACATCTAGGAAAATCATTAGCAGGAAGGTAACAGGACGATTTGCTAAGACTCTCAGCCAAACAGGTAATTAATAATTCAAGGACAGTTGGGTATATATACCTGATGCAGATCCACTGAATTTTAAACTATTTCTAACACAGAAGAGCTTTGCAGACAACAGGATGCAAGTTTCTGCAGAATAATTCTGCACTTCTGTGCAGGCATGTGAGTTGTGTGCATATGGGTGCACCCAATATTTAGTAGAACAGAGGTGTGTGCACATAATAAGCCCTCCAATTTGAATGTTGCTAGAAGACAAGTTGTGTAAAAGCCAAGAGGGAAAACTACTTTGAAAAGAAGTAGTAGAGAAAAAAAAAGAGGCAAATCTTCAAGCAAACAGACTCATCAAAACTGCTGAAATAAGGAAATTTGTGAAACAATACATCATGGCCAATTGCACATAATACAAAAATCTTCAGCCAGTATAAGCAGTCACACGCAATGCATTTTTGTTGAACAAATTAATTAATTCTTTTGTGCATTTATTTATCTCCTATAGTCAACAAAAATTACACCCAGAAGAAATTACACACTAGTATTGCTACACTAAGATAGTGCAGATCAAAACCTGTTTGTAGTAAATCAGGATTATGCCTACTTAAAAGATGTATGCAAGAGTTTCCTAACCATTCTACAGATTGTTTGTCATATAAACATACCTGCTTTACTAAGCCAGTACACTAAAATGTCATAAATACCAGCCTGAGCAGCAAAAAGAGTTGCCATATGGATGTTTGGGGCTTATTTTTTGGTTTGTTTTTTTTTCTTTAGACAATTTAAGATATCTTGGGATATCATTTCCTGTGCCCATGACTTCATACAGACACACACATGCCTTAGCTGGTGGCCTTGTACTGAAAATCGATGTGCACATAACAGCATACAGTTCAGATTATTTAGAGCTCTTCAGATTTGTATTCATGATCCAGATGATGTGCTACACATTTTCAGTAGCTCTTGTTGCAGCTATTAGAAGTTATTTGCTAACAACAGTCACAGATACAAGTGAAAGAACTACATCTATTTTCCTTGCTATCACAATGGTTGAGAACAGCTGAAAGAGCTTTCAGATAAGACTGTCCAGAAGAAGATCTCTTCACACTGAATCAACAAAATAAAATATTAAGACATCTAAAAGAAATTAGTAATTATGCTTTGGAGTAGAACCGCTTGGGAAGCATTAGGAAGTGCAGTCCTGCTTTCTGCCTATTTTATACAGTGTGACTTGTAATCAGTGATGCGTCTGACTGGTGTGACCAGTTACCATGTGTATGAATGAGAAAGAAAGAGAAGAGTGAGGAAAGGCGTGCTGAGGTTTTAGGAAAGATCTCCATCTATTTTGTTTTAAAAAGTACCAGAGCTAAGTGAGATTGCTGGTTGCGTGCCTCATGAAGGCATCTTGGTGTGTGCAGAGGAACCCATTCAAGCATGAAAAAGCATCCAGGAAATGCTGGCCTTCGAGGAATAACTCACCACTCCAATATTAAACATGTGTAAATTATTTAGCCTGCCCTTTACACAGATTTTCAGTGGAGGAGAAAGTGAAAAATCACCAGCAACTAGTTAGTCACTGTTAAAAATCTTTATGTGTAATCCTAAAACCTGAATATAATTTAAGAAGCAGTAAAGAATATTCTTTGCTTTGTCTAACACTTGACTCCCTGTGTGTGTTGGTGTTATTAACACCGGTGTCTCTCTAAATATTTCCATAATACAGAAAATTTGAGAAATACAGGTGCAACTCAGGTCTGAAATAATCTCCTTAGCCTGAGTCCAGACACACAACCTTATTCTGGGAACAAAACCCAATTTTTTTGACCCACATTTGCACCAGAAAATATAAAACAGTTTCCAGACATGCCTGATGATCCTTTACATTAAAAGCAGCCTTGTTATGAATACAATTTTCTCCTTAGCCCATAAGACTCATGGTGTGGGCTGAGGTGGGTGGAAGGAGAGTCTGGAGGGCCACCACCGTCCTAACCCATCCTGCTGCCCAGGGAAGAGACAGGCAAGAAGTGAACACAGCTGGCGCGAAGGAGCAGGGCAAGGGCTGCCATGAGTGCAATGCTATGTCAAGGTGAACACATGCAGAGGTGGTCGCCAGATGTCCTGGCAAAAAAAGAGCACATGAAGGAAAATGGCCAGGAAACATAGCACATGGAGGAAAATGGGCAGAAGATGTGCAAAATGATTTTTACCCTAATTGCAAGGGTTCTTTTTGCTGGCCCTGTCTATGCTAGATCCTGTAGTGAGTTTAAATATGTCTATCAAATAAATTTTAACTATTTAGTTTCATAAATTCTGTAAATCTCTGCATATTTATATACAAAATTCCAAAGCTAGAGAACAACTTCCCCCAAAAGTAGCCTGGCTATGTGTATGAGATGTTGGCTCACACCCCAATATTCTTTTTCCTTTTTTTTTTTTAATTTAATCACAGAATCACAGAATGTTAAAGGTTGGAAGGGACCTCAAAGATCATCTAGTCCAACCCCCCTGCCAGAGCAGGACCACCTACACTAGAGCGCACAGGAACGCGTCCAGGCGGGTTTTGAATGTCTCAAGAGAAGGAGATTCCACAACCTCCCTGGGCAGCCTGTTCCAGTGCTCGGTCACCCTTACAGTAAAAAAGTTTTTCCTCATATTTTTCTGGAACCTCCTGTGTTCCAGCTTCCACCCATTGCCCCTTGTCCTATCAGTGGACGCCGCTGAAAAGAGCCTGGCTCCATCTTCCTGACATTCCCCCTTGACATATTTATAAACATTGATGAGGTCACCCCTCAGCCTCCTCTCCTCCAAGCTAAAGAGACCCAGCTCCTTCAGCCTTTCCTCATAAGGGAGATGCTCCACTCCCTTCACCATCTTTGTGGCTCTACGCTGGACTCTCTCAAGCAGCTCCCTGTCCTTCTTGAACTTAGGGGCCCAGAACTGGACACAATATTCCAGATGTGGCCTCACCAGGGCAGAGTAGAGGGGCAGGAGGACCTCTCTTGACCTACTTGCTACTCCCCTTCTAATACACCCCAGGATGCCATTGGCCTTCTTGGCCATGAGGGCACATTGCTGGCTCATGGTCATCCTGCTGTCCACTAGAACCCCCAGGTCACTTTCCCCTGCACTGCTCTCCAGCAGGGCAGTCCCCAACCTATATTGGTACATGGGGTTATTTTTTCCCAAGTGCAAAACTCTACACTTGCCCTTATTAAACTTCATAAGATTTCTCCCCGCCCAGCCCTCCAGCCTGTCTAGGTCTCTCTGAATGGCTGCACAGCCTTCTGGTGTGTCAACCACTCCCCCCAACTTCGTATCATCAGCAAACTTGCTGACAACATTCTCTAATCCCTCATCCAGATCATTGATGAATATATTAAACAGCACCGGCCCAAGCACTGACCCCTGAGGGACCCCACTAGACACAGGCAACCAGCCAGACTCAGCCCCATTGACCACAACCCTCTGGCTTCTTCTCTTCAACCAGTTCTCGACCCACCTCACTACTTGGTCATTCAGACCACACTTCGTCAGTTTACCTATGAGGATGCTGTGGGAGACGGTGTCAAAGGCCTTGCTGATGTCCAGGTAGACCACGTCCACTGCATGTCCACCATCCATCCACCTGGTTATGTCTTCGTAAAAGGCTATCAGGTTGGTCAAACATGACTTCCCCTTGGCAAAGCCATGCTGACTCCTCCTAATAACCTTCTTATCCTTGATATTAATCTGGAGTTTGAGCACATTGTAACAATTTCTTTTGCCTAATGATTTCATTGCCTATACAAAATCACCACTAATAAAGTCTTTTAATACTTAACTCCTTTTCAGTTCAGCCCACTAGTCCCTGTGTGGCCATTTTCATCGATCTTAACTTTCACTGCTCAAGCAGTTTCAGGCTGCAATTACATTGCCTTGTGTCTTTGCCTCAGAAGATGCAGATGTGTTGAACTCCATCAAACTCTCTCCTTAAATCATTCCCTTTCAACCCTTTTATGTTTGTATTTGTACTGCTTTGAATCCTACCACACTTACCTTTTAAGAGACAGACAGACAAGAGCAACTACAATCTAAAATTATCTAAGAATTGCATGATCTGCTTTGCATGTTACTTCAAAGGGTTTGTTTTAAAAGGGGATGGTTGTTTCCCTCATTGTATCCTGTAGTGAGAGCTTGCTCTTCAACTGCAGAGAAGAGCATTCCTTTCTTTTTCAAAGACCCTGACATCATCAGTTTATGTCTAATGTGCTGCTGCTAATATTATTTACAATAACATCATAACATCCAGCAGGTATTTTATAGGCCAATATGATCAGAAGGCAAAGTTTACTATAAATTACTCCTAAAAGTTATCTCCAGAAACATTAACTTCAGGAGAAATTGATGCATTTCACTGCATTAAAGAAAACAAAAAATCTTGTCTACTTTTTGTGTTGCTGTACTGTGGAGAGTTTGGTTGCCCAAGTCTGCAAGGCACTTTTAAAAATAACTGCCCATAAAATAGTATAAGTTCATAACTTCAGACCACCTTTTAGGCTTCAGAGCCATACAGCTTGAGAACTTGGCAAAGAGATGTTTTTGAGGTGATGAAAGCAAATTGTGTACCAACTTGTGGACACTGTAAATTAAAACAATTTAAAAAATCTTGCTATTAAAAAAAAAGTGACAGAAGGAGATTAAATCAGAAAAAGAAAGGATATGGAAGGATTTTTCCTTATTGAAATGGGGATTGGGAAATACATACATATATATATATATATGTGCATATGTGTGTACACATCCATGCAGAGTGACTTCTTGGTCCTTTCTACCAGCAAGACTAGGTCACAGCATCGTAGTGCTCGATAGTACCCATTGAGGAGAGGCTCTAAAGAGGTGATGATTTTACAGGTTGTTGGATGTTTGTCTTTTCCAGCCTCTGCTCTGTTAAATTTTGGCATGGACCAAAAAAGAACAAACTGTGACGAGTCTTCAAAGCTGGATGAGAGAGAGGCAGATGTTTGATGGGAAGGAGAGAGCAGAGCCCTGGGTGAACTTCATGGATTGTGCTGAGTGGCCAGTATTGCCCAGTGTGGTCTTTGCTGCAATAAGCTCTCCATCCACAACACTAGCTCTCCATTCACAACTCTCCATTCACTCCACATTGCAGCATCCCTCTACTGTTATTCTGAGTGATTTTAAGTGCTCTTGTATTTATTGTGGCTGCATGGCACACCATAGCCCAACTGACAGCAGCAACACAAGTTGTAGCAACACAAGCACAGCTCCCTATTTTTACATTTTTGAGAACTTTGACCCTCATTCTCTTCTCTTATCTCCATGTATTGTCTCCAACAAACACTTGAACAATCTTTCTGTCCCAGCTATCTCAGAGAGAGGAAAGGCATGGAAGTATTTAGCTTCATTAAGGGTCATCACAGCCTTTCCCCACTGGAGAAACTGGTAAGAATAGGCCAGATGTGGGTTCAGAGGGCAGGTCACTTGTCTGAAGATGCTGAGTCCCACAGGCCTTCAGTGGGGATGTGATCAAAGACATTTCAGCAATGGGCAGTGCTGGTCCTTTCCTCCAGCTGCCCTGGGAGTCAGGAGTAGTCCTCAGGAAATGCTCAGTGCCGCTGTGGAGCTCGGTAGTGCAGGTCATGTACATATCAACCTGGGTTGCAAGATGAGAAAACTGAAAAACTTTATTGCACAGAGGAAGATGTTTATCCCTGTGCCAGGAGAATTATCCAAGCAGAGTTTCTATACCCTTACTTGAGCTTGCTTCCTTTATCACTTGAGAAATCTTTTCAGTGTTATCTTCCCCTCCTTACTTTCCTAACCTTCCACTTCTTATCTTCAGCTCAACCTCTTGACTTTCAGTCACAAGAAGTTCCTTTGTTTTGTCAGTGCCATCTACTGCAGTTGTGTATTTCCCCAACCTGGTAACTAACCCTCCCAGCCTGCTCTCTTCTTCGTGCTGCGACCCACACTTCGAGGCTCACAGCTCAGGTTTCACCACTACTCTGCTCCACACTTTCTGAGGAGGACACTGTTTCATGTTAGGCCTGTTTGAAATTTCTGGGAGATTGCTGAGAAGATCTGAGTACCAGAACCATACTTCTTCATCACTGCACTTAGTAAAGCGAAGAAGATCTGTATAGACATAGCGCTTAGTGATACAGTTTAGTTGAAGGCTTGTCAGCATTAGGTTAATGGTTGGACTTGATTTTAAAGGTTTTTTTCCAGTCTAAGTGATTCTGTGATTTTGTGATATGATGGATAATGTCTGTCCTTCCTCTCTGGTATCTCCTCACACGTATGCTAGAACATCATCCTCCCCTGGGGCATGGGGGTGGGCTCCAAGCACCTTTCCAGCCAGAAGGAGTTCAAACCCATAGTCCACACCTGCCTAGCAGATTACAGGCAAGGCTGTGCTGGGCAGTCTGCATTTATTCTGACATACAGAGACATACAAGACACATATGGCCCCTCAGTTCAAGAAAGACAGGGAACTGCTGGAGAGAGTCCAGTACAGGGCAACTAGGATGATGAAGGGAGTGGAGCATCTCCCTTATGAGAAAAGACTGAGGGAGCTGAGGCTCTTTGGTTTGGAGAAGAGGAGACTGAGGGGTGACCTCATTAATGTTTACAAATATATCAAGGGTGAGTGTCACGAGGATGGAGCCAGGCTCTTCTCGGTGACAACCACTGATAGGACAAGGGGTAATGGGCTGAAACTGGAACATAAGAGGTTCCGCTTAAACTTGAGAAGAAACTTCTTCTCAGTGAGGTTGACAGAGCACTGGCACAGGCTGCCCAGAGAGGTTATGGAGTCTCCTTCTCTGGAGACATTGAAGACCCACGGGGACACTTCTTCTCAGTGAGGGTGATGGAACACTGGAACGGGCTGCCCAGAGAGGTTGTGGAGTCTCCTTCTCTGGAGACATTCAAGACCTGCCTGGACACGTTCCTGTGTAGCATAATCTAGGCATTCCTGGTCTGGCAGGGGGACTGGACTTGATGATCTTTTGAGGTCCCTTCCAATCCCTAACATTCTGTGATTCTGTGATTCTGTGTGATTTTCCATCAAAAAGAGCCTGATTTGAACCTAAGGATGAATACATTGCCCTGGACATGCCTTGGGTTGAGGTCCTACCAGGACATGCTCAGGGATTTGGTATCTTGGTCATTGATTAATGTATGTACAGACTATCAGGAGCATGAAGCTGAGTTGCAATTAATATCTATGGTTTGCATCCAGTGTGACTATCCCAGGTGACTGTCTCAGGCATGGCTTCTCTTCTGGTTTAGGTGCTTACCCTGAAAGAACACAGTAGATGTCTTCAGACTCAATGGTTGCAGCCAGGTAACTCTGACGCCCTCCCAAGGGTGGTCATTTCTGTAGCAGCCAACTCATATCACTAGACCTGGGCCCAGGATGTCTCTGTTCTTGCGTAAATCAACTCAAATCGACACAAAGTGGGTGACTCTCAGAAACAGTTGGATGATGGGAAGCCACACATCTTTGCTACTTCAACCTTTCAATATTTTTTTAATTTTTTAGATTTTGCATTCTTTCTTACCAGTCCCATTACATTTGAAACAGATTTGCCGATCCAATCCTTTGTTGAAGAATAAATAGTTACAATATATCCACACTATTAACTTGAATTAGGGTTTAAGGGTTTAAGGGCAGGAGGCCAAAAATGGAGACAGAAAGCAGTGCCAGACAGGCTTCTTAACCAGCAGCTCCATTTTGCACAAGGGGATTAACCAGAACTTAAGTGTTATTCTCAATCTTTGTGAGGCACCCCTACAGCTACATTTAATGCAGCAATTATTAAAAGTGGTCTGCAAACTGTTGAGGCTGCAGGTGAGACCAAACAAGGAAGAAGTGGAAAACATCTATCAATTTCAAAGATGCATTCAGTTTCAATTTGGCAGGTACCAAAAATAATCACAGTGTACTTCTAAACTAGTATCCCCTGTTGACAACGTTACAGCCATTAGCAATTGTTGAAGAGTTCTTGGTGTGACTTTAAATGTTCCATCAGGGCAAGGTTTTAGTCGAGAATAAGGTAGTATTTCAAAACAAGACATACTAAATTCAGAGCACCCGTCACTATTCCAGCTTAATTTCTAACTATTCTACTCTCTCAGCACTGAAAAGATTATATGCTGTAACTGTCCATGAAATTTAATCTTTCCACAAAATGCATTGTGATTAGAAAAATGAGCCTAAAGTATTCCAGCACAGTTACACCAGGAATAGCTCATTGCTGAAAAACTGTAATATATTCGAAAACAAGCAGAGAAGACAAGCTCAGGTTCATAACCACCTGAGGAACCTAAATACACATAAGTCTATGAGACCTGGCAAGATGCATCCCAGAATACTGAGGGAATTGGCTGATGTAGTTGCCAAGCCACTCTCTGTGATATTTGAAAAGTCATGGCAGTCAGGTGAAGTCCCTGGCAATGGGAAAAAGAGAAACATTGCACACATTTTTAAAAAGGGTAGAAGAAGGACCCTGGGAACTGCTCACCTCTCAGCTGCACCTCTGTGCCTGGGAAGATCACAGAACAGATCCTCCTAGAATCTTTGATAATGCACACAGAGTTCAAGGGGGTGATTTTGCCAGTATGGCTTCACCAAGGACAAGTCTTGACTGACCAACCTAGTGACTTTCTATGATGAAGTGACGACATCAGTGGTCAAGGGAAGAGGAATGGATGTTGTCTACTTGGAATTCTGTAAGATATTTGACACAATCTCCCATAACATCCTTCTTCCTAAATTGGAAAAATGTGACTTTGATGTGTGGACTGTTCCGTGGATAAGGAATTGATTATATGGTCACACAGAAAGGGTAATGTTCAACAGCTCCATTGGTGGCAAGTGGTGTACCTCAGGGGTCCATATAAGGATCAGTGCTGCTTAAAATATTAATCAATGACATAAACAGTGACATCATGTCTAAGTTGAGTTGCAACGCTGCAAATTTGTAGACGACACCAAGCTGAGTGATGTGGTTGACACACCTGTGGGATGGGATGAAATCCAAAGGGACTTGGGACAAGCCTGAGAAGTGGACCTGCGTGAACCTCATTAGGTTCAACAAGGCCAAGCAAAAGGTTCTGCTCCTGGGTTGGGGAAATCCTGGGTAACAATACAGGCTGGAGGATGAAGGAACTGCGAGCAATTTTGCAGAGAAAGACTTGAGGTGTTGGTGGATTAAAAGCCGGACATGAGCCAGCAATTTGCACTCACAGCCCAGAAGGCCAATCACATCCTCGGCTGCATCAAAAGAAGCGTGGCCAGCAGGTCAAGGGAGATGATTCTGCCCTTCTAATCTGCTCTGGTGAGACCCCACCTGCAGTGCTGTGCTCAGCTCTGGAGTCCTCAGTATGGCAAAGACATGGACATGTTAGAGCAGGTCCAGAGGAGGGCCACAAAAATGATCAGAGGACTGGAGCAACTCTGCTATGAAGAAAGGCTGAGAGTGTTGGGGTTGTTCAGCCTGGAGAAGCCTCCAGGGAGACCTTATGGCAGACTTCTAATACTGTAAGAAACCTGTAAGAAAAATGGGGGCAATCTTTTTAGCAAAGCCTGTTGCAACAGGACAAGGGGCAATCATTTTAAAGTAAAAGATGGTAGATTTAGACTGAATATAAGGAAGACTTTTCTTACAATAGGGGTGATGAAATGCCGGAACAGGTTGCCCAGAGAGGTGGTAGAAGCCCCACTCCTCGAAACATTCAAGTTCAGGTTGGACAGGGCTCTGAGCAACCTGATGTAGTTAAAGACCTCCCTGTTCATTGCAGAGGGCTGGACTAGATCTCTAAAGGTTCCTTCCAACCCAAACTATTCTGTGATTCTATAGCTCTATGATTCTACAATTCAATGGTTGGACTTGATGGTCCCAGTGGTCTTTCCGAACCTGAATGATTCTATGATTCTATGAAAGAAAAATACTGTATTGTCAATCACAGTAGACTGGGATGTCTCTTCTATATGGAACAGATCCTTTTATCTTTGCTCAGACGATGAAGTACTTTACCCATTGACTTTACTGGATTGATTAATGGATTAAGATACTGTTTGATTGGAGAAATGGTGTCAGAAATTAATGCTCCGGGAAGCAAAACTATTCAAATGACATGAGATTCACTTGTGGCATAGAACCAACCCCTTAAGATGAATGAAAGCGTGATGCTATGGCTACGCACTACTCTGTCTGAGTTCTCAACTAAATATCTTAGAAGCAGCGTGTTAACACTTCCTGAACTTCTTCACAAATACTTTTGCCTATCTGTAAAGGATCTACATGACTGGATGATGTTAAACACTGTCACACGGTATCATGCATAAAATAGAAATATACACTTCTGGCTTCGATATGCCTAAATCTAAATACACCATTGTAAGCAAATGAAATATTTTGATATCTCTTGTATCCCTCTCCAATGCCTCTAGGGACCATTTAATAAGAGGGATCTGAGACTCAGTACTGGTGCATTCAGTGGCTCTAGTGGCAAGGTCAGTGTTTACACAGAAGAATCCCCAAGCCTTTATATATCATGCTAAATATGTTCGTAAGTCTGGACAAACTAAGGTATGTGCTTTATTTTGTTATTAGGAGTAGCCCTGCTGTAGCAAAGTCAAACATGTAGATTAATGTCTGAATGATCAAGGCTGATCTTCCTGAAGTGCCTTGATTCCCTATGGTTAGATATAGAACATCAATAAATTCAAAGAGAAGTTAAGATCCTTTTTAAAAATACCATTATATTTGCAAAAAAAAAAAAAAAAGAATAATCAAAAAAGGGAAACAGGAATGATCTGGCAAGGTCATCTGGTCCATCTCTCTGTGGAAAGATAGAATCATCTGCAGCTGTATCACTCCTCAGGACCTCCCTCAGACAACGAGGCTTCCACAACCTCCCACACGACCTCCCCTGCTTTCCACATCTGTTATTTAGAAAGAGGCTTTCTGATGTTCCACTCGAGCGATTCTGCAATTTTCACCCATTACTACTTGTTTTATGCACTCTAGACATTGAGAACAGACTATTACTTTTTGCAACACCTTTTTATGATTTGAAGACTTATTATATCTGACCAGATTTTTCTTCCTTAGGCTGAAGAACCCTGTTCTTATCAAACTGACAGAAATATTTCATTATAAGGAATGGCTTTTTTCCGCCTTTCTCCTCCCCATTTTTCTGCACAACACAACTTTTATTATTACAGTTATTGCACCAATCTTTTCAGTTTTGTTCCTCCTTCTGCCTATCTTTTTTGTCTTTTACCTCCTCTTTCAGTGAAAATAATAGTAATGAAGAAAAAACACAAGGAATCCAAAAGCTAAAAGCCTAAAAGGAAAAGGCTGAAAACTTCTGTCAAAAATAAATCATTTTTTTTCTTTGAAAACGTGAAACTACAGCTATTTTAATATTTAAAAAAAAAACCCAACAAAAAACAGCAGTGTTTTTCTGCCATCTTAACACAGAAGTTGGACACACGCAACAGCATCTTATAAAAATGTTATGAATGTGCCACAATTTCTACTCAGTACAAAAAAAAGACAGGGAATACAGATACAATTATGATGACACATTTGTAATTCTGAAATGAAAATTGTGTAAGTGTAGGCAGCTTCCATTATACTTCAGCAAGTTGAGATGAATGAAAGCATTGATGAAATAATCTTGGCTATTATATACGTGTAAAAGTCAAGGCAAGAGAATCGGTTCACTCACCTGCTGCTGAGATGTTCCTACGATGCTTAAAAACATTCTGGCCTGATTATGTGTCTCATGCCTTAGTGGGAACATACAGCAGAATACAGGGACTGACGGGAGAATCTGTGTACTGAAATTCACTGTCCTGCTATGAGCAGCAACTGTATCACACAGTCCTGTTCACAGGGTGAACAACCCTCATCTTAAAAGCTGTGGGGCTTTTTTAACTACTTCTGCATAGAAGTTTTTCCTGAGCCCCTCTCCTCCTATATTAGTAACCTTCTTATGTCTAAATCTGTTAAAATTTCAGGTCTATACTTCTTTATAGCTATATGTACCCAGATATTTTCCTGCCAGCATGGTCCTTTTGTTACAGTTACTCTTCTTCCTCATTTATATCCCCCCATCACAATGCTTACACACAGCACTTTGTAGTGTTAAAGAAGCCGAAATTTTGAAGCCTCATCTTATACATCAGGCTTTTCATTCCCCTGATCACTTTAGTAATCTTTTTCCTACATCTTCGGGGTGAAGAACTGCCATGGGTTAGAGCTGTGCCAGCCACCAAATGCTGACAAATGCTCTCTAACTCCCTCTCCCCAAATAGGAAGGAAAAGGGAATGAGGCAGAGAGACTTACGGATCAGGAAAAAAAAAACAAAAAGAAAATTAAACCAGCTTTAATGAATAAGGAAATAATAAAAATAGTGAACTATATACATATATACAAATCCAATTGCTATACCAATCCCACTTTCTCCAGATAAAGCAGTGCTTACCTTAGGGATACTGTATCACCAGTTTACTGCAGTTGAGGGAACTGGCACTTCCTGTGGCCACAGACCCTGTGGTCTTACCAAGGAGACAAACCGACCCCTTTAGAAGGAAGCACCAAAACATAGAACTTGACCCTCCTGGACACCGAACAGCACTCCTGTCCCACAGAATCATAGAACAGTTCAGGTTGGAAAAGACCCTTGGGATCATCAAGTCCAACCATTAACCCTACACTACAAGTTCACCCCTAAACCATATCACCCAACACCACATCTAAGCAACACTTAAACACATCCAGGGATGGCGACTCAGCCACCTCCCTGGGCAGTCTGTTCCAGTGTCTGACCACTCTTTCTGTGAAGAATTTCTTCCTAATGTCCAGTCTAAACTAGACATTAGGAAGAAACATGAAACACATGGAAAAACACCGCCCTGCCTTAGTCAGTGTGGAAGTGAGAGGAATAACTTTTCCTAGATGTCAAAGAAAGCAATCAGCACCATGTCCCTAGCACGTGGCTACACCTCACCCTGCTCCCATCACAAAGTTATGTGCAGGAAGGGAGGTCAGAGCTGCTGTTTGCTTGGGATACAGAGCTTTGAACAGGAGATGGGAATATAACTCCTATCCCTTGCTTGCTGTGACTAAATGACTCCCTCAGGGATGTTTTTCTGCCCACCCTTGTAAAAGACCCTGATCCCTCGATTCCTCTCTTTTTCTTCTTGCCAGTAAGACAGAGCACTCTGACACCACACGCATACTCACTCATCCGGGCTTTTTCATCTTTAATTCATGATTATTTTTTTTCTGACACAGAAGATTTGTTCAAACAAGAATCATTTGGGTACTTGCTGATAACCTTCTTCATACAGGACTATAGGATCACAACAGCCCCTACATGATAACATTAGCTTAACCTAAATGACGCTTCCTCAGAAAGCCTGAAGTGCTTTCACCTCTTATATTACACACTAAAGACCATATGGAAACTCATTTAAAAGGAATGAAGTGCGCTGACCTTCTGTCTTATTACAATGCTTCCGAAGATCATCAAAAGCCAGTACAAAGCTACTGTGACAGATATATGGAGCATGGTGTATTCTTTTATTGTTACCAACTGGAAGCAATTTTTATCAATTACACACACATCAAGCACAGATTACACGTTGGCTGCAAGTTATCGCTGCACTTAGTATTATTGTCAGTATTCTGCTGTGTCGAAGCTGACAATATTTTTGAGAAGAAATAAATGTTTTCATTTAAGCAGTGAGGAATTACAACTGCAGTTAGTCCGTACAAGCAATTAAATGAATGAAGCCTGCACTCTATAGAGCTGCTCATTAATATAATTTACTTAAATTTTACTTCTTTCCATGTGGAAGATGTAGGCAGATTTCAACCCCAATGACACTGTACAGTGCCTGCAATGTGTGCCAGAAGAACAGCACGAAGGTATGAACAGTTTGCACTGTGGTAGCTAATAACCGGAGTACGGTCTGGAGAAAAACACAGATGTTGATAAACATCAACAAGAATCAGCTTTAATGTACATGTTTGAGGGCCACAGATAGATATCATGTAGCCCCCAAGATGTTTTATTTTTTAAATAATGGCTTTTAAGATCTCCACTTCTTAAGATGTCACAAAATGTTCCATAATTCTTTTACTTGAAAAGAAAATAGAAAACACTCTCAAATACATGTAACATTTTACTGATGTGAGAGAGAGAGGAAGAGAGAACAGGAACAGGTTTGTGAGTGACTTGGATCATGCACTGGAAACTTTAGAGTATTTTGGATTCTCTGCTTTCTGTAGCTATCAAATTATTTCCTCAAGGCTGAGGTAATTTAACAGCAAGGGAGTCCAAAACAATGTCAAAGTAAGCATTTTTAAACAACCAAGTATTTATGCATCACAAAATAGTATACAAGTTTGATTTATCTTTTGCTGGTAGAGTCAGAATTTAGCATCAAGCCCAGAAATAATTTTTTGTCTCCTCAGTTAAAATACTTACTGTTTCCTAATCCAACACAGAGAGCTGGGAGACAAAAATAAATGGAGCGCACTACTTGCTGCTCTATTTTTGACAGCTCACTGATTTTTCTGAACGCTACTGCTTAAAGGGTGTGGAGGATTTCTCAAGGATAGAAATATGCAAACTACAATCAGGCTCTTCTCTTTTTGTTGTCAGTAAATTGGTTTCCAGTAATCTCAGAGGTAAAGAAAGTGCAAGAGAAGGATGCACCCCAACATGTTGTATGGGAAAACCAAAACACGTTATGCAAAGTAAATGGCGCGTGCTTCTCACGTGATTAAAAGGATGCAGGAAAACATCTGGACTCAGTGAAGCTCATCTTCCAAAAATGGAGACAATAAAGTGACTACTGGGGAACAAAACAAAGAAAAGAAAGACGTGTGTGCCCAGATTTCCCTCAAAAATAACAAATGCTACAATGACAGCAAGCGCAGTGACAGCAGCAGTGGCTGCCAGCTCCCCAGAGCAGACCCTCGCCAGCAGACCAGTGCCTGAGAACAAAAGCTGTGACACTAAGTATGAAAGTGGCTTGATGGAGGAGAGCTCATTTCAATAATACTCCAGTTAAGCCCCTGCATTCACCCCTCAGGCTCTTGTGGATGGATATATGTCTGTGCTGCAGCTGGGAGCTGTGGCTGATCTGCATGTCCAAGAGAGATTTAATCTAATAGCAGTGCCGAGGTGATGATTATCCAGCTAGATTGAGCATATCAATCTGTGTGACAACCACACATCTGATCATAGTACAGCCGGAATCACAAGCAAGTAGCATGACCTTCTTTAGCAAAATCCCAATGGCCTTGACCGTTAACTGGAAGTGAACTCAGAAGTAGATGTGACCCAATATTGAAGATTTATTCCACAAGATAGGGAAGGGTGGGATTCAGCCACAGATGAGACCCCACACATAGGTGTGGCAATGCAAGTATCTCTGTGTGAGCTGCACATGCTCCCAGTATATCATCAACAACTGTCCTGGGTTTAGCTAAAAACTCAGTTCTGTTTAGTGATTTTTACTTTCTAGTTTTGTGCCTTCTAAAAGGCTGCACGTTCTGAAGTCAGCAACATGTTCTTGCAGACTGTGTGCGCTACCAGCAGCGATAACACATGATGTTTAGTCACTGCCTGGGACTGGTGTGCAGAAAGACTCTTGCTGATACTTATTCCTATAGTGACCAAGGCCACTGCTGGCTCTTGTGCGCCACGCTGGGGGTGCTGGGTAGTGAGAGGGGGCACAAGGAAGGAAAAGGTTGCACCTGGGGGGGGTAATAGACAGGACAGGTGATCAACGAGAGTATCCCATCCCATATACGTCATATTTAGTATAAATTGAGTGATCATGAGGATTTTGGCCTTTTCCTGCAATGGCCGGTGTCCAGAGAGGACTCCATCTGATCTCCTGATTTTGATCCGGATCCTGAGTTCCCGAATCCAGCTCCCTGTATCCAGCTTCTGCTGCTGCTGAGCCTGGGGCTTCCCCAGTGCCTCCTGCTCTGCAGCACCAGTGGGGATTGCTATCGGTGGAGGGAGCTGGGTACGATATTGGGCTAATATATATAGTTGTATACAGTTCTTTTATCTTTTCACCATTATTTCCATTATTTCATTAAAGCTGTTCTAGTTTTTTTCTTCTCTAATCTGCAAGACTCTCTGCCTCATTCCCTTTTCCTTCCCATTTCAGGGGGGAAGAGGAGTTTAGAGAGCGTTTGCCCATGTTAGTGGCTGGCCCAGCCCTAACCCGCGACAACAACCTAGACACCACAGGTGGAGGTGTTTAGTGGGCTATCCACCTCAGTCTCAGAGACACGTGTATACGATGAGCTGAACAATCTTCTTGACTATCCCCAGTTTGGTGTCTGTAGCATCTACTTTACCTGGTTAGAAGAGACACCTTCCAATTACAGTGCATCCTGATATAGACAGGGGTTACTTTTATTCTGTTCCTCTGCATATTGTTGTCTTGCACATGGATTTGGTAGAGTAGTATCCAGAACTGGAGCTCTCCAAAGGACAGTGAAACTTCATGCTGCTCCAAACTGTTCCACAAAGAGTCATAAAATTCTGCACGAATTTGAACTGAATCACTGTCCTGACTGTCTAAGGGGCATATCAATACAGTCTGGTGGATGAAATCTCCTATTTCAAAGAAGCAAGAAAAGAGACTAGATACAGGAGGTAGCAGTATTTTCCTACAGGTCCTCTCACTTCACCATGGGATGGATCTGGTCTAGAGGCCATACATAAGCAGTGTCTTTATAAAACGAAATGAAGAGTACCAAGGACTAATCTGAAGCACTGTGTCCCTGATTGTCCTTAATGATTAGCTCAATTACTAACTCTGTTTTTTGGTTGTTCCAATGAGTTCTCTCCAACAAAGACCTGCTATGGAGGGAGTTAGTCCTCAGTACTATGCTGTCAATTCACACACTTCTGAGACAGGAATCATTCTCTGCTTCTTTTTTACTTAAAATTGTGTCAAACTCCCAGAACCCTGCAGCTCACTAAAACTCCAGCCAGGGAGGCTGATTGCCGCTGACCAAACACCAGGGCCTTGGACACAAGACTCCCACCTGAAAGCTCATGAGCCCCATGCATTTAAGAACTAATTGTCATGGTCTATGTGATGTTGTTGAGTCTTTGAAAGTGTTTGCTTTTCAAAGATGAAGTAATTGTTGCTTAAGCACGTTCAAATGCTGCATCATCCCTTCATTCACTGTAGTATATTATCAGCATTTTCTTCACCAAAAAACCTCGCATCACTCTGAATAGTAAATTCTCCCATGAAAAGGGAAAGAAATACATTACATATACTGTGATATATCATCCAGCCTGCTTGTCTTCCTCACTTACAGAGCAGTTTTAAAAAATTGCTAGTAAGAATGATGTCTCTCTGTCAATGACAGTCTGAGTTGAATCATCAAGGACATGGAGAATGACTAAGGCTGAATAAACATTTAAAGCCTTCAGGGTTGAAATTTTCCTAACTCACTATACCTTATAAGCACATAACCATAGAGTCTCATTTTGGAGGAAGATGGAAGTTTTCCTAAATATGATTTTATTAGGACTACCTACAGCTTAGCTTATTCACTCACACAGAAAATAACAGTTGCAGAGGCAAAATACACAGCAGGAGCGAAGTGACAAGACAGATGCCTAAAGTAACTCACAGATAAGCTCTGCAAGTATGAGTGTACAGTTGCCTAATGTCACCTCTGGTAGCACCTCTGAAAGTGAGGAGAAGGACCTCTCTGCAGATTTCCATTCGAGTTTGCAGTTGTGTCAATAAAAATGTACCAGTACCAATATATATACCATGTACCAGTATAGTCTGGGGACTGACCTGCTGGAGAGCAGCGCAGGGGAAAGGGACCTAGGGATTCTGGTGGACAGCAGGATGACCATGAGCCAGCAATGTGCCCTCACGGCCAAGAAGGCCAATGGCATCCTGGGGTGTATTAGAAGGGGAGTAGCAAGTAGGTCGAGGGAGGTCCTCCTGCCCCTCTACTCTGCCCTGGTGAGGCCACATCTGGAATATTGTGTCCAGTTCTGTGCCCCTCAGTTCAAGAAAGACAGGGAACTGCTGGAGAGAGTCCAGCACAGGGCAACTAGGATGATTAAGGGAGTGGAGCATCTCCCTTATGAGAAAAGACTGAAGGAGCTAAGGAGCTGGGTCTCTTTAGCTTGGAGAAGACTAAGGGGTGACCTCATTAATGTTTATAAATATGTCAAGGGGGAGTGTCAGGAGGACGGTGCCAGGCTCTTTTCAGTGATGTCCAATGACAGGACAAGGGGCAGTGGGTACAAGCTGGAACACAGGAGGTTCCACAGAAATACTAGAAAAAACTTTTTCACTGTGAGGGTGACCGAGCACTGGAACAGGCTGCCCTGGAGGTTGTGGAGTCTCCTTCTTTGGAGACATTCAAAACCTGCCTGGACACATTCTTGTGTGACCTACTGTAGGGGATCCTGCTCTGGCAGGGGGGTTGGACTAGATGATCTTTTGAGGTCCCTTCCAACCCCTGACATTCTCTGATTCTGTGAAAAAGATCCTGGATCAGTAGCATCAATTGTGTCATACAGATGTAAAATGGTCATCACAGACATTTGAACTTCAGTTTTTGCTACCAGGACGTCTCATCCAATGCAATCAGTGCAGTTTTATTCTTTGACCTGACCTTGAACTATGTAGTTTAATGTGGATTTTTTTTTTTTTTTTTTGCTTTACACAGAAGCTGGAGCTCAAGATGAGAAAACTGGGTATTTAGAATAATGTCTGTCTTGTCTCCACCACAGCAGAAAGATCAGTCAGATGTGAGAGTTTTTAAATCTCCAAAGGAGCACAGCAATCATTCACGGTCAGAAGCGAGAACAGCCTCCCTGGACAATACTGTGAGAACAAGTGAAGTATCCTTCCTCTTTTTCCTGTGCAGTCACAGTTCAAGACATTCTCATCAAAACACTCATGTTTATTCATTGAAAGCATCCTTGACAAAGCAAAGATAAATCATTAATTTCAATTTATAGATGAGAAGCTGGAGTACAGAAAGTTTATTTTTACTTCTCTACAGAATGAGCCACCAGGTGCCTTGATTCCCAATGTATTTGCTACCCAGCACATCTCAGTGTTCCTACCTTATCACAAGAAGCATCATCAGGCAGTAAAAGGTCCTTCTGTGCCAGCAGAAGGAAAGTTGTGATATGTCTTTGATTTCTGGTCAGATGTAAAAGGCAAGTTTAAAATTAGCTAATACTGATGTCAACAATGAATAAGGGAAAAATGGAAGAGTTGAAATTAAAGCATTTGTCCTATCAGCATATTGCCACCAGACTACATCTTTTATTAAGACAGTTTTACAGGGCTGTGGTACTGCTTAATCATGCACCAATACTTGCCTTTGAGATATGAGAGTAGTAATAATAATAATAATAATGATAATATGTAAATTACCTTCACTCAGTGACTCTTCTACATGACTCGTAAGTTGGACTTACTTGTAGGGTCTCCTTATTCCGTTCTGAAACTTATGAATAGCACTTATCCATACACCTGTAGGCTCATTTAACTAAGCAAGACTTCCTATTGTCACTGTCTTATCTTTGGAATTTATGGCTGTAAGTATAACAAAACATAAGAAATGATGTTACTAAATCCATTGTAACTGGGAGAGGAAGAGATAAAAATATCCATTTGCAGATGTTCTCAAATAGCAGACAGAAGAATGATCCCTGCCTTCAGTTAGCTTCTGTTAGCTACTGACTCTGGAGGCTCTACACAGCGGAAACATTTTTCAGCTCTCAGCAATATTTCATAAGGATCCTTCTCACAGTGCTTGAATGTTAAAAAAAAGTTTTGAGTTGTCTGACAGGAAATCATAAATCATTGTCCGGAGCTCTAACAAAGGAGCAAATGGTGAGAGGCTATAATCAGTCATGGGCTCCTCCTTAAAAGAGTTAGAAAGCTTTGGTGAGGTCGTTTTAAAAATGCTCTGAGCCACAGACTTTCACCACCTCCTTCATAGACAGCTACTTGGCAGTATATATGTCAGTCTTGGATATATTTTATCTCCTCTCACTGCTATCTTTATTTTTCTTACATCCTTTAGAGATTACATATGTCTTTTTGCTGTCCTTACACAATACTTGGTTCTTTTTTTCTCATATTCGTAGACAGTGATTATCGTCCTCATGTCCTTTGATTTTGTTTTCACATCATTCAGCTACAAACATTTAGTTCAATGCTCTAATATACTGCAAATTCACAGTCCTAACTTTTTTTTTTTTTTTAATCTGTTTCTCTGGATTTACAGCTCATGAGGGCTGCTATGAAGAAAGGACTGGAGGAAGCTTGTGCAATGGCTGCCCTCCTCCTCTTGGGAGTTGCCTTCAGGCTGAGGTTCTTGCCCTCAGTTCTCACCTGAGCTGTGGCATCACAGTCATGCCCACCACTGGTCATGGACCCTCTGATTCAGACCAAGACTCTGGCCAAAAAGTTAATTTAGGGCTTGACCCAGACCTGCCTCATCACTATGGGTTTGCCTGGTGATCATTGAGCTGGGTCTGGACTGTGGTTTCCAAACACAATCCCAACCCTTACTCATGGATGTGTGTTCCTGCCTTGAGCTCAGACCTGCCTCATCACCACAAACTTGTCCTTGGACTTTCCTGATTGCATATACTGCACAGTAACACGGTATGGTTGGAAAGATGGATGAGCATTATATGTCAACTTCTATAAAGTTCTACTTAATATTTTGACCTATATGTAGAATGAATACACTTTGAATGAAAACTATCAGGGTAGTTTCTGCATAACTATTAGCCGCTCAACTTCGTGAGCTCTGAAATTAAGCTAATGGTTATAGCACTCCTGTGGTTTCCTACAATCACCACAGGAAGTGCGAAAGAACTGCAAGAATTTTTGGAAATTAATCCCTTCGGAAAAAGAATATAAATGAAAATAATTGCAGTGGACATGGCAGCCTTTCAAAAATAATGCATTAGTTATTAATCAACTGAAATACAACATGCAGAGTTCTTTAATAGGTGCAAGCTATATCTAGGAGGAGGTGGAGGAAGAGTCAAGCCTGGACTTAATTTTGTTTCTCTGCATCTTTTTTATCCATCTTGAGCTATTGAACATCTTGCAAAGAACAATCTTGGATTGCTTGGCAGATTTGAGAACTCTTCAGCTTCTGGTCTTTAAAAATAATGGTCCAGGCATTAGAGCTTCTGGGACCATGAACTGCTCCATCTTTATGAAGACAAATGTATCCAGTTCTAAATACTCTAGCTAGCCCATTATGTGTACAAGCTACAGCATCTTTTTCCTCCTTCTCTTAGTCCAATAGCAGGTGTAACACAGCCTACCTAAATAAACCAAGACATGCAAATTATTCAGGTTAAGATTACAGAGTTTCCGATGGTTTCCCACTATGATAACTACAAGGAAATTAAAACTCTTCTAGTTTTCTTTCAACAGCTAATGTCAAGAAGGAAAGAGGTCTTTTTGCCACACCTTGCTTTACTGAGAGTTTATCTACAACCACTTTTGAAGAGAGCCTGATTATACCTTCAGATTAATGCTTGCAGTTGAATATACAGAGTACCAGGTGATACTCATAAGTGTCAATTTGTAACTGAAAGCATGAAAGATACAGAATAATCAGATGCAGTCCTACAGTACCAAGAATAATTAAAAGTATTGTGGTAGAACGGCTCCTGCGAGCGAGTGTACAAAGGAGACATGCATGGGCAAAAGGGATGATCAGAAAACAAGAGAAAAATCAGTGGAAAATACCTTGCAGAATTCATCAGTAGATTTAAAAAAAATAATCCAAGACAGGATAGTAGTTACTTGTTTGCCTTACGAGACATTAAGGAAATTGAAGTAAATCTTACCTTCAGGTTATTATAGATAGAACATGAGCCTACTGACGTTTAAAATAAGACTTCTGAGATTTACAGCTCCCAAACATGGAGGCCTAGGGGACATCCGTTTCTTTCTTTCTTTTGTATCTATATATGTAACACAGGTACCTCCACTTGTCTGATTACTGTGATGTGCTGAGAACTGAAACTGCAGGAAGAGCTCTGTGCCCAGATGATGGGAAACACATTGCTCCATCTCCACCTTCTACAGCTGTTATCAAATGCACATGGTCCCATCCTCTGTCTGCAGAAGGTGCTCACACCTGCCTGGCTTCAAAAAGACAAGGTCCTTTTTGGGGGGATGCAACAGGTAGAGAGTCTGTGCTGGGTCAGCTGGTGGGAAAACCAGTGTTAAGCTGATTTTGTCTGGTAAGGACAATGGGCATTAACTCTTTTCTCTGCAATTTCTCTACTCCTATGAATAAACAAGTACCGTTCAGTTTTAAAGTTCTGAGTCCTGATCACAGCTCCCAAGTGAAAGTCTAGGGGTGACAGAATTACAATGAATTAAAAAATCAATAAAAGAGAGTAAGGCTGAGGACTGACAAGAGTGAACATGTCGGGAAGAAGGACAGTCTAAGAATAAAACCAAATAAATCACCAGATGTCCCAGAAGGGCCAAGGCTTGGGTACTAATGAGACATGTGCCAAAGACAACAATGAAGGATCAGGAGTGCAGAAGCCGAAAAGATCTGAACAACACACCAGCTTTCTGACCCTAATATACAAGCAGATGCAGACACTGTTGCTCCCCAGCATACACTGTAGAACAAACTCATGGGAGAACACTATGCTTCCACTGTTTCTGTTTGCGACTATACTGGAGAAGTTATTGGGGAAGTTGGTTTTTTTCATCATAATATGTGCTTGGCAGCTACTTTTTTGATAAATGTACACATATCTCTTGGAAAAGAGATTCTCTGCTTAGAGCTGCTGAGTGGAAAGCCACACTAGAGTTTCCCTTAGATTAACAGCTGAGTAATTCAAAAACTAAGACATGCCTCAGTCTTAGGATCAGAAATACTAATATAAAGCAGTACTTTCAGCATCCAACCTTCTCAAGCACTGCGAAATTCTAGCATGGAAGTCCCTACATGTTTCCTGTTCATTTTTCAACAGTTTGATCTTATTGGTATTACAAGCATGGCTTGGTAAGTGTTTAAATTTGTTTCTTCAGTTATTGTAATTTCTAAGATGCATTCAGTTCCTGGTACGGGAACAGGTAGAATTGTTGCAGATTTAAGTTAAACAAATCTTGACAGTACTAATAAACCATTCCAAAGGATGCCATAATTTATCATAATCAGTTAGTCAATTAGAACTTGCTCCAGTCAGAAAAGAAAAATTACTTTTAATCTATAACGACATCAGGGCAATGTTAAAACTCTGTTGCAATGTACCTCACAAAACACTGCACAGAGAAGGCTGGGACACCAGTACCAGCTTAAGCCAGATTTATAGTTTGTTTTTTGTTTGCTTTGGTTTTTTTAAATGCATGTGTGCTTCTACATTCAAATATTACAAACAAGTTCTGACCAATAAACACAAGATCTCCCTTTATTTGCTTTTACAGACAGGCTATTACAAACACATTTGCTGGGTACTCTTTCTATTGCAGGTGCAAAATGCTTAGTCTATAAGGAAAGCAGGTAGCAATACTTCAGCTTGTGATTCTTTTTTTTTGATGATTGTTAAGACATTATTTGCCATTATATTTAAATAGTAGCTGTTCGAGCTGCTGTGAGCATGAACTGCACTGAAGTGGCAAATTCCCAAGCCAGCATGGAATCTTCTATGATTTGTGTCTGCATCTCAAAAATAGTCCTGTAAACAAATTTCAAGAGGCAATTTCCTGAGAGATGAACATACAGGTGGAAAGATTATAATGCAGTGCTCGCTTGCACATGTAACAGCAAAAAGCCCAACCTGCTAAAGAAGTAGTTGGAACCATTGTGAGGTGTTATACTCTTGTGGCTTTTGAGGAAAATCAAGCAGGGATTGAGAGGCAGTGCTTTCTCCAAATTAATCCTTCTGAGTCGTGACATTTTAAAAGATTGCTAGGGGACAGGACGTTTCCTTCTGTCTGAACACTTCACTCACAAAAACCACACATCCTAGGTAGCAGGGTGACTCAGTTCACTTGCCATTTATTTCTAGCAGCTGAGATCCACAGAACTAAGAAAATACTGAAGCTTATCCTAAAGCAGCTTTTTCAGTTCTCTTAGATTTGGATTTGAAGATTTCTTTCTGCTGTGGAACAACTGGTGAACCACTGCTCTGACAGCTTCATCTTTAGGATGCCAAGATTATTTTCTTTTTCATTTTGGAGATGCAAAACGTGCCTTTGATGACCTTCACGACACAACGCAAAGGCACCCACAGCAGAACAGGTCACACCAACACCTTTGAATGCCAGCACAGGACAAAACTACCTCTATTAATCTGCCTTTCATGCAACTGGCAATTAGCCCATCCATGCTTCTTCCACCTAAACCGAATATAATTGCTATAGGAGAATGAAAATAATTTCACTTCGTAATTCTAAACTACTAGTACAGCTTCTAAAATAACCACATACGTGGAGACAAAATCTTAGCTAGTAAGTATTGGGTATCATCAGACAGCTTTGGCTCAGTTTCCTTTAATAGCGTGTATGCTAAATGCACACTCTCAGTAATCACGACACAGATGAAACAACTAAATAAATTCTAGGTAACAAACTCTTTGAAAAGAGCAAAGACACAAAGACAGTATTGTATGTGGGAGTATCCGGGACTTCTTCTAATTGGATTTTCAGCAATGCATACATATGCCCCCATTTACAGAAACAATGGTGAAGACGACCAACACTGTAGTTTAGTTTTGTTAATACTTCTACTGCAAGGTACATACAGAAATATGCTCTCTGTTTTGTAGTATGTTTATTCTCACGCTGAGCTGTAAAATACAGTCATCTAAACATAAAAAAATCATGGAAGACATAAATAACTCAGATGGTTAAACATAAACAGAGAAATAGGAGCAAAATTTCTGTCATGAGTACATTATCTGCAATAAACCTAGCAAAGGTCTACAAAGGCACAAAGTGAGCCACACGTTTACTTAGTCTTACTCAAGTCTGTTGGGAAAGGCACCCACACGAGAATATTAACAAAAGTTTCTAATCATATGGGGAAATGCAAGAGGTTTCAGAAAGAGAAAAGAAGTGATAAGGAAGACTAAATTGTTTTATTGTCAAGCTGAACAGTTAGGTGCCCTCGATACCTCTGCAGTTCAATAACTTTAGTTATAATCTTGAGAAGGAAGCTGTATGCGACATGGTGAATTTGCTGAGGATACAGAATTATTAAAATTACACAAAATGACTAAGGATGGAGAGGAATTCCAGGAGGATCTCATCAAAGCGGGTGATTGCACAACATGACGATAGACAAATTTTAGGCACAAGGCAATGCTTAGTAAGTAAAAGCATTCACTTCAACTTACGGATTAGTCAGCACATTTGGGAAAAATACACTAGCAATGATTATAATAGTGCCCACTTTTTTCTCAGTGTGGTAAGAAAAGGTCATTGAAGAAATTTTTCTGTGTGAGTATTGTTTAATTTTGTCTCCTCTCAGTGTCTGCTGTCAATTTGTCCACCGTCTGTGATTCATGTGAAACACTAGTTCAGCTTTTCAGGAGGAAAGCACAGAAGAATACAACTTCTGAGAATGTAAAAAGTTTAAGAGACATCTCTTTTTCTTCAGCTTTCTAAAATGTGTGGAAGCAACAAGGTTGTGGAGAACAAAGCGTTAGCTGGTGGCAATTAGGCGATTCCAAACTCATGTGAAAGAAAAAAAGTCTTATCAGTAATGGAACTAATGCAGCCTGGTGCCTTGTGTCTTCTGACTGGACCCTCTGATGTTTAAGAGGGCTAATGTTTCTTCTGAAGGTTTTTGCTGATTGGGACACTTCTATTGTTATTATCCCATGAGGGTTTCCTGCTGTTAAAGCTAATGAGCTCATTTTGCAGGCTTTCCCTCAGCAAAAGCATCAGTAGGATCTTGCCTCCCAGAAGAGGTAAATTCATCAAAACTTGTAGCAGTTTATGTTTGACATTTCTGTGACTCTGATAAATTTTGTTGGATGTCATCAACAGCGGTACCACTGGTTTTGGCAATAGGATGCACATGGGCAATATGAGACAGGCTGCATGGTCAGAGCAGGAATCTCCCAGACCTGAGAAATGCTGGTTCCTCAAGAATGGTCCAGAATATATTACCCACCAGAATGCCGCTCAGATCAGTTACAGCCCCCTTCTATAGGGAAATTGGCCACAAGTCTCTCCCCAGGGTTGCTTGTAGTGGCAAGATTGACTGATTACCTGAATCACAGAATCACAGAATGTTAGGGGTTGGAAGGGACCTCAAAAGATCATCTAGTCCAGCCTCCCTGACAGAGCAGGATCACCTACAGTAGATCGTACAGGAAAGTGTCTAGGCAGGTTTTGAATGTCTCCAAAGAAGGAGACTCCACAACCTCCCTGGGCAGCCTGTGCCAGTGCTCTGTCACCCTCACTGTGAAAAAGTTTTTCCTAATGTTTTGGTGGAACCTCCTGTGCTCCAGCTTGTACCCATTGCCCCTTGTCCTGTCAGTGGACATCACTGAAAAGAGCCTGGCACCGTCCTCCTGACATTCCCCCTTGACATATTTATAAACATTAATGAGGTCACCCCTTAGTCTTCTCCTCTTCTCCAAGCTAAAGAGACCCAGCTCCTTCAGCCTTTCCTTATAAGGGAGATGTTCCACTCCATCATCTTTGTGTCTCTGCACTGGACTCTCTCCAGCAGTTCCCTGTCCCTCTTGAGCTGAGGGGCCCAGAACTGGACACAATATTCCAGATGTGGCCTCACCAGGGCAGAGTAGCGGGGGAGAAGGACCTCTCTTTACCTACTTGCTACTCCCCTTCTAATACACCCCAGGATGCCATTGGCCTTCTTGGCCACGAGGGCACATTGCTGGCTCATGGTCATCCTGCTGTCCACTAGAACCCCCAGGTCCCTTTCCCCTATGCTGCTCTCCAGCAGGGCAGTCCCCAACCTGTACTGGCACATGGGGTGAACACTGATAAGCAACAATGTCACCCTTGCTGGGACCAGACATGGGCTGCTGTACATCAGGGCATGTAGAGCCACTATGGAGTAGGTAGTCCGATAGACAGTCCTGCTTGCAGAGGTAATAGACACTAGAAAACCTACTAGGGCTCATCCTGCTTTCACTCTGCAAATCCAACAATTTAGTCACCGGTATAGTGATTTCAGCTGTACAAAGCACATGTGTCTGCTTCAGCTGGGCACACTGCAGTTTAGGTACAAAGGAAAAATCCCCCCCTCAGGAAATTGGAAGTGGCCTTCGGATATGTGTCATTAACCGCACCACAGGTGAAACGGCAAGAGCTGTGCTCTGCTGCTCTCACGCTGCAGAAAAAGCAGCTACAGCAAGTGACAATGTCAAAGTCTGTCTGTGCTTTGTGCAGAGGAAAGCCCAGACTATATGAGGCCTTCAGTTATTCTGTGGAGAAGTGTAAGAAAGCTGCCCGCCAGGAATATTCCAAGAGGTATTGTCAGCCTGAAAGAAGCAAGGAAGAAATGGTGCTGTGGCTCCACCTGTCCCACAAGTGCCCTTTTGCTGAGATGACATTTGCAGAGAGGGATGAGAGGTGCAAATCTGGATTCACCTCTGGTATCTTTCCCTGAAGATTCCCCTCCAAGAGCAAACAAGCTATTATCTACCCCTATCAACAAGGGGCCTTGTGGAGGTCCAGCATGTTGTGTGAGAAGCTCCTCATTTTTAGAAGTACAACTTAAAAAAAAATGCATTTACTCCAAACTCTTCTGGTGATTTGCACAGCTCTGTGGGCATTAGTTAAGCTGGAGCTCCCAGTGTGCTAAAATAAGTTTCTGCCCCAGATGTCTTGTAGCATAAAAGAAAAGATCCAGGAAGAAATAAGAAAAGGAACACAAGAAAAGATGTATTATCAATTATCAATTATTAACCATTTGCATCAACCAGAGCTTGAGCACATTAAAAAGAAAAATGAAGGAAAAAGTTTCTAACTACTCAAACTATGGAGTCTTGAAGTCCTGCAGTTCTTTCTCAGGTAGAGCCTCAAATCAGCTTCTAATCTGAGAATAATGTGTGCCTGATTTCCTCTTGCCCCATTATATACATCTTATAGAAGTTCTGTGGACTAGCAGGTTGTAATCTGTAAAATCATGTTTTTACACTGAAATGTTACGAATGGGAAATGACAGGATCAGGATTCACTTTGCTTAGAGAACATGGTAACTCCTCAGTAGAACAAACTATACCAGAAGGTATTCATAAAGAAAGAGTTACACAAAGAGGGCAGATACAACTGCACTACAGCCAGTTGGATTTCGATGAAAAGGTATTGGAGGCAAATAGTAAAGCTTTCAGAAACACCTATTTCATAATAAATACTGCATTACTTACATTTCCTCATCTGAAGTTTCTTGCTGCCTGTGCAAACATTTTCAGCCCACAACAGAAGTAAAGACACCGTATGAAATACAGCAAATATCAGAATCGCAAGGATTTCATGCATAAAAAATCCATCCTGTGAAGCAGCAGTTATCATGATTTTAGTTCCTTATTTATGGTTTCCTAACTCAAAACTACCATGCTGCTATCCAGCACCTCCAAACTCTGTGTTACCATTTTCATTCCTGTTAAACATGCAGCTAGGAAGTAATCTGCTTAGCAACCAGCACAAACATATTGCACCAGAAGAGAAGAAAGGTTACTTGACAAGTAAACTTGGCTAGAAGCCATCTAGAAGATCCAAAGGCACCTCAGTCAAATATCTGTGTTTTCTGAATAAACTATAAATTAATAAGAAGAACAGCAGGGACCGACTAAGTCAACAGTGATTTTGGGTCATACGGATACAGGTGAGCCATTGCCCGTGCATGCTGTTATTACAGCATGTAGACAGAGTAAATGAGAAATAGCTGGTTCCTCATGCAAAAATATCTCCCCAGCGAAGAGCTGCCCTAGCCAAGTGTGTCCCTCTAGTCCATCAGAGCATGTTGTTGAGCTCAAAAAGAAATCATGCATGCCCAGGACCTGCAAAGATTGGCCATTTTCTGCCGCCTGTCTTATAAGGGAGGAGGTAGAAGAAGAAAACACATAGGAAAAATTCACTGCAGCAGGGAGAGCTGTGAGGACAACCTCCAGCTACTCTTCAGACCCGGTACTGACAACATACTCTCAGGATTTTATTTGCACCATGTTGGAAGACCCAAGAGCTTGTGTGGCACTACTTTGGGGCATCAATGCATGAAAACTCTCATGAGACCTAACAAGATTCACACTCCGCAAAATACGGTTGAAAACTTAAAAGAGACTGGGATATCTTTGATTCAAAAATAACTGGCAATGATGCAGCATACTCAGAATGAAAAAAAAATCTTTTGGATTCCATCCTGACAGAAGACCAAGACAATAATGACTCTAATGAGGTAGAAACACCTAGGAAGTCACTGAGATAGACTCCAAATGGATCAGTAGCATGTAAGGCAGACCATATGCCCTACTAAAATAAAAACATGTGCTGTAAATGACAAAACTCATGAAGAATTGGTTAAGCAGGATACATTGTGTGCAGGTACAGAAATGCAGGATGTCGCTACGACAGGTGTCTGCCTGGGAAGAGAATACAGCCCAGTAATATCACCTGTACATGGGAACAAAAAAAGAGGACAAAAAAATCGCAGAGTTGGGGGTAGCAGAATTGTGATCCAGTTTCTGAATCTATTAAAATAGAAAATGCTATATTCCAGGAACTCTTCATATTCACAGAAGTAATCTTTCCATTAATCTGCACTTGATTACAGTGACTGTTTTTATAACATGAATAGCCACATCTCTGATGTGACATGTAGCACAAGAAATAAAAGAAATCAGCCTTACAGCACATCCAGCTAACGATGGAGGACAAATTTTGAAAAGAACTACACATCATCCATAATGACAAGCAGAAAGTTAACAGTGACAGTATGGAAAGTAGACAGATCAGAAGCAGCCAGTGTCCATAGCTGTTCTATAAAGATAAGAAATGGCATCAGAATTTAAGGTGTAAATGGATCATAGCTGACTCAATACAGAGTAACAGTTCAGTAAATATACCTGTACTACTCACTTGTTTTCTTTGTACATGATAAAAGAAAAAAAGAAATCAAAGTTCTCAAACTATAGAGACAACTTACTGGGCAAAAATGAGTTTTTTCTGTTCCAAGTCAGCCAGAGATCACCAACAGGAAACTCAGCCCTTCACATCCTCCAACTAGGAAGCAGACACACAAGTCATTTTGGATGCACTTCACTTTTCAAATGATCCTCACAAAGATCTCACAGTCATTGCTTAAAACAGTCACATAGCCCTGGGCACAGGATAATGGGAAATCCTACCACTCTTGTATCATAGATCTGGAAGACAGAAATGGGGCAGGCTGACAGGGCTGTCCTAGGTTTGGTGTGCATGGACCTATGGCAGATGGAACATGGCCCTGTAGGCTGCCACACTGACAGTGCTCTGGGAGACGAGGGAGGCTGGGAGACATAAAATCATCAGCTACTTCAGGATGAGGCATGTAGCTCTGTGGGCTTCTCTGACCATACTGAGCCAGCCCTTGTGTGGCTAGTGCCACGGCTGCCTCACGCATAGGGAACATTGCAAGTATCAGAGTCTGAATATTTGAATTCCTGAATTCTTGAGATGACACTCATAGGTGTCCAAATGTCATTTTTAGTCATCTTAATGCACCTGGGACATGTGCACAACAAACAAGGCTGAGAGGATCCCCTGGGCTCTCAAAGGCGGGACCAGAAACCTACAGTCACACAGCCAAATCCTTCCTCTCAACATCTTCCTTATGAATTCACCCAGGCTCTATCCTTCATTATGCATTCAGTACAGCTCACCTAACTCCTTTGTGATAGGAATCTTTCTTTCGATCAAAAAAACCCAACAACCTGCAAAATCTGCCACAGTGAAAAGGTCTGTTTCTTCCCAGATAGTAATAAACTGTCCCTCAGTCTAAGCCAACCTATCCGAACAAGCCCCTTAGCAGCCAGGCTTTCCCAGACAATCTTTAGACAGACCTGGGCTGGTGGCTGTGAGAGCTGAACCTTCCAACTTCCTTTTATAGGATAAAAATGACATATTATAATACCTCTGAAAAGGCCTTGCTTCACTGAGTGCATGAGCACATCCGCCCCTGGCCTTTATAGGCACCATAAGTTCACAGTGCTGATACTTGTTAATGGCATTTTTAAGGATCGACCTCAGTGCTAGAGAAGTCCTGTTTATATTTCAGTTTGTTTGGAGACTAAGATGTAACCCAGAGGTTTTTAATGACCCTTGTTCTAAAGGAAGCTGCCCAAGAGAGGGGGCTGCACTCCTGTTCTGACCACACTATGATTAATTTCAGAGGGTGTATGGAGGAGATGACTGCCTTTCAGAGAAGAAAAACACATGAGCAAACTTAGCTGGTCCTTGCTCTATCAGTGGTTTCCGAACGAGACTAAGAAAAAGTGATAGTTTATCTGTATACAAATATGCTCACAGTTTCACTCCACTTTTCTCTCCATAAGAATTCTCCATCCTACAGTGCAGTTATTTGCAAACTAGATTAAAAGGCTCATTCACTGCCAAAACTCACTTACATGAGAAGAAAAAACCATTTTCTTTTCTCCTGAAAAAAGAAATACATTTATTACTGGACAACAAAGGATGGCTTCTGTGCTAAGCAAGGTGACTCAGTGCTGCCTGAGAGGGCTTTCATTTCAAGAGGTAAGAGTGTTACATGACAGCGAGTACTGCTGGACAGTAGTCAAAGGAGAACCTCAAGTGGCATAGCCTCAGTGGGATGGGAGGAGGATGATGGGACGTGTCTTCAGAGGAGGAAGCACCTGGGGGCAATATTCAGGGCAGGTGTACCTGTATTACAGCTGCACCCCACAGCAGCTTATGATAGGCAAGTACAGATCACGGTGTGCTTTCCAAGGTCTACCTGCAGTGTCGTGATGCCATCCAGCATGGCCAGCTGCAGTGGGGACCTGGAAAAGAGCATTTTGCTTCTCTAGATATCATTCTTGTTCACCGTGGAAAGTGTTCAGTATATGATAATTAGAAGCTGTCACTGGTTATGCTGCTTCTAGAAAGCATCATCTTCCATCTGCCAATGAGGTGGGCTCACAAGGCCTGTCACCTCACAAAGCCAGTGCTGCTTCAGCTCTTTATGCAACCAGTACCACGCTACCACCAAATTTGCTCCTGCAGCGATGTGCCCTCTGTCACCTCCCCCAGCAGCAGTTTGGGACACTTGTTTGGAGTGAAAGTATCAGTGCTAAGAAGACCCAGGGACGGGGGTGAGAAACATATTGCGTCCCAAAGTGTGCATGGAGCAGGTAAACAGAGGAGTGGTGTAAATAATGAAACAGCTTTTTAGGCAAACAGCAACGGGTTTGTGGATGGACAGAAACCCTTACAGTGACGCTGTAAGCCTGCAGTGCTGCTGCACAGTGCACCTCTCAGAAATGCTCTGACAGAATGCTTGAAATTAAATTGCTCAGATAATTACCAATCAATCCAAATGTCTGGAATATCTTAGGTAAAACCAAACAGTAAGATTTTTTTTTTTTACTGCAGTTTTTCATTATAACTACCAAAAATTTGGAACTTAGAGAAGTAACATTTATCTTGACAGCCTCTCTCTGAAGTCAACTAGTCTAGAGGCAAGACACTAAAATATTGACAGTTGCTGATAAATATATACACATTTTTGCCAGTAACAGGTAGTTTTTATCAGCTTAATATAGTGTTCTATATGATGACTAAGATTGGTGCATTCATACTGGGAAATATACTGCTATTGTTTCAGGAGACATAATTGCTAGGCATTGTATCATTTCACATATAATAATTTATTCCTCCCTCCCTGGAACAGAAATAATTCATAGGTAAGAGTATTACTGGGTCATAAAAGGGAGTCCTAGCTAATGTTGCATAATAGAGCATTCAGTGACTACAACTACTCTGAAATGCTATTTAAATCCTGTTAAGACCACCATTGTACTTTGAAGGAAGAAAAACATATACTTGCTTCCGTACTAAAGAGAAGATTTACATTCAAAGAAACTATTGCTTGAGTTAAAAACTTCCAGGCAATCTTCAGTCTGTTAATCGTCACAGTATCTTGTACCACTGAAAGTCTCAGCACACACTTTTCCCAGTAGCTACGATACATTTAAAAGATCTTTTAAGAGCAGAGCTCACCACCACAGCATGTTCCACACAGGGCTGTGCACCTACCGCAGAGCTTGTGGCTGGAGAACACCATTTGCTTACGTCACGAGCAATGTTCATTAGCACCTGCGAAGTCCTGATCATGTTTACAGGCTTCAAAAATCATTTGGATTAGGAAAATCCAAATCAACTCCTGCACATGGCAGTGCAGAGCACAACTTGGTCACTAGATCTCCAGTGTGTGGGTTCTGAAGTCAATATAAGTGCATGTTTAAGAGATTAAGCAGCACTATCAAGGAGTTAGAAGGATTCTAAGTGCTGAGATATTTATCAAGTCAAATATATCTATTTATATTACATATACATATATATCTCAATTGTTTCCTGTGATGGATTAAACACATGCAAAATCTTTCCCTAATGCAGCTTCAACTACAAAATGAGATAGTCTAACAACCGTATTTAGGACAATGAAAAAAAAGAAAATCCGTGTGTGGAAATGAGACCAAAGGCTTTATTAAGAATCCTTTGAAGAAACCCCTCCTGTGTTTTTTAATCAGCAGTGTGCTGGTACGAGTGCTGCATGTTCATAAAGCTGTATTATTATGCCCTATCTTGCACTGAGGCCCCTCTGGCATTGGATAGGTTAAGCAATTGCTGGTATTAAATTAGCACACTGATTTCCACTGGTAAAGAAAGTTCCTGTGTCTTAAATTACAGATAAACTATTCCAACAGAGCCAAGGAGAAAATGAATAAATGTACTCTTATCAAAAAAACTAAGAAAAAACCTAAACACGTCTGAGCAATTGCGAAGATAAGACGTATAGATCAGATGAATAATGATTAGAATATTTTTAAACCAAGCAGATGAATATGTGTTTACTCAATGTAGCTGAGTTGAGCTGACTGTGTTTCAGCAAACAGCACATAGCTAAGGAGAAGGCTGAACATTTTAATCTACTTACCACTGCACAATACTTCAGTAGAAACACATTTGCTGCAATTACAGCTCATGCTGTGCAACTTCTACAAGTTCATTTTAGAGCTACATGTATTTTTACTTCCTTGGGTTGGAAAAGTGTGCTTGGTTGGAGCAAGTAGAACATGCCAGCTTTTTTTAAATGCTCTGATTTCCTATACTAATCCATCACCAAAAGGCACAAACTAATTTACTGTGAATACAGCTTCAAGAGAACTTGGATGCTCACCTCCATTTATGCAAAGTCTTGCAGGCGACAGGGAAGAGGTATAAAGCACATTTAAAACTGTTATGCTCTCAATCTGTGAGAGAACAGAGCCTGTAGGAATACAGATGGGTTAAAGCCGTACCAAGAGCAGCCAGCATGTAAATACAAGAGGCGTAACTACATCTCATCCTTTGCATGAAGAAAGGATCACTTCCTGGGGCCAGTCCACTTTTCTTAGTGATGCTATGTTGTACATTTCATTAATGAAAGGCTTGCACATAGTGCATTTGCCAAGGGAGACCTGTTTCACAAGAACAGAGGGACCGGCCATGAAGTTGTGGTCTTGTGCCCTCTTCCTAGTCCTGCTGGGTAGCCTTGAGCAAGTCATGTGAGCTCTGAAAGGTTTAATTTCCTGTCCTTGTAGGGGACCGATGATTGACTTCCATTATGAAAAGTTCTACAAAGTGGGGTTTACATTAGCTCTCTATAACTAGTTTAGGTCTGAGAATCACACTCAGACAAAGTAGAAGTCCAAAGACGAGGAGTAGAAAAATAGCAGAGGTCTTTGAAAGTATGGCCTGGGAAAAAGCTGAAACACTTGGATGGATTCATTTCTACGGAAGGAAAATGAGATGCGATACAACAGTCTTCAAATATGCATTAGGCAGAAACAATGCTCTGCCTGTGTATTGGGCAGAAACAATTCTCTGCATTCATTGCAGACAGAACAAGAGAAACAGGTACAACCTCCTGTGAGAGAAATATAGGATAGACATCATGAATTATTTTCAAGAAGTGAAAAAGGAATAAGCTTCCTAGGAAAGCTCCATCCTCAAAACATGCTATGAACAATAGTAGAGAAAAATTTGCCCCAAACCATGAAAATATAGCTGATCACACTTCAGGATGAGGACATCTCGCCACGCTGCCCTATTTTCAATGACCCCATGTCTCTGATCTCCCTGAGAAAGCTTTGTGAAATGTCTTACATATATTTATTGCAATTCCTTAATTGAAAAAAGTATCAGTTATCAAATATTGCCTTTTCTGGATGCATTCTGGCTATATAGAGTTTTACTTGTTCACCAGAATATAAAAGAAGTTAGGACCACATTTTTAGTTCCATGCTTTACGGCCCATATAGAAGTATCTTTAATGTCTAACTTCCCTCTTCATTATTCTTTGATTAGTTTGTTCTAATTCCCTGCAGTTCATATGACATATCCTCTCTTTTCCCTACCCAGTGCTACCAAGGAGGCAGCTTGGCTGCTATTTCTGTTAAAAAGTCACCCATGGGACTGCCTGAGCTCCAAGAAACTTATTCATAAATGTGAATACTTTGATATGAGAAATGCCAAAGTCAACTTTACAGAAATGAAGGACTATATCTACTTCACTACGGAGGTGCTTCCACACAAGTTGTCCCTCAGCTCAGGAAGTCTGGAGGAGACATGGTTGTGTCACATAAAGGTATAAATGTTCCTAAAACTTTCCCCAAGGAAGCAGAGCTTTCTTCCACTGAAGATAAGAACAAGCAGCTAAATGTGACATTTGTGTCAAAACACTTCAAGCATGGTCCTGAGTCATTGTCATGCTCCTCTCAACATGGTTTAGGGAAAACATCCCTTCCAGAGCATCAGTCCCATGGTTGGTGGTCATTTCCCTGTTGTGATCCCAGAAAGCTCATCTCTTGGTCTCTCAGACAGACCATTCTGGAACAGAGCAGATCCAGAGGGCTGGAGGCACCTGGGTTTCAAATATCCCACATAAACCTTCCAGTATTCGCTGGGATGGCTCATGTGAGAAGTGTGGTACATTCACATGTTCCTCACTTCTCTTTTCCGCAGGACAGTGATAAAAAAAACTTGCCTGCCTCCCAACAGTTTTCTGAAAACCAGTTGATGTACACAATATTCACCAACATCTTTCAACAGGAACTTCTTTAGAAGTATCAATATATTAATTTGCACTTAAAGTCAATAAATTGCCTGAGCAGGTTTGTCAGCAGAAAATAAAGGTTTCCGTGCCTAGTTACATCATGCAATACAGCAAGGATGAAATCTGTCACCACACACCATCACTTCAGCTGGCAATAAAGTTCAGGGCAATTTCTACAGAATCAGTGGAGCTGGCACTAACAACAACATGCAGAGAAAGTCACCATATTTCAGATAACTGGAGTTCTTTATGCAGCTTTAAATAAGTTATCCTTCTAATCAATTGTGGTTTTGTTGGGTGTTTTTTGGTTGCTGTTTTGGGGTTTTTTTGTTGGTTTTTTTTTAACAGAAGTGCAATATTTGCAATTGTAGGTTGTTTATTATCTGCCATTGCTGAAGTTCCCACTTGCAATCACAGTGAAAACACGTTGCTCCCAAGTTCCCTGAATTATATGGATTTCCAGCTGGTGCTGCAGCATGGTCTGCTGGAGACCTCCTCTTCTAAGTTATGTGGCACTGAGTAGTCCCCATGAAGCCAATTAAAGAAATTATTCATGTCAATATGACTGCAAGTGATCCTTAAGCCCTTAATTACTCCCTGTACTTTTACCGTTTAATTCCTACGCACCACTCTGAGATCTCAGAAAGTTTGCCTTGAACCCCTGTGCTGCAAACCACCACAGTTCATGAACAGCTTAGGACTCCTGATGCGAGGTGCCAGAGCCAACCTCAGCTAAGCCATCCCTTCCTATCTCTCAGTACTCTGAAACTTTTTATACCCTTTTATCCATTTCCTTTGAATCACTCCCAGAAAAATTGCTTAATCTCCAGCACAATGCTGCCAAGATAGAAGGAAAGTGTAAAACCTAACCCCCCTCCCCAGCACTTCCCACATGAACAGTAATTTATATAAGGTGACCTGTTACTGCATCTTTGCTAAAATGTTGCTGGACTTGAATAGCTTGAAATCTGCTAAGCAGAATTTAGATTGCCGAGTAACAAAAGTCCAGTGACAACTGTGGCTTATTTATCACCAGGTCTGCAAGCTAATGCAAAAGAGAAGTTAAATTTAAATAAATTTATCCTAAGCACAAACAAAATGCTGTAAATATTATATCAGTTGAAATGCAGGAATATGTATTACACACCCCGGGACATAAACCACACTAAGTGCTGTACCAACCTAGCTTTCAGGGATTTATTTTACTGCACTATGCTTCTACATCTCAGCTCTCGCTCTCGAGGAACATTTGTATTAATTCCATCAGGTCCAATACCCAGCCAAGAACAGGGATCACGAAAGTTGAGAGCGTTTGGTTCACAGCTGTGCTCCTGCTTGCAGGGGGCCCCCAACTTCAGAGCGCTGTGGATGCACAAGACGCCAGCAGCTGCTGAGCGCAGCTCCTCATCCCACAGAGAACGGGCACAGGAAACATGTTGGTGGCATCAGCCGCTCTTTAGCTACAGGCAGAATTTATGCACACAAAGAGACCAAGGAGCTAATTTTGACTGAGCAAGTTATCCACCTCAATCGGTTTGTTTTGGCCCTAGCTGCCAAGGTGAGATGCCAGCACACCTAGCCTGGCTCCAAGGTGAACCGGGGCATTATCTGGAACGACCTTGCAATGGAGGTGGAAGATGCAAAAAGCCCAGAAGGCCGAGTCTTGAGAAAGCCCTGACGTCTTTACAATCCATGCAGTGGAAAAATTACCTCCAGTGAGGCTTCCTTCTCCTAAAATCTTCCCTCTCAAATACCTTTACAATGAGGTAAAGTCTCAAGCAAATGTGCTGTAGTTTCCCAGAAACATTATCAAAGCTAATTATTTATACATGAAATTAGTTAATTATGAACTATAAATGAGCGGGATAAAGCTTTGTGTCTGCTATAGTGGAGGCAAATGTTATCGCAATTCTTATTTAGTGCCAGTCTTCCAAGCCCCGTGCCTCACCAGGAGCATGCGTGGTGCCATGCAAGTAAGGGCAGTGCCAGTAAGAAGGAGTCCCTTATCTAAAGTCCAGAGACAAACCAGCAAAACAGAGATAGTACACAGGAATAAAACTAACTGAATGAACACGTTTTTGAACCTGTTAAATAGGGAACGTAACATATTTTAGCAGGATGATTACTCCAAATATATTGCCATATGGGAAGGGAAGAAGTCATAAATGGCTGATTGCAGAGATCAGAGGATCACTGTTGATGACCACAGAGAAAAAGTGGATAAAAGAGAAGCTCTGTGCAAACAGGTATCAGGATATGAGAAGCATTAAGAAGTGAAGCTCTTGCCTAATTATTCTTTTGATACAGAAATATTTCTCACATGGAAACAACAACATTAGTTAGGAAACCAGCACTTCCATCAACAGTGATTAAATATTGCCCAATTCAGAAGTGTGTAAATACATACAAGAGGCGTTTACTCTCTATTACTGCATGGCTTGTGTCACGACAAGCTGCTAGAGAAAACGGTCCTCCCATGGGCCAAGGATGTGCAGTGTTTCATCCTGACCCACACTGGGCCAGGGCATGACCCTCACCTCCGCCCAGGCAGTGGTGCAGGAGCACGTCCCACAGCCTCCAGCCACAGGCAGAAACCAGCTTACGACAGCTAGTTGAGATACCTCTCAGGAAAAGGTTTGCCATCTACCCAAACCATTTTTAAAAAAAATAAAATTACATGCTAATGAACCTGTGGGTTCCATGAAAAAGTCAGTCTGTTTTAAAATGTACCAATCTTTGATGTTGTAGACTAGTTTTACTCGATTTTTTTAACACAATAGCTGGCATGCCCTGAAGTGAGGAGTAGCAAATTAATCCTAGCTCAAATTTGTTCAGCCTGACGGTCTATAGTTTAATCTTCTGACGCTGACTGATAGCAAGCTTATATCACTTAGCGAGCTGCTTCAGGGCTTGGTTCAATTAATCTGAATTTTTTATCTGCAGATACTTTTGATTTGCACAACAGGTAGCTGACATTTCAGGAGTGCACACAGCCCCCAGAGCTTCCCACCATCATAACTGAACTCCAGTGCAGGATCATTGGTCAGACATGCATAATTCAGAATATTTCTTAGAGCAACTATCACTTTGCCAGAGGAGTGGGACTGGCTCGTGCATGTAAAACAGAGTTTCTTAGCCCCAGCTTTTTTCTTTTACATTTTTGTGCATCTTACTTCTAGGTTTAACCTTTTTTAAACTACATCGTAGACATTTTTAGAACTGTTAATGTGTTTGGAAGGCATACAGAGACCATGACGCTACCTCTTATTCTTCTTACTTTCCCACACCGTTTGACAGTGTACAGGCCTGCTCTGTATCTAAATTTACAAGCTGTGACAAGTGATAAATATCCTAATTCTAAAAAGCTATTGTGTACCTCTGAGACAATTAAAATTCCTTAGATACCTAGATGCAGTACATAATACATTTAGTCAACATCAGAACATGTCAAAGAAGGAATGTTTTATCCCAGGACAGATCCAAGCATCTAAAAATAGGCCTTCAGTTTAAATAAAAGTATTGTAATAATGTTCATTGGGAAATCCCCTTTCCTCAGATTACAAAAATAACATTAATTTCTAGATCATTTCATGCTGCGTAGTAAAAACTGAGCAAAAGAGCTTATAAAAAGTGCCAAATAAATTATATGTGGGGTTTTTAGGAGAAAAATACTGATTAAAAGAAGTGATACATTTTAAATTCTTTCATCTAACCCACAAAAGTCGTACCATACACTTCAGGACATAGACCGAGCTCTGGCCCACCTAATTCCACACAGTTCAGAAGCAGAAGAGAATACAAGGGTTTCCCAGGCTTGATCATAAGATGTTTTGATCAAGACATGCCATTTTATTGAAAATATGTCATTCCTCACTCAGTTTTGTTTAGCTTTTTGTGGAGGTTGTCCCAGGAATGGCAGGAAGACAATGTAACTGTAATGTATGAAGAAAGGAAGTTAATCATTGACTAAATATAAATATTAAGCTATCCCAACACCTGAAATGTACATTGTATCTGAGATACAAAGCAGTGGTTGGAAAGAACTCATTCTGCCATTTACTGTACTCCCTCTCTACTTTTAGTGATGAAGTGGGTGTCTCCCAATTCTTCTTCACCAATTAGAAGTTATTTTCTTTCTTTGTGGTAGTTTAATTAATTTGTCTTCTCTGAAGAAGACATGTTCATGTTTGGGACATGCACAAACTAACTGATTTGGGCTCATTTTCTCACCAAGGTCAACTGTGCAGTTAGTGTTGCTGGTGTTTGCTGCCAGCATCATTCCACCAGCCAGTCAGCATGTGCCTCATCTCCATTGCCTTCTGGACAACAACATCTACCTTTTTACATAGAAAAACACACCATGGAGCATGTGATAGCCCAGTTTAAAGAGTGTGTGTTAAAGTAATGCAGTAGTCTTATGACTACTGGGTGAATCTGAACACAACGAGAGATGTGCCCCATTTTGAGACAGACCTTACCAATGGACAATCAGATGCTGAGGTTTGCATGGGAATGCTATTCTGGCAAAGTCCAGTTCCTACCTGTGAATGAAAGCACTCATTCTCTCATCCTAATTGCTTATATTTCTGCATAAGTATTTCTGACTGTGTGGCCCTCTAGGGACATAGTGATGGTAACTTGCACTGCATGAAATCGTATCAGCAGTCCATGAAGTTGGGAACAGCATAAATTAAAGATTTACACCATGTAGCCCAGCTTAAGTGGCTTCTTGCCACAAGGAACAGAGAGGCAAGGCTTGTCTGCAAACCACAGTTGGACCCAAACAGCAGCAGCGACTTTCTCCTCCAACCACACCCAACCCCACAGGTGGACCCTTAAAGTTGCTACATGGGAGGCTTTGGGGCCTTTTGGGCCTTCCAGTTTTGGGCACAGCAGCATAAGAAAGACACTGAGGTGCTGAGGCAGGTCCAGAGAAGAGCAATGGAGCTGGTGAGGGGTCTAGAGAACAAGTCTCATGAGGAGCAGCTGAGGGAGCTGAGACTGTTTGGTCTGTAGAAGAGGAAGCTGAGGGGAGACCTCATTGCTCTCTTCTCACAAGTTACTAGCGATAGAACAAGAGGAAATGGCCTCAAGTGGCATCAGGGGAGGTTTAGATTAGATATTAGGAAAAATTTCCTTACTGAAAGAGTAATGACACTTTGGAACAGGCTGCCCAGGGAAGTGGTGAAGTCACCATCCCTGGAGGTATTCAAAAAACATGTAGATATGACACTTCAGAATATATATAGTTTAGTGGTCACAGTAGTGTTGTATTGGTGGTAGGACTAGACGATTTTAGAAATCTTTTCCAAGCTCTATGATTCTATGCTACCATTTCTCAGGCTCATGTCCAAGGGATTGAACGTTTGCTAGTCGCTGATGGTGGTATCACTGATGTCTAGTGTGCCAATAGCCTATAGTTTGTGATAAGTCTCACCTGAGGGGAAAATACTGTGCAATTGTTTCCATTTTAGTCAGCTTAGTGTTCTTGGTTGGAGTGCCTCAGTTTGTCATTTTTTTGCCAGTGCTGGTTTTACTTATTTCAGACCTCAGTCAGCTTTCTTCTAGCATTTAAATTAACTTCGAAAATCCCAAATCAAAAGCCTGTGGTCTCACACCTGTCACAAGACAAAGAACCACAACATTCTGAGCTGTTTACAGCCTCATGTAATCTTGCCCAAGCCTCTAGAGATCGGCAAGCAGCAAACTGGAAGGAAAGCTGTTTAAGCAGCAATTTTCAGGTTCTTGGATCACAGCTAACAGACTTGTGGCAATACTGAAAGCTGCAAAAGATGCTGTTTCTTCTTTTCATTGAGATATTCTCACGAGCACCTGGAAGACTTACATAAATGACCTCAATTTTAACCTGTTTAGACTAGATTAGTGTGATGGAAAAAATGCCATGGGTGAGATTCCAGCCCAACCTCTACACGGGAAAAGTTTTTCCTCTATAAATAGCACCACACTCTTTCGGCTGTAACACTTCCCTTGCTATTAAATTAGAATTTACAAGTCTTCTGCAGGATTCATAATGGGATCAAAGATTAGAAACTTCTTTGAAGTTTGTCTTCCTTTGCTCTACTGTTAATACATACCTGCACTAATCCACCATGGTTCTCCTAAACGAATCAGTCACTCTCCCTCCCCAAAAGAGACAAGTATACAGTATTTTTTCAAATCCCCATTTATTTGTGTTCATTATCCACACTTCATTTTGCAAGGGCATAATATTTCGTTAATTGATTTTTCATGTGTTGTAAAGAGGCCAGCTCTGTTTTCTGAAACCGTTTGGTCTAAATGAGATTTGCCACTAATGTTTACAGTACTTATAACTTTGGTCTTGTTTATTGCTAGTAAGGCACACAGGGGATTGAACTGTGTGCATAACAAATTCATAATATTTCACCTTTGAACACAGCTATTAATACTACGCTTGCGATGAGATCATCTCAGTCACACTTTTTTAATTTGGTCCTTCTTGAAAGAACTCAACGAAACACTGAACCTCAAGATTATTTGCCTCTTGTTTAGGAAAACAAGCCAACAGCCTCACTGATTCTAAGCAGAAATTACACAAGGGAAAACATAATTTCAAATATCCTTTCAAAATTTCCATAATTCAAAACTGTGGCACAAATTTTTTTTCTCTCACCGTGACTCAAAATTAGCTCATAACAACCATATAAAACTTTTTGTATTTTTAAATTAATGATTATTTTTTTGGGGAAAAAAAAAAAAGCCTGTTACCGTACAGTTTGTACTGATTTTTTGTCATTGACAGCCATTGGTTGACCCATGGATTTTAAAGTCACTATGCTCACCAGTTACAATCTCACAGACAATAAAAAATGCAGAACTGAACCAGAAACAGTGTGCAGCACTTTTTGAGGATGGATCTTTATGGATTTGAATGGATCCAGATTTCCACAAGCTTGAATTTAAGAAAGCACAAAAACTGCAGATTAAGTCAATGAAATACCCTAGTGATAAGCCCCATAGTTAGACACTCAGAATTAACCCTTTCTAAATATTTCTTTGTAAACTGCAATTAAATGGATGAGAGAGACATGCTTAAGAGGAAAGTTTCTCAGGAGTTCTTGCAAGGTCATACTTCGCTCATGGGAGACTACGAAGATTTTAACTGTGATTCCATTAGAAGGCCTATAGTCCAGAACGAAGGGGAAAAATGAAGATTAAAAAAAAGAAAGAAAAAAGTTTGGTTTTCTTTTCAAAAAAATGAAAGAAAAAAGAGAAATGAAAGAGTTCTCACTACTTCAAAGCTTTATTTCTTAATTTTTCTTGGAGCTAAATTAAGAGATTAATCCATTTTGATGAATGCCCACCGGGTTCATTTATAAATGAGTATTTCTCCCTTCATCAGATAGAATAGCAAGATTAGAGTTTGAAAATGAGACAGTTTATAGTGAATTTTCTGGTCTTCAGAGGGGTTTTAATTTGGATGTGACAGATATGTTCCAGCTGCTTCTTGCCTTCATATTTTCAAAAGGACATTTTAAGTGCTACTGTTTCGAGTGCTGCACATCCCTAGAAAGATATGTGCTGTCCTTGCCTCTGTCACAGGCTCCAGACTGACTGTAGCTTTTCCCCAGACTTTAAAAACCATACTTCACCAGCAGCTCTCTTCTGGCTGCAGAAGGGACCAGCGCCCTGTCCCTCTCACATCGCTATCAGAGGGGATTCCCTTCAGGCTCCAGGAGGACTAGATGCTTTAGTAAATGTGATTTAGAGGCTGAAAAAAATAGGCTTGGGTTTTTTTAGAAATGGCTTCTTTGCTGATTTCTTTGTATCCTTCTAAGAAATTAAGTCTACTACACTACAATGGGGGTTCGATCCCTGTTGGGTCCCCACGTGTTGCCTGATCAAGTTGAGAGACGTCCCTGCCCATGACAGGGAGGTTGGATTAAATGATGTATAAGGTCCCTTCCAGCCTAGGCCATTCTGTGACTCTATGAATAAAAAAGTACTCATAATCTCCTACTGACCATGGTAGAACAAAAACAGCCACAAGACGTCTTTAAGATAAAGAAAGGGCCGATGAAACAGCCCAGTACAGGGGTACCTAAGCAGGCTGCCACAGCAGTTACATTCACGAGAGCAATCACAGAATCTCCCCACAGAGTCAAAGGAGAGAAATTGGGTGCCTGTGCTGGGAATCACCTATTCCTGGGGCAATGCTCTACCTTGTCCAGTAAAACTGGTGTCTGGTAGCCTGGTGTGAGAGTGGTTTGAACTGCTTTTTACCCCCTGCAGATTAAACACTAAGAGTCACAGTGACTAAATTAGGCGCTCATAATCAGTCAAATAATCCTCTGTGGAAAAGGGCCAGGAAAGAGGATTTGTCGCTCTCCGTCTCTTCCCTGTTGTCCCATCACCCAATACCTGGGAAAACATTTTTTACTCTCCCACTCCATTTTATGGACGGGAAAGCTAGGTGGATAATTTAAGTCATTTTTTAAAAGCAAGACAGAAATAAGTGCCAAAAAACAGAACTGCAGCTGCCGGTTCTGAGCTAGGACACAAACACAGAATCCCCCAGATTGGCCTTCTTACACCTAAAAACGCAGATTTTATGCAGCATTTTACAACCATAACCAACATGATGATTTAAACACTCTGCTGAAGCTGAGTTGGCACAAGAGCTTGACAAAATTCTTCCACTGTTCTTTCCTCATAAAAAGTGGGCTTTGTGGACTTGAGAGTTTCGTCGATTTTTTTCACTTTTGACAAACTTCAGCCTAGTACATTTGCAACCCCTCCAAATGTTTCAGGTTGGCATCTTCATATACAAATAGTTCTGCACTTCCAGACTGGCTTGGTCTTCCTGCCTCTAATTATCCATTGCAGGGAGTGGCACATACCATCCCAGTGTGGTATTGCTTTCCTCTTCTGTGTTTTCTGATGGTCGGGGGAAGAAGTAACAGTATAGACAGTAAAAATGTTATCTAAACTATTAAAATATTGCCACATTTAAAATTCTATCACAAGCATCACACCTAAAACCCACTGAAATTAATGCACAACTTAATACTTCAGCACTGTTGTTTCAACCTCTGCAAACAGTGACAAAACGCTGTGCCTACACCTCCAAGTCATTCTTTGATTGATGTTTTTTTTCCCAGCTGTAACAACTAGGGTATGAAAAGTAAATGTTGAGAGTCTGGAAGGCAGCTAAAATGTCTTTTCAGCCCTTGCTCTTCCTGGCTGACATACTGCACTTTTACAGCTGCTTTGCCCCACAAAGCTGAAAATCCTAACTCTATACTGTTCTATTTTAGTCCTATTCAGAGTGAAGTGATGGCATAACGTGATTCTTCCATCAAAATACTAATACCAGAACAAGATCAGAATGGAAAAAAAAATAATTTGTCATATAGGAAAATGAACAGAAAATCAGTCATAGAAATATGATTGGAATGTATTTTCATGCAGGAAAATCTTCATATTTACATATTTATGTATTTAAGAACAACTGGTGTATCTGTCCACCACGTGACAGTTTTGAATGTTCTACCTTTTTGGGGAGGCAATTAGTCATCTATTTAAGGCTTCTGTGCTCACTTTAATTTCCTCATTTCTCCACCCACCTGAATCTGACACTTTGACACCTTTACTTATTAGAATGGAAATTCAACATTTAGCAAGGCCAGGCAATGCAAGGTCAAAAATCAGTGAAAAATTAATGTAATTGAAGAAGGGATCATGGAAGTTTACATAAAACATGCAGTTTCATATTTCTATAATTTTAAACAAAACAATAGCTGTCAAGAGATACTCAAGCAAGTTTTGAAATATTCATCACCGTTTTCTTGCTCAGTCTGAAAAGAAATTGGTTCAGCACTCAGAGCTGTGGGTAAATATTGAATAGCGTTATATCTTTTAGTCTAGCACCTCACCAGAGAAGAATTGCCTCTAACACCATGTTATTATTCTATTTTAAGAATCTCAAGCAACAGGAATTTCATCACTTCAGTTGGAAGGTTATTTAACAGACTAGTGGAGTTTATGACTACAAAGTATTTCCTGATATTGTACCCACATTCTTCCACTTCCTAAACTCATAGCAATTATCATACCTCAACTCATTCTAAACAATCCATCCTTCTTCCAATCCTCCACACATCAAACTATTTCATGGTGCTTAATGACCTGTTTCCCATGTGGTACATAAAGCATGTTAGAGTCTATTCTGATGAGGTACATAAAGTTAATTATGCGAGTAGGATATTCAGACGATCACTAGAAATGCAGATGCAAACAAGAGAACTCTAAGCCCCTTAAACCAGTAAACCAGAAACTACAGCCTGAGCATCATGATAATTCACTGCAGAATCACAAGATAATACTGGGAATCACATCCCAAAACTGTGAGCCTTTGGTGTGTGACATGAACCTCTTAGGTGAAATTTATTGGGGCACACACAGGAGAAGGTTCTGCACAATGTATTTATAATTACATGTGAAAATAGGTGAAATTAGGTATTTTGTTATAAGTTAGCTATTTAAGAGTTTTTGTCTTTATATTTACACAATTGTTTCACTACACTCCAAATCACACTGGTTTCAACCTTAACATGACTTTGCTAGTTATTCACTTTTTCTCACGTTTATCAGAGAGCACTCACACTCCTCTCAGCTTGAAGTATCTGAATTTTTCTGGTCAATTTAGAGTGTAAACAAACTCATGAAGTTTTTTGACATTCAAAAAACCTTCTGTCTAAATAAAGAATAAGAGTTTAGAATATTGTGCATTTTTCAACCTCAAAAGTAGTAGACCAGGATACACTTGAATTTTCAGGTAATCTTGAACAAGAATATTACTGGAAAAACCTGTTTGTGGCACAGAAAAAGTCTGGGCAGGGCTAATGACAGGAGCTGGAGCTGAGCCTCAGCCTGGGGTTTCCCAGCTGTCCCTCAGGTGTCAGGCCACGTGGCTTTGTTCTTCCAACAGAAGACCTCACATGGGCCTTGATGTGCTGTGGTATAGAGCTGCTCTGACTTGGGATGGGAGGTGTGAAAGTGGCAGAGAGCACTGCATGCTCTGCACCGAGCAGAGGATCTTTAGTAGCAAGAAATGATGGACCCCCTCCACTGGCAGATCGAGCTCTCACTGCCTCCACCTCTCTGAGTCGTTTTATTCAAACACAACTGCCCTTGTTCACCACATGGAACAAATAGCTCACCCTGAACCACTTTAATCATTTCATTTTGAATGTGGCAGGACGGCCAGTGGTGAGCTGTGGTGAGCTCCCCGGATCCATCCTAGGACCCAGCTTCAAAATGAAGTGGTTTTTGGGTTCTGCCATTGCCTCCCACCCCTTCAGCAAGGTGAGAAGCTACCTCACGTGTCATCATTATGGAGAAAGAGCTTCACAGACCCTGGCTCCTCTGTGTGCAAATTGCAAGTTACACCTAAGCACCAAGAAGTGGATTTTAAATGGCCAAAACAGACTAGTGATCCTGGCTTGCATGTCAGCTCCCTGACACAGAAACCAGTGAGATACTGAGCGGTCTAGATGCCAGAGCTGTCCCTCCACCCTCAGCACACAACTGGGCAAGACCTCACGGGAGAAGAGCCCTGTTATGACTGATCCTGATTAGCAGCTGACGGCACAGCCGTTGCAGTCGGCGTGTTATCGGCAAACGGCAGCCTGGCTTATACCCACACTCCTGGGATGGGCCACTGCTGCAAATCCATTTAATTGAATCAATCAGAAGACGTGAGCCATTGCCAGCAAGTCAGCCGAGGAGCATAGCACAGGCTCCATGCACACCCAGGCTTACTGCTTTTGGAGAGGGCATGGGGAGAGGAGAAATCTGGCGAAGAACAAAGCTGCCACATCGCAGCTCCGTTAACAAACCTCCCCACAAACCAAACATCACGTCTCCTTAGCCTAAACAAGTGAGGTTTTACTTTATTTAATCACTATTAGTATGCCAAAATGAGATACTAGTTCCAATTTCTGAAAAGAAATTTAACCATTGGGGGTTTGGGAAGAGTTAGAACAACAAAACATCTGGCAGTGGAGAGAAAAGAATAGGCTCTCACTAGATCCTTCAAGAACCACTGTTTCCCCTAAAACGCTCTGCCCCTAAAATAAACCTGTCTTTTCCTCTCATCCAGCCATAGTCATCTGCTTTTTAACAATTTTCTCATGATTTTTTTTTCTGCAGATACAAGACCTTGAGGTGAGCCCCTCCATTTACAATAGCAGCAGCCTCTCCATAACATATGCACACTTGGAAGATGTTTTCAATTACTTCTGCCTCTCTGACATGCAGAGATGCTGCTTAAATAGGAAATTGTGTTATCATATGTTTGAAGATTGCTAAAGCTAGATCATTTTGCATTTTCTACCCTACTGAGCTAGGAAATTAACAGTAAAACTTTACCCAGCCCTCTAGGAAACCTGGTTTAGTCAAAGACATGATCTCAGGTAGTAACTACAGAATCAGCTATTTACTTAATTTAAATAAAACCATTCTTCCAGCAGACAGTGAAGGGAAGAAATAATTAGATCTGCTAAGATTCCTGAATAAATACTTCTCCCCTGCAACCACTCTTGGGGTTGCTTTCTGAGCATGTTGAAGAGCACTGCTGATCTGTGTTAAAAATGCTGCGGTAGAACCGAAAGCAACTAATTTGTGCTGGGCAACTGACTTAACTCTTGTTGGCACATAGACTATAAATAGAAACAGATCATGCAGTTTCACAGGGATAACACTTCTAAGAAAGTTAATAATTCAACAGTAAGGAAACAAGTTTTTCTTTCTACCTATCCGCCCGATCAGGTGAGATGAATGGGAGTTGTGTTGCCTTTAATCCAAAGACAGCAGATGATGTTAGAGTGTCTTCTCCTGTGATGACTTACCCCAGGGTTGACACCCTAAACACAGGGTGTGCCCTCACTCGCTTGGCAACACTCCTTCTCCTTCTCTCACCCCAGTCCAGAAGGAAGCATTATCCATTTGGAATTAAACACAAAAAAAAAGACTTCTGGGCTGGACAGCTGTGCAGGTCACAAGAACCACATCAGAGAGATGATCCTTGGGAGGTGCCCAGTCTCTTGCTCTCCAATGAAGGTGGAGAAAAACTAGACAACTGCTTAGATCAGTTATCTAACCTGTCAGAAACAGCAGAATGATAGGTCCTATTTTTTATCAGGTGACAGGCTGAGCTTGTCTCTACACAAACACTTCCTCTGGGTAATTTTCATATCCGTCAGAAACATTCCTGGAACATGTGCAAGTTGGTCACAACATCCTAATCCCAACATTAAAGAGGGTTACCATCTTCAACCGAGTGAGCTGGAACAAAATGTATGCATCAGATACTTCCATGTCCTTCCAGTGACTGGAATATGGTGTCAGTTTTTATACAATAAATAAGTAAATAAAGATAACATAAAAATATACCAGAACATATAAATGAAATCAACCTTTTTTAAAGACAAATGAAAAGTCTGATGTACCTTTCTGGGTGTGAGATTACTAATGCTTTTTCCACATCTTTTTTGAATGAAAACCAACTGACTTTAATTCCAGAGTTTTAAGTATTTTCCTTTAGAGAATTTTCAGTTGTATGAACCTGTATGCATCCACTGTGATTAAGAATAATGCTTTACCTACAGATGTGATTTTTTTCAGATTCACACCTGAAATTGCTAGACAACAACATTTCTCTCAGAGATGTAGCTTAGGTCTAAAATGAAATCAGCTAATCCTGTTGCTGATAAAGGTTCTATACAGCCAAAAAGAAAAAGATTACAGCACTAGATAAAAGGAAGAGCTTTCCAAAGGCATAAGTGTAGGGTAATAGCACAAAGAAAAAGAGGCTGACTACCCTCAAAGTAAAGTTTATTAGGAAATAAACAGAAATAAGAGATTAGTCTAACAGTTAATCAAGATACAAGCATAGGTTTAGGGGCACTGGAAAAATTAGAAGTCCCTGGACAAATTAGTCTTTCGTGTTTTTATTACCTCATGTAAAAGGGGAAAGAGAAAATCCTTAGGCTTTTTAACTATTTTAAGTTTATTTATTTTAATTCTTTCCAAATTAATACAAACACTGAAAGATTTAGGGGCCTGCAGCATCTTCTCTCCTCTGGTGCTCCATATCACCTGGTCCTCCCTGTCTGCATCCCTCCCAGGCTGATACCACTTGCCTTGATATTGACACAGTTCAGGCTCAATCCAATCTTCAAAGAAAAATGGGCATGAAAATCCCTCAATCCCCCTTTCCACTCCAAGCCCAGGGCATACACACACTTCCCAGGGACTGCACAGTCCACTGGGTATTATTCTGTACTTAATAAAATTAACAGCCTTTACACAAAATAGGATTTGAAATGACATTTCAGCCACAGGATCTTTCCAAATCTGGTAGATGAGACCACAGCTACGATACCAGTTCTGATCCCTTTCATGTCACTGACATTATTTGGTTCATTTTCTAAATAAAATTTATTACACTGAATATTAAGAAGCAGAAGAAAAGCAGACAAGAAAGGCTATGTTGCTCGTTTTAGATAATCTTTGTCTTAAACTGTTCTGCATGGCTGCAACGTACTTACCAAACACAGTTTACTGTGGTTATTTACTTACCTAGCTTGTAAACAGGGAAACTCTAAGTAAAAACAAAATACAAAAATGCCTCAGGTTGACTCTTAATGTGGTTTTCTCTGCATCAGGGAAACCAGCCCCTTCTATATGCAATATACATTCAGCACCTATTCATCTATTATTAATAATATTTTTTAAAATTACACTGCAAAGTCAAGATACCAAATCTATAAGTCAGAGGCACAGAAGAGATTAGTGAGTGCTGTACAGATTACATTAGTCCTAAATTAGACACAAACTCCAGTCTGGACAATCCTGGAATACATCTATTTAATATCCCTCCAGAAAGAAGGACGCTTTTTTGGACTTACGGTTGGTTGTCCTGCTTTGATCACTCTGAGCACTGTCGTTTGACTGGTTGCTGGAGACAGAGGATACGCTTGAGCTCCTGACAAAACCAAATGCGGCCAGCTTAGCTGCTGGCAACCGTGAATAACCTGGAGGACGAAGTCCAGACTGGCAGGGCTTGGGGAGATTTGATTTTGCAGCACTTGGACATGAGCCTTTCTTAAGATCAACTGAAAAAAGGAAAAAGAAAGAAATCTTTATTAGGTAAAATAAACTGGGATATACTGACCATGGTCTGCATCATCCAGTCACAAAAATTCAATATAAAGGCTGAATACAAGTTTTAACGGCTGCTCAAACTGCAGTGATGTCTTATTCTTTGCTCCACTGAAAAGCAGTTCTGCAGAACAATTACAGGTCACAATAATTTTTAAAACATGAAATGCATCAAGGACCCATGAGGCATAATTCAAAATTCCAGCAAATTAATGTAGCTCAAGTTGCTTGTTTTTATGTTATCTTCTTTTCTGCTGTATCACTTTCTAATTTTATATTTGTTATGTGCCAATTAAAATACCCTCATACGCAGAGACAAACACACTATCCATAGCCTCCAATTTTGGAAACTACTGTAGAACGTCAACAATCACCTTCAAGAACACAGGACTTCTTTGTATTCCATCAAAGGAAAGACTTCATTGAAGTCTTTCTTTCAAATTTTGCTAAAAGAAAATGCCCTTTTCTTGCACCAAGCCTGCGGACAAGGATGTGACCTGTAAAGTTATACTTCTTTAACATACCACCAACCATTTCCACAGATGCACTTCTCACTATAAACCATCAGCCTACATGGAAGATACCAACCAAGTCTCAGACAACTGCCAACAGTGGGCTTATAACAAATGAAGTTAGGCAACAGCAGTAGTTCATTGTCCACCTCTGGTAACTACTAACTGGTCTTCTGTCTCTAGCTTGTGTCCTAGCCCATATTCTACTGCTCTTCCTTAGGCAAGCTTTTATAGGCAAATCCAGAACATAGGTCCATAAATGCTCCACATTGTCTTCATGGACCAAAGGTCCATGACATGGCAACATTTTCTTCAAGGATCAAAGATCAGAGTTTGGTTTTGATTGGAAGGTCTCGATACCAAGTTCATCTGGACCTCAACCGTACATAAAATTTGGACACAGCTTTTCTTTGTAGGTTTGACAACATCAGACTCCTGTTCCTTGTGGAATCCTGAGCAGCAAAAATATATACTAAAAAAAATAATAATAATTAACAAAGTTGTCCAGCTGATGCTGGAGTGTTTAATCAGTCATCAGGATGGGTGGGTGATGAGACAGGACAGCATTAAAACTATCAACGTATACTGCCAGAAAAGGCCATAAAGTGACCTTTTTCCATTCTGATTTGGTGAACACTATTTGTGCATTAGCCTGACACTTACTTCAAAGGAAGAAATGAACATTCATAATATAAAGGAAAAAAAGAAATTAACCGCACAATAAGAATATAGTCTGCATATTATTACAGTACTTAATTCTTTTGTAAACTATGTAGGTCACAGCCTTATTAATTTTAATGAAGCATTACACTTTGAGGAGACTTTATAGAAAACAAGACTAACTACTTTGAGCAGAAAAATGTTATGAGGTGTCCTGGGTTTAGCTAAAAACCCAGTCCTGTTTAGTGATTTTTTCTTTTCAGTTTAGTGTCTTCTAAAAGGCTGCACTTTCTGAAGTCAGCAGCATGTTTGTGCAGACAGTGTGTGCTACTGGCAGTGATAACACCTGATGTTTACAGTCACTGCCTGGGACTGGTATGTAGAAAGGCTCTTGCTTATACTTATTCCTATAGTGACCAAGGCCACTGCTGGCTCTTGTGTGCCACGCTGGGGGTGCTGGGTAGTAAGAGGGGGGCACAAGGAAGTAAAAGGTGGCACCTCCGGGGGGGTAACAGACAGGACAGGTGACCAACGAGAGTATTCCATCCCATATACGTCATATTTAGTATAAATTGAGTGATCACGAGAGTTTCGTTCCTTCTTTTCGCCCTTCTTTTCTGCAATGGCCGGTGTCCAGAGAGGACTCCATCTGACCTCCTGATTTTGATCCGGATCCTGAGTTCCCGAATCCAGCTCCCTGTATCCAGCTCCCCGCCGCCGCTGAGCCTGGGGCTTCCCCGGCGCCTCCTGCTCTGCAGCACCAGTGGTGATTTCTATCGGGGGAGGGAGTCGGGTTTGGTATCGGGCTACTATCTATAGTTGTATATAGTTCTTTACTTTTATCTTTTGACCATTATTCCTATTATTTTCATTAAAACTGTTGTAGTTTTTTTTCTTCTCTCACCCGTAAGTCTCTCTGCCTCATTCCCTTTTCTCTTCCCGTTTGGGGGGGGGGAGAGGGGGTTAGAGAGCGTCTGTTCGTGTTAGTGGCCGGCCCAGCCCTAACTCGCGACATGAGGATTTTGAAATATAGTTGTGTACTTCATCACAATAATAATACTAAGCTTTGTTTAACAAAACTAAGCCTTTTCTTTTGAAGGAGAAATATGTATAACACCAAGCTTAAAAGAGTTTTGTTATCCTATAAGACACACTCTTAAAGAAGATGTCAAAAAATGCTCCTTACTCAACAAATGAAATGATTTATATACTATAGATTACTAAAAATGTAATTTTTACCCATTTTTCACAAATTGAGGCTTTTATTAAGACACAAGGAGGTAGCTGGCTGACTGCAGGACCTTTACCAGCCCACAGGGGGACATGCTATGGAGAGTAACCCAAACGAAAATGACAAATATCTACAGCGTGCTATGAAAGACTGCTAAAATCCCCACTCAATTTTTTTTGGCAGGGACAATTTTGTACCCTGATTCTGAATATGGCTTCATGTGGATGACACGAAGATGGGCTCAGAGGCAGCTGTGGGCTCCAGGTGCAGGTGAAGAGCAGCGCAGGCACATTAGCACTGAGAACAGATGAGCAGTGATATTTAGCATCAGTTTCCTGCCAGACTTGTGCAGCGTTGCTTTGGCAGTGTTCTGTACATCAAGCTAGACTTCTTCCCTCCCCACTGCCAGGGACACTCATGACACATCTGTATGATATATCTATATGACTCCACAACAAGGCATTATAGAACCTTATCTCAAAGATTTCCTCAGCGCTATCAGCACAGATTGCGATTAGTGTGAATCACATTAACTGATTTTCATGCAGGAACAAGAAAGAGTGTTCAGTGAAAGGCTTTAAGAGTTCCAAATGCTAGAAATTAAATGCTAACCATCTTCCAGAGAGAATCTATTTGATTCTATTTGAGAGGGCTAACACCTTCCTGCATTCTATGATTCTATGATTCTATGATTAACAACTGCTACACAGTGGGATTCAGATTGGCTTATTTCAGTGTAAATATTCCACAGACTTGTCATGCCTCCACCAATGCTGATACAAACACATCAGCAGTACTCGGGATGGGCCAGACCATCTTGCTTACCCAGCTGCCTGCAGGGTCATACACTTGCTAGTGGCTGGGCATGGCGAAACATCAGCTTCGCCAACTACCTAAAGGACTAGTTACACAAGGGTAACTGTGTGTGATAGAAAACTCACAACTCAGTCACAGAGTGCAAAATACTCCCCATATTGCATCAGTGACAGGACCAAACTCAGGTGGTGATCAGATTACCTGAGGTTTCTCCAGAGAGACCTTATAGCAGCCTTCCAGTACCTGAAGGGGGCCTACAGGAAAGCTGTAGAGGAACTTTTAACAAGGGCATGTGGTGGTAGGACAAGGGGCAGTGGTTTCAAGCTAGAGCAGGGTAGATTTAGATTAGACATAATGAAGAAGTTCTTTACTGTGAGAGTGGTGAGACACAAAAAACAGGTTTCCCAGGGAAACTGTGGATGCCTCATCCCTGGAAGTGTTCAAGACCAGACTGGATGGGGCTCTGATCAACCTGGTCTAGTGGGAGATGTCTCTAACCATGGCAGGGGGGCTGGAACTAGATGATCTTTAAGGTCCCTTCCAACTCAAGCCATTCTATGATAATGTGAAGCAGGTTATCCATAGCAAGTGGTAGCAGGAGTAAGGAACCTGCTCAGGTCAGTGGCAGCAGGGAGAAAGTATGGGATTATCTCTTCTGGGCTTTACAGGTTTCCAAAAAAATGCACCAACAGGCCTGCACTATGTAAACTGAGAGTCGAGATTCATTTTTTTCCTAAGGATCTCTGAAAATTGAGGTGGTGGAAGAAATCTTTCTATTTTACAGCAAAAAGTTTTAAATATCACACACTTTCTGCAGCAGAACAGGGAAAATTCCACTGGGGCAGCAGAGGGAAGTAGTTAGAAATAGTTTTATTTAAAAAGCATTTGAAATGTACTTGTCCTGGGATAGTGAGGTTCACCTGGGACTCCTACGTGATCAGCTCAACTGCAAAGATGCCCACATGAGTCCCTAGGCTGTCCATTTTCTGCACCACTATGTGACCAAGCACCTGCAGTATACAGCACAGTGAGAGTCACAAGTATCCCTGAAGAATAGTTTCCTTAAAACCATAAGGTTTTTGGTGACAAATTGCCCAGTCTTTCCCTAAAAATCATTCTCCCAGACCTGGGCAGAGGATTCAGTGTTTTTTCTTGCATTTCTGTGTGTTTCAGTTTATAACTTCAGTTTCCCCTGAATTAACAATATTGTGTATTCAGTTTCCCCTGAATTAACAATATTGTGTATCCTGAACTCATCATAATTCTAAAATAATTTTTCACTTCTCTTCTTTGTAATCCATTTCTTCTGTACCATGAGGACCTGGGGGCAGGACATTATCCTCATTAGAGATGCATTCAAATCCTTAAAACTAAGTAGTTTTGTGTTTTCTTTCTCATTAAAATACATGAGACATCAGCCTATTGTATGTATTTTCTGTTCTAAATATGATCAAGTTTTACGAAGGATGTTCTTTCTTTGTTTCTGTTTCTTAGAACTATAGAAGCACTCCTGCAAACAAGGTCTGGGAGTTCAAAACAAAAGTTATTTTAATGAGCAGCTTTCATTTTAATAAAAATCTGCCAAAATAAGCTTAAAAATTGGCAAAAAAAAAATCTTTCCAGCTATGTCACTGCCTGAAGCTAATTATAGAAGTAAGTATTGTTGTCTGTATGGCACACAAATGATTTTCTATGACACTTCAAGCTGTTCACATCTAGAAACACGAAAACATTTTGAGGTAGTGACTGACTGACACGAACCAGATGTGCCTGGGGAGCCTTAAGAAAACTCCGAGTTAGACTTCATAGGCATCCCCACTGTACATAAATTGCATCTCCATGCATATGTATAAGCAACTTCCATGTGATTTCTCTGTGAAATCTGAACTAGGTTTTAGCCAAAATGAATGAAAAATTAAAGAAAGGGGTTACACAGATACGTTCTTATGAAAAAAGTAGTGCTTCAAGACTTCCACTCTGCTTGCAGTTCAAGGATCCTTGGCGAGCCTTTGTTTTCTTGTGGTGGGGTTTTTGGTTGGCTGGTTTTTGTCTTGGGTTTGTGTTTTGTTGTGGGTTTTTTTAATAAGCACCTATTTCTATTAAAACTTTAATCATTAGATGTCATTTTCTCTCAGAAAGCCACTTACAGAATGTGTAAAAGAACATCATCATTCTCATTTCATATTGGGGAATCTGAGGCAAAGAAGTGACCTGCAAGGTCACTGAACTAGTCAGAGATAAAACAATCAGAGTTAACCCAATTATTGATATCTTTGCAGATGAGAACAAATCATGTAAGAAACCTATTCTGTTGTCACTTCTATTGTGGTTTCACTGATACAGACATAATGACTTTTCTCTCAACAAGAACTGAAGAAAGGGGCTTTAAAACAGAGGCTTTAATGATTTGCACCTAAACAGCAGTGAGCACATGAGGCCGAGCTCCCCGATGGTCCCTCATCCAAATACTGTCAAGCCTGGGACAGCTCAGTTCCAAAGGCAAAACAGTCATCACTGCTGCACATCATTTATTTTTCACTTGGCCAATCCACCATCATACAGTCAGAAATGCTCATCTCCTCCTGATTTAAATTCAAAGCCCCAAAAATCTGCTCTGTGTCTTCCCAGTTCCCATGCAACCCAAGGCTGGTTAGCACATTCTCACCACCTCAACAGTTTGTCAGCTCGTGCTTCATTCAAACTGCAAATGTCCGTGTTCACTTTGTAGCTGAGGTGCAGAGCAGCAGCAGCCCACAGAAACTGCCAGCACAAGAATTGTCAGTGCCTGAGCTGTACTCACTCCGTTTTCCACTTGAAAACCCAGAGCAGCAAGAACATTCCCTGGTGCACCAGAGCCACATCTCATCTGCTCAGCTGCTGCCCATCAGCTGCTCAGAAGCGCCGCGGGTGCCCAGCCAGTGACAACGCTTGGCTCTCAAGGCAGGGTATGAAGCATTTGCCTGCTGCTGCACCCAGTTTGCTACTGATACCATTTCTGTGACTGACAATTTGGTACAACAGTCATATAGAGAACCCTTCTCATACGACGCATTTTGGTTCTTTGAAGATGGAGCAATTGTTGGGAGGAGAGAGGTGGCAGACAGGTAAGTTTTGAGTATGGTGACAATGTCCTCAGCAGAACTCTGATGAAGAAGTGCGTGCCTTCATTTGAAATTCTTGATTTTTCTTTATGACGTACAGTCAGATTGCTCTCCCAAAGAAAGTAGAGAGTGTCAATTTAAAGCACTGCAGATTAGTGGAGGATAGACACTATTTTCCTCTCTGAATTGTCACCTCTTCCTTAAATAAGAATTGTGCGAGCTCAACTTCAAGTACTTCAGACTGCAAACCTATAAAATAAGCACACAGCTGGAGTAGCAGTAATGCAACATTTCAGAAAGTAACCACAAAACCCCTTTTCTATCATCAAATCTCATTTACTTGCTCATGTATTAGGTATTCCTGAGAAAAAACATGAAAGCAAAGCTCTCCTACCAGGAGAAAGCTGTAAACATATTGTAGCACTAATGATGAAATACATTATACATATGCAAAGACACAAATAAATGCATATATCTGTGTGTGCCTGAGTAATCAGAAACATTGCTGTCCTGATTTATACATAAATTGCATCTTTAACAGGAGTCGACTTGCTTAGAAATGAGAGGAGCTGCCAGACCCTCAGGACTGGCAAATTTAATACACAGAGAGGTGATAAAGAAACATTTCATTAACTCACCGTTTGGGAAAAAATACCATAAATACCACTGAAAAATGTAGAATTAAGTGAAGGTAGAGTAGAACTAAGTAAAGTTTTAATGATAAGATCTCTGTTATACTTTTCAGAATTAGACAATTCCATCAAAATAATGAGCTAACTCATGTAAATCCTAACATGCTTGTTGCAAGATATCTTGGAGGAAAACATATTCATAATTGATTTGTTATAGACACAGCATCTGTCAATCCTTGTTTTGAATTAAAAGTTTCACATAGAAAGAACAGAGTCAGTTTACATTAAAAAAATTAAGCTGTCAGAGACACTATTCCATCTTTAAAGACATCATGATTCAACGAGTTCCTATCTTACCTACAGTGCACAATGCTTCTTCTTATAGTCAGGCTTCTTGCCGGACCCATCTGAGCCAAATCATCACCCAAGGAGCAGCGCTGTCTAATAAGGAACTCATAACCAACGCCAGCACGTGTGCCATGTGCCACAGACAAAGAAGGATCAGTGCTCCAGTCACATTTTAGGCGTCACACTTAGAGTTCACACTTGTGTGATCTTTCATTATTGTTTTACTTTCTGCCTGGCGTGTCTTAAAACTAAGGAAACCCTTAAAGTACTTGTAGTACTTGCAGTCCATCATGGTAGTTCAGGGATTTAATTATCAATTACTTCAGAGACAGTTTTATGAGTATTAGTATTATACACCGGTCAAACCACTCAGCTTATCAGTGCTGCTTAAACAGATTGCTACATTATGAACAGCATGGCAAAAGGGAATAAAATCCTCATTATGAGGCACTGCTTCTGTCCTCGGTACTGTGCCACGGTGATTTCAGTTTAAAAGCCTCCGTGGTACCTCACACTTTGTCTCAGGATGGCAACTGGCTCGATTCTTCTGCTTCCATTACCCCAGGGCAGGACCGAAATCACTAGGATTAGAAACTGGATTAAAAGCTCAGGATCAAGCTGCAAGAGATGCTGATTAGCAGTCTTGAAGTTGACTGGTATCCTTGAGAGAAAAATACCTCCTATTCCCCAGTTGCTTTTGCTGCAGTCAGCCAAGCCCCCACACGCCACAACATCCGTGAGCAAGGGTCTCCCCGGGTCCATTTCCAGTATGCTGACCATACGTTCATGCATTTCATTTACTTATATTGGTAAATGTGACTCTATCAAAGCTGTATTTAATCCTGTTTCTCAAATACTGCATCAAAACTAATAATACAGATTAAAATTTCATACCACAACTAACCACCAAATTAAGGGAAAGTGGTTGAAAACGGTGTTGGGTACCTTAAAACAATTGGTTAGATGGTGCCTGGCCCTATTTTCAGCCCCTCCAGTCAGCCCCACAGCAGCTGTGGTGTGCCAGGGGTTGCTGTCCCATCCAGCCTCTCCATAGCAACCAGGGACCCATCTCTCGTCTGCATTTCTGCACCAGCGTGGACACAGCCACAGGAACCAGTTCTCTGCTGCCCTTCTACTCCTATGCCGGTCTTGTCCTGTCTGCTGTCACTTCAGTCTCTTATGGGCAATTAATTCTTCTCAAAAGGGATTATGAGATGAAAAGGCTGGTGTGCTGACCTATGAAGTTATACGTGGCTGAGAGAAAGATTAAGTCATTTGAGAAAAGAGGCTTTGAGCAAGTAAAAGGTGATTATAAGCCAATTTGGATGGATAACGGGAAATCAAATGCCAAAAAATTAAAGAATGTAAAGTAACTAAGATATCAGAAATATATGAAAGATCAATAAGGGAAGGCACTAAATCTACAGAGAGCAATGAGAAATATTTTGCAACAGAGTAAGATGTTGCAAAAAAATTAAACACGTTCTTCATCTCAGAAAGAAAATGGAAGGTAGAATGCCAGAAGTGAAAACAGTGTGTCCTGGGGTGACAGTGAAAAACTAGAGACATTAGCAACATCTCCAGAACAAGTCTTGGGTAATTTAAAATCAATAAAACAGTCAGAGCCCAAAGACCAGATGAGACACACTTCGGGATACTGGAAGAGATGGCAGGCAGATTATTGGACTACCATGAGTTATCTTTAATAGTATCTTTGAAACTGTGAGGTATCAATTGACTAGAAAGCAACAAGGAAAATAACAGTTGTAAGAAGGAAATTATGGAGAGCTATGAATTAAATTTGACCTCCAAAGCAAAGTCCAAGAAATAATCAGTGAGAAGATCAAAAACTCCAACTTTTAAGAAAAAGGAAAACTTCAGGAAATACAACTGTAGTGGAATAGGAATCCCACTAACAGCTAGTGCAATTCCCTCATGTATACTTCTCATGCACTGGCCCTTTTAAAGGCAGCATTACAGACAATAAGTAGGACTGATAGGCTAATACTGTTTAGATTTTAGAATGCCATATAATATAGGAAGACAGTAGACTAATACATACAAGACAAGTTCCTGTATGGATTAAAGATGGCTAAGGAAAAGTCATGTCTGCAATCATCAATGATGCAGAATAATAAGGATGATGGATAAATGATGGATGAACAAAAATCAAGACAACATTTGTAAGGATCAGAAATGACAGCGAATTTATTAATAGGTCCTATTCACATATTCCTCTTATATCTATCTCCCAAACTGGTTGCTGTTACGCAACGGCTTATTCTTCTCATATTCTGAACTTGCGGCCTCTTGCAGTTTCACTTAAATGGAAAATATTATCCAGTTGCTCTCTACACCTGTATTCCCATGTTCAGTGCTGACTGAACTCAACTCACAGGGCTGAACTGGTATTTGCTACCCAATGTGCAATCCCAGAGTGTCTCAGAAGTCACATACAGCTGAGCTTGGTCAGCTTCTGCTAATGGCATCAACGTAGATAAACTCCAGGTGCAGAGTCAGATAGGAAAAGATAGAGGATAGTGGCAAGAGGCACTTTGTTACAGAGAATATTGATTTTTCTGATCAACCCCATATCCTGGCAACCTGTATTGCTGACTGATATTGTCATCTCAGGGTAAATCAAGACACTCTCCCATTTCCATTCTCATTTTCTCAAAATGTCTTCAGCAACTTAGTATGGAGAAATGGACTCTGGGGAGAAAAAGTAATAGTTTTCAAATGCCTGCACAGAGGAGGAGACCCCACATCCACTCCAGATAGAAGAGAAAGTAAATTGCAACCAAAAAAGAATTAGGCAAAACACTAGGGAAAACTTTTAACTTGAAAGCAGGTAATGCATTGGAGCAGCCTGCTTTCAGCGGCTGTCGGATCTCATACTGGAGAGTTTGATAAATAGTTCTTCATGAACAGTTAAATAAACATCTATCAGAAGGAATCCCATCCTGGGGCAAGAGGAGGGACCAGACGACCTCAAGTCATTACTTAACTTTATCCCTTTTGACTATTTGTAAAAATCTCTGTAGACTTGTAGGCTGTTGAACAGCTGCTATATTTCACTGTGGCCGTGAACGATTTCCACGTGTCTCTGAACTCGTTGCTTTTTAAAAGTACATTGTTAAAACCTCCAAGCTTTTCCAGGCTACCAAGAATGTCTGTAGAAGTAATTATCTGTCTTGCGGCATCTTATACTTCTCTTTCTGAATCTTCTCTTGCTTTTCCTTCCCTGTAATTCTGTCCAGGATCATGATGAGCTGGACAGTAGCTGAGAAGAAAAAGGTATTGGAATTGTTGTCTCTGAAGATGTGTACACCAGGGCTTCAGAGATTCAAGATCTCTGCCAGCACATATGAACACTGCCCAGGCTTTCAGAGCACAACACAGTAAGGAACATCAGACTGAACGACAGGGTCTTCATGATGTAAGACATGTCCCATTATTTTCTGCCAGACTAAAGCAAAGATTTTTCAGGCATTTACAGGGAGGAGGAAGATAAAAAAAAAGCACAGTGAGAATTACTACTGAAATTGATTCTCTTTCTTTGGCAATGACCTGTTAAAACAACCTTTGTGCAGGCCTCAGACTCCCTGGTCAGTCCTGCTGCAGGGTAAAAAGACACACCTCGAAGAGTGCTGTTGGAGCTTTGTAGTATCAGGTCAAGATGTTGCTCATTTTGTCATATTTCTGTCTGAAAAAAGAAAAGATCTTATTGGTGACTACAGTTAAAAGGAAGGAAAGAAAGTCCATACTTTACCTGGAGCATCAGGATGGTAGAGGCTGGGAGCACTCGTTATTTCTGCTTGCTGATGGAGGCAGCTACCTGAGGATCTTTGACTTGCAATAAGAATCCTGCTCTTTGCAGACGGTAGCCTGGACACTGCACCCAGTCCTAGCTGTGGCTTCAGGATCATGGCAGATCGATAAAAACTTGGTGGGACCTCGTAGTGTGTGTATGGTGGAGGGCAAAATTCATCTTTCGCAGGCCTTTCCCCAACCTACAGGAAAATCATTAACACAGATTATTACACAATAAATAAATACATCAAAAGAATACGGAGCTCTAAATTGCTCATAAAGGCTAATTCTCCTTGCTGGTCAATCTGTGTTTCAGAGCACTGCAGACTGATCACCACTTTCAAAAAGTGATGGTCCTACCATATGAATCGGTCTCCAAAAATACACGCTTTAAAGTCTCAATATGCAACTAAACCCAAATAAAGAATTGATGTCTTCCCTAAAGAAAATAGACAAAAAGAAGATCTACAGTTACTGACAACAAAGTTACCATTAAGTCCTGAAAGATTATATAATTTACAGAGGCAAATACACCAAGGGAGTGTGTAAGTGGAATTTGTATTAGAAGTTATTCAAAATACTCATACTGAGATACAGTTTTGGAAGAAGTCAATTTTAACTTAGGTAAAATTAAAGCTGAAGGTATTTTGAGTTCACTTCATCAGAGAAATGGTATTGTCGAATCGTTTATGTAAGAAAAGAAAAAAACCACTCTGCATGTTCTTGATGCAAAATGTTCGTGGTAATCTGTGCCTCTAAAGTTCTGAAAAGAGACCTGGTTGTGGAGATGGGCACATTTCTGTAGGTTACATTTTCAGGGGGCTGTTGAATATCCCAAATCAGAGCTACAAACTCAGCTGCCCATTTGAATTAGAGAAAAAAAAAAAGTAAATTTGCAGATGTGAAACATTTACCATTTATCACAAATAGATGCTGCTTTGCTTAAATCAGCAACAAATATCTCAGTATTTTAATGGGCATATACCATGTGGAGAGCCCAGTAAGTCCCGAGATGGAAGTATTTCCAGCAAACTGGCTGTTGCCAGGGAACTTGCAGTCAGGGAGTGACCTGGTTCCCTGATTCAGCCCTTGCATCTTTCTACTTTCAAGCTGGGCTCTGACTCCCACCTCGCTACGCTGCTTTCTGACTCGGGACAAGGGCACAGAACAATGATGTCAGTAGTTTTCATCTCTCTCATTTGCAAAGAACTGCTTGCTCTTCTGGGTAGAGTCCAACTCTTTTACCATTTTCTTATATAATGCAAAATCATCATAATGTAGAAAGGACCTATGAATATATATTCAGTGCATCCCATTTAGGCCACAGGAAAAAAAAACAAAAACAGCTTAGGAAACAGGAAATCTGAACTAAATTTGTTTAAAAATTAATCAAAAAGTGCCATAGGCTACCTAGGAAGAAATGTAACTGCCAATTAACTAATTCTGCTGTAAGTTATGATGCATATAATACATCAAATCGATTTCTATTTAGCAATTATAAGCATTTAGAATAAGCACTTCAATATTGGCTATAAATGCTTTGATCCTAGTTGCTTCAAGAGCTTTAATCCTAATTTAGCAAATCTTTAATATAATAAAAGAGGCAAGATTGGCTTTAAACTGTCAAATATATAATCTCTGAGGCCTTTGCACAGGAAGTAGGAGAGTGGATGCAACAAACACTGCGCATTATATTTTTGCTCCATATTTATTCCTTCGTGTTTGCAGTCTTTTTTCCTGCCATTAGATCTTCCTGATTCCTTTTTTTATTATACTCCTGTGACCTATTTCTACAAGTCAGGATGCAGCTTTTTACTGTATAGATGATTCTCTCGGCTTGGACTATAGGAGATGCTTCGCTTCTTATTTCCAACTTCTGAATATGAGTTTGTTTTCTTGGATAAAATTCAGTTGTCTTTTTTCTCCCTGATGAATTTCAGTCAGATCCCATTACATACTTCCTATCACTTCATAATTAACTGACGGTGAACATACCAATGCCAAGTACTTCAGTATAAGGAATATAGAAAATCTTTAAATATAGAAAACACGCATTTTTATAAAATGGGTCAGCTTAACCATACCTTTAGTCACCTCATTTTTTTTTCTATATGTTAGGAATAACACAGAAGGTCAACAAGAATGCAAAAAAAACAATAAAAAACAAGCATAAAACATCTTCTCAAGCTGAGAGAAGCGAGAAGGATTTAGAATAGAATCATTTAGGTTCGAAAAGACCCTTAAGATCATTGAGTCCAACTGTAATTTACCCAAATATTTCTTAAGAAATTGATGTGCTTTTTTTTTTGAAGAGCCCAGTTTTGGAGGATATAAACTTGCTATGAAGACACATTATTTTTTCTTTTCTATTTTATGATGAATTCATGAAGTGTAAAATTCAACTAGTCTCAACAGAATTGTATGCTGTTATTGATTATACGGCCATTTTAAAGCTCTTTGGAAAGATATGGATGTTGGCACCCTGTACTAGATTTTTGTACTAAGGACTTTGAAAGAAATTATCTGTTGCAGCCTGTCAACTAAAGAGAAGCTCCGCTCAGATTTTCATTGTGTGTGGCTGTCTGCTCACTTCCCACTCATCCCATTTAATGAATTTGTCAGAAAGATCTGAAATGTCTGCAATAAATACTTGGGGCCTACAAGAATTTCCAAAAGCTGAATAATCCGTAGCAGAGCTGGTAGCATGGCCAGCAGGTAAGGATGCCCAACACTCCTTCATGTTGCTTTGTTTATAACATCATCAAACATTAATGCCTCAAGCAAGAATTTTCTTGTCAAGATCCTGTTTCAGGCAAGGAACTATTTGGGAGAGGAGTTTGCGACATCAGTTCAGGCAGTTCAGACAATGATATTAGTAGGAAAATTGCCGGTTTGACTATGCGTAAAACAATTCCCCCTACCCCTTTTTCCCCTACAGACCTTCTGTTTCAACAGGCTCTAGTTCATACTCTCCATTGCAGAAATATTTCTGTGCTGCAGAATCACAGAATCACAGAATGTTGGGAGTTGGAAGGGACCTCTAGAGATCATCTAGTCCACCCCCCTGCCAGAGCAGGATTCCCTAGGGCAGCCTCACAGGAACAGATCCAGGCGGGTTTTGAAAGTCTCCAGAGAAGGAGACTCCACAACCTCTCTGGGCAGCCTGTGCCAGTGCTCTGTCACTCCCACAGTAAAGAAATTTTTCCTTGTTGAGGTAGAACTTCCGATGTTCTAGCTTGCATCCATTATTCCTTGACCTATTACTGGGCACCACTGTTAAGAGACTGGAACCTTCCTCTTGACACCCCACTCCTCAGGTATTTGTATACATTAATAAGATCGCCTCTCAGCCTTCTCTTTTCAAGGCTAAACAGCCCCAGTTCTCTCAGTCCCTCTTCATAGGAGAGATGTTCAAGTCTGTTAATCATCAGAATGGACCCAAGGAGGTGGCTGAATGGGGCAGGCACAGCCTTGGAGAGGCAGGCAGGAGAGCCACGAACAGCAGATCTCCACCAGAACCAGGGCTCTTAGCAGCAGCCATAAAGTAGTGAATAAAGTGTGCCAGCAACCGCTATCTGACAAGGCAGAGACTAGGCTGGTCTCATGCATGCTGGTACTTGGGAACAGCCTCTGAGGGAGGACATGCTGCCAGAGGTGGACACGGAGTTGGGCAGAGTGCTCCCAGTCCAGCAACATGGACAACCTTCTGTGAGCCCTTGAGTCTGTGTCCTCCCAATGTTCAGTTCATTAGCATGGCTACAGCTTTTGGGTCCCTGTTATTTCCCACAGAGGTAACTGGGAACACAAAGTGGCCACAAATTCCTACTGGTGCTGACTAGAAGAGGTTGAGAAACACATTGGAATGAGGAAACCATGCTGGGATGAAGCATGTGAAAAGCAAAGATCTGCCCTGGACAATGACTTGGTTTTCTAAGCATTTGACTTTAAGGTGGTTTCCACCTTTTGGGGTTTTTTGGGGAGCAGATGAGGACAAGCATGAAAGATCTACCTTCACACCATGCTGAGGTTTCAAGGAAAACCCTGGAGGAGCTGTCAACATCACAGGTAAGGCTGCTTATTTAACCTTAACTGGACCTAGTCTCTAAGCACAGCTGGAGACTGAAGCACTGCCTCCACGCCTAAGCTGAAATTTTTGTCTGAGCTGCTCCGTGGGCTTTAGCACAGGCAGCTCAATGAGTCCTGCAGGCTCCCCACATTGTGAAGGTACTTCTCAAGTGTTCCTCATAGACGTCTCCAAGTCTTGCCTTGGAGTCTTCTGTTTAACACAGCACCTTCCTGTTTTTCCTAGCTCATGGCACCCAGAGAGGTATTTAATTGTTCCTACCATTCAGCTAGCTGAAGGGTACTTAGAGATTACAGGTCTGATTGATAGCTGCTATTAACACTCCCTGTCATAGCTATGTGAAGAGCTATAAAATGCTAATCAAAGCTCTCCAAAGCCCAAACTGGATGTATGAAAACAGGGCAGTCTGGGATTTTTTCTCTCACAAAGACAGTAGTAGTCCTGCCCCAGCATCTCCTTGTCTCCAAAATCTCTGCGTTTTCAACATTGTCCTTTCACCAAAGTGATTTTGATCTATCTCAATCCATCATAACTGGTTTCTTTCAGTTTACATATCAGTCATCTGCCATGAACCCATGCAACACACAGCTGCTCTTATAAGTCACTTCCATGAATCATTTTCTTTTCTCTTGATTCTTACTGGAGTCAAATCAGTTCCCTCTGCATTCCTCTAAGAGCAAGGTAATTGCTTTTAGGGTGGCAGCCCAAGAGAGCAAACACCACTCTCTGCTATCAGCTGCTGACTCTAAATCTGCACAGCTCCTGAGCTAACGCAAACTCAAAACACAAACTGCATTTTGATTGACTTTTCCTTTCCACTCTCTCCTCCAGGCAAGTCAGCCTCTCCAAAGAAGCAGTTTGCTTGGGTTCAGATCTTCCCTTGTTGAACCCACCCAAAGTCATATTTTTTGGAGGAGCTGGGGAAGACGCTTTGGATCTTCTCCAGTCCATAAACATCCTCCTTCTAATCCTAGTTTAGAGTAAATCATGGTGCAGATTTGCCACAACCTGAGTCCTTGTCATGTTAAGAACAATGCTCAGCAGCTCACAGAAATTGGTCCTTTGCTCGCAGATGTGTCTGCTGAAACTGGTCTGATTATCTGAACCCCAACTGTATGGGCCATAGACACCTATGGTCTTCAGAGGGTCATGTCACCCTACAAAGAGCCAAAGAGCTGCACAGTCTGCGTTATTTTGGCTTTAATTTCCATTGTCATACATTAAAGACTAATAACCTAATAATTTTCTGTCAGGGTGATTGTGAAGATATAATGGCCGGCATACACAAACTCACAATGGCTTTAATAATTCCTCCTCTGGATGCAAAATATAGGGAAACTGAAGTTAGAGGGGAAGGGGCAGTGAGAACTGCCCTTTCAGTGTTTGGGATGAGATGGTGCTCTGTGAAAAACTATAATCCATGATCACCTCAGTAGGTTGCCTGTTAACATGCCATAAGGGTCAATCTGCACTCAGACATGGTATCTTAATTTGGGTATTTGACAGCTTTTGATTGTCAACACTCATCAAATTCGTTATTTCAATGCTGTTCCTTGGATAAATACTGTATATACAATGAAGCAGGCATCAAAATAGCCTCAATGAGATACAGCAAAAAAAAAAAAGCACTTTTTTAAGGCTAGTTCAAATTAAAAACACTTGTGTTATCTTCACAAGCAGCAGACACAAAGGCACATCACAAACCTGTATGTAGTTCCTTATTCTCTGTCCTTTCTCCACCTTCCAAGCAAGGTCAACCTTCCTTTACTAAGCTCACCTCACAGCATGAACTTCAGGGAACCAAAACTCTTGCCCAACATGTCAAGGTGGAATCACAGTGAGACATCAGGAGCCAGAATTGGACAGAGGGACTTTCATCACATTTTGGCTATTCAGGAAGGCTTTGCTCTCCAGGGAGAGGGGATTTCTCATCTGAGGTCATCAGCAGAACATATGACATTAAAATGAGTCACAAGTAAATCTTTCCTGTATGATATAGATAATCTAACAAGAGCTCTGGTAGTCCCTGGGTTTCAGCACAACTAAACAGAAGGGAATTAATTCAGAGCTCTAGTGCTCTGTTGGCAAAAACCTGTCAATTTTCCCATTAAGGAGGAAAAGTCTCTGTGGGCAAATTATATGAGTTTCCCAAAGCTATTTTTTGGGAAAAAAATAAATCCCTTTTATGAACAAATTCAAACAGCTTGTCTTTCCTTTCTAAACATCCGTATTTATACTACTAGCAGGTGATCAGTTTGCTGGAAAACCTTGGAGGAACAGAGTGACAACTCCCAGTCACGGATCAGACATTGCAACATGGTCAGTGCCAGAAATGGTTAAGTAAGTTTATTTCTAATGATCACATATTGCCTTGATTTAGGATTTTTCATATTTAAGGTTTCAGAACTAACTTCTGGCAGCAACAAGTAAGCCAATGATCACCACTTGGCATACAAAAGAGGCTGTCAAAGCTACCACCTTACCTCCTGCAGAAACTTCTCGCTCATCGGACTGAAGTGATGGCCTGGGGGCCTAATTCCTGACACCACCAGTCCAGAACTGAACAGTCTTGGCTTCTGGAGGTCAGGTTTGAATTTGTCGTACAGGATGCCAGTGGGCTTCGCCTCCCCTCCGTTGGATGCCTTCTGCTCCGTGGAGATGGGCATGCCACAGGCAGGGCTACCAAAGGGCAGCCCTGCCGGTGCAAATGAAGGGTCAAGCTGCTCTATCGAACGAGGGTTTCTCCTAATGTATGTGATGATTTTAGGTCTCACAGGTTTGGGCCTGGGTATGGCAGGTTTCATCTCGACGCCTTCTTCCAGCTTTTCACTGCAGTCACTGTCCACACCCGCCTTATCTGTGAGGGAGCCCTTGGAGTGGACCAGGATAGGTTTGGGGATGGAGCTGCTGCAAGCAGTCTTGATAGGCACTTTAGGGGATATGTTTAACAACTGTGTACTGTCAATGGGAGGTAGGACTGAGGAGGGTGACAGTTTGTCAACATGAAGTGTGTAAAGCTCCTTCAAATTACTGTTTGTTAGCATGGGCTGACTATTAACATCCAGCGTTGCCACCGGGCGCACAGGAGCTGGGACACATAAAAACGCATCAGCCTTTGCCGAAACATTACAGGTCTCTGGCGTCTCCTCTGAAGGATGTTTCTCTGCGTTAGCTGTCTTTTTACTTGGAACTGAAAAGCTCAAGGTTGCCGCATCACTGTCGTGGCTGTCAGGTTGTTGGTGTGACACTGTCTCTGCGCCGCGTGCTCCGTGCTGATCTGAGGAATCAGAAGCAGGCACAGCAGCATCCTCAGTGCTTCCTTTGACTAACATCAGTTTATTCTCATTAACTTTCAAGGGTTTGCTGTCAGGTAGATTAATGCTAGGCATAAGAGATACCTGCTCACCAACTGTTTCAGCACAATCTGCATCAACTTCACGTAAATTTTCGTTTTTTCTACCCGTCACTTTGCCACTGGATTTACTACCACAGGTGAGTGGGAATACTGTTTCCACTTCCTCATCAGCAAAATATTTCTCACCAACCTGGCTAGCTGCCCTGCTGTCACTGTCATTGCTTCCTCTTCCCTCCACACCAATGGTGGTGTTGTCACTTATCATTTTGCCATCAGGATAGGTTACGACCTGGCCTGACAATGGATCCTCTGCTTTATTAGAGGGACCTTGAAAATGGGATGCTTGAAATCTTGATGCATCAGACCCAGAGCCTTTCTGTTCCTGTATTGCTGTACTTTCATCTTTTTGACATCCCAGGAACTCTACCAGCATAATTCTCTCAGTCTTTTGTTGACACGTAGTTTTAGATTGTAGAGATGGTGCAATCCTAAGTTCCGGTTTTTTATTTTTATCACCCTGACCTAACTGTGCTTCTGATTTATTGGAAATCTCATTGGGCTTAACAACTGAATTTTGTGAATGAGAAGTATGCAGTGTGCTTTCAGTGTTAACATTTGGTACATTTTCTGGTTTACTTATTTTCTTGTTCCCTGAGGTAGATGGTTTGGAATAAAATACACTATTTTCCTCTGAGGTATTGTCAAGTGGATGAAACACCATCCCAAGAAAATGATCCGTAGATGTTTTCTGTGATTTCTCTGGATTTCCTATCAAATGGTGTGACCTGTCGATGGAGTCTAATGATGCAGAAAGCACACGTTTACACGACACGCGACCAACGCAGTCCTTTGCAAATGTTTCCGACTGAGGCGAGAATTTACTTGGTCTTCCCAAAGAAAGCCTTTTTATTCTCTCCACCTCCACAGTCCTGGATATTTTACTCTTAGAAAAGTTCTGGGGGAATTCAACATCACCTTTCGAAATAACCTCCAGGCTTGCGTCATTTGTGCTACTTTTTAAATTGGACAAACTTTGTCCTCGGCTAATCCTGATATGCCTTGATACGTCCTTAGCTTCACTTGTCCTACAGTCTTTTCCCATTTCTCTGCTCTTGGTGCAGGGCAGCTTACTTTCCTGTACACTGGTGTGACAGGTCTGAGAGTCTTTGATGGTCAGAGGTTTATTCTGCTCTGTACTCAGATGAGTAACTTTCTCTGATCCTTCAGAGTGTATATTCCCACTCTCATCTGTCAAATCATGTTTCTTAAAATCCTCTTCAGTGCTTGTAACTTTTGTCACAATTTGGTTGGCATTGGTATCCCCCACACTCACTATGCTTTCATTATTATTTTTTAATTCGCTGCTGTTGTCCTGAAGGTGGGCATAACATGACTTATTGGGGATTAATGGAGCACTCATTTTGAAGTTTCAGCTGACTGCTTTTTTTGGCAGTCCTAATTAATAAGGAAGCTCCTTTTCCCCAGCCAGGTTAACTATTATGCATGCTTCGGTTATACATTTAAATTATAAACTCATCAGTAGAAAATTTCTCATCAGAAAGCTCGGAGTCTCTTGTCAGAGTCACATTTTCGTGCTGCTCAGTTGTCTTTCATGCAGCCTCTGGATGTAGGAAATCTTTCTGACGTGCAGTAGAGAGGTTCAACGAAAGCAAAATAGATCTGTCAAGTTCCCTCTGAATGAGTGCCAGTTAATCCAGCCAACCTATGAGGGGGGAAAAAAAAAAAAACAAAAAACAAAGTGTTCCACTGATGTCAGGAATCATGCTAACTAAACCAAGTAAAATCAACAGTACTCCCAGATACATCCCCAGGACAGAGCATTTTCAAACACTTTAGATGCTGTTTCAATCACAGCTTTGCTCCCAGCAAAGATTCTTAATGTAGCATGGATATCTGACTTGAGAAGTTACACAGTTAAAACTGTCCTGGTTAGGAGAGTGGTTGCTACCGTTTTTAATCCACATAGACTTACAACTGGCAACAGGCATAAAAAGCTAGGTGAGGATGTGACCCTACAGCAAGGATCTAAACACTTTGATATTGCTATTACAATGTCTTTGTTACACCAGGAGTGGCTACTCACTGCATTTAAAGCATCACTGTATAGACAAGCCATACGTAAAAAAATTCCAGCTCCATTAGGGGACGTTTACAGGTTTCTCTCCTTGCCTTGCACAAACCACTGCTGTACTTGTGCTCATACCCCCTCTCCTTTGACATTTCTTAGCCAGATCTATAGATGTCAAGAAGGCAAAACTAGAGGCTTGCAGAGAAAAAAAATGTGGTTTTCTGTGACAGCTACATATGTGTATGTTCAAATATAGAGGAGTATGTTCAAATATAGATCACAGAATCACAGAATCACACAATGTCAGAATGTCAGGGGTTGGAAGGGACCTCAAAAGATCATCTAGTCCAATCCTCTGCCAAAGCAGGATCACCTACAGTAGAGCGCACAGGAACGTGTCCAGGTGGGTTTTGAAAGTCTCCAAAGAAGGAGACTCCACAACCTCCCTGGGCAGCCTGTTCCAGTGCTCTGTCACCCCCACAGCGAAAAAGTTTTTTCTAATGTTTTTGTGGAACCTCCTCTGCTCCAGCTTGTACCCATTGCCCCTTGTCCTGTCATTGGACGTCACAGAAAAGAGCCTGGCTCCGTCCTCCTGACACTCCCCCTTGACATATTTAGAAACATTTATGAGGTCACCCCTCAGCCTCCTCTTCTCCAAGCTAAACAGACCCAGCTCCTTCAGCCTTTCCTCATAAGGGAGATGTTCCACTCCCTTCATCATCTTTGTGGCTCTGCGCTGGACTCTCTCAAGCAGTTCCCTGTCTCTCTTGAGATGAGGGGCCCAGAACTGGGCGCAATATTTCAGATGCAATATTCCAGATGATTACACACCAGTTCCAGTACAGTGCAGCTCCTTCTGGCTTCCTCCCACCTGTGGCTTTGAGAGCCCAGATTTTGTCCTCTGTCACCTCCAACAAGATGAAGGGGAAATTTCTGTCTATACCACGAGCAAATTCACTGAGATATTTTTTACACCCTATATGTTCATACTCTTCATCATAAAGAAACAGGGACACTGGAAATTGGAACATGCTCCAGAGTTCCCAGAAGGCAGATTTCAAAACGCTTGCAATGCTCCCAGCTGTGCTGGGTTTCTAAATTGGGGCTTACAGTGGCACTAATTAGTGCTGATTAAGTCCGCTGCTCTGTCTACACCGTGTGGGTGCAAGGCTGGGATCACGTTTCTAACACTTGCTATGAGCAGGTCCTCCCAGCCTTTGCATTCAGTTAAGCTCTGCTCCCAACATCTGTCTCTGAGCTCAATCCAATTTCTTTATACAGTGCACACATATGTTGGTTGAGTCTGGATTCAGGCTCCTGGCACAGTGCCAGCTCTTTGGCAAAGAATAACTAATTAAATTAATTCACGAAACAGAACACAGTACTAAGAATTTCCCTTCCACACCACAGAATTGTGTTATTATAGATCTCATTTGCAAAGGGTTGTAAAACAAGACTTCTAAACTACTTCTGTGTTCTGTCCTTATTCTCAAAGAAAGAAAACTCGAATACTTTCATTATGGCGTTTTTTGGTTCATTTCTCATTGTCCCTCTCCCCTCGCAAAAGAAAAAGACAATACCAGAATTTACATATTCAAGCTGAAAGCTGAATGTACTTCATTGGGGAAAGCATGTCTGTTCCTGTCTGTTTGGATAGCTAGGAAGGGGCATTGATGGGCTCCAGAGGAAGCCGAGTTTGATCAGCTCATATCTCTCTCAGCTGGCAAATGGGAAGACTCTGTGGTACCAAAAATGAGGTCCACGAAACTGATCAGAGGGATGGAACACCCCTCCTATGGAGAGAGGCTGAGAGAATTGGGGTTGTTCCACCCGAAGTAGCTCTGGGGAGACCTATTGCAGCCTTCCAATACTTAAAGGAGGCTTATAGAAAGATGGACAAAGAGTTTTTACCAGGGCCTGTAGTGTTAGGACAAGAGGTAAGGGATTTTAACTAAAAGCAGGTTTTAAACTCAAAGATTTAGACTAAATATAAGGAAGAAATTCTTTACTATGAGGATGGTGAGACACTGGAACATGTTGCCCAGGGAAGCTGCAGATAACCCCTCCTTTTGTCTCTTCTGGTGACATCCAGTCTCAGATTAAAGATGTCACAAACTTACAATTTGCATCCATCCAACTACCTAAAAACATTTTCTTCTTCTGCAGAATATTGCCTATTTAGCTTTGCAATCTATTTTCCAGTTGTGATTACAATAAATACACAGAATAAAGATGTTTGAAAATAATACAACACTCCATTCTGGTATAGAACACACTGACATCACACGAGTCCTGATAAATGAATAAAAAAATATAATCAAGCATCTATGTCAATTAATACTTCATCAATCCACTTTTCGCTGTTTAGGAATACAATTTTTTTTTGCTTTTGTTTCAATCAATGTGATAAAGACTTACATACTGTGATAGGTACATTTGGGAGTAAGATGTATGGTCTTGTGTTACATTTGGGACCTTAGAGCATTTCTCATTCTCCTGTAAATAGCTTCTACTTAAGAAGTTTGGCTTGGATTTTCTGCAGGATAGTTTATGTTATGTGGCACTGTCCAGGCTCAACCTCACTATGCTCTTTGGAGTCAATGAGATGAAAGGACTCAGATGTGCCTGGGTTCTGCTGGCTCTTATTCTATTTTTTATTACCTCTTTTGACTGATGTTGGCTGACATACACACATCTAAAGTCACTTCCTGCTGTGCAGGAACACTCTGAGGCAAGAGAGATGTGAACCTCCTAAATCTTCAGATGCTCTCTTTAGCACAGGAGCAGGGCATAAGAGGAGACTCAACCACGGCAATGACACCACCTCATCATTTAGCAATGTCTCACTGGGGACCCTGGAGGAGAAACATGACTGCAAGTCTTAGAGACTGGGCTTGGTATATGTAAACCTTGATATGGGTAAACATTTCTTGATAGTGTATAGTATAAAAATGTCCCCTCTGAATTGTTAAAAGTGGGAAATTAAGTCATAGCTCTCCATGTCACAGCATCTTGGTAGGATGCAATAGCTACCTTTGTGAAAATATCTTTACAAAGTGATGTGAACAAGATAGACTAGAATAAAATTATATCCACCAGACTATGGTTAGCTGTGAATCCCACAGGGAGAAGAAAAGTTCAAGGAGTCAGAAACATAATGAAATACTTTTGTTTTACATCAGCAGTATCAGTTTCCTGCTGAGATGTGTGTCTCGTAAGAGCCTCTATTCTAAACCTGAGCCCATTTAATGGTGATCTAGGAAAGAAGTCTACAAGAGTTTCTTCCCATTTACTCTTGCAGTTCCTCCCCTACATTCTGCTCCACTCTAAACTGCACTTGGAAGTCTTCCAGCAGGTCCCACGATACCCTCTGGAGACAGCAGGGAGAAGGTGAAGGTGAGCTGGATGATTTCTGTCCCATGACACACAGCATGAACTGTACCAGCAGAGCTCAAGTTTGTAAAATGTGGCTGGCTAAAAAATGAGAGCAGCAAGCAGCCTGCTTCTAAATACTAATAGCAGCTTTTTTTTTTTTTTTGGTTAAACGAGCAGCACAAAAATATTCTTATTCTCAGCAGGCACCAAATAAAAGAAAAATGGTAAAGTATTACCATGTTATTAGCTGTCTGTTTTGTTTTCAATTTGCCACAAAAATAGAACAGTAATGACTATGAGATATGCAAAGAACCTCTCAAAACACATAGAAGAATAAAATTGGAAATAAAGAAACCTGAAATGTGTTGAGACATTTGGCTCCAGTATAAACATCTCCTAATGCAGGCTGTCACAGCTGTTTACACATCCCAATACTGAAAGTCTAAAACTAGAATTTTTATGGCAGGATACACTCAAAGCATCTGGTTGTATCGGTAACACTGTGCCTGTCTCAAGCGGATTGTTCCTTTAGTACAAGGTGTATGGGAGGCACGTGAACATATTATTAACCATTTGCCACTGAACCGATGCCTCTTGCCATTACCATTAAAAAGAAAAAAAGCAATGATCTGAACAGAACGGCCATCTTTGTTACAGAGCCCACAGATAAATTCCTGCAGAAAGAGACCCCCCCCAAAAAAATCTCAGCCACTGAGAAAGCCGCTCTCATCATCTGACCACTGCAGTGATGGAGGAAGAAGGATGAAAGCAGAAGAGGAATGTATGTACGAGGTGGGAAACAGATGCGAGTTTTACAGTTACTGCAGAAAACTGGCACAAAGAGCAGTCTCCTGATATGCACAGTTGTCCTGAGAAATGCCACTGGGGGGAACTGCCAAAGCAGCCCCAGCCTCACTATAAGGCCTTCTCTGGAAGACAAGATAACACTGCATCTAGTGCCAGGGCTGCAAGCTGCCAAGAGCTGAGCGCCATGGATGAAACAAATACAGTGCTGGAAGGAAAGGAGATGGGAATATCTTCTTGAGGAGCCCAAAGCATTACGAATGACTACTTCTAATGGGGACAGAAGCTGAAAGCTTATACTAGGACATTAAAAAAAAAAAAAGCCAATAAACCTCTTGGAGTGGGTAATTAAAAGTAGTGGAGAAGCGCTCACCCAGGCATGTGATAATTTTGTTAATGTGATTTGGAAGGCTGAGAACTAAGATTTGGATACACTCCCCGATGGCTTCTATTCACAACGAAGCAGACCCAGCTGTTTGGGGAAATTACAGCATAATCTCATCATTGGCAGATCTTATGAAAATGCTGCTGTATATCATGAAGAGGAGAGTACTTCAGAGAGACAACTTTCTGACTGACAAGCAATTAAGACATAGATAGAGAAGAGAAATGGTAGAGCAAATGTTAAAGTTTTACACACTGGAAAATTATAGGAAGGCAATTCTTACAACACTGAAATGATGTGAATATATCAGAGGCTTTTGTAAAGTGTGATTCTGTAGCATTTCTAGAATTTCAGTGTTTTAGTGGGTTTAATATATAGAAATATAGTTACGAAAACTGGATATGGAATAGTTAATGGTTACATATGCCAAAGCAAAGTTTTTCAGTTATATTTCATTCACCAATAAAACAAGTTCTAGTTTATCCAACTTATTAATGAATGTATGCTGGCTTATCAAACTGATGATTATGAACAAAACATATTAAACATGTGCCACATTTAGGTTCAAAATTTTCAAAACCAAACTTCTTCCTTTTACTGTTCCAAGTAATATTTCATGATAAAATTTCTTTCATGCTGACATTTTAAAAAGTTGGCAAGTCAGGTGGCACGGAAAAATTACTGCCTCTACTCAAATTAGTATTTATTTTCTTAAGTAACAAGGTGATAACAAGTCCAGTGGGGGACTCTAGCTCTTGTCTATGAGGAGATGTTTCTCTTTTACTTTTTCCCTTGGGTCAGTATTTCCCTTTTACTTCCAGTTGCCACGTCCCATGAAGGATATCACAGACACTAAATGTGCCAGGTATGGTCACATACCCACATGGCTGCTCATCAAGCTCCTGAGCTCCTGAAAACAAAGCCTATTATGAACAAGATGGTGATGGAGCTGGAGGAGGACTGCTGAGAAGGATTCAGTCCAAGTCCTGTTCACTACCAGAATCAAGCAGAAAGTGCCCAAGTCAGAGTACAGCCTCATCCTCTAAGTCACAGAATCATAGAATGGTTGGAGTTGGAAGAAACCTCCAGGGATCATCTAGTCCAATCCCCATGCTGAAGCAGATTGCCTAAAGCAGATTAAACAGGAATGAATCCAGGTGGGTTTTGAATATCTCCAGAGGAGGAGACTTCACACGTCCTCTGGGCAGCCTGTTACAGTGCTCTGTCACCGTCACAGTAAAGAAGTTCTTCCTCGTGTTTAGATGGAACTTCCTGTGTTCCAGCTTGTGCCCATTGCCCCTTGTCCTCTCACCGGACGCTACTGAAAAGAGACCAGTTCCATTCTCCTTATATCCACCCTTTAGATGTTTACAGACATTTATAAGGTCTCCTCTCAGTCTTCTCCAGGTTAAACAGTCCCAGCTCTCTCAACCTTTCCTCTTAAGAGAGATGCTCCAGTCTCCCAACCATCTTGGTTGCCCTCCACTGGACTCTCTCCAGGAGTTCCCTGGTCTCTCTTGAACTGGGGAGCCCAAAACTGGACACAGTATTCCAGATGTGGCCTCATTAGCGCAGAATAGAGTGGGAGGATGACCTCCCTCCACCTACTGGCCACACTCTTAATGCAGCCCGGGACACCATCAGCCTTCTTGGCAACAAGGGCACATTGCTGGCTCATGGTTAACTTATTGTCTACCAGGACTCCAAGATCCTTCTCCTCAGGGCTGCTTTCCAGCAGGTCTACCGCTAATCTATACTGGTGCATAGGATTGTTCCTCCCCAGGTGCAGGACTTTACATTTGCCCTCATTGAACCCCATTAGATTCCTCTCTGCCCAACTCTCCAGCGCGTCCAGGTCACATTGGATGGCAGCACAGCTCTCCGGTGTGTCCTCCCAGTTTTGTATAATCAGGTCTTGTGTGCTCACTCTTTTTGCTCTCTTTCCCCAGGGATTTTGGGGTCAAACCTGAAGCAATGTAATATCCTTATACAAGACGCCTGAGAGATGCTTAAGAAGCAGCACAACTCCTTGTTTGCTGGAAATCATGGCCACATGCATCTTTCCACAAAGTACAGCCGAAGGTCAAAGTGCTAAAGCAAGGTTGTCCCCTCATTTTCCCACGGGAGGCAGACATGGCAGCATCTCTCTCCATGACCTGAAGAAACAGGGCTGAAAAATCAGGTGCCAGCATGAGACCTCAGCCCTGGAAATCGTTGTAGCTCCTGACAGTATCACAATGTATAAATGGTTCGCTAGTGCAACTTTCCTTACTAAAAGAAAAAGAAAAAATGGAAAAGATGTTCCATGTTAGAAACATATAAATGCTTAATATATCCTTAATTGTCTATGTATGGCAACTGGAAGGCATCAATGCAGGAGGCTGAGCAAAGGGTTTACACTGTTTTTTCTTTGGCTGAATATCCCTTTTCAGCACTGGAGCATTTTATCTCACAGGCCCTACTGTAGACGGGAAACAGCCACGACCACGTGCAACTGCTCTTGGCTAAAGAAACCTGTGGCCACTTGGTTTCCCTAGGAAACAGATGCACAACTTCTTCTGTGGCAGTGACAACGCAGAGAGCAGAAATCTTTGTACAGCTCCTTAATTTTCCTCCAGTTACACTGTGGGGATCAGTATGTCTTCAATGCAAACAGATCAAACACCTTCTCAGATAATGTATACAAATTATTTCCTTTTCACGAGAAAGTTGTAAATGTCTGGGTTTTGTTGTGTTTGGGGTTTTTTTTTTGTCAAAACTGCATTTTGTAATACTAATCTGAAGAGCTACCCTAATAATTTATTACCTGTGAGGGCTGAATTCCCAAAGCACATTATGTGGAAAAGATCCTCCTGACTGCTATTTCAAAGTTGTACAGGATTTGGGATTAAAGATTCCCATTATCAAAACTGACAAATTATTTTAATTATTAACATCAATCAAGTCTCCACAAGGCATTAAGTCTTAAAAGTTGTTTTTCAAGACTTTTAACATTTCTATTTGCTTTCAAATGTTCACTGTTGGATAAGGCAACATGCTCTGACATAAGCAATCCTATTAATTGGATCTCCCCTTAAAAGGCAGAAGTCTCTGATCATATTAGCAATTGTAACCAGGAAGCTAAATTCATATCTTGAAAAAATGTCTGGTTTTATTTTAATTCCAGATAAGTATAACTAGTTAAAGGCGTAGGAACAGCTCATACTTTCTGAGGCACAATGTTATTCGGTTCAGGACTTCAAAGAAAAACAAGCAGCAGAATCTCCAGGAAAGCCATCGTGAAGAGAGACGATATTAGATAAGAGCATCCTGGCTGTTTAAGTAGTAAGAGCTGGTAAATCAAGCAAGGCAAGACCTCAGCCCAGAGCTCCAGTCCATGAAGATCTATAATGCCACAGCCACGAGCAAACCACAGGCAGTACGAGAAAACATTGAATTAAAAGCCCAAGGGAGTGAAATTTATCACTGATCGCCCCAAGGCACCACAGAGCAAATGAAAATGTCACAAAAGCCAGAAAGAAGTTTTCTTGGAGGCACATATGGTCAAAGCAAAAACTGATTCTTCCCAAACAAGTGGAAACAAACAGAAGAAAAATTATGCATCAAAGTGAGTCCATGCTGCCATAGCTCGGCCCAGCTCTTAGACATGGACACGTTATCCCAGGGCTGACCCCAAACACACGGCACAGGGACAGCTCTCTGCACCCTTCCTTTTGCCTCGGGATGCTGCCAGGACCACCACGACCACCACTTCTCCACTGGGCACTTGCAGGTACAGTGCCACCGGCGTACACAGGAGATAGTAGTGAAGGTGAGAGATGGACCACTAGCTCCTGTCATTCTCCCCTGTCAGAAGGGAGTGATTGGTAAAGGGGTCCTCTCCATTCCTTCTGAGCACATCCATCCTGCAGAGCCCAGCCAGCAACCTGACTATGTCCCTCTCTATCCAAAAACATGAACCGCAGTTCATCGTAAAATCTACAACAGCTGGACAGCGGATGTGCTGGGCCCCAAAACACTGGTTAATTTATTTCTGTACAGTACAAAATCTTGACATAGGAAGGGGATTGTGAAATGTTTCCAAAATGATCATTGTTTTTTTTGCTAAGACTGCTAAATCTTTCTTGCCTTCCAAAAAACATCTGGGAGACAGAAAAAATTATATTTAGTTATAGCACTCAAACATGAAAAAAAGTTCATGAATTTGCTTCCTATTGAGCAAACCCGAGAAACTCAGAAGCTTTGTCTACTGCAGCAAATTTACCCACTGCTGATAAAGCAGTTACAACTGGTGCTGAACTCAGTTTAACTTCAAGCGTAGCCAAGGGTAAACTGTGTTACCACACCTTTTTCTGAATTCTATTGAATTCAATGGCAGGTAAACATGCCAGTTCTTAACCGAATACCTAAATATGAATTTAGGAACTCTAATTTTAGATTGCTAGATTTCCACATTTCAGTTTGAACCACCACCAGTTCTGTAATGCTGTTAAACTTTCAAAAACATGTCTGTAGATATACAGAGGCAATCCATCCATAAAAACCAATGCAAGTGTAAAGCATTGTCAGAAATCCTGCTCATTTGCTTTAACTCCAGCAAAAACCATCTTCCGTAATTTGATCTACATTTCCAAAATATTTTTCCTGATAACTTGAGACCTAAGGGTGGAAAAACCTCTGTCAATCGATTTTAAAAAACAGTGGCAAGATGAAAACTGTGGTAAAATCCAGACAGGGCTCTGGACCAGATGACCCTGGTTACATCAGGTACAATAACCTACTGAAGGGCATAAAGCTCAGTGTGCTTTTATTCACAGCTGAACCGTCCTACCAGGCTCCATAAAGTACAGGAAGGTGTACTTTCAAGTTACACCTTCCGGGTGTAACTCCAGCTGTTAGGATGGCAGAAGGAACATATATAATTTTTTCACTCAGGCCATTCTGACTGACCAAGAAGCTAAAAGTTTAGATGCCATGCTGCCCGCTGTGCACCATGTGTCTGTGGTTGCTGAGGGCTCACCAAGGGCAAACTGGCAAGGAAGCTTTCATTTAAAAGCACAGAAGGCAGAATCCAAAATCTTATTACTCAGAAAGGTCAAGCACAAATAATGCATTACCTGCCTGCTGCCACTGATCCTGAAAGTGTAGTACAAGTATTTCACAGTGACCGCTGCTCTGTAAACAATTACATTTGTTCTGCCTAAAAAAAGTTGTATATTTTGCTCCAAAAACATTTTCAGCAACTTGTATATCAAAAGATTATATCTCCATTTTCATAAATTAAATTCAGTTTCAGCACTCTGTCACCCTCCTATCTATCAAGTACTCTAACACCACGCATTCCTCACACGTACAGATAAAATAAGAAATAGCTTCATTGTGAACTTTGGGGATTTTTTGCCCTACTGTATTATTCAACAGCAAATGTATATACAATGAAATGACAGGATTTAAGAGCTTTGTGCTCATATTTATTATTTTTATATTGTTGATTTGCACCCACAGCTGTGCATCAGGCATCTTATGTACGTATCAGACCAACTGAATGAAAACCAGCAAGCGCGCACTCCCTCAGCCCAAGGACAACGGGATATTTCTTTCAAGTTGCATGTCGCAACTTACAGTAATCCCACTCTCTACTCACCCCAAATGGACAATTACCTTCCCTCTTTCTGAAGCTGGGAAGGGGTTCAGTCTTCACAGCATGTGCTGAAGGCCAGCTGGGCCTTTTTCCAAAACACAGAAATTACCTCCAAAGAATGGAGTACTGCAAAGGAAGCATCCGTAATCCCCTTCCTTCTTCCTTCAGTTTGATTGTGTCTGCAAACTGGAGGGAGAAGGATGTGGTATCCCCAGAGACTGCTCAAGACTTTCCAGCTTTGCTGGTGGAGCTGGTTGGAAGACAAGTGCTGGTGGAGGACAAGCTGAACATGAATCAGCAGCGTGTCCTTGCAGCAGTGAAGGCTAAACATGGGCTGCACCAGCAAAGGGAGTGGGCAGCAGGTCAAAGAAGTGATCTTTCCCTCTGCTTGGCATGCATGAGGCATCTGGAGCACTGTGTCCAGGTGTGGGGCCTCAGTACTGCCAATACTGGAGAGGATCCAGAGAAGGGACACCAAGATAGTTACAGATCTGGAGCACATGATGTACAAAGAGAAGCTGAGGGATCTGGCTTGGTTCAGCATGAAGGGACCTGACAACTGTTCTTAACTGCCTGAAGAGGGGAAAGACGATGGAGCCAGACTCAGCCCATAGGTGCCCAGCTAAAGGAAAAGAAGCAAAAAAGATCAAGTTGCAATAAAGAGCATTTAAACCGAATGTAAGGGGGGAAAAAAGTTATAATGACAGGCGTAAGTTACTGGTACAGGTCACCCAGAGGCATTACATGACCTCAATTCTTGGAGGTTTTCAGAATTTGACTCAAAAAGGCCCTGAGCTGTGTGACTCAATGGGGAAGCTGGTCCAGCTGTGAGCAGGACTTGGATTTGGTGTCCTCTAGAAGGCCTTTCTCACCAAATTATTCCATGGCTCTAATAGCAACAGCTTCACAGGAAGAGGAACCAAGGACAATTTCATGACACACTGCTGGAAATGCCACCGAACAAGACTCAGTGCAGGCCTGAGAGCTTAAAATGACTATTTGTACCTCCAGTACAGTGCAATTTCCATAATAGTACCCAGAAACTGTAGCAGTCACCATTTGCCCAGCACTCCAGGAATGGAGCAAGGAGCACCCGTCATGTAAAGCTATTTTGCAGTTCAGAGGCTGGCTCTTGGGTTAGAAGCCATGGTAATGCTGGACCCACCAAGCATGTGGCAGAGACATGGTACCTACCATTACCAGTAAGTTACAGTAGCTCAGGTAAAACTGGCAGGCACGTGTGCTCAGCAAAGAGAAGGATGCAATCCTGCTTTGTGCCACAATATTAATTTTTAACTCAGTTGTGTTTTAGGCTGTCTCTGTATGTCCTGGCCATGGCATTTAATAGTGTGGTCGTGGTTAGACGACATAAAGAAAGGACACAAAAAAGGAATGGGAACCCTATAGCAATCTACTCAGTGCAGGTAAATTAGCACCACGATGTTAGTAAGTGCATTTGCCAAATCTCAGAGAATCACTCAAAACCCATCTCATGTATTTAGATATTAGACTATTGTAAAAGTACTGAGTAATGGCTAGCAGTGCCAGGATACTGCTAACACCTGTGGGGAAAAAAAAAACTGAAGGTAAAAATGTCTCCTCACTCTAAATGTCAGCCCTGCTGAACCTGGTATGTGAATGCTCCACTGAGATCTTTCTTCACCAAAAAGTGTCAGAGAAGCAGGACAACAAATTCCCTCCATTTCGTATGTGTGACATTTTTGTCAGTGTATTATTCCTGAGAGAAAATTACAGTGCACATTTCTTTCAATATGTTAAACTAACCATTCTTGCAGTGACATGCAGACAAGAATAGACTCAATTGCTCACATTTACCTTTGCAAAGTAAAAGTTTCAGACAAAATTATGTAAAACCTTACTCTGTTCTACCTGATTCAACAACATACTTCTTTATTAAACTCTAGATTCTTATTCTATTAGAATCACAAATTCCATGTTATAAGGAAAATTATATATGTTACTGTATGGGAAGTCTTTTCTGGGAGGAGAATAAGCAGAATAGCAAAAAATTGAAGAAATAAAGCAGACCATCTCCATCATAGAAAGGAGAAGAATCGATAATACAATCATCTCTACCACTCGCAAAATGTGTGTTAATCTGAATAAATATCTAACAATGCAGCGGACAGCAAAACAATGAGTAATACTGCAAGAATGTATAGCTGGAGATGGCCAAGCTTTGGTCTAACTTGCAACAGGGCGGCCCTCATGTCTGCCCTTTTCCCCTTCATTTATTTCAATACAATTGAAACTACAGGACTGATCTTCAATACAAAGAACTTCCAATGATGCCAATACAAAATCTACTTTCAGGAGATCTGTGGGACTGCACCTTTTATTTTCCAAGTTGTTTCGAGTGTTAGGCAGATCATAATACAACTGTTCGAAGTAGAAATGTTACACTAATAGGAAAACTAAAGATTACTTTTGCTTGAAACTGGAGAGATCTACACCTCATGAACAGCTCTGAGCACACCGGTGTTTGGAAGCTCAGTAAGACACTGGAGGACAGCAAGAAAAAAGCAAGAAAAATGCTTAACAGGATAGCAGTGTCCCATACTTAGCCACTGTATACCAGTAAAACAGTTAATCAAACACTGTACTTAGATTTCACAAGGAGCCATGGAGCTATCACTGGATGTTTTAAGAATATTTTAGACAATGTCCTCTTAGAAATTATATGATTCTAGATTATCATGCTTTGAAGGAGAGGAATGGATAACATGACTTCCCCCCCAGTCTTATTTTCTAGATCACCTATGAAATTTTTGGGGAAAAAAAAAACAAACAATAAAAGAAACTAATATATGCAACATGGATAAATAATGACTATGGGAACTATAAACTCCTATCCAGCAAATGCTTCCATACATGCTGAACTTTATTATCTTAAGTCATCTTACAGATATCAAGGGGATGACTCAGAACAGTGAAATTATGCACATGCCAAAGTGTTTGCACTGCAAGTGCAGTAACTCTCACTTCTGTACAGCATGAGGAAAGAGGACTGTTCACAATTCATTGCTGCCTGTATGAGAGCTTTGAAATCAAAATAATTAATGTCTGGATATGTCTGGCTAGTCAAGAGGCTTTGTTAGTTTTTACAAGAAACATTTGCAAGACTTTGGACATAGAAGAAGTGATGGGGCAATGAATCAGTAAGCTTTGTAGTGCTTTCGTACATTCACTTGTAGTGTATGGACATGAAATAATAAGGATGCTTCAGTGTCAGAAACTCCCACTGGTGAAATCAGGATGTCTTGACACCAAATGTTTTAGGATACTGGACCATTCTTACCATGATCTCTAAAGAGACCTTAACATTGTCAGTCTTGAAGTGAGGTGTCCTGCTTCAGTATTACGGAATGTATTTACGCAGTTAACAAAGGATGAGTCAATGTGATGATTTAGTGGTATAAAACCAAGTGTTCACAGATTTTTTTGGGAGATGTTACCCAGGACTGGATCTCTGAGAGCTGTTATATTTCTTGCTAAAGCAAAGACAGCATGTGTGATGCCAGAATGCTAAGGATCTCGTTGGAATGCTTATACAAAAGGAGCAATAAAGACTGTTAAGTCACACCTGGTTTGTCTCCACCGGACTAATATGCATTATGTCAGATAACCACTTTAATAACTTTCGTGTAATTGCTTAGAGGATTGAATATGAAGAAGAAATACCAGTTAAATTGGTCTACGATGCGATGCTTCTGAAGTAACATTATTAGTTGTAACACTATGAAAATGAGAAAAGGAAAATTAAAGGCAAACGAATATTTCTCCTGCTGTGACTCGGGTCTGCAATGTGAGCATTACTAAGGGCATTTTTACTGCCTTGAATGGTGCAGGACCAAGCCTATTGCTTTAATCATTAAAAACTGATTAAAAGAGAACACTGAAAAATAAACATTAGGAAACTATTGCCCTCACAGTACAGAATGGATTAGATGCAGAAAAATTAGTGGCTTATTCATTTAGTTTCATTTTTTCCTTACAGTAGCTTGTAAGAGGCAATAAGGGAATACAAATGTCCAAAAGGACAATGGAAGCAAGAAAATATCTCCTCGCCAGGAGTAAAACTCCAAAGAAGCAGGGTGGCTCTTGGCTATTTCACCCTTCTGAAAATGAGTTATCTTTTGAGAAAGTTTCCACTGGTTAACTGACAAGGATGGTAGTAAACACAACACAAAAACTGCAAGAGTGGATTTTTAATAACTCTGTGGTTTGTTTTCTTTTATTTGGCAAACTGTTTAAATACCGTTGTGGCATTATATTAAACTATGTCACAAGGATTCAAGCAGCTAATGTATTATTGCTGGGCTTGAAAAAACTTAAAGAAGACTTAGTTATAAATAGCTTCTCGGTGTTCAGTGTATTTATTTTTTTTACTCTTCCAAGGAAGGCAGGATGTTGCAAAAAACTATACACCGGTATCATTTGGCAAACTTTTTGTAGCGTTATCTAATCTGCAGAGATATTAAATTTCTACAGCAAATACATATTCAACAACGTATTTGAAGGTAGAATCTGTTGTCTATTAGACAAATACACATAGAGTTGACAAGACATGCTGTAACAGCTGTTGTGGAAATATTTCCCCATAATTCACTCAACGCAGGCAACATACACGCAGCTGACATCTTCCTGGTGAAAAATCTTGGAAAGCTGACAGAAGTCACTGCACGCAACCATTGGCCGTGCTGCTGTTTTGAAACACCTCCTCCGCCCTTTGCCTTCACTGCACTCAAAAGTTGCATCTTACACTAACTACGGGCTGTGTTTTAGAAAGGGACTGTTTATGTAGGAATTTCAGCATGTGAATGGCTATACACTTGGTAATTTCAGAAGTAGGAAACAGCCAGATAAAAGGTTTTCTTCCCTTGTTTGCACATAATGTTAAGTTTTAACAGTTAATATAAATTTTCAGAAATGGTGCAGTACATGGTAAATATCAGCCTACAGTTGTTTGGTTTGGGTTTTTTTAATGAATGCATACAAACAATTTCCAGAGCAGTTTTTTTTTAAAGAATAGACAAAGATAGACTCCTTACTGTACAACAGCAGTGGGCATTGTCATAATGCAAAAGCAGGATGTTACAAGCTCTGGGGACACTTTTCTGGATGTTAAATCCTTGCAAAATCTATCCAAAGCCTTAATTACTTCCTCCGTAATACATGTATACCTAATCATATTTCAACTTTCATCTTCTCTCCTTCCTCTCCCACAGTCTTGACATCTAATGTTCTGTTCAAAGCACAAGCAAGCAGAAAATTCTTTCATCTTGTCCTTGGGGAAAGTGCAAAGCATCATCCAGAGGTAACAAAGTCCCTTCAGCATGTATCCTCTGTATTCACTGAGAAATATCATCCAGTTTCATATTTTGCACAAGTGGGCAAAAATCTAGTGTTGTGAGTCCATAAGGAATCAGATGCTGTCTCTGATCTAATCTCTGATACATGATATGAAGCCCCTGCCCCTATCACAGACATGAAAGCAAAGATAACACATCTGCACTGTCAGCAGTTGAAATGAAACCAAAGTTTTCTGCACTATAGTCTTACTGTACATACTTATATTTCTACGATGTCCTTTATGGTTATATGATTTAGCAAGAACTTCTGTTAAAGCACAAGGCTGAGCTTAAATCAGTTTGCAAAAACAATGACAAGCCACAAGATAGGGATTACAGAATTGACAGGTTACCTGTCTTATTAGAGCATACCTGATTTGGATTCTGTGAATTGATTTTAAGGATAAAGGGAATATTAAATCATAGAGTCCATAGTATTTGATCATACAGTCAAATCTCATCTATACAAGGATGTTACGTGTTGAAACCAAGCATGTGGATAAAGTAAAGCATTTCAGTCCCTTAGGAACCAGGCAGCAGCATGCGAGATTAAGGTATAAGAATGCCTGAGGTCTGTGCACAGCAAGGAGCTGATGTACTGCCTGCACAGGCAATGCCCCTGGCAGTGCTCCCTGACAAAACAAATAAAATGATGAATTTTCTTGTCTTCGTTAATCTGACTTTGCTAATGTCTTCCCAGTCCAAAATCTGATCAGGATTTGGAAGCTGAGCATCTGAACAAAGATTTACCAACCAAGCCAGTAAGAAATACAGGGGTTTGTACTTCTTGTATCTGGTTACTTATGGCCCATCTCCACCAGTGTTTCACCCATGATTGTTTAGAGAATGCAAAAAAAACACAAGCCAAAGCAAGCCTGCATCTCTCCTTCCCCACCCCCCATCAAATACAAATAAATCCAGAAAACACTGGATAAATAACATGTAAGAGAAAATATACCACCAGATCAATGAAGTCTATTAGCAGAAGTCCTACATCATAATCACATCAAGGGATTTTACATTCTAAGCTATTATACTCCTGTATTTGTGTATTGCTACTTGGGAATAACTAGATATCTCAGTGCTCAGAGACCACTTGGAAATTATCTAATTTTATCTTGCTCCGACTTTAAATATTATAGTGAGGATGGTGGAAGAAGCCACATGTGAGCAGTCTTGACTTGAACACAGCAGCTAAAAGCCCTGGGAAAGTAAGACAGCACACATGAAGTTCAAATCTGCCCTCCTCAAACCCTGCGTACTGTAGAGAATTTAATGAGTAGTCCAGTAAGGATCTGTAGACAAAATTCCATCCAAATCCAGCACTGAAATAGTTTCAAGTGATAGAAGAATTCATACAAAGCAAAGTCTCTTAAGAGGTACTTCAGGGAGAAAATACCTACATTTATTAACCAGGTTACTTGTTAAAACATAAACTGTCCTGCTTTAGCTGAGAGACTACACTGCGCTCCTACGGGAAGCATGCGTGAATTCTTTAGTACAATAGCTGTTATCACCAAAAATGGTATCTTTGGATCAGGTTTTGCACAGAAAAAGAAAACCTGTGAAAATTATCCTATGTGAATTGTGTTACTTTGTTTAAAAAGAATGTTCCATTTAATTGTTTTATAATGAGTGGTATTTCAAATTCATCATGTCAGATAAAGATAAAACAATTATACCTTCCAGTTGCAATTATGTCTATTTGTGCAAACGTTTTCCACCCATTCGTTTTAGCTCTATTGTTTCATAAGTTACATTGGCAAGAATTTTCCAAACAACAAAAATGCCCCTTAACACCTAACTTTTCATAAAATACAGTCGTTCGTGTTCTCATAGTACGGTTCTTCTCCTGCAGTTACATGCTTCTAATAAAAAAGAATATTAAGTCTTTAAAAAAAAAAAAGAGGGGAGGGGAGGAAAAGGGTAGGATAGCACTTCAAGCCCACATCTAAACTGACAAAATAAACATGTGTAGCAATGTAGCAATATTCCTAGTGAGCAGTGGGGCCAGCTGGAATGGAATGGAATGGAATGGAATGGAATGGAATGGAATGGAATGGAATGGAATGGAATGGAATGGCCCATCAGCCCATTTTATCCTTCCAAACAATTTTATTCCGCAGAAGAGGGTGGCTACTTGCAACTGCATCCTTGAACGTTCAAACTTCGGAGATAGATAGTCTAAGGAAATGTTTAGGAGGATATCAACCCTCATGGGCCAAAGATATACCAGCTGCCACCCTAATGGTTTAACGAGGTGGAGAGTGAGTCTGAGTGCTCAGCAAGGCTCCCTATTTAGTTTACCTGCACGGGAAATGTAAGAAAGCACGGCCAATAAAACTATAATTTTATGGAATCCTGTGGAAATCCTCACTGTACTCCTGAGGTCCCAGTTCCAGTGAAATAAGGCCAAAGGCAGGTATCAGCTACGGAATAGTAATGGCCCACTCCTCCTGCAATTTGAAATGCTTTCTCTCTGCCTTTCAGCCTCTTCACTCTGGAAAACAGTTTACAAAAGAAATACTCCAGTAAATACATTCACATGGTATTTGTGGCTTCAGATTTATTTTTTTTAAAAAAAACCCACATATATTGTCAGTGGAATCCCCCTGAGTGCAGTTGTGTGTCTCCATCCCTCGCATGGTACCAAAGCCAGAGCCAAACCCCGTGGGGAGGAGATGCAGTGCCTGGAGCATCCCAGTACCTTCTGCATCAAAATGCCTTTTTCTACCCAGCTCCCTAGAGCACTACGCAGCACAGGCTTTCACCCTGCAGATGCACCTGAACCTTGCATAAATACAAACAAGAAATGTCCACAGTAAAACATCTGCTGCTTTTAAGAGGACAGGTTTTCACACTTGTAGTGTTACTAAAGCAGGTTAATTTTTTTGTCAAATTAATCCTGTCACCCTATTAAAATCCTACAGATTTTTGTGGGAGATCTATCTTGTTTTTTTCTAAGTAGAGAAGGGAACAATGACAAAGGTAAGTAAGTATATTTTTAAAAATTAACCGCAAAAGAGTCTTTTCAAAAATAGATAAAAAACTGCTAAAGATCTCTTTTGACATTTTTCACTTAATACAGTCAATATTGTTTGACCAATTGTTTTTTCTGACATTTTAGAACAAAACGGTCCAAGTCAACTGACATGAAGCCACATCATGAACTACAAAATGCAAAGCGTGTATTAATTAGCCTCATTCTACAATGGACAGGAGGACAATACCAGAATGCTAAAGAGTATTTGCACAGACAGCATAAGGAAAGCTAAGGGGAAGCAGTTAATGTTAATGGATAACAAGATCATAAAAAAATAAAAGAGTGTTGAGAAATCAGTTATTTGCAAAGAAAGGGAAAGTAAAATCAATAGTAAAAGATTGGAATAGGTTGAAAACCAGGAAGACAGCAGAGAAGAATAATCATATAAGAAGACAAAATTGTGCCCACTTGCAGACAACAGCTCTGGCCTTTCTCAGACAGAACTGACACACCCAGGAAACCCTTCAGGTTTTGGAAAGTTGAAAAAAAAGAGAGAAAAGTGCAAGGTATGGAATGAAGACTAAAGAAGTAAGTATGGAATCAGGCTAAATAACTCCCTATTACATCTGGTTTTCTAATGTTTTGCTAAAAAGGACACTCAAGAGCAAACACACTCGTTCTCCTCTAAGCTTGATACTGAGAAATCCCTCTCTCTCTTTGCTCTCTTGCAGACTTTTCTTGCTTTACTTCATCTCCTTTGCAACGAGGCCCGGCCTGTGCCTCTTGCACCTGCCTGGAAACCTAAGGAGAGGCCTGCTCAGCTCAGGGAGCTCCTCCAGTGGGCTGAGGAGCCTCTGCCTGCCCTGCCACAGAAATAAATAACCGTGGTGGTTTGATCCGCCAGCTCCCAGCCATCCTGGCCTAGCCCTGACCTCCTTGGCAGGAGAGATATTACAGTCAGCCAAGTTCTGGCTTAGTCCAATCCCTGTTTGATCAGTGGAAGATTATGCTGAGAGCTCTCCTATCTGAATACAGCATGTGAGCATTCGGGCTGGCTTCTGCCTTCCTGTTGAAATTACTTGATAATCATCATCAGTACAACCACCTTCCACAGACACCTCCCAAGTAAAGGGTCCAAAGTTCTCCTATCATCAGCCTTTTCCATGTCCCTGGAAAAGGGATCGCTGGGTGAGAAATTGTGGCATGAAGCCATTATCCTTATCATATACTGTGGGGGGGGGTTTCTGAGAAATACAAATGCAAGCAAAGTGATTAGCCACGGCTGTGCCCTACAGAAATAATACTGCTTCCTTCTGATAAGCAAAGTAACTGTTTTGAATGTGACTTCACCTTATTCTCTGTGGTTACACAAACTGGGGATGTTATCTCGGAGACAAGGACAATAATAAAAATAATCTAATTCCCATTACTTTTATGGTATCAATGTTATCTTGCTTAAAACCAGACAGTTTTGCAAGAAAAGTCTGATGTCACATCTGGCTCTGGTGAGATGAAGGTGTGGCCACGTCTGTCCTAATTCCAGCACTTGCTTTCTGTGGCAGTCAGCAAGCTCATAACCTTTCCGATTTGCTGTTACGTATTAATAACAGAAGTAACAGCTAAAACCTGAACACTCATCAGCTGGATATGCGTCTTCTTGAACTAACCGATCATAAAGCAACTGTGAGTTTCTGATGTGATGCAGCCAAAATGAAGGCAAATGCAATGTTACAGAAGCCTTTTCAACAGAGATTCACAAATAAGATGTCTCTTTATAAAGCAGATATCAAGCAACTTAACTGGCAAGCCACATTCCATGTAGTATGCAAGGTCAAAATGCAAGGTTCTTCACCTGCGTCGGGCCAATCCCAGGCACAAAAACAAACTGGGCACAGAGTGGGTTGAGAGCAGCCCTGAAGAGAAGGATTTGGGGGTGTTGACAGACGAGAAGCTCAACATGAGCCGGCAGTGCGCTCATGCACCCCAGAAGGCCAACCATGTCCTGGGATGTATCAAGAGAAGCGTAGCCAGTAGGCCAAGAGAGGGGATTCTCCCCTTTTACTCTGCTTTTGTGAGACCCCACCTCAAATACTGTGTCCAGTTCTGGTGTCCCCACCATAAGAGGGGCATAGATCTGTTGGAGCGTGTTCAGAGGAGGGCCACAAAGACGATCCAGGGGTGGAGCACCTCTGCTACAAGAACAGGCTGAGGGAGCTGGGATTGTTCAGTCTTGAAAAGAGAAGACTCCGGGGGGACCTAATAGCTGCCTTCCAATACCTGAAGGGAACCTACAGGAAGGCTGGGGAGGGACTTTTTACAAGAGCGTCCAGTGATAGGACAAGGGGAAACGGGTTTAAGTTGAAGGAGAGTAGATTTAGATTGGATCTTAGGAAGAAATTCTTCAGTACGAGGGTGGCAAGACTTTGGAATAAATTGCCCAGAGATGTGGTGGCTGCCCCCTCCCTGGAGGTGTTCAAGTCCAAGTTGGACAGAGTCTTGAGTAGCCTGATCTAGTGGAGAGGTGTCCCTGCCCGTGACAGGGAGGTTGGATTAGATGATCTCTAAGGTCCGTTCCAGCCTAGGTCATTCTATGATTCTATGATAACATGCAGGTAATGGTATTTAAGGTAACTGAGCGAGATGAAAACTTGTTTTGGAAGAGGAAAAAAGGGAATGTGGCTTATTTAGTCTAGTTAAGCAATAGCTAAGGCAGGCTGATCTCTCTCTGGGGGAGCCTAAGGGGGTTAATCTAAGAATATATACTATGAGAATGGTACAGAAAAGGTATTAAATCTGGGTCACAAAAGAAAATGGGTACAACCAAGTAGTCAATATATCTAGGTAAAAAGTAGAAGACATTTCCTAGCCTTCACAGCAAAAAGCTTTTGTTATCCAGGTACTTCTAAAACGGGAAATGGGAAAATTCTGAAAGGATTTATATGATGTGAAGCTTGTGACAGGATTTATAGATTATAAAGTGCCCTCCAGGTAAAAAATAAGTGTCATAGTGAAGCTCCAGTAAGAAAAAGAAGGGACAATTTGACCCTTCTATCAGGGGCCCTTGGCCCTCAGCAGCCACCAACCTACATGTACAGCTCCTTCTGGGAGCAGGGCTCTTGGCATATATCCATTTGGGAATTCACAATCTTGTACAGCCAGCACACAGCTCGCTTGAACAGTTAAAATAAGGCTCAAATTTGGGTTCTCTGTCCACACAGAATCAATCTGCAGCCAAGCAAACACATTGTTACGATACTTCCCCACTACCAGAAACAATTATTTCCTGCAAGAAGTCAACCTGTTTTCTTTTCTTTCGTGTTTAGACACACATTTATGCACAGACCCTCCAAATGAAACTAAAGCAACATACTTTAACAGAACACATGTTGCGACAATGTTTTATAATGGGCTAGACAGAAAGCCACATTAAGAATCACCTTATACAAATGGGACTACTCAAGAAATGAGTATGGCTTGGTGTAAGTCTTTCAGAATGTAACATGTAGGTCTTTTACTAAAAGAGGGAGATAACACCATAGTGCATCTGAAGTATGGAAGGCAACTGAATAGCATGCCTGGAAATATCCAGCATTAAAAAAACATCTAATCCCATTAATCTGAAGAAACTTTGGAGATCATCTATGACACAACCTGTCTGGGACAGAAGAATACGATACAGCACATTACAGATATTTCACTGAAAAGTATGGTCTAGTGAGAAGGTATTATTTGAAATGTTGCAACATAAAGGTATGGTTTGGCGACACACAGAGAGATTTTCTTAATCTTCAGTGACACTGGCCTTGCTCATTCTTTGCTACACCTCAGTCTTTGTCAAACAGGGTTAATTTGAAGGGGTGCTAAGTAACTTAAAAGACCAGATCCTCTATTGCTGCAACACCCTTGAATTCATTGCTGGGGTTTGACTCACATCATATGGGTGTCTTTCACCTGCTTGACTACTATGGGCCACTAAAGTCATCCATGAAAAAGCTGACCAAAGCATAAAATCAAATTTAAAAAAACCAGTATAGACATATACTCCACCTCTTTTTGATTCATGGTGACTTTTCCATCCTTTTCTGCCCCTAACTTGCCCTCTGCATTTAGCTTGCATTCTTTTCTTTAGTCAAAGACTGCTTAAGACTAGATGAAAGTTTGTGGTCTTTGGTAAAAAAATGTACAAAACTCCTTGTACACTCCTTGCACTTTGCACAGAGCAAGGTCTTGTTCTCAGCTGGGTGCTCAGTGAGGTAATGCAATATAAACAGCAGCTGGAAAGTTAAGACAGAGCACTCAGACCTCACATCCAGCCTATTCCCCTTGTACAGACGACACAGCTCAGGGCACCATCACGCTGTGAGGGAGTAACCTATTTAAATCATCAGTGATGCTCAGGTTTATCCTGTCTAATGCTCTGTCATTCAGCTCTTCTGTGGGAAGACGTTTCACACTACAGGACTCAGCTTTATTTCAGTTCTTCTACCCTTGCATGTTGCTTAGCCAATCCAAGTTGGTGTGACAATGGACTGATCCTGTATTGAAAGGCAAAAAGTTTAGAGAATCAAGCACAAGGGACACATGGTCCTTTAATCAAGAGAAAGGGCAGAAGGCTGATGCTTGTGTGAGAAAAGGGGTCTCCAACGCGCTGAACGAGAAGTGTGATGATAACAGGAACTGCTTGAAAACAGTGTGGATGGGGACATTAAACTGAAACAACCATTGGTACTAAAGCTGATTCTTCCTAGTTCATGCCCTGCCTGTAATAACATGCAAAACTCCATGCTTTGCTTTTATACATGTAAAAGTGGACCAAAATCAAGATTTAGGATTTGATTACTGTTGATTCATCACTCACCACACACAGCAGGAGACTGCCTTAGTTGGGATTAAGTGTAAACTCCCGATCTGCAATCTCCCAAACAGTCCAGTCTATTCCCTACTCCAGTGCACAGATTGCACTGGTACAGGGAACAGAAGCTGCAATTTGCTGCTGTTTGCCAGTGCCATTAAAAGCCAGCATTTGCAAAGGGCTACAATGAGGCTGGATTCATCTCACCTTTCTGCAAGCGTCTGCAGCTGAACTAGGCACCTTGAGCTCCTTTTACAAACAATAGAGAAAAGGAGGTATTTTCAGGGTGTGATTTATCTGACTCATACCTAGCTCAGACTCAGATGAGATGATTTTCTCTGCTGACCTGAGTACTGCTTGAAGGGTGGTTCACATGTAAATACCTACAATTCAATCTCTACATCTGGCCAGTCTTAGCCTTGGAGGTCTAAACTCTGGTCTCTGGATTCCAGTCAATTTTAGGTGTAAGCAAATTACTTCATCTCTGCAGAGAAGGGTTTCTTTTCAATAAAATTTAGTTGCCCAAGAGGTAAGCATTCAGTTTAGGCAAGTCAGGCAGATATACTCCACAGCCTACTGAGAGAAAGAGGCTCTTCTCAATGGAAATTCAAGTTAGACTTGTGGCCCAAATCCTCCTAACTCTTTTATATGGTTAAAGTCACGTAAATCTTGGCTCCCTGCTTTGCAATAGTATTTCCTATAGTTAGACTGGCGAATCCTATGGGCAGGGCTCTGGAAAAGCCTTTGAAAACAGGTTTGACACCCTCAAGGAAAACCACCATCTAGGTTTCTGGTAGCTCTAAGTAAAGTACAACCGTATAGCCTGTTTTGTAAAAACACTTGTCTTCATGCTGTTCAAGAGTTTGTCTTCTGTAGCAGTAGTGACTCAGCCTCTTCATGGTACCTACTCCAGGGTTAAAACTGGGAGCAGAGAGTTACTGAATAAGGAGCAGAGTTACTTCTCTGAGTCATTACTAATAGTTGTGTCAGTGGCACTCTGGCTTTAAGATACACGTCCCCTCACTGGAGTATAAAACAGCTTTTCATCTAGAGCTGAGCTTAGGCAGACACTGCATTAAGAGCAAACTCTTGAGTTATGCTGTGGTAGAACTCTAAGGGTTTCATACAAATAAGGAAAACCTTTGCCAAATGCAAAGGTAACAAAACAGAAAGGACACAGGTTTTATATGAGCATTCATAAGAGGTTTCTAGGTTGACTGCAGTAGTCCTCATGGCAAGAAACAAAGCGTGTATCACTGAAGCAGTTTAATAAGGTTAAGATACTGAGTTGTGTAGTCTCATCCTACCTGTTCCTTTTTCCATAATTGGTGATGATTCTTTTTTCCTGAGAAGTTCATCTACTACTTTGTTGTTTGGGTTGGGTGATACTTCTGAACACAGTTTGCAAAGCCCAGAGGTTTCTCCCAAGCAAGAACACCCTTCTCTCCAAGGATAGTGTCCTTGCTCCATTAACATTAACACAGTGCTTCTTACTACCCCATCACAAATCTTACCTTTTTCATTCTAACTCAAACATCCATACACAAATTCTACCACAGTCCGCTGTTTCCACTGTAAGAGTCAAAAATGCCTTTTATTTTTCCACACCGACAATATTAGTCTTTTATATAAACTCCCCGGTGCTCTATAAACTCTTTGATTTCTTCTTTTTCTCTCTAAAGGGATAACACAATGTTTCTTCCCTCTTGAAGGTTTCACTAGAGATTTTCTTTTTACCAATGAATATAGGTCAGTGAATTTAGACCATATGTGTTGCTCCACTGGGTGATTGTTCCATTTTACAGTAAATAAGGCAGGACATCTGTTTTAACAACAGAAAAAAAAGTATGGGATTTTGTCAGATCAGACTGGTTTTGTAGACTTTAAGTGTTAAAAGACCTTGAAGCCATAGAAAGCAATAAAGAAGGTTGAAGAGAGCCTATGGGTGTTTCAGTCTGAAATTATTCTTATAAGAACTCTATAGATAAAGCAATGAAAGAGCAATTTATTTGTCTAGATGTGGTATTGCATCAGACTTCTGGGCTGGGAAGAAGATAATCATCAACCAGAATCCAGTGAGGCAGCGAAAGCAAAATCAGTTTAAACTTACCTAAAATATTTCTACTATTTTGAAACCCGGAATATTTCTATCATTGTTTAACATTTCTGATGGTTACATTGTTTATGTTGATATCTTTGATCAAATTATAGACATGGCCTCATGTGTAGCACAAATACTTTAAATATGGATAGCCAAAGTTGTACTTTTCGTATTTACATTACAACATAATAAATATTACACCCTAGTTGCAAGTCACTATATCACAGTGCCATTTTTCCTTAAAAAAAAAACCGAACAAAAAAAAAGCCAACCATGGAGAAGATAATCAATGCATAAAACTGTTAATCTGAGTTTAAACTGCAGTGCCTGAGAGGAGTTAGGCTGAGAGCACATCCCACTGTTATCAAGTAGATTTTGACGAGTTTTGAGAGTAAACTTGTGTTAAAATGTTGTATTGTTTTAATGCCCTATATTGAAAATTACTTAATCCAGGTTCTTAAATCTGAAAATGGAAATATCTCCAGAAAGATCTGAAATAAATACTACGGTATAGCCTGTGATACACACAGATGGTGATGTTGAGGCAGAACGCCAGCACACACAATCGCAGTGTTCGGCAAATCATGGGCAAAATAATTAAGGGTATTTCTAGTAGCATAACACCCTGCAAACATGCACACTGCCTCGTGGAGTACTCGTCAGCGATATTAATCTGGGAAATAATTAGTCCCTGTAAAGTTCTTTCACACTCTTTCACCAGATGGCCCGGCAAGATCGTCAGCTAAAATCCTGCTGTTTCAGCACTGGAGAAAACGCCAAGGAGCTATGCTTTATGCTACTGTGTGCAAGGTCTGGGCACGCTACACTGTGCTCATGGTTTCATTCTCCCAGGTACTGCATACCGGTACAGCATGCTTCATAAATCACATCAGATCATTTTCCGAGCATCACCGCCAAGCGCACTTCACACCCCAACATTTGCAAGCCACTCCTCAGAAAGTTCTGCCATCTGCCAAAACACAGGACTTCTCCAAATGGAATGAGATCAGAATTCATATATTTAGAAGCAAACTGAACTGCAGAAGAGGCAGCATACTTGCTTAAAAAGAGAAACATGTTAATTATTGCTCACAACTACAGTGGCTATTCAGTCGCGTAGCAGCTCCAGCTTCACATGTAACTAACCTTCACTTTATTTCACTGCAATTTCTTGTTGAGCAAACATTTGACAAACTTTCCAGTGACTTATTGACTGTTCCCACAAACATCCAATATTGATTTATACTCTACACAGGCTGTATGACCAGCTACTGATTTTCACGGAAGCTTGGCAAGATGGAAATGTACAGCTGAGCTAGGGTTATCCAGCAGAAATGCATACACTAGCCTAGAAATAACATGCAAGCACTGGAATATGAAAACATATCTTCTATTTTGTTTGGGTTCCCTGTATCCTAGAGCTAGCTCCAAGACTCTGGAAGTCAGAGTACCCTTTTCTTAGAAACTCAAGACCTGCTCAAAGACTTGGAATACTGGATACGGCATTTGACAACATCTCCAAGACTCGTAAGCAGCAGCACAGGGAATTCTGGAAAGTTAACACTTTTCCTTTGAACAAGGAGCAGTGAGTCTGATTTGGCTGACGACGGGAAAAAGAAAACAAAATAGGGCACTGAGCAGCACTGCTGTGGCTGTAGCTGAGACAGAATTTCCATTTCAAAGCCTGGTTTTCCATGGCCTACTTCTCCCTTATAAATACAAGTTACAAGTTAAAACTTGGACCAAAGAGTTGACCTGTTTTGTTTAGGAATGGAAGGTGGAATCAAGCTGCTAAAAAAAAAAACCCCAAAATTGGGAAAGGAGAAAAGGTACTATTGGCAGTACAAATATGTCTATGAAAAAATCTGCTGTTCTTTTGGGGAGGGTGTGAGGAAAGAGAAAGCCTTGTCTGCTTGGCTTTCATCAGATGTTAATAGCATGCCCTAACCCGCGACACATGCCACAGCTGTAAACTCCTGCAAAGAGAGTAATTACGAAGCTCAAGATGCTTCTTTAGACATGTTTGCCTACAGTAGAAACTCAGCTCTGACCATGAAAAAGGAACTTTGACTGCAGGCTCAATGTAGACAGTCACCAAGTGACTGGTACAGGAAAAAAAAAATGTTTTCAGCTGTGCACAAGTCAAGTGTCAGTCAGAGTTAGCCTTAATGGTTTGCTGTGTTGCCAGAGTTTGGCCGGAAGGACAGAGACTGGTGAGTCAGTGACTGACTGACTGATACATGCAACCCTGCCTGGTAATGTCTAAATGCAGGATGGCTCTCTAGGAAAGACTAAGTCTTCACTGAGGTTTCAGCTATCTAGCCCACAGCATACACAGAGAAGGTATTGATTTGCCAGGATGTTGTCATGAAATCCCACACTGCCCAACACGGTACTTTGACCGCTTACGATTAGCCTGAACTGCGGTGCTTCACCAAGAGCAGGGAACAAATCAGTTGGGACTTTCCATGCTACTGTGCAGCTCCAGTCTGTTTGCAGATCAGAGACAAAGAAGCCTTCAAGACCAAACACAATCATGTTAAATATCTGTGAAAACAGGGAAGAAAACTGAAAGGCACATGGTGCAGGATGAAAGCTAAGTGTTTTCTCTCCTGTGCAGCTCCTTGCATCGGCTTTCTCATGACAGCACCCATCCACCTTCCAATAGTCCACTAAGAGATGTGGCTAACAGCTGTTAAATCTGGTTCATTCACTCCTCCATCCTGTTTGATTATCCTATCAATATGTGGCAAGTTTCCCTATTTATATGTAACCATGACCTTAGTTGTCTTTGGCACATTAATCAGGATGCAGCTTGCATTTTTCAACGCTACAGAGCTTTTTCTGTGGATAATAAAAGCCAGCAACGAGCACTCCCCACCACCTCACAGTCACTACCGAAACATAACACAGTAATCACTGGTGAGCTATGGGGAGCACTGAGATTAGGACATGGGAGAGATCCTTTGAAGAGTCTGCGCTACAACTGACATCTACAATAACCATTAGGGAAATCCAGCGGTTCATTTTCTCTGCAAGAGCAGTGAACAACTCAGGCAACAAAGCAGTCAAAGAGAACATAATTAAAGAAGACTTGCTGAATAATTTATTTTGCGAAAATGAAGTTTAAGGTTTGGAGTTTCTTATTCAAGGAAAATGTCAGCACTTCAATGGAAGAAGTTGTTTTCTGAAGATAGAAAGACGTGAGAAACACTAAAATATTAAGCTATGTATTAGAAAACAGTGATTACATTTCAGGACTGTTACAAAAAAAGTCATGACAGCTCTTCTGTATTTTACACACATTTTGCCCAAGACAAAAATTTGTTAGTACATTAGCCTGACTTGTGTCATTTTCTACAACATGCAAACTTTAACATAAAACTTTAACAGCCTAATTGTGAAATCAGAATTGATTTCTCTAGAAAGCTGCAATTTAGGCAGTATTATTGTTCTCCTGCCATATGCTGTGTTGCTTTCAGCAAAGATTTAGATTATATTTGACAATGGCTAAATTGTCAATATCAATTTTTCCAATTATTAGTTGCTAAGAAAGCAAAAGTAATACCCTGGTGATATTTTGCAATACTGTTATAAAGTTATACTGCGCATCAGAAACATGCGCTGGAGACAGCACACTAAGCAATTATCTGTGTTGATCTGACGGGTGACAGGGCTATGACTTCCAAAGATCCTTTCAGAGCTTGTCATGCTGCTCCAGTTCAAGCTAAAACAGAGGAATATGTCACAAGGGCCTTGAGCAAAGACATGGGAAGAACTTTGTTAACACCACCCTCAAACCCATTCTCTTCTGGAAACAGTTTGGATTATAAAAATTTATTGAAATAATTCTGCAGGTTTCACTGTTCACATTCAGACATGAGAATGGCCACAGAAATGAGAAGCTATCCGCTGATCAACCTACAGTCAACCTGTGGCCATGAGGTGGTGTGTGGGTGTACACCAACAGGTGCGAGGCTCTGGAGCAGACAGTGGGCCCCAGCAAAGTGTTTCCCCTCCCAGTTTAGTTCCACTGCAAGGAGCTGTGGCTGCTGAAGCAGCAGACGTTTATCCACTTTACCTAAAGAAGGGAGATGACTGTAAAATGCATCAGCAGAGGGATCAATCTCACCTAACTTTCCATGCCTACACTGTAGACACTACACCTAAACTTTTGCTTTTAGACAATTAAGACTAGCCTTTACGTTTTTGTCACAGGTCATGGGCAGAAATAACCACTACAAAAGCCTAAAATAAGCCTCACAAATCCCACTCTAGAAATACCAATGTCTGTGCACTGACAATGGAAGTCTAAGCAACTACTTCCAGCATGAACCTCAATATGTGCCTGCAACTAAGCATGACAAATGCCAGATAGGATGTGATGAGTTTTATTAGGCAGCCTCACTAGTAACAGATTTAATATTTATCATAGGTGGAGCCCAAAGGAAAAGAAAGGGATGACACACATACATCACTCCACCTTGCCTAGTCACTAAGAACTGACATTTTGCCAGTGTCAGATCTGGCTTATCTCCCCCACCCCAGCAAAAGACCTGCAAAGTCTGACTAAGTAATTAGCAGAACATCAAGTTGGTAATGGTAAGCCACTGACTGAAACCGTGTGGTTTTGGAGATAGAATCATAATCATTAAGGTTGGAAAAGACCTCTACGATCATCTAGTCCAACCATCAACCCAGCACTACCATGACCACTAAACTATAGCCTGAAGTGCCTCATCTACACATTTTCTAGAAGATAGGATAGGAAAGTACATGGGTAAGACTGAAATAGTCTCAGTACCTCTCTAGCAGGCAGCAAAAACTCAGCAAGAAGAGGTGTCAGGGAGAGAGGCAAAGGCAGATGGAAAGAGAAAGCTTCGGCTCCACCACACAGAATTTCCCCAATTAAAGACAGCCTTCCTAGGCCATCAGGCAAAAACACAGTCTTTTGGCTACGTGAGTCCTTAACATTCCCCACGACACTGTGTAGGAAGAAAACCTATGGCGAGATCAGGACCACAGGACACTTTCAGACCCTACTTCTGAATACTTCTTTGGGCAGAAGACTAGTAAGAAGAGAGACTAGTGCTATAGTGATTTTCAAAATGAGCTACCATATCTATGTGGGAAAGGGAGAGCACCATTTACAGCACAGGAGCTGCAGATATGAACTTAGATTGAATGATAATTTCAAGAACAGAGTGGGAGGAAAAAAAAGCTAGTTCAAGATTATGAGCAGAAGACAAATACATTTTATCAGATGAGAAACTGATTTTTGCCCTTTATGTCCATAAGTATCACACTAACAGGGGAATAAATCTGAGGTCATGGAACAAGGTATCTTCCCGTATCTCTAAAATAAAGTTTCATATTTTTTTTAGCTGGGAGAATTATCACACGAATTCTCATTGCTTTTCACTCTGAAAATAGAAACTTAGCAATTTCAATTGCAACTGACTATCAGAATCAAAATCTGATAAAACATATGTTCTTGTAAGGTACACTGATTCCTTCAGCTGAAAAGACTTTTCTTTTCCTGGAACACGTAATAATGGTATCTGTATTTATTGTGAAATAAATTCAGAAATTAATGGCATAAAATGAATGGAAGAGGCTAGCCACAAAGCATTCAGTCACACAGTTTACTCATTTATACACTGTTTATCTTCTGGTATGTGCCACAAGAAGTAATCATTTAAATAAACAACTTCTTTAGTAGGTAATAAATTGTTATTGAGTTTCCAGACTCACAGCACGTGCTATGGCTATAAATCAGGCTTATTCTAAACATGTACTGATTTGCAGCACTGGGAGGCATTTTAGAAATGCAACATTTGAAAGGGAGACCCTGGATTTTTTGTTTCTCTGTCTCTGCAGCAATCCTGCAAAGGGCATGGGTATTTGAAAATTTGCCTATGCCTTTTCAGCTACAACAGCTGTTATAATATGCAATATTACCTTTCCTGCAAACCTTGCCTAACTTCCACATTGCCCAAGCTTTTAAATGAGTATAAACCACTTTCAGATGTCAGTTATGGTTACTGCTAAAAGTGTTCTGCTGTAAATTACCAGCCACAGTGCACTGGGAAAATCTGCCAAGAGATGATACAAAAATTACTTTGATCAACACTGGCATTCCAGACAGAGAAGAACAAAGCAATAAAAGCAGCATCTCTCGTTGTCCCAGCCTCTCCAGTTCTGAGGTGCGTTTGGGTTACCAGCAACTCTCTAGTTAGAGATGATAGCCTAAAATTGGTCCTGCCACCCTCTGCTTCTGAGCTCCCTGAGGAAGAGAAGCTATAAGCCAGACATCCCTTTTTACTAGTCTTTTCAACTAAGATCTCCTCTTCTGATCAAGATGATGACATCTGTGAGGAAGGTATGGACGTTGACGTCCCTGAATGACTAAGCTGGCCAGTTACTCCCTTTGGTAAATCTGTCTGAAGCTCACATCCTTCACAGAGTGTCTGCTGTCCCAGGAACGTGGGGAGGACTGGATGCCCCAGGGAAAGGATTTCACAGTGCTCCTGAATGCATGAAACCTTCATGACAGCTCAGTGAACGCAGCAGGGCGATTAATGCTGCATGCTGTCACCTGAGAACATCTGTAGAGAGCCAGAAATGCATCATCTGTCCCTCCCAGACAAATATAAAGAGGTTAGCATGTTTTGGAGAACTCTTTATGTCTGCATGGTCCCACACTGGTCCTATGAAGACCTCTCTAGAAAAAGCTTTGCATTAAAAAAAAGTGTATTAACTTTCCTCTGACTCTAGCTCATAGCACATCTGAGAATCTTACACACCAGCAAGTGATGCAAACAAGAAGGACAGAACTACGTAGCAGTGCAGACTAAAATTAGACAAAGCAGTTATGCAAAAACTAACTTCTCAGATCTGTACTGGGTAGCTGATGATAAAAATCCTGTTCATTATCTCATATTTTTTTTGTTCCCCATGCATAGCTACACGGTGTTGTATTGTCTTAATTCTTTCTATGCAACGAACACAGAATTTTAAAACTCTCTTTCAAAATCTGACATACCACTAAACATAAGGGTTCCCAGTTTGGGGATGAGACTGTACAATCTGCTTTTAGCCCCACTTGAAATAAATGAGAAACGCTACTTGGAAGCTTTTAATACACAGAACTTAACTTGTTAAGCTCTGGCATCTCTGCCCATTGACTGCTGGCCTGCAAGTTTATGGTACTAGCCAAAGGTCTGGGAAGTTGTGGTTTGGAGGTACCTGTGCTGAGCTGTATCCCTGCAAACAAATTCAGTCCAGTGTACCTAAGGCATACTCCCTTAAAAGTTCTTGGCAGAGATTTCTCCACAGGTTTCTCAAGGTAAGACTTTGGGTGAAAGTACCATGGTGTAACACACTACCTACTCTTGAACTCAATCAGACACACCAGTGCAACACCGCACAGGGAAACATCCAGTCTGGGTCAGCATTTGCCAGAGGGATCTGAATGATGTGCTCCAGAACAGATACAACTCTTATTTTCAATTTAAGAAAGAAATTAAGTAGGTGCTCAAAGTGATTAAGAACTAACAATTTTCTTTCTACATTATGGTCCTTGGTCAAGTTCAGCAAAAACTGATTCCAAAGCCTCTTGATGTAAAATCAGGGTTGCTCCATGAAGGGAAACAACAGAAATCATGGAGCAAGAGACACTATTTTGGAAAGAAAAACAAACGTACCCAGCAAATAGGGGGCTGGTTAGCTCACTCGGTTAGAGCGTGGTGCTGATAACACCAAGATCGCGGGTTCAATCCCTCTTGGGTCCCCATGTGTTGCCTGATCTAGTTGAGAGACGTCCCTGCCCATGGCAGGGAGGTTGGATTAAATGATGTATAAGGTCCCTTCCAGTCTAGGCCATTCTGTGATTCTATGAAATAAGAGACAAACGAGGGAATGACATGGGGCAGATGCTGGTCACATGGCTCACAGTCAGGTACACTGGTGGTGCCAGTAGAAGGTCTAGAGCAAAACAAACATTAACTTGATTAAATCAGATGGATTACCCAAGATTCTCCTGTGTGGCCACCAGTCTTTGGGTGTACAGAAGTTGGAATGAGAAGATATAATCACCAGACAAAGAAGAGTCACTCTCTTGAAGACTATGAGTACTGGTTTGGGGCCCTGTAAGAGTTCTGCTATGATATGTAGGGAAATCCTTGTCTTCTTCAACACAACGTAGATGAAAGCTTTAGTACCTGAGAAATTGCTACTGCTTCACTGACCAAGATTTTTAATTAATGTCTTTTTATTGCTATGTTGCTGACACGGGAACTTTGCTTTTCTTTATTCGCATTTCATGCTATAATCCTTCTTTACTATTGTATTATCTTATTACTACTTATCTATGTCATTATTATTACAGTAGAAAGTCAAAAATGGCATGAAGAAAACTACAGTAATTAAAATTGCATGTGAAATGGAAGACCTTTAACAATTCACTGCACTTCCACAGAAAATCTGCTGCCAAAGTACGTGTGAGCAGGGAAGAGGAAAAGGCACCTAGTTTTTTCTGGAAACACTAGCCATGAACTACAAGCTACTAAAAGTTTTCAGGCACCAGAAAGGGGAAGGCCATCTTTTCTTGCACTTTACATCCATTTCTTGAGGTTCAGCTCTTTCAGGGACAGACTAACTTTTCTCCTTTTTTGAGGCTAGACAGAGTTTCATTTTTCAAGCAGTTCCATTACATTTATTTATGGGGTGATATATTGCTGAATGCACTTTTGGCAGTATCTGGCTCTGCATGGATAAACAAGTTGCCCTGCACAATTCCAAACGTCACTGTCATACAAAGAAAAATATCTGAGGTTAGGTAGGTATATTATGACCACCACATTGAGAATTTCTATTCCCCTTTCTGCTGATTGACTGAAGAATCATGTCCACGAAAAGAGCGGTTTATGCAATTGCATTGCATCTTGGCTAGGATAAGATTTTGCCAGCCAGATGCTTCTGAAGAATGACTCCCTGCAGCATAAATCTGATGGAATTTGATACACAGCGTGGCACATAATCAAGATGAAATGATCCTTAGACAATTCTTCTCTGTGTAAGTCATTTCAGAAAGACAATTTTAATAATGATATTTTCTTTTTTATTAACTTTTTTGGACTACTTTTTCAGATAATGAGCAACTGCATCCAGCAGAAGCAGCTATTATCAGGTTAATATTTTATTAATCCTTTACCTGGGGACAATATCCTAAGAAATCAGAGGAGCTAGCTGTTATTGAAATACTCAATATTGAAGGTCTTGCCCAGACTTGACTTCCACAATGCCTCTTTATCATTATAAATGCTTATTTCCCACTTTTAACCATTCCATCTTGGTTACAACAATATTTGTTTGCTCCTCCTTCTTCCTCCTCATCCATAGCTCTGTATTTTTGCTTCCTTCTCAGAGAAGAGCAAACAGAGTAAAGGGAAGGCTTAGGACTGACAAGTATGTATATAACAGGTTAGAGTATTTTAAAAGTATGTGACTCTCTCCAGTCTCAGCCAAGGCACTTCACCTGCTCAGCATTAGAGATAATCCCTGTCCAGGACTGAGATGATGAGCTCCCAGTGGGACCTACTCCACCCAGAGAAACCACCAAGTTCAGGTTCCCCGTCAGTGATTAGGATGAAACAGCACTGAGAAAACGCCTAGTCCCTGTGTTGTCAATGCACCAGGTTTCAACCGAGACAGCTTTTTGAGTCATGTCTAGTCTTTTCATCTGAAGGAAAAGCAAGTTGATGCCAGCGTTGTCAAGAGTAAAAGCTTCCACATAACACTCAGAAATTAGCCCCAGAAGAACTTAAATTCATCTTATATGGCATGCTTCTCCCAAAAAGCTCTTCATGGAGGCAGAATTAGCGATTAAGAGATATGGAGGGTGGAACATGTATGTCTGTGAAAACTGGAATTAATGTGATTATGCTAAGCAGAACATATTCTGGGCATCAGTGGGTTGCAAAGATTTAATGAAATATGCCCCAAGCATAGAATTTTATCTCTGGAAAATAAAGCGTGACATTCAGAGAAGGCTGGGATAAAGGGGTATTTTACAGGCAAGCAGAGGAAAATCAACTGTCACTTTATATGAAACACATACCCTCTGTTGTCTTTTGATTCCTACCATAATAAAGCAATTATAATATATTTATGATCCTGAAGTGCTATTAGTGCCTCCTTCCACATGCCACATTTTTACTCATGGGAAAAAATGAAAGGAAAAAAGTAAGAAAAATGTAACAATAACAGATAATAAACTGATCAATATGGGAGAAGTATACTGGGGAAAAAAATTAGCAGTCGTGACTCTTTCTAATATTCCACCATCAGGCTCAGTTCTGTGAAGAGATTGTGCCAAATCTAAAGTCTATGAAATGCCATTGTTTTGATGTTATATTTTGGCAAATTTCATGAAGCATGAATTTATCCAGAAGGACAAACAGCCTGTGATGCCAATAACTACGATTGCTTTGGAAAATCTGTACATACACATCTGTGCATGAGGGTTTCCTCAGTGCAAAAGATCTTGTCGTTTTTATCCATGAAAAAATTTTAGTTTTCACTTCTGTCTGTTGCTCACCTTGCTCTCAACCATACATGTCCTGCAACCACACCTTACATCCTGTACAGAAAAGTCAATCGATACAGATTATTGGTGGCCATATAGTGTTGCAGGATGACGGTGTGTTGTGACATATCAGCAGGGTGAAAAGCATGGCAGGTCATTTGCAATCACAGAATCACAGAATGTCAGGGGTTGGAAGGGACCTCAAAAGATCATCTAGTCTCTGCCAGAGCAGGATCACCTACAGTAGGTCACACAGGAACACGTCCAGGCCACTTTTAAATGTCTCCAGAGAAGGAGACTCCACAACCTCCCTGGGCAGCCTGTGCCAGTGCTCTGTTGCCCTCACAGTGAAGAACTTTTTCCTGATGTTTTTGTGGAACCTCCTATGTTCCAGCTTGTATCCATTGCCCCTTGTCCTGTCATTGGACATCACTGAAAAGAGCCTGGCACAGTCCCCCTGATTCTCACCCTTCACATGTTTATAAACATTAATGAGGTCACCCCTCAGCCTCCTCTCCTCCAAGCTAAAGAGACCCAGCTCCTTCAGCCTTTCCTCACAAGGGAGATGTTTCACCCCCTTCATCATCTTTGTGGCTCTGTGCTGGACTCTCTCAAGCACTTCCCTGTCTCTAACATGTAACATGTCTTTCTAGAAACTAAGCTGTTGCAACTTTCTCACTTCACAGTGCCTCTAAATGCCACCATCACCTTTCATGGCTTATGCAAGCAACTGCACTCACCGTGCTCTGAGGCATTTCTGCACAGCAGAGAGTACTCCAAGCACAAAGTAACTGTTCAGTGACTCATATTGCTATTTCTTCAGAAAATAAATGAAACTTTATCTATTCACCATGGTTGCAGGATGACCAAGGAAACACCTGAGTGAACTGAATCTACTGTTTTGGTTTTAGGGTCGCAGTCAAAGCAACTACAAGATACTCCCAAACAACAGAAATCTGCAACTAGGTAACTCCAAGAGCAAACAGCTGCCTATTGAGTGTGTATGTGATTTTTGTTGTTTTCTTCCAGTGTAGAACTTACAAGATTCAAAACTGTGTTCCAGATGCATTTGTTTCTGAGAAGCGCATACACACCATTTTTATGCACAGCAGAACCTGTGAGACTATTGCTCAGTTACACGTAAGTTCCGCAGAGTGAATCACAGACATGCGGCAGCAGAATTAATCTGCACTATCTGCACTGGCAAGAGGTCATCTTCCGAAAAAAAAAACAACCAAACATATTCAAGCATTTGTGCACTAGGTATAGCAGACAGGAAAAGAGAATTTATTCCAAGCTACCTGTAGTCATATGAAAGTAAAACCAGACTGTGCATATATTTATGAGTGAAAAGATGAAAAACCCATTTCTGCTCTTTTCAACCAATTATGCTCCAAGTACCCTTATTCAGGGATACCATGGGATTTTTTTAACCAGTTTTTGAAGTTCATAAACTGATTAGTAGTATTTTTTAAAAAAAAAAAATTTCATGAACAGGTATTGAACTCAAAAACTATGAGGTTGGTTCTGCCTTCTGGGAACAGCCTGATAGGAGAAAGTAGAAGTATTTATCAATTCTTTCTTTATTTATTTTAAATTTTTACTAAGCTTTTGAAAAGATTCACTCTGGATTTGGCCAATTGTTTTGAATTGTACTGAAGAATGGAATCAAAGACAGAAGTGAAATTTCACCTCCAAAAGCCAAAACTCTGAAAATTTTCCCCAGAATATCAAGAACTCCCCAAGTATGGAATGCATGTCTTAAGTAACCAAAGCTGACAGATGTTCGTAAGTGCTAAAAAAAAGAAAGAAACCCTAGAATTTACTAACATAGGAAATACCTTAACAATACCTTTGCACTTTCTGTTAAACTTGCACAAGGGGAATACAACTTGTCTGCATCCAGTATAAGATCAAATATTTGTTATGTATTCCACATATCCCAAAAGACCCATAATGCTAGTAGTACTCACAAAAGCTGGAGTCCCAACTTAAAGCAATGAGAAGAATGCAAAGATAATGTCAAGTGACAGCAGTACAATATAGCAAGATAGAGCTTTTACACCAGCTGTATAAAAGTGTCTCTGTTATTTCTGTTATTTCGCTTCCATCCTCATATAATGCTACATGGATGTGTGGAATCAAAGACCAATTTAATTTAACTACAAGGTTTTTGTTAAGACAATGTATTCAAAACTCCTTCTTGACCAAAAATATTTGTCTTTCTTTTTCACACTGAGAATTACAAATATGGATGTCCACTGGAGTTGTGGCACAACAGAGAACTCTGAATATTTTCTTTGTTTAGCAGGTCAAATTAGACAATCAGACCAGACTACACTAGCACAACTGAAAAGCTGAGTAATTTTCATAACACAATTGATTTCTTACCACATGGTGCCATTTAAGGGATTATAACAACTCACCAGGGTAATATCCAACTTGATTAGAAGCCAGGGGGTCTGACTGTTATCTCTGTTAATCCAGTGAAAATCCAGACAAAATGTAATTGACACCACAACTCTCAATTTGCACGACTGTAACTAAAAGGAAAGTCAAGCACTGTATCTTTGGTTGGGAAGTGGTTTTTCTTTTTTGCTTGGATAAGTCATTTCCATATCTTTGAGTGATTAACAGTGATTATTTCAACCCCTTTGAAGATATCAAAGACAGTGTATTTGGTGTTTTCACTGCTAGGTGCACTGATATTACATGGGTTCAAGGAAGTGCCTTCATGTAACAAGCAATTAACACAGCAAATAAAAGCAATTTCCTATGTAAACTTCTCCGTTTGTGAGAAAACTTTTAACATGCTGATCATGCCAAGCCTTTTGCCCCTCCATAAGTAAACATCTAAAAATGTGGGCTGGATTTTTTCCACAGACATTGAGGTATACAGGGGTGGAGATAAGATCTGGGAAGCTCTTCAGGAACTCCCAAGCTAGGTGTAACAAAACATAACGAACAGATATTTCAGGAATGGATTCATCTGAACTCAAGACATTTACAATGCAGGTAAATATGCACAAGGGCTAAACTCTTTCTGCCCACAATGGGTTAAAACAATAAATTCAGTAACTGTAGGATTCATCTCACCCTAAATAAAATAGGTCATACATGAATGTGGCCGCAAAATTGCTGCTTTCTCCTTTTTGAGTGTAGGGAACAGGGGGTACAGTTCAGGGAGACCAGCTCTGATACACCTCTATATGACACATTGTTAGTTAATGGGAAGAAATCCCATGTTTGGTACCCTTAACCCTGACTATGAAGATTAACTTCTGGCTTACTTTCATTTTGGCTTGCTCCAACAGTGACTCTTCCTCACTGGTTTGCTACTGGGAGCACCAGTGCTACCTGCTGTGGATGAAGGGATGAAGGACCATTAATTCCAGAGACTTTGGTGCAAGGGAATGGCCCCCGGTGCTCTTTTATGCCATCCATCCTTCAAGTAATCCACCAAGGCTACAACTACACAGTGGTAAATCACATCAGTTTTAGTATGATACCATAGTGTGGGCCTGCTACAGGCCGCCTGACCAGGAAGACCAAGTGGATGAGGCCCTCTATAGACAGATACTCCAGTACCTTAAGGGAGCCTACAGGAAAGCTGTAAAGGGCCTTTTTACAAGGGCATGTGGTGACAGGACAAAGGCAATGGTTTTAAACTAGAGCAGGGTAGACTTAGATTAAAGATTATGAAAAAGTGGTGAGAAACTGGAACAGGTTGCCCAGAGAAGTTGTGGATGCCTCATCCCTGGAAGTGCTCAAGGCCAGGCTGGATGAGACTTTGCTTTGAGCAACCTGGTCTAATGCAAGGTGTCCCTGCCCACAGCAGGGGGGTTAGAATTAGATGATCTTTAAGGTCCTTTCCAACTCAAACCATCCTATGATTCTATGAAATTAAGCATGTATGGGACCATTCTCTGGCATTGAAGCCAGTTGCTGTGGAACAGCTCCCATCCATCTTACTGAACTTCTACCATTCAAAAAGGAAGAGGGTGGTGTTAAGTGATGCCATTCATAAGTGTTAGCAGTGACCTTTCTTTAACAACATTACCTTCCTCATATACAAAGCTATGCACTGTGTTTATTATCTCTGGATACAGCACAGGCCCCAACATCCCCTTTCTGCTGTGGAAAAAAGCTGCTGCACCATCTGGCTGAACGTCCTACGTGGGGCCAAGGGTGCACCAAGCATATTCCTGTGTCCTGGCCACTTCAGGCACAAGCATCCCATTGGCTTTATGGCACCATCTATCCACTGAGGAGAGGCAACTTTAACCAGTGACCCCACAATTGTCCTGAAGTTTGAAAACAAAAGGAGAATCAGTTGAAATGTGGATGAAATATAATATGCATTGAGGATGAGGCAATCTGGGGTTATTCACCTTTGCCAGTGAGCTACTGCAAAGGATCCTTGCAGCTCAGGTGCTCCCTGCAAAAATAATGATTATCCAGAAAAAAAGAAGAAGAATGCCCTCACTGTCTTCCAATTTTCTCAGTAATATACCTGCCAGTCTATCTTCTCCATTTTCTATTAATTCCATTTTCTTTTTATTCTAGTTTATTTTTATCAACTGGTATCGTAAGTGACAGGCAAACACATATATTTATCTACCTATATGAACACACCTTCATAGCTCCAGACACTGACAGATGTTTTGGTGAGAAGACATCCTCTCACCAAAAACTTTGGCTAAATTTACACTTCATAAGAGCAATACAAATGTTTATATGATTTTAATGATATCTGAGTCAGGGCTTTCTATAAACAAATAAACATGGTCCCTCGATGCTTATAATTCACAAGTTGGAGAGGTCTGATACCACCTGAGAGGGAGTAACTGACTGTAAACAACAGCAAAACTGATTAGCCAATTTTCCTTCTCTGTGCTGACCGAGCACCCGAAAGGAAAACCACCTGAACAGCAAATTCAAGATGATTTAGTTCTTGAAGTGGGAAGCCCCATGAGAAAGAGCTCTGTTGTGCCTGGTAGGTTAAAGCATCCAAAAGCTCAGCTGACGAAGTCTCAGGCTTCCCTTGGAAGCGGAGGGGCTTCCAGGCTGCGTCCCCTCCCCAGACACCTGCCAAGCATGAGTGGCTGCACACCCCATTGAGTGATCAAACCCCCCGCTTTTTGTCCTGCCCCGAGTTTGTGCCTGGCCCCTTTGGCTGCTGAAGCTGAATGTCACTGCAGCAGATGCTTCCTTCAGGCAGAATCTTTCCAGGAAATACTAACCGTAACAGGGTAAGCATTTCTAGGCATCAGCAGAGAGAAAAAGCACACTAAGAAACACCTGTGTGACACTTTCTATTGTAAGTTTCAGTGTCTTTGTCCTCTGCAGCTTACAGTTTGCAGAAGGCGGCCTGTATCTTGCAGGTAATTTTTGTCCTTCTAGGATCAAAATAAAGCTAATTTATGAGAGCCTCAAAAAGAAAATCACAGATAAGTCAAAATATTAGTGGCTCAAAAAGCGATTATAGCAGCTGGAAACCATGAAGATTTAATCTTCTCTGACCATGCTCCGTCCTTCCACAATCCCGGCTGCTGATTAGACATCACAGACACCATCTCTGCAGAATAATAGAAGTATAAAATCCCTCAGGAAGAAATATTGCTTCTCTTGTAAGAACAGGCAGGAATTTTCTCCAGACCTATGTCTCCCAACTCGCTAATTGCATCCCTCCACTGAGGTACAACAGACACTTTTAGCTTGGTTTATTGGATCTATCCTGGTTGAGCTGGCTGAGTACCACACTCTGAGAGGGGGGGGAAGCAGGGAGCACAGACACTTAGGTGATCCTGGACTGAATGAGTCATCCTAGCCAAATTTCCAACAGGAAATTTTCACCACGAGCAAAGCTGCTTATGGCAGAGACAAGAGGGACCAGCCCAGCTCCCAGGTCAGAGGACCAGAACAAGGGCAACTGGAGGCAATGATTTAGGAGATGCAAGGGACAGTATGGGACACCATGAGTGAAACTTACCATGAAATTCAGAAGCTGCTTTAAAATAGTTCTGCTGCCTTTGCGTTTATACTAGGTCTCATCTTCATTTCTTTCTCTCCACTAAACAAGCACGTGTGACCTATTTCTCATAGAGATTTCTCTCTTCAAAAGAGGCAGCTTAAATCTCTGTTCTGCCAATTCTCTCAGGAATAATGTCCTGCTCTCAGGAATAATGTCCCGTACTTGTGCTTCGTTATTAACAGAGCACTTTCCTACCACTAGATACCATTTTCTTAGTTGGTTTTCATTTCTGATTTGGTACAAGCAGTGATGCTTATGCTGTCACACACTGCTGTCGCTAGCATAGCATCCCACACTCAGTGTGAGCCTAGAAAAACTACTGAACTGCACATTTCAACAAAACAGCAGGTGCTTTGAACACCATCTTTAAGTGAACAATTTCAGTAATGGTTTTGTCAGTCCTTCCTAGAAGAGCCCTAATAGGCAACAAATAACAAAATGAGGTTCAGCTGGTGGAGGGAAAGCAGGATAATAAGTTGAAGGAAGGGTAATTATCATAAAACATTCGTGTAGCCATGTGAATTCTGCACTGTACAGAACAGAGATCACATCTCACCCCTACCCTAAACTTCTTGCTGTTGCTACGACAACCACATTGATGTAAGAGAAGCAATGCAGAGTCCAGTGGTGAGACCTCCTGAGGGGATGAACTGGCTATGAGGCTTCACTTGAAGAAGTGAAAAAGTGTGCTGGTGCAAAGGGCAGGACGGCTGCTCAGACTGTGGAAGATTGCACTCAACCAAGTGTGGAGGTGATGTGAGGGAATAGTGGGAATACCCCAACAAACAACAGGGGCTCCTTGTTCCCACAAATGCCTCTGTTTTCTTGGATGAGTCAGGCTCTACAAAACATTACCAGGAGCTCCCAGGAGCATCATCAGGAGGTCCAACAACAATATCTCCTTCTCAAGTACCCTGTCTCACTTCTGCCTAGCTTACTACAGGACTGATGTATTTCTCTACGCCTTGACTTACTCACTAAGCCTTAAGGGAAAGCTTCTCACTCCAACATTGGGCTTGAGGCCTTATCCCACAGTAAGATAAAAATGACATGTAGCAAGCATACATGGATAAAGGAGGCCACAAAGTACTTCACAGTGTCAGCTCATGAAACCTATGTAAAAAAAAAACTTGGTAGAAGCAAAATCTTATTTTATCAAAGCACCCACATCTCGGCTCCCCTCATCAGTTTATTCTAGATGTTTCATACCATGTTTGCGTAAGAGGATCTCCTTTACTTGACCCTTCTTACACTATTTACAGACAATCTTCTGCAGATTATTCCTTGAATTATATGTCTAACCATTAAAATGTGCATCCTGAAATATATCACAGGAAACTGCATCAATGAGGTTAATAATTTAATGTTTTCTGGAGCAAAGCATCATTACCCTTGAAGGAAGCACACAGAAGAGCATACCTGACACAGAGCTCACAGAGCTCACTGACTCCCTCAGGATGCTTCACTGCTTAACATAACACTTCTGACTAGACTCCCTATATCCAATTTCTTAGTTTGGATATAGGAGAAAAAAGCAGGCTCAGATTGGCAAACAGAACACAAGTTACAAGTCAGGCCTCTACAATTTACCTTCTCAGGTGTTTGAGGCGTAAAGCAATAAGGAGTATTAATAGAGTGAACTGCAGGTACTAAATTGAGTGAAAAACTGACAGCTTGTTTATATTATGGGGTTCATGTGCATCCACACTTTTGCATAAAAATAAACCAATTCTGGCTCACAAATTAATAAAAGAACTCTTCCCAACAAGGAAATCCAAACGAGCGATTGCATCTATTATTCTCTATCACCACTTTGAAATACACTTTGGAAAACAGGAAAGGGTTTTGCTTCAGTTCCAGAGATCTCTGTGGATGCACCTTTGTGGGAAGAGAAATCCAGCAGCAAATATAACTCCTAGCTCTTACCACTGGTCAGCCACGACTAGGGTTCAGTCACGCTCACGGAGATGACCAGTAGGTAACTCGGTGTGCTCACCTGTATCATAACACCTCCCTCATGGTGCCAACTTATTCCTCCCTGGATTTCCTCCTATTTTACTACAGCTCCTCTTCTAAAACACCATCAAAAACACCTGCACTAATACCAGGATGGGGCCATGACAGACACGTGTCCAGTTCATATGTTCCAGGATTTAAGAATTTTTATTCTTCTCCCAGCTCACATATTTCACATGATTCAAGCTAATTAAACGGCAGAATGGGATACTGCCAAATGTTTTTTTCTCACTGAAATAGAGACAGCTATTTAAAGAATGTTGTTACACTAGCCACATTTCAAAGAACTAATACCTATAATTATAATATCTGTGATCGTATAATGTCGAACATAAGAAAAATAAGCAACACAATTTGAAGAGTAAATTGTAACATGTACTATCCACATTTAGGCTAGAAATGCTGGATCTTGTCCCAACCTCATAAATAAAATATACCCAGCAGTAATTGAAAAACAAATGAATGTGATTATAATCTTACAATACTCTAGCTTTTGCATTCCTCAGCTATGCAGCAAACAGATGGAAAAATCACATTACATGCACCAGGAGACAAATTTTTAAGGTATCTCTGCAAACATCAGTTATCTTTGCACTTAAATATTTCTGGTCTTGAAGCTTGGGTCGTATTGTGTTACATCTGTGAAATGTTTGGCTATTGGTTCATAACGTATTTTGACACTGGCAGTGGACCCATTGACCAAAATATTGCTGGGTTGGCGGGTTTGCCTTCACATTCAGACTGTGGGCAGAAAGCAAGCTGAAGATAATTAGAAGATGCCACATTATTTTATAGGTTCTGAAGGTAGTGTAATTAAAGATTAATTTCAAGTACTAAGTTTCCAACACTAGTGAAAGAACTCTTATGGTCAGAAAGGTAAAAATTTTATCTTCACTTCATAGAATCATAGAATCATAAAGGTTGGAAAGGACCTTCAAGATCATCAAGTCCAACCCACAGCCCTAAACCACCCTAACACTAAACTGTCTCCTGAAGTGCCACATCCAACTGTTTTTTAAACACATCCAGGGATGGTGACTCCACCACCTCCATTGCAATGCTTTACCACCCTTTCGGTGAAGAAGTTTTTCCTAATATCGAATCTAAACTTCCCCTGGCGCAACTTGAACCTGTTCCCTCTTGTCCTGTCACTATTCACTAGGGAGAAGAGGCCAACACCCATCTCACTACAGCTGCTTTTCAGGTAGTTGTAGAGAGCCATAAGGTCTCCCCTCAGCCTCCTCTTCTCCAGGCTGAACAGCCCCAGCTCCCTAAGCTTCATAAGACTAATAAGACTTCATAAGCCTTTGACAAAGTGAAATTTGTTCATTTTTTTTCCAGTGGGTGCATTCAGGACCCAGCACAGGAGCCATTTCCCAGGCATTGACCAGGGGTTTTGTAGCAGGATCCAGCCCCTGCTGTGGGGACCAGCCCTTGCTGGCTTCCATTTTACCTCAGCCCCAGCACGCCATTTGCAACGGTTCAGAAGCTCCTCCGTGAGGAGCTGAGCAGCCTCTGTTGAAGGTTGTGGTGAGGACACACACCTGGAGTAAGCCAGAGCCTGGTGGAGGCCCACAGGAGGAGGGGGACCATCAAGCCACGGCCTTCCACCCTTGCAGCCGGGAAGCCAGGCTGACCCCCCTGCCCTCAGGCTGCCTCCCCTGCCCTGCCACAGCCCTGAGACAGCAGCCAGGGACAAGGGGAGGACAGGGAGGTTCGTGGCCTGAGGAAGCTTCACCAGCCAGCCTTGGTGCCCCAGGCACACTTAGTTCATTAGTGGCACCACAGTCTGAGCTCTCAGACTGAAGGGTCTTCCCCAGACATCAGCCAACACCGCAGAAAGCAGACCCAGGGCTTTGAAGGTAAAATGGTAAGGGGTGAACTTGAACTGACTTTTATCTTGAGGTCAGGGCTTTCCCCATGCCCTCATTGCTCCAGATGCTGCTTAAAATTCTGCTACTGAGGGATCTCTCGTTATCACAGCATTTGCAATCTGCAACACACAACCCTCACAATGCAAAGAGCCTTTCTCTGGATATTTGCCATTCTAAATGCAGCATCTATAGTGCTTATATATGCATCTATAATGCCTGCATATGCACCTACAATGCAATCTCCCCACAGCCTCTGATGGGTTTCCTCCTTTTCCAGCTAACAGTCTGCAACCACGCAGGAATGAAAGATCATTTCTCTGTGAGATGTCTCAAGGACTGCTTTAAAAGCTATATCAACAAACACACAAGGCATGGGTAAGAAGCAATATAGAAAAACAATGGCTGCAGTCCCATTATAACCTGTGCAAACCGTGTTTTTTCTAGTTGCCTTTGGCTGATAACATTTGAAAAACAGTTAAGTAAGAAAACCTGTAACTTCAAAGTGTCATCTTTCTCAACAACCTGCAAACAGCAGCTTTAGTGGATGAGGTCCAAAATGAGCACTAAATAAACTTGCTATGAAAAAAACCCCTTATTTTGCTGATCATCCACCACAGAAAAGTGTACCTGCAATTAATCCCTGAGTTGATGAAGTTTCATCTGCAAAAATGACTGTCATATGTTTGACACTGTCAATATAATTTTTCCAGATGAAATACTCGAAACTCAGTGGCTGTCACACAAAACAAACTAAATAGTACCATGTCCTTCCCTCCTACAAGGATAGATGGACCTCACACAAAAATCAGCCTCTACTGAAAATGTTTGAAAATTTCTACTCATTTCAACAGAAGTTCACATTTGTGTTCACATAAAAAGATTAATCCTGCCTATTCACTATGGCCTGAAAAATATTATGGCCAACAACTTATAGGTGACAGTCCTTTATTTTCTCCACAAACTATTTTCTTATTGCAGCTTGTTGGGCTGCAGCTACCCTTGATGTGCAAGTGTGTAATGCAGAGTGTCAGAATCAAGCTATGATTTGCCCTCAGCTAAAAACCAGAGGTTTCCCTTTCATTGAATGATGTTCAGTCCTACCAGTCAGCTCTTTATAAGTTAGGAAGATACCTTTACATTATTGCTTCTGCCTTGTATATAGCCTTATTGATTTTTTTTCAGTACTTAAATGCTTTAAGAAAATCAATGTTTCAGTAAATAGAGTGGAGCAGAAGCATCACAGAATCTGATTTGCCATTTCAGCATCAGAGATCATGGCTAAATTAAAGGATGTAACATGTACATATGTGACGATGAATAGAGAAAAATTGCAGAAGACGGAAAATGGGTGAGTGGAGAGGCATGAACTTAAAAACAAAACAGAAAAAGAAAAGCTGAAGATAAATGTAGTAACTGTGGGTAGGACTTAGCTAATTTTAGCAGTCTGAAATGTAGGTGTCTAGTCCAAGCTAATCACCTTAGCTTTCTCCATACAGTGAATAGAGAGCAGGAGCCACCTCCACAGGGGATTCAATCAGTCTTAAGATAGGTCTTCTAAGACAGGGCAATGCATCATGCTTTCCCTCAACTATTCTGAAGTCTAGATGATGGGCTCAGTTATGTTTTAGCAACACTGGAGCCGATATGGGATCACGTATCAATTTGAGTGTTATACCTATTTAACAAAGGACCTTCCACTTCAACATTTTTAGCTTTGAAGATCAGATTCATTCAGTTTTCTTGGCATTACCTGACATTTCTTGTGTCAGAGGAAAGATTTTCCTGTAATTGCTCATCTGCAAGTCTTTCTCTGAATATTGAAATAATTTATGAGCACAAAACCTATTTGTTGAATTTTATTAAAAATGGGCCAAACTTTCCACTAGCACAATTGCTTGTAGTGTCATTTACTTCAAAGAAGCTACATATGCTTACACAGCAGGGAATTAGCCCAGATATTGTCAAAATACTTCATTACTAGTCAGGTCAGACAATAAATCAGATCTTCTGTTTGTGAAGCACTGCAATTTATGTCTAATGACTGGAAGAATTGGTATATAAAGTAATTATCAAAACTGGAAAGCAATCATCTCCTAAATGTGCAAAACCTCATCTATAATTTGAATTTTAAAAAAAAAATAACAACTTATCATGGCACGCGTAAAAACCAGCTTGCTTTGCTGAAGACACATCCACTTCCTCGTTCCCTTTGCAAGGATCCCACCTTCAGCATCTTTTCGGCTCATTTAAAGGTCCACTGTCATAGAATTCCTGACTTTTCAAGCTGGAGGGATGTTTTGGTTTGGCCTGGCCGGATTTTGGTGGTGGGGGAGGGGGAGCTGCAGGGTGGCTTCTACAAGAAGCTGCTAGAAGCTCCCCAAGTTTGATAGAGCCAATGCCAGCCGGCCACAAAGAGGGACCCACCGCTGGCCAAGGCTGAGCCTATCAGTAAGGTGATAGCAGAGGAACGCCTCTGTGAAAACATATTTAAGAATGGGGAAAAGAACTGCACCATAACAGCTGGCACAGAGATGGAGGAGTGAGAATTTGTACAGACACCAAGGTCAGTGAAGAAGGAGGGGGGGGAGGATGAGCTCCAGGCGCTGGAGCAGAAGGAGTCCCCCGGGTCCGTGGTGAAGACCATGGTGAAGCGGGTTGTCCCCCTGCAGCCCATGGGCGAGGTGCAGATGTCCACCGTGAGGATCACCGCGTAGATGTCCACCATGCAGAGGACTCCGCACCATGTGGGTGGATGCCTGAAGAGGGCTGTAGCCCGCAGGAAGCCCGCATCAGAGCAGGTCGCTGCCGGAACCTGTAGCCTGTAGAAGAGAGGAATGCCCATGCTGGAGCAGGTTTGCCGGTGGGACTTCTGTGACGCTGCAGGGGACTCACGCTGGAGCAGTTTCCCCTGAAAGACTGCACCTCAGACTCACGAGGGGTGGGCTGCCCCTTGTGAGGTGTCTCCCGTTGGACAGTTTGTGATGAATTGCCCTTCGTGGGACCACTCACACCAGAGAAGAGAGCGTGAAGCTTGTCTCCTGTGAGAGGGACCCCACAATGGCCCTGGGGAAGAGCAAAGAGTCCTCCCCCCGGAGTGAAGAAGCGGTGGAACCAACGTCGGATGAACTGACCGCAACCCCCATTCCCTGTCCCCCTGCGCCACTCGGGGGAGGAGGTGGAAAAACCGGGATTGATGGGAGGGATGGGGGGAAGGTGTTCTGTTTGTTAAGATCAGTTTGCTTTTTTCTCACTTCTCACTACTCCTCTCTGATTAGTTCTTTTAATAAATGTACCTAATTTCCCCAAAACTGAGTCTGTTTTGCCCTGGACGGTAAATGAGAGTGATTTCCCTGTCCTTATCTCAAACCCTGAGCCCTTGGAAATATTTTCTCCCCCTGTCTGGCAATGAAGGGGGAGTGAGAGAGCAGCTGTGTGGGTACCTGGCGGCTGGCCAGGGTCAACCCATGACAAGGAGTCCTCAGGAAATCTCTAGTTCACAACTAACACTGAACTCAGGACCAGGTAGCTCAGAGTTTTGCCCTGAAAACCTCCAAAGACAGAGAGACTGCACAAGCTTCACTGTCCTCACGGGACAGTCTTCTGCTCTTAACTCTTTGGTCTTAACTCTCTTGTTTCCTGTTACACCGACTGTCTCTTGTTCACCTGTGACGGGCAACCATGACGATCCCAGTTCTGTCTGCTCAATGACACTGTAGGCACTGGGGGCTGCTGTCAGGTCCCCCCACAAAGCCATCTGTGCTCCAGGCTGAACAAACCCAGTTCTGTCTGCCTGTCCTCACACTGGAAATGCTCTAGCCCTCACCATCTGAGGAGCTTCTGACGCAGCATAACTGGACCCAGTCTAACAAGTGCTGAGTAGGGGAGATACTCCCTTGCCTTCATCTGCTGGCTTTGCTCCTCATAAAAGAGCCCAGGACACTGTTGCCCATCTTTGCTGCCAGGGCACACTGCGGGCTCAATATCCAATTCACTGCCCACCAGACCTGATGGAGAGGATTAGCCCATCATCAGCCTTGGAGTTTGCATTTGTCCTCGTTTGATTTCATAGCATACTTTGTCGAGAAGAACATCCCTTTCCTGTAAGAACCTGAACACTTCCGACACCTACCAACAAACCTGAAATTCCCCAGCAACCTTCCCAACTTATAGTACACAGCCAATCTGCCAAGCTACTACCCTTCCCACATTGCTCAGAACATGTGTTGTCAGGAAGAAGATAGTAAGTATGATAATATACACAGCTCCTAATTAACACAAGTGTTCTAAATAATTTGCATAAAATGCCAGTCACAAAGTAGGGCAAACTTTTACAGTCAAGTTTCAGAAAAAACTAATTAATCATTTGCCTTCTGCATTTTAGGTGATGGGTCTATCGTACATCTCTGCAAATGACCTATTATTTCCCACAAAACATTCACAGCCCAGAGGAAGTCCCCAAAGACAGGTGAAGCAAAGCTCATGTGGAATGTCTAGTATAGCTCTTTGAGAAGTAGAGCACAAACCACAGAGAATTCCTGACTATGCAGTTAGGTAAACTTTCACAATTTTACCCAAGTTCTCTCTCCCTAACATTCTCAAAAATCTCTTATTCACCACTAAAACTCAGGATGTGGACTTCCAGAAAGATTAGGTGTCCCTCGTGAGAAATTAGGGATGGGACTGATAACAGGCACCTAGTTTCAGTTTGAGTACAGGTGCTTGTTTCTTATGAAATGAATAGTATGAAGCATCTAAAAGCAGGCTGTCTGAAGGGGGATAAGAACAGTTAAATCAGCTGTTAAGAAAATACTTTCAGCTTGCTATTTCTTGTTCAGTTTGTTAAAAGCAGATGACACAGAAAGACAGCTGTAAAACACAGGTTACCAGCCCACCAGTGCAAGCCCATGAACAGAGCATGGAGCTGTACATAAACTGGGTATCACATGCTACTTTCCAGTCACCAGGGAGAGTAATTTCTGCAGGCATCTGTTTGACTATGTGGAATTGAGTAGCTGTCTGCAAGGTGTACTTTGCATGCCTACTATAGTACTTACTATTTGTTTTCTGCTGAAGATGCTCCTTGGGGAAGGCTCTTGCTCTCTGTTCATCAGAAGCCTTGAGAAGATATCAAAATGGGGGGGGAGGAGGGAAATTTACTCTCGCTTAATAGGGAAGTTTCTCAAATTATATAATATTTATTGAAATGTCAATTCAGTTTTTTCACACAAACACCAGTCTAGATCATACTTGAACTAGCTTACCAAAGATTTTCTATTAATTTTATCACCCGAGTTGCTGCTTGCAATTCACCACAAGCTTTATGCCTGTGCAGTGCTATAAAACTGAACACACTGCGAGCAACTTTCAAACGTGGATGTAGCACTTTTTATGGCAGGATGAATTCCTGAGTCCTAAAAGTAAAAGAAAATGAAATTCTCAGCTCAGAGGGTTGACGACTCCAAAATCCTAAAGGATACAACCTTTGGGATGGTGACATGTTGCCTGTTCAAGTGCCGCATGCTGGAGAGAGTGTAAGTAAACACTTTCCTATTTCTCAAAATTGCTTTGATGAGAAATTTGCACATACTGTGGAAATTCTAGTGGGCATGGAAATTATTGTATATCCTCTACTAGGGCTGTACTGAGGAAAACCAATATTAGATTAACTACTAATGAAATACTCTGAGACAACAGTAAAAAAAGCACCCCTTACACTGCTATGTATTGTGTTTTTACTCACTTGCTTAGAGTCACTTTACTCACTCGCTTAGAGTGAAGTAGTGATCTAAACTGACAACTTGGAGTGGGTGTTCTGTGAACTTAACCAATAGAAAGTTATATTTCAGCAAGCAGGTAGTCTTTTCTCCCTTTGCTTATCTTATTATTTGCAGTTGAATTCCCTTGTTGCACACTGTTCCTGAACCTTCCTAGATAACTATTTATACTCAAGACATGGGTGAGAGGAGGCAAGTGTCTGACGGATGCCCCAGAAGAATGAGGTTTTGGCTGTGAACATGCGAAATGTGTAATGCCATTAGACTGATCTCTCTCCAAACAGAAAAAAAATGCATTTATAAATCAAAGTTACTATATAATTTGGTTACAGGTATTCAATGGACAAACGATCCTCCTTCTCAGTTATATATTTCCATTTATATTTCAAAAACTATTGATTCTGCAGGATGAAGACAGTATCTCTCTGTGCTTCATTATTCCAAGTGACACATGATAAATTATGCCTTTCTATGGATTTTCATATAGTCTCCTTCAGAGAAGACTTCTTTCTTTTCCTCGAGTACTCAGCTGTTAATCCGTTCTTCTACTGGAAAAGATACTATGTCAGAAGATGAAAAAAGTGCCTGGGAGCGTGTTAATCATGGGGTGATTGATGCTGCCATTGCAAGGAAAGGCTGGACAACACGCTCAGCAGTTTTTACTGCTATTTACAATACAGCACCAGTCATCCAAACTGAGGAGTGATCAGTGCACAGACTTCAAATTAACTCAGTATGAGTCCTCTGAACCTAATGGCAAGTCCGATAACATTCATCTATTTTCATTTCCCCTCCCTCTTTCAGCACATGGCTGAAGTCTGAAAATAACTGAAATTCATGAGACTCTCATGATCTGACTGCCAAAGCCAACTTGTTGCTCTGGCTCCCTGCACCCATCCCTTCTCATACCAGGGTCAGCCCCTACAAAACTCCCCTACCTAACAAAACAGAAAAAAAAAGGCAGAAGACAAAACAGCAAACTGAAAAAGAATTAAATTACCACCTCTAATTTATAATTTTTTCTGTGAAATACAGTTTCACAGAATACTCTTGCACCCTACATTGTCAACATGACTTCATGTATTTTTATTAGAAAATATGTGAATTCTGGAATGTGGGTATACTATTAATCCAAACAATATTGCGATGTAAGTCTGAAAAGGCAAACTTTTTAAAACTTCTGCAAATGCACTCGTCTTTATAAATTATTTGAAAGGAAATATATTTATTGAATCAAAGAGTAAGCTTCTATCACCATGGCTAAGTACCAACTGTGCAATTAACACAAGCAGAGAGAAAAGGCAATCTACAAAGGTGATGGCCAACTCTGTATGATTGGAGAAGAAAATTACTTCTATATAGTATAATTTCTTAAATATGTGTTTTCATTTCTATGTATCTTTCTTACAGTTGGCTGCAAAAAAGAAGAGAAAGAATTGCATCTGGACATTCAGAAACAGCCCAATTCAAGAAATTGTCATTCTAATAAAATAACCTTCAGTTGTGAATCCATGATTGCATAATTTATTTCCTTTATGCTAATTTATTCAATAATTAGAAGGATCAGTATTAGCTTGTCAGCACTTTAATTCTTCTAAATTATTTAACTGATTTTACTAAGTAGTGCTGCTCTTTATAAAAGTATAGCAAAACTATTTCATGGCAGTATAGATCTTATTTAAGTATATCTGGACAGCAGATGTTCCTTTCCATCTCCATTACAGATTTTATAAATATCAGTGTAATTACTCTGAAGTAATAACTACAGCAATGACCAGAGTTTTACCTGTAACATTTGTTTCCAATACTGAACACACAATTTTCTAATAAGCTGAAGACATATCTCCTTGTCTTCTAGCCTATCTTTCTCAGGTGAGTCCAACTATTTTGTTGTGTAATATTTTAAAAACTAAACCAGTTAAGCTGTTATCTGAACAGTCATCTTGTGTGGTCATTTAAATGACGTGAATATTATTTTGGTCTGAAAATGCTTTCCTTACCTTTTCAGAAGTGTTGTGAGATGTCTCTCCTTCCACAAACAAATGCTAAGAATGTTACCAGCATCCTGTTTAGCTAAAACCTTCCTGGAATTTCAAACTCATGAGGTGTTTTTCACCTGCAGTCTCAACCCTGCCAAGTGCGCAAGCACATCAGTACACATTGCTCGGTGTCCCTATTTCAGTGGTGTTTGAAGTGGGTCATGGACATGTCAGGTATTTGGAGAACACATAGGATGAAAAGCACTGAACTAACATTGCAAAGCATCTCCCTTTTGCTCTATTGTGGACAACGAGTCAACAATATAGAGATGAACTGCAAAGAAAAAGCTGCCAGATAGAGTTGTATACGCCATATTAGAAACTAAAATAAATAGAAAGAGGGTCAGGTGAATTATCATCAACAATTAGCAACAACACACTCTTAATTTAGGTGCTTAATCTGGGTGATCAGAAGGTCAGTATTTAAGCCCTAACACAGCTTCCACATGCTATGAAGGTTACGTGCTCCGTAACAGACCACATCCCTATCTTTAGCAAGTATCGAGGCTTCTTGCTTCCACTCTTCCAGCAGATCCCAATGAGTTTTCCTTTGTAAGAGCCATTCAACCAACATACACTGTTGATGCTTCTAAACTCTTCTAAGACAGAAGCAGATGCTTGCAAACCCTTCTGCCTACTGTGTGGCTATATGTGAGCAGACGTGGTCCTGTCTAGCAGTAAGTTCCCTTGGACAAGGCAAGACAGCCTTTCAAATTGAAAGGATCTACCCAAGAAATTTGTAGGGGAAAAGAAGTCAAACAAAACTTTCAGGTACATCCATGGCTACCAGCACAAGTTGCCTCCAGTCTGGGGGCCTTCTGGGCAGCTTCTCTGTCTGGAAGAACTTCTCCCTAATGCAGCCTGTGCTTCACTCCATTTCTGGCACCAGAAGGTAATGCTGGTCACTAGTCTTCCATTGTATCACCCAAGAAATTCCTTTCACGGTTCCCAGTCCTACCTTAGTTTCAAGCCAGATACATTTACTTTCTGTAATGCTTTGCCTTTCCCAACTGTCAGGATAACTCCTCACTCCGCTGGGTCACAGTGAAGAGAATGGGAAAAGTGTCTCCTAAATATATTTGGCAAAAGTAATCCCCAGATTCTCCACCAGTTAATAGGAAGCTTTTGGGAGGGGAGCATCTTGTGTGATATTGCATTATAGATTACGATATGCTATATACAAAGTTCAAAGGAAAAATGTTTGAGGGAGCAGCTAAAATAAAGACAATGTTGTCTCTTTGTTTTCATATTTACTACTACACGCCATCCATTAAGTGAGAAATTCTACTCCACTTGTCCTATCTTTCACAGCAGAAAAAATCATTATCAGACAAAATATGATAGGGCATTTCTTTAGCTTTCCAGTTCTCACTTCTGCTTGCAATAAATCCCACAACATCCTGCGGCCTTTAAAACACCATTCCACAACTCTCTTTTTCATGCATGAGGTATAAGAATCGCACAAAGAGAAGCCAAAGACACGCCTGTGTGTTGGCCTCCTCATCTGTATGCAGTAGACCAAATTCCTACCAATTCATACCTAAATGTTAGTCTTAATACATGGTCAGATAGCCAAAGTGATTTATCTTAATCATGAAGGCAAAAAAGGACTATGTTTCATGGGTAAAATAGCACATTTTGACCCAGTTCTTTTTTTAATAGCTGAAAGTATAAATACATATATGTATTTTCAGCTGTTCTTTTATTTCAGCACGTTATGTGTTTGTGCTAGGGGCACCAGGGTTTGAAAAAAATGTTCTTTGGATACAGTCTCCTAGGAAAGCAGAAATTTCAAAACATCAATTACTTATTTGCTGGGAATCAGAACATGCACATAAATGGTTCATAAAATCTTTTTTAAACTGAAGGTTACAAATTATGCTTATGGGCAGTGATAGACTCCTTTTATAAATCTCATGTTTTCACTGAAAAGAGGATTGAACAAATCCATAGGGTTCATTTGTTTATTCTACCATACTTCTATAAATAATGGTCTTATCAAAACATGAGGTCAGTGGAAAGAGATCTTGTCATTTGTACTGAATCCCTTCCTGGAGCCAAGGGACATTGAATCACACCTCACGAAAACATACCTCCAACTATTAACTCAACCAGTGTCCTCAAAAACCCAAAGAAATATAATAAAAAACACAACAGAATAAAAAGAATTTAAAGGGTTCTCTATTGCTTATTAAGATTGGGAACAATAATGAGTGAAAGTAAGGAAAAAACTTCTCCTGCACTGAAGTAGTTTGAATAACATTCTTCAGTTTCGCAGGAGCCGTAGATAAATGCAGTATTCAACAAGATATGTGTACAAAGTGAGTTTAAAAGAAAGACTTCATAGCTTGGCTGATCGCAAGGGGCTTCACATCCTCTGTCCCCTTCAAGAGCGTAGCTCCTAGCAGGAAGGAAAGCTTCACCCAAGTGAAGACAGTTTGGCTGAACTGACCAGAAAGCTGCCGTGTCCTCACACAAGTTACTAACAATGGAAAAGGCAACCAGCACTCCTTGCCTCTCACCTTCCTCCGTCCACTTCCCTTCTCAGAGCTGAAATTGTCCAGTTTGAGCCAAAGCAAGGGGATGAAAATTCCAGTCATTTTATTTTTGTGGAGCCTAAGCAATACTGCTTCAACGTACCTAGAGAGGCTGCGGTCACTACCCAGGCTTTGGAACAGGCCTTGGTTACAGCAGTTCACACCTTTATTTTGCCTTTGTGAGAACAGCTCAACTGGAAACAAAGGCAATTCTCCCGGATCCAGTCTACAAGCTGTTCCCTTTGACATCACCTATTGTTGAGCTGTTATTGTGCTTTTTGCTTGCAATCTTATGAAAAAAAAAAAGCACTCGCACAGAATTTTTCATACCTAAACAGTAGTTTAGCCGTTAAAATCCATGGTAAAAGAAATCAGTGTTCCAGACTCCCAAAGGCCACCATGATTCACATGCAAAGTATGTCTGCCTACTTCACTAGTATTTCCTAAGAACAGTTACTATCTGCCAATTTACACACAAATCCATCACCAACAGGGGGTTCGTATGCCAACAGTGTATTTCTCCACTGCCTTTAATTTAGATTTATAATAGAATTTTTGCAGATAAACACAAGTTAGCAAAATACTGGTCATACTGCAAGGAGTTTCATTTTCCTTAGGGGGAACTAGATGCCAAATTGTGATAGAACCTCAGGAGGCCACAAAGACTAAATTACAAGTCCCTAGATACTCTATGGTAAATCTACTAAATAACTTTTTGCTCTGCCAGAGAGATTACAGCCGAATTGCTGCAACTGCAAAATCCAAAGTCCTTTGCCGCTACAAAAATATCTTCTATTTGGGTCCAAGCTTTATGGTAGTTGGCTTCCCACTCATGGAAAGACACAAATTATTCACAAATCTTTGAGTATAAGTCTGTTATGAATACATTAACTGTTCTCTTACCTTCAGAACTCATTAGCAACAGGAACAAGTCTTCTGATGCTATTTTCCACTATATATCTACTGTATATGCTCAACCTGCTGTGCTACTCGAAAGTGTTTCCAACATTAACCTTATTTTAAAGAGTGAATTGAAAAAAGCAAACTGAATATGAAGGGGGAGGAGAGAAGGAATCTTTAAAAGAAAAACCCAACCCATGTTGATCCAACAGGGAGATGATCTAACGGGTCTTTACGAAGCTGCCTAGACATGGGGATTTACTGTCAAAACCCTGCAGACTGACTTACAAGGAAATTGAGGCTTACATGATCACATTGCATATATTTTTGTCAGTTCTTCCTTAGCAACCTTTGAACCTGTTGGCCAGTTTTAAGCAAATTTTACAGCTGGGAACAGGGAAGATAGAAGTCTCAGAAGCCCTGACAAATTCTGTGAAAATTAAAGGCTAGGTACAGAAGATAGAGAGAAGTATTTTCGCTGTCCTTGGAGGCAGCACCCACAGTCTGTCCTGCAACCCTTATTTAAATCAGCCACAGCCTGAGCTGACGTTTGCCCACCAAGCTGGGAACCCAGATCAAGCACAGTGTGCTGTGGGAGCTGGGAGGGATTAGGAGATGGAGGACACAAATCCACATAAACCCAAGTTGTCCTACTGAGGCTGCTTGGTTTTTCATAACTCTTTTCACAGACAGCATCAGTAAGGAGAAAACCAAATGTTTTAATTCTAAATGCAAATGTGTATGTGTTTATGAAATAGCATATACTGCCAGGCTGGTTATAAGGAATAGGCAAAGTCTGGTCATACGGGGCTAAATGATATAAACCAGAGTCACTGCACTGAACTCATTGGAAACACAGCAGCCTGGTGCTACAGCTTTCCTGTAGTCCAAATTTTTTATTAAAGAGGTGGCTGTTGATCTGCTCTGTAAAAGATCACCAGGTTGAGCCTTACAGAAGCAGCAGCGGGGAGATGAGGGGCAGGTACCCTTCCTCCCCAACTCCTGGGTGCTGCCTGCCAGCATCTGGGGACTTCTGTGGGGCTCCTGAACATCCCTCTGTGTGCTGCCAAAACTCTCCCTATTTGCTGTGCATCTCATCAGCTGTTTGTTCAGAAAAACAGCTCCTGCGAAGAGCAGGTTGGTCTCTGGGGAGGTTAATGGGAAGTCCCAGGGAAGCCAAGAAGGGCAGGGAAACCAAGATGGGATTGCGGAGTCCCTTCCCTGCACACCCCAAACACACGATCCCATGGGTGGAAAGGCCTGTGAGCAAGCAGGATACCTTCCCTTCCTGGACTCAAGAATTATCCTACACAAATCTCTCATCAGGGAGAGAGGCCATGACCATGTTAAATTGGAGCAATTTAGATGACTGTATGGGTATTCTGAATTGCTGTACTTTGGCTCTGTCTTTGTGTTTTACTGAGGATTTCATAGACAGGCAAGCTTTTAGCTATATTTATAAATCAGTAAGTTATATATATATATTTAGGCATCTCTTCTCTCAAAAGGTGAAACAAGTCTTATGTACTAAGAAAGCAGACTGCAATGATTTGCTTTTAGCTAGTTACGTTGTCTGACTTGATCTAAGAATGAGAAATCAAGGAAAATGAAACATTATTTCAGTCTCCAATCAGTGCGCTTAGTTACAAGACTCTCGCCAAATATAAATATGATATCTCTGCTAAAATTAGGATATTACTTCTAATTACTGAGCACACCGAAATTTCAAAATTTTGGAACTGATAATGTTGCTATGGAAATAAGCTTAATTACTACAGACCAGCTAACAAACTTCTCAATGCTGCTATCTTTAAAAGCTATCCTTGCCCCAAAATGTTTGGTTTTTTCCTCCCTCAAATGGGGCTAAATATCTCTAGTGTTAACAGTAATTAAATTCAGACGTTTCAAGTCCAAAGCTATTCTAAGAACAGTTTGACAGAGGCTGATGCAAGGGAAACATGAAGCGCAATGCTTCAGAGTAACCATTCCAAACAATTAAAACCACATTTTTATCAATATAGTATTTCAAACACACCAGGCAGTGCTAATTCCCTAAGGTACATACTGATGATTGCATGCTATTCCCACACTTTTTCTCTGCCTTACACAGGAGGAAAATTTATGAAGAGGAGAGGCAGGAATGCAGAAGAGGCTTTTCCCCACCTCCTTAGACTTTGGTTACTCATTACTCCTTATGAATCCATAGGTGTGCACATGAATATATGCATGTATCCTGGGCTGCATCAAGAGGTACATGGCCAGCAAGTCCAGGGAGGTGATTCTTACCCTCTACTCCACTCTCGTGAGACCCCACCTGGAGTACTGCGTCCAGTTCTGGAGCCCACAGCACAAGAAGGATTTGGACGTGCTGGAGCGTGTCCAGAGAAGGGCCACGAGGATGATCAGAGGGCTGGAGCACCTCTGCTGTGAAGACAGGCTGAGAGAGTTGGGGCTGCTCAGTCTGGAGAAAAGAAGGCTCCAAGGAGACCTTATTGTGGCCTTCCAGTATCTCAAGGGGGCCTGCAAGAAAGCTGGTGAAGGATTTTTAGGATGTCAGGTAGTGATAGGACTATGGGGAATGGACTGAAGCTAGAGATGGATCAGTTTAGACTGGACATCAGGAAGAAATTCTTCACCTTGAGGGTGGTGAGACACTGGCACAGGTTGCCCAGAGAGATGGTGCACAAGAAAAAGGCTGTTTACAAGGAGAATCCTGTGTTTTGCCTCCTCATAGTGGGAATCCCCATGCACGAGTTCAGGCGCTGAGGATGGGTACACTACAGGTCTCGTGCTGCAGCCTGGCCATGACCCCACATGCTGGATACTTTGGGATAAGGGCTCCAAAGGGGATAAGCTGACTTTGCTGGGAGTGGAGGGGAAGTATGTCAGGTAGGAGGCCCTAGTCCAGTCCAGGAACTGTATGACTGCAGGGGCTGAGTTAGAGCTGGCCCTACAGGTCTTGCACATACTGACAGCGAGTACCCTACTCCCCATTGCTTCCTGAAGGGACTTCCATTCACTGCACATGTATATTCATCCTGCCTGAAAGATGTCAGTGCCTCAGCCAAGCTGGGACAACAACATGTGATGAACATGACCCACCCACAGGCTATCAGCCCACAGATAGCGAAATGCAAGTGAACTCCACTAACACCCAGTGGCTGAAAATACTTTATATCCAGCATTCAGAGGCTGGCTGTAAATTTTCTAGAGACAGAAGAAAGATTTAGTGTTATCAGATAATTTATACACCATGAATAATTCAGGCAGTCTTAATAAATAGCTGAAACCAGAAAACCTACACGGAGCACATTTTACAAGGTTCCTTGTTGGTGGACTGCAGTATTAACTTACTCACACCCAATCTGAGAAATGTCACTCTGTTGACTTCAATTTAAGTACTCCTAATTTATACCAGTCTGGAAGCAAAATAATTTGTTTAATTTCCCAAAGGATAAAAATACCATTCAGTTCAGAAACATTAGTTTTTTAATGGATTCTTCATCCATATTATTTTCCAAAGATTTTCTTAAATCTATTTAAAATCACACATACTTGCCAAACTGCACACAGTAATATATCAGAGATAATTAAACTCAGAAAAACTTTACAAAAAAAAGGAAACAAAAATGCCTCTGAACTTCTAACACTGTGAAACTGCATTCTAAATCATAGAAAACATTTTCACATTGGTTCAGAGCTGAGGAACCATATCTGCTATTTAGTACACACTTTTTCCTTGATGAAACTGCAAAAGGTAAATCAGTTCGTGGATTCACAGAACTTAAACCCAGGGGAATAAATCAATTATCTGGTCTGACCACTGTACATCACAAGATATTAAATTTCACTCATTAGACCCTTTACTGAGCCACAGAAGTGGTGACTTACTTTCAGTTGGAATTTCAGTGATATCAGCTTTCAACTATTAGTCCTTGACAATCCTTTCTTCACTAGTCCTTTACTGTCACTGTCCCTTTATGGCCAAGTTTATACATGACATCAAGTCACCTCTCAGGCTTTCTTTGAGGTGTTCAATGCCTGTCACTATATTTTCTTCCCTTATTTCCATGGTTCCTTCCTGCACCTTCTTCAGTTTTTGATGTTATTTTTAAAACAAGGACATAAATTCCTCAAAGAAAGGCAGAAAGTACCCTACTTTAGCTACCCCATGGTTTGTACACCGAGAGACTGCAATCAACTTCTGGCTATAGCCTTACTGGATGCTTCAGCTTTACACCAAATATTTGGAAGAAGCAGAAGCAGCATCACGCAGAACTTGTTTCTGCAGCCAGGTGGATTGCTTCAGGCTAACTGACCTCATTAAAACTAAGCAACGCCTCTTCCTCTGGCTGGGGCTTCCTAAAGGAGGCTCAGTGTATATCTGATGCAGAAAATAAGTTCTGCTGGAGCTGGTATTGAGTACCCCATGCAGGCTTGGGATCTGTATGATATGAAACAGTCTGAAAAGATATGTGCAGAGTTTAACTTCCTAGCACTTTGAGCAGCACAGTTGTTGGCATCAGTGCAAAAAGCAGGCGCTGCTTAAAGAGTTCCACAGTGTTAGCAGCCACCTGCACCAGGGTGCTTCCTTGTACCAAATTCCCTCATTTGGCCCAGAAAGGCAGCACGTACGCTGTGTGAAAGGAAGAAACAAAGCTGACATGACCTGAATTACTCTAGCTGCTTCTCCTGGAGCAAGTCCTCAGGTCACACATGGCTCCCTGCGTTTGCTGCCTAGTGATAGAAAGACAGCTGGTGAACTGGGCACACCAAGTGTCAGAAGAGTCAGAAGGCAGGTTTAAAACACACCAAGTGTGATACAGAGATCTTTAGGTTAACTGTTCACAAGCTACTTCTGGAATCTCCTGAGGGACTTAGTAGCTTATTACTTACTAACTTACTCCTTATTAGTGTGGTGCTCCACTAATGCAGCTCCACGACCTGCGGGTCTTGCTGTGGTGGGGACACGGCAGCACATCTGTGGCAGCAGCCAAGGGAAGGCTCAGCCTTCTCATAGGTCTCAGGGAAACAAGTGCCCCAGGTAGGTAAGTAAGTAAGGAAGGAAAACTCATCCCTGGCGGAAGCAAATACCACCCCATCTTCAGGCCAGCCAGGGGAAAGTCTGCACTGAGCTCTCCAAAAGTTTCCACCTGTGTGGCTGTAAGAAAAAGAGGAGCCAGAGATCTTTCTCAGCAGTCACTAACACACTCAGCCCAACAGCAAGTCCTCTGTGCCAGCTTCTGAAACGTATGTAAAGTGATCTTTATAGTCTGCAGAATAACCACGGTGTGCACAGCTATGTCTCTTGGACCAGGCACAGGACACACACATCCCCTCCGCGACAGGGCAGAGGTGACGAGGCTGCATCTGCTCACAAAAAGATGCATTGGCCACGCTCCTTCCACACCAGCACGCATCCCTCCCCACAGCCTCTTGTCCTCCGACTTTCGCAGACAGAACTCTCCCAGCACAGCTAAGTCCACACCCAACCCACACACCAATTAATTTTAAGTAACCTTCCTGAACAATAAATCATTTTGGTTTGGGCCCTGCCACTACACATCTTCAGTTCTGTTTCTGGTAATGCTGCCAGCTCTCTACTGCCCACACAGATGACCTCTCAGCCTCTGTTCCCACAAAAGCAGCAGCCACACAAGGTCGGCTCTCACACCAGCAGCTCTCACCCTCTCTGGCAGGTGCAGCAGCTCCTTAAAAACAACAGGGAATGCTCAGCTCCTCACCATGCTACTCCATAAAGAACGGCACCTCTCCACATCCATCTGGAGGGCAGTCCCTGGGGACAGCAGAGCTTCTGCCGCACCACCTACTTGCACGAGCAGTGTCTCTGCTTCCCTTGGGCACTCCCTGTCTCCAACCTAATTGTGCTTCTCCAGGAAAAAAAAAAAAAGCACTGCAGTGAGACAACTGCAAAGTAACAGAATGAATACAGGGTGGGAAGGGAACGAGGGGAGTAAAATTGTGTCTTTAACCTTATTCTTGACACGTACTTGGCTTTGAGTGCTCCACTATGCAACTTTAATAGAGTTTCCCTGCAGTGGGGTTACACAGATCTGTGCAAGCGCCTGCAGCGTCAGCATGTTCAGGGGGAGGGGGGATAGAGCACAACTGCTCAGAGACTTTTCTACAGAAAATATCTGGGGCTCTGACATCCCCACTGAGATGACGGGGTGCAGTCTTCAAAGGTTCCTCAGAACTCCCTGTATGTAGCTGAGTTTACTTACTCTGAGGACATCGATCCCCTACAGCCAAGAGGGCACGGAAGGGCTTGTGCTGCTACAAGAAGGTCTGTTTGCCATGACCTTGCATTCCCTGAAACGCTTGGAAAGCTTTCTGAGACAGCTCGGAGCAGTACACTGGATCAGATGGCTAATTATAAAACTGACTGACTTTGCATGCCTACCTGATTCATATGGAGACTGACAGCAGGGCTCATGAGGCTTGTGCTGTATACAAACATCAGCTGGCTTTCAGATTATCATTAATATAACTCCCCCAAAATCTGAACCCCTGCTGTATCAGCACCATCACGTTTAAAGATTCTTATGGTCCCTCTTTCCCAAGAAAGCATTTAAAAATTTACTTTAAATATAAATATTTCCTTTTCCATTTTCCTCCTCAAAAATATTAAGTGGATCTGTAAAACTTCTATGGTCAGGTTGTCGTCTTTGGGCATAAGCCATGTTTGAAATATCTCACCCAGAAAGGCAGATGTTTCACAAAGTTCTGGCCATCTAAATCCAGGAAACTGGGTAACGAAAACTATTTTGCAATCTTATCTAAGGTTGTTGCCTCCTATAGCCTTTTTAATAGACATATTTATAATACATGGGAATGTATAATGTATTAACCTAGATAGTAGTCAGTCAGACAAGAAAGAACCAGCACGGCATAAATCCACAGCAGATTTTAGCTTCTGCCTTTTCCAGAGAATAATAGCTAGCTGAATGGCTCTGCAAGGGATGGATTACGCACGCACACACAAAGAACAGACACCTGTGCAAAAGGAGTGATCTGATTCTCTAAGAAAATGCAGGCACCACCTCAGGGTAATTTTTCTGTCTGTCTGCTAGCTAAAGGCAATACTAAGCAGAATATGTGGTACTGGAAACTATTACATTCTGAATGACTGATGTGAATGCATTTGAATCTTACCATGACCTCTACACATCCCCAAATCCAAGGCCAATTTCACTGAATGTGCAGCCAGTCCATTCCCCTGCAAAGATGATTCCCAGATGAATTTGCAGGGCCTTTAACACGAGCATCATTTGATGATTCCCTGGTTGTTGCCCTGTTCAGACTCATTACAACACTTCCATTACTGCTCAGTCAGACAGCAAACAGTGTTTGCAAATATGGTACTACAACATCCTATATGAAGAAGACCCAAATATAATACACTGTAATTCACCCAAACCTGACAAATGACACCAGCTAACTATAGGAAAACTTACATGTCACCTCAGTGCAGAGTACTTTTTCAAATTTCTCCATACCAGCTCAAGGAGCTGGGTGACTCTTATAAATAAGTGGGCAACTAAGAACTTGTCTGAGGAGCCTGCAGTAGCAGCACCAAGCAGTGCTGCCCTGCGATGGAGGGGCTGCCATGGAAAGAAAAGGGACAGAGCTGAGATGGAGATGATGGAAGCATGCCCTTCCTGGCCAGGGCTCACAGTCCCTGGAGGCAGAGGAGTTGGAGCAGGGAAAATGGGTATTTGATCAATTTTGACTGATGGTGATACTCACAGAATCTGAACTGAAGGTTATGGGATGAAATTAAGGTCTCCCTAAAGTCACCCAGAAACCCAGGACGGACATACAGGCACCTATGTCCCATGGCATGTGTGCAGCCACTCCCAAGAGCTAGGGTGGCAACAGTCTTTTGGAAACTGAGGCCAAAAGCTTTCAAGGTGCCCTGAGTGACAAAGCAACAGAAGACATGCCTGGGCAAATGAGGACACATGGAGAATTAGATGAAAACTAGTACTTAGATCTCTTTGCTTCTTCATAATGTACAGAGAGGGCCTCAAAGAGTAGGCTGATACATTTTCTTTAAATTCAGTCCTTGTCTGCCTTATTTACTTGAAAGACCCTCTTGATGAGCAGAGAACAAGGCAACCATAACAGTGACCTCTGCTTGAGGGAAAAAAAAAAATCATTTTGATCAAATGGATTAAAACTGGTTTTCCACAATGTGAACATCTATTTTGTATGGTTACCGTATAAATAGCCGGAAGAAAAGATATGCTTATTAAGTATCAAGACTTCCCAGGCTTTCAATTAAGGGAGGAAAAAATCCCCTAGCTATTCACATCTAAGTCCTCTGAGAGATTCCAAAGAGGGCTGAAAAGAAAGGACATGTCCAGTATTTTTTGGATAAAGAAATTGAGCAGAGGAAACCCAAAAAACTTTTACGTGATCTTGAATAATAATCATGAAGCAAAAGCAAGTAAAATTGTTATCTTTTAATTCCCCTAGCGACCACCCTGCTGTACGAGACAGTTTTTACAGGAGTGTGATGAGGACGCAGAGCCTCCAGCTCTTCCCAGGCTTGTCCCACAGAGAGTAAATAACACAGCCCCTTTTCACGTACATCCCTGGCTGTCTCCTTCAACTCCTTCCCTGCTGTCTCCTGCAGCAGGAGAAGAAACACTTGACCAAGAGGTCTGACTTTCGCTGATGCCCAGGGTGGCCCCTTCAGCCAAGCAACTGCTGTGTCGGGGCCCTTCAAATCGAAGCGCAGCTCCTGCAGAAGACCAATGCCACCATGGCACAGAATCACAGAGCTGTTGAGGCTGGAAAAGACCTGTGAGATCACCAGGTCCAGCCTATGACTCAATAGCATTGCAATGGCTAGACCATGGCACGAAGTACCACATCCAGTCTCTCCTTAAAGACATCCGAGGACTGTGACTCCACCACTTCCCTGGGCAGTGCATTCCAATGCCTGATCACCGTCTCCGTGAGGAAGTGTTTCCTGAGATTCAACCTAAACCTTCCCTGACACACACTTACCTCAGCCAGGTGGCACATCCAGGCTGGTGCTTGCCGCTGCTTCTTATCTAAGAGCAGTCAACAGCATCACTCCTGGAAAGCAAAAGCATTCTCTTTTCCTCATAGTTGTAAGTCAAGATGTCACCTGCTTTACTCAAGTAAGGCTAGAAGGATTTCAGTGTCATAACAGTTTAGCACTAAGTTACTATGAACCTTCCAATCCCTAACATTCTATGATTCTATGATTTCTATTTTGCTGTTAGAGATGCCTATGTAGAGATCAGAAATGCAAATAAAGGAAGAAACCAAGAAGAAATCTAGAAAGTGTTGTAGTAAGCCTTGTCACTACCAGATCACTAACTGCATCACTAGATCATGTCTTCATTCGAGGAGCTCACAATCTTCAATTATTCAAATTATTCTGAGTGCCGAGTTACTGGAAGGAGAATGATGTCCAAAGCACATTTTATTTTCTTTACAAATTGTTTTTCAAGACGCTACTCTGATACAGCAGACAGATTCCAGGACTGCAAGAAGAGAGATGCGTTTCCATTCCCCAGCTCTATCTTGCAGGTCTCCCAAGACTCTCAGGCCAGCGGCACTGGACTCTCATAGACCCCTCCCTTCGGACCCTGAGGTACCACCACAGCAGGTTAGCAGAACAACTGCTGTCACCTCTTCGATTACTGAGGACAAGACCTTTTGCCCTTCCAGGCTGCAACTGTCAAGCAGGCGTAACAACACCCAGCTCTACATTAAGAAAAAGCATTATCAAAATGTTAATTGATTCTAATCAATACCAGATGCTGTATGTGAAATGAGCCACTCGTGGCAAAACAGCAGAGCTGAGGCCACTGGCCCCTAAATATCCCTCATGTTTAAAAACGGGCTGGCAGGACTGATGCTGAGGGACGGTGGCATCACATGAAGCCATCCTGAATCAGCCAGTGAAGAGAAAGGGATGTGGTTTCCAATACTGTCCACACAACCATTTTCATTAAATAAGATCCCGTGCCAAGTTTTCTGATCAGTGCTTACAAAACCAGTCAACCACCACATCAGGACGGGTCTGTGTGTGCTGTACTGCAGGGGACACACACAGCGTGTTCCCATGACAGCATCTCCTCCTGCTCACCATGCTGCCAAAACCATGGAAAACCAGAAAATACCGTGGTGCCTTGAAAAACACTAGTTTTTTAAGGAGGTCAGAAAAAAGGCTGGCAAGAAATGTTCATTATTCAGTGGAGGAAACGGGATGTGGTCTAAAACTGAATGACAGAAACGCGTAGTCAATAAGATACACAGTTAAAAAATAAACTATTGCCAGCAGGGCAAGTCCAGGAATTACTCAGGGAAGAAAGACACAGCAAACAGACGCTCATGATACTTGCCACACAGTATATTGATAGACAATAAACCCATCTTAACCCATACAACAAATTGAATGTGGCTCCCTGCATCTTCCATGGACCACCAGCTGCCATCTGTATGTTTCCATATTCATCTATCATTATCACATACTTAATTATAATTGTCACAAGCTTCACGCAGCCACTCGTCACAGTGGTCCCAGTCTGTATTTCAAGTAAAAATTAGGAGCAAGCCTGGAGTCCCAATGGACTTTGTTGTTGCTAATTCTGGGGACAGAATTTTTTTCCTTCTATAGGTAAAAGAGCAAATCAATATGACCCTAAAATGTTCAGGAAAAAACCCAGTAATATCCATAGTATTTGGGAGAATAAAATATTTAATTGAACCAAAATATTTCTTTATTTTGACTTTTATATTTATTTTTGGTATAATAATTACCTTATTTTAAACCCCCCAAAATTATAAACGAAAACAGATTCTTTTATCCTGAAAGAGCAGGGGTGTCCTGTTCCAGTTTCAAAACATTTTTTAACATTTTATAAATTGAAAAATTCATGTAAACTGAACAGTTTTGAGTTTGATCCATCAGCATTTTCTGAGAAAAAAATAAGGGAAAGAAAAAGCCCTATGCCAAAAAAATCTTGGTCAGCTCTTGTAAAGATGTGCTTTTACAGATTCCCAGCTGGGCTGGCAGGAGCCATGAAATATTAAGTACTTTAAAAAGGACATTTTTGTGCATTCATATAAAAAGACCCTCATTTTTTTGCCTTTCTTACCTCAAAAAACGGAGAGGTATAGACTGGCAAATTGGAATTACTTACAGGTTAACACTAAAATTTCAGTTCATCACTATGTAATGTAGCAGGATGCTCTAAAATCACAAAATCTTTAATGAGTCAGTATCAGCTGTAAAGTGTCATTAATTCCAAATTCCTGGTGGTTTGCCACTTTAAACTAGGTACTAGATGTGATTAGATGAGGGTTTGTGGGTTGTTGGTTTATTTTCACTGTTTGCTCATTCTTGTTACATTTATGAAAGCAGTTTTCTAGATCTCCAAAAGGTGCCAGGTAAAATACTGTAGAAACTGAACACAAAATATTACAGTAAACAACAAAGAGACACAGAATTATGGCTTCTGATAAACAGTGCTCGTAATTAATGGTACATCCCAAACGTGAATGAATGCAAATCAATTTTCTTCTATAAGACATAATTTCACCTACTCCAGTGATGTGAACCACAGAAATGCTCATCAATATTTTACCCTGACACCCAGACATCCATTACAGGATCCTGCCCTGACACTCTTCTCCCAAGCAAGGAGCCCAGTTGTCCTGAATCAATTAATCTGTGTTTACTTACGTGCTTCGCCATCTATAACGGCACTGATTTAGTAAATTCCTTTGGAAATTAAATCTCAATATTAAACCCAGAACTTCAACACGTGAGCTGGCAGAATTCATCAGTGACATATGGATATTCCCCAGCTACAGGAAACCGGAATTTATTCAGCTCAGGTTTATTGCTGGAAGTCTTTCCCTGGCACACAGACTGCTCAGCTCTGCTCAAGTATGTGGTATGCACAGGACGTCTCAATAATAAAACATACTCCCACAAACCAAAGTGTTTCAGTTCCTGGCTCTGGCCGGGAGCTACACATATCACGCAGCTCGGTGGGGCTGGTCTGCCGTATTCCAAAAAACATTTGCAGTTGATTGGAACAAAAAGCTCAAGACATGCTTATTTGAAAATAACCTTTCCACTTTGTAATTTAAATAATGAACTCATTACAAGTGGCCTAACACAGACATCAAACTATTTTTATTGACCCCCACGTCAAGGCAAAGGTAGATTTAGCTCAAAATAAGGACTCTGTTGACTCAAAGAAGGAGGTGAGAGCTCAGCAAATCCTGCTGGTTTGCTGTGGCAAGTGCAGCTCACTAATTTTGACTGAACACAAGTGGGATGAGCAGGACCAATTTCGCAAAAAAAAAAAAATATCCCTGAGAGCAGCAACAAATTGATGAATTTTATGTTAGTGTTTTTCTTAAAAGATTTGGCTCCAGAAGGCATGAGATTAAATTAGAATGAAAGCTTTCACATAAAAGAAGTAAGTTTCTAGCTTCCATGGCTGCAGAGAAAAGCTCCCCAGAGCTCTGAAACCATCTTGTTTCAGCATGTGACCATCCTAGCTAATATCACGGCCTAGTTTGAAAATGGCATTTTACTAGTTTTTTTACTAGTTGCAGCCAGGGTTGTTCTTTTAACCACTCTTTGGGTGTCTATGAATCACATTTTTTTATTTTCTCGCCATGAGGTCTAGACTACTGGTTTCTGTCACCAGGGAAAGCTGGGATCTTGGTACCTATTTCTGGCTGCAGAAGGGACCACACCAAACTCCGCAGGTGGTTTTTATGGCTCAAGTTACCACTGCCCAGGTGGAAGAAAGTGGCAGTTCATAGCCGTTCACTAACACAAGTAAGCTTTCAGCTGGCTTTTCTCCTTTATTTATTTTAAGAAAGAGGGTTGGGTCACAATTTGTGAAGAGCAAGAAATCGTGGACTGTTTCTTTAGCTCATCCAACACATACACCTATCCAAGATCTGAAAGCAAACGCTAAGATCTCACTACACAAAAAGCCATGTTCCCCTTTCGCTGGAATTTCTATCGTCATGTTCAAATACACAGACAGCATCTTGATTTGACACCACCCACTTAACAATCCCCAACTTCACACTGAAGTAACTCATCAGTAGCACTTCAGAAAGTCAAGTGTATTGAGTCACTCCAATTATTTTTAATAAAATCTGTGTGGTTTATTTTGGCAAAAAAAGAGTAACTTTTGTTCAAGTCCTAGGGCTCAATTTGCTACATTTGTTCAGATCCTAACATCCCTAACTGTGCTCAAGGCACAGCTTTAGGATTTGCTATGGTTTTTAGGCGTCTCTGCTGTGAGCAATCACGGACTTAGACTTCAGCCCTGAGGTTAAACTTCTGTTTTCCAAACTAAAAACCTCTTAAACTTAATTACAGCAGCTCTAAAAGCCTTAGACCCTCTATGGAAAGACATACACACCCTTTTCATGGGATCTGCTCTGCAGTTTGCCACAAAGCACACGGAGAAAAGAACCCCACATGCTGCCCTTTGTCAAAGCCTCATCGCAAAGCTTATCCATCGCAGCCCAGGTTGCTGCTGAAGAACTCTTCCTTGCTTCACTGCGGAGCAGGATGAGTTGACAGCCCTCCAGAACGTCAAACCTACACCCCATGCCTCATGGGCACCACAGCCACCAGGAGTTTCCATGGGCACAGAATGCACCCCTGTTCTGGATAGGGAAATAAAGACATGGGAAAAACTGGCTGCACACCCTGGAAAGCAAGCTCTGTGCCCAATTTCTCCCAGGGCTGCTTCCATCTGCTGTCCCTCTCCTTTGAAACAAGAATTTCCCCCAAAAGAAAGCAGCGGAGCAGCCCAGGCAGATCCAAGCTCTATGGCAGCCTCTTCTGTTTATGGTGTTAAAGAGTACAGTCCACATAACATTCAACAACTTTTCAGCCACCTCTCTTCAGCACAAAAAGACACACAAAAATGACTGAATATTTCTAACTCCTCCACTTACATTTCTTTATTAATACTCTGTGTGCGCAGTAGACTAAAGAGCACCGCTGCTTAAAATCCTCCTGGCAAACAATACAGGATCAAAGAGAACAACTGAATTCTGTGTGACTTGCTGTTCAAAATATTATATATTATATATTATAAGCAATGCCCAGAACACTCCATATTACCAGCCTTTAAGTGGGATATAACTGCTGTGCCATGCAATTGCCTTGATATAAGCTCACAAAAAAAAAAAAAAAGAGATAAACTTTACCATTCTTTTCAACCCAACACAATCACAGAAAATAAATCTTAAGTGGCAATTATTTTAAACTACCCTAAAGCTTTGAAGGTTTGAGATGTTTTTTTGCTGTAGGTCTATAGCCAATTGCCAATTAATATTATAAGGGCCAAACTCCTCATCACTAAAGAACACATGCAAGAACTGAGCCCAGCCTGCCCTTTGTTCACACCACACAAACACAGCACTCCTCTCTGGGATGTGATGCTTACCAGCTTCCAAGCAGAACCACACGTCTCCTTCAACAGCCTCCACGTTAAAAAAAAAAAACAACCCCAAAACAAAACACCTTTCTTATCCAGCTGTGTGGACTAGGAAAGAAAACTGAGCAATGTTTTCTTCAAGCAGCAACAGCAGTAAAGGGTTGCTCGGTGCAGCCAGCAGTACCCACCAGCAATCCCACAGCTCAGCTGTTCAACAGAACCGAAATGCAGAGGGCACATGTGTCCTGTGAAGGCAGAAAACATTTCCCTGCTAATTAGCATTGGAGCCTCCTACCTGGGGAGGCACTAAACTGCACTGATCATGAAAAATTAAACATCACCGACTGAAACAGAAGCATTTGCTCTCAGTGTCAGGCTTTGGCACCGTAACAGGAGACAAGAGACTCGATATCAAAGAGTGATCGCGAGAAACGATGAAGGCAAACAGCTCACAAACCCCAGCTTAGCATGTGCAGTGACAAGTCAAGGATTTTGTTCTCAGATGTTTGTTAGAAGCAGTTTTGTGCATTCAGCAAAGAAATCAGAAGGGAATAGCAATTACAGAGAGCTGCCGCAGCTGAGCTTTTCAGACCATCACACCAGTGCACCCCATTTCCCAGCAGGATGCTCCTATTGGGAAAACCTGGTATCTGCCTGACATGACTGTTCTTCCCATGGCAGTTCAAGCAGTAGGATGTGTCTGAGCAAAACTATAGCGATTTGACAGAGAAATGTTCCACCCGGAGAGGGACAAGAGGTTACCTCTGAGCCAGCAGCTTCAGTGGATTTATTGCGTATTATCCCACAGCGGTTATTTTTCCTCTCAGTTTTAATTTTGTAGCACATAGTGGTTCCTTGATACAAGAGTAATTTGCATAACCAAGCAGAGACTCATTTTGAAGCACACTTACAATAGCATCCAAATGCCATGCTGTAAAGCTCATCGGGGCTGGGAATGGCATATCAGGTTTCAGTCGTGCTATTAAATCTTAATACTTCCTGAGGGCTGTGTAGTCTTAATTTTACCCCGTGTTTTTGCCAGAGCACTGCACATAGTGTCACATCAGTACACATCAGATGAAAACCTGCGCAGATTTATCTGGTCTGATCCTCTATCAAAGTTTCTGAATCCTGTTTTCTCTGGAAACCTAGCGGGGGAAGATAAGGAGCGATACAGAGAAGTAAAAGATTAAAACACATTGCTGTGGTTCTGTGCCGTTACAAAAAGTGAAACACCAGGGAAGAAGATAGTGTGAAATGTTTGCTGTTCTCCCAAAGACACAGAATGACAGCTGCTGGCAACTAACACACAAATTTCAGTTTGCTTCTTTACAGCCCCTCAAAATGCACTGCCTTTTTTTCCTTTTCCTTTGTTTTTATTTAATTTCCTTGCAGAAATATGGAGGATAACACTGTGTGCTTTATATGCATAGATGGCATTTAAAGAAAAATCATTTTAGAACACGTTGTCCCACATTTATCCTATCTTATAGTGGAAAGCAGGTTAATGATGCTGCTTTGCTATGTCAGCCTGTAACTCCACACCAAGTTCTGTAGTTAAAAGTACTAAATGAACACTCAATAAGGGTGTTGCAGCACTCATTTAAAAACACTGCACACACAATTTGGGATACAATTTCTGGATTACGTTGGCTTTTATGTAGCTCTTCACTCTTTTTGAAATCTGCCCTCCAGTCTGCATGCTTTCTTGTATATACAGCTTTTGTGATGGTCTTCAATGATACGTTTTCCTTGTGCTCTTTTTAATTATTCAGTGTTGGAATTAATAAACAGCTTAGAAAATGAAAATGTCACAGCTTAGTGCAGAATGAATCAATTAATGAAGTAGGATGCAGGACAATTTAAAGGTACATTTCCCAGTGGCAGGAGAGCTGATCCTCTTCCAGCTGGAATCCAAAGCAAAAATACCCCATTGGCTGCAATGGGAGCCAGCAGGCTTAAAGGATTCTTATGATTTTACAAATTAAGACAGTCTCTTTTTCATAAACAGGGACAGAATTTGGAGCTTAAGCATCATTTAAGAGCTATAAACTGCACAATATGCTTAAAGAGATTAAATTTACTTTAAAAAAAAGCAATCTGCTGATCTCACAAAAAAAATGATATAATAGTTTGATCCAAATATGCATGTGAACAAAACTACAAAAACTTGTTAATCTCCCCTCTGTGTTGAACCTGTCCTGTAATGAAATATCTCAGGAAGGAAACAGGCCAGAAGAATTGATGTGTAGATTTTTTTTAACTCTTTGAATTATTTGATCTGGGCAATCAGAGAGGTGGATGGGTGCTTTGGAGATCTAAGGGTAGTTTGGGCTTTGTTTTGTCAATTGGATTTGAGGAAATCACTGAAATCTGATTGAAGCAAGATGCTTATCAACTGGCCTCTACCCTAGTTTCTCCCCACATGCAAGAATGCAGTAATAATGCTTACAGAGGCATCCACAGCATGGCACAATCCATCAGATGCTGGTATGTCCATTTCAGAGGCAGGGAGCAACAAAAGATGGTGTTGCGGGTTAGGGCTGGGCCGGCCACTAACGCAGACTGACGCTCTCTAACCCCCTCTTCCCCCGCCAAAACAAGAAGGAAAAGGGAATGAGGCAGAGAGACTTACGGGTGAGAGAAGAAAAAAACTAGAACAGCTTTAATGAAACAATAATGGAAATAATAGTGAAATGATAAAAATAAAGAACTATATACAACTATATATATTAGCCCGATATCGAACCCGACTCCCTCCCCTGATAACAATCCCCACTGGTGCTGCAGAGCAGGAGGCACTGGGGAAGCCCCAGGCTCAGCGGTGGCGGGAGCTGGATACAGGGAGCTGGATTCGGGAACTCAGGATCCGGATCAAAATCAAGAGGTCAGATGGAGTCCTCTCTGGACACCGGCCATTGCAGAAAAAGGACGAAACTCTCGTGATCACTCAATTTGTACTAAATATGACGTATATGGGATGGAATACTCTCGTTGGTCACCTGTCCTGTCTATTACCCCCCGGAGGTGCCACCTTTTACTTCCTTGTGACCCCTCTTACTACCCAGCACCCCCAGCGTGGCACACAAGAGACAGCAGTGGGCCTTGGTCACTACAGGAATACGTATCAGCAAGAGCCTTTCTGCACACCAGTCCCAGGCAGTGACTGTAAACATCAGGTGTTATCACTGCCAGTAGCACACACTGTCTGCAAGAACATGCTGCTGACTTCAGAACGTGCAGCCTTTTAGAAGACACTAAACTGGAAAGCAAAAATCACTAAACAGGACTGGGGTTTTTAGCTCAAACCAGGACAGAAGGTAAGAATTATCACTACAGTCCCTCAAAGCCTCTCCAGTGTGGATGCAGAGGTGGTTCCGCTTCCTTCTTGCAGTTCTCAAATCTCTTTTCTCTGTAACTCTTCTCAGCCACCCAGCAGAGAAGAGGGATGGGCAGAGTCTTCCAGGAAAGTTACCTTGGTCACAGCTCAAGAGACATGGACTTGTCGTAGCAGGCAAAATCCAGGTAACGTGGGCCCAAAGCTACATTTCCTTCAAGGTGCCATCTGAAGCAAGACAGACTATGTATATTAGAAAATCACAGTTTCTCAGGGATCAATGAGAAATTATGGATTACATTAACATGAAAGAACCACAGCTCAGCAAAATAAAGGTTTTTCTTAGCAACTGTGTTCCTCTCTAGCTGAATTTCTGTGGACTGTGTCCAATGTACTCCTGCTACTAGAAATGAAAGCTTCTTTCCAGAAATAGGCCAGGCATCTTAGGCCCAAGTGAAAAAAAAAAATCACATGTCAACTGCTTATTATGTGTAACCCCTTGAGACATACATCTACTTTTTTGTCATCCCAAAATATGCCCTCATTTCCAGTTGCTCACAGGCAGTCAAGTGCAGTAGGCTTTATATAAACACACAGTAAGAAACAGACACTACCCCGAAGACTTTACAGTGGGATGAGATAAAACAAAGCATAGGGAAACTCCAAAGTCCTGTTGACTAATAAATAGAGCAGCAAATGTTTTGTGCCAGACAGAAAAATAATAGAACAAGGGAAGTGCCGATGACCTCCTGATGCTCAAGTTTGGTGCTTTGTTTACTAGTAAATCTTAGCTTACATTTAAGGCTCCCATCCTTTTAATCTAAAAAAAAAAAAAAAAAGTATCTTATTTGGCTGAAGAAAGAGTAGGCTGTAGGTTCACTTTAAGAAATCTCAAATTTTAAACACAACGATGAGCTACAACGTAATTCTCCAGGGCATCTACCCAAACTGATGCTCTTTGTGGTTAGGAAAGGAGGGAAAGAATTCACATGCATTAGGTATGCAAGAAAGCATTTTCTGAGACAACAAAACATATGTCATGTTTTAACCAAGGTAATGCAGAATTGAAGATAAAGTGGAAATTATTATAATCTACCCTGACTCTGATCCTAATCAGGGACAGATAAATTAAGTACCAAAGTGTTAATCCTTGAAAGCGTGTAGAGATTTGATTAGGTAAAGCGTATTGATCAACAAAAACTAATTCCAACATCAAAATCCTGTATTGACTGCTCTCCCTCTGCTTACCCAGTTTAACTAACATGACTTAAGAGATCGTGTTTCAGAGAGGGGGGCTTGGTGTCAGGGGCTGTTCCCCATTCCTGTCTCGCTGTTTCTTCCCAGTCTATTGTAACTGCTCTCTGTGGCAACAGCCTTTTGCTCACACCTCTGTGACACTCTGGCCTTTCTTTGCACTGCAACATCACTCAAAGATTATTTTTAAAATTTTTTTTTTAAAGGCATTTTAAACCCCAAGAAATTCAGTTGTCCGCATCTTAAAACATTCCAGAAGTAAGTTACACTTGGTGCACTATTCTGAAGAAAATTCAGACCTTGCGAATGGCCACCAGACTTTCCAAGAGTCCCAAGCCACATGGCATATTTGGCAGCTTCCTCCCTCTTCCCTATGGCACATCCATATTAGGGTCAGCTTTAGTTATCTAAAAGTTAAACTCTCAGTTTTATCCATGAATATATTCCATAGCTGTCTTAAGTCTACAGTCAATGGAGAACTGCAGATGGGCAGAGAGCAACTCAACCCATTGCCCCAGATACCAGGACCTGTTTTGCAGAGGTGTACACACCTGTCTTCAGCTTTAGGTCCCACGTACTATGGTTGTCCACCTGCTCTTCCTACTTTTAATTCCATTTTTACCTCCGTTGACCTCCACTGGGGGCTAAGACCAAACACAGGGATGGGTATAAGATGCAGAATGAGGTGAATCGCTGCAGATGGAGGTAGGTGAGGCAGCTCGCTGTGGTGACAGGCCAGCTACTGCCCTTCACTGAGCCCTTGGTGCCATCAGGGCTCCTGGGGCAATTGTGCCAGGAAGGAAGCAAGGTTTTGTCTGCTCCCTTCACAAATGTCTTGTATAAACTGTGCCATTTGCCAGTGTCTGGCTCAGACTGGCACAGTCAAGGAGATAATCCTTTTCCGGTGGTTAGAGATGCTTCGCTACAGGCTGACAACTTGAATCTCTTCGCTTTCCTAACACTACCGTTTGCCTATTTTCAAATAATTTGCCACAGATGTGTCTGTTTACATTTGTCTGATATGATCCGTACAGATCAAAAATCTAGTGTTTCTGTTCCCCAGCTATAAACTTCTGTCCTCAGCAGAGTTTGCAATACCTCCCAGACCAGTAATACCTTCAAATGCCACTGATTTTTGTATTCACAGATCGTTAGTTACAACTAAATTTAACGTGAATTCCTGTGGGAACCCAATGGACACTACGCCTCGATTTGAAGTACGACCATCTATCATTACTTTTCATGCCATGTTTAGCATGTCTGACATCAGTGGGGCCCAAGAAAATTTGATGTGGTAAGCAGGACTAGGAGACTACGAAATATTTCAATACAAGGACAAAACTAATAATACTCTACACGTGCAAATATCACCTTTAAAAATCACTTTTATAGTCTGTGATTTTCCTTTATTGAACCACACACGTAAATTTCTCATGAGTGTGTTACCTTCAAGATAACTTACAATTTTTGTCTTAAGAGAGTTTAATAAATTGACTATGGTCAGGATTTAATACTATCTAATGGCGTATGCCACAATAATTCATTTAAATCATTGCAATATTGCCCTTCTCAAATTGCAGTTATTTAGAAAATTCCCATGACTGCTAAACAAATTTGCAGTGATCTAGTAAAGGCGTAAATAATTGCCTACTTCAGAGTACCTGTCCCTCACATTTGCAGGTATATGTATCTCCAGCTGCCACTTACTCTCCCATCAGTGTAGCTCTTTATTCAGCATTTCGTTTGTCAGTTATCTGTGCATATCAGGTGGTATCTTGTTGAGTGCTTTTTTTTCTAGCACAAAATGAATAGATGAGCAAGGAGGAGTGGGAGAGCAAAATCTGCTGCAATGAAAGGGTCGAAAGGCAATATATATTGAAGTCTTACTGCATTCATTTCTGGGCTACTCAGGATAAATGTGAATGACCTGCTTATTGTGCATACGCATGAACTAATCAATTGGGTTAGAAAGGTTACATCTACAGTGGCCCAGCTCCAAAGTAGTTCAAGAAGAGCCCTCACAATCAAAATCTCAGCCTTGCATTTCCATGTTAAAACAGAGTAATTCCTCTTTATAATCAGCTACTGCTCCAGAGTTCACGATTCTCATCTCAGTATTCACTTCAGTGCTGAAGCCAAGACTTGTTATTCAAGTAAGGAAGGATCTTTACAGATAGGAAACACAAATGCCAAGCTTCACAATTTTTTTTTTCTTTTTTTTGGACCAGCATTTACATTTTGATTTGCCTGCTTGGTTAATGAGTGGTTTAACTCCACTATGATAGTAAACCTGAAATCAGCCTTTAAAGCTTTATTCTCTCCTTAAGATTAGACTCATTTCTTCTACTGGCCTTTGGTGTCACACCAAGATGAAACAGATCTGGTGTGGCCACAACACCTACCACAAGCATATCATATAAAATGTCATGCAAACATTAAACATGCAGGAACATAAAGCAGAGTGCACAATTACACAGCAAGATGCTCACTGGCTCTGCAGATGTAACCCCGTGAGCAGAATTTGGCCTGATGATTTGGAATAGGATTCAAACAGATGCCTGCATCTCTCAAATGGCTGAGACAGAATTTAACATTAAAGCATAATGTCAGCTAGATCTATACCATCATGACTCTTTATCATATATTTTCTCTAGGATGTGCAGTCACAAAAAATACTGCTCCAGTGTCAACTCTTTTATTTCAGACCTGCTTTTTGTTGTACCTCCAATGCTGGGATCCGACAGAAACAGCAGGTGTGTAGGTCCTCAGACACGATGATGCTTGGGGAATGAAGATACCAAGGGAAATATGTACCCAGCACACAGGGGGGTCATGGGCTTTGGCACTGCCCAAAAAGTTTTAAATAGCTTTTCTGGATTTCTGCTTCCCCATCAAATGCCAAAGGTGCATCTCCAGCTCTTCTCCCAGTATCCAACATTGAGTTCTGAGGGAGGTACCACAAGGGGCTGGAAGCCTAAGAATAAACAGAAAGTAGCACCTAGCTTCAAAGAAGGCTTTATAGCCCTTTAATGGATTTAGCCCCAGCTCTCCTAAAGCTTTCCCCTCAAAAGTGACTTTCTAAAATGGGACATGGCTACTCTGAAAATCTTAAAAATTGCTAAGGTCAAGAGACTGCTCTAAGAGAGATGACAGATTTACAAGGAAACCCCAGGAGCACTGAGAAAAAGCACTTTAAAGACACAGCCCTGTTTACAGCTACCACCATAAGCAATCTTTAGGGAAAAACAAGTAATGCCCTTTGCAAATGCTGTCCCAAGGAGCCCAAGGCCTGCTCCAGCACTGACCCTCCCTTGGGGCAAAGGAGACCCGCAGGATGTCTCCATCTGGCTCACAACAGTCTCCTGCACCCCCAATGACAACGCTCTGCTTTGATGGGCAGCTGGACTACTGATCTCCAGCACTCCCTCCCAGCCAACACTATACCAAAATCCTAAATGGAGCTCGGAATAAGCTTGTGCCTTCACCTGTTGTGGCAAACAGCAGTCTTATTCACTACATGAGGAAAGGGAGCTGGAGTCAAGCCTCCTTCAGTGTGTATGTACGCATACATTATATATATATATATACACACATATAAAAAATAGTGTTCAACACTTACATCCACAACTTGCCACACCACTGAGTGGGGAACAGGGAGAAGGGAGCACTGATCTCCACAGTAGATTCTGGGATCCATCAGATCTCAGAATGCGGACACCTGGCTAAGCTGGGCAGCACAGTGTTGCCAGATAATGACAACGACCTTTTCAATATATTAAAAAATCAGCCTGAAAGGTGATAAAAGGGAATTGGAGGGGGTAAAGGAAAGATCAAAATAATAATAGTTTCAAAGCACTGTACTTATTTTAGACATTCTTACAGCATGTTTCCATAGGAACTGGAATGCAAAAGAGCACACTGCAGCAGTGTTCACAAATGTTGTGTGGCTTAGTAGCTTATAAACGACCGGTTAAGGCCACCGTGACCACTCTGACAGTGCCAGGCACCAGGTGCCTTTGCCACGCAACAGGATCTTAGCTGTGATTTGCAAAATCTAGGAAAAGAACCATTTTCCCTTGGTTTTTCCTCTCCTCCTGCAGCCATGTTTGGTTTCACATCCTCATGTAGTCACAGCACTAAGCACTGCCCACCCAAACACACTGTGGGGCTTGAAGGCACTGGTTTTAACCCAGGCACTTCCCAAACCCACAAGAATGAGGGAAGCCCCAACAAAGTGGGGCGGTTTAGGTGTTAGTGTGTCCTTAAGGAGTAACACACGGGCAAGGCTTTTTCATGCAGCTTTGGCACTCCCCTGCTGAGTGACCTTTTGCAAGTCACGCCAGGTGAGATTTGCTCCATCTGTCAGCTGCCTGAAACACATTTAGTCCAGCTCAGCAGGTAAGCACTTCCCTGGCCAACAGAGACAGCGTACCCTGCCAAAGACACCCACCCCACACACAGGTCTCTTGTCCCCAAAGCACCCACTCAGCCACCCCTGTCTACGCCCACCTAGTCACATCCATACATTAAGAGCTTTGCCCAGCATTTAGCTGCGTGAAGGGTGTATTGGAGCCCAGCATGGGCATGTGGGTGCTTTCGGTAACCCTCCAGCTAGGACAGCACTGGAGGACTATATACAACGTGGGGGGCGAGAGCTGGTGCGGCGTCACCCTTAGCTTCTCCAGTGTCAGCCCCCTCAGTAAGCTGTCCTCAAAACTAACAAGGGTTTTCTCTCGGAGGGAAACAATTATTGTCTCCAAAAGACAAGCATTTGAAGCAAAGAAACCCAGTCTATCTGATCCAGGGGACCGGGACCTGGGACTGAGCAGAATTAAGATATTTAACCGTGTAGTCATCACATACTCCAAGGGGATGAAGCTCCTCCAGGGTGTGATGAACTGTGCACCTCTTCCTTTGATGTAGTGGGAGTCAGAATGACCACTTCAAGTTTCATATGGTAAAAATGAGACAAAATGCCTCCCACCTCCTGTGCTGTCATTCCCAAACATGTGCAATGGTACAGTGGCAGAGATCCCATTTGGAAAGGACTTTCTCAACAATTTATTACAAGAGCTGTGTAAGAACTAGTTTCCTGTGTTAGGGACTGCGAGAAAAATAGAACTTGGTTACTTACAGATTTAAAAAACTCTTAATATACATATATACATATACACACATATATAAAAAAACCTGCTTGACTCATCCCAAGTAGAGGTGGATAATTTCCAACAATCCAGGTAAAACACACTCTTCCTTGGACCTGCCAGGTTTGACTTAATATTCCAGAAGGAAACTAAGCCAAAAAGCTGAGGTCTCTGCTTCTGGACAGAGGCATCATCCACACCATAGTTGGCAAGGAAAAGGAATCTCATCCCAAATGCTCCATCTGGGAAGGTGCCAACTGCAAATATCTTTATACTGTTATGGAGGTGCTAAAAACTATTAATGTTTTAAAGTTAAATTTTGTAAATCAGCATAGAGGTATTTTGCAAACACTGAAAGAAACAAGATATTAGTTTAGAAATGTAGATACTCCATATCCTGCAATATTTCTTGCTCACCAAAACAACTTCCACTGTATATATTGCCGTAAGAATCCATATGTAAATTAGAGATTTGACAAATAGATGTGTTGATATAGGATGTCTGAATCCAAGTCTTATTTCAAATGTCACAGGTTTTCTGTCATTGATTGGAAGACTAGAAGAAAATATCTGGGGAGCCCTGACAGCCTTACACTGAAATGTAGTTTGGTTATTTAAAAAAACAAATTAAAGAAAATCTGTATTTAGAAGCTGATTATTTAAAAGAAGAAAATTCTGATTATTCAGTCACTTGTCCCTCCACCCCAATAAAGTAATTGTGGGAAATGTGCTTTGAAACTGTATCCCGTTATGTCTACACCTTGTATTTCAAGGATCAGAAGCAGTATGTTACAGATATCCATGTTATCTATGCGTCAGTGCCTCTGAAATCATACACTGAAGTGGCAGAAGACATGCTTTAATTCCGTTTTCCCAATCTGAGTGAAATTTACTGTCTCAAGCCAGCGCTGTAGCACAGACTCAAAAGCAGGATGTAAGTTTTGCACGTTTGCGTGTGTTTGCATGACTCCAGATCCAAATACTGATTCTCAGATGGGAACAAAGCCACAAACCACAGTGAGCTGTACTAAATGCAGAACACACTCTACTTCACAGCCTGAATTAAACAAAAAAAAAAATGCATACAGAGAGTATATAGTATATAGATGCTAGGATTTCTAATACTATAATTTTTCACATTGAATAACTCAGTCTATAATATAGTCCTGCACCGGACAAGCCGGCCGCTGTGAACTCACCCAAGCACTCAGCTTTCTGTTCTGGGTCGCCTTGCAGGCAAGTCAGATCCAGGTCTTCTCTCTCGCATGCAAACTTCGGCTGTCGTTACTCGAGACCACATCTCACTCCAGGAAACCATCACTTTCAGAATGAACGCCGATGCACGGGGCAGTGAGTGAGTCTGGCAAGGGCCAGGCTGCAGGACCTCCCTAAGGGCTAAGAACAAGCAGGGATCTGCCAACCCGGCCACCCGCTCCTGAAAGTGCTTCTCCAGCTTAGCTTTCCCACTGTAAATTCCTGATGCAGAGAAACAATTAAAAAAAAGCAATCCAGTCATTTATCCTCCAGGCTGACGAGGAAAAAAAAAGGCTGCCACAGCAGTGCCTGTTTTGAATGCTTGGCAGGTACACAGGCACAAGGGGGATGATGCTATAGATAAGCACAGACAGAAATAGCTAGAAGGATGAGCTGGCTCGGGGTGGTGGTGGTAAAAGGCAGCAGCCTCCCTTCTCCCGGGATTTCACCAAAACCAGCAGCTGACCTCCAGACTCACCAAGCACACTGGTACAAGAAGGTCCCCCCAGGCTCTGAACCTCACGCTGGAAAGATCCTTCTCATGTAGATCCCTTTCCCCATCTCGGGTAGGTGCTCTGAGGACTGCATCTTCTCAGCCTACTTCTGACTCAGAGCATAAAACCGGCTCGCTGCCTGTCGTGAGTTTTGGTGCTGTTCCCAGAATCCTGCCAGGAAGCTGGCGCTTGCAGATCCCCCTGCGCCAGCAGAGAAATCCAGCAATTATGGCTCGGAAAATACTGCTGAAGCACCGACCTGAAGTATCCGGGCAGCCACCTCACCTCTCCCCCACGAGCAGCCTCATGCAGTTCTCCTTACTGCTCTTACCAGCCTGCAAGAGACAAGCGCAGAGCTGTCACCTGTCACTTATGCAACTTAGCTGCAAAACCACAAAATAGCTAAATGCGAGAGTTTTACCCAACTGACATCATTTAATCCTTTGTTTCCCCCCCCCCAGTATTGCAAAGACTAATTTTCTGCTAAAATTGGAAAACAGTCTCACCTGACTCTATCTGCACTTGGAGACAGGAAAGATGAAAAATCCTGATTTTAAAGCTGCTTGAGCAGGAAGGATTAGCCAACACCTCCACTACTCTGTGCAGTATCAGTCCTCAAGAATAAAGGTCTGTGGCTGCCAGCATGATGGGACAACCCTGAGAAACCCCACAGCTTGGGCAGAGTTGAGATGGTCAGGGACCCTCTGAGCTGAGCTAGAGGTGGCAGTCTGGGAAGGGAGGCTATCCCACACAAAACTGAGAATAAAGGTGGGGAAAAAAAGAAATTGAGGGAAGTAAAGAAAGAGGAGAGGTATGAGCATCACTGCTGTGGTTTCACTGGAGGGGGGAGTAAGGGTGATCAGGGGATGACAGGGGCACACCAGAGAAGAGTCAGACCACAGAAGACCAAGACTAGGGCACAGTCAAGTAAAATGAAGCAATAAAGCAGAATCCATGAGAGCACCAGGCAGCCAGGGATGTGGGAACACAACAGAAGGAGGGAACAGACATGGGAAGAAAAAGCCATCATGAGAAGGAGGAGTGATCCGAGGCAGATGACAAACTCAATGTTCAGAAAAACACTGAGGGGAAAAAGAAAAAAAAAAAAAAGAGGTAAAGTAAAAGTACAAACCAACCCCAACACCATTTTCCTTTATTAATCTGCTGAGCCTGAAAATGTCACATTCTGACATATGTCCCAATTCCCTCACCATTTGCTCCCTTGTAATCACTGCAAGGCTGCTCCTGTGGTACATTACTCCACCCATTGAGCCATGCTCAGGTGCCCAGCAGGAGATGGGGATATTCCTGAGAGCAAGGGGGCAAGGGGCCACCAGAACAATGTTGATGGCGAGGCAGAGATGAGCTGTGCCACTGCAGCATGGACCTGGGGAGAGGCACCTACAAATTTAGGATCAAATGCTGTCCTGCCCGCCCGCTGTCAGCACTGCTAGCTCAGGTTGCTGGAGAAAGCCTCATAGGCTACATCCATCCCATTAAATCAAACATGCCCAGGTAGCTCCCCAGGGATGAGGTCACCTTGCAAGACATGACTGAAATGGGTGATTGCATGCAGACTGCCTAATGCAGCGATCTCCTGATCCTTTAACTCCTAACACATGCCTGGGAAGCCACCAGGAGGAAGCTGGCTGGCAAGGGCCAAATTCAGGCCAAGGACCACTCCAGCAGTTCCCCTGTGCAGGCAGACAGCTTCTCCCCAGGGTCTGGCAGGGCTCTTTGCCAATAGAGACAAACCTGTAGCTTACTGTGGTTGTTCAAACACCACCAACTATTTTTTTAAATCTCACTTCATTTGTCTCGGCTACTCCGGAAAATCAGCACAAATGGTATGTTTGCCATGGTAGGAAAACTCAAGAATATAAAATAAATAGCTTTTGAGATAGGGCTGGAAAAGAAAAACCTTAGGTTCAGAAAGATACAATATACTGAGCGACAGTAGAGATATAAAAGGAAACTTAAATTTGATGCAAACAATCACAACAGCAATGGTCAGTTTAAACAATTTGTCCCCAGTCTTCAGGCACATTTATTTGTTGTTTTCCAGGAAGGAAAAAACTAGTTTTATAAAGATTACTGAACTTTTTTCTGATTATGTTGTCTTGTTAGACGAGCATTTGCATGATAGGGCTTGGGCTGTAGTACTAGAGGAACCAATTGTAGTTTAAATTAAGGCTTTTTGAACTCATTTAAGAGAAATTATATGTAGACCATTAAAATAAAAAAATGTGTTTGAAAAATTTACAGGGTATAAACTGTCCCTTTTTAAAATATGAATATCAGCTGGAGTTACCTCCTTTCAAATAAATGGAGAAGTAAGTTTGAGAAGCAGGTAAATGTGACCAGAAGCCAGATGGGGAATTTTTGCTTTGCAGAAAGCAGATCGAGACCTGCATTTGTGTGTGTTTTGCACTGTGTTCACAATAGGGTGAACAGTTTTCACATTTTCTTTGTTAAAGGGGAGAACACAGTTGAAGTATTTATGGTTTGATGTTTACCATTTAAATGATGGGTAAGAAAACAAGAACAGTAACAGATGGGCTTCTTTTAATTGGATTTAAGTTATGATGAGCTATTTATGGTTAAAAAAAATACCAAAAAACACAGTATGCCTCCCTGCTACATAATACTTCATCTGAGGTTTAACATCTATAGTTGGTAAAATAAAAGTGAACAGAGTTCAATTTTTAAGGTATATTTTACTAGAACTTACTGTCCTGTTTCTGTTTTGAAAAAATATGAATTATTTTATTTGCAAAAAGTCCTTAAATATCTGATTTATGCTTTTACTTTACAAACCCAAGGATTTGGTTGCTGATTACCAGCTAAAAACCTGACTTAGACATGTGTAATTTTCTTTACCACTTCTCCAAGTTGAAAAACTGTCTTAAGCTCTTTATTCTACCAGGAATATACTGGATACAAGAACAAACTTTTGTCAACTAACTGAGGACCTCCTTTTAGGCAACTGTATACATAACAGCTCATTTGCCAGTATAGTTTTGATGCAAGGGACACTTTTTTTCACCTGTACGATCATGAATTTCAGTCTTGCACAGATTGCTGAGTCAGCAGAAAAGACACCCAGTGGCAGACACCAGCACTCCTCATCAGTCAAACCAATAAACAATATACAAAGCACGTTTATATACAAACCTGTTGTAATCCAAACCAAAGAAGGATACTCGCAAGAACCATTTAAATATGAAATAAAACACAAAACCACCACGAACACAAGGAGCTCAAAGGAACAGAGGCAACACCACTGGAAATGAAAACCTAAAATTCTTTCTTTATCTAGCACAAACTTGTGTGTCACCAATATAAAATTCCATATTTTAAAGGTCTGTCTGGAAGAGAAATTCCAGTCATCTATAATATACTTTAGCATTCAATCATAGGGTTGGGAGGTGTGGATTTTTATTTTTTTTAATCTGAATGTCTGTAGGTTCTGCTTTGTTGAAGCCCTAGAGATGAAAGTCCTCCTTGAGCTGGAAAGTTGCCACAGAAGATGGTTTCAGCCATTGTGAGGTTCAGAAGAGGTCCTTGGTTGCTCCATACACATTTATCTGAAGGTATCTCATAGCAGTTACTCTCTCAAATCAGAAATGAACCCCCTCTGGCCTCCTGACCCATCTCCTGTAGCAGTATGAACCAAATACTGCAGAGGATGATGTAAAGGTAATACAGAGAGTACACAAGGAATGGACACTTCCTCATCTATGAGCTCAGATCCAGCCATTAAAGACTGCACGAGTTCTCATGTTTGAGATTTTACTTTATATCCCTCTGAGCATGTCCTAAACAACTCCAGCTTATATACATGGTCTATCTTTTTTAGCTCTTATATTTGCAGGCATGGGAGTTTGTTACAGTTCCAGCTTTAAGGAGCAATAATTCAAACACTGGGCAAACAGGGAAACAGAAACATAGGGATGTCCATCGACCTGTCACAAGTTCATGAATCACACCAGTAACAGATCTCTGGTGAGAATCAAAACTTCCAGCCACCAAGAGAGGCTCTAATTACTAGTGTCATCCTCTCTAGCTACCTTCTACTGACAATTCTGCAGATGCTGAAAAACAAAATGTCCTTCAACAAAACCAACTTCAGTTCATTTATCGCTGTTGAGGAATAAATTATTCCCAGCAGCGCAGACATATTTTCTCCTGCAGGACTGGTTATCCCATTCTAATACTGGTAACTGATGTACATACCTGGCTATTTACCAAGTTACTGGTATTGAAGGGACTATTCTAGTACCTGGATTCAACCTCCAGCCATGCTTGGTATCAATTAAATATTTCCAGATGCCTGAGCAGAGCCAGTCTAAAAGAGTACCCATGCAATTAATGAGTGCCATGCATTCTCATCAGTGCACATGAAAATGGGTCAGCAACATTTTAAAGTGTCCACATGATCCTGCCCTGGGGAAGAGAAATATAAAAGATGTCTCGAGATGCCTTCCAGCGCTCTTCTGAATCTCCAGCATACACCATTGAGATAAAGTCTGTGCTGAGCAGTATCTGTTTCTAACGTATTACAGACCATTTCACCTTCCTCTTTGAAAGCTTTTGTTGGATTCCTGGGTTTTTCTTCCTCATCATCCCTCCAGATTTTACTTCGGCTTACCCACCCCTTGGTCTCCTTCCAATTTTCTCACCTAATATTCTCCTTAGTCTGTTTTCTCTAACCTCACTTTCATGCTTTCCCTTATTTCCGCTTAGTTTTACATCATGCTTGCGGTCATACTGTACTGATTGTTTTACTAAATTATGCATGAAAACAAGTGATAAGAACCATCCTAAGACACATTTGAAGCTGTCAAGGATTCTCTTGCACAATTAGGTCAAATTAGCTATGATAGACCTGCACCTTGGCTAATAAATTTCTTTTTACTCACTACACCTACTGTGGCTTAAGACCATGGCCAAAGACACTCTGACACCAATAGTTAACCGCTGCAAGTGGTTCAGTTCTGTGGTTTTCAGCTTTAGCGAGTCAGATATTTTTAATGTTATTTCTGCACAATCCCCAGCAGCCCGGGCCAGAGCCTGTGTAACGATGTGTGCCATTCAGAGCACCCTCCCGCAATCTGCAGAGCCCGGCCACGCCAGCAGCCAGTCTGCTAAATGATCAGTTAGAAGCGAGAATAAAGAGTTGAAGCTGTGTAAATAAGAAGTGTTCATGTAGTTGGAAAGGGAGGCATTAGTCACTATGCTAACAGAATATCCTGACTACAAAAGCGACTGTAGTATACACAGATCACGGCTTTGCTTATCAGCAGTATCAAATAAGAGGATTACATACTGTATATAACCAGTGATGTTTTCATACGCACTCTTTTCCGTGTCCCAAGCATTTTTCCCTGACCTCTCAGAAGAGAGCACTCAAGAAGAACTCTAGTATAGAAGTTAATAAGCAGCAGAGATAGCCGATTTTCACTAAATCTGTGGGAAGCCAACTTCTCAGCAGAGAAGAGATCGCTTCTGATCTCTGAAGATATTTCATAGAAGACATTCTTTTATTACAGCAACATAAAGGTGCACAAACTATTCCATTTACTTTGATGAAGCGCATACACTTAATTGCTCTCAAAAAAAGTCTGTTTCATTACAGTCTATGAGGTTGGATAAAGAGAACTGTGTCTAGAAGAGGGCTTGCAGACTAATCAGCAAGGTCCAATTCTTGCACTAGAGATGGAGACCAACCACCTTCTCTAGTAAATAGCTATTTACAGTTTCAGGCAATGAAAGGAAAAGAGGAACCTCTCCCTTCCTCTGTCCTTTCATATGGGCATAGTCATTCTCCTGAAATCAAAGCGACGACTCTAGTGAGCGATGACTCTAGCCTAAAAGGATGACTCTAGTGAACTTCAGGAGGTGCTCAGAAATGGATCCTCCCTGTAACACAGTCAAATTATGTGTAAAGAGCCACACATTCAGCAAAGAGCAGCTCCAACTCTGACAGGCCTTTGCACCTAGAGACCAGATACCAGGAGTATCAATTCCACTACGTGCTGCAGAATTTTCTTCAGAACATTGTCCTACCAATGATTTACAGGTGCACTTCTTCCAGAGTTTGTGCAATTAATTCCTCCCTTAAATCAAGTGGTGATGTCAGTTTTTGTAATTCGAGCACCTAAAAAATCTCTACTCCAAAACCATGGAATAAGCCAGATGAACTTGTGTAACAGCTGGACTGTTACAGTACCAGCATCGTTTATTTCATTGCAGTTTGCAGCACTATAAGCTAGCAACTTAAGGCAAAATCCAAGCTCCTTTAACATTTGCACAAAGGAAATAAAATCTGGTGTATTATGAAATACAGACTTTAGTTTTTATAGTCCTGAGGGCACAGACTGTTCTCAATACAATAAACCAATGAAGACCCAATAGTATTAACTCACTGAAATGAAGTTTTAGTGGAACTTGTACATATGTGAAAACTAGATTCCCAATCAATTTGCACTACCTTTTGAAGCCAAGAAGAAAAAGCAACAGGGGAAAAAAAAAAAAAAAAAGAGCAAACAAAATATCTCTGAAGTAGTGACTGTAAGACCTGAGAAGCATTTCTGTTCTCATTGATGAAGACAGAATGATCTCATGGAGGCATGATATCCATGACACCTTTCAGAGGATTTAAAGGAAGAGACTTCTTGTTGCAACAACTACCAACTTTAAACATGACACCATCTAACACAATTTCAGGTCAGTTGAGCAACACTGCAATTTTCTCATAAGGAAACAAAATGTTATTTTCGAAGCATCTCTGTATGAATCTTTACATGGTCCATCGTGGTTTGTGTCCTGTTCTCTTCTAATTAAGAGATCAGCTTTTTGGCAGCCTGACTTCCTAACCCTCACCATAGTCTCCCCTTTTGTCCAGGTAAAGGAGAAGGTGAGAAATCAAAAAAAAAACAAACCCAACAGATCCAGAAGATTTTTACTGATAGTAAAATAACTTAAGAGAATCAGGCCAGAAAATTATAGGAGAGGATGAGGGAATGAGTAAACCAGGAGAGACTTATGAAGCAAAAATCTGTTTGCTAACTTTTGGGAAGGTAATCAACACCTTTATTCAGTCATTACCACAGCAAGCTTATTCGCAATCATTTATATGATACAGGGAAAAAAATATTTTCTGCAAGGAAATTCTTCACATTTGGGGTTGAATTTGGTAGGGTAAGAGAGGTCAAGCTCCTTCATCTACTCCCTCAAACTTACTTCTACCTCTCCATCAACACTTGCAGTATGAGCAAGCAATCCCTTTCATATCCTTCAAAGTTTCATCTTCACTGAACATTATTAGTCCCCAGAGTTCTAATCTATATCCTATTGCAGTACTACATGAGAATTAAGTTAGCAGATGCCAAGCCAACTGCCCAGGAAATTCTAGCAAGTAGTCTTTGAAATTTACTATGAGTGGAACATGTACTCATAGCAAAAATAAAATAACACAGGTTACTTTAAAAAGTGTGGTTCACGATTTCATATATTCTGTTCCAATCTAGAAGTAGCATAGACCCCCTAATATAAATATTTCATATACTACCCTTATGAGTTAAAACTGAGAAAAATATACTCTCTAAAGCCAGCTATATACTTATGCTTAGGCTTGCTCTGTTCAGAAAATCCTTAAGTGACACAAACTCTGCAGAAGGATTTAGGAGAAAGATTGTATTTTTCTTTACTTTTAAAGAAAAGCTTTTGGCATATTTTTGATCTTTTCTCATATTCAGAAGTGAAATAACTATTTACTTTTCTTCTACGTTTTATGGAACCAGCATGCAAAGCATTCTTTTGACAAGAAGAAAGACACTGAGGTGCTGGAGCATGGCCAAAGAAGGGCAACAAAGCTGGGGAAGGCTCTAGAGCACATCTTATGGGGAGCAGCTTAGGGAATTGGGGTTGTTTAGCCATAGAATGAGATAGAATGTGGTAGAATGAGAGGAAATAGACTCACGTTGCTCCAGGGGAGGTTTAGACTGGATATTAGGAAAAATTTCTTCACCAAAAGGGTTGTCAAGCATCGGAACAGGCTGCCCAGGGAAGTGGTTGGGTCACCATCTCTGGAGGTATTTAAAAGGTGGGTAGAAGTGGTGGTGCTCAGAGACAGGGTTTAGTGGTGTAGCTGGCATCACTGGGTTAACGGGTGGACTTGATCTTAAACATCTTTTCCAGTCTATATGATTCTATGACTTCAAAGAAATAGTATTTGAATATAAATAAATCCCTGAAATTTACAGGAACCAATTTTAAGCAGCACTAGGGGCAGACAAAAGAATGCTCTTGCAGACCTGGAAATGAAGGACTGTCTCCAAGCTTTTGAATGCATTATTATGTCAAAGACCTCCTCTTCCTTCCTTAAGAGTAAAATTCATGTAAGCAATAAACAGCCTGAATCTCTCCATCAGGGGCACCTTTATACCTGCTAACTGTGATATTTGGCTGGACAAAAAGCTTGCAATAAAGTTCTGGCAAGTTTTTCTTTTACAGAAAGTCCAAATTAATGTGAAGGGCTGTATCCCATTATTCAGTGATGTAACAAAAATGACGACATTGCAGAAACAGAAAATAAAAACCCTTCTCTTAGGAGAGGAAAAGGAGGATCATTGCTGATCTTTCTGGAAAACTTTCTAGCTATTGTAGCGATGGTTCCCAACAGAGGAACACAGACAAAATTGTAACTGCAGCTCAGATGTAAACAGATGAGATTTGACAGAAATTATGTGAATGCTAGAAAAATATAAATGCGAGACTACAATCCTATTTACTTTCAAGCAGAAAAATAGCCTACATTTATTTACCTGTAAGAGTAATTAAAAGTGGAACAAATTTAACATTAAAACATGTAATTTAATATTAAAAGCCTTGCAATTAAAAAATTATGAGTCATTCCTTCAAAACCTCATCATTAAAAATAAATTACAATATATTTTTTGTCACTTGGTAGTTCAGTCTTTGGGGGCAGTTGCATTACATTTTCTAGCCTTTTCCCCCTCAGACTATGTGGATTTGAAAAAGCTTGTACACATATGTATAAATAACATGTATGCAAATCAAGCATCAAAAAAAAATCTTTAAATATCAGGAGACCCACAAGATGAATTAGTAGGACTGCAATGAATATGTTAAAATCTACTAGAAAAACAAAGTTAGGAAGACTGTTTCAAACTTGCTCCTTAAATCATGCACAAGCCATAGCAAGCTCTCTGTAAACACAGACTAGCTGAGAACGTACAATTTTGGGAAGAACTGAATTCCCAGTCCCACAAGCGCACTCCCACTATATCCCAGTCCCAGCAGAGTGACACATCTCCATGCTGCCCTGTCCCCATCTTTCTCTTCTGATAAAGAAACCAAGCTGCAATGCCAGCAAAGGAATCCCAAAGTCCTTGACCTGGATGAGGAAGGGTCACTCTCCACCCCATACCATGTGCCCACCTAAGCAGCCACAGTAAGCAGAGAACAGGGATGCAAGAAAACCCTGAGAAAATCTGCAAAGCCCTACATATTTCAATGCTGGATTTTTTTTTTTGAAGTGCCACCAGCATTGAGACCAGCTATGCTCACATCTTAGTAACTCGTGGCAACTACAGATCTGAATGAGATACAGCATTGCCTTGAAAAATGCACTCTAACACGTACCACTCTATTCATCCTCGAGAACCATCATATGTACTCTCACACAGGGCTTTGAACTTGCATCAGCAAGATCAATAGTGTTGCCTTTTATATATCAGAACTCTCCAGCTCCACAGTTACTACTTCAGCATATATGAAAGATTAGCCGGATATAAAGGGATCAGGTTCAGTTCGATGTGTTAAGACACTAGAAAAATCAAACAGGTGGGTCTTTGACTCCAAATTACTTCAGAGGTTAAAAACAAGTTACCTGTTATACCATCTTCTCAGTATTATTAATTTCTACTCCAAAGCATTAAATCATCCGCCTTGTTTCTTGGCATTCTCAACACCAAACACAACCCCAGCCTGCAACAGAGTTAACACTATCACCAGCAGCAGTCACCAAGCGGAGAGCTGAAGGTTTTCTGACTTTCTGCAGCATCCTTGCCAAGTTACTCATCAGTTGAAGATTTATTATTTAGCATTAAATTGGGATCTGCACTTAGCAAAATATGTAAGCTCCAAAGGGGCAAGATGCTGCTTTGGTAAAGACTACTTACTCTAGCCTATCTCTTGTCTCTCTGGCTGCCACACCCTCTTCAAGAAGTGGTGGTTACTAGCTCTCCACCTGAATAGAAGCTTTAAGATTTGCAAAAAGGTTTACTTCCAGCTAAAAAAATCTGACATCCACTTGCAGCCAGCCTCTACCTTGCATTAGGGGTATAAGTGGAATAATTCAGAAATCAGTTCACACTGAAAAATCATTTTCACTCCTACAAAAATACTCTCTCCTCAAATTACTTAACATTATTGAAAGTGTAATTCCCACTCCAGTCTTCCAGGGATGCACACTCTAGCACTACTAGACAACGACAGGGCTGTCAATTAAGGTAAGTGATTTTTAAATAGTCTGACGTTACCCCAGTGTGGTCTGGGGGACCATTCACACAAAGAACCACTCTGCATAGCAGCATGGACAAGACCATATCAGGTGTGGCTCCCACACAGCCACCAACACAATTTCCCATCACTAGCCCAGAGAGTTTTCGCACTCCCAACACACCTTCTTGCTGACCCCATGTGCTCACAGCACATACCCTCAGTTTCACACTCTAAGAAGTACTCTGCTGCTCATCGTATTCCACAGGCTTTGAAAGGAAGAAAAAATATTTTTGCACACAGTAATAATTAAGTTGTACAGGGTGCTGGATGGGTCCCAGAAGAGACCCCGAGCTGAGCACCAGGTAGTGCGGAACAACTCCACGGTGCACCGAGCAGCGCAAGCAAGTCACTCCCTGCCACACACCCGGCTCTCGTTCAGCACTGCAGGCACAGTCTAATGAGCCTCCCCGCATTTGCAGGTGGCAGCATAATTCTGAGACTTCACAAGATTTTTAAGTTCACTTCAAAACCCTTTGGGAGCCTACAGATGTGATTGCAAAAGTACAGCACTAGGAGGATACTTAAAGTGAACGGAGAAATTGCATCACTGCAGCTTGTATTGGACAAGAACAGACTATAGGTAAGTTATGGAAGTGTCGATGTGATTGCCACCTACTCCTCCTATTTGATTTGTAATTTCATTAAAAGCAGAAAGTCATTTTCAGCCTTAGCAAGAATTCAGAAATTCTTCTCAAAACCTAAACTTGACAGGACTCTCAAATACATTTCCCTGTGGCTCAACATGTGTTCATAAGAAACTCAGAGCAATCACCATCTAGATAATTAAAAAAAAAAAAAAACCAACATAAATTAAGTATTTCATTTTTGTGATAGCTTCCTCTGAGGCCACATAGGGCCCCAATTGAGAATGTCTGCTCAAACGTGTAATTTTGTCTGGGAGGCATCCAATCTCAGAAGACCTGAAGTATTGTGGATGCTCTAGTATCTATACATGTGCAACAGACATTGTGTGGATAGTGTCTTGGAGCACGTAACTACTTTTTTGTGTATGTTTTTCCTCCTTGAGACAGTAAGTTATATAAGCAGTGGTTTTGATGATTCAGACAGGCAGCTAGAGAGAACAGACCTCAATTGCTTTCTTTTTAAAATGTGTACTTGTAAATTAAGAAGCATTTCAAGATTAGGCATCTGTCCAATTCTTTTTATCATTTAGTGTATTATGCTAATGAGGATGCTGTTTCTTTAATTATCATTTGAAGAAAAAATTGCATTCAGTCCCTTGATCTTCCTTAAAACCATGCCCATGCTTGATTCCCCTATAGGCTTTTAATCACACTGCTTCAGCGTGAAACTCCGCATTTGAGAAAAACTCTTCTCAAAACTGGTTCACTGAGAAAGTTTAAATTGTTTTCTCTCGTCAGAGCTGTATCCTCTACCACTTGGCAGATTAGGAGGAATGGCTGTAAGTCTCAAACTAATACTAGCTTGTGCACTGAATGCAGCCTAATACTGAAGCCTATTACACCTCATATGTAACAGATACTAAATGCCAGGACTGGTTAGACAGAGGTAGAGAGACAACTGAAGTGAGCTATACAATCATACTCTTCTGTGACACTTTACAGTAGAATTCAGTAAATCCTGTTTAAAAAACACTTACACACACACACATCATCAGCTGTTAAATTCATTATGTAAAATTACTCATATACGATGTTCAGGAGCATTTGTTAATAGTCAAATTAGTCTATCCATTTAGTTTCAGTGTGACTTTCTGGTTGCACTGATAGAGGTTCCTGTACAGAAGCACTGGCTGAGTGGGAGCCTGAGCCCCACTGGATGCACAAACTCACCCCCAGTGGCAGTGACTCTCCTGCACCTCTGAGCTTAACCCACAGCATCACAGAATGGTTTGGCTTAGAATGGACCTTGAAGATCATCTAGTTCCAACCCTCCTACCATGGGCAGGGACACCTTTCACTAGGCCGCGTTGTTCATCCCGGTACCCATGTGCTGCCTGTGTGGGCACCAGGTCAAGGACCCTGTGTCTTCACCCACCCACCCTGGAAACAGTCCCATGCAGGGGTGGGACTTGCCATGTCACCCCCTCACCCATCCCTGGTGTGAGGATGGGAGGCTGTGCCGATCCCAAGCCTGACCTACCTCACAGCACGCTTAACTGTGACGCCAAACAAGGGCCATCATCAGCGTGTGCACTCTCCTTTGGAATTATAGAATCATTCAGGCTGGAAAAGGCCTTTGAGTCCAACCACTAACCTAGCAATGACAGGTTCACCACTAAACCACGTCCATGGAGATGCAAACATAGTTGTATAAGGTTGCCTTCTCTTCTGAAGGGAGGAAAGCCCACCTTCCGAGTCATCTTTGGATAAGCACTGGCTTCAGCCTCCAAGGCAGGCTGAAGAGCTCCCTGACATTCAGAGGAGACACTATCTGCTTTTCTTGGTTTGTGCAGCACTTGCCTTTGAACAAGCCCTTTGATATTTTCTTCACTGCATCCCTGAAGCTGTTGATGCTTACCAAGTTAATGTCTCCTGCAAGCTGAGCTGCATATGTCGCTCATAAGGATGCTGGGGAGACACGAAGCACTCCCCTAGTCCACTACAGAAAGAAGAAAGATTTGGGGTTTTTTTATATTTTAGCACAGGCACTAAAATAACCAATATATATGTATTCCTGTTATGGTATATCCATTTAGACCTTAACTGCAGTATTTATTTCATGTTGTACTGTCACCTTACAGTGAAACCAAAAGAAATACTGGATTTTGTTACAGCTAAGACCCAAATTGCACTAACATCTTGAAGGAAAGTATTTACAAACAAATATTCTAACATCTCATTTATCTGTTTTGCCATAAAATTGGCTTATACACAATTAATTATGAAAAATAAGCACAGCATGCTTTCATGCACTTTTACTTTGAAATCAAGGTCACACTTTGTTTGAAAATCTAGAAAAACAGTATGAATAATATAATTAACATATCAGAAGATTCTTTGCAAGTAACTTTATTTAAGCAGGCTAAACCAGGAGCTTATTAAGTTGTTGCTATTCTGTTATTGCAGATGGACCATTTCTGTAAATTTCTTAGCCCTTGTTTATATCTTTAATTTTATTTGACTAATCCTTTGTACTGAAAGGATACTTGAAGTAGCATCACTCGTACTAAGCCACACAACACAATGAAAAGAGTGTTCTTGTCCCAAAACATTTATAGGCTGATTCTGGCTCTGTGGACTTGATTCCAGCTGGGATGCTGCTCCTCAGAAAAAAATTCAATAATGATGTAGTTATTGATGGCAATTGTAGAGTCATAGAATCATTTAGACTGGAAAAGACCTTTAAGATCAAGTCCAATCATCAACCCAGCAATGCCAGATCCATCACTAAACCATGTCCCTGAGCACCACATCGATATACCTTTTGAATACCTTCAGGTATGGTGACTCAACTACTTACCTGGTAGCCTGTTCCAATGCTTAACAACCCTTTGGTGAAGAAATTTCTCCTAATATCCAATCTAAACCCCCCTGGTGCAACTTGAAGTCAATTCCTTTTGTCCTATTGCTTGTTACTTGGGAGAAGAGACCAACCTCCACCTCACTACAATCTCCTTTCAGGTAGATGTAGAGAGCAATAAGGTCTCCCCCCCTCAGCCTCCTTTTCTCCAGGCTATACAATCCCAGTTCCCTCAGCCATTCCTCCTAAAACTTGTTCTCCAGACCCTTCACCAGCTTCATTGCCCTTCTTTGGACACGCTCCAACATCACAATTTCTTTCTTGTAGTGAGGAGCCCAAAACTGAACACAGGATTCAAGGTGCAACCTCACTAGTGCCAAGTAAGGCTTCCATAACTCACCAGAATACACCCAGTGATGCACTGTGCAGGTTCTCTACTCAAAACACTTACCTGCAAAAGTCTTTTGTGCCAAGCACAACATAACCCTGGAAGACGTGAGACTTCCTCAGGCATTTGGATGTGACCACCTCACACCCATACAGCTCCTTACAAACCCTCACCAAGGTTAGACATACAAGTCAGTTCCAGTGACAGAGCAAGATCACATGTTGACAAGTTGCTTCCAACAGTGAGAAGTTAATTTCTAGGTGCATGCTCTTTTCACTAACAAAAACGTACCTGGTTATGTCAGTTACAGTCATTTCTTAAGACTATACTTCTAAGACTTTCAAAAAGCATAAGAGAAAGTGTATCAGTTTTGACCTGAGCTGCTCTCCTTACTCTTTGCCTTGGCTGTCCAGAGCCAGCCCCAGAGCCAACCACAGCATGAACTCCATCTCAGGAAGTTTACCTTGCCTGCACAGCAGCCTAGAGCGAACACAGGCTTGCAAAAGGCCACATGGACAGGGACCTGCCGACTGCAGAGGTCTGACCGACAAAGAGCCCCCCCATGTCAACATGTATTGCCAAAATAACTTGTGATTCATGTACTGCAGAGCTAGAAATAGAAAGCAATGCTTTCACCATACTGCTGATATTTCAACAGGTTGGTTTGTTTGGTTTTTTTAAAGGGCAAACAATTTGTTCCCCTGAAAGCTCACTTACAATGGCAACAAATGGGCTCAATCTCAATAGAAATTAGAATTGCCTTTTTCAAAAGGAAGCTCAACTCTATTAAAGGGTAAGAAGGTAACAGACATTAAAAAAAACCCACATGATAAAGATTAACACCAAAAATCACTGTACTTAGAGAAACAGGGTAGGCAGAAGATGAAGCCATGGACACCGCCTGTGCAAAGCAAAAAAACAGAATTTGGAATATTGGCAAATGATAAGCTGAGACAGAGGCTGAGATCCGCTAGAAATCCATCAAATGAGGTAGGGAACAGAAGGAGGCATGTCTCAAGAACGTATCCTTGAAGTTAGGAAAAAAAAATTGTCACATTCAATTTTATTCTAGCAGAGAATTTGCTAGAACCACTTTACTAGTAAGACTCTGGAAAAGTCTGAAGGTTCTATTCAAGGCTTAATACAAGAGAGTAGTGAAGTTAACTCTACCTGCTGTTATATTGGACTTCTACTGGATACAAGTGAAACAATTAACTAGGAAGTTATGATTCACTCCAGGCAAAGAGTAATGTCTTTTGCAATTGGAAAACAATATGTAGTCTTAAGCAGTATCTAAGTTACTTGTTTGGATATTTTAGCATGACAATTTCTCAAACCCAGAAAACAATCATGAGCAAAACTGAGTAGGGGGAAATAATCACACATCAAAATATAAAAAAGGGTCCACTAAGGGATGCTTTATTACATGCCAAAAAATAATATCACTGTACTACAGCCATGAAAAGAAGCTTTTTTTGTTGAAGAATCCTGGCTAAGGAAAGTGACAGCAACAGCAGAGAAACCTGTAAAACAAACCCACAGTACATAACAGATGGAGAAAAAAGACACTGATAGCAATGAATACAAATTAACATTGCAGAGACACACGCAAATTATAGGAGGGGAAAAAAAAAACCCACATTAAAAAGCTATGGTGAGGTTTATGTCAATAGGAGCTCCTCCCTAAATGGAACAAGATTAAGTGAGTGCCAAGGAACAACTTCAATAACTGGTCATTCCAGACAAATATTACCAAATTCAGAACGACAAATGTATTTGATAACTACTTCTACTCTGCATTCAGAAAGATGCAAGATGCTATAGTCACATCTCAGAGCAATAATGACAGACCGCCCATGCCATCAGTAACTGGAGAGAGCTTTAAATAGCCTCTCGGTTACAACCCTGCATTCAAGACTAGAGGGCAGATGAGCCAACAACTTGATTCAATGACTGCTTTTAGCAAAGACAGGAATACTAGAAGTTCCTGGTGACTGGAAAGAGTTAGTACCAGGGCAGCATTTAAAAGGGTTAAATGGGATAACCTATCGAACAGTTAGACTGGCATCAGTAGTAAGCATCAACAGGGAAAGGTTATCATGGGACACAATCAATATGGCATTGAAAGACAGTAGCATAATTAACACCAATCAACACAGCTGTATAGAAAATAGGAATGGTCATGTAAATCTGATCATTTGTATGCCATTACATCATCATCTGATAATGGTAGTGTGCTGACAGGACATATTTCCAGTCCTAATTTCACACTATGCAGCCATTTAAGGTCATGTTATACATGAAATCCTGAATTAAAAGATTCACCATACTACATCAACACTGGTCATAGTAAATGAACTTCAGAAGTGGATAACAGAGAATCAGCATATAGATAACAGATTCTTTGTCAGTCCAGTAGGAAAAAAATGAGGTACAACATTTGGAAGCTGAAAACAGCTACAGACTCTTGAAAGGCACAGCTTATTATTTACTAGAACAATTTACATGTGACATAGTAGAATTCATTACTACTAGTATCCTTTAAATCGAGGCCTCCCTGTCTTCCAGGAAGATATGCTAAACAAATGAAAAATTAAAGGACTACTACTGATACATCCTACATTTCTCTGACCTGCACTGAGCAGGCAGTAAAAAGAGATATTCATGTGGTCCCCTCTGGTCTTTAAATTTATAAGCCAGGGAAACAATGACCCAGACATTATTAATCCCTCTGGAATTTAATGCAATAAGTGAATCATGCTTAATCCATCTGATACAGTATAAAGTGTCTTGAGTACTTCTATGGGATTTCAACTGTAATCCAGTGTTAAACTACTGAATGACTGTTAAAATATTATCAAGTTGCTTTCCTGAATTTCTGATTTTTAGATGAGAGCAGCAAAAATCTACCCCTCTTTAAAGCATCTCACTAGCACAAATACAGAGGCATGGTATCAAAGTCTTGATACACAACTTCTCATGTAGACCACTTTGACCTATTCCTTAGGAACTGGTTTTTTTGAGTACTGCTATCAGAACAGCATCTCCAAGGCATGTCAGAAAGCCTCCCACTAGGTGTATGGCTGCAACACACTAACTTCACACAAATCTCTCAGACAGGCTCTCGTATACCCATCAGCTTCCCACACAGTGCTCTAAGATCAGTACAAGAGAGGCAAAAGCCACATTATCTCTGCCAAATACGCATTATTTGGTCCTGTCTATTTTTTGTTAAACATGGGAGTTTGAAAATGCCATTCTTGTAGACAACTCTTGGATGGCCAGGAAACCTTATTCTCCCACGTTTGCAGCAAGCAAATTGCAAAATAGTCTTCTATAACCTTGTTCTACTCAAGAACTACTTCTGGCACAATTTACCCCTTCAGAGGCTGAACATCTCTAACACTTGTCACAGAAAGAATTCATTTCAAAGATTCCCAGAGCTCTCTTCCAGCTGATGGACTTTGATTTCCAGTCCTTCTAGCCATAAGGAATCAGAAACTTCATGCGGCTTCTCATAGGCTTACTCTGAACACCATTGACGTGTCAACTCAAAAATGAAGAGGACATGTTAGTTAAACAAGTGCTTAGTGCCTGCTAACAGTGAAACAACATGGCTTATGGAAAGGAATGCTTTAATGTGACCTTTTGAAGAAAGCTAACAAGAAATTACTTCCTCTGGGGTTTTTTTGATACTATCTCATTTAGATGGAATTACAGAATACTGAAACATTGTACAATTCCATTTTCTTGGATGTTGATGTAGTTCTTTTCATAACCATCCTCCAAGCACTAACCGTCATAACCATCCTCCATCACAAGTTATGTCCCTAACCAAACTGGGAAATCCGCAGGCATATGCAGAAGTTTGAGAATGCTCAGCAGGAATCATCTGCATGTCTCACTTCACCTGGTGCTCTTCCAGCTCTGTAGCCAAGTTCCAAACAGTGTCCAGCCTTTGACCTTGTCCAGTTAACAGCAGTGAGAGCTATACACAGGAACACTCTTTGCAAGGGTCCAAACAGCAACTCTTCCTACTAACAAGAATCACTCGGCTTTAGCTTCACTGGCTGAGGTACAGTATTTAATGGTCCCAGTAATGAGAAGACAGAAACAACTATAACTGCTTGAAAACCAGAAGTCACTTGTATATGGGAAATGCATAAAAAGCATTTTTGTACAACCTTTTCATCACTCAGCACAGTGGCCTGCAAACGCTGTCCTCAAACAGAGGATATGCTTTGCACTATGCATTCTCTCCCTTCAGGTGGGGCAACAGGGCACTGGACCATCACATGCCACCTGTAAGCCCATAATGTGGGATTTTCCTCATCTGGTGTTTAGCTGCCTGACTGCTGCAGGATGCACAGGACCCCCAGAAGGCAGTAACACCCCATTTCAGAGCCAAAACCACATCATCTATGACTGAGCATGACTGTTGCCAGAGAAACAGCTCTAAACTTGGGAAGCAATGGGATATTCTTCCTCAAGATCCTGTGACCATACAGTTCCCATCATACAGCGTAGTCCCCAAAGGCATATCTGTGTGTATGAAGAGTCCCTCGAAAGCCAAGGATCAGGGAATGATGATATCTGCTTCATCTTTTTGAGACCTGCCAGTCTCTATTAACCCTGCAGCTCACGGTACAGGATTTCCTACACTGAGGGCTGGGATGGTGGAATATCCTTGCCAACAACCTGAATATACTTTCTCTTTGCTGCCATCTGCTTTCTCAGTGTGATTACCACAGAAACATCGCCCCTTGAGTGTCTCCTCACCATGTATGGTCCTGCATGCTACAGGCATATTTCCAGGCTTTGCCGGGGTCCTGACTCTCTCCCAGTGCTGGCTGCTCTTGCCAGACCTTTCTTACTCCAGACCAGGTCCGAGTCTCCCCAAAGGAAAGGGCAACACTTATGCCAGGTTGCCATCAGAACTTCTCCATCCAGGCTGTGTTTTATCACTTGAGGGACAGGATCAGACCTGGGCCCAGGAGATGCATACTCAAGGAGGCATATGCTGGGCTACATGGATAGTTGTTCTTGCTGTTCCTCTCCATGGTTGCTCAGCCAGCAGGACACAGCAGGCTGTCACATCTTACTGACAATGCACTGGGAAACTCATCTGTGAGCCTACTGTAAAAATGGGGACAGGATAAGATCACAAAAGGAAAATTTGTCCCATCATGACCTGGCCATCATAGAAAAAAAAAAAGGCCTCAGAACTCTGGTTTTATTTGGTCGTTCTGAGGTTACACCAGGCCAGACCAAAACCAGTGATGCACCTAGCCATCCTGCTTGGGTGTAGGCTGGGAAGAGGCAGCCTGTGGCCTTCCTCACCCCCTCCAGGGTGTGGCAGTACCTCACACGCTTATAGCCTCCTTCCAAAGCCTACACTGTCCTAGCTCCATCTCATTTGAGATGACTGCCAGCCTGTTACTGGTGAGCAAAGACCCAATGCCCCCAGGCAGGTGGCAAATACTGCCCGCAATTTGCCAGTGTAGCTGTCATTTTTTTCTAGGTAATACCTCACTGCTGACTTCCCAGAGGCTTCAGCAACCAGTATTATTGCTCATGACTGAACACAATCTCATGCCACCACAACACAACTTTATCAAGATCCAAGTCACAGTCATCTCCCAGCTGATAAAGTTATGCCTTCCCAGCCATGAAAGGCTATTTTCAAATATTGTCATATTATTTCAATGAGTAACCAGATTTAGTTTAGCTACACAGTACATTGGTTTAGACATTCATAAGTTCAGTAGATCAAAAAAATTAGGAAAGCAAAGGTCTATTTTTGTTAAGTAAGAGGTCTCATGGTCTGCTTTGAAGTCACCTTTATATCCATTATTTATACAATTGTTAGAGGGAATTTCCTTTTTATTGGATACATTAGCATTAATAGAAATGAAAGACAACTTGCAAAAGAGTTCTTCTGGAGCAAATGCATTTGAAAGATCAAATTAGACATTAATAATACGGAAGACAGGCTTACCCAGAATGCTGCAAAAACAAATTTTACTTCCATTGGTGATAGTTTTCTCTAGAAGACACTCCCAGTGTAGAAATCTAAAACAAACAAACAAATAAAAACTCATAAGAATTAGAATAGGTAACAAGGACACACACCATCAAATCTTTTGTAAACACAGTGCTCAAGATTAAACATCCTGTCCAAGTTTCCTGGCATGATCCTACAGACAAGCTGTTCCCTGTTAGGAGTGAGTAAAATGAAGCAATGCACCTATTCTCAAAAGGGGAAGAGAGTAGAAAAACTGTGACAGAAGAACTCCACATTTTCTGTTCCTCTCCCTCTGGAGTGTCTTTAGAGTAAGTCAATACTCTCAAGTCAAATTTAGGTACCCAAGATGAATGGAAAACAGAGATTAAACCTAGTCAGGTTTTAATGTATTTACAGAAATCACCATTTTTAAGAGACTCTGTGCTATTTGTTGCCTTGTGCCTATGCCACATTTTGATAAGTCTGATGTATTGCTATTCAGGGGGATTTAGCTGAACTTGCTTGTGATGAGGTCAACGAGAAAAAGTATGGAAGGAAAGAGGAGAAACAAGAAAGGGTGAAGATCATTCAGAAAACACACAGAAGGAGCTTCTCCCACAAATCAAGAAAAGATTGCAATCACAACAAATAAACATTGTGAATGAGGGAATGTGAGTTGTATTAAAAGACAACAGGTCAAGGCAGAGATGGAAAGCAAACCAGTCCTGAGCTTTCATAAGAGGTCATGAGATGTGGTTCTACCAATGGTAAAATGGACCAAAGTCAAGCTGCTGAGAATCAAAGATGAAACTATAAAATGATCTCCCAAGTGGGACTGACTAGATCATAAGATGACAAAAAAAGCTGGAAAAGGTTTTGGTTGCGGTTTTGGTATCACTTTTTTTGTGGTGGTGGTTGGTTGTTTTTTTTTAATATTGTCAGTGATGTGTATTTATTTGTATTATGATGGCAAAGAGACAGGAGATAACAGAGTGAAGAGTTAAAAGTTTAGAGTGCAAGGAAGACCAAGAAGAGGGATGTGAATGTGGGACAAGCAGAGCAGGTGGAGATCAGAAGAGACCTGAGAGTATGACAGAGGAAAAAGAGTCAGAAAAAGAACAGGGAAGGACAGCTGAAGGAAAAGGGGCAGCCATATGACACTTTTTTTGCTTGTGGTAAAGAACGGGTAAAGAGAAGTTAGATTAAAAGCTTAGATAACAACAGAAGATGAAAGATAAATGGGATTGTAAGTAAGAGACTTCATCCAAATAGCCTTTTTAAACTTTTTATTCAGGTGGAATTGATGGTTTATGATAAATTTCACATGACTGTGGCAAAATCCCAAATCCAAAGTAACCCACAGCAAAACATATTACAATGAAACTAATTACAATGAAAACTACATTAAATTACAATGAAAACTATATTTTAATAAGTAATTCCAGGTATGTTCTACTTTTCCCCTACCTTCCATTTCCCAGCAAGGCAGGTTGCTTCTTTTCAAATAACTCAGTTAAATTAAGTTGTATGTTCAGCCTCATTAGCCACCATCTCCATTCCCCTGTGGTTTTAATTAGATAGGTCTCTTTGCACACAGCTACCTCAATCCTTCCCCCCAAACAATCGCACAACATTGCCTTTTTTTTATGCTATCATTCTTCAAATGCTCCTAATGACACTGGAGGCAGCCAAGGCAACTGGGGCAGAGCAATTCTCTCCCACAGAGAAGGTGAGGCAAGAGCTGCAGCCAGCAAGGCATAACCAGGGATAAGATGCTCTTTCACATCACTTTTCCCACTTTAATCAGACAAGCCATCAGCACAACAGGCTCAAGCGAAGGGTCAGACCCTCCTCATAGACATCAAGCCCCAAGCACATGGAGCAGACTTCTCCCAGCAGCCTCCATGCTGATCCACCCCCTTCACACCCATGAAATCACAAGGCAGGAACAAGAACTCAACACCTCACCAAAGCTGGGGTACACTGGAGGCCCCTGAATTAAGGACAATACCTGACTACACCTCCTCTCCAAAGCACCCACCCTGGCAAGCACATCCTCCCAGACATCAGGCTATGACATGGTCCCACAAGGCAGAAGAAATGCTTGGGGGGTCCTCCTCCAAGGGTCTGACCTGGCCTTTAGCTGATGTATTTAAAGCACAGGAGCAAAGGTACCAAGATCATGAAATGACCTGTTTCCAGCTGAAAAATGAGGGTAAAGGCTGATGTTTCAGGAAAAAAAAAAGAAAAAAAAAAAAAAAAAAGGAAGAACGGGAGGATCAGCTCTACCTGTAAGAAGAAAGACAGGACTTTTTAAGGGCAGGATTTCCATTGCAGGCCCTATTTGCACCCTATCAGCAGAAAACAAAGACTGCAAATCCAGCAAGCATGGTTGGCAGAAAACCCCTCGGAGCAAAGGACCTCTGCCCCACAGCTACCCCACAGCCCCAGAGGAGAGCCCAGGGAGCTCAGCATCCCTCCTGGGCTATTCCCGGCTGCCCAGCGTCAGCAGCAGCACAGCACGGATTAGAGCAACTTGGATTTGTTACGTAAGGGACATGTTGCTCATGGCTTCTCTCAAATCCCAAAGACATTGCTATTATGTAATAGGAACAATCAAACCGGGCAGCTTTTCTGTGATTTGATTTTTTTTAAAAGTGCTGAGCAGCTAAAAATGAACATTGTGTGTCTGTCAGACTCAGTGTTATGTTTTCCACTCTAATCACTTTAACCTTAAAGCTGCTGTAGCTTGCAGAGACAGTGACTCAGCTCTCAATTTGCCTGAGGCCTCGTGATACAGAAAGGTGAAATAAAGCAGCCTTTGTCCACCTTCCCACCTGGTCCTCAGTGGAGTGGAAGCTTGTATCTTCAGAACCAAGCCTGAGGGCTTTCATTTCTTCAGCATCAGTATCTTGCTGGCTCTATTGACATTAAAGGATTATTCATATGAATAAAGGCTGCGGACCTGGCCTTGAACTTTGCCACATGGTTTAGATGGTGGCTGTGAGCCACTCTGACACTTGGGCTTCCCACAATGAAAAATGTAAGCTCGTTTGGCAGTTTTCAGAGTTCCTGGTCTTCTTAAATTATTACTGCAAATAATTCTAAGGGTAATGCGTATAATTTTATATGATACATCTATGCATACACATGTTATTTAAGAAAATACGCATACGAACCACACAACGCATTGTTTCTGCAAGCCACTTGACTCATGCATTTGCAGCATGCCCCAGCAATATCAAGGATGGGTAGATGCAGATGTTTTGGGAAGTCCTGGTTAGTAATTTGATCAAGCTTCTGTCATACCAAGATTAACACTCGTCCCAGATTGGTTTTGTTTTAGAAATTTAGTCACTTCTTTACCGTTTAACAAACAATGTTTAAACCAAGTTTTCCATTCTTGTCAAATGCTCTTTTGAAGTTTTTTTAGCTTAAGCTCTGAAAAAAAGAGATAAAAGTGCTCTTTTCACATAGATATTCAATTTCCTATCCTCCTAGCCTTTCAACTTTTTAACACATTGAAGGGACAGCCCAAAGTCAGTGCCCATGCTGAATACTTGTTTTGATCCTTGTAGCATTAAACTTCAAACGACGTATCCAGATTGCGACCGTGATATAGCAACCGTGTCCTAAGCACTGGCTCCTGATCTCTAACATTTCTAGTCTTGCACATGCAGCTGTTTGATTTCACCAAGGGTCACACAGAGTGTTTCCAGAGATTGCTTTACTGCTTTTCCCACTTTAAAGCCGCACTATATCACACCAGTAACTAAACAACCTTTCAGCATAACAGCAGACAAAGATCCTAAAATCCCATCTGTCCCTTAGACCAGAAGAAACACGTTCACCCTGAGAACACGGCTCTGCCCAGCACACTCAAGTGCAATTTACTTCTGAATGTCTTATCTGTGCCCAGCATCCTGCCAGCTTTCCCTGTCCATAGCACATCACAATTTCTCCCAGCATTCTGGCATGAACAAATTGCATAGAGTTTGGAAATGCTTAATCCAAAGCTTTATTTTTCCCCCATCACTATCTAATTCTCGTTCAGTAACGCTAACGTATCCTGTAGAGCAGAAATGCGTTACTTGGGAGTCATCTGGTCCTTTTAAATTTTTCTGGCAGCATAAACTTGAGAGCCGTTATGAGGACTGCCTTGGACAGAAAAAAATCTCAGGTGACTTAAAGGGCTGTTGTTCCACGTGCCCCATGCAAAACTTGACAGAGACAACACATACCAGAGGGCAAAAGCCCTGCTGGAGCATCTCTGTTCAAGCTATCCTTGCCTGCCAGACCGGCTCCTTGGCAGCTCTAGCATTTTGCCACAGCTTAGAGTAACCTGTGTGGATAATAAAGACAGAAGCCAACTCCTTAAGGAGAAGCTATCAAATAGTTAAGATTCAAAAAGTAAAACTTCATAGAGAAACAAATTAGCCCAGAATGTGTTTTAGATGCTTGTTTACGTTTTAACTATGATTTCAAAGGGAAGTAATTCTTCTGCGTTTGGCGACTATGCCCACAAAGTGAAACTCACAGTTGTGCGAAGAAGAACCAGTTACAACTTTCTTCTAGCTTTGCACACCATGTAATAGGGGCTTCAAAGAAGTTTATCTCTGGGCAGAATAGCTGTCAGGCTCATTTAAGGAGCAGCAACCTGTATTACACTGCTGTCGTTTAAGTTAAGAGTCATGATTGCAGGCTGGGAGGGGAATCCAAGGAATTTTTTCAGCTGATTCTTTTGCTAGTTTTGGGGATTGCATAAAGTCACTGATCTGCAAGTGATGTCATTAACAGCAAAAGCCTGGGAACTGCTGCTACACCAGATGCTTCTGAGGATTAAGTCATTTGCAGAGACTTTTGATGTGGATGCCTCTGCTGGAACAACATAGACTTCTCCATCCACAGTCCCCAAATGCCCTTCAAGAGTAGGCCAGCACACTCCTCCCAGTTTTTGGAGAGGAGACTAAGGCAGAGTCTTAAAACAACTTTATCACAATTATAGGGGAACACAACCTGGATCTCCTTACCTTCCAGCCAATGCATCACCAGTACCACTGTCTGTACAGCCCTACACACTGTGGCACACTGCACCACAAAAGCAGCAATAACCTTTCCTTGAGCAGAAAAGAGTTCCTGCCCTGAAACATGAAGATTCACTATCCCAGGAGCTTTGAACCTCTTTGCTCGACTGCTAGTTTTGTAGCCACTTAACTGAAAAAGATGAAATTCCTTAAAGAAATCTCTAAGGTGACCTAAAGTCTTTTGAACAGCCCTTTCTTGTATTGAAGATTTATTTTTCAGATGTCTTGAATGTTTTACGATATGCCTTTTTGGCACAAAATACTAACTTGGTAAGAGTAACATGGGACAGAGCTTAAATTTGTATAAATCACTTAGTTGTGAAGTTAAAGCAATTTATAACAGTTTATAATTTCCCCTTTTGCTTCTCAGCCTACAAACCCTTACTAGGCAGGCCTTTCTCACAAAACCAATGATGGAACAAGCAGGTGGTTACAGTATTTGGCTGTACTTTGGAGAGCTTTCTGGGGACCTAGGGTGAAGTGCTGGACCTTATCCTCTTCCCAATTCCTCACCGGAAAATCCAGAATAGAAAGATGATACCACATAATGGCAACAGGAAGAATAAACAACTAAGTTTTCTAGAGAGCAAAGCATCAAATGCGTACCTAACAGCAGAACGTGACAGTGTTCCCAGGTTCATAAGAATACTATTTATATCAGGATAACACCAGAAAAAGTTCTACACAAATCCAGAACTATTTTCCTGAAGAAAAAACACTTCAACAGGTCTGAGTTTGCAATAGCAAGCTCAGGTACAAAACAATCCATCATGCACTTAAGCTTTGCTGCTCTTTACTACTTTCTTTCCACTCTCAGCTACTTATGACTTCTCTAACAAAACCGACTGCAGAGCGCTCAGTAAAAGCTGACTTTAAACAAGGCCAGTATAATTATAAATAACATGATAAAATGCAATACTTGTATAGGAAAAATATTTGCTAAATCAGCTTTGCCTCAGTAGACTTTTTAACAAACCTCAGCATCCAGCCAGAGGTGGAGGGGAAAAGATCCTCTTGCATTTCTTGTTGCTGGCATTTCAGCAAGTATCTTTACAGAGATGTCCATTACTATGCCTAGATCTTCTCTCCAGAGTGTCCCATCAAATATTAAACCTACCACTGTGTATGAGTCTCTGCTGTACTGTGATTCACTTCATCTACCATTGTATGGCACTCCAGAGAGAGTACATTTCACTGGAGCATGCAGTTCTGGTTGCAACTCTCTGTCCTATGCTGATTTGTGGTGCTTCTTGCATGAACTCATTGAAAAAGGGAAAGCACATCAGAAGCTAGAAGTCTTGTTTTTTCGTAATTTATTACAAGGGAGGACTATTTCTTACTGGTTACTAAGTTCCTCACACAGCCTCTGATGTGCTGTTGTACTTTACAGATGTGGAAAGCTGCACTTCTGCTGTAGATGTGCGGCTAAATCTCTTCTCCCCACTATCTTCTTAAATATCTAGCATTGCTGACTACACCATAAATGTATTTTGCATAGAAATACACACTCCAGAAATTTAGGCCAGGAGTTTTAAGCTGCAGTCACTATCCCTAGCACAACAGATAACACCCTAGAAAACTTTACCATAGAAGAAGTTTTGCTGTAAAGAAATGAAAAACTACTTATCTGATCTAAACCTACACCTGCCATTTGTCAGATCAGTAACCAAACATCTACCTCTGTCCTTAAAGAGAGGAACATGAGAAAAGGCATGATACCATATAAAAAGCAACTTGAAATAAACCACATGGACACTGCCTCGCAAAGATTTTTCTCAATCCCCCCCCATCTCAGGTAGTGATTTTTAAAGTCGCAGTGCACTGCTCAAAGGTTTACTTACAGAATCACCTTTTTGCACCTTAAAATAGGACTTTATTTTGCAGAAATTAAGCCAATGATAAATGAAGCAAAATGAGAAATTAAGTCTCATTTGCACACATGTAGCTCCCTGCTACCATTCTCCTGCAGCACAGCCTGTACTGCTCTCCACAACCAATCACAGAAATAGAAGACAAGTAGCTGGGTATATTTAATTGTATTGGAAAAGGGCAGACTGGTAAGAGTTTATGCAGCAGGACATACAGAAAAGCCCACATCCCTACTTGAAATTGGTGATGAGAAACAATAAAGCCCACAAATACAACACCGAATGCAGAGAGCATAAAACAATTCCTGTATGAAATCACACAAACCAAAACAAGGCATTTATGCATCACGTTATATCCAGCTCAATTGCTGCCAAGTGCCTCCTTAACGCAGTCACCCATTGCAAAGTTAACCTGTATGCAAACACTTGCAATATAATTATTTTGCTGCTGATGCCTTCATATCAGTAAATATTTCTAACGCTTGACCTGCTGAGAAATATTTAATTTATTTTTTTTATCTTTGATATTTTTAATGCAATAATAAATGTCGAGGCTCCTGCTGGCTTGCTCTTTTCATGTTTAGAGTGATCGGAGATCACTGGCTTCCTAACAGAGGTGTCCGTAGGGAGCACGGGCTGGGGCAAAGGCTGAGGCACAGCACACAAGCCACTTCTGCACCGCTGTCACCTTCGGGATGCAGTGACAGGGACCAAGGAGAAAGAAGCAGAGGCAAAGGTAGCAAAGGGAGATGGGAAAAGGTGCCCAGACTCACCTAAACAGAGTTGGAAACAGACGACCTATGCGAACAGCTCTTCAAGCAGAGATGTATTACCTGAGCAGCAAGACCCAGACCCACTGCCCTGTCTTGCACGGATTTATCTTTCCCCTCATAACAAAACACCAGCTTATAATGCATAGGGACTGCTTTACCTTTCATCATTCTTAAGAAAAATAATAAGACGTCCTTTAACTCCGTGAAGGAGTCGGAGAATAATTGCAGCTTCAGCCCCGTGAGCCGGCAGGCTGCCGGAACGCGGCGTTGCCCTCAACACCTCGAGGATTCGGCCTCGGCCAGAGGTGCCCAGCCCGCTCCGGGACCCCGCTCCCGGTGTCACGCCGTTAACACACACCACGGGCACAAACCAGGCAGTTGCGATGTTTGCCCAGATGCTGCACCGACAGCAATGCCTACTTAGACCAGTCCGTTTATTAGCATCCTCAAAACTTTTGGCTGAATAGATTTGATAATACAGATTATCCACCTGAACAAACCAGACTCGCTTCGCTGACTCCCCCGGCCCCAAGCGCCTGCCTTCCCCACAGGCAGCGGCGAGGAGCAGCCCCGCAGCCCCGCCAGCCCCGTCCCCCCCGCGCAGGAGTCGTTCCCCATTGCTGAGAGCGTTTTTTATCCCGTGTCACGGCGCTCCGGGGGCGCAGCCGGGACTCCCCCGAAATAGGGAGAGCGGAAAGCCGCCTCTTCCCGGGACACACGCCAACCCAGTGGCGGGGGCGATGGGGGGAAGAGAGACGGTACCCCCAACGCCGCGGAAGGGGAGCGGAGCCTCCGCCGGGAGAGGGGTTGCGCGGAAGGCGGGGATGCGCGGCGCTCACCTTGCCTCCGCGTCGGAGCCCGTGCCCCTTGCCGCCGGTGCCCCTTGCCGCCGGTGCTGCCGCCTCCTCCCGCCGGCAGGACGGAGCAGCGGCGGGGCGCGGGCCGTGTTTATATAGCGGCGGGGCGCAGCCGCCCAGCAGCGCCCGCCGCCGCCCGCGCATCCCCGCCGCCGCCACCGCCGCCCCGGGAGGGGCACAGCGCCCCCTGCCGGACCGCGGCGCGCCCCGCGCCGCCGCCCCGGGAAGGGCAACCCCCGCACGGATAACCTCCCCCCCGCCCAAAAAACGGAGACCTGCCGGAGGCAAAGTCACAAGCATCACGATAGAGGCGGCGATATAGAGAACACGGGAAGTTCTCGCCTTTGCGGGACGCTTCCATCTCCGCCTTTTTTGGTTGTTTTTTTTTTTTTCATGATTACACTTGCAAATTAACACCCGCGAAGCAAATCGGTGTTTTATCGGGGATTATTGAGTGGGAATTTTCCTGGCAGTATAGGTACGGGTCGGCGTCTGCCGAGGAAGGAGTGATAGTGATGACATTAGATGGAAACGGGACTTGTTCGTGGCAAGGCTTTCTGGCCTTTGGCTAGCTGCTCTCCAAGTTCGTTTCTTTGCTTTCTTATTCTTTTTCTCTTTTTTTCAATTTAAATAAAACAAGGAAATAAACAAATAGGCAGATGCACAAACACGCTTTTCAGCGAAACTTGCGACTCAAACGTCAGTCTCCATCACTTTTGCTGATCGCTCCTGCCCAGGGGTTTTGCTCCCATTAGGGAAGCGAGAATTGTGATACAGGCAGAGGCTCTTTATTGTACGTTTAAAGCCTTATCTCCACGCGCAGCCTGTGTTACAGCTATCTCCGTGCGTATCGTTATATTCCCGACGAGCCAGCACTCGCTTCAATCAGCGGTTAAAACCGGCAGCAGGCACGGGATCAGATGGAGTTTTATGATCTGTGTCTAATGCCAGGCAACTCAATTAATTTTTATGAAGTCCTCTGAGCAAATGCGTGAAGGTCTGTTCAGGAGGGGGCAGAGAAGGGGTTCCCAGTTTGCGAGGCTGGCCAGATGCCATACAGCATCCTCCCGCCTGGGAACCCCCACAACAATGGCTGGAGGCACCAGGAGAAGAGCCGGAAGTTTGGGAGGCACACACAGAGGCACAAGACGGCAAGTGCCTGGTGACACCTGGGCAGAAATGTCCGTGGTCTGCATCCCAGCTCCAGCCTGGCCCTTTGGCCGTTGACATCCAGTGTAGCACTGTGGAAAGGCTTCCCTTTCTGCCTGAGCAGGATGATGTTACAGCCTCACGCAGCACAACAGTCACTGTCACAGGATATATCCCTATTTCCCAGGCACGCAGTAACTTCCTTATTTCTGCCTGTGCTCAAACACACTGTGCTCGCATCTGTCTGCAGTCTGAAGCGCCAAGTACCACCCCTGTGGCACCATAAGTAAGTCTCTTATCCTTAAAGGACCTTCCCTTAAGGTTTGTCTTCCCTGCTGAAGAAAGCTGCCTTCCCCACCCCCAGCCCCACCACGCCGGAATAAATGCTACGCTTGACTTACAAAGACAATGAAGACAAAGCATCTTAGACGGTCAAGTCGCTGAGAGCATCCCTCCGGCTGGCACAAAGGAGGACCCTGACAAGACAGGTACTGGCAGGTTTATCTGTGGCAGTTTATGGCATTAAATCCCTTCCCACCAGCTCTGCCAGAGCTTTCCAGCCCCCAGCAGAGCCAGCAAGATGAGATGTGGCTGCACTTCAGTTCACAATTCAGAACATTTTTTTAGTGTTCAAACTCTGAGCTTACTTACAGTTAAAATAAGGGGAGGGGATCCTGAAGAAGTGAGGAAAATCGTCCAACACCAGCCATTAATTTTCAGAAAGTAGCAGTGCCATTTGTCTTGTCCAAAGGCATCACAGTGAAACTGCTGATGATGGGGACTTACAGACTTTCACTGCCCTCTTTGTGCTGTTTTAAAACAGGCACAATAACTGAGAAAACCCAAATTCAAATTCACACAAAATATTAATCAGCCTGCCAAGACCTATTTTATGAAGAAAAAAAAAAAGGGGAAAAAAATGAGGCAAATATATGTGATCATTGAGTTTTGTCCCTGAATAGAACATTTTTGCAAACAATTATCACTCCCAGCATTTGACTTCTGATCACGGAGCTATTGCACTCTAAAAGATAAATCATGCTATTATCACACCTAATTAAAAGCTACTTAGCTGTAGAATGTGGGCTCCACTTTATTTTTAGATTTTGTGCAGAAGTGAAATTATCTGCTATAGATAATTCGTATAAACTTGTTTTTCTTCAACATTTGGAAGAGACATGTGTAGCCCATACAAATGTACAGTGAAAGATTTCTCTTGTGACTCCAACAAACAGAAGGGATAAAAAAAATTGTTGCTTATGCTGTAAAGAGCAAACGAAAGTTATGAAAAACTGCAGCAGCAGATAGCTTTTATAAATCTAGGCAGAGCAGTTTCAAGCACAGTTTCAAACCGAAACCACTTTGTTGATGTGCTAAGGAACAAGCTGCTGCAGCTACAGGGAGGTGGCAGAATAGCCTCACACATTGACCTGGAAATAGCAGCAGTGAGGAACCTGTGGCCCAGAGCAGGGTCAGCCTGCCTGTCAGAACACAGGACTGGATACAACCCTGATGGAATTGAGGAATGGAGTAACCACATGCCTTGGCTGTGGTTGACCCAGCGAGCTGCCCAGGTCTTCCCTCCCTGTTGTAAGGGCATTAGTGGTTGGCACCATGCAGGCACCTTTTTCTGTGATTAAACAAGCACCAGGATGTCTCAGTGGCTGTGTTCACACCAATGGACATGGTGAGACCTGGGACCAAGCTGGGTTGGTGATCATCTGCACTACTTAGTTGTTAGTGTGCTCCAGGGCAGTCTTGGTCAATGCCACATAGTCTGGCACAGCAATACAGTGCCTGGGCACAACCTGGGGGCCACCATTCCCAGCAAGCAGCATAAATGGGGCTACACTGCTTCCCATTTCCTTCACCTTACACAGTCTTACAGCTCTTTTTCAGGGGACTTTGCAGCCACAAATTTCCCTCCTGCCCCACCCCCGATTCATGCAATACAAACCTTGTTTCATGCAGTAAGACAACATTCCTGCAGGCCAAAGCACAGCCATTTTATTAGTTCAGGCAGCATAAACTAAAAATAAAAAAAATAAAAAAAATTAAAAAAAGGAGGGAAACATCTATGCATTAATACCAATGTCTTAGGACCACAGAGGCAGCAGATGGGAGACTGGGATCAAGCACTATGCAGCATGGATATAGCCAGTCTGTGTCACTTGGCCTCGGGATCAGAGAGCAGTTCCTGGCTCTGTTTACTTACTGGTAAGTACAAAGCTGGTGATGCCAGAAGGCTGCACAAGGCTTATTTCTCCGCAGAAATAAGCAAGAGGCACAATCAGTGTTCAGCTTTGCAGATTACCTGGGAATAACAGAAGCCAGAAAAAAAAAAAACAGTCAGTCCATCATCCCCGCCCCGCTTAGATAAAGCTGCAACATCTATATTACATCTATTCACACCAGAAGATTTTTTAAATGTTTTTATATCAGGGAGGATGCAGCTCAGATCTGCATGAGTGAGGGTCCATGGAGCGACTCCTAGGCTGCATTACGGGGCTGAGGGTGCACGGCAAAGGTGGGGCTGCTTGGCTGTCCCTGCTAAATCTGCGGGTAGGCAACAGGCGGAGCCTGTGACGGGTGAGGAGCAGGACTGGGGGCTGCTGCCTGACGGCACAGATGCACAGATCTGACAGCCTGCCCACAGCCCAGCGCCCGGCTCTGGCTGAGTAAGGTTTCTTAAGCTACTGTCTCCAAAGGGAAATTTTCCTTAGCCTTGCAGGTCTGGTCCACACACATTTTACCAGCAAAATGATTGCAGCTGATAGTATGACTTTTTTGCTATTTGTGTTCTTGTTGTTTCTGTGGGTTGCTCTTTTTTGTTTGTTTTAGATTTGGGGTTTTGTTTTTCTTTTTTTTTTTTCATTTATATAATTACTGTTGTCCTGCCAGCGATTTTCATTTAAACACCATCTTAAACTTCAGTTACATCACCTAAAACTCAAGTGCTGACATACGTGTCCCGGGATGAAGCTGTCTGATACTGACTTATGTATCTTCTGGTCTTGAAGAGCTGTAACAACATAAGCTCTTTCCTATTACATCAACACAAGAGGTGACTTAGACTGTTATCAGTGTAATTAAAGTGCAACAACTCTTGTGTCTCGATAAACACCGAGGAGCTGGCTTTGACTTACGACTGCTGCTCTTCTCATCAGGGGAGAGACTGGCTTGTCACAACCTTTCAAATAAACCTGTGCTGTAAAGTTCTAGTGAAGCTCTATAGAAATTACGGCTAAAATGATTTATTCTCTCATCTGTGAATGTTGGGTGGCTAATTTAATGAGAAGTAAAAGGCTGTAGCCAGGGCAAATCTATCACGTAAAGCAAACAACCTTGCTAGAAAAATATCAACTTCATCTATGGAGTCCATTGCTCTTTCATTCAAATTACGAGGACTATCTTGTACACTCATATTAATAGTGACTGAAAATCCTGCAGAAACATACTGCATTAGGCACGCTAACAGCAGTAACCTGCTCTTTTTTGAGTGGAATACAACGAAGTGGTGAGGATGACTTCAAATGCTCCTTTCAAATGGCTTGGATTATTTTAAGCCACAAATTCAAAGTCTTCTGGGATCACAATAGTTGCCTCTCTGAGCTGTGTTACTGCTTGATAACAGCAGTGAAACACTGCAGACAGATGATAAAGCAGTTTGATGTGAGCTCTTGTGAATGACACCATGGAAGAAATCTGTCCCATGAGACCTGAGGAATCCCAACCATGAAGAAGAGTAATTGCGGTCAGATAAAAATGGCAGCTTGCTCAACACATCAACTTCCTATCTGAACAAATACAATTAAGCACATTTGCTTGGGCCAAGGGGACTTTTTGCATGCATAATTTCTAATCATCATGAGAAAGGATGGTGCAATTTAAGGTAACATGCAGTTCTTTATTTTTTTTCTCTCAGATTGTATTGAGGAAACACTACAGCTGACGAAAACTCAGATGTTGTAATAGCCTGAGCAGTGCGAGTCTCTTCATTTTATGAATTCTCATTGATTTATGCAGTTGCATACATACATGTGTACATATACATATATGCAAATGCACATATGTAGCCAGCAATCTGTTTGCAGGTCTGCACCTAGTGCCTTTTGAGCCACAGAAAATGGAGAATTCTTAGATCCGGAAAACTCCTGTTCAAACAGCAGCGCCTAAGACAACAGGATGGTCAAATCCCAGAACCGCCTTCCTCCAGCTCCTGTCCTAGGAGGTCGGATTTAGCAACTGGCAGCTCTCAGGACAGGAAAACAAGAAGTTCTGATGTTAAACCTGGAATGCACTTTGGTGACTGCTTGCAGAGACTGGGCTGCTGCCATCAGGTGAGTGACACGCTTGTGCCCAAGTTGCACCTTGCTGACTGTGATGGGATGAGGAGGTCTGATTCTCCAGTCCTTTCTCCTCCCTTCCTCACACCTCCAACCCCAGACAGCCAGCCTGGTGCCTCGCTTGCCCCAGCCCTTCTGCTTGTCAAACCCATGCCTGAGCCTATCTGTTTCACTAACCTGCGCAAACCGCTCCGGCCACCATTGCACAGCAGGACTGCAGCCCTGCCCTCCTTGTAGTGGCTCCAGCACTTCTTGGACCTGCTCTGAGCCACCCCAGCACTGTAAAAAACTAACATGACAGCAAAAGCCAAGTGATTTACCTTCTCTCAAGTTAGCACATTGAGCTGCATCAGCAACAGGACTGCAGCGTACCACTGGGGATAGACGGAGGGCAGCAATGGATGCCTCCAGGCCAACAGCTGAGTGGGCTGAGGGCTGACTTGGTATCATAGCCAGTCTTTTACTTTCTGTCAGGTCAATAAACTGAACTGCCCCAGGAAGAGGCTCAGTAAGTGCCAGCACTGGTGCACAGAGTGTGGTGGGAAGAGCAGGAACAAGGAACACGAAAGAGAGGAGGAAGGGCATGAAGGGAAGAGGAGAAGGACTTCAACTTTTGGCAGAGCTGTTTAGATTTACTCAGCTGTATCATGCAGCTCGGCTGGCTAAAAGGCAGCTGGTCACCCAGAAAACCTTCCCTACCCAATGGCCAGGCCAGTTCCCCTTCCTCACTGCGTACAGGGAGGGAGAACTGCACAAGGACAGGGTGGGAAGGAGTGGGAGGGGGGAAGTACGGCCAGTAGGAGCCCCTGCTCCATCTACCATCAGTTGTGAAACCACAGCCTGAATGTTAAAATGCACAGCCCACACTGAAGGCTGGCTTATGGAACTGAGATGTAGTGTTGAAAATTTCAGGAAAATGATTTTAGAAAAGCAGTCCCCACGCAATGTAACAAACGGTTGCACATGCACAAATAAGGGAGCAAAATTAGCAGAAGGTGCTGCAGACTGTGGGCTGCAATAGCTCTTGTATCAGGTAACATTAAGCACCAGCCATGTTGGCTCCAATCACCCAAGAACACGCAGAAACAAAGAACAGATTGAAAATATATGTGTAGTGGAGTTGTCCTGTATGGTCAGCAGAGAGAGAAGGGAGCTACATATGGGGAAAGCAGAGATACACCCATGTTCAGAAACAACTGTTAGGAAGAAGGACCTGGACCTAAATTTGTTTCTTAAAGTTAAGTTAGGGGCTATGCATGCACCCAGCTCTCCTCTGGCAGCTCAGCAGCGTGCCTTTGTCCATCACGTCCCTACCCACCACTTTGGAGATCCACCACTGACCATTCAAGCCCCTGCTCCACCAACTATCTTCAGTACTGTGTTCTCCATCCTTCACCTTGAATGACTCTTGATTCATCTGAGGAGGAGAGAGAGGAGGAGGAAGATGTGGCTATTAAAAAGCAGCAGCAAGAACACTCTCAGAAATTTTATGTCAAGCCTCCCCAGTAAAGTGACTGAATTCACTGGATAATGAGACAGCTTTTCCCTTAGAATTAATGAAACAGAGGAGGATGTGTCAGGGACTTCTGAAATACAGCCTACATACACAAGAACAGTGTAAAGTGATGTGGAGAATGAAGAGGCAGGAGCAGGACTCTCTGGATCATCACCTGGGGGGCACACAGGCAATCCACTGTCTTGGCTGTTTTATCCATGAGAGTAAACACCCAGAACACATCTTTCACTGTGAATGTTTTCCATGCATCTTACTGAAAAGCCACGTGCAGCATCGTCTTCTTTGGATGAATCAAGACTGGTCAAGTCAATCCAGCATGAAGGACGGAAATTGAGGATAATGCATGGGTGTTCAGTCTCTCAGACAGAGCAGCCACAATTATTTCAAACAGTGATCTCCTCATTAATTCTAATGGAAAAAACTGCTCCACTTTGTGGCTAACACTCATGCTTTTCAGGAACATATTCTTGGTGGGAACGGGGAGTATGGATGTGTATCTTTTGTTCACACTAGCCAAAGTAAGGGCTGAAGGTGCTTCACACTCCTCCAAGGCCCATGATTTCAGATTCTGAGGCACTGAACATTGCTGCATGGTGAACAGGAAAACCCAAATGCACTCAAAACTGGAGCTTTGTATTTGAAGGTGTTCATGCTTTTGGGGATCCAGGCCTCTTCTGGGGACTTAGGTTGGCTATGAGAGAACGTTGTGGTGAAGTGTTTGTACAGAGCATTATGGACCTTGACAGACCTGCTGCACGTTCCCATTGTGCAAATTGTGAGCAATGGTCAGAATAGGCTGTTGTAAAATCATACCCAAAGACATCCTCAGCTGCTTATTTTGTCTGAGCTTCACCAGGACTTTGCAAATCAGGAAACTACACACCATTCCCTCTGACAATCACTGTTTGGACCTGTGATAAAACAGGCAGAGGAGAAGAACAGAGTAGTTCCTCAACAAAAAAAGTTAGTTTCTGTTAGGATTGCTTCTTTTGAAGTCTCCACAGTAGTTTAGGAGGCACTGTGAAAGGTAACCAGGGAACACAGCTCATGGTCAAGTCCTGGTCGAGGCTGCACAGCATTAGTGGAGCGATGGTAGATCTATGGGCATGCAAATGCCTTTCTCTGCCTCTCGTCCTGGTTTTTGTCAAGAATAAATTGAAAACAGAGCCAGTTCAGCTTTATCATTGTACCTGCTTGATTTCCTTGTAGCACATTTAGATAATAATGCTAAAGAAAATAGCCGTTGCAGCTGAGCTGCTGCTACCTGTGGCATTCAGCTGTTGGAAGAGATGCTGTGGGTAATTTCGGGGGAAAAATCTTTGCATGTAAATGTGTGAGAGGAGAAAACATAGCCACAAATGAGGACCAGGAAGAAAACAACAGCTATACAGTCACAGCCAGGAAAGCACAGGGAACTGACACTTGTGCGGATGCAGAATAATGAGGTTTGCGGAGATATGACTGACAGTGGGGCTTATCAGCAGCGCTGAATGGCAGAGACTCTCCTCTAGAAAACGATATTGCAAACGAAGTGGAAGAAGTACAAATTGTAACAGTGACTCTGACAAGCTCCAAGGCAAGAGAGTGCTTCAGCAGGCTGGCACATTGGCTGCAGCTTCTCTCCCGAGGGCAGCTCAGCCCAGAAGCCACAGAGAGGAGGAGCGGTAAGAATGGGACTCATTTTCTGCACACTGTGGACAACTAAAAATATTAGAGAAAGGATTGTTATTTACACAGTGCTTATATTAAAACCTGTGCCATCTTACATGCTTGTCTTCTTATCTGTCGAGCTTCTCTGGTTTTGTGGTACTGTTCAGTAATGTCCCAGTGTTTTACTGTGAAACTCTTGACTCTCACACTTTCTTATGTGCAGTGACTGGCAGCTGGCTGCCCCGTGGGATTTGGGGAGTGTTCGAGGTGCCTTCCCCTGTTGTCTTCCGCTGGGGCAACCCTGAGTCTGAGTTCAGCTGCAGAGTCATCACAGGGTCTTGAGATTTCCCTGAAGATGCTGAAGGTAACTCCTTGCCAAGAGAAACTTCAATTTAAAGAGGGGGTGACTGGACAGAGGCTGAAGCCAGCTGAGTCCTCAGCCCATCCACCTGTGCAAGGCTGATGGTTTCGCAGGAATTCATGAAGTCCTGGACATCATTAGCCTTCACAGGGTTTGTATGCAATAGAGAAGAGAGACAGCTGAGAGATAAGGACTCTCTGCTGGCTTCCCTCAGTCAAGGAAAAAAAGCTGCTCCAACGCTCCCTGCAAATATCTGTTATACAGCCTCCCCCAGGGCAGACGACCTGACAGCCTCCTTCCCCATGGGCATTTCCCTTCGCTTTTGCAAAGGGAGTCTTTTGCATTTGACTTGCTTTGTAACAAGGCTATGTGGATTGCGAAGCAATGAAAAAATCCCCATCTAAAAAACTACAGTGTGTTCGTTCTTCTGTGAAGAACGTGTTCATAATTAAGTCCTACAGACAAGGTCAGAAGTGTGAAATGTGATTTCCTCTCTCTCCTATTTCTTTACCTTCTTTCTTCCTCAACACGTTTGTTTCACAAAACTCTTCCACATTGACTTCAGAGAGGGACATGTTTTCATTTTGGAGACTTGATCTATTGACCTGGGTATTGTATTTAACCGGACCCAGCTCTAAGCCCCTCAGAATAAGGGGATTGCTATCTCTCTATGAATTTTGTAAAAATGATGTAGGAAATATAAGCTTCACAGTTTCCAGGGTTTGTGTTTAAGGAAAAATGATTACAGTGCCAGGCAGGGAATTACCAGCTCCTGACTCCTGCAAATGCTGAGACAGAGGCAGATCTTTATCAGACAGCTGAGAAAAACTGGGAGTAAATCTGTACCACTGCAGCCCAAATGCTGCCTTTTTTGCTTGGGTGTTCCTCTGCCCCTGTCCCAGCAGAGGCTGTGCCTGTACAGACACCCTTGCTTGGGGTTGTCCTCTCTCCTGAGCTCCAGCTGCAGCTGGGTGACATCCAGGGGTGCTCACTGCACTGGAGGTGTCCTCCCTCAAAGGGAGGCAATGAAAAGCTGGTCATGAGCCACCAACGTGTGCTGGCAGCCCAGAAGGCCAATCACATCCTGGGCTGCATCAAAAAGAAGCTTGGCCAGCAGGTCAAGGGAGATGATTCTGCCCTCTGCTCTGTTCTGATGAGACCCCACTTGGAGTACTGTGTCCAGCTGCGGAGTCCTCAACACAAAAAGGACATGGACCTGTTGGAGTGGGTCCAGAGGAGGTCACAAAAATTATCAAAGGGCTGAAATACCTCTCCTGTGAAGACAAACTGAAAGAGTTGGGGTTGTTCAGCCTGGAGAGCTCCAGGGAGATCTTATAGCAGCCTTCCAGTACTTAAAGGGGGCCTCTAGTACTTAAAGCTGGGGAGGGACGGTTTACAAGGACATGTAGCAATAGAATGAAGGGCAATGGTTTTAAACTAGAGCAGGATAGAGTTAAATTAGACATTAGGAAGAAGTTCTTTACTCTGAGGGTGGTGAAACACTGGCACAAGTTGCCCAGAGAGGTGGTGGAGTCTCCATCACTGGAGGCATTCAAGGTCAGGCTTGATGGGGCTCTGAGCAACCTGCTCTAGTTAAAGATGTCCCTGCTCACTGCAGGGGGTTGGACTAGATGACCTTTAAAGGTCCCTTCCAACCCAGTGCATTCTATGAGTCTATGAGTCTATGATTCTATGATTCTATGATTCTGTGATAATGACATGACTGTCATGCAGCTGAAATACCTCACAGCCCACATACAGAGAAACCACTTAATTTCACCTCTGGTGCACCCTGGTAAGATTTTTAGTGAATAGCGCAAGCCTCCAGCTGCAGGGCTGCTGCCAGACCCCATTTTGCCCAGACTTGGCACCACCTGCTTGGATTACCTGTGACAAGGCAAGGTGGCTGGTAAAAGTTTTTCCTGCAATTAGGGCATCTGTAAGAGTGGCTCCTGTGTGGGCTGTGTGGTGCTGAGTCAGGCTGCTGAGAGCATCCTGAACATGTGTGACTTCTCTGATGTCTAATGGAAGTCAGCTCAGGTACATGTGCTTCTGATGGGGGTACACAGGGTACTTGGCTGCTGCCTCCATGACAACAGGTAGGTACTTGAGATATTTGATTTCTATTTCACTATCAAACTTGGCTGGAACTGGCCCATAGGAATCCAAAAGATTCAAAAAGCAAATACTATTTTAGTAGCTTCCCTCTGAAAATGTAAGCAAGCTTCAGCTCAAATTGCCCTTGTTTGCTTCACTCCATCTCACCTGGTGAGCCTGATCCTTTGCCACCCTGAGTCCTGACTCATCATTTACACCCAAAAGTGTGGGTAGCACTGTTATCACAGCTCTTCACAGGCTAATTAACCATTAACCATGCTGCCCACCCCTCTGGCCATGCCAGATGATTCTGTGATAATCCAGGATGAAATTACAAGCCAGATCTAGGGCATCTGTGCCTGCGGTATTGTTACTGGCCGTTGCACTGTCTACCAGCATAGCTCAATCTTGCTTTGCTTTCTGCATTCAGTCCTCGCAAATAGAGTAAATACTGCTCCCAGCTTAGGCTCTGCTTTTCAATCATAGGTCTCAAAGCTGACAACAGGTAGGAGGTGAGTGTTGTTAACAAGAGTGTGCTGAAATCGTGGTAGAACTATTCAAAGCAATTTTTGTGTGAGAGACTGTGTTTTAGATAGGCACCTGCCATGTCAAAGAGCAAGCTCATCTTTCTGCATCTGACACACATCTCTCCACTAACGTTTTAATAAATGTCAGTCCTCAGTCACCTCCTGGGAAAGGATCAGGGTCCAGGACAACTGCTTGTTTATGGAGTGCAGGAAAAGGCACATTTTTACCAAGTAATAGAGTTTTCTTTCAATTCTGAAGACGAGTCTGGGGTGGTTCATGCCTTGAGTACATAATCATCTCTGGCTTCACATTTCCTGCTGGATTTCTCTCTTTGCACAGACTTGCATCTATTTTCAAATAATTGCCATTTCCTTTTCCTGTCCTTGAAAACTAGCTCTTGTGTGAACTAATGTCAAATTCTATCCTCCCTCCATACGGTGTGTCATATTGTGCTTTTCTTAAACCAGCTGACGAGAGGCATTAGACACTGTTCACAAGCAATGAAGAGCCTGTTTTAAACCTCAACAATTTAATTTTAATTGCTAATTAGAACAAAAACTTTAATAAAATATCTGCTAAGCTGAAAATGTTAATGCAGGGAAATATTCTTCAATTTGTTGATATATTGGGGAATTCAGTACTCCGGCTACAAAATGTAGCTAGAAGAAGAGTACAGTTGGCATCCCTGGTCAAAAATAATCCCTGTATGATCTGTGAGATAGATGCCTGCAAGCACCGGAGCTGCTCTGAAGGGACTTTTGGAATCTTCCAAACTGTCACCGGTCAGCAGAGGGCAACGCAGGCACAAAAACACACACCTCCCTCTGCTCACATGAGCAGCATCAGGCTTCAGCCTGCTGCAGCCAAGGATGAAATATTTTGGATAATTAAACCCTCTTTTCTTCAAATACAGATGACAAGCAAATGAAAGAACACAAAATAAGTAAACCAAACACAGTTGTTAAGGTCCCAGTAGAATAATTCAGAATTTCTCTGTGATAACCATGTAGTAACTGACTACGGCAAAACCCGTGAGCTGGCTACGTACCTTTTAAATGTGAGTTCAGTACAGCAAAATGGGGCAGGCTCTAACCTGGAAAACCAAACAAATGGGAACTCTAGTGTGGTCTTGAAAAGAAAGTTTAAGAAAGAAATTTTCCCTCATGAAGTCAACAAATACTGGGCCAGGTCCTGAGGGCATGTAATTCAGTGTCATATTCCTTATGCCTATGTGATACCCTGGCATCAGAGGGGCAGGCAGAATGGAGGTGCTTACTTCTACCCTGGGTTTTCCCCCGTGGAGGGTGGACTTTGTGTCAGATTGGCGTTCAGGAGAAAACAGACACGTATGCAGTGAGGATGATCAGCAGAGCCACAATCCATGCAGAAAAAACAGATAGGAAATGTGACAGGAGAGACATCCACTGGAGATATCTGGCTTTTTTTTTTAAATAGTCATTGCCTGTATGCCAAGAGAATATGAAAACCATATCACTCAGATCAAATCCCATTTATGCTTTTCTGACAATGACCAGAAGTAGATATCGAGAGAAACATTTAAGGCAAGGAAATGCCTGCAGAGATACTGCCCAGAACATCCTGCCAGCCAGTAACAACCTGAAGGGCAGGGACTGCCTGGACCACATGGGCTGTGTTTGTGCTCACCAGCCCTTCAGGATGACTCTTTAAACTCATGGAGACCTTTATCATCCTCCACTTTCCTGGCAAGGAGTTTCACAGAGTTCATATATGGTGTTTGAAGAGCCATCTTGGTTTTTCTCCTGCAACACCTTACCTGCTGGTTCCCTTCCTGTGCTTGCACTAAAAGAGATGGTGAAAATCATCCCTGATTCTCCCTTGCTCCAGGACTCAGAAGCTGCCCTCCTCTCTCCTCCATCACCTATTCTCCAGCTAGAAGCACTCTACTTTTTATTTCTTATATGGAATCAACTCCACTGCTTTGAGCGCTTCTGATGTCCTGCTCTGAATCTTTTCCAGTCCTATTTTAGCTCTTTTGAGAGGATGTGGGACTTTCCACTTATGTATTGCAGGGAAGGATTGTGAACTGTACTAAAATGACAACTATAACTGAAGATTACTAAGTTAACAACACTATTGCAGCTGCCTGTCTGCCTTCTCACAGTGCAGCAGAGATGTACAATAATTATTATATTCCTGTAACTTAAATTAACAACAATCAGAAGCCAAACATAACTAATGAAAATCAGTGGATGACAAAAATAATTTCTTCTTCTTTATTCCTCTTCCTAGAGAGGAGAAACCTCACAAATTATTGTCTCCTTTCCAATTCTGTGACATAGCATCCTGCACCTTATTCGAATTGCATCTATTCTGATCTCATCCCCATAGTCAGAGCAGCAGTTTCAGATTTCCAGGATATGCACAGCTTTCTTTTCTCATCATGAATTCCCCCTTTCCAGCATATCAGACATAACGGGGTTGCTATGGAACTGAGTTCACCTTTTGCTTTAAGACGATGGGCTTTCTAATTTAGCGGGATGCTGCTCCATGGTCAGGGCCTGAAAGTGCCTCCAGCATCTGGCACAGCAGAGGTAGCTGTTGTTCTCCCTTTAGGTCCTTATGATCCTTTTAATGTTTTCCATATGGGTTGTGACCAAATAACAACTTGCTGGTTTGTTTGTTGTTTTTTTTTTAATTTTCTTTATGAAACACAATCAACCACTAAGGATCCTTGAACAGACTTTTCCATTTTTGGAATGAGAGAAAAACACAAATATAAGATCTGTAGCTTTGGTTGTTACCCGTCTGCTCACTCTGGCTGTAAGCATTTATGCAAACCCTGTGGCAGCCTTTGGGTTTGCTACATCCCCTGGGGTGTGGCACCTAGCTGGAAAATGATGCCAACTTTTGCACTAGAGCAGGAGGGGTGCATGTTGTTGCAGGGGGATAGATACTTCACAGATTTTCTTCGATCGAAGTTACCAGGTAGCATTATTTGGCATCCAGAAATAACGTCTCCCTGTGTGCGTATTGCCAGCACACGTAGCATGTGGAGCCACACAGGAGCTTGCGTGGTTTGCCAGAACAAGTGTCGTGCTGTCAAACACGGACGCATGGGTCCAGCCACTGAGTGCCTGGAGGAAATGAAAGCCTCTCCTCCGTGTACGGAAGGCATCTACTCTTCTGGCAGATAAGGAGCAGCCTGTGCAGGACCCGCGGCACAGCGGGGATGCCTGCACCCCTCCCTGCTGAGCAGCCGTGTCTGCAGGCAGGCACGCCTTCGTGGACCCGGGCTGTGCGCTGCTCCACACGTACGAGGAGACCAGAGGAAGGATTTCCTCTGCCTGCTTCCCCACAGCCCTCACACACAGCCCAAGGACAAATCATGAGCCTACAACTGTTAAGATACCGAGGAGGTTTTCAGCTTCCTGGATGCAACCTACCTCAGCTCCAAAAGAAAGCACCGATTTAGAGCTGTGCACTTCCAAGCCCTAAAAATACATATTGGCTGCATGTTTTGTTTTGCTGTTCCTTATGGTGAGGGAAGCGAAGGCAGAAAAAAAGGCAGAAATTCTATGGATGTGTTATGAAGAGACTGGGAAAAAATGTACAAGTCACAAATTTATTTTTTTCCAACTCTTTGGTTATTGAACCCTCTCTCTGAGATGACACTGGATAGTTTCAAAACTACTTCATGAGTGTTACGTTGTTGACTGCCAGGAAAAACATAGCATCCCACTGGATCAAAGGAACGCCTCATCAAAGAAAGACCAGACACTGGGGATTAAATCTTGCATGTCACTGGAAACCCACCAATGAAATCAAAAGAAAAATGGAGGTTGTCAGGGGGCACATGCTCAGATTTTATGGTCTTCCAGGACTGAAATACCAGACTTCAACCCAAACCATATAAAAGCACTGTGATTTTCAGCTAGAAAAGTCTGCCAGCTGATACGCAGCCACTTGACTAAAGAATACTGATTTTTCCCATAAGAGAGGTAGGAAATAGTTAAAGTAACTCAAGGTGCTCCTTTTAAAAAAAGAATCAAATAATCTTTATCTTACAAAACAAGCTAAACCCGTTTGAGTGATTAACATGTAGAGAATCCAGGGTCAAGTTTTGTAATGCCTGTTCTCCTGCTGCCAACTGCCCAGAGGCTGCGTGGGTTGGGGAGAGCAGAGCAGAACCACGTCCTCCACTGCAACAGAACCCAGGGACCAGGACAGTGCAGGAGCATGATACATGGTGGAACACAGTCACTGAAAGACAATCTTACATTGATACTCTTGAACCAGCAATCTTAAACCCAAGATCTCCTTAGATATCAAAAACCGTGAGAGGTTAAGCAACTTAGAAGAACATTTTGGGATTTGCTTGTTACAGCCTTCAGAAGACAGAGATGAAATGTTGGAGTAGGGTATCTCCCAGTCCATTCCATCAAACCAATACTAGAGACCAGAAATTCCTGCTCAGATGGATTCTGGCCAGTGCTGGAGTCAAAAGTACACTCAGCATCTTCTCATCTCTGGGAAAATCTGTGGGGGAGGATAAGGCTGTCCTGAGAAGTGGAGGCAAGTGGTTACACATCTGTACTTGCCACAATGAGTTAGGCAGCCTGCCATGGGGCCAGGAACCATTTGGAAAAAAATGTAACCCCCAGTGAGCCACTGTGCTGCCACAGGGCATGTAAAGCCCTTCCAGCAATCCTCTGGTACAGGAGGGTTCTTGCTCTCAGCCTCTGGTTTGCTCTCAGTTTCAGGCTTTAGTCAGTGAAATGGTGGCAAAGATACATTTTAAAATGTATTTATACATTCTCATGCATGAAAGTATACAAAATACTCGCTATTTAAGGTGAAAAGTATCCTATGTCTGGCCTAATAGCTTTTTGTGTGTGAAAACTGTTATCAGAAATGTGAAGACTGATCTGAGTATGTGCTCTTCGAGGGGACGGAGTGATCCTTCAACTACAAAAACATTAAGAAACATCATGTCCCAGGAGATTTTTAATTTGGATATCTTCTCTCCCTGAAATAGCAGTTTAAGTTTGTATTCTAAAGCTCACCAACAGCATTTAGACCTATGCCCAGCACAAGGACCTAGATGTATCTCTGTGGACACGTAGAATCAACAGTGTGGGAAAAAAAATGAGAAGGGTCCCAGTGTTCATCTGTTGTGTCCCGTTCCCACTGAACTGTCAGTGGGTTTGTGCTGGCTGAAGGGTGTCAGAGGTGTCAGAGGAGCAGGATGCAGCAGTGGGAGGCAGTGTTGCATCACCCATGTTCAAAGCTGCTCAGTCTATGAACCAAGGAAAAGCTCAGCTCTTAAAAGGGGTTCAGAGCATGAGGTTATATTCAACTGTCTTATTTTAGAAGTGGGAGCTTTCAGTTTTCCTACCTTATTTGAGATAATGTCCCTTATACCGTCATTTTGAAAAGAAGGATGTATGTATCAAGCTTCTTAACTTCTGCAGAATAGAGATGAGGAACTGTTTTTTGCATAGGGACTACGCTGTCCAGTTCATGGGGAACTGTTACTGCCAGCCAACTTCAGGGATGGAAATGTCTTTGCTCTAGATTGGGCAGGTCTTATTACTCTTAATCACATCAGTGTTGATGAACGGAAAGTTTGTTTTACAGTTGGAGAGCTAATTAATCTAACTCCAGCCCTCTAGCAACAGGTCTCTGGTGGAAATCAGTCACCAGCACTTCCTTGCTGATCAGTGGCGAACACCAGGCGCTGTCAGATGGGGTTTCACTCACCGTGGTAGCAGATTCTGTCCCAAGATGCCCAGGCTGTCAGTGCAGCCCTCAAAATCTGGTGTTATTCATCTGGGCAGTCTGCAGACGAAGGAGGTGAACACAGCAAACTCTCTGGAAGCACTTCCTGAAGTTCAACTAATTCCACTAATTTCTCATTTATATCTGATAATCCCAAATGCTGCTTTAAGGGCATTAGAGTCATGCACCTCACTGCGACACATTTGTTTTCCTGGAATTCTTCAGCCTCTGTTCCTCTTGTAGTATCTGTCCTGTGTTTCAGGACTGACATGTCAGACAGAGGAACCCCAGAGCCACAGCTGAATTTTATGTTCTTTATCAGGGTTTCAGGGCAGAGAACAGAGCTATCAAAATGAAAATCCAGCCTTTTACTCATTAAATATGAGTAATTCAGAAGTTACTGCTTTTTTTTCTGGCAGTTTGGTGAATTTATACTCACCTGATTAAAAAAATAATTCTTTGCAATGATAAATCACTTGATAAATGACTTAATATCAGACCACAAAATAGGATGTGTAATAATCTAACTAATCTGTTATTCATCTAGAGGATAAAAAAAAAATCACAGCAAAGCAAAAAAGCATCACAAAATGCTTTTTTTTTACACTCCATACGTAGCGCTGTTTGCAGGCTTTAGAGCTCCAGTTTCAACTACCTTGCTTAAACAAGCTTCACTCCTCAGGAGCAGGCAAACACTGTTCTTCCAACCTGCGAGTGCTTTGTGGCGATTCTGAGACTGGGTTCAGTTCAGTGATGCTGAGAGAGTTACTGGGTCTCCAAAACACCTTCTGCCAGTCTCGGGCCACCCATGTGCACCCCTCGGTACTCTTTGGCTGTAGCTGCCTGGCACGGTTGGATTGCCTTTCCAAGCCAATGCTGTGGAGACTCAGGCTGATCAGAGGAGGCAGAAACTAAAGCAGTAAACAAGACCATGAGCGGCCGGCAGTCTAGTGCTCTGAAAAGAAGGCTCCAGTCACCACATGGAAATCCACCTTTGAAACGTAAATGAGTGGATGTACCTGCTGACAACCGTTTTTGCATGTCCAACTCTGTCACAGCTGCCAGAAGTCAGGGTAGCATTGTCTCTAGGACGCAAAGAGAGAAGAGATGATAGTAGTGTAGCTTTTAACTAGGTATACTTTACAAAAGCATCATCTCTGTGTTGTCATCTGTGGACAGATCATTCCTCTACCTTTTCAGAGAACTGTTTTGCATGGAGGTAAAATCCCTGACTCCTAAATTCATGTCTTTCCCCTGTCACACAACAACAGTTGCTTTGGAAGCCCATCTGAATTTCATAACCAATAATTTTGTCACTTATTAGCATAATGGTTCACACAAATAGATTGCTTACATATGAATGCAGTCACTGTAGTCACCTTAGGTAGGTGCAATGAACACAATGGGTCTGCAGCGATAGCCCTCTGTTTTTTTTCTCAGCCTTTGCAAACTGTTTTCTTTCAGAAAGGATCCTGCTGTAATTAGCAGTGTACCGACATACCATGCTGGTTACTGCCTCAAAGAAGTTGCCATGCCAAAATGATCTGACCCATGTTTTTAGACAACAATTTAGGGTAAATCAACAGCCAGGTACTTTCCAAGTACAGATGATACTGTTGTTTTCCCATTGAAAATGAAGGTCTGAACAGAATAAAAAGAGCTGATGTATTTATACCGTTCACCTTCATAGCTTTTGTGTAAGATGTAAAGTGGCGTCCTTACGCATTGCTTCTCCTTCTGTTCCTGAGCATGTTTTATTCCAGCTTCAGCCTTCAAAAGCACATTTACACAGATTTGTTGTATCAAATGTGCCTGTGCACCATTAAATTACCAGCTGATGTACTGAAATGTGTGCTGAAATGTCTGCCTGACACTGGTCTCACAATCCTTTCAATATGTGTACGAAGAAGGCAACAAGAATAGTGCCAGATGGCAATGGAAATGGAAATGATACGATGTACATACGTGATGCAATTTTCTTTTTTTTTTTCTTGTGAATAAAGCATCTTGTGAAAAGAGGAATTAGATGCAGTATTTATAACAGTCCTTCATAAACATCCCCAAATTCCAAGCAGAAGACAAAAGGCATGAATCATATCACAGCAGGCGCTATAGCTGGGGAAGTGGCCTTTATGAAGATTGCTTCCGTAATTTGGGCTCCAGAATGAAAGAGAGCTGCTCTTACAAGATCTGTAGGAAGTTGATAATGGCTTATTTAATTGTAGTATCACTAATAAAATCTGGGTTTTCATCAAGAACATTTCCTTAGCTAAAAATGCATGATTCTTCAAGCTGCAGTTTGATCCTGTTCTTTTTGTCTATAAATGATATAAAGCCAAAAGAGCAGATTATAGTTTCCTTTAAAAGGAAACTTTAAGACTGCGGCTGCAATGCACACCATACAAGAAGATAAAACCCACCGTAAGCAACTTGGTAGGCAGAAATAAAACAATTCAAAATAGAAATAAAACATCTATCATAAAGCAGGGCAAATTATTCTCTATAAATTATAAATGAAATGAGACTACACTTTGCCCTTTATGACTTGACAGCTAAAAATCTCCCATCAACTGACAAGAATGAAAGGTATTCTCCTCTTGCATGATTCTCCATTGGTCTTGGTGGCAGTTTTACAGTGTTAACCTAGGACAGGATTTGGACGCATTGAACTTATATCCCTTGTACAAGAAGAATACCATCATGTTCATATTATTCATGGGAAAATCTTGAAACAGAAAGGATGTGACATAAAACAACTTCTGACATCTACGCTAAAAAATTTAAGACCCTCTAGTTTCCCAGCATTGATGGACGCCAACTGTCAGATCAAAGGGATCTGTACATACCAGTCACTTTCACATGTATCTGACCTTAGACAGCCTCAATCAAAAATAGTAGATACAAATATAATTTAATGTTAAAATTCGACCATAAAGTATTAACCTACCTGTTTTCTCCACTGTTACACAGCAAAAGTTTGGCAAAGATGACAGCAGATATCAGATGATCCAGTGATGCCAGCTCTGGCTTGTACCTAGAGCTTTCCTTCTGAAAGCAGACAGAGAATTTTGGGGAAGCAATTAGTTAGGGGCATTAATGAGCAGCATGTATTGCTGCATCCAGAGAGCTGCTGAACATATTCCTTGGTACACCTACAGCAGAAGAACACAAGCCAGCAGCTCCGGGGAGATGTAGGGCAGGGATGGCCAACTAATACCCAATGATTAGGTTCTGATCGTGCCATGATGATCACTGTACTCACAATGCTGGCTTCGTGCCCTGTTTTGAGTGCCTGGCATGGCCTAGTTTGGATTTTCCTTACCTTTGTATCACCCATCCCCGGTGCAGAGGCTGCAGCTGAATCCAGAAGATGCACAGAGAGTGCAAAAGATGTGTGGATCAGAAGGTGAAGAAACTCTTCTTCTTTTACACAGGCATTTTGGCACAACCTGCCTCACCCTGTTTAAGAAGCTCAGCGGCTGGGCATCACTCTGCAGCATTTGGGGAGGAGTGGCTGGGGAGCGGCCCGGCAGAGAGGGACCTGGGAGCACTGGGTGACAACTGGTTGAACATGAGCCAGCAGTGTGCCCAGGTGGCCCGGAAGGCCAATGGCATCCTGTCCTGTGTCAGGAGCAGTGTGGCCAGCAGGAGTAGGGATGTGATTCTGCCCCTGTGCTCAGCACTGGGGAGGCCTCCCCTCGAGCCCTGTGTGCAGGTCTGGGCCCTCACTGCAAGAAAGACATTGAGGGGCTGGAGCGGGTCCAGAGGAGAGCAACGAGGCTGGGGAAGGGACTGGAGGGAAAGAATTATGAGGAGAGGCTGAGGGAGCTGGGGGTGTTTAGCCTGGAGAAGAGGAGACTCAGGGAAGACCTTATCACCCTCTACAACTACCTGAAGGGAGGGTGTAGTCAGGTGGCGGTTGGAGTCTTCTCCCAGGCAACCAGTGACAGGATGAGGGGGCACAGCCTGAAGCTGCATCAGGGGAGGTTTAGGTTGGATCTCAGGAAAAACTTCCTCATGGAGAGGGTGCTCAGGCATTGGAATGCACTGCCCAGGGAAGTGTTGGATTCACCATCCCTAGAGATGTTTAAAGAGAGGCTGGATGTGGCACTTAGTGCCATGGTCTGGCCGTTGAGATGCTGTTGAGTCATAGGCTGGACTTGATGATCTCAGAGGTCTTTACCAGCCTCAACAACTCTGTGATTCTGTGACTCTGATTTTGGCACAACCCACCTCACCCTGTGTAAGAAGCTCAGCAGCTGGGCATCACTCTGCAGCTTTTATCACAGGAGAAGTGCTGAAGATCAGGGCAGAGAGACAGGAAGAGTCCAGTGAGGAATCCTGCACAGCACCACTGCCCTGGTGGCTACGTGTCAGGAAAGCCAGAAAGGAAAGAATATAATGAGATGCTAATGGGAATGTATCACTTCTAGCTTGTTGGGACTGCAGTTGAGACATGAGAAGATAAGGCTAAGGCATTCCTTTGCACTCTCCCATCAAACAAAAGAACTGTAAGTGATAGCTGACAACAGCTTTAAGGAAAAAAAAAATAGATAAAAGCAGAGCTTTCTCAATCAAACTTCAAAGCATGAAAAGGCAAAAAATCCTCAGACCTGTCTACTTGCAAGCAGTATCAGGCTGCTTGCAGGTGACTCGGAACAATAATAAAAGTCTCAAGGGGTTAGGCAAGATAGGATATTGTGATAGCTGCAAAATCATATATTCCCAGCTACCACCATCCCAGTCCCATGCAAGGCATGACCAAAACAATAACCAGTGCTCTGTAACAGCCATTTTACAGGTTGTGTGATGTTGTATGGCATTCATGGAGGTTCATCAGCATGAAACACAGCCTGGGAAGAAGATTTATTGTACAGAAATGTACAGAGAAATCATGGCTGAAAGCTGTGTGTTGCTGTTGCTTTTATGTAAACTGGAGCAAATCTGATCACATTCAACACGGTACACATTTTCGTCAGCAAGGAAAAAATCAGTAGTCAGTATTACGGAAAATGTGAAATTCAAAATGCATTCAGAAAATAAAGATTGACAGTTTTTGCTAGCTGAAGGAATTGTTCGTGTACAGGAAAAAAAAATAGCTTTGGGGAGTACTTATTACCTTGATTTCAGTTTTATTATCTAGCTGGTGGGACTCAGCAACTGAGACAGGCAGCTTCACAACACTCTGGGCATGACAGCTTATTTTCTCATGACTTCTTAAAATATATAGGACTGTCTAACTGATACCATGTCACAAGAGGCAGCAGTGAGGAAACTGAAGCCATTAATAGGACGATGCTGCAGCTGAATCCATTGGATGTGCTCCAGAGGGATGTTAAAGCATCTGTTATTTTTCACCTTTCTGAAGTAACTGCAATTGTTTTCTACCTGCAACATCATCACCCTGCTGAGATCCATTTATACCATGCCCATTACTGAAGGGGAATACATAATACATCACCAACAAGCAAATAGTCATTCGCTTTGTCTTCCTTAATTCCTTCATCACTACAGAACACACTGATGTATTACAAGAGCCATATGTCCTAATCTACATCCACTGCATTTCTTCCATTGTGAGCAATGATGATATGGTTGTTGCACAGCTATTTTTGCTAATAGCCATGGAATATCACAAAATCTCTTATTTTGGCATAAGACCAATAGAACTACAAACCTCACCTTGCTTACATTTTTTTCCACTGCAGATTCATCTTTGAAGAGAATTTTCATTGCAGTTCGAATTTTTTTCCCATATGTGGCTCAAAACCAGCATTACTACCAAACAGCCTGGCAATTTTCCATCATTCAGGAGAGGACTGGTGTGGATTTTTCTGTTGCTGCCTGGAGGTGGCAGCGGACAGCTGGGGTGTAGCTCCTGCAGGGCCAAGAGCAGTAACCCCAGCTCAGTGCCTGACGACCCTATGGCTGCATTAACAAGGTGAGTGGGCCCGTCGTGTGACATGCTCTGATTTCTACATGGCTTTCTTTGCTTTACTGTTCTTGTATCTGCTCTAAGTGGGGAGATACAAATTTGACATCCACAGCACATGATTCTTTATCTCCCTCTTTCCTTCCCCAAACTGTCCATAACTGGCATATATGTGCTTTAAACCCCTAAATACAAATATGAAGTGGTACTCAAAGTATTAGGCAAAATACGTCTTGCAGCATTTCTTCTCTTTTTTTTTTTTCTGAAAGAAATCTTCACATAATGTTTAAGTAAATGAGGTAGTTTACAGCCAGTATTTTTCAGCAGAGTGAATCTTTAATGTCCCATAAAAAGGGGAACAATTAAAATTTAAAAACTATTTTTTATAGCATTGCTACTATAATAATATTATAATAATATAATAATAAAAGGACATTATTTGAGGAGAGGAGAGGAGAGGAGAGGAGAGGAGAGGAGAGGAGAGGAGAGGAGAGGAGAGGAGAGGAGAGGAGAGGAGAGGAGAGGAGAGGAGAGGAGAGGAGAGGAGAGGAGAGGAGAGGAGAGGAGAGGAGAGGAGAGGAGAGGAGAATATTTCCTCCCTGCTTCCCTTCCAAACATGATCTGGCAGCTAGTGCTGCCTCTCCTCCCAGCTGCCACCTTCTCTGTTAGGGACTGTAGAAAGACTTGTTCATACTTAAGAGATAAAATATACAAGTGACACTTGAAAATCCCAATTTTGAAGATACCCGATTACTTATCCCTATCTATGTGCATCTGGTCTGGGCTCTTACTTGTTCATTCATTTATTTTCATGCAGTGTCTTCTATCTGAATTGTTCTTACTTCACTGTACAGGACCACAGAGGAGCAGCGGGTGAGCAGCTGCACTACCATCCCCTCTCCTCTTCTGCCCCAATTTATTCCCTGGCTCTAGGCCACGTTTTATCGGTGAGCTGCTTCTTACCAAAATCGGATTTCCTTCGCTAGATCCCTGCCAGGCAGGACTCAGCTACACAAGCAAATAGGATCAGTGCTTACCATGTTGCTGAGCAGAGGTGCTGGGATGGCAGCTCTCCCTGGGTTTGCCAGCTGCAGGGGTTCCACCAGTCTAGCCCCTGAGGATGGCAAGTGGTGACACTGGGGTTGTGCCTTCCTGCTGTGTTTCCCCGTGATTAGAGCCCATTGCAGCTTTTCAGACAAACAAGAATCAACAAAATGCATGTGGCCTTTGCATTGTGTTCCCTGGAACAACCCAGCAGCAACTTAAAAGCATAAAGCTTGAAAGAAATAGGAGCAGAGGAACCTCTATCTCCAAGGCTTCCCATTCACTTTGCTGGAGTTTTCTTCACTGTTTTGACCCTCCTCTCATCTTCTTAGAACCTGCTCCTTTCAACAAATCTGACCACTGAAATGGATATAATCGAACAAGTGTTTTTGGAACTTCACTTTCGTGCATGGCAGAGAGTGTGATTCCTTAGTTTTCGATTTTTGTTATACATTTCCACCATTTACTATGTGATATCACACTACATGATTCTGAAATTGGGCTGAATGTTTTAGCATATCAAGAAACAAAATCCACCCTTGAAATGCGGAGAGCAGTATTATTCCCACATTCATACAGTGTTCCCTGGACCCTGTAAATACACCCATTTCCTTCAGTTGTGCTCATTAAAAAGGTAATTACTATAATGGTTTTGTAAGAGTCTGAGGTGGTTTCACAAAAAAGTATAAAATATTTTATGCTGAGCTCAGCATGAATGAACTGTGAAATGGTATTAGGCTGAGGCTGAAGAATTGCACTAGGATGGAAAATTAAATCGGTCTTTAATAAGTAATTTCAGGATGCTTGCTTATTAAAAACATGTATTTTGCTCCTCTCAATTAAAGTAGGCTTGAGGCTACACTCATTTTAGCAGCTTTTCAAAGACAGGTAAATAATACCAATCTTACTAAGAATGAAGAATCAAATGTAGCATAAATTAGTTAAAATACTGATATCAAATTTTCTTCAGAAAATGCAGAATATTAATGTGCTGATTACAGCTGTAATGTTAACAAATGTGATTTATACCTAGCAGGTTCAAATACTCCTTTTTTTTTCTTACAGTGCCTTTACCTGCGTTCTGTGGAATAGCTAATATTTGTCTTTGTGTCCCCATGAGCCTTGGGAAGTTTTGACATGGCAACAGAATACTCTATTTCTCACAATAAATAAAAATATTTTGAAGATTTCAAGTTGAACCTTGATTGCAATCATTATAAACAAGTGTGTACTCTTTGCTCTTCAGAGCCTTTCTGGGCACAAACCCCACTTGCAGAGTATGAGGACGAAGTCAATCTCACTTCAACTATCCTGAAGTGAGGTATCTAGTCTACACCACACACCCAAGTAATAGTATGGGAAGATCCCAGAGTCATAGAATCACAGAATCACAGAACCATAGAATCAATCATAGAAAAACAGAATGTGTTGGGTTGGAAGGGAACTTTAAAGATCATCCAGTCCAACCCCTCTGCAGTGAGCAGGGACAACTTTAACTAGATCAGGTTGCTCAGGGCCCCATCAAGCCTGACCTTGAATGCCTCCAGTGATGGAGCCCCCACCACCTCTCTGGGCAACCTGTGCCAATGTTTCACCACCCTCAGAGTAAAGAACTTCTTCCTAATGTCTAATTTAACTCTATCCTGCTCTAGTTTAAAACCATTGCCCCTTGTCCTATGACTACACTCCCTGATAAAGAATCCCTCAGCCTTCCTGTAGCCCCTTCCAGGTACTAGAAGGCCGCTACACGGTCTCCCCAGAGCCTCCTCTTCTCCAGGCTGAACAACTCCAACTCTCTCAGCGTGTCATCATAGGAGAGGTGCTCCAGCCCACTGATGAAAGATGGAAACCTCCAGGAAACAATTCAGGTCCCTCTCAACCACTTCTCACTTCTCTTCATTGTGGCTTTGACAAGCAGTCAACAAACAACAAATAACGTATTGCCTGTGTTTCATTCAGGACTCAAAGAAATGACAAATGCAAATGACTTTGCACGAGCAGTCATGTCAGGACTTCTCCAAGCATGATTTGAATTTGCTCACAGCAACTTCCAGAGAGACCCTTGGTGTAACAGCCACCAGACGTACAGCTTAACCAACAGTTTCAGTACCTTTCACCACAAGCCTGTTCCTTGCTGTAATACCGTGAAAAAAGTACCATTTAATGGAACTGAATTCTTACTTCAGTTTACTGTGGGGCCAGAATAGCAATTGTAAGGGACGAGTGATGGCAGAAGAAAACAGTCAAAGAGTAGGGAAAACCGACCTGGCTCAGTTTAGCACAGCCACCAAAATGCTGTGGGTCTCAGTCGCATGGGAAAGCAGCAGAGACCCCTCTCCGCGTGCAACCGACAACACTTTTGGTTCCTCACGAGCTGTGCAGAGGGAATCGTGATGGCAACAGCTCATTGCTGTGGGCTGAGTCCCAGTTCCAGGCGTCCTGCAGAGGGGAGGCAGAACATATTCTGGTTGGGTCGCCACCAGCTCAGCTTCATGGCTCTGCCGCTGCTAGTCCCCGAGTTACAGACTGCCAGATCACATCATAGGACAAACTTGATCCCAATTAGCTGTAGGCATTTTAGTCACACTTAAGTCAATTTAAAATAGGATTTTCTTAGATTCGCATTTTCATACTGGCTTTACACAGCAAAGGAAGATAGCCTGTGGCTGTCATGTAGGCAGAGCACTGGAGTGATCTGGCCAAACACTATCTGATCTTCAATAAATCTTATCAGTTTAAAGTAGCATTAGTGGCTTGGATCTGGGATGAAGCATGCTAAAATTGGATTTCCTGTTTTATTAACCCAAGGCCTGAGGACAATAACAGTGCCAGTCAGAAGTGTTACTCCTGATCAGAGATTAAAAAGAAGTAGCTGAGTGTGGAGATGAAATATCATACATTAATCTCTCTTTGATTCACACAGTAAATCAGTAAAGATCTTCTAAATAATTATATGCATGAACATGCCTAGAAGTCAGGCCAAAGAAACACAACATCCTATCACCCTCACACTAACCCAAGCTTACGTGTGGGTTGTAGACATGAACAAGGTTGGTACCTTCTGCACAGGCAGAGCTCTCCTGGAGCCCAGGAGGAGCGGCAAATCCTCAAGAAATGCAAAGCTGGGCACAAAGTGGGGAGATACCTGGCAGTTCTTACACCACCTTCTAAAAACTAAAAAAAAGCCACAGTCAGGAAATAAATGACAGAAAATACAAACTTCAAGCTGTGATATTTCTGAATGAGTATGTCTCCATTTATCTCTTAAAGCATTTTCTTTATAAAACACCAGCACCCCATCCAGTGATGTGATAATCCAATCCTCAGAGAGTCTTAAACAAAAGAAGAGGGGAAAAAAAAGAGGATATTTCAAGTACTCACTTTCTCACATGGCTGGCTTTTTCTGCGGTGAACATCGTTTACACTTGAATACAGCATGTGAGATCATAAATTGATTTAATTACTCCCTTTGAATTATTGAAAACATTTAGTAATATCTTCACTAATGTCTTTCTGGTTTAAAAATAACAGAAGTGCTCAGTTTTGAAAGAAGAACTTTTCCTGTCTTGTTCTGGAGAGAACAAGTTTGAGCACAAAATATCATTCATATAAATAAATTTTTCTCAACATAGAATAAAGAGCTTTTTACAAGTTTAAAAAGAAAAGGTATGAGAAGGTATAACCACTTCAACACAGAGACTGGACTCTCAATGTCAAAATGTGTGTGGATGGAGCAGGAGGGACAGAAAGTGAAACCAGTGAAAAACAAAAGCGAAGCTAAGGTCACCGTCTGGTTTCATGGAGAGGAGCTAGATCTGCTGGTGATAGCTTGGCTTTTTTGGTTTCCAGCTTCTTTTTGCACTTCCAGGCTTCATTCACCTGACACATCTGCAAGCAGTTGGAAACAATCATACAAGGGAGGCCAGTTGCTTCTCTGAGGCGTCCATGCTGGGTAATGTATTGGGTTTGTGTGGACAGGTTTCGGTAGCAGGGGGGCTGTAGGGGCAGCTTCTGTGAGAAGCTGCTGGAAGGCTCCTCTAGATCTGATAGAGCCAGTGACAGCCAGCTTCAACGACGGACCCACCGATGGACAAGGCTGAGTTCATCAGTGATGATGGGAACACCTCTGAGATAACATATTTAGCAAGTGGGGAAAGAAGAACTGTGTCACAACAATTTGGAGAGAGAGGAGTGATAATACGTGCGCTGACACCAAGGCCAGTGAAGAAGGTTGGGAGGGTGTGCTCCAGGCACCAGAGCAGAGATTCCCCTGAGGTGAGGCAGGCTGTGTCCCTGCTGCCCGTGGAGGTGACAGGTGTGTAGGTGTCCACCTGCGGACAGTGGAGGAGCCCACGTTGGAGCAGGTGGATGCCTGTGGGAAGCCCACACTGGAGCAGGCTCCTGGAAGGACCTATGAATCTGTAGAGAGAGGAGCCCACACCAGAGCAGGTTTGCTGGCAGGACTTGTGATCCTGCAGAGGACACATGCTGAAGCAGTTTCCTCCTGAAGGACCGCACCCCATGGAGAGGACTCATTCTGCAGCAGTTTGTGAAGAACTGTCTCTCGTGGGAAGGACCCATGCTAGAGAAAATTTGTGAAGAACCATTTCCCACGAGAAAGATCCCACACCAGGGCAGGGGAAGAATGAGGAGTCTTCCCCCTGAGGAGGAAGGAGAGGTAAAGACAACATCAGATGAACTGACCTCAACCCCCATCCCCCTGCACCACTCAGGGGCAGGAGGTGGAAAAATTGGGAATAAAGTTGCACCTGGGAAGAAAGGAAGGGTGGGGGAAAGATGTTATTTTTAAGATTTCAGTTTATTTCTCATTGTCCTTCTCCAATTTGGTTAGTAATATATTCAGTTAATTTCCTCAAGTTGAGTCTTTTTTGCCCACGACAGTAATTCCTCAGTGATCTCCCTGTCCTTATCTTGACCCACGGCCCCTTCGTTATATTTTCTGTCCCCTGTCTAGTAGAGAAGGGGAAATGACAGAGAGGCTGTCCTGGGCACCCGGCCTCCAGCCAGGGTCAAACCACTACAAGGAATAAGAGAGGGAAAAATTAGGCCACACACATATCAGGGGACAGGAACTCCTGAGGCCAAAGAGAAGTGGTTATAGTGGAAGGGGTGTAGGAAGCTTGGCAAAAGATGCATCAAAGGAGAGTACAGGGTAGCAGGGGGCTTGGAGTGGCAAGGAGGAAAACCATCACAACATAGTCAACAAGAATGAGAATCAGCAGATTCAGAAAACAGAAAACAGTCAACTGAGAAAGAAAGAAAGAAGAAGGAAAAAAACTCAAAACAGTATTTTTTTTCTGTTTGCCGAGTTAATTTTGCTATCAAGCTCCTACGTGCTTTACCAGCAATTCTTTTTCACATTAAGCAGATTTAGCAGCTGTGGGCATACCATACAAACACAGCTGGGGAGAGCAGACAACATAGCCATTAACAGGAGGTTCAGTCTTTGTAAGACACGTTGTCACCATCAAATATTTTGCAAAATTACTTGGTAACTGGGTTTCAGTTTCCCCATTACAAACCTAATTTTAAAAATAGACAGGAGGCAAAACTTGCTGTCCCAACAAGGCAAGCTTAGTGCTCAGCAGGTTCTGAGCAGGTTCAGAGTCACCTGCAAAGCTATCTGGAAAATACTTGTACCTTCTCATATAAAAAACCCAACACACCCAAACCCACGCAAGAGAACTAAAAGTTTCTCCAGGATTTTATGCAATGTCGTGCATTTATACAGCTGAGCAATTTGAGGCAAGACTGCCTGTAAGTAACTGTACATGTTATAACCCAAAGTGTGCATTTTCATGTTATTTGAGTCTTCTCCTTTTCATTATTTCATACAGCCTTTGCCTCGTACACCTCATGTTATGCTCCCAGCTCTTGTGAAATCTGTTTTTCATCAGCACTGAAGTCCTACCTATGGCCATATTGAGTAGACAAAAGACCGTCTAGCCCAAATTCCCCTCTTTGACAGCAATAAATAACATGCTCAGGAGATAGGACAAAGAACAAGCTTCCAGGAATCAGCAGTTCAGGAACATTTTGAACCAGGAACTTCATCAGTCATGGTTAGGTTGTTGGTTTTAATAGATCCCCAAAGAACCTGTTTAAGGTGCTTAAACTGAAGTGTGAAACTGAAGCTTCACACGGCTGGATAAACTGAACATCCCCTTTGTAAGTGGCCTAAGTTCCAAAGGAATGGTGCTGCTTTATTTTTTACTTCCCCTGTGGGAGCAGTAAATAGCATTCAGTACTATTCTAGAAGAAATTCACTTATTATGATGCCTAAAGCTGGATCCAAGAGCTATATTATTTTCAACAATATTACCTCATCTTCCTGAAAATGAAATATTGCAAGGAATATGCCTGAAAACAGTACATGACAAATCTGCTTCAGGCATTGTGATAATTTGAAGAACCCAGGGAATTTCCTGCCGCTGTTCTATGATACCTAGGAAACTACCAGAAAACCTACTGTCCTTGCAACTACTTTAAACCAAAAAGAGTGCAATTGGAATAAATACCCAGTGACATTTTTGTGCACAAATCCACAGCAGAATCATGAATGAGATAATTCAGTTATAGAAGTAACAGGGCACTCTGAACACCACTTTGCAGATCTGTCTGAACAGATCTAGACAGGTGTCTGGAAAATGAGGAAAATACTGTATTTTGGTATCTTCCAATGGATAGGAATAAGGACTGATAATTGTGTCCCCTGCCAGGAATGACAAGAACAGTTTTGGTGCTCAGTTGGTGAGGAAAAATACCATTAGCACGCAAGCCAAAGCAAGGTAGACTGGAGTCCCGGTTGTACTGAAACCTTTCACAGGTTCCCCCTCTTGAGACCAGTTGTTGCTGCTGCTCTTAAGGGTGACGGCAGATAGTAAGTCTGTATCTCTGAAAAGGGAATGCAGCTGGTCAGTCTCACCCACTTATCAGGAGTGAAAAGCATTCTTCTTTAGAAAACTGAAAAAGCACTTTGTTCAGCAACATTTTGAGAGATGATAAAATTTAACAGTCTCCTGCCACACCACAGCATGTGACTCAGACACAGCCACTCCAGCCCTGCCTCAGTTGCTTACTTTCAGTTCCTCATTTTAAGGACTCATTTACATTAAATAAAAATATACCAAAAAAAAAGGACAGAAACCCACTGCTTCAGATTAAAAGTTTCTCCTATGCAGAAGGATGCCTTCGTCCACTTCTTCAAATGGCTAAAGTGAAGTACAGACCAAAGAAAGAAGCACTTTGCTGAGTCACAGGAACCAGGAATATCTCCAGCCAGATGCGGATCATCCGCACCCAATAAACAACTTCGCAAGGAGGGGACAAAGAGGGGCGGGCAGGATGGCGTTACCATCAGTTATTTTTCAAAGCGGTTTTGCAAAGTAAGACTAAGGTGCTAAACTGGAGCTGTGAACATCTCTGTAGAAACTCTGTGTTAAGCAACACAGACTTAACACAACTTTCATCACCTATCTGCAGTGAAGAACCATCATATGTCTATTATGCAAATGTAATTGAAAGCAAAACACAAAGAAAAACAAACCAAAAAAACCCCCAAGCAGGACCAAGTAGCTGCATAAAATGAAATTTCAAATCCTTGAGAAGCCTGAGGGCCAGCCACGGCAGGTCTAATTGCTCCCTGTAGCTTTGTTTTGGACTGGACAAAACCACAACAGGCTGTCCACACAAGCTGTGTGAAGGGAGCTGTAAAATTCTCCTCCGCTGAGTCATCTAAATAGAAAAGGCACCAGGGCGAAGGGTTTTCAATGGAAATACCTAAATCTGACATACGAAATAATCAGAGGTGAGCATTGAGGACAAACACATAAGAATGAGAGCAAAATAACTGAAAAGCAAAAATACTGAATAAACCACACCATGTGGAAATGGCTGCTGTTATGTGGTGTGTGTGATGAGAGGCCAGCAAGAATGTCAGCACTGTTATCTAATTCAGAGAAAATAAATATATTCTGATGCCTTACATGTCTGAGGATGTAGACAAGCACAAATTTTCAACACAGCACTTAGAACAATAGTAAGTACCATATGGCACGGAGACTGCAGTCAGACAGAGGGTTCCAGAACAACACCCCATTTTCAGCAATACTGGGTCAATGGGATGTCCTTGCCCGTACCTTTCAAGCATCTTCTTCCATACCAGATGCATTGCTTCAGATATTCTGGACTGCAGAAAGACAAAAATGTTAGTTATGATTACCTATGGCTTCCAGTTACCCTCTGGGGCCAGAGAAGACTCAGGTCAAATGCTATACGGTGCAGGTGGGGCCAGTCAGAGGAAAGAGTGGTTGAAGTTGTGAGCAACTCTCCCTTACCTGGGCGGCAGGTCAGCAACTTCTTGCTGGGACAGATGCCCTCAGATGTGTAAACAGTCAAAGATCAGAGATGCCATTTTAGGCCCTGAAAATCAGTGATGATCTGCACTGAGTGAAAATCAGTGACGTGAAACCTGCATAAGTTTTCTCCGGGTTGGATGACACCAACAGTCTCTCCTTGTCTCTTTTTACAGAAGAGAGGTACTTCAAAACTGTGTGGCTGGATTTGTTGCACAAATTTTCCTTATCCCTTTTCCTTTCAGTACCATATTCAAATATTTTATTATTGCTCTCTGTCACATTCAGGCTTCGGCAACTGACTCAGTTACAGTGAGTTACATCTAAACCCAGGCATGCGTCTGCAGAATTATGCAGCTTACTCTCTTCTCCTTTCCTCCAGTGGTACTATTTGGAGAACTTCCTTCATGTATCCCTGTTTGTGACACTCGTGAGCAAGACACAGGGGACACAAGGTTTCTGCAGAACTGCATTTTGCATAAAATTGACTCTCTGCAGAAACCGTGTTTTTCTCTTCCCTCTTTAGGCCTTTTTTTTTTTTTAATTTGTGTTAACCATTGGTATCAAGATAGCCTTGAACACATGAGATGAATATAAGGAGATACGGGTACTTCTTACTGTCACTCTGTAACTCACAAACGATTTGAAGAGTGCTAACGTTCTTAACGATCTCATTAGATTGCTAAGGTGGAAGATGAAAGTCATCTCAATTTTACAAAGTACTTCGCTTCTTAGAAGGCAGTTAAAATTGTGGTTTACATGGCAATACTATTTACTAAAGCACTGTTAATTTTTTCAGCAAATAAATGTCTCTATCCAGACCTCCAAAATATCTTCAACTTCATCAAAAGAATTTGCTAAGAAAAATGTTTATTTAATTAATGATTTCTGTATATAGATATATAAAATGAAAAATTGTGGGGTTTTTTTGCAGCAACAAAGCTGTCTGAGAGTGCAATCATAGCAATCACAGATTGCCAAGATCTTGTCGTGTAAGTCATGCATAATTCCTTGAAGTGCAGGAGGCTTTGTCTGAAAATTTCTGTCACTGAAGGTACCATAATGGCTTTGCTGGTGGGATCTCTCAAGTCTTCTAATGTTCTGAACTTTGAATTTCATTACATGTTTCCTTCTTCCCATGGCCTGACACACAAGCAACATGCCACTTTCAAAAATTAGTAATCTGTTTTTCAAGATTTTTTGATGGAAAGCTTAGCAAGTGCTCCCAGAAAGCCTGACCTCCACGATGAATACATCATAGAATCACAGAATGTTAGGGATTGGAAGGGACTTTGAAAGATCATCTAGTCCAATCCCCCTGCACTCCTTCAATTCTTTACACGCCATGGTTGTTGGTAAACAAACAATACAAACTGCAAAGCTGCAGCCAACAAACGTGTGTGATTTTTGGTCTGTTTACCAGCATGTCACTCAAATCTGCATCAGCATCAATACTGGTGATAGGCAAGAGAAGACACCGGCTTGCCATGCATTTTGTTATTTGGAAATGCTTGACTTTGAAGGATAAGCATCACCTGGATAAGCCTGATCTTAAAAATTCAATCACATCTATTGCTTTTAGCATCCCTTGCAGAGGAGGAACTGGGAATAAGGGAGGGCCAAGCCAGTCCCAGTGCACCTGCATGAAGGATATATGTTACCTGTCAGCACTAGAAGATGCTCATGAGCAAGCTTCATGCTGTTGGACAAAGATGATCAGGTGCTTAGAGGTGCTCAGCTCATGCTGCAGCTTTGTCTTCAGCATTGGTGAGGACACAGCTTTGCTGGTGCCACTTGGCCCTGTGAACCCAAGCCCAAACTTGAACACAGCTCCTGGAGGTAGGAAGGACAGAAGCAGGGGACTTCTGCATTGTGCAGAGCCGGAGCTCCCCTCGTTGGGGTGGGGAAGGCTGTCCTGAAGGGACTGTTAGCTAAAGCAAGTTTTGCCCAGCAACCTGGGCTGTACTCAGTGTTTATCAGTGACATGTTACTCGGCACAGTTGGACCTAGTAAGAAAGCTAAGAGAACTCTAGATAAAATCCTTCTGTGGAGCAACATAAATATTCCACAGGCTTAAAATAAATGTTAACAGCTGGCTGAGTGACTTGAACAGCCCCTGTCACGTAGCAAACTATTTGCATGTAGTCCTCACATGATCAGTTTTGCTGTACAAACAAGATACTGTCACAGGATGAATTAGACTTTGGACCCTGATACTTGAGGAGAAGGACAATAGTCTCTGCAGTTGATCTCAGGCCAGAGACAGACTTTGTTTTTTAATCACTCTCTGTCTCTTTGAGCAGGCCTATATACCAAACCAAAGGAGCTCACCCTGCGAAGTGAAAGGTCAAGGCTGCTGAGCTTGTACCTTGGGCTAGGAGACACATGACAGGCCAGTGTTGCCCCTATATTTGGGACTGAATGTCACATGCCAGAGAAACAAATTAAAAGCTTTATTTGAGATCATATGACCCAGGTTACAGTTAATCTGGCTTCAAATCATTTTGTGAAAGAACTGAATACTCATAAAGTTATTAAACTGCACTTTCTTTTTTAAGAGAAAACATACACTGGGGAACCTTTGAAGTTTTGATGTGCTTTTAGCAAACATGACATTTTGCAGTCTATACAATTGAAAAGCAGTATTTAAGACTGGAAGGAGGTCCTTTGAAACTCCCCAACTATGTAAATTTTCCTTGTTGCATCACATACGTGAGGAGCTGGACTCATCACTCGCTGTCTAAAGATGACAGGACACCAAAGAGAAAGAAGAGCGATACTGTGGTGGCCATCCCAGAACAGACAACTCTACCTCAAAGTAGAGAGAAACCACATTCCATAACCCAAGGAGCAGCTACCATCAGTGAGCAGACAAGACTTCCACAGTCTGCATTAGAAAACACATGTAAGTTTTACAGCTCCAATGCTGGGGCGTGCTCTCTCTGCGGTGTCCACCAGGGTGGGCAGAGGTCTTATTTAAACCGCAAAACTGTGGATCTGCACCAGCAGGAGTTTCTTGTAGAGACTAAGCATGTGCCACAGCAGCTGTTCCAAGAGGGGCACAGGCCGCCACACACCTCTCCCCTCACACAGGGCACCGGTTACGCCAGCCTGGGAGAGAACGAGATGGATTAACCGGACACCTGCTGGTTAATGCTCCTTTTACACGCCCTGGCAAGGCAAGAGCGAGAGTGGAAGGGCAGCAGCTGTAATGAAACCTCTAAATCGTGTCAGTCGAGAGCAGAACACACAGCAGCACGGAGCAGAAACACCCCTCAGCTTCGTCCTGGGCCAGAGCGGGGCCGTCAGCGCCCCCGGCCAGGCCTGACCCCGCGGGGCCGCCCGGCTGATAAGGGAGATCCTCCTTGCGTAACCGCCCGAAAGAAACTCTCCGCCCCGTGAACGCCGGGGCGACAGCGGCGCCCGGCTCGCCGCAGCCGCTCCGAGGTGAAGTGAGGCAAGCTGACATGATTTCTGGCAGCGACCGCCGGTGCGGGTACAAACACCGCGGCGGGGGGGAGGGGGGAAGGTCACACCTCGGGTGAGGGCTGCCGCGGGGCACGCCACGGCCGCCCGCCCAGAGACGCTTCCTCGGCCCGGCCCGGCCCGGCCCGGCCCGGCCCGGCCCGGCCCGGCCTGGCCCGGCTCGGCTCGTCGGGCCAGGCCGCGGGCCCGCCCGCCGCAGCGTCCCGCCCGCAGGGGGCTGAAGGACAGCGGGAGAGATGGAGGCGCCCGGCCTCGTCCTCCCGGCGGCCGCGGGCGGGTGCGGGGTTGCGGGGGGGCGGTGACGGGCCGGCGCAGGGGGCGGGCGACGGTCCCGTGGCTGAGGGACGCGGCTGTTCCCGCCTCTCGGTGTCACCCCCCGCCGGCGCTGCGTGACCTCCGCCGGGGACCGGGCCAGGGCGGCGGAGAGCGGGGGCAGCCGCGGCGGGGCAGGTGCGTGGGGGCCGGGGGGCGCCTTGATGGGCACTCCTGGGCAGGGTAGGGGCTGTCAGGAGGGTTCGGGCAGGCCGAGTGGCGTTTCCCCCTTTGGCGTCGTGAGTAAACGGCTGGTTTTGTTTTCAGGACCGAACCCCGAGCCCAGAAATGAGGAAGGTTTTGTGCGTGGAGCCCGTCATTTTCATCTACATCTTCGCGTCTTACCTGACGAGCCCGCTGGTGCAGCAGTTCATCTACCGGCGGCTCTGGGAGGAGGAGTACAACTCCACCTTCGTCAGCGACACCAACGCCAGCCACTGCGAGCAGAATGACAGTAGCCCGACTTACATCAAGCAGAAGGTAATAGAGAAGAGGGAGGGGGAGAAGGAAACACAATTGCAAATAGACTTGCAGCCAGGAGGTGCTGTCTGTGCGAAAGCTCTTTTACATAACCTTACTTAACCTTTTCTGGATGGAGAGCGGTGGTTTTGTAGCCCGTGGTCGCTTTACTGCCTCGCTGCTCTCTCGTGTCGCGCTGTAGGTAGTAGCTATAGTGCTTTAAAGGCAAAGTTTTTTCTCAAGAAAGGTGCCTTAGATCAATTCACGTTTTAGCAGGAGTTGGAAATCACTTTAGAGGACTGGGCCCAAACTGGCGTTGGGCTGACCTTACAACGGGCACCGCTTAAGGCTGTTCCTTCCTTGTGCATGTGTTTGTAGGTTGTCTCAGTGACTTTGAACATTCTCTGTAACTATGTAAAATTTAGCAAATGTCCTGTAATCTTCAGGTATGAGATCTACTTTGGAATAAGTATATTTAAGTGTAGTTTTAAGCATCTGATTTGCTTGCAGACACCTAGGATGAATCACAGAATCAGAGGAATTACAAGAATGAAGAATGGGGAGGATTAAAATTTTTAAAATGCCATTTTAAAATGTGAAAAAAGATATGTAATTGGTCTTTGCACAGTCACATATTACCGTTAAGAATGCTGGTCTGCCTTGTCAGAATACAAAGATGTCAAGACGACTGCATCCCATGGTCAATTACATTTTTAGCACCTTTTCATAGTTCAGCATGCTGGATAGCTAGCTGCTGATCAGAATCTCTTCTGTTGCCCTTCTAATACAGTTTTAACACTACATTTAGCAGAATTAACTATGGGCTGCCAGGAGAAGAGATGATCATACTCCATTTTCTTTTCCCCCTGTTGCTCCCTCCCATGTCTTGTGTCTCGTAGTTCTGCGGTTAGAGGTTACAGTCTGGATTTGATCGGGGCACTGACTCAACAGAAAGTTCATCTCTTTTTTTGAATGTTGTTTTTTCTTCGGAAGCAGTACAGCTCTGACACTGTGCCCACGTGATTGTCGTATCTAGCACAGGGACGGCAGAGGGAACACATTTCCAGACGAGGTACAGCAGAACCATCCATGGCAACAACTGGCAGTCAGGTCGGATTAAATGGAACATGAAAGCACTGTAGGGTCAGAAAAGTAGGTGGCTTGGACTGTAAATTACATAGAAGATGGAGTAATGGCAACAGGTAGCTGGCATTCCCCTGTGCTGCTCAAAAGGTGGCACTTAAAAATTTTTACTCACATCCCAGATTTGAATTTCTGATGTGCTGCATATGCACATGACTGAACACCTGAGCTGACCTGCCTCATCTGTCATACATTTAATGGTACATGCTTCCACTGAAGATGATCAAAGAAATAATTCAGGATTTTTAGTGTGGAGTAGGTTCTTCTTCGTGCAACAGAAGTCAGTAAAAAGAATGTGAAAATAAAAAGATCAATAGAATTATAGTCCAGCATGCCTGGACTGATGGCTGACCCATCAGCCAAGGAAGGTAATGTGTGCCACCCATTGGAACTGATTTGGAGACAGTCAGCCATTACTGACTGTGTACTGCTTGTATGTTACTTCCCCAAAAATGTTCTCTTTAGTATTAGCTCCTTGTTTGGTGCTCTGTGCATACATTTGTCATACAGAACAAACAACTCGAAGAAAACGATACGTGCATACAGTTCTAATTGCAGAGCCCATCAAGAAACCTACATTTCATGAACGTTTCTGCACTTTGCATTTAATAGAAACACCACACATTCAACTTGAGTTCCAAATTGTTGTCACCTATGGTTCAGGATATAAGACTTCCCATTTCTTTTTGCAAAACACTGAAGCAGAGTTCTTCATTTCAGCTGAAGTTTAGATAGCATCTCTGACTGATATGGTGGTGAATTCACACATTATAGGTTTTTCTGGCATAAAGATTACCAAGTATAATTACCTTGATATTTGAAAACACGAATCTTTTGAGTTGATCGTTCAATAATGGCCAACATTGTTTCCCTTTCCTGCCAAATTTCTGTTCTCTGCATTGCCAGCAGGCCATGAGCTTTTGAACAATTATGCTCTTGTCTGAATGTCTTGCCTGCATTTTGATACTGCACTTGTTGCCATAGTATAAGAACACAAAATGCCCAAAACAGCCATTAATCTCAATGGAACCCACTCTATGGGCTGAGCAATAGTCCTGTGTGGGCCAAAACGTAGATCCAGTAACTCAGTGCCATGTCCTTTCCTGAGGATCTGTGGGGCAGGTGTTCTGGATTTTCCAAGACCATCATAACTGACCTATGTTCACAGATGTTGTAAATTTTGCTGTCAGGATTGTTCCCAGCAGGCCCTGTTTGGCATTAACTTTTAGAGGAACACCTCCCTTAATTTAGTCTAAGTCCTTCCATTCTGAGAATGGAGAAGCTTTATACCACTCTCACCTATTTTAAAGCAAAATGTAGAAGGAAATTTGAGACAAAAGTCACTCAGAGCCTGCAAAAAAATAGAATATAGTTCAAAAGGGAAAGTCGTTGCAGCATTTAGATTAATTATTTCTTATAATTTGAAGGAAATTAGTCATTTTACAATAAATTGAGTTCAAAGGCAATTTGAATACAAGTTGAAGCATTCCAATCATTGGCTTGGATAATCGTTTGGTTTAGCTCAGAAGGACCTAACTGTTAATCACTAAATATTATTTATGTTTTAGTTTATTATCCATTCCATGCATTTTCCTTTGCTACTCAGTAATATTTTTTAATTTTACAAGCCTGTCAGTTTATCATGTCCTGTACACTGTTAAGCCTCAGGCACTACATTTCTCTCGTAGTTTAATCCTTACGTAAGTGAATTGCTTCTTCATTTTCATTCTTTTAATTTTGAAATCTGTCATTTTAAGAACTATTTCTGTTCACCATGAGTGTTTTTTCAGAGTAGAGTGGCTTTTCAGATTAAAAAACTAGACCTTTCGCTTCAAATTTATGTTGTTCCATTGATTTTTTGATAGTTACATTATTTAAAAGCATGTAAGTGCTTGACTTATCATTTTCTATTCTTTCCATTGAATTTATAAAACCATAAAGTAGGCAGTTGAGTGCCTAACACTCTAAATGGAGTTTTCCTGTACTTCTCTCTTCTAGTCTTCTTAGTTTTATTTCTAATGTATTAGCATGTCTTTGGTGCACGTGTCTTTGAACATGGTAATCCTGGTAAAGAAGCAATGCCTGCAACTACACAGAGCTCTCTTTGTCAGCAGAGGAGGAGTTAAAGATCAGAATATCATTTTCCATCTTGGTTTGTTCAGTCTTCTTGGTTTTGACCCTTCTTGGGTGACAACAGTGCTGGCCAGTGGACACGACATCATGAATCGTAAGGTAGTGAGACACCATAGGGAGGAGAGTAAAAGACTCCAGAGGGATCTCGAGGTCTTGTCTTGAGGGCCTCAAGATCAGTTGAATTTTCCTCTTGCAATAAAACCTGCTATGTTGTAAACAAAGTAAGAGATTAAATCATAGAATCATAGAATGTTAGGGGTTGGAAGAGACCTCAAAAGATCATCTAGTCCAACCTCCCTGCCAGAGCAGGATTCCCTAGGACAGGCCACACAGGAACGCATCCAGGCGGGTTTTGAAAGTCTCCAGAGAAGGAGACTCCACAACCTCCCTGGGCAGCCTGTGCCAGTGCTCTGTCACCCTCACAGTAAAGAAATTTTTCCTCATGTTGAGGTGGAACTTCCTATGTTTTAACTTAAACCCATTATTCCTTCTTCTATTACTGGACACCACTGAGAAGAGATTGGCTCCTTCCTCTTGACACCCACTCCTCAGATATTTGTGTACATTGATAAGATCCCCTCTCAGCTGTCTCCTTTCAAGGCTAAACAGCTCCAGTTCTCTCAGTCTCTCTTCATAGGAGAGATGTTCAAGCCCCTTAATCATCCTTGTTGCTCTCTGTTGGACTCTCTCCAGTAGGTCCCTGTCTCTCTTGAACTGGGGAGCCCAAAACTGGACACAGTATTGCAGGTCTGGTCTCACCAGGGCAGAGTAGAGGGGGAGGAGAACCTCCCTAGACCTGCTGGACACATTTTTCTTAATGCCCCCCAGGATCCCATTGGCCTTCTTGGCCACAAGGGCACATTGCTGTCCCATGGACAACTTACTGGTCACTGGGACTCCAAGGTCTTGAACTAGAAACTCATGGTCTTTGCCTGTCAATATATAAATAGAAATTTAATATAAATGTGACTTTATTGAGCATTCAGCAGCTTTTAAAATTGTCCCCTGTACATTCCTGGAAATTCTAGGGGGTTTTTTCATCTTTTGTATGCTACTCAGTAGGGATTATGTTGGCTACAGAGGGAACATCTGAAACGTAGAATGTGGATGGCTTGAATATGGGCTGAGAATGGCTTGGGAAGACTCACCTGCTGCTGACTGCAGAGTGCAGCCCCCGCCCAAGTCAGTGTGATACCTCAGGAAACTTCAAGAAAACTTTCAGAGCGACTTTACTCTCTGCATCTGAGAGTTTGTCTTACAGAGTATAAAGGGTCTGTGGGAGTGAAGTTACTTCCTTTTGCCTCGCTGCTCTTCTCTCCGATCAGGTGGTTGCTGTCTTTGAAAGGGCTGTTGGGGCTCTCGTCTCTCCAGCCTACATCAGTGTGGTACATGCAAGATCTGAATTAGCTCACTGAGTGTCATTTAGCAGCTGGCTTCATAACAGTAGTTTGTGGGGTTTTTTTTTCCATTAACTTTTCTTTAGTTCTTCTTTCTGCGTTCATTCATGTTCTGTTAACTGGTTGGCTTTCAGCTATGTTTGGTTTTTATATTTCTGTTAAAAAGAACCCTGAAATTTTTCCCATAGTGGGTGTTTCGTTTATTGTCACAGTGTTAGCTGCTGTTCCTTATGTGAATAGCTGCTCTAGTGTATCTATAGAGAGACATCACTGATTTGTGCAGTTTCTGAACCCAGAGCTTTCCAGCGTTTTAGAAATTAGTTAATTTAGGTATCTATGAGTCAGTAAAATTTTTAATGCTGTGCTTGACATTTGTGATTGTTGTTGTTATGATTAACATTGTACGCTGGGATGTCGGAGCAAATCCCGATCCTGTGTACTTGCACAATGTGCTGGTCAGTGAATTGTTTCCTGTAACACTCTCAGCAGGATTGTTTGGGAGGAAAAATGATCTCTTGTGAGTAGGGAGCACGGGATGTGTTCCTCAGTCAGAGACTGTTTTATTGCTGGTTTCTGAGAGATTAAAACAAGCCCCTGGTGTCTTTTTGCCATGCCCTGTGCTGAAGGAGATACAGTGTCAGCACCGGCTCTTATAAATGCATTTTCAAAAGAATTGTCCTCTTGTCTCCATTGAAATTTCTCTGTCAAGAGCACTAGTAAGACTGTATCTTAAGAAGTAAGTTCTCGCTTAAAATGTAACAAGAGACATTTGAGGGATGTTAAAGGTAAAATTACGGAAGTGGGAGTATTTGAATATGGAATTCTTTCGTATTAGCGATTACTGTAATATAATGCTTTCTTATAAACATACAATATCTATTGTATCAGTACAGTTTTTGTACAGTATCTTATAAACATACAGTATCTATTCTACTTTATTATAGCATAATACATTATAATGTGATATAGACTTATAAAAATATATTGGATATATTATGGTTTTTCATAATCAGTTTATAACCTATAAACGTACTGTGCTATACATTATATTGCATGCCAATCATTATGTAAGTGTAATATTGTTATAGGTTTGGGGTTTTTTTTTTTTACAACTTATTGTAGTATTTACATTTATTTTTATTTTCTCTTTGCAGGAAGTTCAAGAAAAAGCCTCTGTTTTTAACATGCAGTTGGACTTAACTGGGGCAGTTCCTAGCCTTATAGTTGCCTTTGTCATTGTAGCTAACGGGGATCGCCAGGGACGCAAAAGGTCTTTAGTTTTACCATCAGTGGGAGCCATGATTTCTAATATTTGCCTCAGTGTAATATCATCTTTTTCCTTGTCACTTTCTATCCTGTTTGCTGTTGCATTTGTTACTGGACTGTTTGGGAGTATGGCAACTTTCCTTGGAGGAGGCTTTGCTTTTATAGCAGATGTGTGTCATGACGAGAAGCAGAAAACGACACGAATAGCTGTGGTGGATTCGATTTTTGGAGTCATATCTGGATTGGCAGGATTGTCATCTGGCTACTTTCTAAGAGGAGTAGGCTTCACGTGGACATTTGTGACAGCATCTCTGCTTCATGTTATTAATATTATCTATATTGTATTTTTTCTCGAAGAAACAGTAGACGTATCTGAATTTCAGCGTGAGACACAAGTATCCTGTAAAGAACTTCTTAAAGAGACATTTTCTGGAGTATACATGCTTTTTAAAACTGCCCCTTACAAAAAGAGAATTTTGATAACTGTGCTACTTTTTATATTTATGACTTATTTGTTTACTATGTTTGGTGGGAGTTCACTTTTTATACTGTATGAACTGGATGAGCCACTCTGCTGGAATGAAGTATACATCGGATATGGAGCAGCTGCCTTCACTTCTGTTTCTCTGACCAGTTTTTTTGGAGTTTACTTATTTTCTAAGTGTCTCAAAGACATTTATATTGTCTTTATTGGGATATTTTCTTACCTGGGAGGAATGGTCATGGCTGCCTTTGCCAAAACTACCCTGCTTATGTTTTTAGGTGAGTTCAGTATCGGTTTTTCTGTGGTCAATAATATATTTGAAAATACTGCTGTGTTATCTGTAGTGAGTACAGTTGGTAGATGTTGGACGTACCATCTTGAAAGGGTCTTAGGTAAAATATACAAAGTTGTTCAAACTCATTTAAGTTTTAATTAAAAGATGAAGTGTGTGGGGAAAGAATGGAATTACTTGTTTACGATTTGGTTTTAGTGACATACAGATATATTTATTAATTTCTCTGTGCCTGGATAATTGTGTCTCAGTGCACTCCTGGTTTGACTTTTCCATTGCCTTTTATTATTTGGAGAACCGAGCAGTCATATGACTAATTCATTTGCAATGTATTTGTAAAATTCTGGATTTTTGTTACTTCAGTGTCCCATGACTGACTCATTGCTTTACAGTAAGAGTGCCATCTTTATTCTGCATTATGCCTATTCCTGTCCTCCGATCCATGCTGTCAAAAGTGGTTCTCCCTAGTGAACAGGGTAAGTAGAATTTGTTTTAAAAAAAGACAGTAATATGTATTTCAGAACAGAGATGCACCAAGATTACCTCTACAAAAACAGATATGTATTGGTATTTTAAGACTGATGTTCTTTCAAGTTCCCTATATTATGATCCTGTATCATGATATTAATGGCTTTTGATTCTGAATTTAATATAAACAACATTGTGTTTAAAAATGACTACAAGTTTCAACGTTCAGAAGAGATCTATTGCTCTAAAAATAAAGACCGTGTGGAATTTGAACCAGAGGAATGCTCAAGATTTAAACAGATGTGTTTTCACAAGTGCTTCTACATTCACAAGATTTTGACACGCAGAGAGAGATATATTTCTGTTGTTTACTCAATGTCACACTTAATAATTTAGAAAGGTAAGCAGGAGGCAGTCAACCTTCAGAGCACTCGAAAACGATTAGACTTGGATCCTGAGCCAGGTACTTAGCTTCACAGGTGCCTGTGGCTACTTAAGCGTGTCCCAGAAGATACAACATAAAATTTCTCAAACTCCTTTCCTTGTGGAACACAGAAAGAAGCATGGCAGGCCTCAGAATGTGGCTCTGGTATCCCATGTTTTGCTTTTGGGGAGCATATACTTTCTAGAAGCACTCTCTGGAGTTGCTTGGGTTTATTTTTTAAAAGATGTATCTTTATGCGCTAAAACAAAGATCTCTTTGTACTTAACCGTGCTAACATACACCTTTGGTTTTGCTGTTTCTTGGCATTCTTCAGGGCTTTGGGTGCTTGAGTAGTCTGATTCAGGAAGCAGGCTGCCTCTTCATTCTTTTCTGCTTACCTATTGTGATTTTGTCTATGGTCCCATGAATATGAGTGTGCCTTGAGAAAATGCGTTCACCAAGACATTGATGAGATAGGCTGCCAACCCAATGGGTAGTCCAGTGCAAAAAATGTTGTTTCTTTCCTTTCAAAAATGAGAAGATGGTTATTTATGTCCCAAACCAGCAGTCTTTGTCAGATCAGAGCCTCTTCCACGTATAAGAGTGAAAATTAGAAAAGGAAGAAACAAGAAAGCAAAGAGTGAGAATTGAGAGGAGAATTGAAAGGGATGAAGGATGGAGATGTGCAGAACATAGTTAGTGAGGATGAACAGTTTGAACTTAATGTGACAGGCAGATTCAAGAAGGTGGGTACAGTGAATAGTAGCAAAGAAAAGTAGTTTCCATCAGCAAAATGTTGGGTTTTTTTTTATCAATTTAAAACCCAAGTCTTCTGTACGAGTCCCCACAGAAGACACTTCCATAGCAATGATGTATGATACCCAGGTGCTTGTTACTTGCATGCTTGCTAAAATGCTTTAGATAGATCTTTCGAAACAAATTTTAAAACTTCAGTACTTTGAAGAAAGTTTGGTTTTGTTTTGTTTCGGTTGTAATTCATCTGTTTGTTTTTGGCAGGTGCTGTGTTTGCTTGTATTGCCTGTTTAGAAGTTCTGACCGGCTCTGTTTCAGCTTCAGTTTTTAACGTTATCTATGCAGCTACTGTTGCATGGTTTTCAGGCTTTAGCTTCCTCTTATCAGCAGGCCTCTGTCTAATTCCACTGGCTGTCCTGTGGTAAGTACACATCAGGAGGGTGCTTCTGACTCCTTTAACCAGTAATTTCTGTTTTGACATGAGCTGAAGTTGAATGGTTTAGTGCAGTAGTTCTTAAACTTCAGTATTTTCCAGTGTGCTGGGTGTATTGTGTGTGTAGCCTCAGTTCAGGAACTGCTTATATCTAGCAGGCCAATGGAAGGTAGAGGGGACTACTAGGAATGGGACAGAGCTGAAACCAGGGGACATGGCAATGCCTCCCCTGGGGGAATTGGGTAGGAGAGAGGGAGCCTGGACTTTGCGGGGCTGCTCTCTCTCAGTGAGGCTTGGGACCCAGTCTCTGAGAAGAGTGGCTCTGCAGCTGCCAGTAGCTGTAGTTTCCTCGGGTGTTTTTTCTTTATTCATCACCTACACCTTGCCGTAGTTTTTCCATCATCAGCTCTATCTGGCCCTGATCCAGCTACCTCCCTTCAGCTCCACGCTGTGAACTCGTCACCTAATTCCATCAAACTGGAATCTACCCTGAAAGTACTACCTGTGGGATAAACCGTATACTTGACTGCATGTGTGTGCCTTCCCTTGGTTTGAGAGCTTTACACATGTCCTTGAGGAAAGAACAAAAGTAACCAAAGGCATGAGCATAGTTTTGCAGTCTGAGCTCTTCTAGATGCTAATCGGGGTTGTAAACAGGACCAATCACCCAGTGAATTTAATGGCACGTTATCTGTCCCCGTTCTTGATCGTGGGTACCTTGTGACCTAGTGCATCAAAATCTGTAAAAGATCTGCAGTAGCTTTAGGCCCTGCATGAATAAACCTCTAGACATATTTTAAAAATATGCCTCTCTACCATTTGCATCTAATCATATCTAGTGACCATCTAGTAACATTATTCATGAGTATTCCCAAAAGCAAAACTCACTTTCCTTTTTTTTTGTACATTATTTCGAATGTACATTATGTCTTCTCAGGATGCTGGAACATAGATCTAAATGACAGAAGGATCACTTTTCATTAGACAGATTTCTGTACAGGGGGGAAATTTCTTCACGGAAAGGGTTGTTGAGCACTGGAGCAGGCTGCCCAGGGAAGTGGTTAAGACACCATCCCTGGAGGTATTTGAAAGACATGCAGATGTGGTGCTCATGGACGTGGTTTAGTGGTGGACCTGGCATTGCTGGGTTAATGGTTGTACTCAAATGATCTTAAAGGTGTTTTCCAACTCTAATGATTCTATGATTCTAAAAGAAGCTATTTTCCTTAAAAGGGTAGTACTCTTGTTGGAGACTTTGGTCTTTTTTCCTAATCCTTAGATTTTACCTCAGTCACCTTTTATCTCTACATCAGCTGCTTTTTAAGTTTTAAACGGGCAGTGACAAAGCTGTAGTTTTATAGTATTTGACATAATTTCAAGCCTGTGCCTGCCTGACTGCAGTGTTTTGCACAGTCTGTTCAGAGAAGCGGCACTAATGGTAACTCAAGACTAAGGTAGTGATGGGTCTCAGATCTGAGGGAGTTGAAGTAAGGGGTCTTCTGGTGTGTGTGGAGAGTACTTTTCAGTAACGTAATAGGAAAGTGAGGAATTCAGTTATGCTAACAGTAAATACTTATGTTTTATTAAATATTAGTTTTAGTTCAGGTCAGTACTGTATGATAGAGAACATTTCTTTTACGAAAGCGTTCTATTCTGTGCAAAAGGCAACAGATATTTGCCCTCAGTTAGTTCATCCAGCAATCCAGCTGCAGTCTATCATGGTCGTAAATTTTTGGGAGTTATTTTTCCTTCTACCATTAGTCATCCCACCCTTTGAGTAACCTTTCTCTAAATAAATCCTTCCTTTTGAGAGCGCCATGTAATGTTACTACAGCAAGGATAGTTCCAATTTGTAATGTCAGCCACCGTAGTTTAGTACTTACCAAAGAAAGACAGCAGTAATGATATTGTCTGACTCATGTAGTAAGGGAAAGCTTTGTGCCACAGAAGGTGGCTGCAAGAGAGCTATCCAATGTGATTGTTGGTGCTGAATCAGCACGCTGTGCTTAACTGTCTCACCTAAAGGTATCTGTCTTGCTTGTCTTTTACAGCTGGCTTCTGTGCACAAGCTGGAATGGGGAAGACTTGGCTTTGCTCGTACCTGAAGAAGTATCAAGCATAGAGAGCACTGATAGTTGAAAAAAAAAAGATTCACGTCCAGGGTGGGTTTATTTTCTAATCTGATGTGCAGTGGCAGAGACCATTATGGCATACAGAGACCTTAGAGATAACACAACAGTTGCAAATGCAATCTTAAAGTGGCCCTGCAGCAATAAGCACTAAATTGGTAGCACTCTCTATCCAGTCTCTTTTTAGCACTTGACTAAAGCTAGCTCTTAACTATGCAAATAGGCTGGCAGTGGAGATTTTAATGCTGCTTTTCAGCACAAAGGAGACAGTAGGTAGGATGATCCTCTCTTTCCACTCAGCGTTTCTCAAGTTTGAGAATGTCAGCTGTGGACAGTGATACATCTTGTATCACTAAGTGGGGTGACGGGAGATAAGCTTATCAACTCAGAGGGTGCTGGCAGTTCTACTGAAGCCAGCGCAGCTTGTGCCAGCTGAGGAAGCAGTCCACTGTGTACACCTTAAAAGGCCTGTCCTAATGGTGAAGCACCCAAACCTGTCTAAAATTACTAAATTAAAAAAGGTGGGGTTTTTTTTTTCAGAAAGTGATCAAACTGGAGGCAGTACTTGCACTTTTTGTAAGAAGACTTACTGCTCGGCAGTTAGCAGAGAGTGTTTGTGCAAGTTGATGTGCAGACCTTGCCTGTGACTTGATTCTTAAAATGGATTTTCACACGCAACTGTGGTACTCTGAAAATTTCCAGCTTGCAGAGTGTGAAGTCAGGCCTATGCCTACATTCTGCAGAGGCCATATTGCACATTTATTTTTATCATTTTCCATATATTGGAGACTGCACACAGACACCTCTATTTTTTGTCCCATAGATATTTCTTGTTTTCTACTTAAGTCAGCTGTATTTTTCTTCTAGTGAAAGGCTCCAATAGCTTTTTGCTTCAGTAGATCCTTGATTATTTTATTAACAACCCTGAAATGAGGTGATCAAATCTGAATCATGCATCTTGCAATGAATGCAGCCTAATTTACAAGCACTTCAACAGCATTTCTCATTTTCAGAGCACTTTACAAAGCTATTAAGAACCTCCTGCCATAATAGATATTATCCATTATCCTCCCTGTTGCAGAGAGAGAAATGAACAGAGAGGACAAGTGACTTGCCCAGGGTTTAAGTGCAAACTGGTGAGACTGCCAAACCTAGGAATCAATTTCTGCACTGACTGACTCTTCATGTTTTTGCTTGAAATTTAAGTACAAATTTTTCAGAGTATTAGCTTCTGGAATACAGAGCGCAGCAGAAGGGTGAACATAACACCACGTTAAGGACTGCTCCTGTGTGTTTTTTTCAGAGAGGGTCTGACAGCCAGTATTGTTCTGATCATTGCAGGCACAGGTAGGTTGTATGTGACTCTCCTCCCCACCCCCTCAAAACAGATTATGTAGAGAAATCAAAATAATATAAAGTGGTTTTGTAGTTACAGAGGGAAAACTCTAAGAAAGCAACTATGTGGGAATTGATTTCACATGCACACAGCATATACTGTATAATCAGTGATCTGCTTGCAGCTGTTAGTATCCATCATGTGAACAGAGTACTTGCGCAGACCTTCTCAGTGATACTCCACCAAAAGATACTACTACCACATCATGATGGTACTATTGTGGATCCTTTTTGTCTGAAGGACAGCATTATTTCCAACCTTTCTATCACGATCAGGATAAAGCTTGGATGAGGATTCAAATTAGGTAAAGAATAGTCTGTCCTGTTGAGGAGACCAGCCATATCTAGCGAAACGTGTCATTTACCCAGGACAAGAGGAATGAATATTTATACAGCCAACAGCTATAGCCAGGTCTTACACTTCTGTCCTGAACTACCAAGGCTGATGTTGGCAATTAAAGATCATGAGCTTTTCCTAGCTAGTTTAGACACTAGCCAGTAAATAAAACTGCTTAACTCCCCTCCTTCGAGGTGCCCAAGTTGCTGCCAACTTGTTGGAGAAGTGAGCAGAGTTTTAAAATAATCAGTGGGTCCAAAGCATAATGAGTACTTGTAGAGAGATTAAGAAAACACTGATGGTAAAGAATTTCAGCACAAAGGTTACATTGTCTTCCTTGCCTCTTCATTATGCAGTTATGTAAGGCTTTATGAAATTAACCATTTCACACAAAACTGCCTGGAAAAAAGTAAAGCAAATTATGAAGAAGGGCGGGGGGTGTGCATTTACTTCTTCTTCAATGCCCACCTCCACGAGTACTCGGAAGGTGGTAACAAAGCAAGCCCGTTCTGCGGCGGCGTTGTGTCGGTCCAAATGAGGACAGGCACATACACTTCAGGAACGGCTTTGTTATGGTTTGCTTTTGCTGTACAAAGTACTTGCTGTTTGCAAAGCATTTCTGGTAGACGCAGCACTTAAACTGGCTGTAAGTTTATGAAGTATATGAACTGGGGTTTTAAAGTGCCTAGCACGGTGCAAGTTAAGAAATCGGGTACTAATGCACTTCAGATTATTCAATCAAAACGTTCTAAGTTTATAATAGTTGCTCTACTTGTATTTTGACAGAAAATAATATTTTTTTTAAAACTCTACATTGCATTTGTAGTTCTTGTTCTTTGACAAACGGCCAGTGGGATGAGTGACAGAGGGATGTTTATGTAAACAGGAGCAGCAGCACTATGGTATCATCTATTTTTTGCTGTCATAACAAACAGCAGGGCAGGAAGATGTGCTTTTGCCTTCCACTTGTGCTGGGGGAGAGGAAAGGACACAGCCCAGAACATCAGCACCGAGAGGAGGCAGGGAGCTGCAGAACAGGGACAGCACAGCTCTCTAGAAGTCAGCGGAGGGGCTTGTGTTGCACCTTGCCAGACCAGTGGATCTGCAGGTGCCTTCCTCCCCTTGCGCTGGATCCAACACTAGAGACCAATGCTGGCTCTGTCCCAGCTCCGTGCAGCTCGCTTGGCACACCTCCGTGGGCAGCTACTATGTGCAGTGCCCGCTTTACAGGATGAGGCTTGTAGAAATCGGGAGGAGTCGAGTCAGGAAGACCAGTCCCCAGCTCAGCCCACTACAACACTGGGCTGGTGTAACCCTTCCTTTCTAAAAAGCTCTTTGCCTCAGTCCTGGTTTACTCCCCTTACTTCATTAACAGATAAATTCTTGCACAGGCCCCATACGCATGGCATTTGCCAGCTTGGCTAGCCCCTAAAATTAGCTTCCTTACAGACATAATGAACAATGCAACTTCCTTGCTCTGAATATGGTTTGATCTCACCCAAGATTATACTAATCATTAAACAGACCCACCTAAAACTTATGTCCAATCTCATCGCCTGGGTCCACTCTTCACTGCACTAATGAGAAACTATAAATTACTTGTGTTAATGTAGCTTTGCTCAGATACAATAGCATCTGTCTTTTCACCAACACCAGGAAGGGCCAACTAGCGAGCTGGGAACTACAACGTACCAGTAACTGTGTACAGCTGTGGGATGGCTCCCTGCTTTCTGAAGCAGGGCTTGTAGGAAGGCAGAACTCAAAATCCTCCTAAAAATCAGTGCCTGTACTTACATTTCTCTCAGATCTGGCAAGGTAATCCCTTAGCCTTCCTGGCCAAAGCCTAGAGCAATTCAAAGCCTACTGAACGCCAAGCTTGCTTTATAAAACAGTTTGCTTCATGCAAAACTGCTAAGAAACTTGTCAATTATAAAGGAGTAGCCAATTCTGATATTGAGTAAAGTGTAACAGCTCACAGGACGACCAGGACAGCTACAGAAAACAAAACAGCAAATAGGCATGTCCTTACAAGTTCAATGTATTGGTCCTCTGTTGTACCTCACTAAGGCAAAAAATACAAGTTAAATAGCTTGTATTTCATAGCAGAAGCTTCTAATTCTCTGCAACTCTCAAGTGAAAGACAATTTTAGACGCTTTGCTTCTTAAATGAAACAGGTTTCAATATAAAAAAAATAAAACCACCAGTTGTGTCTCATACTGTGTCACCTCAATGTTTTCAATTTGCTGCAATGTTTTGCAGTAGAGGCACATAAAAGCACTGTGCAACTGACAGGATGGAAGCTAGAGGCTTTCACCCAGATGGAAAAGGAAGTTGTGGCAGCTTTAAGCACACTGAAAAGCACGAGAGATGTTTGGGATTGTGAAAAGAGGTCTATAGCAATGTTTCTGCTAAAATTATCTACAACAGAGCACTCAGTGCACTAAGCAGTTTAGCCAAGTCATTAAAATCTGCTGAATAAAAGGAAGTACACCTGTCTTAGAAATATTGTTTCTGGCTCCCCACATATGACATCTTTTGAACCACAGACTTGTTTCCTCCTAATGTGCCACATCATACTAGCATTCTTGCAGGATTTGTACGACACATACACATGTATGAAATCAGAAAACAGCTACTACAACCCTGTATTTAATAACACACACACTGAAGCACACAAAAAGATTTTCAGTGGCCCGCTTCTTTAAAATGTGTATTTAAGTTTCATTCTCTAAATGAAGATCTGATGTTGATAAACCCACAAAAAAATGTCATCTAGCACCACTGTCATAATGAGGCACTGCGTTCTTTCTTAAGCTACAAATATTTAAACGCCTAGAAGTGCTCTCTTGGATTACGTTCCCAAATGGATTTTAAACCACCTCTTTAAATTCCAAGTGGAACTTGCTTCTACTTTCAGAACCCTGAATATCCTCTCAGGGACAGAGATAGAAAAATATCCAGACCTTTCATTCCCTTCTTATAGCGATACTTCCAATTCTGCATAAAAGCGTAATGGCTCACTCACGCACAACTGTCGACGGAGGGGGGATAAAATCCATGTAGTGGGATTCCACTGGCAGTGCAGAGGTTAAAGATCTTTAAAGATGTCATAAGAAAAAGAAACAACACTGCCTGTGCTGTGGGTAAGAGATCCTTGATTTATGATTAAATATATTTTGGAACGCAACAGCATTTATAGCAAACTTTTATTCAATAGTTTAAAAAGTGTATGGAAATTTTCATGAACAAAGAGTTACCCAATGGAAAATACTTCCTTTTCCCCCTTAAAAAGTTCTTCTGCAAGAACATCCATTAAATGCATTTACCTACAGTAATCAGTTTTAAAACGCATGGGTGTTTTTGGATTTCTTGTACACATATATAGCATTTCCATAGTTAAGAAGCTATTGTCCTGAGCAGTGTTTGAAGAGACATTATTTAAACTACCTAGTTACAGGACATTTATATAATTGACAACAAGCACAGAACAATGTATAGACTTTAGACATTTAATGTGCCTTTTCATCAAGGAAGGCAAAGGATAACTGTAGGACTGCTCAACACTGTGAGTGTCAATTTAGTATCATGTATTTAGATCTGTAGTATAAAGACACGCACAAAACATTTTGGGGGAGTACATTTTGTTACAATAAACCAAGCTTGTATTCCATCATCATGTGTGGTTCTCCCATAATCTCACTCTGTGAAGGATCTGTAGGAAAAAAAAAGTCAACAGCATGAGGCTTTTAGCAGGCTACAAAGACCAACAATAACAATGAACTTGACCTTCTTCTTCCCCCCCATTCTAACGCTTGGTGCAACAGTTCTTGACTGATTTTTGACAGTGTTGTACAACGCAGGTCCCCTAACTTGGAAGTCTCTATCCAAAGCAATGATCAAATGTAACAAACACACCTACAGTGGAACAGTGTTTCATAAGGACCCCAAACACCTAGATTTCAAGTAAAACCAACCAGTTCTACATAAGCATGGTCTCCTACAGCCTGGATCTCGAGGCTGATTGGAGGTTTTTTAAGAAAACTCAAGCCTGGCCGAAGCTTTCCCCCATGAGTACCGTCTTCTTCCAGCACAACTGCTCTGCACAACAGGAGCTCACACTCCTCCCTTCCGTTAGCTGGGACACACCTGTGTTTTCTCCACCTAACCACCTAGTTTCACAGAAATTCAATGCCCTTAAATATCTTTGAAATTCCCTCCATCCTGTAAGGATTAGCCACTGTATTCAAAGGTTATCCAGATCTGTTGTGTCCTCTGCATATTCCTATACTGACAGTATGACCTTCATTTCCACACAAAAACAATTAAAAAAAAAAAAAAAATCAAGGCCAGAAAAAAATGTGACTGCACTTGGGAAGAAATACACCTTTCTTTATGGGTGTACGGAGTGTTTTCCTTCCATAAATAAGGAATATTAATGCCTCTGATTCCTCCAGAGACACCAAAATTATCTGATCCAGCCCGAGCTGATTAACAGAACCTTACCAAAATCACTTTTAAGCCATTCACTTTTTAGCACTCTATAAATATGCAAGTTTGTTGTGAGTAATGGTAAATAATCAAATTCCTATAAATTATAGGAACCTGAACCAGAATAATCTAAGATTCCTTCTCCTGATCCCTCTAAATCCATCCCAAGAAACATCCCAGATTTACCTTATCCCTCCATTATTTCTAGTTTCCTGCCTCCATGGCTCTTTGCACTCTCCAGTCACATCACAAAATACCCTTTGCTTCCTTCCATGTTCTCAACTACCAAGTAGAAAGAAATTATTTTTAAATCCTTTTTTCTAGATTTATTCTATTCCACAAATACCAGCTAGAAAGAAGTACTTTTAAAACTATTTCTCCAGGTTTATCCTATTTCACACATAGTAGCCCACCACACAACCACAAGCTCCTGAGTTAATTTGATGGAAACTACTCCCTGCCACATCTCTGGTTCATTAGCTCAGTATCTCTCCTCTAGCCTTTCTGCTTAACTACAGAACTTAGAAAAACTTAGTATCTTTGCAATTTTCATGACTTGCACACAAGTAGTTGAAAAGTTTCTGGGGAAACAGGCATAAGATGTAAGCACATAATCTCCCACTCATTTAGAAACAGCCTACAAGCAAATACTGCCTTACTCAATACTTCAAGAGTAATCAACAAAACTACCAGCTGAACCACAGTTGTATCTGTTTCCTCCAGTGCTGCTTTGCCTTCAGGAATTCCATTTTTTCGTTGCATTTTGTGCGTTTAATTCTGTTATTCCATAGAGGCAACAACTTCACAGTTCCCAAATATTGCCTTTAAATAGTTTCATAATATTCAAAACAATTTATTTACCGTTAAGGATATCCTCAAAACCGATGCTTCCATCGTTTCCCCTCAGAGTATCCAGTGCTAAGTTTGAGCTGTGAAGAAATGGGAGACGCTGAACCTGTAAAAAGACAACAACAGCTCAAGTTTCTGCAAGGCTGAAATTGAGAGGGTTTATATTTGGACTTCTCAGACTGAAGTGACTGAGAAAAGTGACGGACAACGCCACTTCTTTCTTCAAAAACCACAATGAAATAAGAGAATTACTGGCATACATAAAGAGCAAAACCTGCCTAACACCACCTTCTTCCATCATTTATCTCTGTTTGTAAAGAACAGCCTTTCACTAGATTTGTAGCTTTCACAAGCAGTGTGGCTGCTACAACAACCAGTGTAGTTAAAAAAGTTTTTATTTTTTTCTCCTATGTTATCACACAAAGCCGGAGAGGCTCACTGCAAACACATCTGCAACCTGTATTGGGCGACTGACATACGCTGCAGTGGTTGGAAACCACGTTCTAAGTTTCCTACATCTCAGACACGAGTCACGAACATAAATGAAAGAGCTATATTGATTTTCACATCTAAACATAATCCTTTTTGCCATTAATGTAAATCGTAGTCATTTTTCTGACGCCCACCAATTCATAAGCTTTGAGTCTACTCCTAGTTACTTGCAACACTCTTTTGTACTCTTCACCCACACCACTACAAAAAAGTGAATTAAAAAAAATAAAAATCAAGTGGTACACACAGCACTTGGATCCTAAACATTCTCAGAATGGCATATCTGTATTTATGACTGCATTCATGATTAGGAGTGATACTTCAGTTATACCATGAATGTATTTTACAACCATAAAATTGTCATGTAGCTATCTCTTTACATACAAAAATATGTCAAATATTTCCAGAATCACTGCTGGTACAGTTGTCAGAAGTTCAAATACACTATTCTGGTAAATATTTTAGAAAAGTGAAATTAAACCACAAGAGAACTTGTACACCTAACATGATGCTGGGAGTGAAAAACTTTCCGACTGCCATATTTCCCCCATCCATCCTCTCAAAATATCTGTGAAGACACACTAGCAGGATATCCTCACCCACCTGATCTTCTGCCATGTGCTAACGTAAGCTAGCAAAAAGATTTTTCCTCGCAGAACAGCACAGTGGAAATCAACTGATGTTTTCATACATCCTGACTTGCACATCTTCAGGACCAGTAATTTCTGCCAAGTTTAACAAAGCTCACTGCGGTTCAGTAGCACCTCATCCACTGGGAGTATAGAATTGCTGTGAATCACTCGGAAAAATAACTCTTAAAAGCCTGACAACCTTCAGCAAGCCAAGAAAAGTTTACTAGGACCAATGAGCTTTCTATTTCTTAGGGGACAAAGTCAGTCTCCCTGCACTTAGCCTCCATCCAAGGTAGTAAGAAGGAAAAGGAGACAGACTCAGCTTCTCAAGAGTTAAAACCTTCGAGCTTAACTCCCTGTAGACCTCCCTTGATCTTACAAGAAAGGCTGCTGAACAAAATAAGCACACAGCAAATTCCCTGCTTCAGGTTTCACAGTACTCTGTACATCCACTCCCAAATCACTGTGTGCTTTAGACCTCTAAGTCTCTTTTCCCTACAGGAGCAGAGATTCCTTCCCATGACAGTCATACATTACACAGAGGAGAGCACTAATTACAGGAATTAATACTCTATTCTCGCTTTTCTCCGAGGGCTTACAGGAAGCTAGTCCACAGAACAGCTAGAGCAATTACCACTTCACCAGGTAACCAATACAAGAGCATCAGCAGATTGACTGTTCAAGAAACCAGTAATTGCAGTGTTTGGTTGTTTTTATTAAAAATACACCATTGAAAGAATTTCTTTTGGAAACGTAAGGTATTTCAACCAAGAAAGATGTCTCTCTGAAAGCATGTTCCAAGGTGAACATTTTTTAAGTGCTTTAAGTCAGTTGGATAAATATGCCTACCTGTTTCACTGCTCTGAATTCCATCTGCAGCTTTAAAGGTGCATGGAGTCCTTGAATATTTCTCAGCGTGTCAAAGTTCGCTTTATCTTGATTTAACTGGAACTATCATAAACAACATTGATTTTTATTTTAGGTAAAGTTACTTTCAAGTACAGATGTAGAAGATATTTGTGACATCCTACTTAAATGAACACAATTAATTTATATGCAAAAATTCAGTGATACCATTACATGTCTCAATTGTACATGAAGAATAGTGACACAGTAATACTTGTTTACGAAACAGATTGGTTTTGCTGGATTTTATCACAAATCACTAATAGCAATTTTTAATTTTTTTTACAGTCAGGACATGTAACACCACCAAGTGGTGTAGTTTTGCACTACTTAAAATTTTTACAATATTGTCAGCACAAACTGGAAGCTGATTTAAAGCAAGAACACAAACTTTCACGCCACAATTGATGTTACTGTCAGCCATCAAAGACTCTACTTGAAAACACTTAAAATACTTCTTTTCAGATCAAGTACAAAGACAGGGCCCCACATATACTCCGTATGACTCCAGAAACAAAAGAAAGCTCATAACTTTACCAACTGCTCTAAAACTGATTAGTAAGACAATTTGTTTAGCAGAGGGGTCTTTTAGTGAAAAAGTGCTGGTTCGCAAATACTGAAGTACACAAAACTAACTTATACTTAAAGTTAAGCTTGAGTAATCCAGTCTCCAGATCTGGCTTTTATAGTAGTGACTACATGCCTGTAATGCTGACACAATAAAATACTGTAGAGTAAAATAAAAACACAAATGTCTTACAACACGTACTCAATTGCCATGACAAAAGTATGAGAATATCATTCTGTTTATATGGAGGGACCTCAAAAACCAGCAGGAAAATAAAATGCAAAGGCATAACATGCATTTTCTTCATAATAAATTGTCTCAAATGCTCTTCATAATTTAGCAGAAAATACTATTTACATGCCACACTCCAAACTTACAATTCTGGTCACTATTTTTCAATTTCTTTTATTTTAAAAAGGCAAAGGTCGTTATCTGGGTATGAGAAAGATTTGGTTCCTACTAGTGCTACTGAATAACCTACCATTTGCAGCAGTAAAAACAACCATAACTAGCTCAGGCTAAGAGAAGTCTTTTCCCATTCAAATGTATGTGAAAATTACTCTTAGGTAAGTCAGCCATAAACTTACAAAAAAACTAGCCAAACAGTACGTGGAAAAAAACAATTTTAAAGTTTTACATACTTCTGAGGGGATTACATTGTCTGTTTTATTTCTGTGCATTTTTTCTATCTAGCATCTAATCTTTAAATTACGCAGGTTTTATTTATAGTATTTATACACAAAAAGTGTCACATTAACATTATCCTTTTAACTCAAGACAGCACTAGCACGGGTTAACTTTAGAAGACATTAAGAGATTACACTCAGACCTTGTCATGTTGATTAGCTCAGCAGTTTGGAACACGACCTCCCTTTGCTTTAGGACATTTTATTACATCAGATCTTCTGTGCTGACAAAACAGGCACCAGAGACAAGACTCAGTTCAATCAGCTATTTAGCTCTTGTCCAGTCTCCCTTCACCATCAACCTACGGTCCACAGACCACTCCTAAGTGCTCCATGAGTGATGACTAAGCTGGACAAAATTGCACATGCTTACGACAAACTGTACACATGCAACTTCTAGACGGGATCAAATGATTTAAAGAAAAGTATTTATGGATTCACAGACTGAAGGTCTGAAAATGAAGAAACATGGTAAACTTACAGATGAAATGGGACGATCAGCCTTCCAGAAGTGACAGGTGTGCCCCCATCTAACTCCAGAGGCTACATACACAACTAGCTTAATACCTTGTAGATGACTAAATCTTGCTGAGTAAATCCCTACGTGGAAACCCACTTAAATACTTGGAGACAGTAACAAGTGGGAAGTTAACATTAAACACATTTGCCAACAATGTTACTTACATAAATAAAATGTTACTGTTGTAAGTTTTTAAGGCCAAACTGGATGGGGCTCTGGGCAGCCTGATCTAGTGGCAGATGTCCCTGCACATGGCAGGGGGGTTGGAACTAGATGATCTTCAAGGTCATAGAATCATAGAATTGTCAGGGTTGGAAAGGACCTTAAAAATGATCTAGTTCCAACACTCCTGTCATGGGCAGGGACATCTCCCACTAGATCAGGCTGCTCAGAGCCCCATCCAGCCTGGCCTTAAAAGCTTCCAGGGATGGGGCTTCCACCACCTCTCTGGGCAACCTGTGCCAGTGTCTCACCACCCTCATGGTGAAGAATTTCTTCCTAACGTCCAATCTGAACCGATCCGTCTCTAGCTTCAATCCATTCCCCCTAGTCCTATCACTACCCAACATCCTAAAAAGCCCCTCACCAGCTTTCTTGTAGGCCTCCTTAAGATACTGGAAGGCCTCAGTAAGGTCTTCTCGGAGCCTTCTTTTCTCCAGACTGAACAGCCCCAACTCTCTCAGTCTGTCTTCACAGCAGAGGTGCTCCAGCCCTCTGATCATCCTCGTGGCCCTTCTCTGGACACGCTCCAGCATGTCCAGATCTTTCTTGTGCTGTGGGCTCCAGAACTGGACACAGTACTCCAGGTGGGGTCTCATGAGAGTGGAGTAGAGGGGAAGAATCACCTCCCTCGACCTGCTGGCCACGCACCTCTTGATGCAGCCCAGGACACGATTGGCTTTCTGGGCTGCAAGGGCGCACTGACGGCTCACATTGAGCTTCTTGTCTACCAATACTCCCAATTCCTTTTCTTCAGGGCTGCTCTCAAGCCAATCACTGCACAGCCTGTATCGGTGCTTGGGATTGGCCCGACCCAGATGCAGGACCTTGCACTTGCTCTTGTTAAACTTCATGAGGTTGGCCTGGGCCCACCTCTCCAGCCTGTCAAGGCCCCTCTGGATGGCTTCGAGGTCCCTTCCAACCCTGACAATTCTATGATTCTATGATCTTTATTCTGGTAAAGGAAAGCTCTGCTCATTCTGTTAAAGGAAAGACTCTGCTCATTACTTGTTGCCACACAAAGCGGTCCTGGTAAAAATGCTGTTAATTAAAATTTCATAATGAGTTAAGAGTGAAGATGGCTACATATCTGATGTTATACTTACATTTTTTTCTGACAGTTCCAGTGGGTGGCTGGGCAATAATTCATTTTTCACACTTGTAAAACTAGAAATACAAGCAAAAAAAAAAAAAAAGCAAACAATTGAACTTCACAAATTAATCAGGATATCACTTTTTAATTTGCATTCCAAAACTAATCTCAGACACAAATATCAACCCAGAGACACACATGATGAGCACACTTTGAACTAAAAAAAAAGGCAAAATTTAACAGTGGCAAGTAAGCCTCCTAACTACAGCACTATCAGGAGGAAAAAAAAAAGACCTTTTTTTCTTTATGTTTGAAAAACCAGAATTACAGCTTTTCTTCTCTGACCCACTTCAGAGATAGGAGAAAAGTATTAATAAATGCAAATGTCACGGGTTTAATTATGTCCAAGCTACATGGTATCTGATTTTAGAAGTCTCCAAGCCTTTGGAACTGAATACGATACATGCCTTTTTGCCCCCTCCCTCTCATAGTTGCATTACTCACATTTTAAAATCCATCAACTTATTTTAGATTCATTATCCAAGACATGTAAATAGTTTTGCACTCATGTAAAATGTCAAGAAAGACACTATTATTACTGTATTAACTATGCTTTTTGTACCAACGCTGAAATTAACCATTTCTCACGGTCCCATGGCACGCTCGTAAACATTTACTTTACAACTAGCATATCTTTCATAACTTTTAATACTTTGTATTATTTTCCTAAAAAAAGGGATATTAAATTACGTAAAAGCAAATTAATACTACCTACTTCTTGAAGTGAAAAGTTCCACGGAAAATTCAAGCCTGAAAGACTGAACACTCTGACTAATCACTTGCGCTTTAAGGTTACAGCTTTTGAGACACACCTGCCAAGTACATTCTTTAAAATCAACAACTAACACAAGCTTTCTTCCTACATCTGAAGCCAAACGTTGGCTATTGCATAATCTAACAAGAAAAAGTAAAGCGTACCCTCTACGCAGAAGATCATAACTCTCAAACGGTCCTGAAACTGAAAAATCAGCAATTGGGACACTATCCTTCAACAGAGAAGAAGCGCCTCTGGAATTCTGGAACAAAATAAAAAAAAGGTGAAGATTACTTTAACAGAACCAGACTCCTTCAGTATGGGCCACCCAAATGAAACAAAGTGCAAAAGACTCCCTAAAAAATTCATATACAAGCCCTCAGAGTCTCTTCAAAAAAACCAAACACTGCCACCAAACTCTTCCCCCCCAAATTAAATTAGAATTATTTCAGAGCTTCTGATGACAATTAAAGATGCCAATAACACATTTTTTGGATCTGGCTGAAACAGGTAAAACTTGCAATTACCACCTGTTCATTCCCACCCTAGGCCACAAGGATGGAAAGGAAGAAAGCAAGTCATTCTGGGCTGACAGGACAGAAAGGAACATGTCTGAGCATTCCTCATTTACTTTAATACAGACAAAATCAGGTAAGATAAAATTGATTTTATCCATGGTTTAGGGCTGCAATGAAGAGGCAAGGTAGTCTGGTATGCCAGTTAACTGGAACAACAAAAGAAAACCAGTAACTTGTAGCAGAAGATCAAAAACACATACCTCCACAGACTCACTCAGTAAAGCCATCTTAACCCAGACCACTCATTTCATGCTAACCCACTCAATTTAACCAAAGTGATTTTATAAGTGCCACTTTATAATTGTTCCACTAATAGGCCAATGTATAATAATTTCTGAAACATGATAGTGATGAGCTGTTCAGTGCAGGGGTTTCTTCCAGCAGTATTATCGGATCCAATAGAAAATCATGCTTACAATTAAGGTCTTTTGAGTAACATGTTAATTGTCAATAACCCAACAGTTATTAGAAAACCCTAAAATACCTGTTACTACATACATATAAAGCATCTACCAACTAATGTACCCAACATTGAACAGACCTTTCTGAGATTGTTGCAAGTGAAAGAATTAAAGAGACAGGTTAACTGGAAGATGTGGCAGGGGGGGAAACTAAAGTGAAAGTCAAACGTAAGGAGAAAACCATGAAATACTCCCCAAAAAGCAATGTTCTCAAGTCACGCCAGCACCCAGTCCGTGTTAGACGGTCACACCGTTGTCTGCCACCAGAGCCTTCGGGGCACGACCTCCCGCCCGGAGAGCTGCCGCGCCAGCTGCGGCACACCAAGGCCCCGGCCCCGGCCCCGGCAGGGCGGCGATTACCGGGGCTCTCGGCCTCCCCGTCCCACCCCGCTCTCAGGAGAACGGCTTTCACCGCAGCCGTGCACCCTTCCCGCCCCGGGAGCCCATGAGGCCACCCAAGGGAGACCTGCCGGCGCAGGCCGAGGCGCGCGCACACGAGGGCCGCCCCGCCCCCGCCCAGGGCCCCCGGCCCGGCAGCACGAGCTCCCGCCATGACGGCGCCGGACCCCCATGACTCAGCACGGCCCCAGCGCCCCTCGCCCAACACCCCCGGAAACCCCAGCGGCCGAGCGGGACAGACGTGCGCGGCCGGGCCGGGCCGGGCCGTCCCTCTGCAAGGCGAGGCCAATCCCCCACCCTGAGCCCGGTACCGCCTGCCCGCACTCACCATCTTGACCCCCCACTCTAATCCACTTCCGCCTCCTCCTCCCCACTTCCGCCCCGCCCCCGGCGCGCTGCGTCAGACGCACGGAGCGAACCGCGCCCCCTCCCGCCGCCTCGCGCCGCGGGGGCGGGGCCTTGGCGGGGCGGGGCCTGGCGGGGGCGGGGCCTCGGCTGCCCTGGGGCGGGGGTGGCTCATGGCGGGCGCCTGGCTCGGAGGTGATGCGAGGGGTTGGGACTCGCTCTCCGGGCCTGTGTCCTCCTTGGCCACCCTTCCAGGGCTGTTGCTCGTAGACTGGCCGCACTGTTCCCTGATGCCGGCAGAACGCAGCTGTTTTGTTCCTGCCCTGGCCCCCAGCAGGAACTGGAACTTGACCCAGTGGCCGCGTTGTGGTGGGGGCTGCTGCTGGTGGTGAAACCCGTCCTCTCCCAGTGGGCCACAGGCAGCAAAAGCAGAGAGCCTGGGTGACCCCAAGAGCATCAGGGCAGCCCGAGGCAGCAAACATGAGGCTGCGAAGCTTCCTGAGCTAAAGGCGGCAGCCGTGGAGCTTCCCTGGGCAGCGCTGTGTGAGCAAGAGGTGTCGGGGCGTGCGGCTCTGCTGGGGACCTCAGGCAGCCCTCGGGGCCCTGGTCCTCTGTCAGTGGCTGACAGCAGGTGAACCTTTGGAAGTGAATTTTGAGAACGATGGGTAGATGTTAGTAGGCCGAAATTAATAGCAACAGTATGTTCAGTTCTGTGTCCAGTTTTGGGCTCCCCAGTTCAAGAGAGACAGGGAGCTATGGGAGAGAGCTCAGCGAAGGGCAACGAAGATGACTGTGGCTCTGGAGCATCTCTCTTATGAGGAAAGTTTGAGAGAGCTGGGACTGTTTAGCCTGGAGAAAAGAAGGCTGAGAGGAGACCTTATCAATGCCTATAAATGTCTAAAGGGTGGGTGCAAGGAGGATGAGCCTGAACTCTTTCCAGTAGTGCCCAGGGGCAGGACAAGGGGCAATGGGCACAAGCTGAAACACAGGAAGTTTCGTCTAAATATAAGGAAGAACTTCGTTACCGTGAGGGTGACAGAGCACTGGGACAGGCTGCCCAGGGAGGTTGTGGAGTCTCTGTCTCTGAAGACTTTCAAAATGCACCTTGATGTGTTCATGTGTGATGTGCTCTAGGAGATCCTGCTTTAGCAGGGAGGTTGGACTAGATGACCTCTGGAGGTCCCTTGCAACTCTGACCATTCTGTGATTCTGTGAATAACAGTACGGTAACGGGCTTATTATTAGTTTGCACTTAAAGAACTTTGAAAGTCTTTCTGACAATCATGAGAAAGTTTCCCACAAATTTCATTGCATAGCTCGCGGTGTAATTATGGTGTATCTATATTACGTATTTCTTCTGAGACTTGTAACTCACTCAACCCTTTCAGATTTTGCCCCAAATTGTTCCGGTGCTCTAAATTTCATATATGACAACTAAACACCACATCTTGCACAAAATAATATTTAAACCAGAACTTTATATATGCTTTAATAGCACACTCAACTTTGGGAAAAAAAATGAAAAATTTACGTGCTTAGTACTCTGTTTTCTTCTTTCTTGGGTAAGATCAATTCACATTCATAGCCAAAGTTCTGGCCCTTTGTATTCAGGTCTTAGTCTTCAAGCAAACACTTCAAAAGAATGAGAATGGAGGACTGGGTTTTTTAAAATAATTTTTTAGGAAAACGGGTGCCACAAAGGTTTCTCTGATCTTGTAATTATAATGGGTACTCGGATATTGTGGTGCTGGATTCATTATTATAGAATAGATGTGAATACAAAAATCAAGTTCCTGTTTAACTGCAGCTTACAGAAAAAGCTAGGTTTGTCACTATATGTATTTATTTATTGACTGAGTTTGTTGATCCAGGATATGACTGTAGAGATGAAACACCTAACTTTCAAAGTCATTCTCGCAGGACGCAGACAGGATGCAATCACTCCATGTACATTTTTGACATGACTGCAATCCACAGTCTAGGCTGCGTAACATAAAAGAACATACATTGCAAGAAAGATCTGGTTTTCCTTTAAAGGCTTTCACGCTAGGGAAAACTTCCAGACATAAACACACAATTCACACACATATTTTCTCATCAAATTACCGAGTATTTTAAACTGGAGCAGGGCTCGTTTTCTTTTTCACAACTGGCCTCTTTTTAACACTCTTCCAGTGGGCAATCCCGACGGTGGGTGACTGGAGTGTGATCGTGTTCCCACTGCAAGTGAACAGGAGCTACGGGAGCAGCTGTTGGGCTGACCAAACCTTTGATCAGAAACCAGAGCTTCGACTGCCCAGAAGCAGTTAGATATGGCTGCCCTCTGCGTCACAGATGATTTCAAGGCTACTCCCAGCCCTGCGTTCACCAGAGCTTAGACTGGAGCCCACAGGCACCACCCCAGGGCCAGCAGCCCCAGCACAAAGTGCCCCACCTGCTGCAGGCTGCCTACCTGGAAGCGCTGCTGGCAGACAGGTCTGGGTAGTCATGTCTGAAGGCATCTTTGAGGCTGATGGCAACAGGATGGAAAACGAGATGCAGTGACTGTGGTTGCTAAAGAGGCCGTTCTTGCATGTGCAGACTCTTTAATAGAGTATGTGGACATGCTAAAATTAGTGCGAAAATAAGTACCGCTCCTCTAAAATGAGTACTTCCATGAAGTTAGGATGATTAATTTCACATGTTGCTTTTAAAGATAACCTGCAATTTATTATTTTTTTAAGAATGATTTTTTCATCACTTTGTGTAGAGGAGGTCTGAAATGTATGAATGTTTTAAATATTTTCTGGATGTTTTTTACCTCAGCATTTTTGGAATGTCACATCTGGTCTTTTTGGTTTAGCTGGAGGACTCCGCTGAGGTTTCAAGCAATCTTTAGACCATGGATTCTTTTATCTTTTAGAAAGGAGGAAAGGGTTTATGCTTTTTGAAAAACCTATACTATTTCAAATGCTCTTTTGGCAGTTAAATTGGTATTAACAAACATAAAACCTCATTAAACAAAGTTTTGGACAGCCTGACTTAAAGCAAATTCCTCTTTCAATTACTTAGCTGCTTCTTGCCTGGATCCCATCACTTCATGAGAGGTCTGTACATTTCCCGTTGAAGCCTCGGGAGAGACTTACATGGTGCACTCAAAACTTGTTCGTGACAGAGGCACAGCATGGCTGGCAGGGCAAAGGTTGTCACATACAACCTCCTCTGCCCGTGCAGACAGAGAACTACGTAAGCTCTCTTCTGGGAACTCCACTGCTAAGTCAAAGCAGTTTTTGAGCTAATATATCCAGCCTCTCCACTAACTTAAATGGTACTTTTAACCTCTCCCGTTCCCAGGGCTTTTTTTTATGTGCAGAGAGATGCAGGATAGAAACACCCATTGATTCACACCATCAGTTCTACTTAATAATAGCAAAAGGAGTAAGTTGTCCAAGGAAACGTGCCTTTGTGTCCGTGGTTTTTAATATTGATGGAGCTTTGTCACTCTTCAAAATATAATTCCTTTGACGTATCAGTGGGCAATCTCTTCTGAGTACGTGAACCTCTATCAGAAGCAAACCTTTATCCTGTGGGACTGGGAAACTCTTTCACCGGTTTCTGTCAACAGCCAGTTATAACCTCTTAAAGTGAAAGTACTTTTTATTTGTTTTTAATCAAATCAAATAAACACATTTTCTTTGATCTTTAAGAAGTCCTTTCTTGTTAACTTGCTTTATGCTTTTATGTTTTGGCATTCATTGTAAATCTAATTATTTTAAAAGTTATTTTGTTTTAAATTATTAAACCTTTTCTGAATTTAAGATAAACAGGGGCATGTTTTGTTAAAGATTAAAAATAAATTTCACACAAAACTGCAAAATGTAGCAAAGATAATAATGTGTAGGCGTCAGAGTGTTCCAAAACAAGACTCTCTAGGGGCTCCTCTGAACACACGGCTACGTTAAAACCATGTTCTGAAAAGGCTCAGGAAACCCCTGACTCTAACCCACCCTTTCCTGAAGCTGGTGAAAGTATTTAGAAAAAAAGTTACTGTTGCAGGGAGGGGGAGAAAAAAAAAAAAAAGACTCCCACATATTGCTGAAGCAGATGATTTTTTCCTGTTTGTTTACCAGCAAACTCTACAGCTTGCAGGATTTTTTTTGAGTCAAAACTTGCCCGTCCTCATCGTGCAAATCCAGCGAGCGGTCCAATAGATGACCCAAAAAAGCACATTGTTATCTCTTTCTCTTTCGATGTGCTGTAGCATCCAGTGGGGAAATAACACCAACAAAGCCTCATTTCATTATTTGATTTAAAAGTCATTAGTTAATTTTAAGTGAAACAATACTGTATCAATAGACTTCTCTTTAGTTCCTATTTTGGTAGGTCAGACAAAGGATAGCAGTTGGTTTTTTACTCCAAGTTACATACTCGTTGCCTTGAAGTGATGACTTATTTTCTAGCTTATTTTGCAGCTTGTCAGTGCTTTTCTAAGTCTAAGACTTCTTTATTTGTGAGTAATCCGTTGTCTGGACTCTGAGAAACCCGACGCTTCTCTTTGCTCCTTCTGCAGGCTCAGGAAAGCTGTAATGGGCAGAGCCAGTCACTAGGGGATGCTCAGTAGCCGGACACCCAGAACCTTTCCTCAGCGCTTGCTGTCTGCGTTCAGTCTAGCTGGAAACAATATTCTTGCGGCTTATTTTGGGTACTTTTCCTCTTCACATTATGAAAATACAAGGCCGAAAGATAAAAAGCGATGTATATGCAACAGCTGAAGCTGCGTGGGCAGTAGTCGGGGGGAGTGGTGGTGAGCGCGTTTCCCTGTTAGTGGCTGAACAACTATTTTCAGTGAGCTGTTACCTCCCTGCCACAATATTAATCTTAAACTAATCCTTCAGCTATTAATCCAGCGTTTAGCCCAGCCAGAGTTCACGTAGTCAAGACTTCAGTGCTCCATAAACTTTTTGTTTTTTGGCACCGACACCAAGTCCCTCATGAGAATTCACAAAAAACTGCTTTTGTCTTCCCCCTTAGCCCGGAGCGATTTGCTTCCCAGAAGCACGACCAGCCCGCACATATAGGTGAGACTAAGAGCACGTTTCCTGTGAGAGCGTCTTCCTAAGGGAAACCTTGAAAATAATTAATAGTAGTCACAGCTGAAAGAATTGAATGGAACACTACTTCCCATTCCTGCTACTGTGCAGGAAAAAAAAAAAAATTACCCAAGAGTTTGCCAAGATGCTGAGCAGCAAAAGGGGAGTTTGAGACCCCTCTGACTCATAGCCATATCCATTAAGCAGCAAGATAATAAAAAGTCACCTTAGTTTCCTCTCACAGCTGAAGACAATAAATGAGACAGTAAGCACCAAACCGAAAAGTTGGCAATTCACACAGAAAAACAGGCATTTTCAGCAAAAATATATGCATCACTAAAAATAATATTTTCTATTCCCTGTAGGAGTCGATCAACGGAATATTTTCTCCAACGGCTTTTTCTGTAATTTTAAAAAACAAATGCACCACAAAGTTCCTGATCCAGACACAGTGTGCTGCTTCAGAATGCTCTAGTCGGTCACATGGATGGTACTGCGATGGCTGGCTTAGAAATAGTTAAGGCTCGAATCTTTGAAGACAATTACAGGTTGACCTCCTCAGGCTGTGAGACGGCTAGGTTTAGCCACCAAAATCAGAAGTGGGTCTAGAGCCTCCTGAATTTTCGCTGAGCTTGGGTTTAGGTTCAAATCTGGTGAGTCATTTCTGATAGGCGACTGCAGTCTGCTCGCAAGTAGGTAAGCGGGAGTCGTAGCTGACAGTCGGAAGCTTGCAAGCAAACCCGGCCCATTGCGAAGAGCTCACTTGGGTTTCAGAGGGTTCCACACGAGTGCAGTGGTCCCACGGAGTGGACTTCACCTACCCAATACTGGAGTGAAACAGCAGCGGTGGTTTTGTACAGAGCTATTGCAGTGTTTCTTCAGGAAAAGCTTTTATGAAATTCAACACTATTATGGCGTAGAGGGTGTTGGAAGTTAATTAGTCGTCTCTGTGGAGAAAATAATGTATTATGACTTTTGTTTTTGTTCATTTTTTATGGAGACAATGGTTATGCATTTTCCATGGATGATTTTATTCAGACTTCCTTACTGCAGGTTTTCCACACAATGCGCCTAACTTTTTTCTACTCTTTGTATTGCATCTCTTAATTATGAGTCTCTAGTACTATGTTTTTTATTACATGAATTACTTTTTTTGTTACACGTATTTTACCAACAGCATAAATCATGTTCCTGTGCTCAAGTTTATCATCGAGAGATGCTGAAAATATGTTGCTGGAACTTTATTTTACAATGAGATTTCCTATTCAGTTTATACAGCATCATTAGGAAATGCTTGTGACAGAAACTGTCAATGGATTCAAAGAGTGGCAACTCTGTACTTATTAAGTAAAGAATGTTGCAGCAGATAGCTGTTTTGCACAAAGTTATTGAAGCACGTACCATTACAGTGGTGTAGTGAGTTTTCATTTAACATATTGAACTAGAACTAGAGAGAAAGGAAGCAAATTAAGGTTAATACCAGCAGACAAATTCTCTAGTTTTAGTTTCAGAAGAAATTAGTAAAGGAAGATCGTGAATTAGATTCAGAGTGACCTTACAGGTTAAAACAAAAGAGAAAAAAAAAAAAAAAAGGCAAATATTTTAAAGAATTAGATTTAGGCTGGAACAAAGAAGATGCAAATTGACTGCAAAAACTTGTGTGGTTTCTTCTTTAGAAGGACTTTTTTAAGTTGTAAAAGATCACCGGAAAAACAAACCCCAAACCGTTTATTCAAAGGACCAAACAGTCCTGAAAGGGTTTGGGAAATATATACAGTGGACATTTCAAGAGAGACTGTCATATCCTCCTCTGAGAGTAAATTTGTGTGAATACCTTTGTGGTAGAGGATCAGAGTGGGCAGATCAAAGTAATATATGGGCTCCAGGGAGATGAGGAGGGGGAAGGGAGGTTGACATAGCATCACATTTGGATTCAAGGGCTCCTCTTGACTCTCTGAGTCCTGTCCACTGCTGTTACAAAGGGCTGTGCTATATAATTATTTTCATAACATCTTAGTAAACTTGCACATTAGGTTCCTCTTCCTTCTTCCCTGATGGTTCTTGTTCTGGAAAGTTGTGCTGGAATCTCGTTGCTTTGGTCACAAAAGCTCCTTGTGTGGGTAGAAATCATTCAAAGCCAATTTACACCTATTTTTCCTTGGAGCTTTTAGCTCACATGGTTCTTTTTCTATGATGAGGACATGAAGTCTCCAGACCATCTGTTCCTCTGATAATCCCAGAACAAAACCCACCAGAACGTGCATAGTTGCATCACTCTAGTGCTTCATAGACTACTCTCAGGCTTCCTCTTCACCATAGATCTTTAACTGGCAAGCTTGTAGTTTGTGGCAGAAAGTCTTATTCTTAGTCTCTACTCAATGATCTTGTTTTATCCTGTTACATTTCTATTGTTCTAATGTAATCCGTATGTGATTACTCTGATGGTCTTCTAGTTCGAGACCTTCTGGCTTTCTGGGCTACCATTAACTTTAATGAACATGTTTCTACTTCTTGTGGTACCATCAGTTATGGAAATATTAAATAACACTGATCCTAAAGACAGTCCTTGAAGAAGTCCAATATACCCTGAATAATTCAACTTCAAGGCACTTTGTTATAGTCTTCTCTGTAAGTAATACTTTATTCAAATTTCCACTCTCCCATTAACAACCTTCTCCATCTTAAACAACATTTTTCCTTGTGACATTTTGTCAAATACTAAACTAAAGTTATGCTACATTAAAGCTGTACTTTACTATTTTCAAAATCTCCTTTACACAATCAAGGAAGGATATGACGTTGCGTTGACATAATCTTCTCTTGGAAAATCCTTCGGTCTATGCTATTTTTGAGTTACCCAATGCCTAATTATCCTCTCTTTCAAAGTTTATTCTAAAATTATGCATGTTTTTATTATCAGAATAATAATTCTGCTGTTATCTAGAATATCCTTTCACTCTCTTTCTTAAATACAGTTCCTAGGTGTGCTACCAGACAACAGATAAAACCAATACAAATTGGTAAGATTTATAGAAAAACCTTATTGTAAATTTGTGATTGCTGTGATGATTCTTTGGGTATTGGAGGATGAAAATTACATAGATGATTAAATTTAGGCCATTCAACTGTTAGCAGTTTTCTGCTGCTTAGAAATAGACATTTCCAATTCTAGAGATTCCTTCAAAATTATCATTCAAACTTGCTATCATGTTGTACCTTCTCATTCTGCTCGAGAACTGATTAAGAATACTCTTCTGAGGGCTCTGCCCTGGCTGGGAAATGAATCTACACCAGATTTCATGAGCAACTATATCTACATTAAAAGTATGGTTTGTTTTTTTTTTTTCCAAATTTGATTTTCCCTCTAGACTCCTATTGAATCTGACTGTAGTAAAAACTATAGCTTCTGACTTCTGTTTGAGAATAACATGCTGACCATCCTGAAAATATGAAAAAAATCCTTTGAAAAAGAGAGGAAGGAAGAGTGTCTGGAGCCTTCTCCTCTGGGATATTTCTGTCTAAAGAGCATAAATAAGGATCATGCCCTAAAAAGTGTGCAGCATTGTAGCTTCTCAGTGCACAAGATTTGGCTAAGGGAGATCAGAATTTTCTTTTTATAGTTGAGACGTGACATGCGGATCTGTTCTGTGTCCAAGAGAAACAACTTAATTTTTATTATACACTGAGAAGTAGCATTGGGATTGGGTGGTAAGATGTTTCAACTATTCTCTCCCTCAGAATGGGAAATATTTCTGAACACGCTTCTATTCTCATTTTTATGAATGCAAAACTAAAGCACCAGGCTTTACACACAGCTACTACACAGAGGCAATAACTATGGTGTGCCAGTGTTGGTTACAAAATTCTTAAAACAAAATTGACCCAGTGTCTTTCTAAAGCTGTATACTTTAAATAAAGAAAGGATCATAGACATTAGGTGTACTTTAGCATTTTACATCACCCATATTAGCTCTGCCTACCAACATGTTTTGTTTAGTCCTTGAAACAGTCCTCCGATCCAGCCTGAAACATGTACTTCTGCACTTTTACCAGGTGATTTCTGAAGATTAAAAATGACACTCTGTCTTTGAGATGTGTTCTGGAAAGTCTACTGAATGGAGAAATTAACTCAGAAATAGTCCCAGCTGATTTCTTACTAGTCTGACAATGAGAGGCTAATGTATTAATCCGTTTTTCTGTTTTAATGCCACATTTCCACAGGCTTTTCTTCTGACGGTTTTCCTTAAAACTTTGTGAAGTCATTCAGCCTTTGTTTCCTACCCAATGTGTCGTGAGCTCATGCTTTCTTTAGTCTAGTGACAGATATTATGGGAAAAAATCTGCTGTTAGTCCATGGCTTCATCTGCTCTGCTTCCAGCCACAACTCACACATGTTGTGGGGACTGATAACTTACTGAGTTTGCTATCGCTGCAGTTTCCAGAAAAGTGGCCCCAGATTCCAGAAGAAGAAGCGAATGCCACTGAATGAAGATTACAGAGATAAGGAGCATGATATTGTGTGTTTGGCCTTCATTCTAGATACACTTATCTATTATTAACCACTGTCTGGCATACTTGAACATAATAAGAGGTGAATGTTAGGTGATAAGGAAAAGAAGAGTAGATTTCAGGATTATTTCACTGTTCAAAGGATTTGATATCTGTCCTAACCCCCACTTCCTTTCCTAGCATTTTAAAACCACAAGCTACTCAGCTGTGGTAAGTAAAACATCAACATGTTAGTCTTTGTAATATTATTTAAATAATTTCATCATTTGGTAAATGATGGAGAAAGAAACTCAATATATTTATTGAGAAACTAAAATCTGCAGCAAGGATCATGGAAGAGAACTCCTTGGATATGTATTTGTCTTTATTCACAATAAAATATTAGAAAATATATCTGTCTTATAGGCAAAGGAAGGACGTTACATGTTTACTAACTGGACTATGAAAACTGAAAACAGTTTTCCATTATCTCCCTCTCATATATTTTTCTTGCATTTTTGAATTTTCCCGTAGCAAAATCTAACCTGTTAACTTTGCAAAGTATGTTATTAAAATTTTGGAAAACATATCCTATTTTCTCTGTGAATTCTGTCAACCTCGCAGTGCCAGCTGTTCCTTGAAACTCTGAGAGTCTGGGAAATCAGTGTCTAAAAAGCGAGTCATGGCACCTCACTGGGAAGTCCCCCTGCATTTTCAGGTCATCTCTACAGTCACTTACTTTCTTTGTCTTTTCTTGAGTTCAGTGTGTATTCTGCCTTGGCTTTCCTCCTTATTAGCAGTGAAATCCATATTACAGGTGTATTTTACAAGGATTTATTTCCTTCAAGCAGGAGAGAAGAAGAAAACAATAAAGACATAAAATAAAGTATTTGCTTCTTGTCATCTAAGTGAAGATTGCACAAAGACTCATTTGTAACAGGCTATGAGCCTTAATTACCAAGTTTATAGGTAGGTAATGTTTAGTCCTCACACCGCAGCCTCTTCCTTCCTCTCTAGATCACTGTTCCTTGGAGCTCACAATGTGTCTGCATTTTCCTAAAAAATCAGTGCATCTTCCTCTTCAGGAAGTGGCTTGTTCTTTTATAGCAAAGCCAATCTTTGTCCTCTTTAAAGGCCATATATCCTCTGCTGTCTAGGGACAGCACCCCTGAACACATCTGTCTAGACATACTAGAGCCTGCCTTCCCTCTTCCTATACTGAAAAACTGTCATTCCCTTAAAACAGACTTTGTAGAAAACTTTATGGGTTCACACAGATGCAGAACTGTGTTTTTGAAGGGTATTTTTTCTTACACAGGGTTGTTTTCATAAACACGTCTGTAATACGAACCGTAATTTTTCATAAGTAAGCCTGTATGGGTCACTTCTCATTCATTCTTTCCCATGCTGTAAAATGGAACAAAACAAAACAAAATACATCATAGTATTTTTTGAATAAGCTGGACCCTAGCATTTAAAAAATAAAGGACAGCCTATTAGTTCCCTGTTGATTCTTTGTGGTCCACTGGTAGGGAATGTGGGGTGTCCTATAAATGTTATTTGATAAAAGCTGAGGCTAGGCACCCTGCTGTTTTTAAGGATCACGCTGAGACGAACTGCTGGTAGGATATGCAAGACAGCAGATTTGTTTATCCTTATTTCTCCGCTCACATCCCTGAGCACACATGGTTGCTGTTTTTGTTTTGACTAATTTTGACTTTTTTAAATGTGAGAAAAGTGGTTAAAATGACGTCATCCCTGTCTGAAGCTGGGACGCGTGTGAAAGAGTGGAAATGCTGACAGGCCTCTGACTGGAGCAGGGTGAATAGCTGTCCTCTGGGCCTGGATGCTCTCCTGCCCTCCCAGTCTCATTCATCGCATTGTTCTCGGGAAGGAGGAAACCAGGCAGCAGCATAAGGAAGCCCACACGCTTCGCACACACTGGTTCAGTGGGATTGCCCGAGACCTTGTTACAGCCCAGAATATGATGAAAAGCTACAGTGATACATTAGCTGTTCTTATCTGCTTGAACCTACCTTACGATTTTCTCAAGACTCAAGCAGTGTGGGTGTTAATCATTTTAAATTACACCTCATCATTAACATATGCCGGCAACAACAATGGATTTTGATCACTGATAATATTTTTCCCTGGTTTTTATTTATCCTTGAATGTGTAGATTTTGCTGGTTTCTTAAATGAGAAACTGTTTCTTTCCCATGCAGGTTTTCTCTGTCACACATCATCATCATCATCATCATAATTAAAAATAATAATGATTTGGTCATTGATATTAGTTATTTGCATTAGTATAAAATAAGCAGGCATGTACATAGAATGAAAAAAATAATTACTACTTGTAACATGAACAGGCTGCCAAGGGAAGTGGTGGAGTCACCATCCCATTTAAAAGACATGTAGATGTGGTCCCCAGGGACATGGTTTAGTGGTGGACCTGACATTGCTAGGTTGAGGGATGGACTCTATGTTCTTAAAGTTCTTTTCCAACCTAAACAGTTCAATGATTCTGTGTTTACTGTCCAATCTTAAGAAAAGTCAAGAGATGAAATTTATAGACCAGACCTACAGCCTTAAATTTTTTGTGTCATAACTAAGTGATGCGGATTTAAAATGCCCTAGACATAGACTAAGATACCCTTGGGGACATAAACTGTAAGTAGTACTGTGGTAGAACATGTGTACATTATCTTTACACTAGTTGTAAAATCAGGCTTAACTATAGTTCCCGGAAGAATGTTAAAGTGGAAGATATATGAGGTGACAGCAGAGATAGGACTTTTTAGAAGCATAGTTAGGAAAATAGACGTGGCAGCAGATAATAAATTGATAATTTCATTTGCTTTTGAAAGAACTCCAAACTTCTGTATCAGTGATAAAGCTGTTGAAGAAGAATTTTGCTCTGGGATGGACTTTTTCTTCTGCTGAACTCAGGCTTGTGGTAGAGGTTAATTTTTGATTCACTTTTATATTGCTTCACCTACTGCCTCACACCTGGAGAAGTAATAATCTCATTGGGATGTGTGGGAAGTTCAGGTAGACAGACCACCAGTCTGTCACGGGACATAGTATCTACTAAACATCGTATGGAAGAAGTCACGTCTCATTTTTTTGGCAATCTTGGCATTCAAACAGTGCAGTGCAAATTGAAGAGTACAAGGAATTTGTGCTGTTTAAAGAACTAGCAAAGATCTCCCTGAATGTAAGCAGTCAATGTACTCATCCTAGGACAATTCCAAAGATACTTTTCTGAACCATCATTCATATTTAACCCAAGTTTAATTTGAACCACTTGTTTTTCATCCAGAAGTTTGTTTCTTGGAAGCCATTGGGGCATCTTTATGATTGTTATAATCTCGGGTTTTGAATTCAGGGATTAGAATGTGGTTTTGTCAATGTATTAATGGCAACAGTGCCAAAATAAAACCCCAAACCCTCACCAAGTGCAATTATTCAGAGACTGAAGAAAAGAAACATATGGCCTAGTTCTTACTCTGTTCTGATTAACACTGCATCTGAAGACCTTCAGCATGGGGAGGCAGTTTTGCATCATAACTTCCTGGGTGAGATTCTTCTAATCAAATGTAGATGTCTACGTGATAGATGTCTACCCTGGAGCTAAACCTCCTAGCTTTGCTGCCAATGAAGCTCTTACGACACTGTTTGTCTTACACTAAGATGGGTGACTCAGAATTTAAGAGGTTGCATCTTCTCCGCACTGTTAGAATGCACTTGTGAACTTCATTTTAGTATTATTTGAAGGATTCACAAATAGGGTTTAGCTTGTTACTTAATAAGTCAGCAGCTGATTTACAGTGAGATTAAATTATTTTCCCTGAATAACAAAAAAGACCATAACAATATTGGGAATGACAATCTCCTTAGTTCCAATCTGGCAGTCTGAACTAGGCATCCTTCCCCTCTTCAAGAATTTTTGAAACTATATACAGACACTTCATCTCTCTACGTCATGCAACTGTTTGTTTCTTGGTTCTGTTTCAGGAATAATTGAAACACATGCTTAAATGCCACTGAAACTAAACTGGATTTCATCATATGGTTTAGGTGTTTCCCCACATTTTGTTCCTGTCATGACCTTGTAAATAATTTAGTAATTGAGTTTGGAGGGGATCTTAGGACCTCGTTGTGTTTAAATCCACTCCTCTGCTCAAAATGGGGTCAGCTTTGAGATTGCACCATGTTTCTCAGGGTATTGATTATCTCTGAGGGTGAGGATTCTGTAGCAGCCTGTTCTCCCACTTGAGCACCACATTGAGAAGGCTTTTTTGGACTGCCTTGATTTTGGGCTACCTTGATTTCAGCAAAGCTTTTGACACAGTCTCCCATGGCATCCTCTTGGAAAAGCTGGCAGCCCACGGCTTGGACAGGTGCCCCATCTACTGATGTACCTGCATCAATGTGTAGAAGACCACCCTCTGTCCCATCCTTGTCTTGTGGCTCAGATCACAAGTACAGAGGAGTCACTTGTGCATGTGAGTTGTACATCACAGAAGTGTTAATATCCAGCTCCTTCTTCCTTGCATTACCTAACTTTCAAGTGAACATATACAGTCCTAAATCTACAGCATGGGGTTTTTTTTTCTGTTTTTTTTTTTTTTTTAAATCAGTATCTTTCAATAGAGCACTTGGGCTTTTCCACTTTTGGGATCTGCAGGTATGTGCAGCTGCATCCTGACTTCATGTTAGAGCAAGATTTATAGCCATCTAATCTTCTTGCCATGCCCTCGATTCCCCAGGAAGGGTGGGCAGGGCTGTGAGTGGTGAGGAGATGAAGGTGGCTGGGAGAAGGGACATGCAGGGCACACCACTGAGCACACCTGACCTGCAGCTCATACATATACTTTGATATCACCTGCAATCCTACAGCTGGATAAGGCCAAAATACGTCCTAACAAGCTGTATCATGCTCCAAACTTTCACATAATTCCTGGCCAGTATGTACAAGATTTTCCCAAATCAATTGGGGAAGAAGTGTTCAGACTGGAGTGACACATATCCTACTGTACTCCAGCAAGTTTCTACCACCAACTATTGTTTTCATCACTTAAGTAAAGTTCCTTCTCTTTTGGATGACTAGGCAAACATTTAAGGCTCGTAAATGCTTAATATTTGATTTTGCTTTAAACACGTGCTAATTTTTTGATGGTGGGTTTAGTTATTGTTCACAACCTTTTGTGGCCCCTGACTGACATTTCCTATTATTTGAACAGTTAATTAGCCTTATTTTATTAGGTGTAAATGTGTTTCCATGCTTTGACAGACAAACAGTAATCTCTAAACTTCAGTAGGGGTGTAGGAATTTATTGCCTGTTAATTATGCCCTAGGGCATAGTGACTTTTAAAAGTGAAATAGCAGTCATCATGTCTCCCTATATATATAGTACTGCAGTGTCTGTATTGTTGTAACATATGTCTAGTTGGCATTGTCAGTCACTCACAGGGCAGCCATTCAAAACCATATTGATTTTTCTAACAAGGTGGAGTTTCAGGTATTAATGCTAATATGAAATATGAAGATTGTTGTTACGCTTCAGCCCAGAAGTGATTGCTTTTAAACAGCTTGACTTTTCTCAGTTCTGTCTGTCCTAATGACGGCATGAGTGCCTGATTGTGTGGATGTTACCTGATTTCACTCTTTATGTGCAATGATTTTAAAGCTTTTTACATTCTGCTGCTTCTGTAAGGGCTTGCTTTGCATTATGCTATATTCTTTTGATATTTACTATGTTGGATGTCAACATATCTGCTTCTCAGTGTGTGACTCAGTTATAGCACACTGAGTTTTGATTTCACTTGTCATTAATGCAGAACGTTTTGCGGGATATTATTCACCCACCCACTCTTCCTTCTACAGGCCTTTTCTCAGAAACAATAAAATTAGCCAATATTCCTTTTCTTTGCCTTGAAATATATTTCTTAATGTGACGATGAAGTCATGTAAGATTCATTTTAAGTTTAGGGCAAATTTAATAGCTGTTCTCTCTATTTTCTAAGCTAATATGCATCCTTGAAAAATACACCAGGTGGAAAACTGTGAAAGGACTGGAAGAATGACACAGTAACTCGTAGCGCTGCATGTTTTGGTCAAGGACTTCCGATGCAAGTTTCTGTAGTATCAAATTAATGCATTGCTTACACATTTTGGAATCCAAATGTGATTCCCTTAGAACTCCTAAGGAAATGACTCCATAACTGTGAATGATTAGATACAATATAGAGAGCGTGTGTGTGTGTGATTGGAAGGGGAAGCAGTGTCCTTGATTGCACAATTTTATTCTTTTTGGGCCCCATTCCCAAGCATCTAAAAATATGCTGTGCTGATCCCTTCTATTCTGAGGCTATATCCTACCTCCTACTTCAGCTGCCACTTCCTTTTGGCTTACCTTCTTTACATTCTGACCCTGCAAGACATACTGTTTAAAATTGCTTCAACCATAGATATCTAAAACCAGATGACCAAGTGGGTAACTGTGTCCTGTTGTTCCACTGGAGGCAGGACATTTGTACCTTTCATTAACTTCATTTAACAGTGTCAATTCTTAGCACCTTTAGAATTAAGGAAATGTGGTTTTGTGCTAAGGGAAGAACCTCAGTACAAACTTCGTAATCTGTGTCACTCTTACAAGTTTTTGTCACAAGTCCTGCAAGGTGCACAAGCAGAGAAAGTAGTATATACTCTGTATCTCTCTATCAGGCTACGAATTATATTATGCCTTTGCTTTTTACCCAGGAAAAAAAATTTAAAAGGTAAACTTGTGTTCCAAATAATAGTATATTGCTACATATCTATTGCACTGCTGTTCTGGGAGGCTTTGGATGGGTAGGTTTCAATGGGAAAAGAAATGGAAAGAGACTTGCTAAAAGTTTCATCGAGTGTCCGTAGAGATGCCACACAATTTGACGTATATTAGAGAGCATACAGGAAGGTGACATTGCCATAGACAGATCTTAAACAGTAAGTTATATTATCTAGAGCGAAAGGGAATGGGGTGTGAATCGTATGGAATAGTAAATAATATAGTTGATCTGACAGCAAAAATGGTCATCAGGAGATACTGCAACTCTTTTAAGAACATTTTTCCCAATTTCCTCTCACAAACATCTTTTGCATCTGATGGAAGTGTTTCTGCTCTCCCTTTAGATCAGAAGTACAGGAGAAAAAAAGTCAAAATGAAAGAAAGGGTTTCAGGAGAATTAGAGAACTGTCCTTTTGCAGCCATGTTGCAGTAGAGAAGATCCCATCTCACCTGTCCTGAGGGATAGCTGCAGACAGAGTTTGGCACAAGGAGCCTCTGCGCTTGGCAGGTTGGAGTGTATCTAATACTGATGCTGGACATGGCTGGAGACTGCAAGGTCGGTGGTTGAGTGCGGTGAGGAGGCCACCTACAGTGTTCCTGACAGTTAGCTATGAGGAAAACCCTCTAAGGCCTCTCAATAAATTTGTGCACTCCATTTTCATTTTTGTATTATTTTGGCTTTATTTATTTCGTTAATGGTCTGAAAGTCTGAGTTCAAGAAATCGCTGCTTTTGATAGCAGGAATGGGAAGTGCAATTCTACAGTCACTGCGTGGGCTGGGATGGAGGAGTTTTTACACTTCTCAAGTTTCTTCCCCATTAGCTTAAGAGTTTCCCTGCTGTCACCAGTGTCTCTATGGTTTACAGTCTTTCCCACTATTGCAGTCTTATCTCCTGACATTACTGTCATCTCTGGCTTCTCTGACACTGCTTAACAAGAAGTGATGAAGTAACTGCTACATTTACCAATTGTCAGAGATTATTTTGTTGCCTAATTTTATGGGCAGCTTACATGACAGTCTCCTAAAGTCTTGAATTTCAGACCTTGCTGCTTTCTGAACATCAGATCCACTTAATTGACTTCTAGTTGTGCGCTTATAATTAGGACTGTCTCACACCACTGCTTCACTGGTGGAAATTCTGAAATTCTAGATGTGATGGGTCCATTCGTTCCTTCACCACATTAACACTGTGTAGCAACGTGAAACTTTTGTCTGCATTCTCACAGTATGCAGGCTGAGGTTGGGATTTAGGACCTGACTTTTCTCATGGCCCAGGTAAGATCATGATCCTGACCATTATCACGGCGCTAGTGATGTTTTCTCTCTCTTGTGCAAGAGACACCCCATGATGATTTGAATCCAGCTCGCTTCCTGTCCTTGCTTTTAAAGCATATGAAGTTTAATAAAGACATTGATCTCCTCAAGAAGATGTGTTCAGATCCATTGCTATAACATTGCTTGTATTTGACAACAAGTTTTAGTGCACTTATTTCTTTCCTGGATAAACATATGACATAGAACACCTTTGTCATTGCCAAGATCCTACAAGGATACAGAAGCTCATAATCAAATGACTGTTTCCTTCTCTATATGGCCACTTCTTGTGGTCGGTGGAGATTCTCTCAGCTCCTCCACTGAAGTCCATGGGCCCAGAGGAAAATCCACTGGTGACACATTACTTAAGTCAGCCTTTGATTCATCACAACAGAGGGGGTTGAGATATCCTAGATAAAGAAAAAAAAAAACAGCAAACTAATATAAACATCAGTCAGTCAAGTGATAAGACCATATTATGTGTGTTCTTCAGTTGAGATATGCTGCCAGCAGAACAGGAGGGATGAGTGGGTTCATAATTGTTTTTCATTTCTTGTTTTCCATTTATTGAAATCCGGATTTGCCATAACATGTATTAGTTATAAGGCACAGGACTTGTGTTTTGTCTTTCAAGAGCAGCTTTAATTTTAGCCAGTTGAATAGAATGTGTTGAATAAGAAAGTTGAACTATGTTAAAGAAGCGGATTCAACAGCAACATGGGTCTGTGGGCGCCTCCAGTCTTTCTTGGCTGGAAAGGGGTAAATAGCTTTTGTTCTTGGCCTCTTATTTAAAAAAAAAAAAAAAAGATAAATGATTACAGATATTTAAATAAAACATATCTGTATACATTTGATATTTTTCTAAATCTTCTCTTGTCCTTTGTTGGTGATATCTGTTCTGCAAGTTCTGCTCACAGTGCTCGGTGATACATTATTAGCTGCTGTGGGATAAATGAAAGTCTGGAATTTGGAATAGGAAAATATGACTTCTGGCTTAGTTATCTATAACAATTTCCCTTTGTCTGAGCAGAAGAGACAGATTTTAATATATGTATTACACTAACAAAAGATTGGTTCATCTGCTTGCTCCTGACCATTAAATAACCTAATCAGCTGATTTTTGTGGGACTACTTTTTAAATCTTTCCTGCTTCTAAAGCATTAATTTCTCTCATGGTCTTTGATTCTGGTATTAGTCCTATCTTTCTTTCCCTGTAATTAGTTAATAACTATTTCCATTTCTATAACAACCATGTTACTATTGTTTTAATGTCTCTCTGCCCAGGGCCACTACTGTCTGTTAACATACTTCATGTTTTCTTTTTTAATTAGTAGCTGGAAATACCTAGTAGAAAAACATAAAATGATGTATTGCTATGTCACGGAGCAGTGACTGTGGCATAGCTTTGAGGAATTACTCTATGAAACTATTAAACATGTTTTTAAAGGCTTAAATATTTAAAACATTAACATTTAAAAAGGTGAAGTGATTTATGATCTGGACATTTTTCTTTCGTAATTGCCGCAACTAGAAAGAGAGATTGAAGAAAATGTAAGTGTGTCGTTATGATACTTTACACAGATGGCATGGGCACTACTTTCTGCTCTATGACAGATTTTTTTTAATTGTACAGACAAGTAATTTAATTTTCTTTTTCTTCTATTTCTTTTGAAGAAAATAAAAAGTTGGGAAGAGGTCCCTTTCAATTGACACTAATAGCTTTGAACCTTCAATAACCATTCTTAATTTCACAGCAAGTATAACTTAAGTCTAGATAAAAAAGAGTTGTGTGAAAGGAGGAGAATAAATGAAAGGAAGCAATACCCTTTTTAGATAAAGAAGCAGATAAATATCTTTATTAAATGAAAAACAAAGCACTAGCAAGAAGAGAGGAGAAGAAATATATGGAAAATGTCACCAAAGAAGCAATGGGCACTTGAGGAGAAAAGAAAAGTGAAAAGATCTTCCAGATGAGCAGTCTTCCGACTGGCAAATTCACAGTAAGATGAGTCCTTGGAAACAGTTTTTAAAAAAAATGAAAACAAACAGAAAGAAACTATAGGCAAGATACTCTTAGAGAGCGCCAACTGAAAATGAAACACTGTACTAGGCGCTGTCACATTTCCCATCACAATAGAAGTGAAAGATGCCAAAAAAAATTAGTATATTTAAACCAGAAAGGTGCAGGTGAGGATTAACTTATGGGGAAACACTTAATGGTCCTGATGGTCATGATGAGGAAATATCACTAAGTCTCTGTTTTCTGAAATGAAAGGAAGTTGTAAACACAATGACAAAGAAAGGTGACCAAAGTGACTGTGGCATCTGAGAGTGTGCTCTAGACTGCTCAGAGGCAGACAAGCCTTCTACCACATTATCCAAAGCAGAATAAAGGAAACAACTGCTAACAAATAAGGGAAGCACTGACTGAATTTAAAAAAGAAAGATCACTGCTCTTCAGCCACAATTCCTCAAGCTACTGTCTGTGGATTAATTTTGATCCTGAAAGCAGCAAACTACAGAATAATTTTAGTTTCGATATATCAGCCAGAAGAGCACACACACATTCTCCAGTCAAGCAGGCAAGCCAAATGAATCAGGGGAAAGTAAACGTAAAAGCACATTAGACAATTTTTCACTGAATTAAGTGAAAAGTTCTGTAAAAACCCTACCAGCCACTGTCTTTAGTTTTTCTTTTAGTCTAAAAGGCTGGATGTTCTTTGCATTAACAAAAGATTGACAAACCATGAAACAGAGTTCCTCATTCAGTTTATAGATGTAAAGACAACATTTAGACTACCACTGTCCCAGCACATTTGGGAATATCTTAAGCATTACGGTACAACATTGTAAGAAGGAACTTCATCGAGGGTTTATGTGTGGTTTTATATGAAGAAATAGAATTTGTGTCCAATCTAGATATCAGCAAGTGCAGAAGTCAGTATCAGTTACCACTTCTGGTTTGAATTCTTACTGACTTCACTGAGAAAAAAAGCATAAATGGGTACAGCACAAGCATTGCTAGAAAATCTTGATAATGATAGTAACACAGCATAATAAATTGTCACAAGAACATTTTCAGCACCAAAAAAAAAAGATAGGAGAACCAGTACCAGAGCTTTAAAACTCAATCTCATAGAGAGGAGAAAGTTCAGGAAGAATTTCAGTTTTCATGCCTTCCAGGAAGTATGTTTCTAACTGACAATGAAGTGACTGCATTCACCATATTCAACAAGACCGGGTTGTTAAAATAGGTGACCTAAAGGCCGTACAGCTTCACTGCCATTCCACTTTTGATTTGGAGTAAATACAGAACAAAAAAAAAAGCCAAAAATTAGTCTCCATGAAACAAAGAGCCTGGAAGTTAGATCCTCCTTACGGAAACTAGGCCAAATCCATGGTTTGTGGTAGGGTGTCTTAGCTCAGAAATATCTTCAGCCAAAAACAACTGTACTGTTTTCAGATCCAGACTGGCTCTATTCAGTCAGATCAACTCATTGAACCCCCCAGTATTTCCAGTTCAAAGGTTAACGACACTGCCAGTACTAGCTGAGGTCTGTCTGCACCTACTGGTGTGGTTGTGGTTGTGTGCCCACTTTGGTCCTTGTGGCTTGTGTTTCCTATTGGTTCAGTCCAGGCCTTCAAAGGTGTGCAGACAGTAGAAAACATCAATTACAAGTGCTTAGTCTAAATCTAGTAAATTCCTTAGAAAATGCCAAGTATTAAGTGGTATTAAAATACAACACATTTTAAAAGAACTCAGTGTCTTAGCTGGAAGAGAAGATGGAAATTTCTGAGACGTGTTAAGAAGGAAGCCTAAGGGACAGTTCAGATGTCCAAGCATTGTCACCCAGTCACCATACAGGCCCCCAAGGAATCCCTCCTGGACTCTAGACAGTGCTCCTGAGAGGCGTGGGCATGCTGGACCCATGCTATCCCTGGGTGGACATCTCACAAGCCCCAGATTATTACCTGGAGTGGGATTAGACACCTACATTTGGCAACTAAATTGAGCCCTGTGTGGGGGCCAAAATGGTGGGGTTGCTGAAGGAACGTAAAAAAGTATCTCACTAGAAGATTCCTCTCCTCAGCAGAGTTCAAGGGAGAAATATTTCCCCTCACAGATCTTCAAGGACTACTCCATTCTGGACAGACAGGGCTGGTGAAGCCTTTTCATGCCATCAGTAGCATATGGTTGCTGAGAAGTAGATTGGTTCAGAAAGGAGGTTGTTTCTAATTTCCAAAACACAGGTTTGTCTGGGGTTTTTTTTGAAAGTGCTTTAGGATCCTCACCTGAGAGGACAGACAGAAATGCAAAGAGGTACATTTCCTGTGAAGTGCAAAACTACACATTCACGTTCAGATCCACGTATTTGTTTCTGAATAGATTTTCACAAGCACCTTGCTCTTTATTTTGGTTGTGCCACTGTCTTCTGAAAAAGTATGCAACTTTGGTGGTTTAAAACTTTCAGCTATATTTTACAGGTTTATCTCCTGGAATAGCAGTGTATTTTATTTGGGTTTTTCTTGCAATATTCTGTTCTTCTTTTCTGCAAACACTATTCCTCTCTTTCCAGGCAAGGTGAACCAGAACTAGTTTTCATTCCCTCTAGTTGCAAGTCTCACATTACAAATTTCTGTGTGCATGTGTATGAGCAGAAAATCCCCAATAAATCCAACTTTAAAAATGGAATATTTTTTTAATATAATGCTTAAAATAACTTTGTGATGTCTGTGGATCGATGTCTACAACTTCATGAGATCATGAAGAAGAATGATTTGACGACTTCTGTTCCAAGTAAATTCCTCCAAAATATCTGCTATGACAATCACACACTGGCAACAGCAGAGAGTGAAAAAAAAAAAAAAAAAAGGGTGCCTTCAGTATCTCAGAAAGGTCATGACCCATCAGTGTGAAACTGTCATGAAAAGGCATGGTGGTTTTCCATGTCTGAAAAAAACAAATTAAAATTGGGATAGATGTAAGGAATGTCTATTAGTGCATTCCTGTCCTCTGAGATGAGGCAAAATAAAGTTGATTTTGTGTCTGACTTAAGTATTTATCAGGGAATAAACACCTGTAAATAGATGGAATTTAAGCTAGAAAGGCAAAGTCAGCATAAAACCAGAAAACGTAAATTCTGAAGGAATTCAATTGGGCTGAAAATTGGAAGAAGCTCTCTAAAGTAGGGAAATAAGGCTCTGCTACAGCTTTTCTTTAGAAAGAACTGGGACAGAAACAAATCTAATCAATTAGTGTTGTTTTCTACAGAAATAACAGTTGCACGAGCAACTTGTGTGTACCTACGTGGTTCCTACCTCACCAAAAAAATCCCTCCTCCCTTTGGAATCTGTTGGCCTGTTCTAATTAAAGCTGATATAAAGAAGTAGGTTTTAAAGGTAATTATATTCCCACACTTTTAAGGAAAATAGGGGCTAGGTTGTATAGAGATAACCCACATGGGAACCAGCTGAGTGAAAGGCTTCAGTGTGAACTCATACCCTATTAGTCACCAGCATATCCCTGGGCTCACTAGGGCATTTAAATGCCTTATGGGTACTCAGCCATAGGAAAAGCATTGAGCAGAGCTCACACTTTCTCAAACACAGAAACCTCAAGCTACATAGGAAGACAGGTTTCCGGTGTTCCTGTGGTCACAGAACTACATTTCTGACATCAGTGCCTGATACATACTGAAGGGAATTAAACAATGTGTCTGCCTGCAGTAGGACTGGTTTTGATGATTTGACCGAGAGAATTCGTCTTCTGACCCCATCGCTTGTGCTGTATGAAGTCAGACAAATCATTTCATACTTACATGACCTCTAGGATTACACTTCTGTGGATTTACCCCTCACAAAGCAGATAAACTGACACCTTCAGCTGGATCATAGTTTAAAGTGTTTGAATTAGATGTGTTACTAATGGCGGCTCTTTTTTCAGTCATGTTAATGATGAACAGTTACAAATTTGCCCCCATCTGAATGTACTGATTATTTCAAACACACTGGCATTTTTACAAAGTTTGTACTGTTCTGAGAAATTACAGGTAGAGGAGAGACTACATCTTGGGTGGTTTTTTTGTTTCATAAATATGAAATATTTCTGTGGCAACTTCAACAATAGCTTTCATGGAACAGGAAGAACAAAGAGTTTATTTTTAGGTGCTCATTTGGTATATCCTATCCCTTAGGGCTGTGCCTATTTCCTCTCTTAATAAGCCTCATCCATCTCACCAAAACGATGGACATCTTAACTTCATTGCAGGCTGAATTCTGTGTAAAACAGCAGATGACTAGTCATTTCACAAGGTTCTAAATTCCCAAGCACACTTTGTACTTGCCATGAGGAGGTTGGACACATACAGGCATGGGTGGATACAAGGAAGGGATCCCTCCCATTTCCAACCCATTCCCAACAGAGATCCAAGAAGGTAACTTGTTTTTCCGTGGCTTGGTGACAGATGTTCCAGTAGGCATCCTCTGATACTCAGTCACCAGCAGTCATGAGAGGGGCAGGAGAAATACGCTTGCAACATTTCAAATTTACTTCTGTTGTCAGAAAACCCCTTGAAATCAGAAGGTGGCTGGTGGGCTGAATGCATTCTTGTGCTCAGACAGCTCATGACAGTCTTCCTGTTGTTACCACTTCTGTGTCAGACGTAATTGCTATTTCTCACTGTACTCTTCAGCTGTGAAATCTCATAAGCAGAACCTTGACTCCTTGAGCTCCATCTCCAATGGACTCCTAACTCCCAACTTGGACTTGGGAGGATACCCTATCACAGATCTTGAATAATAGCAGCACCACCAGTAGCAATAATAATAAAGGAAACTTTACTTAGCACTTTCCTACCCTGTGTCAGACTTACGTGATCTCTGTTACACAAATCGTGAGCAACTCTGTAGATTATCAGCAGTATTTAGACAACTACATCCCTCATTCTGATGGGAGTTAGGCACTTCAATGCCTTTTAGGATTTGTGCCTCCGGGGTTTATTCCAGATAACAGAAGTCTATGGCAGAGTGTGTGGGAGATAAACTTGGATTGCCCACATCTGAGGGCTGGGGGAAGGGCAGACAGTAACACTGGCAGAAAGAGCTCAGCTCTTCCTGCCTGCAATATGCCTGGCCTCCGTAAAAAGCCTGGAAAGAGCCTGAAGAACTGGCATGCTGACAACCTTAAAAACGACTGTGTCTGAGGTTAGATGGGAGGTAAGGACCATGGACCAGAGTTAGGCACGATATTAGAAACTGCAGATCCAAACCTGTGTCTCTGTGGAGGGATACAAGGGTGTGTGGTTATAACAGAAGGGTTTGAAGGCCACTGGTAATACTCATCATCACTCATAACCATCTGCATTTAGCAGTTGAGCACCTTGCACACTGCTGGAAACCTTGATATTCTGTTTTACTTTGGGATTTTTGTTCTGTTTTATTTTCACAGTAAAGGAAACACAAAAATTAGGCAAGATTTAGAATTTTTTTTTTAAATAACCCAGTTTTTGGACATGGGAAAACGCATTCTATTTTTGTAAAGAAAGATTTCATAATCACTGTTGAAGGTTCCCCACATCCTCTTTCCCTAAAACGCCTTTAAATCATCTATCTGCATGTGTGAAGAGGCACATTAGGTTTTCTTTCTGATGGCAAGCAGGCACATTTAAAGAAAATCATTTGCATTTTTTCGTAATGAACAACTGTCAGTCATTAGTCCGCCTAAGTGATTCTATCCTGCAGACAGACAGCTGCCAGGAAACAGTCAAAGCAAGAGCTTGACCATGTTGCTCTTGCTAGGCATGGATTTCCCTTGGAAATGCATTTTGTATCCCAGTAGGAAAGGCAGGAACTTGTCTTTAATAGAAGCTAATAAGAAAGTTTATAAGAATAATAAAATAAGTCGTTCTTTAAAAAGCTCTTTTAAGGAAATATTAACTCTTTAATAACTATTTAATGAGGGATAGCATGAGCAACATTGAATGAACCCCTATATCCAAAGATCCAAATACCCCTCTGGACTGACGGATCATTCCAGAGTAGGAATAAAGTGTTTTCAGCCTTTGTAACTATTTAAGGGAAAGAAAGCCATGTTTTCAAAGCCTTTGGCAGGAAAGCATGTCTCATAAATTGCTTTTGGAAACCCCGCGGCTCTTCTTCAGGTGTCACTTGTCTCTCGCTGCCAAGACACTGCAGCTGGCCCGAGCACCGGGTGCCCCGTGTACCCTTGTGCCCTGCCCGGTGCGGAGAAGGAGCTTCCCGGAGCGGGGGGATCCCCTGGAGCCGTGCGGGGTCCCAGCCCCCGTGTTGTGTGGAATCGCTGGAGCTGCCGCCCCGGCGCCGGTAACGGGAGGCGCCGGCATCGCCCGGCTCCCACCTGGGAGGACAGAGACCGCGCCCCCGAGGCCGCGGGCCGGCGGCGGGAGAGTCAGGGCAGCCCTGGCACCGACGGGGGAGACATTAACTCCTTCTCGGTGACCGAGGCTTTGGAAGTCATCGGCATTAAACCGGGGTGTAAGGCTGGGGCGGGGGACGGGGAGGGGGGGGAGGCAGGAAGAGGCTCTTAATCCCTTGTGGCTTTGTTCTGGCTCGCACACATCGGAAGTCGGGCTGAAGCCTTGTGATCGCTTTTTATGGAAAAGGAAAGACATTTGCAGGCACTTGGGCGCATCCTGCCCTCTCGAGCGGGGCTGGAGGCACGGCGAGGGCCACCCCGGTACCGACTGGGACCGTGCGCGTCGCTCTCCGCGCTCCGCCCGGTGCATCCCTCCCAGCCCCCAGCGCACACCCGCTTTTCTCCCTCTCTTGTTTTTTTTTTAATACCCCATCCCCGCCTCCCCCCCCCCCCCCCCCCCCCCCAAAGATCAAAAGCTTCTTGCTCTTTGCAAAAGGACTATTTTCTCAGGCGTCCTTCCCCACCACGGCTTTGTGAAAAGGACAATAGACTCCTGTGTCAGTGGTGTTGGCACCAGCCTTGCATAATACAGGAAGCAGCATTTCCTTTTCGGGGGTGGAAAATTAACTTGGATCGTGCGTTTCTCTTTTTATTGCTGACCGTACACACCCCGGGAAATTCGGCTCGCTGGCTCTCGGGAAGGGAAACGGCAGCAGCCTCCTCTCCGCATCCTCCCCGGCGCTGGGGGAAGACCCGAGCCCCGCTCCGCCCTGCCCGCCGCGGGGCTCCCCGAGCGGTCCCGTCTGACTCCCGCATCGCCCTCCCCGCCTTTCCCGCACGGTGTATCCCCCCGCGGTGTCAAGGAAGGGGGTGCAGCAGAGCTCCATGGCACCGTGGGGGGGAGCGGTGGGAGCGGCCTTTCTGCCACGACCCCCAGTTCCTGCCATGGGTTCGTCCCTCTCGCCCTCCGGCTGCGTCGGGCTGAAGGTGGCACGGGGGGATCATAGTCTCTCCTGATTATGTGAATGGGAATGCAGCCTGCTTATCTCCTCCTATGTGGGAAAATTTTAAAATAAAAAAGGAAAAAAATCTAGTTAAGAGAGTTAAAAAAAACTAGACTGGGAGCTCAGACCTTTGGTAGCTAATACTACCCAAAAAGTTTGACTCTGTAAACCAACTTTTAACTAGTGTCTTCTAGTGAAATTAGCTCTTGCATGATGCTTGTCTAAGAAAGGCCACACGCTTCTTGAACAAAACATTAAAATGCCTTTGTGGTCCAGCTCTTTCCAGAAAATGCTCAACCCTTGTACTATAGGGTTCAAAAAGACTTAGCTCTGTGTAGACACAGAACTTTGGGGCAAGTTTTACCTGACAAAGACTGTAAAATACACATTACTCAATTTTTCTTCAAATGGTGTTTTATTCCTCATTGCCTTGTGGTGTTCAGGCAAATGTAGGTCTGGATTCAGTGACTGCAGCCCAGTCCTGGCTTCTCCATCCTCTCTCTGTCTGCCCATTACTTAGACTGAGGAAAAATCAGTGCAACTGAGGATCTCAAGAGAAGTCCTGCCATCAAAATTTTCTGGTCTGCTCTTCTTCTTTTCCCAACAACAACCTAAACCTCAGTTTCAGGAGATGAGTTGGTAGCTTTGCAAGGTAAGGACATGTATAAACTGTTACAGCAGCTCCTGGTACTTGCAAGATTAATTTATGCACAGATTATTCTCCCTCCCAGACCTGTGCTGGATCCTGTCTGCTGGACCTGGTGACAAGAGAGCATTCCCAGATGGGGTTTCAAAGCACCAGATTGGCAACTCTGAGGCTTGCCGAATCAGCAGGCAATCCTCTTCTGCCCCCGCGTTGTGCTGATTTGCCAACTATAGTTTTCCCACACTGAAAGAGGGAAAATACTTGTTTCACGGCTTGCAAATGACGATGTATCACTAAGGTAATAACTGGCTACATCACCATGAGTATCTCATGGAAGTAGAAGTGAAACAGTCTTTTAACTATTCCTGTCAGCCAGTTTCATTTCTTTTACTGTTTTTTAAGACTTTTTTTATACTTATTTTACTTATTTTCAAGAAAATGTATTATGGAAAAGAGCTATCTTAAAACTGTTGTCTTGAAAATCTCAATCATGGATGGAGAATGAAAGAAAAGACAATTCTAGTGTATTTCAGAGGAAGAAGAATGTTTGGAATCAATTACCTTAAAGGTAATAGATTATAGAGGTATAGAACCTAAATGGTTCTATAATTGTAAGCTCTTACTCCCCCTGGACCAATGCAATTCTCCTTAGGTTTCCTCTGTAAAACATTATCCTTGCTACTTGCAGATGAAACTGGAGATAGCTCTGATCTGATTCTGAGCAAACATTGGAGCTGGAGGTATCTCTGATGAGATTCTGGGCAAACATTGCCATGGGCCATCTCTCCTTCCACTCATGGTGGACTTGCTTTGCTACTTCTTTAGCCCAGTTGGACCTCCTTTGGTCCAGAGCTCCAAATACGCACTCTGAATCCTCACTCCTGAAATTGCTCTTCTTCCAATTTTGTAAGTGAACCAGCACATGGGGCAGGGACTACACCAACCCTACTATTTGGGGCATATGTGGTGTAACCATATGCATTATTCTGGTGCTGCAGGACCTTGGCAGTGCTGTACATATACCACATTTCCCAGTGCAGCTCCCAAGATACTCCTGTGAACATCGTTCCTGTGGTCAGATAACTGTTTGCTTTTGTTCACATTTTGTATCTGATTTGTTCCAAAATAATCAGGATATAGGCATTCGTGCACATCACTGAATCACTAGCTCCTCCGTGAGCAGCAGCTGTGCGGGTTCTCGGTGAGAAGGACTGGTTTGTGTTATGGTGAGGGAAGCACTAAATCTCTAGGGGCTGGAGTTTGAGATGGTAAGAGAAGAAGAGCTCTTCATTGTAAGGCTTGCCTCCTTTTAATTGCCCAGTATTTTTTGGGTAGTTTTCCCTTTTTGACATATTTTGGTTTGGTTTTGTGGTTCTTTTGCTGACCTTTTGGTTGTCTTTCCCACTGAAACACAGTGGCCTTGGTCCAATTCCACAAGGAGGAAATGCAGTTGATCCTTTCATGTGGTCTTGCCTCTTTCTAAACACTTATCGGTACATTTATGTACTGGTGGTTCCAGGAGAGGCATGCATGCATATCTATCTATCTATCTATCTATCTACCTACCTACCTACCTACCTACCTACCTACCTACCTACCTATCTATCTATGATGGATTGGGGACTGGATTTCAGATGCGAGGAAGATAAAACTAACGAGTGCTACATCACTACCACAATAAATCAGCTATGCTGGAGGTGTGCATACATGCAAGTGCGGTCCAGCATACAGCAGGAATGCTTATTAGCATTCTTCTGTTGTAGTTGTGTTTTTCAGGGACAAAAAAAAATCCTGTTCCTCTTTTTTTTCCCATTCAGTGAAATATTGCTGAACGCATATATAAGATCAATTGTGTAGTATTTTGAAAGAAAATGTGTTTGCTTTTAACAAGAGGGTAAAATCACTGATGTTCTGCTCTATGGTTATGACAGGAAGAGGAGATGCAGGCAGATCCAAATTCGCGTTGGATATGCTACAGAACAGTGAGGGACGACTGATTCCTGAATAAGCCAAGCACAGTAAAAAGGCAGGTGGGAGCAGTTGCCTCACCAGCAATGAGCCAGAATACAGAACAGCAAGTACAGGTCAGGATCAGATCCAGAGACTGTGGTCAGGGTTAGACATTGCTTGGTGATCCTCCAGCAAAGCCACAATGGGGGTACAAGACTGAGTGTGGATATAGCTGCTGTGAACTGTGGTGTAACAGAAGCAGGGACCAGTGATACAGCCTCAGCTTAAAAGCATCTCCCAAGGCACAGGAAGGGCAGACCCTCACTTCTAGCTTTCTGCACAATAGCTGCTGCCAGTAAAGGTGCTGACCAAATCTGCCAGCTAAGCTCCTCAACTCAGCCACTGAAACTCCTCGAAGGTGGCTACTCTTCAGGCCTGTGTACAGCAGCAGCTCTTATTCATTAACTTCCTACTAAAATACCAGGTAATCTGATTAATTGCCCATGCCAGCTGGCTAATTATAATAAAAAATGAGCAGTGGCAAATAATGTGCTCCTGTTGTCTCTACTTTCTTGCTATGGTTAGAGAGCTGCCTGCTTTGCCTGACCTCAAAAGTGCACCTGGATTTGATGCAGGTGGGAAATCTGGGCAAAGAGGTGATAAAATCACTACTCTGAGCTGTCGTATCCTTCAGTGAAGGATGGGCAGCTGTGCTGTGAGATTGTCTTGCAAGGATTATGGTTTTTTGCAGCTTTTGTCTATCATTGCTACATACACACTGACAAGGTCCAGAGCCAAGAGTCTGTATAATGTTAGGTAACGTTCAGCCTTGCTGAGGGAAAGGACAACCACAGCTGTATTTTATGTCTCTGGATACATTTACCTGTGCATGTGCCTGGTGGGCAGGTTTAAGTAGCCATCGCAGTAGATATACCACAGAGAAGAGGTCTCAACTTTTTCTTCTCACAGTCCTGGAGAAAACTAAGGAACTTCGGTTTAAATGCAACTTTCAATGTAGCGGGCAAATTCAAATAACGGCAGCAGCTAAAGTTATAATGATTCTATGAAGTGGGGTTTACTTGATAATGTACTTCTTGAGCTCTTTTCCTGCCATAGGGAGAGGGGATCAGAGGATGTCAAAATAATGGTTATTGAAAGCAGAGTGGAAAAGAGTCAGAGGAAGGCCTTGAGTAGAGTAGACCCAGCCTGTCTCATCTGGGATCTTGCTCAAGGTTACAGTTCCCCCAGTAGTTAGATCAGTATAAAAATCACCAGTCTCCTTCCACTTGTCACAGTTCACTGAGTCTCCCATTGGGTGGGTGTAGTGTACACTGTATCAGTGAAATGACCCAGATTATAAGTGGCCCTCCACAGAAAGCAGGCAAGTTACATCCTGGATTATTTCACTAAGCTGTTTTACCCTGAGCCCCAGAAACAGCTGTGAGCCCCAGAAAAGCTTGCACTGGTGTAGCTGACACAGACAAAGCACTATGGGAGTGGAGGAGGCTTCCACTGGTGGACAAGGAGCGTTGGACCCTTTCCCACTAGCTCTGAAAAACTTGCAATACTTTCGGGTGATCAACTGAAATATTGCCGTGTTTAAATTTTCAGTCTTGGCATCACTCAGTCCTCTTAAGTCAGTTGGGAAATGCAGATTCCTCATAAGACCTGCAGAGGGAGATCCAATCTGCTCTGCTTTGGTATCTTTCCTCTGCCAACAGCAGGAGCTTGGGGCCATCTGAAAGGCAGTCTAGTCTGTTCCTGTGAGTTGTCTACCTCTCTGCTGTGATCAGAGGGATCAACAGTGATCAACAGATATCATGAGGTCCCTTAGCTGTAACTCTGGCCCATACAGTCTTCTTCTATGGGCAGGTGCCTGCTGTGCAGGTGTTGGTGGTACTCTTTTGTGTAATGCTCTAAACATTGGAACCAGTGCCACAAGGAGCTATTCTGAGCATTGATGCAAATACAAAATCACTTCCATGACTGGAAAGAGTCAGATCAGGTTGGGAGGCTATCAGCTGCTGATGTGAGTGGGATTTTCCAGGCTCTTTAATTTTTCCAGGTCCACGGGAACTATCCAAGCAATTCCTCCCCAGAGACTTGGCTAAAGCCTTAAGTCAGGATGTTCCAAGTATCCTAATTCCAACAGGGAGTAGAATCCACAACCTCAGGATGTGTCCCAGCGACTTGACTAAGTCATATCCTGGTTGAGAGGAGTCTCCACCCCACCTAACTCTTGAAGCCAGACATGCAACAGTCATAAAGACTGACAGAGAGCAGACAAGAGGGAATGCCCTGGTTAAGTATTCAGCTATGAAAGGTCCTATGTGCTCAGGGTGGTGTCTGTATTTCTTTGCAGCTTGGTAGTCTGCTCCTCAAGGTGGACCCAGAAGCTGAGTGCCCTGGTTACTCATCTTTTCAATCAAATTTCCTATTGCTCATTTTCTGTGTTATTTCAGTGAGTCTTCTTGGCCAGGGAGGGGTAAGGGATGCATATTGGAGAGCTGGTACTTCTGCTGCCTGACAACTTGATCATTTTAGGGTCAGATGTACGGGTTGTTCAAGGCTTGGTAGAAGTCATCTTCCTCCAGAGTAGGGTAAAATTCAGCAATACATAGTGCTCCTGGGTTGCAGGAGAACACTAAGCCCAGATGCTGTCTACTAGGAAAGCTGTTTTTATCTCTTTCACAGCTTCTGTAATGCTGGAGATTGAGCAGATGAGAAGCCTTGCAGCAAGGATGTTTGCCTTACACATTTCTCTCAGCTGTTAAATTTGGCTGATTTCCTTTCTAGTATTTAGTAATAGTCTTTTTAAGAAATGCTAGAAAACAGAAATTTCCCACATTTCAGAGCTAAAGGGAACATAAAAACAATTACATATTCTTTATTCCAAGTATAAAAATTGTCCTCACATATGCCACATGCTACTTAGGATCAGACCAAAGCCGAAGACTCTGGTATGAAGAGAGCCTATTGCCTGCAGGATAGACATTTGCCCGGGACAGGTCTATGATTAGCTCATTAGTGTTTGTTTGGCCATAGCACCTAAACCACTCTTAACTTCTCGTCCTACTAGGTGTTACCAGTTACATGGCTGTATACAAAAAATAAGACCAAATATGTTCCATGCAGGTTCTCTTTACACATGCAGTGTCCATCTGTCCTCTGTCTATGTGTTTAGAAGTGCCTTTCATCCAGTTCCAGGCACAGGCTTCCCACTGTACCCTCATTCTGCTTGATGGGAATGTGTGCTGCTTGTTTCTCCCTCATATCTCACTACTGGGGTCTTTTCAGTCTTCGTGCAGGCTCCACATCTCTATCTGGCTTTAGCTTATGAAGACTGATGAGGAGTTAAAAGCACAAATACAGGTTCGCCCTCTCTGGACCTCAGCTCCTTGGGTGGGTCAGGAGCTAATGACATCCATTGGAGAAGGAAGGAGGCATGTCTTGCCAAAATTCTGTGGCCTTTAGAGGGCCATGACTGAATGCAGCTGTGATGTAGGAGGTGTAAAGAGGGTGGTGAAGAACTGGTGTGGCATGGCAACTGAGTTTGTGATGGGGCCTGCATCATCCCATACTCAGCATGTACTCAGCACTGGGTAGGTCAAACACAGGGACATACAGTTCCCTTGGCTCCTTCTACAGGGAACCCTTGCTCCTAGTGTGTCTGAGCTGTCAGGACGCCCAGTGTCCTAGTTCTGGTTGGTATGTCCTCACTGGCCGACTGTTTTCCCAGCTGTTGTCCTCTCCACTGGAGGAGATTTCTTATGAGTCATCCACTTCAGGAAAGAAACCTCTGGGTTCTTCCCCCATGTTGTGAGCAGATGAGGGGGAAGGTCTCAGCTGGGGACAGGAAGATTGGAAAATGCAGGCTTAAGTTCTTAGCTTAGGGTGTCACTTATGAATAGGAGTCGGACAGAAGTGTGCAGGAAATATTCTCACAGACTTTAAACTTGAAAGTTAAACAGTTCTCAAGTTAAAAACAACACCAACTTCTCATCTTTTTTTCTTGCACAGGATGGTCTGGTGGGACACAGGAGATCTGAGTTCTATTTCTGGCTCTTGTCACCAGCTTCCTATGACCTTGGACTAGCCGCCTAACCTCTCGGTGTGCCTCCGTTTCCTTCTCTGTAAAATGGGGATGATAACATTTACCTGCTCAATGCAGACACTCTTGTGACACTTCGTAGCAAAAATATAGGAAGGGCCATACCGGGGCAGACCAGAGACCTGACTCAGTCAATGGCCTTTCTCTGGCCACACAGGGAAAAAGTGGAAACATGGGATTTGAGCTGTGTTGTGATGGGCTCTCATCTGGTCTTTCACAAGATAAAACATGTACGGAAAACATGAGGTAACTGCATAGGGAGGAGAAATACATTTCTAGGATAGTTCTGGATGTCACAGCGTACGTGAAGGCCAGCAGGGCAGACTCCTGGAGCCAGTGCTGCCCCTTCCTGGCGTTCCACCTCCGAGTGCTGGCCCAGTTCAGACCCAGCACATGGCAGCCTGCCCCTCTCCAGGGAAGGCGAGGAGAGCAGCCCCGGACCCCCGGGGCGCGGGCAATACTTCGGGGCGCTCCGAGCACTGCGCCCGGCAGCCGGGAAAAGGCTGCGCGGCACCGACCTGACCCGGCCCCGGAGCCGGCGACGGGACGCGGCGCTGCCGGGGTCTTCCTGCTGAGCAGGAGAGAAGTTCTGCGGCACGAGGACCCCCAGGGATCAGCGAAAGGTCCCGGAATCGCAACTCCGGTGAGCGCCTTCTCTGGAGGAGCTCGGCGGTGGGCGGTGAGCCCGCTCCCCGCCCCGGCAGCGCTGTGGCCCCGGCGGCTGGAAACTCCCCAGCCCCGGGCTCCGGCGGGAGGGCACGGCCGGGCTCCGCCGAGGGCGGCCGGGGCCAGGAGATCTGCGGGGGAGCAACGCCGTGCCCGCCGGCGGGCGGGGGACGCGTCCCGGGGAGGGCGTGCTCCCGGCGGAGGATGTGGGCCGGGGGGGGCGGAGGGGTGCGCGGTGAGGGGTGGAGAAGTTATAAATCAGCGGGGCTGGGGCTGGCTGGTAATTGATGTCCGCGGGAGGTGAAGCTGGCAGGGAGGCTCGCAGCGGACACTCCCTTTCCGCGGGCCGGGAGGGCTCGGGGGCTGCTGGATGCGGATCCCGCGCCGCGCTGCGCCGTTATCTCCGCCACCGCGGGAGGAGCCTGGAACCGAGGAGAGCCCGTCGGCGGAGTCCAGCCGGCGCCTCTGCCTCTGCCTCGCTGCCGTCGGCAGGCGAAGAACCTTGTGCTCCCGCGGGCAGGACCATGCCCCGCCAGCTGCTCTCAGGGACCGTGCTGCTGGGAGCCGCCCTCCTGCTCGCAGGTAAGGGTCCGCCGGCACCCGCCGCCCCATCCAGCCCCGGCTCTGCGCCGAGCTCCCCGCGACGTGCCCCCAGCGAGGTGCCTCCTCGGAGGCGCCTCCCGCGCCCCACACCGGCGCCGCCGTACCCGGCTTTTCGGCTGGAGCCGGCTGGCACCTGCCTCCCCTCCGCCTCTCTCCCCTGGGTAGAGCCAGGGGAAGCGATCACCGCTTTTCAGAGAGCCGCGAAACGCCGCATCCCCAGGGGCCGTTAGCCTCCGGATGCCCGGCGGTGTGCCCCGGGACCAGCGCCCCGGGGGTGCCGGCGGTGCGGAGCCGCCGTGTCCCCCCTTCTCTGGGCAAGGCGCGCTGCCGGTGGGGAGGCGAGCCTCTCCTGGGCACGGAGCATTGCCGTTCCGGGAGATGTCCGAACCGATGCATCACGGAAAGAAAGCATGTCTTGGCTGCAAGGCAGGCTTCTTTCCTCCTCGCTTTGTTTCCAAGTGTCAGCTTCTCCGAATTTTGTCCCTGAAGAGGAGAAGGTGCTCGTTTTCTTGGCAAAAATTCCGGTCCTGCTACCTCCCGCCCGGGCGGGACGGCGGAGCATCGGCCGGGGCTGCCTGCGGGGGGTGGCTGCGCGGGTACCCGGCGTGGGTCTCTCTGGAGAGTGGGATGGAGCCGCTCTCCTGCTCCTGCATCCCGCAATGCTGCGTGTGCCGAGATGGATCAGTGCAGATTTGTTTTTCTTAATCGACTTTTAATTTGACTTTGAGCGAGAAGCCTGCTGGGCCGGAGCGCCGCGGTGGGGGAGCATGTCCGAGCGTTGCGTTGCTGCCCACCTGGGAGCAGAGATGCGTGGGAGCCGGGTAAGGGCCGGTCCCGAGTGGGCTCATCGCACCGCAGGGCCGCCGACCCCTTGGGGCTGCCCCAAAAGCGGATCGACAGCCCCGAAAAGCAGCCCCTCCGCGCTCGGGTCCCCAGGTGCACCCAAGGCGCTGCCGCGGGCAGCATCCGCCAGGTCTGGGAGAGCAAATCCCGGGTGGGGAAGGAAAAATCCGGGCTCCAACCCTCAGGACAAGCGTCGAGGCCGGTGCTGGAGCTGCACGGCGTTTCTGCTGTTAGCCGTGGGGCCTCCCCGCTCGCCACCCTTCCCTGCAAGCGGCCAAGGGCTCGGTACCCGGCAGGCCGGCGGGAGCAGCCCTGGCGCGGTTCGGTCCCGCCGGTGCCCGGCCCCGTCGCCGCGTTCCCCGGGCGCTGCCCGTGCTACCGGCCGGCGGCACCCGCGTCCCGAGGCTGCCCGAGAGGAGAGCTGGCGGGGCCGCACCGTCGAGACGTTTTCCTGCTCGGGAAGTGCTGATTCATCAACTTTGTTATAGATATATAGGTATTCTTTTTTTTTTTTTTTCTTTTTTTTTTTTTTTTTTCCCCCCAGGGAAGTGCTAATTTCCCCACATCATTTGTCTCTGCCAAGGAGGTTTTTATGCTCGGGATGAAATAGGCATAGGCATGGGACACCCACCCTTCTTACAGGAAATGTGGGTTCAAATCCTTGCCAGGCTTCCTTCGCAGATTGAGCTTGAACTTCGGCGTCCCACTCCCACATGGGCTCCTGCAGTGACCAGCTCTGCTAGGGGACTGGCTTCCTCTTTCCTGTCAGAACAGTTTTCCATTGTGCAAATCATGGCAAACCCACTGCCCAGGGAGAAGGTGGACTCTGTGAGCCAGGGGCTGTTAGAGATTCTGGTTCACCTTCCTATTCCATGGACTGTCAGGGACATGTGCATCCTAGGCCAATTCTGATGGGAAAAACTTGGACTGTGTGTGGGAAAATCTAGTGCTCTGGGTGCTGGAGATGTATGTCCTGGGGTCAGCTCAGGTGCAGTGGGCACTGGAAAGATGCTTCTCTGTAGTTTGGCTGAGTGCCTTTATAACTGTTTTGTTGGAAATTTGTATCCCTTCTCCCTTCTCTTAAAGGTACTAGAGACTGTGGTCCAAATCAGAATTTAGACTTTTTCAAATTCTTTCATTTTGTTGTCTTTTTTTTTTTTTTTTTTTTTTTAAATAAAAAAAAAAGGAGAAAATCATCCTTGCACAGCTTTCTTTAGACATCCCAGATAGGTTGATCATGTTTCTTCTGGGTCAGTGGTAAAACTCTGTATCTGTACAGAGAGCTTCAAAGTTATTAATGAACTGGTGGGATATTTTGTACCATGCATCTCTCTATGCTCTTCTTCCCATTTCACCCTCCTTCACTGCCTGTTTACTTAAAACTCTTACTGAGGCTGTCCAGCACTTCCCATTTTGAGTATTCTTGATGAAACTTGGTTCATCAGCACTGTATGGTCCACTGTTGTAATTCAGTCCCTGCGGGTGTCTGCTGAGCTTCCATCTACTGACAGATATCAGAGGACATTCACAAAAATAGTCAGTGATTCAGGAATTACTAGAGAGAGCTTCATAAGGAAGTGAAAGAAGGAGACCTTTTAGCTTGTATATGTCCATTTAATAATTTAACTTTTCCCAAAGCAACATGCAAGATACAAGCTGTGAGAGTGCCCATTTGAAAAATGAGATTAAGGAAATTCTGTTTCTTTGACATGTGAGTGTTGGGCATTTCAATTGTCTTGTGTTTCTATGCACATATATATTTTGGCTATCATGGCAAAGAACGATACTTTTTTTCTGTGTTTTGCATAGTACTTGCATATGTTTGCTTTATAGCTTGCACATATTTATTCCACAAATTTTATTGCATACATTTATGCTAAAGACCACACACATAATGGTCAACGTGGAATAATGCTGCTGCCACGTTAAATTCAATCTCCCAGTCCTAGACTTTGTATGACAATAATTTTAATTGATAGCATTTGATAACGTGAAGGACTGGGTTTAAACCCTGAAAAGATCAGATTCTGTAGCCTGGATTAAGGATTACGTGGCAGCATTCCCAGAAACAAGCTGATAATTTGGCTGTATTTCCAGCTTTCCTCACAGAAGCAATACCTCACAATTAGCAGTTAGAATGTAAATAGACTTTATTACAGTCTTATCTGTGAACAGTGCTATACAAATCTCAGTTATTTCAATTGGAACTAGATCATCAAAATCCCCAGCGAGTGATGGACTTTTCAATTTCATGGTCAGCTGGAAAAAATGAAGGAAGAAATTCCAGGTCAAATCTAATCGACGCTGAGGTTGATTTCTTGCAATAACTAACCTGACTTCTTTGAAAGTGCTATTCAGATGAAGTTCATACGTTAAGGTTTCAATTTGGTTTGAGTGCTCATTGAAACAGCTGCGTAGACACACAGCTACAGCGGTCTAATTTGGTTTTACGGCTGGAGATCTTAATGGGGTCCAGAAAAATGGGGTTTCCCACTTCTGTTGGATCTTCATGGACACTGGGCTTTCTTCAAAATTCCAGACTATATTCATGTAAGGCAGAAGAGTTAGTCCCTGCTATATAACACGAGTTTTTAAAAAATACGTACATGGGGCTTCAGTATCAAATCTTCCGGCATTGTTAAAGAGAATCACTTGCTCACTTACTGATGTTTCACAGGACAGGTGTTTTGCTCATGGGCTCTACACTTCATTATTTTACAGATGGTGTAAAACTGGAGCAATTTCTTTGGGCCAGGCTGGCATCTTCTAGATTCATGGTTCATGCTGGAGGAAATCAGGACTTGGCCTGTGTCCTAGTAAAGATCTTAATTTGAAATGCTAAAAATTTGCCATTGTGGGGCTTTGAAGATTTTTTTTTAGTGGTGGTATTTCTTTTTTTTTACATGTGAACAATAACAAACAATCTGAGCCTGTGCCTATTTTTTGTCAGATGCTTCAAAACCTGAAACCAGTAGCCTTTTACACTGTGTGGGTGTATAGGACAAAAGGAAATTGTCCAGATTTTCGGGACAGTTGCTGAGTCCCTACACTTTATTGTGGTTTGGAAACTTGAAGCACAATGTTTATCAGCTTGCTAGTTTTCATGTCCGACTGAGATTGGGAAAGGAAGAAGCTCAGAAGACAAGGGTTAAGGTTCGGCGTTTCAGAAGTCTGTATCCAGTGGGGCTGTGGTGGGTTTTTATCAGCAAAATTGTTCCTTTGACTCACCCAAAGTTAGGGGTTGGGACTTCCTGCTGCAGCCCCAGAGGGAATGGAAAGCAAGACTGCTGCAAGAGTAGCTTTGCCATGAAGCATAAGATGCCCAACCACAGCCACCTCTGCTCTTGGAGGCAAGTCCCTCCTATCGGTGTGAGACCTTCAAGAAGCAAACTGCTCCCTCTACAGACATGCTTTATCTTTAGATCTCACTTCCCCTCTCACAGCAGTTTCCTTTTTTCCTCTATCAATATTTGTAAGAATGTGGGGAAATGTGTCTGTGTATATTTGAACATGAATTCCACTCATGGCAGCACCAGGCTCTTCTCTCTGCCTTACTACACATTCTCACTACTCATATTCCTGCAACTGAGGAACAACTTCTCCCAAGCATTCCCAGTCGGGAATGGCCTGACTTCTTAGTCCACCGTGTAGGAACTGGTCATCCTAAAATTGGTCCAGTAATTGCCAGGAAGGTGCCCACACTGTTTTCTCCCGTTAAGATGTAAAATTTTCATTCCACCGTGGCTGCAGTTTGAAAAGTAAAAATACAGGCATTAGTGTTCTCTCCAAAGCCAAGCATGGCACGATATTATGCCTTTTGTGACCAGCAAAATGATTTAATGCTGGAACTAAGCACAGCGATAACAGATGGAGAAACACAAGAGTGTGGGAAAGAGATTTGAAACTATACACTTCAGAAGTCTGAAACTAAAGTCTTGAGCCACTGAGATATATGAAGAAACTTGGACTGAGAGTGTGGATGACTGTTTCTTCTGTATTAAATCACGTTGGGTATTTGGGGTTAATTTTTGTGGCACAGTCAATGGAAATGTGCCAGCCTAAAGATGAAGAGGAGGATGATTTTGCTTGTGATGCATCTGTATTATTCGAGACCATTATAGATGCTTGTGAAAAGTTAACTGATTTATTCATCTTTCCCAGACTTTTGTTTGGCTTGTGTTAATGGAAAAGCAAAAGGTTCACACTCACAATGACCTGATTTTACTATCTATCATTTTTCTATCAAATGCTGGTTGCTTTTCATTACCAAAGTCAATTTGCCCATATCCACAATATTGTCACCCCTGTAAATATTTAGACAGAGCATAATCCAGCGTGATTCATTTGATATTGATTTCTGTTGGCATGACTTTTCTACATGGTGGGGCTACTCTTCCAACATTCACTGATAAAGAACCACAGAATGTCAGGAGTTGGAAGGGACCTTGAAAGATCATCTAGTCCAACCCCCCTGCCAGAGCAGGATCACCTACAGTAGGTCACACAGGAACGCATCCAGGTGGGTTTTGAATGTCTCCAAAGAAGGAGACTCCACAACCTCCCTGAGCAGCCTGTTCCAGTGCTCTGTCACCCTCACAGGGAAAAAGATTTTCTAATATTTTTGTGGATCCTCCTATATTCCAGCTTGTATCCGTTGCCCCTTGTCCTATCATTGAACATCACTGAAAAGAGCCTGGCTCCATCCTCCTGACACTTCCCCTTGACATATTTAGAAACATGAATGAGGTCACCCCTCAGCCTCCTCTTCTCCAAGCTAGAGACACAGCTCCTTCAGCCTTTCCTCATAAGGGAGATGTTCCAGTCCCTTCATCACCTTTGTGGCTCTGCGCTGGACTCTCTCCAGCAGTTCCCTGTCTTTCTTGAGCTGAGGGACCCAGAACTGGACACAATATTCCAGATGTGGCCTCACCAGGGCAGAGTAGAGGGGCAGGAGGACCTCTCTCGACCTCCTTGCTACTCCCCTTCTAATACAGCCCAGGATGCCATTGACCTTCTTGGCCACAGGGGCATGTGGGCCCGTGACATTAAGCACTCCTAAACGCAACCCTTTTTAAATAATTTTCCCTCTTTTGGAGAGCTATGAGCTTGAAAAAAGGTGCTCTTTTCCATTAGAGCAGCTGAAGGATGGGGAGGTGGTTAGAAGGAAGCTGTTTCTAGGACTTCTGTGCATTGAAGATGCTGTGGCAATGCGGTGACATTATTTCCACACCGTGCTTAGAAGTGTGGGTGGAGCAGGCAGGGCATGGTGGCCCTCACAGAGCCAGAGGCCCATGAGCAGATGTCTCTGCTCCTCGGAAGTTCCCTCGGGAAGCCTGTGCTCTGGGAACAGGACCCCCTGCTTAGTGCGTGGGGAGCGGTGAGGGATGAGTGTGAGGGTGTTTCATGAGAGGAATTTCACAATTTCACATAGTTCACTTAAGCCTCCTTCCTGTGGGATTCTTCCCTGCCATGGAACAAAGGAATTTACCCCTTTTGTTCCCATTGTCATTCCCCTGTGGAAAAACCTCTCATCAGGATCACCGTAGACTGATGTTAACACAGGCGTGAGAGTTGCCATCCTGGATCAGACAAGGGCTCTATTTAGCTCCGTGTCGTGTCTCCAGCAGTGTCCAATATCTGATCTTCAGGGGAGGTTCAAGGAACCTTGCAGGAAGCAGTTGTCTGATAAAATTCTCCAGAGGGGATTTTTTTTTGCAGTATGATCTAAAATCCACTATTATTTACTAAGAAACCGTGGGATTGAGGGTCAAGGAAACTAAAATTAGTGTCTGCCAAAATGTAGGTGTTGTCTATGTTTATGGCAAATGGATATAACATGGTGGGATTAAATTGCATTATATTGTGTAATGCAGAGAATTTTCTTCTGTTGTGCTGGGATGGAAACTCACCTTTTTTTTTTTTCATGGAATGCTCTAATTAACGTGCTGTGCTGTAATTATCCGAATCTATTTTGTAGGTATTAATGATTATGATTTCCCAGTGTAAGCCAAGCCATAAGCAAGCTTCCCAGAAGCTTTCTGCCTGTGCACCCTCTGTAGACTTTGTAGTTTAGATGTCATTTAACTACACAGTGGGTTTAGCCTCCTGAGTCATTGCAAGGGAGTCCTCTGTGCAGGTTCTTCTCACCTCTCTACATCATTGTGTCTCATTACTTGTTTTATTTTGTTTTGAATCCAGGGCCTTTGTAGCTCTGTTTTGTAGGTTTAAGTAGGGTGGATGGAAAGTCAGTTCCTGACTTTGTTTTTTTGGTCTTTGAGAGTTTTTACAGGACAGTTCAGCCATAGTGATGGAGCATCAGGACTAATAAAAAGCAGCCTCCCTCAGCAAAGTGGAAATCCTGCAGCTTTGCTCTACATTTTCTTTTATAAAGTTCTGTGTGCATAGCTTAATCAATAGTACATCTCCAGATGAATTTGACAGGCTTGTCTTGTTGGCTGAGCTGGCAGATTACTGGTAGGTAGGCAGTTTTTATGTCTAAATTAAATAGTCTTCCAATTCAATCCTATTATGTTGTTTAATTTCTCCTGCTAGGGAATCTGTAACAAAACTTAAGTATCAAGTTGGTACAGAAATTTAATTTGGCCAAGAAAATGTATTCCCTTACTCTATATAGACATTCTAAATTATTTTTGTGCCTATTTTTAATGCACTTGCTTTGTCTTTGTACCATGTCAATACTTTTCTACTATGCTAGTTAATGGTATAAACTTTTCTCAAAAAATATCAAACTGATGATTATGTGCTGGGATGTGTCATGGTGGAAGTAGAGAAGAGGCGCAGTGGCAGTAAGTGACAGAGCAGATCTGGTGGCTCACAGATGTAATATGGGTAGGGATACCTACTCTCCTGTAAGCAGCACAGGCTTAAGTGTGTGTGTAGGCGTGAAACCATACTCCTGGGTGAATGCCAGTAACGGATCACACGGCATCACTTTGGGATGGGCAGCTGATGGAGTCACAACCTGCATCTGCAATGTCCTGAGCAGGTTCTCCCTGTAGGGGCCAGGACAGGCACCTCAAGGTGGAGAAGTGTGTGAGCCACATGGACCTATGCTGAATGTGGCTGTGAAAGTACCACTACAGCCTAACTCAGCTAGAACCATTTCTTGCTAAGAACAGCCTCAGCAGTCCTGTGGGGTTTTTTTAAGCTGGGTGTTTTACACTGTTGGAGTGAAGACCAGACTAAGCTGGACACAATTGTGATATCTCTCTTGCTTTTCTCAATGCACACCATACATGTGTGTGTTTTGCCCCCTTGGTGTGGTGTGCCAAAGTGGTGAACCCATGAGGGTTCATAATGGAGGTGTTCGACTCTACATTTGGATTTCCATTTTCACTTCCATATGCTCAATGGGAAATAAAAAGTTTGCAGTTTTGCCTGGTTTTACTTCTTCTCTGTAATTGCTTTCTCCTTATATAGCTAATGAAATGAGCACCTTCACCAGTCTAGGTAGTGGCCAAGGTGTTCATTTCAGTTGCTAAGTTTCTAGAGGTATTAAAATTGGATGGTGAAATCCACAGACTATTTTTTTTCTCTCAGGTCCTCTGAATGTTAAACTTTGAGATTTATTTTTAATTGGCATTATGTAAAGTGCCTGTGGTCATGCAAAAAAGTCACTTTCAGTGACTTTAGGGCAGACAGGACACAATCTTCTGATGACCAAGTGCCTTCAGGAGAATGTTGTGTGAACACAGTGCACTGAACTGCATGACCTTGGCTGCCATGCAGCAGGTATGATGGGAAATTATAATAATTTCAATTGATAGTAACTGGAGCCAGATTTATTTCAGATAACCCACTGTGATTTCAGCTTGTTAAATTTCTACATGTGAATTTTTAAATTAGCAAAACTCTTCGCTCTTTAATGAAACAGCTTTACTACTGGCACAGCCCTATTTAGTTAGGGCAAGTACTGGCAAAACATTTGACAATTACTGGGGAAAGGTATTTGTTTACATTTACAGCTGTTGACCATATTGGCATGGTAGTGTGTACTGCTCACGAGTGTCTATGAAGTGCTACCAGAATTGTACTTGCTCTATTTTTAGCTAGTGGAAGTTTTGCTTTGCCTCTATAGCATCTAATCTTGTATCGGTGTGTATACACATCTAGGGACAGCAAACATGTACAGATAGTAAATAAACTCTTATCACTTGCTCTGAGATCCAGAACTGAGAGGAGAAGGACACACTTGCTCAGATAATAGACAAACGCATCTTTCTTGGGCAGCAGCGTATCCATTTTCCCTCCTGACTGTTTCTTAGTTCCAGGGCATGGAGTCAGGGTCAAGGCATTTTAGTCTGCTCAGGACTTTTTCTAATCTACTGTGACAAACCTTTTGCTGTTAAGATTCTGTTACAATGCTGTAACATACAGCAGCCCAGCATTCTTCTCCATTAACCTATCCATTTTCTTGTCTGGCTGTTATGTCCTAATGGTACTTTAATTTCTTAAATTATAGTTTAGCTTTGTCAGACTTAGGCATTTGATCCAGAAATCACTCAGCATGTGTTGCAGTGCATCAGATGGGATAACTGAAATATCCCTTCTGGACCTGAAAGGGACAAACCAATGAATTGTTGATTTTTATGCATCGATATGTACTTTCTAAGTAAATAGCTTCCAACAATTTTCTTGGTTTTGAAAACAAACAAGAACACATCTCAGTCACAACACAGGCATGTGTGAGTAATAGAACCTCTGAGGAGTGAGACAGCTTGAGCTGCTTTTTCTGCCCTGAATGTGTTTCTGTTTGCTGTGTACCAGCACACAGGTGCCTCTCCTTGCACAGGAGCCAACAGGGAACAGAGACAAAGCTACCTTGCAGTCCCAGGACCTATGTCTGTTAAACATTGCAAGTCTAAATGGTCCCTAATTGCCCTGCAAAGTTCTACTTCAACAGAAATAGTGGTACTTTGAGGTTTCCTTTAGAACGAAGACCTAGGTGGCATCTGAAAGACCTAGAGACGCTGCTTTGAATCTCTGGGTGGCTCATGGTTTGGCATTGTAGGTCTTTCCTGGAGGCTGTTTCTAAGTACCGGCAATAGAGAGGTGCTCTTAGCTTTGGATGGATGAACCAGACTGCACTGTCTGCTTTGCCTGTGCCTGAGCAGTAGAGACCCAGGTGACATAGATCAGATGGGGGCTATTGCTGCCACTGAGATAGAGAAGCATCTTTTTCCAGTAGCAGTTCTTCCCAGCCACCAGCACTCACAGAAGTAGAAAGCTTCATTATCCAAGGTGATCCCTTTTCCTTCTACTTCTGTGGCAGGACCAGGCCAGACAGTAACACTACCCACATTTTGAGATAACTCTGCCTAGAAGTTTTCCTGTCTTATAACTGCAAGTATTGATGCCGATGAGAATCTCAGTGCTGATTCAACTAGGAGGACCTGTTGGCCAGTGTTCCTCTTTATGGTCAAAAGGTTCTTCAGGTGGATGGGATTTTTTGTGTTTCTTTTTTTTTCTCTCCAAAGAGCCATATTTTTTTTTTTTTTGATACATACAGTGATTTAGTGAAATGATGCAACTGGAATTGTTATGTATAGGTGAAATAAGCCAGGTGCCATGCTCTGGTTAAGGTGTGACCCAGAGTGAGTTCATTTTCTCTGGAGACAAACAAAAAGTCAACCCATTGGATACTACCATGTTCTTAAGCATTTTGTCTGGGTTCCGCAATTGCTAATTAGTTGCATACAAGTGGATATTCCCATTCCCTTCAGTGGGATGACTCACAAGGAAGGTTTATAAGCAAGAGAAAAATCCCAGGCTGCATTTGAACTGAATGACCCACCTTGCAAGGAGCATAGAGAGGTGAAGACCCTATTAAGAAGCCACGTGCACTCTTTTTCCAGTGCGGGAGTGTCCTCTACAAAATACATTTTTGCTGAATGTGTCTGAACCACGAGGAAGTGATATTTGATGGTAAAAAACCCAAGGGGTCGGTTATGTTTAACAAACCTTAAAACACGTGCAAATCCAACAATGACTCAAACAATTACTTCAATGATGGATAACTTTATTGCCCACAGATGGCACTTTAAACCCAGAAGGTCAGATTCTTTGTATACACTGAAGCTGCAAAGATAAACTGATGATTCTCCTTAACCTCTCATTGTGCAGGTGAAAAAAGATTAGTCAACATGTTCAGGATAACTGGAGTGGTTGGAAGACAGTCATTCAGCCTCAAATCATGAAGAAGATGTTAAAAATAGAAAGGCAATAAACCTGCTACCTTCAAGGAAATTTCTTATAACTTCTAATATCATATGTATTTTTTTAACTAAGCCATAAAGCTAGCGTTTGGATTTACTTTCTTTAGTCAAAGGTAGCAGAGATTCACAGTGTATGAAAGGAAATTTAAAGGCAGAAGATGGAAAAATCAGAATGGGGATAATAATCCAGAATGTGGTTCTGATTTTTCAAGAGAAATTGAGACTTATCTGAAATCAGTGGAGGGTTGATCATATGTGCATGGTTACTCACTCGTCTGTAGAACTGAACTCACATGTCATGTTGGAAAAATATAGGCATGTTCATTTATTTTGTCTTTTTAATTACTTATAATTAGTGGATTTGAGTAATAGATAATTCAAATTTTTGATTAATTAATTCCAGAAGAGGATCACCTCTTAGTTGAAAAAAGTTCATTAGATAGTTGGTAGTTGCAGAAAGTTTATTCTTTTGATCCTTTGCAAATTACAGATTATATGTCGTGCTTTCTTAAAATTAAATTTGTCCTTCCCTTACTTTAGACACAATGGCTAACTTTTGCAAACTACATTAATGTTTTCTCGTTAATTAAGCAACTCTCACTGATTTTCACATTTATCTAATAAGCCTTCCGAAACAAATAGAATATGCCTCTCTAAAATCACCCCTTCCGCTGTGGGAGGAGATTCCTCAGTTATCAGGATTAATTAGTTCTCTTGTTGTCACATGAAAAGAGGTTGCACCCCCCAATGTAGGTCAGGGTGAGGGTAGGCTGCTGATGGTCGCTTAGTGACAGGCACAATGATAAGTGAACGTGTCCTGTTGAGCCATGACCCTTCAGAAAAGACAGTGTCAAGTAAAGCGCCCAGAGAAGGTACATAGGAGGCATAATCCGCTCCTAAATATTGACAGTAGGAATTTCCCTGCTATTCTCCTTCCTTTTTGTTTTCTGGTAAACATGTCAAACTCTATTGCATTGGTACTCCGCATCAGTTTTGAGGCATTTAAAAACGTAAGGAAGCTAATGACCCATGAATAGATAGGATGTCAAATAAAGCTATTTTTCTTCAAGACTTAGCTTCTTGCTGGTAAAAGCATTGTCTCGCACACTTGTAAAAGCAACAATATGGCTCAAAGTAAGATCTTAGAAGATCTTCAGGTTTTTGTCAGTGAAAAACTAAATGAATCTATTACAAATCTGATACATCATGCCAAATACACTGATGTTAGCTCTTGAATGTTAATATGATTAACTAGTGGAGTTAAGAGTCTAAAATGTACTTGAAATCAATGATGAAACTCTGGCTTATAGCAATGGGAACAAAGTTAGATAAACACTAAGCACTCCTTAAGTTCCCACCCATAATATTTACAAATAACTGCGGTGTCTTTTAGACACAAGTAATATGTGTAAAAGGGGAAAAGTTTGAGTACATATCCAGTATATCTGGGTTTTGTTTTGCCTGCATGATGGGGTGAAAAGACCTAGATTGGTTTTTTGGGGTTTGATTTGGTTTTTTTCTCTTATTTTAATACCTGAAGCAGATATTCTGACATTTAGGCTTCCAAGCTGTCTCATTTTGTACACTTAATTTAAGTTAGATGTTGAGATTTTTGTGTGGATGTCTTTGCTTATATCACCGTGGAGTTATGAGGAGGAAAGTTTGTAACGTTTACAGTGGTTTCTTGCCCTTTACCTTTGGCAGACTTTGAAAACAACAGCAGCCTGCGTTCCCAGGGCTGGTCTCCTGGTCTCAGCATGGGTCGGGGGCAGGCACGGTGCTGCACGGCTGGCGTTGCTCCTGCGCAGGGTGCCCGTGCTGGTGCTGAGCAAGGCTGAACACCCAGCACTGCAGTCACGACCAGCCACTGCAGACTTGCTTCTCTTGCTTTGCTCTCAGTGCCTGTCACTCACATGGATTTTCCACCTTTCCATCAGTTTTACACTGGAAGCAACCTACGTGTTGCTCTCTAGCAACTGGGTTGAGTGTTTAGCAGCTGGGCTTTGATCCTGAGGGGTTTCTCCAGCACACCATTAATGATGGGGTTTTTTGGTACACTTTTTGTAAACACTGTTGCATGCTTTCGGCTATTCTAGAGCCTGAAATAAGGAGCAGTTCAGGGAAGCTTAAGGCCAGGTTCCCACTTTGAAGTAAGGAACAAGATTCATTAAAGCCTGATGTAAATGCTGCCTTCTTGGGAGGGCAGCTGAGCCTCAAATTCTGGCATGACAGGAGAAATATGAATGAAATGCGGACACATGGTAATTTCATGGAACTGTCAGATTGTTTATTTGGACTCTTAACCAAAGTGACTGGGTTGCTCTTCAAGACATTGCCTAAGTTCTTCTAACATCTTATCTCAACTTCTCAGTGTTGAGCTTCAGGGACATTATTTCAGTACGGCAGACAAGCAGACTCATAGCCTGTAAGCATCTATGGGAGACCATCCCATAAAAGCACAGTGGGTTCTTTGGGAGACCCAGCATTTCAAAGTTGATATCTGTAATTGGTAGGTGAGAAAAATGTATATTTGCAATATATCACATAACAAATTGCTTCTTCAAAGATTTGCTGCATCGTTTTTCTTCTGTCTTTAACATCTGGCAGAATATATTCATTTCTAGTTAGAAGTATGATTGTCTAGACAAATTGCAGAGAAATTCTGTGTATTTATTTGTGCAGTGTCACCTTTCAAATTTCTGGTAATATTTGTGGCGCAGTTCAGAGGACCTCTTTATTCTGAAAATTTGTTATGTGCTTGCTTGAAATCTGTTCAAGTGTGCTATAATTTAATTTACATCTGTGTTGAAGTAAACCCTTTAAAACTGGTTTTGCATAAGGATGGATAATGGCGTATACAGGAAAACTGCTGGAGCCACAGCTTAAGTGAGATACACAGGGCTAAAAAGAAAAGTGCAGATAAATGTAACCAACTTAGATGCCAAAGGTTAATTAAAAGGTAGTTAAGCCCTAAAGTGTACATTTCCTATATTGCTAAGGAAGAGAACAGATCTCTCAACAGCTCTAGTAAGCAGTTTTGCAGTTGTAATCAGCTGTTTGCTTCTTTTCATGGATTGTGTCCCAGAAGGTAATTTAGACCTGGTGTCTCCACCAATGTTATAGGCAATCAGTAGGAAATACTTACTGACAAATGGAGCAGAGCTGGATCCTCAAACCACACCCCCCCCGCCCGCCCTAAACCCAGCAGATGAGGGCAATGCCTCTTTATATTTTGAACAAAATCCTTGTACTTTTAGCATCTCTTTCCAAAAGTGGAAGCTTGGCTTCCAGACCTTTCTCAGACTGAAGGAGTTCAAGTTCACACCTCAGAACAAAGGTTTGATATTCAGCCTCTAATCTGAGGCTACATCTGCTGCTGGGTGAAAGCTGCCGTTATCTTTGGATGGTTTATACTGGCAAAATTTAGTTGCCAATCTCACCTGGAGTTGGCATCTGTAAGTTGCTTCTATTGGCAACAAAGGAGGGAGGCCTCTTCGGTTGGTGAATCGTAACAGCCAAATAAGATTCATCTATTTCTGCCATTTTTGATATGTAGAGCTGTTTGTATTTGGCTGTGGCGGGATCTCTTGGAAGGGCATAAAATAGCTAAACTGAAACTGTACTTGACTGAGTTCTTGTTGAAAATCTGCATTACCCTTGTTTACATGACATTGCTTCTCTTGTATGTTGACAAAGAAATACTTTCTCTTGGAGTAAAGCGATCTGGGGTTCTCTCTGCTCCTCTCTCACAACACTGAAATCTTCACAAATTACACTCGGGTCCAGACTTAGACTTAAACTTTGTTTTTCAACTTTAACTGTTTCAAAATATTTTCTTGTTATGTTCCTAGCTTCTGGAACACTTTGCTGTCAGTGTGAGGGCAATGGGATGGATCAAGGACTGTTTCTTCTCTAAGGCATGCATTTCTGTCTGCTTGCCGTGAAAGCTTTTGTGGCCATAGCCTGTTTTGGGGCAAAGATAAAACATTATGCCCTTCCCACACTTGCTGCCTTAATGAGAAGGAAGGTCTGATGTTCCTCTAGTCTTCTGACCATGGAGCTTTTTCATGGACTTCCTAAAAATTGCCTTCACATGGCCTGTGAGAAGCCTTCCAAGATGTTTCCAAGTGTCCTAAGCCACCTCATGTTATACTGACAGCCAGGATTCTCCCCTATCAGAGTGGTCTGGCCATGAGCATGGCCAAGTTGGCATGCTTGCTTTCTCAATAAGCAGCAGATCTGCTCTGGCAGTGCCTTGATCTTGTTCTCAAAATTTATTAGAGCCTTCCAGTTACGTTTTGACACCACTTCGCTGATAGGAAGCCTGCAGCCAGTGAGGGTCCACAGGTAACAGTGCTGTGACCTTCAGTCAAGAGAGGAAAATCCTTAATCTCCTTTCATTCCTCCCAGCGCAGTTCCCCCTTTGCAGCAAGTTTTCCGAGAGTTTGATATCTTAGAGGTCAATACGTGGCTCTTGCCATGGAAGTGGCCAAATTTTTCCCTTCCCATTGAAGTGGCTGTCATGGTGGTGTTTCCTAAGGCAAGGCAGCCAGCAGTGCTTCGGGGCACACTTCCTTGGTTAGACGTGTGGCTGCCAGGTCCTGAACTTTCTCCACGGTGTGCTCAGCGAACAGTCGGAGAGCAAAGCCACTGACTGAAACTTGCATAGCTTTCACTTCTACTCTCTTTCCTGAGTAGTTCTTATGGAAGATTATGTGAGTCCTGAGTAAGGACAGCAGGGTTTTACTCAGAGGAAGAGAGTATGTATGGTGAGGGGGGGCACCCCATTTTCTTTGTTTTCCCCTTCCAGGATAACACAATAAATGCAAGTCGACTGCTAACAGGATGATTTGTCATTGTTAATGCCTTTTTTTTTTTCCTCTTTATTTTTCTAGGATCTAGTTCAGGATCAAAATTAAAAGTTCCCGAGCTGAGTATAAATGGCAGACAGCACGTTGTTCAAGCAGGCCAGACTTTAAATCTCACCTGCAGGTAACCAGTTGAGTTGGATTCGGGTAATTTGGCTGGGCTTTCATACACCTGACACTTTCTTTTTTTGTAACTGAAATTAGAAAAAACCCAAAACCTTATGTTGTGGGGAAAGGTGGGGTGTGAACTTCAATGGCAATTGTTTAATGGTTCTTTGTTGTTTCTGTTGTTGTTTTTGGAAAACAAGATAAAAGAGAACCCCAGAAATAGCCTGATATAATAAAAAGAAAGCTTGGGAACTGGAGCTATATAATTGCAGCCCAACATAATTGTTCCTGCTTCCTTATCTGTATTTGCAGGGGGGAAATGGTTCATTCATGGTCTTTGCCTGAAACTCTAAGTAAGGATAGCAAAAGGCTGCAAGTAATTAAATATGCCTGTGGAAGGAATGGGAAGCAGTACTGCAGCAGTCTGACCTTGAGCAGAACTCAAGCAACTGACACTGGAAACTATAGCTGCAAATACCCAACAAGTCCAGCAAAAAAGAAGAAGGAATCTACAGTCTATGTATTTATTAACGGTAAGATTATGTTTTTTAACACTTCCTGGTACTTGCACTTCAGTAGAGCCAAATGGATAAATAAGGCATTTTAGCTGGCGTTAAATATAGAGTTTTGAATGGTATTTTTAGCCTTGCAAAATGTCATGATAATTTACCAATTACTGTATACTTTCTCAGAGCTTGCAAATACAGATGCTAGTGTTTTATCTGTTAGGAAAAAAAATGAAGAAAGGAAAAGACCCAATCCAACTGAAATGGATACCAGAGAAATCATATCTTACAGCATCTGACGACGACTAATGAAAACCATGTATCTGGTACAAAGTCCACTTTAACCTGTCTGTGTGAGATTATAGATTTCTAGGCAGCTGAAGGGTGCTAAAGTTGTCTATTCAGATCACTGAATTATCTCATGCTGTAAAAAATTACTATTGGCATGTTAAGTCACCCTCAGAAATGTACTCTGTAGTCCATATTACACAGATTGTAAAAATCTGGAATATAAACAGAATCAAAGTCAGCACAGAATTGTATTCAGCAAACAAGTATTGGGTAATGTATGGGAAATGCTGGAACTGGGTCAGTTAGGCTTTAACAGAAATTGCTTTCTAATCCTGTTTTCTTGCAGGATATTAATCAGACACTTGTCAGAACAGTTAAATTCAATAGGCATAACAATAAAAGTAATAATAAACACTTTACAGATTAATTTTATACTTGAAACTTTCTTGATTTTTTTACAGACTAAACTTAATAGATTACTGTGAGATATCAGAATTCACAGATTTTGAAAGCCTGTAATACAGGGAATGTGCAACTGGAAGTTTTCCAAATTATGTGTCTGCTTCTTCTAACGAGTTCACATCAGAGTGAATTAGCCTTTGTTTTCATTCTGTGGCATGAAGAGTGGGGCTGGTCCTGTGAAGAAGCAGAGTGAAGTGGACTTCTCACTACAGTGACAGAAAATAAGGTGGTTCCTCCCATTATTGGGTGTTGCTTTGTTGAGAATTATTGAATAATTCATGCTATTCATCCTGCTTTCCTTCGTATGAAATATACCACAGAGTGTTTTTGTCTCCCAACTATTTTTGTATAATTCCCTGGGTATCCAACTACAGATACACCCAAGGAAGCATAACCAAAGTGAGTTATTCATTTATTGACCAGCATTTCCTGCTGCCTAGGAAAACTTACAATTTTCTTGGAAGACCTCTGTAAGTTTCCCATCATAGGACCTTCTTGAACCTCCCACCTTGGGTGTTATCTGTATCTGAGGTCTACCCACAGTCCTCTCTATTCATCGTGTAAGAAGAGCAAGGATGGTTGTGACTCTGACTGAGAACCTCTCTGCTAAACCCACTTTGTGATGGAAGAGATTCCTTTAGGTTCTCTTGGTCTCTCACCTCTTCCATGTGTTAATTTTTCTGGATCTTGAATTTTTAGAAATGGAACACACAACCAATCTTTCTATCTCTTCACTGTTTCCCAAGCTGTACATAGCTTGGCTTGCATCTGAAAGATTCTCAGTTAGATGTATGTGAATCAATATTATCTAATTCACATGGCGATGGAAGATAAATGTATCATTGATGAAACAGTTTTTGCATGGCCCCGTTTCCTTGTTCTTTCCCCCTACCCCCAGTATCAGTTAGGGGGAAGACTACCTGGGTGTTTTCAGTTTGTTGTTTTTTGGTTTTTTTTAAGGACATTCAGTCATTAAATGTTGATGTCACTGCTGAAGATAGGATTAGATTATGTTTCTCCTCCTACCTTGGCAAAAAAACCAGTAAAATGGTTAAGGGATAAACCTGTATCAAGCTTAGACCTCTCTGGAATTTTAATTTTCTAAATTTGACAACCCTTTTATCTGAAAACCAATTTCTTAACACTTAAGCATTGCGTCCTAGTAAGCACATCTAAGAGTTAGGGCAAACTATTGATTATGAGGGAACCTGTAAGGTAGCTGCTTACTAAATGCCCATCGAAAGTGTCATTCTGCCATAAGGTGGGGAAAGGTATATTAGTCCTCAAAAAATTTACAATTTCAGGAGGAACTGTTGAGTAGGTTGAAAAGAAACAAGATACTCACCCTTTCTGATCAGTGTAGCATTAGCATTTGGAAAGAAAATACTTGATATAAGTAATTATTTCTGTGAACATGTGTGAAATTCAATTATCTGGCTGAGGTGGGGGGGTGAGACAGGGGTAACAAAATCCTCGGTGGAGACTACCTCTCTTGAGTTTAGTTTTACCTTAAATGAATTTGTGGGTGCTTAGGAAATAAACATTTGTAAAATTGGATCTCTCCTGGTTTTGTATTGTTTCCTGCGGCAGGACGTTTTGTCAGTCCATTTCCCATATTAGCTCCATGTGGATCACCGAGGTGGCTGTTTCCCATGTCTTAGCGTGCTGCAGAAGAGAACAAATAGTTGCTATTTACAAACATAGAATCCGAATTAGGAAAGTTGATATTGTTTGTACAGGAAGTCATCACTTATTGTTTTAAAATTGTTATTCATTTCCGTAACTAGAGTGATACTGAATATGAACTGGATTAAAAAAAAAACCCAACAACAAAAAACACAACCAAAAAACCCAACAACTAAAAACCCCAAACAGTAAACCAAATAAGTCCTTTGGTTCAGTAATGAGTGTATGCCATGGCAGAAGATGAACTTCTATAGACCAAAACAAGATGGGAGATGATGAGAAGCAGACTGTAAGTCCATCGTGCCCCAGGATGACTTGAAGCACTTCTGAAGTCCCATGTTTGGGTGATCAAAGACAGGAAGGCTGGTGACTTCTCTTGCAGGAGCTAGTCCTGACACCACCCTTCTTTCAGCTGGAGAGGTCACTACTGAGTTGCACAGGGGAGCGAGCGCACAGCGTTTGCTGCAGCTACTCTTAACCACACACAGCTCAGAAATTGAGACATCAAGCTGGGGAAATGAATTCTCTTAAGCGCCTTGGATGTTGCTTTAAGAAAACTCATGGCCTGACTTCCACCATGAGCCATGGGAAAAATCTGAAATGAAGCAAAGCCTCTTTGCCAATTTCTCCACTGTCTCGGACCGAAAACCGCTCAGATCTTTGTCTCGTTATGAAACTGCAGTCTAGTAGTAAAATGGAAAGATTTGTAATGAACACTCGCTGCGCACATTGGAGAGAGGCATGGGGAATTTTCTGCTTGGAAAGAGATAATTATGGAATAAAGACATTCAAGAAACACCAAATTATCAGCAGGCTTTTTTGAAACCTGTGTAGATTTCCCTGAGGACAGCACTAAAGGCGCTTTTTTCTGCCTGCCTTTGTTCTGGTATCTCCAAGACACTCTTTTCCAGTTGCTGGAGCTCATTCACTGTCTTCAGAAATGTGCAGTTCTCCTCATTCTTTGATCATCTCTTGCCTTTGATCAGTTGTTTAATGGTATGGCAGGGGAAAAGAATATTCAATTGCAGTGATACATCGAGGTTAGATTTTTGAAAGAAATGGAAGAAACTGATTCAAGTTGAAGTGTGACTACTTCATGTGATGAAGACAACATTCGGCTATTAATTACAAGATTAATATCTTAATCCTGCTGCAACAGAGCATCCTTCTCTAAGTGAAGTTATACTTGGCTTCAGGCTATCAGCCCAATTCTTACTCAGTGTTCTCCCCCTCCCTGTCTGCCCCCACACTCCTGCTGTGCATGTTTTCTGACCGCATACTTTTCCTTCCAAAATGAGTAACATATTGGTACTTCAGTCAAGCACCATTCAAAATATTCTGTTTTAAACTCAGGCCTCTAGGTTGAGTCAGTTGTCTATACTCTTTCTGTACTTAACAGAGAGAAAAGGACCTTCTGGTACATATTTCTCATCACTGACTTGGCAATTAATCTGGAGAACAAGCTTAGAATAGATGTCTTCTTTTGAGATGATTTAAGTCAGGTGAGACAAATCAGAGCTGGGTAATTAAAGGTACGAATCCTGAAATTACTTGTTCTTGCCAATGTCTGGAAGGTCCAACGTGCACTAATTTTGGATATTTGACTTGAGATGTGTCTCGGTTTGGACTGTCCAAAATGAAGGGCTTTAGTGTTAGGGAATGGTTCCCAATGTAAGCCTCTGAAGTGCCAAAACATCTGGGTTTTGTGTGAATTTTCAAACTCTAGAGTTGTCTTCTACAAGTGCTGAGTTTATAGCATCTTCCTGGGAGGTCCACTTGTTGACAGAGAGCTGGCTCCAGCCCCAGAACAGACATGAATTTAAGACTTAGCTTGAATGGATTGACTCCGGTACCCCTAAAGGTACTATGTTGCAGAACAGGGAGGGCATCCAAAAAGTTCCCAAAAAGGGTCTCTTCAGATCAGAACTGTCAAAGTTGAAATAACTCAGCAGGTAAACAAAAAAAGCGGTTGGATGAAATACCCTGAAAGCTTAGAGAAAGGGAGATTTTTTCTTTTTCTTTTTCCCTTTTCTTTTTATTATTCAGAAGTAATGTACTGACAAGAGAACCTGCTGAGGCCTGGGAAACTCTCCCTCTCTGTGCCTTTTTTCCGTCTTTGCGTTTTGGCAGTTTTAACAACCGAGCAGTGCGATTCTGGCTTACGCTGTCGGAGTCAATAATATGATAGCGCTTCTGTTATGAAAAGGAAACTAGTTGAAATAAAGCTATGCTACAGCTGTATCAAGTATGCAGACGCATTTCTAGGGGCTAATGAGGTTCCTGTTACAAAACAGAGCCCTCTAGGACTTGCTGACGTCAATCACCTATAATTGCAGCGCTTTTGTCATTGTGTGTGTATGGACTTCACATCATAGTACACTGTGTTGAGAGGAGCATTTGGGGATGCCTTGGCAGCGTCAAAGGCCGTGCACTAAGCCCTCTGAGACCCTTCTTCCTCACCAAAGCTTATAGCTCCTACTGAAACAGATGTATTTCTAAGATGAACCATCATGAGGGAGGGATACACCTGAAAAAGTCTTCTTAATGACTATTAGCCTTTCTAGAGATCACTTTCTGAACAAAGTTAATTGCTCTAGTGTGGAATTCCTGGCTAACATGGGTAAGAATGCTTTTCCTTAAAAGTTTTAACCATGTTTTGTGTGTGTCGTGGACCTATGTCAATGATAGCGTAGTATAACTAGCCCCAAAGGAAAACAAGCAAACACTACCTAAAAATCACTGTACAATTATGCTAGCAGTGCTTTGTGTCCAAATGTGCTCCAGATATAAAGCATTCTCCTTTTTTTTAATTTTGTTTTCCTGGACTTCTGTGATTATCAGTTTATATCTGAAGTCTTCCTTCAAGGTTTGGAAATTGTTTGAGTTGAAAAAGTATGATTTTACAGGCTAAGAAGAGGCAAGAATGGAAAAGCCCTTCTTGCAGATAAGTGTTGTGCTTCCAGACATACAAAATGGAATGTTTTTCCTTAAGGAAAATAGATACCTACATGGGAGTGGGTTGAATAGGTACATGATCCATCTCATTGTAAAACAAATGTCTAAAATGAGGTCAGATGAGTCCCATGGCAGAATTCCCCCTTTCTCCCCGGTGACAACGCTAACAGATTGGTCATCTAGCTCTGTGAGATATGTCTGTGTTTTAGATGTGTAAGATGCAAACTCTCGGTGTGCAAGGTTCTCCTCTAATTACTCCTGAACAGCCCTACTAATTTAGCTGGGATAAAGTTAGTTATGGTGAATCCCTACAGCGGAAACGGGAATTTGGCAATTGCCCCCTTAACTTCAATGAAGTTTGCATGTCTGTATTGTGGTAAAGACTTTGGTCCTTTTCACATGCGTGAGGGAAAAGGGTCTTGGGTCTCTACATCTGAAGAAACATCTGAATGATGAGCCAAATGTAAGAAGGTGTTTTGGAAGAACTTTAGAGGACAAGCTTTCAGAGATTTCAAGGAGCTCAGATTTTCCTGCAGAGATTTTTCTTCTTGCAAATGTATGTATAAGTATGCTGACTTACATAGCTCAGATGAAACAAAACAAACCTAAGAACAGTAGCTTAAGCTTGTGGAAATAAAAAAAAACCCCTCTCCATCCTTTCTGAATTTGACATCTCAGTGTTGGCAAATTTAGTTGTTTGTGCAAACCCCATAAATAGCCTAGACACGTTACTGATACCAGACATAATATTGCTTGTGTTAAGTCTCTTATCAAGTTGGTATCTGGCTGCCAACCAGCTTAATAAAAAGCTGCTATTTATGTTCTTCAACAATATAGCAAGTGACCTTCATGGATTGTCTGGTTTCATAAATGCTCTTTGTGGTTTCATGTTGATTGTAACTGAGAGATATTGTAAGGAACACAGTCAAACCAGCACACAGTCATTAATTCCAGACACAATTTAAAAATACACTAAACTGACTTTTAAAGTAACCTTTAGCATATGCAAATATTCTGGCTGTCCATCTTTTGCTTTGCTACCATTGCAGGCAGCTCTCTCAAGAAAAAAAATCAAACCCAAACAAGAATTCAAAAACCAAGGTCAACAATTTTAAATCTTCCATTCCAAATTCCAGTGTAGCTGAATGTGTAACTTGGATGTGGTCTTTAAGATAGGTCAATCCATCATGTTCCTTTTGTGTCTAGAGCTTTCTGAGCATAAATGTGAGTGAAGGTGTCCCAGAAGACTGCTGGTGGGAGGTTAGGTCATCCCAGATGTGCTGCCAGCAAGCTGGTCAGGGAAGGATGGCATTTACCTCCCCTCAGGAAGGAATTGGGAGGAAATGCAGCAGGAGCCACTCACAATTACTGAGGCTATGATAGGAGGGAAGGGGGAGGGTGGAAAAGAAGCACGGAGTGCTACTATTTAGGGGACAGAAGGATTCCATGTCATTGGCATATCCTACTAACATGACATAACCTGCCCTGGTGCTGCTGTGGGTTCAGCTTTGCCTGATCCAGACTGGTAGAGCCTGCACCACATTCTGGTCTTGAGGCACCAGGAGTATCCCCTTATGGCCATTAAGACAGAAGGAGAATAAAATCAAAGGGAATCAGGAAAAGCCTCCACACTCATTATGAAAACAAAACTGTGCTAGGAAACATGATGCGTATTTCTTTTAATCAAAAGCAGGAAGACATTTGGAGCACTCGGGGCCATCGATTGCCCTCCAGCCCATGGCGGAAGTCCCCAGTGATGTCAATGGGAGCTCTGCACGCGAATAGCGGGGGCATGGAGACGCCTTGGCGTACCTCTGCAGGGAGTGTACCAAGACAGGCTGTGACTGAGCTGTAAAGCCTAACCAAAGCAGCTGAGGCCTTTAGTTGACTTTTATAGAGCACTTCATTGGCTCCTCTGGCTGCAAACGTGCATTTCCATCGAAGGAGGAGGAAAAAAAAGCCAAGCGTGATGTTTTATGTTCATTTCCTGTCCCTCCTTCAGACAGACAAGAATCCTGCAAGGTCTGAGCAACACAGCCCCCACTGCCTCGATATTGGCATCAGCCAGTGGTGACACTGTGTCTGCAGAGAGCACCGGTAGTCCCCAGAACAGCTCTTCCTCACACTTGTAATGATCTGGAGATTATGATACAGGAAACTCCTTTGCAAAGCTTGCTGGTTTGGGGCAGAAGCTCTTAATTTTGTGACAAAGACGAACGAGTCTTTGGGGAGCAGTAAATCCATTTGTCTGGTGATGTTAAGGAGCAGGCGACCTCTTCGGTGCCTGCAGCCCCTGAAACAAATAAGGGTTTTTTCACTGTGCTACAAACAGGTTAATTCTTGGTCTTTCCTTGAATCATGCTGCAAAGGAAACGTCAGCCTAACAAGTCCTTAGGGTATTTTTTATTACATACGCATCCTCTATTACTCACAAGTTCCTTTTACAATCTTGGTGGACATTTAACACCTATTATTAAATAAAGCATTGTGGCTTTCATTTCAGACAGTTTGTGTAACAGTTTCTTTAAACCTCTTTAGGAAAACTTCTGTATCCTGGGGTACATTTGAGATACTCTGCCTTACCATTCTCCTCAGTATCAATTAGAGTAAAATTTGCTTTTCTTCCTGTTTGATGTCTCAAACAAAAATATTATTGCATATAATAAGAAAAACAGATCCTAAAGGCAGAACAGTTTGATGACACTGGGAAGTGCAAATTATATTTTTGGAAGAGAAGTCAAGGAGATGTATTTTGTTTGAAAAACTACTTGAGTGAACATAGGTCAACACACAGAAGTCTGGGACCAGAACACTTGAATAAAGTATTACAATTTGAGGTTTTATAAAGGGTAAGCTCTTGCTAGCTTTCCTCTTTTCTTATCCAAGAAAGACTTCCATTGTTATAGTTAAGATTTTTGACTGAGTGAAAATAAGAGGATTTGCCTGAAAAAACATTGTAGCTCTAGATAAGCACAGAATTAGGATCTGAATGTTCTGCTCTTTAAGGAGTTAAAACCCAAACCTTGAGTGAATGTTGAGGTTGTCTATCTGCGATGTGAGTCAAACCTTCATATCTGAACACCTGCAAAGAAAATTTGGAACCAGAGGCCGTGGCTTGAGCCCCTCTTTGTTAAGTGGTCCAAACAATAGCAGCAGCAATGTTCCCTGTTCCCAGCGCAAGCTATTTATGACAATGCCCTTTGTTAAAGGGACGGTAAATTACTCTGCCAAGCTTTAGTTACTGAGTCGAAAGGAATTAATGTTTTCCTGGCATTTTCATTTACCTTGTCACTTAAAAAAGAGACATATAGGTATTGTGATAGTAGGAAGGAGGAGAGTAATTAACTCTCGGAGTATTCTCAGAGTTGAGAACATGGCTGGGTAATCACGGCAGATTCTTTCTCCTTGTGAAATCAACGTGAGTTTTTCCCACCAATTTCCTTGCAGAGAGCAGGAACATGTCCTGTGTAGGGGTTTCCTGATAAGTGAATTTCAGCTCACTTCCCATATAATTACTTCTCCTGGTGATAATAAAATAGAAATGCCTTGAAATAAGAAACACATATCTCTGCAGCAGAGATGATGCTGTAATGAGAAAAATGTACTTCAGCTGTCCTGGATCTTAGAGGAGATACCAGAGTACTGTTGTTGATATTGGGTGATAAGTAAATGTTCAAATATTTAACAATATTTTGCTGAACTTATTTAGATAAAAATAAACAGAAGATTGATTTGAGGACATTGTCTAGCTTTCATGATGGACAGGGTTATCTGTTCTTTCAAGGTTGTACACACCACTGAAATTTCCACATGCTATCTTAAGATTTCAGACACTAACTTCTGATTTTTCTTCTCTTGCAGATACAGGCAATCCATTTGTAGAGATGCACAGTGATATACCTAAAATAATACACATGACTGTGGGAAGAGAGATGATCGTTCCATGCAGAGTCACAGCACCAAACATTGCTGTTACTTTAAAAAAGGTACTTTAATCCAAGCATGCTCTGGAAGTGTTATTATGGATGAGGGGTTTTTGTTTGCTTGTTTACAACTATTGCAAAACTTTTGAAATATTTTAGCAATTTAGTATTTCTTAAACAAGATTTCTGGGTGTTGGTGTGTTTAGAAATATTTCAACCCTGGAGGCTTCATTTCCTATCTCTACAGAAGGACTTCATCACATCTTTTACACTGGATGGGAATTTTCTGAAGAAAATTAGACTTTTTATGCCATTCTATTAAATCTTCATTGACAAAGGTTTCTTAAGTCCAGGAAGGATTTTCTTGTTAGGAGAAGAGATTTCCTCTTGCCTCTTCCCCTGCCCTTCCTCCCCTTTCCTCTTCTGTCCTCTGGAACAGCCGACAAGCGGAGTCCCTGGAGACTCTCTGGGGCTGTACAAGGATTTCTGCAAGCCTTTGCCCTACCTCACTCCCACCAGCAACTTTGGTGCTTCCCTTTGCACACGAGTGCACTTACCAGGCAAGGGATGGCTTCTCTTTGTAGGGAAACCTGTGCAGAATTTGAGAGAGTGGCGCCAGTTTTAGACAAGCTAGACATTTTTTCATTTTTCGGGGAAACCATTTCTTTCCTAGATGCCTTGGGAGTTACCTGGATAGCCAACTGACCTATATGTATCTAGTACAGTACCTGATATCAAGACAGTGAATGGTGCTTCTTTTTCTAAAGTTCCTGTTTGGCTTAAAAATTAGGTGGAGGTGTTTCTAAATAAAGGGAGTTCTGTCCATAGTCGCATAAATATTTGTGACTGTTACAAGGAAAAGCAATTTGTATTTTTATAGAATAACATGCAATTGCTAAATAATGCCACTGTAAGATACTTCTCTAGATCAATACAAGTCTTCGATTCCTCCTTCACTATAGAGTTTTACACCAGACACAGATTTGACCATGTGTTTTAACTTGACCTGGAGATTTACGTATTCTATCCAGTGCTGCTTTGCTAATATAGATATTGATTTTGCTCCTTGGCTTCCACGTGCGAAATCACATGAAAGAAAACAAAACACAGAGAAAAGAAACTTGTCTGACTTAGAATGTTACCATATGTTTGTACACTCACACAGAGTTCTCCTGCAAGAAATGCACCAAAGGTGGGTATGCACAAGATTCCGTGACTATAGAATCAAAAGTAAATGGGGCTTGGCCTTCCATAGGGTGAATGTTGTAAAGTGGGCACTTATCTGGGCACGGTAAAGCTGCACCTGAAATCTCAGCATGTTAAAATAATAAATGAGAAAATTCCTGTCAGGTTTCTTTCATATCAAACAATATAAAACCCCCTTTTTCTTTGTTTGGAGAAGACTGAGACATCTCTACTTTCTTTTTTCTTATCAACTTCCCGTTAGCTTGGGATTGTGGTAATGCACATCTTTACACCAACAAAACCAGATGTGATACTCTTGGGAAGGAGAAAGAAGAGGTAGAGCCAAGTCTCGAAAGAAAGGACTGGTTGCTTACATGTTTTGCATTCCAGGAAAAATAAATGTTTTCCCTAATTAATCCCAGAATTTCCTGAAGCATGTAAGCTACAATGCATTACATCATATCTTACTTTATTTATAATCTGTGACACCCATATATGAAGATTCCAGCAAGTTTTTGCTCGCATATCAGTTAAGAGAAGTGTTAAATGCATTTTACAGCTGCGGGCATGCTACTTCTAGGGAGCTAGCAAGAGCTATTCTGTGTTTGCCATTCAGTGATGAAAGGAAGAAGTCTCTCCCCATAATGCAGTCCTCTGGAGCTGGAAAGAAACCCTCAGTGTTTAAATTATTAGGTTCTGCATTCTATATTGCCAGGAAGTGAAAATATGAAATATTTTTGATAATCTCTTTGTTCTGGAAAGACTCGTTACAGTTGCATGAGCACTGCCTCCAGCATTTTGTTCCTGTGTAGTCCTACTTCTTAGTTTTAGTGGACCACTGTGGGGAAGTTTTATTATCCATGTTCAGTACTGCAAATGACTTTTTTACTTTAACCACATCTTTACCTTAATCAATCCTGTGATTGCTGTGTTGCTCTAATCTCCAGGCTGAACGTCTGTACAAATTGTATTCTGTAGCATGGAAATCATATACAACATAGGAGGAGTCTTGACAATCAAGAAGCTAATAAAGAAGGGATTGGGAAATGGGGATGGAGCTTTTCATTCCTATTTCAAATTCAGATCCTCTTATAACCTGTATCTGCAACAACTGACAGCCCTTTGGCTTCCTCATCATAGGAAGACCTGAAAAAAAATTCATTGATTGTTCTGATCTAATGCTTAAAAGACAGATAGCCAGAGCCTCTGAAACTGTCATTCTGTTCAGTCTGATTTTCACAGCCTCATTGAAGATCCCTAAAATAAGATAAACCTTATTGCAACTGAGGTATGCACTTCTCTTGCCTCTTCATTTGCTTTTATCTTGCAAAATGGAGAAAGCATCACCTTTTGGTACAATGATTTGATTTCTCTGACTCTCCTTTTGGATTCTCTGCCATAAAATTAGCAACGGCAGTTGCAGGCATAGAGGGAAACAAGCTTTGGCATGAGGAATAAAAAGAAGAAAAAAAAATCCAAGGATGTTGAGTCACACAGCTGGACAGTCTGAATTCTTAATAATGCCACCTCATCCTTCCCAAGCTGGTGGAAAGGGAAGCATGAAAAAAAACCAACAAGCATTCAAAACTCTGATGTCCATTTTTACTATACTTTTACTATATTTTACTGCCTTGTGCTAGTACTATGTTAATGCCACCAGGTGCCAAAAAGATTTGGTGGCTGGTGCTGAGCAAAGAAGGAAGCGCAGTCTATGCAAAAGAAACTGCTGTCAGGGTTGAAACAGAGTACAAAGAAGGTAAAAGGCCAAAACTGCACTAGGAGCCACAGAAATGTGGTTCATGCAGATAAGTGTGTAGACAATAAATTCCATGTTTACTGTAGCCAAAAAAAATTGGTTCTTTGAATGCCTCTGACTATCTACTGGTACCCATCTGTAAGCTATTATTTTAGCTGGATTTATCCTCTGTTGCTTCAGTGAAAAAAACACTGTTCCAGCACTGTGTTTCTTCATATGTTTTCTACTTCTCCTGTGAGACCAAGTGACCCAACTTTTTGGTAAGGCCCTGAACCACATTGGCCCTGCTCTCTACAGGGGATGGACCAGGTGACCGCTGGAGGTTCCTTCCAACCTAAATTATTGTGTGATTCTGGGATCCTCTGTCCAGTACCATCCATGTGGTGATGATGCTGTATCTCTAGGTGGTAGCCTGGGAGGTGGTGTAGGGCAGAGCAAAGCAATAGTGCTTCTCGGAAAGTGGGAAACAGGTCATCTGAACCAGTGGGGTTTGCAGAGGAGAACAACGTGGAGGAAAGCTGTGTAAGAAACCGAAGCAAGAAAGGATAGAGCTGTGAGGGGCTGTGGGAGTGAGCACCCAGCCACTGCCTTTGATCTATGAGGGTGGTGAAACACGGGCACAGGTTGCCCAGAGAGGTGGTGGAGGCCCCATTCCTGGAGGCGTTCAAGGTCGGGCTTGATGAGGCTCTGAGCAACCTGATCTAGTTAAAGATGTCCCTGCTCACTGCAGGAGGATCGGACTAGATGATCTTTAAAGTTCCCTTCCAGCCCAACATATTCTATGATTCTGTGATGTCTTCTGAGACAAAATACTGGTGTTTCATAGAACCATACAATCATGGAATGGCTTGACTTGGAAGAGACCTTAAAAATCATCTAGTTTCAAGCCCCCTGCCATGGGAAGGGACACCTCCCACTAAACCAGGTTGCTCAAAGCCTCATCCAGCCTGATCTTGAACACTTCCAGCGATGAGGCATCCACAACTTCCACCCTCTAAAAGAGACTTTTTGCAATATCTTGTTTTTCCCCTCTTAAGACTTAGCCAGAGAACAACTGTGTCACAGTGGTCTTTTGCTAGTCATAGACTTCATTTTTCTAAATTTTTCCTTACATCAACTTAAAAGTGTCAAGTTATGCTTTTATGTGTGCCTGCATGCAACTTTTTAGTCTCAAAACTACAAAAAATTATATAAAAAGAGGTAGCTCTAGCTGTTTTTCAGGGGTGTCAGATGAGTAAACCGTGCAGGCAAAGATTTGCCTCTGGGACGGGTGAGCCTGTTGGATATTCAGACAACTCACAACCGTAAGGGTCACACATCAGGTTCATATTTATGAGCACTTTATTTCTGAGACCTGGACACTTCCTGGGTATTTTGATTACTTTCCAATACCTGGAGTAAGGCTAATACAAATTCAGTAACCCACCAATTAACTAATTGATGTGAAGGGAATGCACTCCCTGGGAAACATGTCTAGGGAGGCTCTGACTTGACTCTTTCATCACAGTATATGTGACAAGGTGTAGAGGAGTATGCTCAAAAGCAGTTTATTTTCCACCAAAGCTGCATGAGGATAAATCTGGTTGAAGCCCTTGAAAACATAGCTATGAATTAGTTAAACCAAGCCTTGAATATTTGTTTTATTTAGAACAGGAATGGCAACAGAGCTCTTAGACTACCAAGCTGAATGGTAGCCAGCAGCGTATAATGCAATGGGCTTTACTTGTGTGTGTGTGTGTAACACACATTTCCCTCATGATTTGCATGCTTATTATAGCATCTTATCAGCTGTTGTAAAGATAAGGAATTCTATCTACCACAGCATTTTGTGCTCTGTAATTATTGTTCATTTGATTCATTGTACATTTCTGTCGGAGGAAATGGCATGAGACGAGTGGAGGTGATCTCAAGGGCAACTTTCGGCATGTGCTGAGCAGGCAGCGTCGAGGGTGCTGTGTTTTAGAGAGAAATTGTACCACGCAGGAAGGTGCTGGGCAGCCACGCTTCCCCCAGCCTCTGGCAGCCACCCATGCTGATTTTGGCTGTAGGAAGGAGAGGGCTGGCCAACACATAAGTGCCGTGACCAAATAAAGGAGGAGAAAGAGGTGAAGGGGTCGTAGTGAGACTGGGTGTGCAACGAGAAATGATGGGCTGCAAGGTGCTTAGTTGACACAGAAGTCTTTGCTTAGGGCACTAATTCAATCAAACTCTGCTCTCTGCCATCTTTAAAAATGTTATTTTTACTGTAAAAGCAGGCTTTATAAAAGTAGAGTCATATCCAGGGTCTGTACTCACGGCTGAACTCTATGTTATCTAAATGGTGGCATTTATTCCGTCAATAAGGCAGAACAAAAATCACGATGTGAAAACAAGACATCTTGTCTGAGCTTCAGTGCCTGTGTCATGCCTTGCCTTTTCAGGATTTTTCATATTAAAATGGGGCTTAAAACTCAGAGGATCCTAATGTGAAGTATATTTTTTACTGCTGAAAGAGTGAACACTTGATCCCATGTGGCAATATTTTAGCCTGTATTACATTTCAGGTCTTAAGTTTAAAAACATCTGATGGTTTTACACTAATTACTTGTTGATGCTTCAGCTTCTGAGGGACTTAGAAGTGCCAAATTTTAAAAATATGTTTTCTGTGAAAATTTGATGTATTTAGTGTTTCAAGGTGTCTTTTAAAAATCTTTAGTCGACGTGACTTTCCTCATTCAATATGATTTGGTAGTTGTCAACAGAAGTGCCCAAATAAACTTTGTGGCTTTAAAATTTGCCCTTTGTGTTGTATGTAATGGCTTAGAGACCTGTACTCTGTGACCTGTCAGCTTTGGAACAGCTGTTCATGTCCTTACCTTTTTTTTTTTAAACAGTCCAATCCTTTAGACAACACAAACACAAGAAGCCTCACATTAAAATCTGGCAGGAATTTGTTAAAGCCACAAAATAACAGCAAATTATTTGTCACCTCCATTGAAAAAAAGTGTATTTGTGTCTCAGAGGTGAAACCAGGATACTTAATTGCAAACGTTTGCCAAGAGCAGCACTTAAGCTGCCAACCAGGAGCCAACAGAATAGCAGCTGAAGCACCGAGGCTAATGATAGTGTCAATCTATTGTGTCATAAATTACATCCTGTTATAAATAATAAAATCTTGGAAACAAATAAACCATTCATAGTCTTCACCCAGATTTTTCCTCTATTTTGTGATGAAAACGTGACTTGAAAAATCTGCATAATTAAATGTCGTCCTTTCTACTTTGATTGGCATTTTTTACGGTGATTTTTTTTTTCCCATTACTTTTTATTAAACTGCTTAATTAGAAAGTGGCATGAGGATAAGTTGTTTTTGTGATGCCTATTTGACACTTCCAGATTCCACGAGAAACCCTAATTCCTGATGGCAAGACAATAATCTGGGACAGCATGAAAGGCTTCAGAATACCTAAGGCAACCTACAAATTCATAGGGCTCCTGAGCTGTGAGACAACCATCGGTGGACACAAATATAGCACAAAATACCTAACGCACCGAGAAAGTATGTAGCATTCTCCATGTCCCAGCCCTTCATTAAGCACTCTGTCCTGGCGGCGTTAATTCACTTTTCCTCCTCTTTGTCGCATGCAGCCAACACAATTTTTGATGTTCAGTTAAGCACCCCACGTCTTGTCAAGTTGCTGAAAGGAGACAGCCTGGCAATTAACTGCACCGTCACCGCAGCCTGGAACACCAGAGTGCAGATGACGTGGACTTATCCTGGAGAGGTGAGTGCTGTGGTTGGGATGAAGAAACCAAGGATTTCCCATAGATCATGCTGCATCTAGCATCCCGGGAGCAATCTTGCCTCAAAATGCTTGCCATGGCTTGCATTCCATCATTTTGACCCTTACTGACATGTCTTTAAAGGTTTCTTTTTTCCTTTCTGGTGCTTAACTGACTAAGTAAACAAGCTTATGCAATGTACTCTTGTTATATTGCATAATCACGAACGAACGCTGGGATTGTTTCATCGCTGGGAGCTTCTTTTCAACCTGGAGAGGTGGTAGAAATTTATCACCCAGGCCCAGGCAGGGGCTCTGTCTTTTGACAAAAAAAGTGTTCAGTGAGGCTGTCTTTCTCAACGCATCCATTTAAAAGGCTGGCAGACAGTCAGGAACCTGACTCGAGCATGTTTAGAAGAGATATTTTGATTTAGCTAGCCAAAATCTCATTTGTTAAGTGTCACATGAACAATCTTCTTGTTTTGACAACTACAGGAATGATCTTGAATGTGCTTCTCCTCCCCCCACATTGGAAGCATCCTCATAAATATTTGTCACTTACGGAATAACTGCCAGGGAGTCCGTGTAAAGCTGATAAGAAATTTGACATTATTTTAAAGTTTACAACTCCCATTCCTTTCACGTCAGGTTGATTTATGCTGGTGATTCAAGTCAAGATCATTTATTATGTCAGTGGTGCCTAATCACAAGCTGAAATTATGATTATGTGATATAGGGAAGTTTAATGAAGATTAATGCAATTCTTTCTTGCATACTGTATCAATTTTCCCTGCCATCTTTTCACCTCAGAAGTGAATGACTTAGCACGAGAAATGCTCCAAATACGTTGCTCAGTGCTGCCTTACCAAGCCCTAGCTGGGCACCACACTTGTGAAATTCTCCTTTGTTTTTATTTGGATGGTAACTGGAGGGTGCTCAGTGTTTACAAGACACCAACAAATGTCCTGGGTTAAATAAACTTTGAGACCGAAGGCTGAGGGGGAGTTGCAGGAAATAACTCCTCAGACTCACATTATCTTCAGTTCCACCCTGTTATTCCCTTGCCAAATCTAGTCCCTTTTCCTTCTGTAGCGATTCCAGAATGCTCCCCTTCTTGTGTTAACTCTGCCTTCCTCTATCTGTCTGCTGCCTACAGACACTGAATCCAGGCACCGAACGATGTGTCGGTGACTCTGGGTATTTTTATGAGCAATGCTCAACAAGGCAAAATTGGGAGCTGGGTGTGTTGGTAGGGCAGGCTGTAGAGAAGGGTTGCTCTTCATCTGGAAAGAGCTAGGTTGGATGCTGTTACAACTTCGGTGAAGACAGGAATGAATTGCCATATAGTGTTACTTTATAATTTTTATCATTGACCATCTGGAAATCTTAGGCATCTTTTGCATGTCTGTACCATACGGAGGAATCTGGATTTTTTAATTAAGGTACGGTGGCAGTACAGTTAAAAACATTACTAATCATAAAAATGTGTTTGATTAAGCTTGGTCTTGTTCACTTTTGCTTTTATAGGCAAGGAAGAGAGGTTCCGTAACACAGCGCATTGACCAGAAGAATACAGAAGCCAATATATTTTACAGTATCCTGGTTGTTGACAAAGTACGTGATATTGATAAAGGCCAGTACACCTGCCACGTGAAGAGTGGGCCATCAATCAAAGCTGTTAACACAACAGTTATCGTTTATGGTAAGAAATGTTGCAAATTTGTCAAATACTGAATGCTCATGTACCAAGTTCAGGCATAAGATAGCTTTAGATCTTGACACAAAGTGGAAGTGAATTTACAGCACGTTCATCACAGGCAGAAAAAGGAGGGAAAGAAGAGAATATGTGCCTTTTCTTGCCTGACTGTTTTGTCTTGTTGGCAGTAGACATGTTAAAGTTTGTTTTGATCATTCTTGTCTGCTACATACAGTGATTACCCACCCTGCCCTCAGTCAGTTCTGGCAGAAGCAATTAGTTAAACTAGCATTTGCAAAAAAAATTAGTGTGCAAGTTGGTTTTAAATATAAGAATCCCACTTCCTTTTCTACAGTACTTATTAATTGTTTTCTATGTACAGTGAAGAAATAGATACACTAGCTCTACACGGAGCAAGTTGCTGCCAGACCATTAAAAAAAATGAAATAAACATAACATACTGCAACCCATTAGTATGGTTTTACTATGGTCTGCCTGCGCCTTATGAGAAATCTGAAAACTTCTGGTGTTATTTCGAATTTATGTGAATTAGGACTTTTGTACATTGGAATTCTATGAGAAGCTACTTTCTCTGTGGCATCCTGCTACAATTAGGACTCTTTGGAGCATCATTGGTATTAAAGACCAAATGGTTGGTGGGTGACCTCTACGACAGATGATTCATGGTCAGAATATTGATTTGTTCCATGTTTTCAGTGGTCTACTTTTTTTTCTCTCTCATTTGGAAGTGTGGACTAAGCACCCCATGTTGGTGGTATTACAGACTATTTCAACCCGTTTTCTTTACTTAAGCCCTGGACTTAAGTCACTGGGAGCATAGAATGAATCATAATATCCACTTATTACATTCTTGAACAGAAGAATTGTAGCTGTCAGAAACCGAGGTTTAGATTAAAATTAAAGTCAGAAGCTGGAACTGTTGAAGCTAGTGTGTAAAGTCCTATTCACACAAGCAGCTCCATCTATGGGATATCCATATTAAAGAAAGCCTGTGGGAATAAGGGTTTGCAGAAGCAGGATTGTACCTTTATAACTTGACTTGTGTAATTAAACTACTGATTTGTCTTGTGCATGTTATTTTCAATGTACATGGCAAATGTGATTAAATACTGTGCTACAGGTACAATTTTTCATGTTTTGAATGTTTTGTTTTGCTCAAGTGCAGTTAGAGAGAAGAAAAAACCCACAGATTTTCCAGTGTGTTGTATGAACGTTGTGGTTTATTGCATCCCATAAAACCCGTTAACTTGCCAGAGAATTTGAAATATGGGGTAGTGCAACTGGAAAAGAACAAATTCCAGCAGGTTGAGATCGTTCCAATGAAGTGATAAAGATTTGTTTGTTTGATGAAACAGCTGCTCATCAATGATACAGCAAGTTTCTACTTTTTCCTTTGCTGTTTCCCTGAAGGTCTCTTCAATCCTCTGTGGAAGAACATTTTCTTTTGGAACATGCATTCATTCTTGGCCTTTAAGAGTGGAAGGGTCATCTGATCATCTTCCCACATACCACAAACCACCTTATCTCTTGTGCCTTTTTTTCTGACAGAAGCACAATGGGAATTTGGCTAGAGTGTGTCTTCTCCAGGCAGATTCATGGCCTGGGAACTGTATCAGTTCTCATATATTTGTGATGTTTTTCCCTATATTTTATGGATCTCTAGAAGGTTAGGCTTTATTTTTGCTGTTGCCATGTGAAAATACCAAAATTATTAAAGGTCAGTTTTATCTGGATTCCTGTTCTCTTCAGTAGAAAAAATCTTTTTTGCAGGCTGAAAATCAGTAATACAGTGCACCTTTCTCTTTTTGTTTAAGATAAAATGTTTATTAATTTGAAACGTCGAAGAAAAACTGCACTGGAGGCTGTAGCTGGAAGAAAATCCTATCGTTTGTCAATGAAAGTGAAGGCATTTCCCTCTCCAGAGGTTATATGGTAGGACAACAGTTACTTCAACGTATGCATGCTGGACCTCTTCTTAGGTGAAGAATAATACCTTGGTAAAATAAGACCTTTTGAAATGGCAACAAACTGGAGACAATACAGTTATGGAGTTTTATTGGAAGATTCAGGTTGTCCTGGCATTTAACAATTTATCACAGCACTATCTCCATTTGGCAAGTGCAAAAGAAGGAGATCTGGAAACTTTAAAGCTCAGACCCTTAAATATGTTAGATATGTCTCCTACTGAAATCAATGAACTAAATATCCTTGCCAACCTTGAGAGCATTGTTGCATCCAACTTTGTTCAGACCTAGATATGAGACCTGAACTTGCTTTTCAGGCAGCAGGAGAAAGGAAAGGATTTCGCTAAAATAATTGACTGAACTGAGTCGTACAGACATGCGCTTTAGAAGAAGAAGGGAAGTTCAATTTATTATATGATGATCTGCAGGTTCTAGATCTGCTTTAGTGACGGGAGTGTTCACTTTGGCTCACATACACTGTGCTAAGAAATCTTTTGAACAGTTTTTTGTATTAACCCAAACCACTTTTTATATAAAACAATGTTATCTATTCATGATCTCAAGTTTGGTTTTTTAAAATCATTTTAAACACCAGTAGCTCTGGCTCAATTCATTGCACTTTAACAAAGGGTCTATGACAAAACTGATTAAGAAAACAAACCATACATACATGAACAGTGAGAGTTCATATTACTCACAGCCAGAAAATACTTTTGCACCAAACATTTTGTTTTATAAAACCCTGACATTTATAGCTTCACATGTAAAATTATTGGATGAAAGTGGTACTGACGCTAGCCATTTATGCAGTATTTTCTGTTTCTTTAACGGTTGGACTTGTTGACTACACATATAGATCCAAAACTTCTGGAAAAAAATAATTCAAACAAGAGTATTTATTTATTTATTTAGCACTGTAAGGTTGGTCAAATGCTGGAACAAGTAGTCCAGAGAGGCTGTGGAGTCTCTGTCCTTGGAGATATTCAAAACCAGAATAAAAGTATCTTGGGCAGCCTTCTGACCTAGCTTTGAACACTGGGTTGGATTAGGTGATCTCCAGAGGCTTGTTCAGCCTCAACTATTCTGTGATTCTTTAAAATATATATCATGAAATGCCTGGATCCCTAATCCTTAGACCCAAGTTCTAGTGCTCCTGTAATAACAGTAAGAGTTTTCTGTAAATATTTATTAAAACCTGTGAATCATTTTAAACAAGTCCATCATCTCAGTGAAAATATATTGCACTCTTCTATTAACATCATGCCAACCTTCATACAGCAGCCTACCACAATGTGCTTCACACTGTATTTTAGACTTAGAAGAAGAATGCTGTGCTTCTTCAGGAATCTGTGTGTGAACAACAGTTAGTACTTTCTAAGTTGCTTTTCTGTTATCTTAAAAAAACATTCGCTTGATAGCAGGATATCTGATTCTTCAGTGCTTATCTAATCTACTTACTCTTCCTCTTCCTAAAATCACAGCTGTGCTTAGGCTACTGTAATACTTTATCCCAGGATGTAGTCTAAGGTCATAAAGAAATGGCCAGTGCTGGATGATGCAACACTTAATTGTGTGAATGACTTTTATCCAGAAGGGTTGTCTTCTAGACTAATTGGTGGCACAAGCATGGACCACTGGGATCTTCAGAGACAGAGTTGCAATTTTCAGCAGTTCTCAAATAGTATAGAGCCCTGTCAGATCCTTAGAAGTTTTAATATATAGAATGGTATTCTCCAAAGTGCTTAGTAAATGTCAGCAATCTTATTTGTAAGGGAAGGGTAAATCTCTGGTAAACAGAATCTCAGACTGTAAATACAATCCTTGCCCAAAGATTGGGAGATATTGTGAAGTGAAATAACACAGGCAGATAAAGCAACAATTTTTCCAAATTTTTATTTCTGGAATTCTCTTAAACAGGTTAAAAGATGGGCTACCTGCTGCTGAAAAGTGTGCCCGATACATGGTTAAAGACTATTCATTAATCATCAAGGATGTTGCTGAGGAAGATGCTGGAAACTACACTATAATATTGAGCATACGACAGTGGAATTTGTCTAAGAATCTTACAGTCACTCTCACAGTAAATGGTGAGTTTACAACATATTCCCATGCTTCTCCTGAATGTGCAAATGTTAAATTTTCATTGACCTAGAATTTCATCGATCTTGCACAGTTCAGGTCATTGTGGGTTTTATTACTGACTTTCATAGACCTAAATCCAATCACCATATGAAGGGTGACAGACCCATCTTGGAATTGGAAGATGGACACTGGTTTTCATTAGAAGAGTTTTTGTTTTCAATGGTCACATACTTGTTCCTGATGATTTAAATGTGTTACTAACCACTCATCTGACTTGACTTAGGCATGCTGTTTTTCTTTATTCTCCTGGGGATTTTTCTTCTTACTCACACTGCAGGAATGTAATATTTTCATGATCATGCAACACATTGGAAATGAGCTGGTTGTAACTCCTTTCCAATTTTTACCCTTTACAGTGAAACCCCAGATATACGAAAATGCAGTGTCATCATTCCCTGATCCCAATCTGTACTTACTGAGCAGCAAACAAGTGCTGACATGCACTGTGTATGGTATTCCTCAGCCTAAAATTACATGGATCTGGTATCCCTGTAGACAAAACCATTCTAAAACAAGGTAGGACAGCTTCCTTATTTCTGTGTAGCATGTCTTCTCTTCCTATTACATTAAAATATTTACATTTTTACAAGAATAAAGCTTGCCATGGCCATTGCTTAGTTAGTAGCATTTGTATGTTTTTAATCAATGTATTTTTAGTAAACGTGTAGGCACAATGCAATTTTTCTTGCGTTATTATTTGAAAATGGAGGGCAAAGTTGTTATATTGTGTTGCTACTTAGGCTTATTTACGGTTCGCTACTATTCATGCATGCAATGTTCAGAGGCGTTAATTGCTTTTTAATTCTTATGAGGGAAGCCTTGCAGACAATGTTATGCAGAGTTCACACGCTTTCTCATGGAGATTTCCATGCTTTCCTCCATGCACTGTGATTCACTTGTGTGGGTTCTTTTGAAATTCAACAGAAATCATCTTAAAGACTTTTTCCATTATAAAGGTCAAATCTCTCCTCTGATACATTGACTCAGAGATTCAGCTACACAAGCCAAATGTGCCCAGTGTTCTCCAGATGATATTTCATCAGGGTAAAATATAAATGGCACTGTACAAGCTTACTTGATGCTGATGTGGTGCTTAAGTAATCCTCTTTTATATTTAAGCTTTCATTTGAACTCTGTTTCTTACGATTACAACAAGTTTGTGTGTTGAGTCATTTATCCGAAGCTCTTCCAGCATCATGAAATCTGACACAATCTTAATGGTTAGCACTTAACCTCCACAGCGGCATTAGCATTAAGCTACTACTGGAGGGTTCAAACATGCAAGGTATTTGGACCACAGCACAATGAAGATATTTAAAAGCTGAACAAAAGTTTAAGAACCAACATATTCTCAGTTTCAGTTGAAGATAATCACTTCACATAGGATTTAACTTCTTTAACACTTTCCTAGAGAAACTTTCAAAGAAACCATAGATGGGTTTCAGTGCCAATCCAGACAAACATTTAAGCACGTGCTTAACTGCAAGGATACAATACATCTCATTAAATCAAATACGACAAACATCTTAATTTGAAATAAGGGTGGTTGTTAATTTGAAATAAGGGTGGTTCTAACTGCTTTGTGAATCAGTGAGAGAGTGGTCAGCACTTCCTAGAAGCGCCTTCCTTTGGGATTATACTAATGGGTGTCTTTCTGTGCTCTTCTCACCAAGAGGTGGCACTAGCAATCTCTCCTTTTGCTGGGATAGGTATAACCTGAAAATCCCCATTTCCAGGGCAGGTGAGGGCTGCATTCCCTCTATCTGTTATAGTACCTTCAAAGGACAAGTTACAAAACTGTGTATTAATTTGTTTGTGTTTATACATGCAAAATGTAAGAGAAAAGAAATCACAACATTTTTAAGTAGAGAAACCCTTTGAAAGGCATATATGAAAAATTTCAATCTTTTAGTTTCTTTCAAGAAGAAACTTTCTTTTATATATCTATGCATACTCTGGATTGAAATCATGGTGCAGCACTGATAAAATAGTTCTTTATCCGGGAGTTGGGGTGGTGCTCATCCTTTGTCAAATATTTCCTTCTATTAACAAGTGCAGATCTGCACGACAGCACAGCCGAGTGTGTCGTCAGAAAGAGAAATGAATATCTGTGAGCAGGTGTTTAATAATGTGCTAAATTGTGGACTCAATTAAATGTTAATTAGAAGTGTGTTTGTGCAGGTGATCAAAGGAGAAATGTAACAATTTGAATCAACCGTTGGCTCTGTTACAAGGTTGTTTCCAGAATTGCTTCCAAATTGCCTCCATAATTGTTCTGTGATGATTCTCCTTAACCCACTCCCCTTCCTTCTCCTTTAAATGCTCATTGAAGAAGTAGTCTGGAGAACACCATTTTTGGTGCTCTGCCTAAGAGCAGTGGAATAATATGGTGATAATGAACTATCACAGAAAGGGAGAAATACCTGAATAATTTCCGGTTTTGAATAATTATTTTCTCCTGCTCTGGGAAGGCAGCAGAGTGAACTACCTCAGCAGCTGGCATGCCTTGCCCAGGCTGATGCCTGTTCCAGTTCAGGTGTTCTCCCTGAAGAACTGCAGAACCCTGTAATCCCACTCGTTTCACTGTACTTTTCACTTTTGTGTGAAAGGAGGTTTGCATGAACAACAGATTTAAGGTATGTGTACATTGTGCAGCAGATAAAAAAAAAATGTACTTACTCTGCCATTACAGCATTTCTTTGCATTTACCTGTCCAATGTTGGGCTTTCAAGACAAAAAAGCTGCTTCATTTGTGTTCAAGTAGTGCCTGTTTCTGTGTGCAGATGTACCTTGTACCCTAAATTGACAGGTTACCACTATGCCATGTGTGGCAGTGCGGATTCTCGTCAAGTTGCCGAGTGCCACGCCAAGAGACAGAGCACACGCTCCGAGTAAAAAGGTGCTGTTGCTGCAAAGACCTTGCAGTGCACAGATCTGTTTGCTCCAAGACTTGTATACGTGTTTAACTTCGCATCACTTGAGTACTACCACTGCAAGCTAGGGAATAATGCGTAGTGCGTAAGTTAGATGTTTTTACTTTTGGAGGAGTGTTGCCTATGGGTTCCTTAATAGAAACCATTAGGTTATCTGGCTGCTTCTTTTAACTTCTGTTCCAGACAATATTTCTGTTTCAAAAATCTAAAAATACTTTAGTGGATTCCATTGTTTTTAAATAAAATGCAGATATATTTTAGCACTTTGTGATTAATACAATCAATTTACATAACTCTCCTCTCTGCATCATTCAGGCCAGCCAACAGGAGGCCAGCCAAATTAAACAGTTTCCATAGTTTCCTGGTAGCAAATAAAAAAAAAAAGCTCAACAAATTTGACTTTTTGGTGCGTGGAAAGACTAACATCATTAAAATTCCCTTTTTGTTTTCTGTAGGTGATCCTGCTCTGGCAGAGGATTTAGGCTAGATAATCTTTTGGGATCCCTTCCAACCCCTAGCATTCTGTGATTCTGGGACTCTTAAACCAACTCTGTTGCCAATAAATAACCTTTTGTTAACTAGCTAGATGGATAGGTGAAAAGATTCTCTTCTGATGCTCACCTCAGCAAGGAAATACAGAAGAGTCAAGAGAAACTGGGACAAAAAGTAACATTTGGGGATTTTTTTAAAGCTTATGCAGAGCTACTAAACTCAGAGATAACAGGCAAAAGACAGTACAAGATGCAAAAAAAAGTTAAAGTGGAATACAATTGAGAAAAACTGAAGATTAGTCTTTCTTAAATGACTAAGAAACTTCTCTTCCAGTGCTATCTTATTCCAGCTTATTCTGCTGCTCTGTAGCAGACATATGCATTCCCAGGCTGGGCAGCTCCGCACTGTGCAGTGGATGTAGTAGAAGCATTTGTCCTGCAGTGTCCATCAGCCTCCGTGGCCTCTCCCTGCCTCCCTGGAGTTGTTCTCTCTCAAATCGTTTTTACCTGGGGGTTGGGTTGTCAGCAGAGGGGCAGCCAGCGGCAAGGTTTGCCAAGGGTCTCCGGAGCCAGCCAAGCTGGGCTCCAGCTCGAGCTCATCAGCTCTGAGGCTGCAGAACCAGCATCTGCACACCAGGAACGTGCTTGATGTTAATGATTTTTGACCTGAATCTCTTCAGCAAATTTGCATTTACCTTAAACTGGTCTGACAGAGATTGGCAAGAAAGGCACATGGGATATTGGTATTGTTCAGTGGAAGTGCTGGTTTCCTCAGCAGTTGTGCAGTGTTGTTTGGGGGCAGTTTCTCTCTCTGGATATTTTTGTGTGGGCAGTTCAAGAGAGATCGTCATCATGCTCTGCCCAAGGTTTGATCAATCAGCCCTTCAGAAACTGCAAAGACATGAAAAGCTGAAATTTTATCTTAGGTGTTCCAACTCTCCCACCACCTCACTGCCTCCCTCTCAAGCTATCGGTTTTGTTTAGCTTTAAGCTTACAACCCTGCCATCACATCAGTCTGTAGTTTTTTTACTTTTTTCTTTTTTTTTTTTTTCTTCTGGGTGTGCATGAGGGAGAAAAAAAAACATGACAGTGTTACAGATACCTATAACAACAAGGTCAGTGATAAAACTGGTACCTGATTCTCTGCCCCCTTGACTACAGTGTCAGGATATGAACTCTTCTTGGTTGGTAAAACCCGTGGAATGGTGGGATTTGGAAGGGAGGGGCTGAATTACCTGAAGTTGAGGACAGACGCAGGCAGCAGGGACCAGGGGCTGTGCAGCAATGCCTAAACTGGTACTGCTGCCAAAGAGCTAATCTCAGGAAACCACGATGTTTGTAACACTCTGATATGTGTGGATCCTCATTGAAATCACTACTGATTTAACACAGAGTGCTAAGAAGGGAATGTTACCGCCTGTCAAGGCTTGTCTGCAGTGCAAAAGTCACATCACGTGAACGATACTCTCCAGAAATAGCTCTCCGGCACTACAGAACGAGAAAAAGAAGCATGTCATGGATCTCTGGAGGCAAACCTAGAGGTTTTCCTTGAAACTTCTGAGACATATAGAAAGCCCAAAACTACCATAATGGAAGTGCGTGCCCAGACTCCCAGCAGCTTCAGTGAAAGAGGAGGCAGGCCATGTGTGCATAGCAGTCTAATTGCATTTCTGCATTGTTTATGTTCGTGTATTAATAAGGGATTGAAAGGCAGAATCATTAGGATGTGCTTGGATAGATTATCAGGGGAAACCAGATTTGGAACATCAGTGAGGTATGTAAAGAACAAATGTTAATTGTACTTAATTAGAAATGTACTGAACCACCCAAATTTAATTGTTGGTTGTCTGCAAACATTGATGCCCATTAGTTTGTCCACAGCGACTGGTTTTGTTCCCCATGCCACCTTCTATTTTCAGGAAGGGGAAGTCTGAGTCCTTAGAGCTGGTAAAAGTAGGTCAGATGCCATTAATAAACAGGTAGTTCAAAAATGCCTTTGTTTAATTTGACATGTGGCCAGATCCTCAGCTCTAAATTCACACTGGCTGAGGATCGGACTGGTAGCCTTCATACCTTCCACTCTCTAATACAAGAAAGTCTTCTTACAGTGCTCTAGTAATGTAAAAGCACTTAAAATGGGTACATCAGAAAATATGCTAGCTGTTCCCTTATTTTGATATGGTTAGGGAAATAGATTAGCATAAATAAAAATCAGACCTTGTGTTTTTCACATGTCTTTCAACAGAGGAGCAGGCATGAGTGTACATTGCAACAGTGTGGACTTGCAAAGTATTTGAAAATGAAAGAGAGGAGTGAAATAGCATCTGATCTGCTTCAGCCTGAACAACCAATGTGCTGAGGCATCATCTCATTCTGCACTTCCACTGTGAGCCAAAAGTCAATGCTTGCTTGTGAACACCTTCTATCCTCTGAAAGCAGCTAGCAGGGCTGGATCCTTGTCCTCAGTCAGTGTTTCATTTTTTTCTTTTGTATTTTTTAATATTTTACTTAGGAAATGCCATATGAATTGGAGCTGGCATATACATACGGATAAATAAGCCTGACAAATATATGCTGTGCACTAAGTACAATTTGCTCCAGTCTGTGCTCAGGGTAACACGCTGATGAATCTATTCTGCAAGCTGTAAGTGGTTTGATTATGGGTCTTAGCTGAACCAGAAGCTTCAAATTTCAATATTGATAGTTTTCAAATCACTTTAAATCAAAGCTTTTCAAGTTTGATAGGAAATGTTTTAAACCAAAATGCATTATATTGCCCAAGTAATTTTTTAAGTTAGTCATTGGTCAAACCTAAAACACAAGGACTACAGTAAGATCTGGATGGTCGGGGCGCTCTACTTGGTGTCACACTTATATCCTCACTCACCACCTTTTATTTCACTTGCTGTCCTTCATTTTGCTTCCCCATTTCTTATTTTTTTTTTTTTTCCCATCTTGTTGCCTTCACAGGGCAATCTCTTGGCTTTGCTAGGGACAGTTTGACACTCAGTCTTAAGGAAGAACACGTCAGGATCATGCAGGCAGTGGGATGTTATTGCTTGATCTTTTATACTGTGTGGCCCAGCCCATAGAAAACAAAGTGTGTGATGGGCTGTACGTGGGGACTGCACGTCGTGAGCAATGCTTTGCACGCTGGCAGTGTCCGAGCCAGTGGGACGTCCCAGCCCATAGCCAGAAACCTCTTGGCCAAAGGAAGGGACCAGGTCAAACTCTGTGTGTGCTTAGGAGTGATTATGAATGGAGTACTATTACTGGATCAAGTACACCTTTTACAAAAATATACAAACTTTAGTTAGCATCCTTTTTCCTTTTATGTGTATGCCTTTCAAAAAGCCTTTGCAGAAGGCTTTGAACAGACACAGAGTATGAGGTAAGCCTGTGCTCAGAAAAAAAAAAAAACCAGTTAAAAAATAGAAAATAGAGGTTAAGAGGGAACAGACAGTTCTTGCAGTGTAGGGAGGTGATTAGTGAAGTTTTTCAGGAGTTGTTGCTGGGGTCTGCACTTGTCAACATGTTCAGAAATAACCTGGAAAAGGTGGCAAGGAGGTGACAGAGTTTGCTGATGATACTAAGTTATTCAGATTTGCAAGGATGAGGGCTGATTGCGAAGAAATGCAGAACTGTTTGAATCTGGGTATCTCAGTGATAAAGTGGCAGATGAAATTCACAGAAGATAAATGTACATGATGGACACAGGAAAGATCAATCCCGCTTTCACATGTAGAACATGAGTGTAAAAACACAGTACATACAAAAAGGCTGTTGGCTTATCATTACTACCACAAAGAGAGAGATGAGCGTTGTAATTAATTGGATTTGTGAAAGTGATCACAATCATGAGCAGTGTTAGGAATTACCAGGAAAGAAATAAAGATCAAAATGGGGAACACCATGATAAGTCCACATAAATCTATAAATTACTGACATCTTTTATACTATGAGCATTTCTGCTTCTTTCATCTCAAAGGGTGCAGCCAAACTGGGAGGCATACCAGGAGAGGCAACAAAAAGGATCAAAGGAATTTCAGGGAATGAGAGGAATGTGTGAGGGATGAGTGAGGAGGGAGGTCAAGGCTCTGCAGACCAAAAAAGAGGTGACTTGAAGCGGGTGGGAAGGGGGGGTACATGATAGAGATCTACAGACTTGTGAAGGGCACACGTCTGAGTATCAGTTGTGCATATCTTCTCTAGTTTAAGAAGTAGAGGCTATTAAATTAAGACAGGAAGTGCACAGTTCAGAACAGAGAAAGGAAATGACACTTCACGCAGTGGGTAGCACTTCATGCAGTGGATAGCAGATTTGGGAAACTCCTTGCCAGAGGATTTTGGGGGTTTGAAAAGTTTGCATGAAGTCTTGGAAGAGAAATCCACTGAAGTGTAGAAACAGGCTCCGTTGCGGGAAGTTCCTGAACTGATAATAATTGGGGACTGGGGGAGTATTGGGAGGAAGTATATGAAGTTAGTCTTGCTCTTACTCATCCCCAACCATCTGCTCATAGTCATTGTTGAGACAGGATATGGGGTAGATGGATCCTTGGTCTTATGTCCACGTCTGCCAGTATTTTCTCTTCCTGTTTTCCCTCTAATCAACTCCCCTCTCTCCTTAAAAATGTTTCCCTCCATTCTTTCTCATTCCTTCCTTGTTTTCTGCCTGCACTTCCAGTCCCTCACTCCAGTCAGCCCAGAGTTGCTCTCAGCCCCCTACTTGAAGTGAATCTGAAAACAAACTATCTTGAAAAACACAACATCAGTGCAGCAATAGCTCTTTCATCTCCCTCGATGGTCACTGAAGAATGGAAAGGGTCTTAGTTGAGCTTCCAACTTCTTAGCAAGACAGGGAGTGTTGAGAACTATATATTAGTCCTATATATTAGACTAGTAAAGAGTTACTCCTTTCTAGAGCCAAGAGGATCCAATCAAGACAGCAAAGAAAAGGAAGAGAATTTCAGCATTAGGATACGGGGTGTTGGGGATACCTGGATCTTGGAAGGTTGTAGATGTGGCATTATGTGTAGAAGTCAAGCGAGCTGTTAGGAGTGACTTATGTGTAGAATCATAAAATAGTTTGGATTGGAAGGGACCTTATCTAGTTCCAAACGCTCTGCCATGGGCAGGGACACCTCCCACTAGAACAAGTTGCTCAAAGTCCCATCAAACCTGGCCTTGAACACTTACAGGGAGGGGGCAGCCACAACCTCTTGGGATGACTCATTGCAGTGTCTCACAACCCTCACAGAAGAGAATTTCTTCCTAATGTCTCGTTTCAATCTACCCTCTTTCAGTTTGAAACTGTTATCCCTTGTCCTGTCATTACACTCTTTGATAAAGAGTCCCTCCCCTTCTTTCTTGTAGGCCACTTTAGGTGCTGGAACTATTTATAATAGAAGTACTGGACAATAATTTATGCCAGAAGGGTCTGAACAATGTCTTGGACTTTATATATAGGAAAAATAGACTGGAAACAGAAGAAACAGAGCACAAGACTGGATGTTGTACTTAGAGGTTTCATGATCTTTCTCTTTAGGTTTCTGACTGCTCAACCAGATCAGAAAACATCTTTTCCTTTCAGTATTACAGACTATTAAAATCAAACACTTTTCCCCTGAAAGAAGTTCTAGGTGCTTGTGGAAACCTCATGCTTTGAGTGATAATTTGGTAGTTCCAGCCAACATCCAGCTCCTTTGTGGAGGACATGGTTGTCACTTTCAGACAAAGTGGAGCTGATGGGATGGGAGTTGAAAGTGATTACAGTCTACCAAAGGAGGGAGATGAGTTGGAGAAGAAGGAAAGAAGAATTTCCTGAAATACGATGGTATTCTGTGTTCATAAAGAATGTTAGCAGTGCAAAGTGGGAAACTGAGGGTCAAGAAGCAAAATATAATTATTTGATAAGAAATTTCAAATTTCATGTCACTTCAGAATGTGCAAACACCTCAAAAATTACTTTCAAATGCTTCTGTGGACTGAAACTACATCAGGGGAGGTTTAAGTTGGAAGGCCCAAGGAAGTGGTGGAGTCACAGTCCCTGGAGGTGTTTAAGGAGAGGCTGGATGTGGCACTTAGTGCCATGGTCTGTTCGATGCGGTGATGTTGAGTTATAGGCTGGACTTGATGATCTCACAGGTCTTTTCCAGCCTCAACAATTCTGTGATTCTGTGATCAGGAAGCACTTCCTCACGAAGAGGGTGATCAGGCATTGGAATGCACTGCCCAGGGAAGTGGTGGAGTCACGGTCCCTGGAGTGTTTAAGGAGAGGCTGGATGTGGCACTTAGTGCCATGGTCTAACTGATGTGGTGGTGTTGGGTCATAGGCTGGACTTGGTGATCTCACAGGTCTTTTCCAGCCTCAATTATTCTGTGATTCTGTGATGCCCTCATCTCAAGGGATCTCAAGTACTGGCAAAGAAATTGGGTCAAAATATGTTTTTTGGTGACCCTCAGGTATTTGCACTTTTTGTTGTGAGTAGCCAGTGTTGCAGGCTGCTCAGGTGTGCAGATGTGGAAGTGATTTTTTCCTGTGGAAATGTGAGCATGGGCTGATAAAGGGTTGAAAGGTGGGATAGGTAAGACTGCTATTGATCTTACTTTTCACATAGTTCAGATCAATCATCTTTCTGTGGCAGCATACTGAAATAGTTTGGGGCAAGCCATAATGTTTGGAAAGGATGAGTGTGAAGGGAGAACACTGCCCATTTATCTGATTGCATGTAGATTATAGCAAGAAAGGCAGTGTGCAGTTGTCAAATACTTTCTTTTTTTTTCATAGAGTCATGGCAGTTTGCAACAAAGCCATGAATGTCATATATCCTGCTGTTTTCAGAGATTCTCACCAGCAGGTTGAGGCATTTAGGACACTGGGGATCTCTCCTAGACATTGTGCTTTCTCTCTAAGTATCCCTCTCAATGGGGAAGCAGCATCCTAGAAAACAGAAGAGAACTTAGTCCTCACTCTAGCAACTGAGGAGTGCACCAAGGACCCAACCCTGCCTAATGCATGGAGGCCACTGAGAAGTGCTCCAGCCACCCTGTAGCTCATCAGTGAATAACTTCTCAGCACAGGTAACAGTGTCCTTGGCCACAAGTTGCTCCCACACTGAAGAAAGAGGAGTGGCAATGGAGAGTTTCTGCTCTCTGCGAGTCATGACCGTGTCTGAAGACGGGCTAGTGATCTGCTCTTAGTGGGCAAGTGTTGACACTGCAGTAGGAAGCACTAGGGACCAGTGACAGTGAAAGCAGACGTGTGAATGAGACATGCAGAGGACAAACCTTCACTGCTCTCACCAGGATTTCTTGTTTGGCATTCCTTGCTAAACTGCTAAATAAATATAAATAAACAAACTGCTATATATGATGTAACATGTATCCAGCTCCTACTGTTTGTAAATTTCCTCCCAGCCCCACTAACCCACTTATCAAGGAAGGTGTTTGGGATGAATTCCCAGCTGGCTGCAGGTTTGTCACCAAATGTGGTGAGGCTGGCTTTTCAAAAACCGATCAATTGGAGGTTGATGTGGAGCAGGAATGCTTGGACTATAGCTCCTTAGAGTCATAGAGTCACATCCACAGCCAAAGCTTGTGGAGCATGCTGGCAGGGATCCAGCACACATTCTCCCCCTCCACTCCCATAAAGCACATTTCACAACCTGTACATGCTCCCTGCTACTGTTTTCCTTCTCTGTTTCCTGCCTCAAATTGACTTAATATTCCCCAGGACACGTGGCTATGCCAGTCCCATACTACCAATTGCATGATGCTGTACACCAAGGCATGGCGCAGGCAAGACCCATGTCATTCAGATTTTTTTGATAACTTCCAAGTGGGACACAGTTCCTATACATTATTTACAATTCCAGGAATTTCCAGAGTTCCTGTCTTAAAGTTGGTGTTGTCACCACCACCTCTTCAAAGACATGAGTCAGCCCAACTCGAATTTGTGATAACATTGCCCTGACGCTGCTAGGAATTGATCGCTGCCCTAAAACAAAGGATAGATGCTGAGAAAAATATTGTGTCTGCCATTAATCACTCTTAAAAATGGTCACCATCAGTGACAGGATAGCTTCCTCTTGCTCCTGCTTCTGGTGCAGTTGCCAAATCCTACCTCAGTAAGCAGGAGAGCGATTGAGGCTGCCGGTGGCTTTGTCCAAGAGGAATGCTTAGAGGACTGAATGCGATGTTACAGGAGGGAAAGATTGCAATGGCCTCTGGCATCACACAGAAGGGCTTGGGAGGGAGGAGCTGAGAAGATGAGGAGATGGAGGATGAGCCTTTTTCCCACTGCTGTGGAGACTGGGGTCTTCCGCTGCTATTTGTGACTGTACTACTTGAGCTGCCAATTGCAGAACTGTCTCCAGGATGAGGAAGATGTGTCTGGACACAAGCTGAGTCTAGGGCTTTCTGTCTGTCACACAGAGGGTCAAATCTGTCCTGTGAATAATTAGACAAATCCTTTACCTCAGCTCCTACACTCCTCTATAAATCACTGAGGTGACAACAAAACCACTTTTCTCCTGAGATCAGTACTTTGCTGGGCAGGACCTCAGCTTGGAACTGGTCTGTAGTTTGATTTCAGTGAAATACATCAAGATGACATGAAGTACACTCTTACCCTGGAAACTTTTCCCCGTCGATAGTTATAAATACACCACACTATTGTGCTTGGCATGCTGTATGCTCATAGAGGTGAGGGCTCTGAAACTCATTAGGAAAGGGAGCGGGCTGCGGAGCAGAGCGAGGACAGTGTGAAGCTGAGGTTGATAACCGCGGCCTTGTCCAGAATAGGCCATGGGAGTTTTCTTATCTCACTTTGGCAGGAGGTGCTGCTAGCTTCCTGTGCGAAATCAGGAGCATATGCTGCTTTCCTCTTGTTGTTTGGCTTCCTCCTCTACACAAGACGGTTCCCAGCACTGTGATTATCTTTGCATCTTCAAACATGGCACACTCCGCTTCCTCAAGGGCTTGATGTATTCTTGAGAAGCGGGCTGGCTCCCCTCCCCCAGGCCACTTCTCTAGAGCCCCCACTGCTGCCAGCTCCGCACATCACAGGCCTTTTATAAAGCTGAAGTTGACTTCTGGTTGCATAACACCCCCCCCTCGCCACAACCACCACTTCCAAAGAAGCATAAATTGCCAAAGCTAGGGGGAATGAGCAGGTCTGCTGGCTTCACCTCAGCCCTGGCAGAGCTGCTCACACCCTGCCTTGCGCCCTGTGCTGGGCTTCTCCTGAAACATACCATAGAATTAACGGCTTCTGGATTTACAGAGGAACAGCCTCTTTCTCAGGGTCCCGACACAACGGGTGAAGCGTGCCCGGGCGGGCCGGCGGGCGGGTCTGTGCACTCACACAGGCGAGCACGCATGCGAGCACGCACACAGGCAGATGGAAAAAGACTACTCAAGGGGTGAGGAACATGGTTATTCTGCTTCTCCTGGTGCTTGACTAACACAGCACAGCCTGATTACCCTGCTCTGGGGTTGCATAATGTTTATAAATATACATTTGTACACACACCCCATCCCCCACAGCATTCAGTATGGGGGATCTCTACACGTGCATAGCTGCACCCACAAAGTAGGGACATGGAAGGATCTGCGGGGAAACAGGTGTAAGAAGTGCTTAGAAATGTTCTGGCAGATACCGGCTTGTTTATCAGTCTCTGTGCACACTGTGTGCTTTTTCACTAACCTGGCGGTAACCCTGCTGTAAGCTTTCCTGAAGATGCAAAGCAATGAGGCTCATCCCACAGCAAAACATTTCAGGAATTCAGGCAGTCTGGAGATATCTAGAGTAAGATTCAGATATCCAAAATCAGCGGGATTTCCTTGCAAACACGACAAATAGGATACCGTTGCTGTTTTACAGAGTGGATACTTTGAAGGAACTTTTAACTCCTTTACAAAGCAGAAAAATACGTAGCTGATGTTATCCGAGGACACGCGCAATGAAACATCAATTGAATTAATGAGAAGATGATTGTGTGTTTTGTTCCCAGCCAGATTAAATTTTTATATTTTCATTTTTCTCTCCTTTTGTCCAAGCATCTGTACTTAACACAAACATTTGGTTTGATGACTACATCGAAGTTCAGCAGAGATTTTTCTCTTTCTGTTGCAAAATGCCTGGGTTTAGAAGCTTAAGTCAGGCTAGGAGGCAGGAGTCTTAATTACTCCCATTTGTCCTTTCCCCATCTCTACCTGAGGCTGCTGGCTTAATCAGCGCCGCTGGATGACCAAGAACTAACCTCAGTAACCAGCTCAGGAGACTGGAAGTGGCTCGTGTGCTGTCCCTAAACCGTGTTAGTGTATTTGAGGTTAAAGTGAGAGTGTTTGGCAGCTGAGGAGAGAAAGCATCTGGTTCTGCATCCAAAGGGATGAGCTCGAGTCTTGTCCTAGGCTTCGCCTGGCAGCTGCACTGCAACCAATTTGTAAACATTTGCTGATCCAGCAGACTGTGGTGCCGAAGTGGCGCGTATGACAGTGCCCACACCTCCCGCTGAGTACCGTGGGCTGTCGGATAATGTATGCTCAGCTTGATTGTGACTCCTTTTTTATTAAAACCATGGACTACAGCTATTAAGTGTATTCAGTTTTCGACTATGATTGCATTAACATCGCAATCGGCAGTTTGGAGATAGTACGGCATGTGAAGTCAGTAGAGTTCACATATGTGCCTTCAGGGCTAATATTTCATCTAGTGTTTTACATGTGTTTTTCTTGTTACTGTGTTTTTACTGTAATTACAATGGTGGGTTTTATTATGATATTAATGAGTAATCAGCACCTCATTGTGCTAAGCATCAACAAAGGCATAGCACTGTCTTCATCCCTAAGACATTGGAATCTAAATATATACAGTCTTTTCCAAGGAATTATGAGGAAGAGTATAATAATAACTAAGCCTGGAGGCTCCAGGACTGCTAGAAAGGAAATTGGAGATGCCTTTCTGAGATGCACAGGTGGTTTCTGAATATCCATTATACTTTCTTTCTGTCCTTTACCAAAATATATGTCTGTGTAAGGACTTCCGTAGTAAAGACCACAAATTTTCAGCATTGTAACAAGGAAACATAGATTCATTCGGTGGAGAAAGGAAAAAGGAATTTAAAATTACTTTTTAATATGGGTGAAATGTGATTTTGGGGTCTCTGTCTTCCTGTACAGAGATTGGCCAAATATCTGGTCACAAGGATGTGCCTGTGTGCCTCCAGTACGGGCATCATGAAATAAGTTCTGGTATCTGCTATGGCATGGGAATGTTGTCAGCTTACCAACATTATCACATCTTCTGTGTTCTACTCTTACAGAGTAACAGCGATACTTCTTAAAGCATTAAATATGCAAAGGAAAAGGCAACTATCTTTCCGAATATTTTTTAGCCATTTCTTTCCCATCTAAATTCAACAATGATCTTAATGCAGCTTTTATCTACCCTGGCCTCAGCAATCATGTATTAGAAGTTGGCTTCTAAACCAGAGTCTGGAAGAACTGGTAGATAGGGCTTTCTTGCCATGCTATTTCTCTCCATCCTCTCTCAATGCATGAATAACCATGGCCTGTTCCTGTTTTTTTTGCTTTTTCAGCTCACTGAGCCCCTCAATGGACATTGAGAAATTTGAGCAGACAATCCTATATCTGTGCTAATGATGACACTCAAGTTAGTTTACACATCATCTCTTTAGGCTCTAATATCTGCTAAAACGCTGGCCAGTTTGACGCAAAGCTGCACAATTAAAAACAAGCGTGGAAAGTTAGTGTACCATTGATTTTATAAACAACACCAAGTTTAAGCAAACTGCACATTTAGTTTAAGGGAAATGAACCTCATTCTTTAGTTGGGATTGCATCACTTGCTGTTATCCAGTCACTGGACTTTAAAGGTCATTTCTCCAAACAACTGATAGACACGTCAGAACTATTTGATTACAGATACTTCAGTCGTTATCTTTCAAATCCATGGAAGATCAAAGGAATGTATCATATTTTTAAAAGCTTGACCCTGCTGAAGGGTTAAGCTCTACTGGTGAAGCTGGAACTGAACAAGCAACAACTAGATTTTGGATGAAAAGCAATGTTAGATATCCTCAAAGAAGAATAGGAACAGACAGCATTTGAGAAGCATTCCAATGTGTTTATTTCCATGTGTACCAAATTAGGCTTTGGGAAAGAAATTAGCTCTACCATGACCACACCTGAATGTTCTGATTAGAAGCCAATTTGTTGCATAAGCCAAAAACATTTTTTCCCCGAGATTTCCATTCATTAGCATGACTTTGATATTTTTTTTTAGATTAAATGAACATTTAAATCCCTTTGGCAATTAGGTATAGTTTTGTTTAATTTTGTTTTCCTAATTTGCAGGATTACAGTTCCTTTTACTGTGCGTCTTGTAGTCATTGAACCCCAGTGTTGAAATTCTGCCATTTTGTAAACTGAACTAAAGAAAACATTCAGAAATAAGAACTTGTATCATTCTTCATGATAACAAAAAGAATCTGCACATAGTGAAAGAGCATCCAACACAACATGAAATGGATCTTGAAACAAATATAACTTGTCTTGAACTTAAGGCTGAAAATAATAGGAACTTATGTTTGGAGCTAAGCCTGAACCATTCCGTTGGCTGAAACAAGAGCATTGGAAATGGGGCATTAGTCTTGCACAGGCCTATAATTAGTCTCAGACTATGAATTCTGACCTCCCAGTCCACAGTGGGTTAAATGTTAACACCGACTCCAGAGAGCTAATATTCAAGGAGGGGCTGTGGAAGTGGATCCAATCATCAGGCTCCAAACCTCTAGATTTAATGAAAAGCAACTATACTTTCCTGGTCATCACAGCACCTGCAGTTTCCCTGACTGATCACTGTTTCCAGAAGAATTGTTTTGTCTCATGTGTCGAATGTTTCAGTTTATCACCAAATCAATAAAATTTCAACTTTTGTTGTCTTCAGGCATGGCTTTTGCTTTTATACCGAAGGATCTTTCATCATGAAAGCTGGCAGCAACATAGGAAACAGGATCCAGAGCATCACGGAGCGAACGGCTGTAATAGAGGGCAAAAATAAGGTACGATTCCTAGGAGAAGATAACCTCTCTGTGTGACAGCATGCGTTGAAAAGGCTCTGTATGACACCATCGAGGTGACACTGAAGAAGCTGGTATTTTAATATTGTTTAAATTTTAAGAGGTGCATACATATAAATAACTTTCACACTTGGTATTTATCTGCTGAGGTGTAGAAATCTACTTATGTCTGTGTGCAGTCACATTAAGGTAAGTGACCTGCAAGAGAGCGTAGCAGTGGGACTCACCATATCTGCTGTCTTAGAGCTGGTCTGTAGTATCTTGGAGCACCTCAGGAGCACAGAGGCAGGGTTCCAGGCCATCTTTGCTTCATTTTGTGTCATTGCACAATTTCCTGTTGTTTCTCCTATAAGGATTAAACAATTTACTCTCATTAGAGAGTTTATTCACAGATGTGTTCTTAGATTATTAGATGACCAGGTCTTCTCTTGCAGTAAGAACTTTAAAAGGCCAAATGAATCCAGATTACAGCTGCAGAGTTTAAGAGAGATCTCAGTCAGAGACAGCATGGTGGGATTCTTCCCAATGGCATTAACCATCTAAATGTTAAGCATCTAGTCAAACTCAAGCATCCCTTTATGGGCCACAGGGAGATGCAGGCACTTCTGAAGGACAACTGGGCCTGCAGACTGTTGGTGTCTAATGTGAGAGAGAAGACCAATAAGATTAACTTGCCAAAGGCCAAGGAGGACTGTCCATCCATTAAAACCTTCAAATCAATATATTTTACTAAAAGATGCCTTAGATCAGCCGCACTTCCCTAGGTACATGAGACTGATTTGTTGTGGTTGAATAGCCTGTGCCACAGAGGAGCCCAGGTGAAAATGCACGATGCCATTGCCTCTGGTTTCACAGACTAGTTTAGTTTGTGGTGGTAATGGCTGAAGAGATTATAAATTTTAAAGCCAACCTTATTCTAAGCCTGTCATTTCTAAGGACACTCAAATGCTTTTTTTAATTCTAAGGGCACTGGGAATATAGGTCTTTCCTTGAAGGCTGCCTTCAGTCTTCTGCATGTGAAAATATGTATAAACTGTAGTTATTCTCATGTTAGGGCCCTTTCACACACCACAGAATAAATAGGTCTTCACATGCAGCCAAGAATCAGGCCTGGGACTGCTTTTTCTCCTGCTGTTGTATTATTCAGAAAGTACCACAGGTGTTCGTGGCATCGTTCCAGCATATGGGAAACAGGCTCGACCCCAGTGAGGCATTTGCTCTATTTAGCTGGCCACCTCTACGTGCTTAAAGATCAAGGCAGAGGTGGGAGCAAACAGTTTCCTAGGGACAGCTATCATAGGAAAGCACATGAAAAATGAGACATAAGGAGGGATTTGAAGGAGGAAAAGGAAATAATTTTGGGCGCAGGAAGACACAGTCTAGTCCAAAGGGGGGTGATGAACAAAAGATAGTAAGAACCAGTTATTTTCCAGAAGACATCTAGCTGTGCTATGGGTGAAGCCTTGCCTGCTCACAGGGTGCAGAAGGAGCTGTCTAGCAACCAGATCTCATTCCCCTTGTATGCCATGCACTTTGGAGACCGTGGAGGAGGAGTGGCTGAAATGTCAAAGCACCTTCCGGTCAACAGCAAATAAATTCCTCCCTGGAGGAAGATGCTAATAATGGGTCCTTGTGGCAGAACTGCAGGTTTTCTTTGAGGTTTTTGGCAAGCAACTGTTTTTTAAATATGTGCCCAGAAATGAACCAGGGAATGGTCTCTGCATGTGTTATATGGAAGTTTTTCCAGTGAAATTTAGTAGTTCTCTGTGGTCATTGTGTTGTCATTATGCTGTTTAGTTCAGCTAAAAAAGGTCTACCTTGCACTGGTTTATTCTTCCTGGTCCCTATGAGGAAGGGGAGCTTAGTGTAACAATCTCTTTGCTCAGCTTTTTCACAGCTTTTCTAAGATTTCTTCATTCCTACTGCTCTTCTGTAGCTTTTCAAGCACAGCTGCATTGCCATTGTATGTAGAAAACGCTTTCTAAGCCTGGGTTCCTGGCCAAGCTGTGAGTTGCATGATTTGTGCACACACAGCTGCTCTAGAGCATCCAGGATTTTTTTTTTTTTTGGCTGTGGGAGGCTATAGCTTTTCACTCTTTGCAGTCCAAAAGTCTTTCTTGGTCTCCTAGAGCAAACTCAAAGGGACACGTTTCAGACAAAACGCTTCCTCATCTGCTGGGATATTGTAAGACTGTTAATAGCACTGAGCTCGCTGAATGCAGCACGTCATCACAAAGTGTCTGGCTCAGATGAACTGCTACTGTGAGCAGTTCTGCTACTGCAAACAGCTATGAACAGCTCTCTGAGGTGCTTCCACATCAATGGAGTCCTGCTATCTAAATAGTGTCTGCCCCACTTCCACATCCAAGCACAGCAAGCATGGCAAAAACAATCTTAAAGCTCAATGGAACAACAAAGACGTAGGAGACAAAGCAGTAGGAAATCAATGAAGAAACTCCAAAAGCTGTGCTTTTGGGTTAGCATGAAAGGAGAAATGGGGGTGACCACAGGATGAGATTATTGTAATCAAGGGAAGAGTTGAACAAGGAATGGTCAAAAGGTTTCTTTTAGCAGTCAAGGTAGCTGTTTTCACCTTTCTTAAAGACATTGTGACAGTTCCACCCATTTCCTGTGTGTGCAACATCTGAGTTTGGCTTTTCGCTGTGGTAGATTGATGGGTTGTTTGTTTGTCTGTGGTTATCAAAGTAGCTACAAGTATATTTTTAAAGTTAGAGAAACCTCAATCCCTGTGTCTCTACGCTTAAAGTAATGCAGGAAGCTTGTGCTACATTATTCTGGTGACAGAAAAACCGTGACAACAGCAGTGGTTTAGTAACATTTCCGTTAAAGACTCTCTAAACGGACATTGAGAAACTCAAGTGCTATAATGGAATAATTTTGTAACATAAGTCAGAATACTTAATCATAAGACAACCCTTGAAGTGATTTGATTCCCCCACCCAAAGTTTTCATTCTCATTTTGTTGAACACTTCAGTGACTTCCTACAAAGCTGGGCTATTCTTAGGCTTATCATGTAAACAGATCATAGACACTCTTCTGTCAGTCAGCTGCTAAAAATCATCACTTCCCAGTGTTTCCAGCTAAAGCTAACTGCTGTGTATAACTTGGGGCTAATACTTTTTTAATTGTTGTTGTTATTGCTATTATTATTTTTACTATTATTATTATTACTACTACTACTGTTACTATTATTATTATTATGAGCAGCAGCAGCATTCATTAAAATGTCAATCTGTGAATGACCTGCAATAATGAGGTACAAACAACTGTTGTATTCACTGGTGTCAGTGCGTACATACTGGGCATGTGTTCTCTCCTGAGTGTGCAGGTTTATCAATAGCTTTGAAAGGAGGAGTCAGTACTCCTCTGTTCAGGGGTACAAGGGACAGGGAGCTGCATGGGAGGTGGACAGTGGTCCTGGGTGTGGAGAATGCACAGAAGGGCGCTAAGAAGGTGGGTTCAGATGAAGGAGAGTAGAAAGTGTTGGCCAAGAAGGAAGCATAATAAGTCAAAGGGAAGGAGACAGTAGACAGGAGGGCAGTTGATTACAGGGAAACGTTGGAGGGAGTGGGACAAACCCCCCTTGGTTTTGGGAAGTAACCTATTAGAGCCACATTCTTGAGAACATGAAATGGAACAGAAGGTCCCTGACTGCTCCATCCATCTGCTGCTAGCAACGGTTGGAGTCCCACTGACAAAAACAGGTGCCATGAAACTGGCACTGTGTCACAGTGCAAGACTCCAGGAACTGTGTATAAAGAATAGTAATGCATGAAGTTATGGTTTATTATTCATATGTGTACATGTATCTGTATATATATGGCCTTGTTTTCTACTGCATACTTTACTGACACAAGTTTTTAGTCGTCCCATTCCTTGTAAGTGACAAAGTCACCTGACCTCAGGGAAAATTGAAGTAATGGCCCTATAACAGGATGCTGCAAGCCCAAACGTAGGCTCACCAAACCTTGTACATCTCTTGTTTGCCTGGCAATGATGGGCCAAAGTGACTGCCGACTGTGGGTAGTATTAAAAGCTGTGACCATCCAGCATAAAGATGGAATGCTAGATAATCAGAAGAGTCAGTCCTTCTTGGATGACTGACAAAGATGTGACCATGCAAAATAGGATAGGTCTAGCTCTCCTGCATCTTCTATGCCAAGCCCTAAACCTCTAGCTCTCTTCTATGTTCCCTCACTGCTGATGAGACGAGGAAGTGTGTCGTGTGTCTGTTCTCCGTCCCTACGCAGGGCAGCGTATCTGTGCTGATTGACCATCTGGAATCAAAAGCAGAAGAGAAAGCTGTTTAGCTCACTGCAACAACTCATTTTGATCTTCTTCCTCTACCCAACAGCTGGTTTTCATGAAATACATGACAACTTATGAGCTTTGAGTCATCTGTCAGTTTTGGTTGAAACTGGGCAAGGCATTCAAAAATTACTGAGTGCGAGGGGGAGAAGAGGATACGGACAGACAGATGGACAGGCTGCCAGACAGATGGACAGACAGTGTGATCTTCCTAGGAAGCCTAGGGTGGCTAAAGGTAGCAGTGGGAGTAGAGCTTGCCTCTCTTTCAGCACGTTGTAACTTCTCTTTGGGGCCTTCCTGAGTGCTACTAGAATCGCTGTCAACACTTCTAAGCAGATCACTGAGAGGTGCCAGCTGCACTAACCCCTTGGTGAGATTAAAAACAGCAGAACTTGGCACCTGCTTCTGCTGAGCCACGGCTCCCTCCAGCTCCTGAAATCGATCCCTTCTCTCGGAGCACGAGGAAGGCATGAATCGGGCACTGCCTCGCTCTGCCTATGGCCCTGGGGAGGAGGGCAGGCGGTGCTCGGGCATTGCTGTCTGTAGTTTGATCTCCTCGTGAGTCAGCTTTCTGCGTTCAACCTCATGACCTGCTCAAACAGGACAACACGGGATGCAGAGGGAAACCCCAGCTTTGCTTGCTAAACGGCAGTGACCTGCCTGTCTGGCCCCAGAGGGAAGAAGGTGTTCTCCTTCATGTCTTCGTGTCCCGCTATTGAAGATGTTTTGGTGCTGCTTCTGTGGTGGTTCTGAAGATGAAGTGTGTTTTCCAGATGTTTTGCACTGATGATCCCTGTCAACATGTGAGACATGTGGATTACATGACTTTGGCAGGCGAAGACCAACCCAGTGATGTGCTGCCAATATTTCAGTATGAGTCTTCCCATATTGAACCATGCAGAAGAGACAGATCTCAAATAGCCATAATTGTTCAATAAACAACATGCCAGGCTTGGTTTTGTACACACTGCTGCTCTGGTGGGTTTTGGCTGGCATCCACAATGCAGAACACAAACTGCACCACTGGAGGGCTCACAAACTATTTAAAGAGATGTTATCTTATCCTTATGACTAATTTATAAGCTGAAAGATTTATGCAGAGACATGTTGTCTCTAAAATACTCTGTTCAGCTGCAAAGTCAGCCTTGCTTTTTCCTAGACACTATGGCTTTCTCTGCCTCAGTCAAATAAACATACCAGACTACTCTCTGGCACTAAGGCCTGAGCTTGTAACATTTATCTCCCTGGCTCTCCAAAATATGTTGTCTTCGTGGAAGTTGCCTGTTGGAAATGATCCTTGGCCTGTGCCAGAGGAATATTTGGGACAGTGCAAGCTGGTCAAAAACAAAAAAAATGCTGGGGAAAAGCATTTAAGTCACTGAATTTCAGTGCCAGAGAATGTTCTCTAGGGCCATTTAATATGCAATAAAATGCATAATCTGTATGATCTCCGGTCAGTAGCTGCAGTCATACTGCTGTAGTGTAGCTCTACGCACTGCTCTCAGTGTAATAAAATTAATAATCACATCATAGCAGACTCACGTAAGATGCACAGTTTTTCATTAAAAACTAATACCTGATTATGTCAGGAAAAAAATACAGTTTGGTACTACTAAAAACTTTCCAAACCATTGGAGTAATTGTGGGAGGGATAATTGACGTGTTTTTTTCAGGCTCAGAAATGCTCTGGTTCTGGGTACAGTAGATTAAGACAGGTATCCTGGAGTCAGAGAGTAAGAGCTTCATTCTCCTTTACTGTGCGTTTTAGGTCACTGTTTCTACATGGGCAAAACTGCTATGAGGTAATACCAACTAATGCAAAAAAAGAGGCTATTTTTGTGATGGAGAGTCTGGGATAGCAGAAGCAGTATTTAACCACTCACATTAGCCCTCTGGCTGATGTTATGGGACTTCCTTCTATTTTGAGTTAGTGTTGATAAAACAGCTGCAAGAATCTTGTGGGGCCCTGTGTCCACACTTGACAAAATTATGTTTAAAAACTGGAAGGAATTCAAAGAGGATGACAAAACATAGACAGGGCTGGACCCGTGCTTTATAGTTATGAATCTGTGGAGGTCAGCCTACTGAATTTAGCAAAACAGGATGATTCGTTTAAAGGGCTGTAATTATCTATCTGGTATTATTGAGCCTCTTATATCTCACAGAAGAGCCAAAAGCACAGGTTAGAAAAATTCTAGCTAGAAATGAGATGTAGTTTGTTAGCAGACAGGTAGCTGACCATTGAGACAACTTATCAGGATAGAGGTGCTGTTAGCATCACTTGTAGTCTTTAATTTGCCGTAGGGCAGTTTTCTAAACCAGATAAGCTTAAATCTAATTGCTTGACTCCACTTATTTGCTCGAGTAGTCGGAAAGTATTAGACTCTTTCTAGTAAAGAGTGTTTTGGGAAACCAGAAGATCTATATTATTTTGAGGTTCAGCAAGGAGTTTGCGGATAGCCATGAGGTCTCTGAGTAGGAGACATAGAAGCAATGCAAATGTTCAGCCAGTGTTATGTTGAAATGTAGATAACTGGTCCTTATTTATTACTCACTCACCCTCTGGTACTTGTCCCTGGACTCCGGCAATCAGGCAGACTTAGAAGAATGTATTAATTACACAAAAATTATTTTGAAGGCTTTTAGAAAAGCCAGATAATTTCAAACAATGGGATTCTGTGGCTACACAATTTCCTTTTCTCACTGTCACAGCTCTCACTGTGATTCCAGCAAAAATAGGTCTTACGGAAGAAGTAAACTGGAGACAGGAAGACAGAAAATTAAGCTACCAAGTTGCATCTGAGCGCATCCCCCTGTTGAGCTCCATGTGCGTGCCCCGTACCTCAGCTCCATATCAGAATGATACCTCATTTTTTTCTCTATAACTTTCTTCTTTCACTTAGTGCCCAAGTCTAGACCTGGGTTTCCATCACTGTGAAGGTATATCCATTACTATTACGATGGATTTTATTTTTCTAAAGGGACATCAGGTGTTGTTGGTCCCTGACCTTCCAAAGTCTTATCTTGCGTGTCATATCACTTTGCGAAAATATTTAGCGCGCTGGACCTCTTAAAATGGTGATAGAATACAACATAAAGAAAACCAACATATTATTGTTTGATGATGGAAATACGAAGTCCAAGAGGAGGAAATAGTCCAAAAGAGAATGAGTAAGCATCTCTTTAGCCCTGTCCTTTCTCACCTGACACGTATGTGAGAAAATGAAAGAGAAGTCAAATGCATTTAGTGTCAAATGGATGAACTTTTTTCCTATCATTATCCAAGGGCCTGAGGCACACATCACCTTTTACCAATGTAGTTTGATTGCCTACAGATTGCTTATCTCCTGACCACGTTGTGTCATACTTCATGTTTTGTAGCTTATCATTACATCAGCAGCAAGAGAAAAACTAATCTGAAAAATACATTCAAAGATTTTTTGTTATGATGGTTTTGATAACATAACTTGTTTCCTGTTATTCTTCCACCCTTTCCAAAACTGTATATGGTGGCATCTCCTTTAAATAGCGCCAGTGGTCCTCATCACTGAACGAATGGAGAGAGTGGGTCATGAGACTGTCAACAATTACTTGGGAAAGACAGAAGCGAAGCTTTAACCAAGTTCCTGAGCCAATGAGAGTTAAACGTCTTATTTCTTTTGCAGACTGCTAGCACTCTTGTTGTAGCTGAAGCCAAATCTTCTGGAATCTATAGCTGTGTGGCATCCAACAAAGTGGGAAAAGCCGAAAGAAACGTCAGCTTTATAGTAACAGGTAAGATCTACTCCCCAGTAGACCCAAATACGTTTTCTGATCCTGGGATTATAAGTTTTAGGCTGTTCTGGCTTTTTCATATGCCACAGTTCAAGAATTGTTGTAATGTGTGCATCTGTAAACTCATGGCATGTTTTTTGGGTGATCCTGGAAAGGTTTTTCACAGCAGCTGGTCTGGATTTCTAAGAACGACAACAAATTTTGTGGATGACTCACCCCTCCATCAAAACCTAGTGTCTTCATGAATTTGTACTATATTTTCATACTCCAGTAGGCCAGTTTCATGTGTCACGTTGGTGGTGTCTACAAACTCACCTGCAGACCAGTTAGTAGGTCTGACAATGTAGTGTCTAGAGCAGAGCCAGTATCTGCAGGTGAGGGGTGCCTGGGGTATCCAGGCAGCCCCTCACAGCTCTTGAGGACTGTGGCAACTTGCAGGTGGAGAAGTGGCAGGATACAAACTACAGAGTTCTGTCCCCTCTTCTGAGAAAGAGAACCTTGGGTGTCCTTTGAACCATAGTGCTGAGAAGACTCCTTGTGCTAGCTGTGCATATGAGTAAGCTTCCAGTTATTTTTCCATTACTAGATGTGTTTAGATGTTTTCAGGTTCAGAAAGAAAGTATTAGATGTTTGACTTCAGGAATTACTGGAAAAGAAAAACCCACAATGAGATTTCCAGAATAACTACTGCATGATTTGGCAGCATAATATCTGCACATGCCATTACAAAGAACTTGTTTTCTGGTAAAAGGTTTTATTTTGGTTTTGTTTACAAAGCGGTAGTTCACAGAGCACTTAGGCTGCTGACAGCTTTCAGGGTAGGTCATTAAAGAAATGTAATTAATTCGGAAATATGAGAAAACCCAAAAAGATTAAAATGTTCTGATACTTTAATCCCAAGATCATAATGCTGAAGCTGAAAGGGAAAAAAAAAAGATTGTATCCCTTTTAATTTTTGCTTTCTCTTACTTGTGTTTTGTTGTCAATCTCTTGTTTACCATTCTGATGAGTGATTTTGGTGAAACTCATTCTGTTACTATACTGACAGATAGCAAAAGAGAGTAGGCACACACTCACAAGTTTTGGTTAAAAAAGAAGAAAAGGAAGAAAAACATCCTTCTCCCAATTTTGTGGATGAAAATGGATATATTTTTAAAATATTCTGGCTAGCAGTAATAGAATCACAAAATTATCGAATATCAGGTTGAAAGGGACCTCAAGGATCATCTGGTCCAACCTTTCTTGGCAAAACCACAGTATAGACAAAATGGTCCAGCACCCTGTCCAGCTGATTCTTAGAAGCGTCCAATGTTGGGTAAACCACCACTTCCCTGGGGAGATTAATTATTCCAATGGCTGATTGTCTCACTGTGAAAAAATTTCCTCTTGTATCCAGTTGAAATCTTCCTAGGAATAACTTGTACCCGTTATTCCTTGTCTTTTCCATGCAACTCCTTTAAAAAACCCGAATCTTCTATACAGTCACCCTTGAATACTGGAACATATAAAAATACTGGAAAATACTGAAAGGCCTTCCCTAAGCCTTCTTTTCTCAAGGCTGAACAAATCCAATTCTCTCAGAGTTTCCTCATACAGCAGGCTTCCCAGTCCTTGACCATCTTTGTGGCCTTTCTCTGGACCCTCTTCAGACTGTCCACATCCTTTCTGTACAGTAGGGACTGAAACTGAACACAGTGTTCCAGGTGTGTGACCTGACAAGCACTGAGTGAGGTAATGGCTTCTTCATCATTCCAGGTGTCCTAATTTGAGAATTTTGATGCCTTTGTACATGCAAGCCAGTCTCACATTCTTTCCTTGCTGATGCAGCACACTGTTCACTCCTGTGGAGGTTGTTGTCCACCAGGACCCCCAGATGGCTTTTCACAGAACTGCTTCCCAGCTAGTAGATCCCAGTCTGTGCTGCACTCCTGGGTTATGTTTTCCCGGCTTCAAGACCATAAATTCTCCTTGTAGAACTTTACAAAGTTCTTGCTAGCACTCTTGTTAGCCTATCCAGGTCTTCCTGCAGGGTGTCTCTCCAAAGTGTCTACTTCCTCGCCCAGTTTGGTATCATCAGCAAACTTCATCAGGGTAGACTTGATCTCACCATCCACATCACTTACGAAGACATTAAACAGTGTTGAGCCCAATACCAATCCATGGGAGGACATCACTGGTGTCAGGTTGTCAGTTTGAAGAGGAGCTATTTACTACCACTGTCTGGTGGTGATGACTGCAGCCAAGGATGTCACTAACTGAGATACTACAAAGCAGGTTTTCTTCGTTGTGTGAGTAGCAAGTCCAGAAGTGCTTCGTTCCTGGTTGGCACATCTAACATTTGTAGGAGGAAGCAGTCCTCTATGCATTCCAGCAACTTGATGGATGAAGTGTGATCTGTATTGTGCTTTCAACAAATGTCTGAGTAGTTGAAGTCATCCATGAGAGGCAGGTTCTGTTGATACAAAGATTTCTCAAGTGACCAAATGTTGCTTTGTTGGTCTTATCTTCGTGGTTTGGAGGTTGATAGCAGATGTCTACTTTAAGATCCCCCTTGGAGATGACTCCTCTGATCTTGACCCAGAGGCATTTGATAGGGCTTCCACAGTCATCATGCTTAACTTCTATACATTCAAGGTTCTTCTTAACATAGAGTGCAATTCTTCCTCTTCTTCTTCTCTGCCTGTCTTTACAAAACAGGCTATAGCCATCCACTGCAATCCTCCAGTCATGTGATTTGTGCTACCATGTTTCAGTTAATCCTAAGATATCATAACTTTCTAACTGCGTGCAGAGCTCCAGTTCCTCCTGTTTGTCCCCATTCTGTGTGCATTGATATATATGTATGTAACAGCTGAGGTGATTGGTCTTCTGGTTCACATCTTGGGAAGCATCTAAGGAATCTTTGTCACTGCTCTGGTTGGCCTGGCTTATTAGCCAGCTGGTAGCAATGTCATGAGCTTTGTCACTTTGGACCCCACCCCTTAAATCCTTCGGATTAAAGCCCACCTCACCAAGCTGGCCAAGATTCCCTTGCCTCTTCTAGACAGGTGGATCCAATCCCTCCCTAACAGGCTGTGATCATTGAAGAATGTCTCATTTTCAAAAAAGCCAAAACCTTCCCGATGACACCACCCATAAAGTCAGAAGTTGGCTTGCATTATATTCTATTTCTAGCTGCACCCTTCCCTCTGGCTGATAAAATGGAAGAAATGATAACTTGAGAACCAATACTTTTGGCTTTAACCTCAAGGGCTTTGTAATCTTCCTTGATTTTGCAGTGTTATTCGTACCCACATGAAAGAGCAACAGTGGATAGTAGCCTGTGCTCTTGACAAGTTGTGGCATCCTCTTGGCAACGTCTCCGACCTTAGCTCCTGAAAGGAAGCATCACTGTCATGACTAAGGACAGCAGAGGGAGGCCTCAGTGCCCCTCAACAGGGAGTCACCAGCTGTAAACACACATCATCTCTTTTTGCAGTATCCACTGCTGGTACAGTTTCTCCTTGCAGACCTTGCTCGTGGGTGTCTTCAGCTGTTCAACCTTCACATCACAATAAGATTCCACATTTAGAAAGTGTCAATTATCTATAAATATAGAAATTTGGTAGCAAGAATGAGAAATATAAACAGATAAGTGACACACAGGCAGGTTGTTTGTTAAAATACAGAAACAAGAAGCATATCTTCATGTTCTATTAATGGATGTGACAGAACATTTGCCACCCTGAAGATGACTGCTGTCCCTGCTTTCAAATCACAGTTTTGCTTTTGTACCTGTCCTTACATTGTGTCTGTTTGGACAGAAACTGAACAATGATGTTTAAGTTCTCCATAAATTAGTGTGCCAATGATGCTGTATTCTCATCTTTATTTGGGGACTTCACATGCAACTTGGAGCAGTCACTGAGAGTCATTCATCGAGACTGTTGCACTTACGATGTTCACGATCCTGAATTTGGCCCTCTTTCGCTCTTACTCCTCAGTCTTCAAAGTGCTACATGGAAGTTCCTGAAACCAAATTAAGCTGTATTTTTATGGGCCTCATATGCTGTATCCAAATCTTCCTTTCGGTGTTTTGATGATGGTTTCAGATATTTTAGTGCAGTCACATGAAGTAGTCAGTTTCCCTACTTAGATCTCACATTCTTAGATCTTGACCAGTGGTAGAAGGAAAACCTTCTCCTTGCACCAAAGTTTGCATGAGACCATGCAAAATATTATGATTTTCCTTCAAAGACTCTTGTATTGTCTGCCATTCAGAAAGAGGAATGGCAGCTTTATTATTGGAAATCCTTAATATCTTGACTGGTGGCAAACTTTCTATATAGAGTGGTGAAGCTGAAATGCATTTGTCCTTTAGTTCTTGGAGCTGAACATGTCAGCTGTGTGACATGGAAAGTCCTGATCATCTGCTGATGCTCAATTGCACTGACTGAATGCAGTTTAAACAATACTGCTGGTTTGTCCTTACGAAAATCAAGTTAGGCTCATCCTTCTGTTTTGTGCACAGAGTGCATCAGTTTTGCTCGTGTGGTGTAATCATAATTCTCCTCAATGAAATAAACGTGTCCAGCATTTGCTGAAAAGCACACTGAGGGAATAAAAAAAGGCTCTAAATGCTGATGGATGTGAACAGGACACTGCGAAGTATTTCCTTCTGATGGGTTCAAAACCAATACTTCAGGTCTTGCATGACAGCTTGGAGCTGGTTTATCTCGTGTTGTTGAGTCTGCTGGCGCCACACAGAAGTAAGCGTTCAATAGCAAGAGAAGTGTCTGAGTGGGAGAAAATGATCCCTTGTAAGAGGAGGAGCTGGTGCTGTCTGCAAAAGGGACAAGCCGGAAAGAACTCCAGATGAACAGGAAGAAACCCTTTTTCTGGAGAGAATCTCCTTCAGGCCTTGTCCTGAGAATGAGAAAATGCATGTGCTCCAACGAAGCAGCTGTGGTGGTGTGAGGAGTCTTTTTTCTATAGGCAGAAACCCTTGGGAAGGTGGTAGGAAGGCAGAGTTCGTCCTAGCAACCCTAGTTTGACAGTGACATGTTCCACCCCTTCAGGGAAGGGTAGATGTGAGGAAATAAGTGCAAGAAGGTTTAGCAGAGGAGACCCAGTAAGAATAAGCCATTTCTTAAGTTATTGTAAATCTCGTCATTTCTGGACTTGAAGTGCAACTTGTGTGTGTGCATCTGGGAGGTTTTGAGAGTGGTATAATTCTATACGCTCTGCCTGAGGGTGTAGGATATGAAGTCCATGGGCTCTGCATTAGCTTTCCTTTCCTATGACCTCTGTCAAATGAAGGGCATTTTGGAAGTATTGTCACACTGACTTATTTCTAAAAGCCTATCTTTGTTCAGGGCACAAAAGTAGCTGTGAGCTTTATATAAAAGGCTGTAGAAAGGTGATTTCTGAAAGCTCTCCTGCTCACTAGTAAGGAAACAGTCTCTGTAACAACAGCTTTATGCCAAATTTAAATGTGGTAGCCCCCTTCCCTCCAGCCTGCCCCTTTCCCTACATTTTGGGCTGTTTTGCTGGCACACAGCAGGCCCATGGGTGTGTTTGCAATTACAGAGGGTGAAACAGGAACAGCTCTGCCTTATCTCCCTGGTTTCCCAATGTCACTAAGCGCATTTTATTTTGCGATTCCTGATGGTGCTTGGCAAAGATAAACAAAATCTTCCATCAGGAAACCTGGGAGCTATTTCCACAGGAAGCTTCAAATCACTAAAGTAAATAAAACCCTTTTACATTATTCCCAGCCATGTTATTTAGCTAGCCTCAGCCTGTAACAATTGGTGAGAGGTGTCATATATTAGGGGGCTCGTAGCCTTTAAACAAATGATTCTCTTGGAATTCTATGCATTTTGCTTTTGTCCCTGGGTTTATTCAGAAAATAGTCTTTCTTCACAGAAGACACATCTAGGAAGAGCTCCAGACTTGGTGACATGGAAGTAGTTGCAACTATATTATTCTGTTGGCACACTATCCTTTTACGTTAAAAATAGTTCATTTGCCTCCATCCCAGTGGATCTTTAGTTTCATCTTAAGAGTTTTGCTTGGCTCTTCCTAGCTTTTACTGAGTCCTGGCATCTACAAAAGCCAAAAATAAGCAGTATTTCAGACCCATACCCTAGCTTTCCCAACACACATAACAACAATTTGAGATGTGTTGTAAGATGCAGCAATTTCTTTCATCCAAATACTTCTCCATAACGAAAACTTTGGACCCCTGATTGGTTTTAAGTGTGTCTGAATTCAGTGGTTTTTAACAAAATCAACCAGAGGATTCACTTCATCTAACTTCAGCCCTAAAGTTAGGTATCTAAGCCTAAGCTGGTCGTGTAGGATCTCTTCGTAATTAAGTGTGAGCGATCAGGGTCTCTGGAATTTGCCGCATCTTAAGGTGGTGGGTTGCGTTGTCCTCTGGAGATGCATGTGTCATTCCATGGGCTGTAAACCTTTGCCCATGCTCAAAACAATTATATGCAAATAGATTTGTAGAAATTTTGATAGCTTAGGCTAAATATGCTCTGCCCCATGTAAAGAAAAGTTTAATGCTAGTAGCACTTCCAGTCAACATACTCTGAGATCAGAATCTGGCACCATGGGCTCTTTTATTTCAGAAAAGATGCTGGTGATAGTCACTCATAGATAAGTTCACTAGATTTAAAGCTTTTCTTACAGTTTTCTTTGCTGAAGAGAGGAAAAGAAGGGATCCAAACTAAATGTAAGAGGAAAAAGTCAACACACAGACTTTAATAGCAAGTCTAATAGATTAGTCAAACTGCCTCCATCAGGTTGATCTTTGGACCACATACCTGCACTACGGTTGGTGACAGGCACATACTTTGCTCCTATAGCAAGGGCACGATGAGTTCTCCAACAGAAATCAGGCCTCTCCCTGGAAGGCATCTACAGTCAGAGGAAATTTCGATCCAACACTTGCAGGAGCTCTACCCTCAGTTTAATGCTCAGTGTGGGAAAGAAGATATTAAGGGGAGCAACTGATGCCAGATTTCCAGCAGGCAGAACTTTGTTTGAACGATAACAGTAAGCAGGTCATGTTTGTGGTCACCCTGGGGAAGCAAGGCAGCTCAGTCTGTGTTGTGGGGATTTAGAAACAAGCTTTCTGATGAGTTGGTCAATCAATGAAAGAGGTTACTGAAAGATGTGGGATATCATTCGCTGGAGATCTACTCTTTACGTGTCCCTGCTGATGTGACATTAAACCTGAAGTGACATTGGGAAGTGTGGAACTGAATGAAAGTCAGCATTGAGCTGTTCATGCTCTAAGAGACAAGAAAAGAAGGCATAATTCTCCCTTATGAAAGACAAAGCTATTCTTGTGATTTTGAGTCAAGTTCACAGCCAAGTGCCGTAGCAATTAGCAGTGAAAGAACAATTGAAAATGGCCAAAGTCTGTGTCACTTGACTGAGAAGAAGGAAATGACTTTATCAGAATATTGGCTACAAATAAACCAAGAGAAGTTGCACTCTAGGAGTAAAACTTGGAAGTGCTCTCCCACAGGAACTTGCTTCTACTTTCACTGAGGTCAGTGGCGTAACTCTCTTGCTGGAGGGATGAGCCCCAGGTGGAGGGGCCAAGAGGTGGTTGGCACCGCCACAGGTCTGCCCCACTCCCCAGCTGGAGGAAGCTCCAGTAACATTAGGATGAACTGCAAACATGACTTTCTTCAAGTATGACCTTTACATTGTTGGCTAAATTGTTCCTGCCTGGTCTATGTGCTGTGAAAAATCCTCGTGAAAACTTAAGTCATATTTACAGTTAGTAAATGGTTAGTGCAATGATCGTGGATTCCTCTCAGGTGGAGATATTGTTCACCTATGTTTAATACCAAGCAACCTGAATACAGTGATCTTCGTGCTACTGCTGCCCACACACAACCAGCCACCCATGCCACAGGGTGCTCCTGCTTTCCTCTTGCATGACTGACACACTTTAAATGCATAAAGGGTAAATATCTCAGATCCAAGAGAAATCTCAGGCATGCAATCTCAGATTCCGTAATTTCTCAGAGTCTGAAACCTTTTTAAGAAATAGACATAATTTCTGTACTGTGAGGGTGACGGAGCACTGGAACAGGCTGCCCAGAGAAGTTGTGGAGTCTCCTTCTCTGGAGAAACCCTCCTGGATGCGTTCCTGTGTGCCCTGCCCTAGGGAATCCTGCTCTGGCAGGGGGGGTTGGACTAGATGATCTTTCAAGGTCCCTTCCAACCCCTGACATTCTGTGATTTTATGATAACTTGTCTGAATACTTATGATTAGCAAGAAAACAATATAACCAGACATGATGAGTTACAGTATTTTTCTACTGTCCTCCTGAGATTCATTTTCTCTCACGCAGTTCACATGCTGGAGCTGAGATCAGAATTTTCCTCCTTTTTCACAGTCCCATACTGCTGTCTCTAAATAATTCTGCTTTTGGTACCTTGCCCCAGTCTGTCTGAACTTGACATAACATTTATACAAACTGATTACTTCCAAGAACGACTTCAGTTTACACCAACTGATGTCTGAGCCCAAGTGTCTTGTAGCTCAAAGACAAATTAAAAGAATAGCTGGAGCCTAGCGTATGAAAGGAAAGATTAGATACTTCAGCAGGAAGGCAACGACATTGATTAGTTCAAAGGCTTCCTGATAAAGGAGAAAATATATGCCGTGATAATTTTGGCTCATTCATTTCATATAAACTAAAAAGTGCTCTTGATTTTTGACAGATGTACCGAGCGGCTTCCATATTAGTTTGGAAAAAATGCCCATTGAAGGAGAGAATTTGATGCTGTCCTGTTCGGCCAACAAATTCCTGTACAAAGACATTGCTTGGATTTTACCGAGGACGGTCAACAATCAAACGAAAGTGAGAAGGTCTCTCAAGAAGGAGTACTCCATCACCCTCACTCTGACCATCAAGAACGTTTCCCTGGCCCACTCGGGCACCTATGCCTGCCGAGCAAGGAATATATACACGGGGAAAGAAGTGCTTCAAAAGAAAGACGTTACAATCAGAGGTGAGCACTGCAACAAAAAGGCTGTTTACTCTCGGATCCTCAAATATAAAAGCACAAGGAATGATTGTACAGCACAAAGCAATGTAAAACATTAAAGGACTCATTAAACAGTAACAGGTGTCTCATATCATCTTGATTTTTTATCACTGTTGCTACCTTTCAGGCCCTGAGGTGGTGCACATTCCCCCATGGGTTGGACGTAGGAGGAATAGCAAACAAAATCCTAACGCGTGAGCTTCCAGTTGAGTTCAGACGGGTGTTTTCTGCTTTGACAAGGCATGTGGAAGCTGGGGTTTGGAAGATCCCCTGTGCTACAATTTGCATGTTGTTATTTTGTCTCTTGCTGTCTCCTCATGAGCGATAAGGAAAACTTTGGACCAAACTTTTCTTCCACTTTGATATCGGCCTCATCAAAAGTGTCAAAGCTGAATAAACTGATTAACTTTAAAAACTGCTGTTTTCAGTCAACAACGGACATTTAATAAGTTAACTTGAATGTGCAGAATGAGCACAATTCAGTTTGAGATTGACTGGACTATATATTTTTTATTTTAATCTGATCTTGATGGACTTATAAATATTACCTGCTGAGCAAGTTCTAATGCTTATTTATTTGAAATTATTTTCTACACTAAAGTACATTAATCTTAAAAAGTATCTTCTAAAAGAAGTATGCAGGGAAGAAATAAAAATGTTGATATAATGCACAGACCTATCATATCATTTATAATAATGATGATTTTAAGACTGACAGACGTGAACCATGTTTCTCCAAATAAATCCAGGTAGACTTTTCCAGTTGCTGTGTTGGTCAATTTTTAAAGTCAGTTCTGCACTAATGTAAAAAGCTACTGATAAAAGTGTGAGTATTGCTCCCGGCCTGAAGATTCAGGAATTTGTAATGTTGTAATTATTTTATTAAATGAGAAATATTACACTAACATGACTGACAAGGTTGCAGCCAGCACAGTGAGTTGTTTAATACGTTTTTTAAAATGCAAATTCAAAATTGAAGCCATTAAAAATATTCATTGCTTTTGGTGTGCAAATGACAATTGGATTTATTACGGGGATTAAGAACCAGCCAAACTGCTGAAGGAGAATTAAGGGCAACCTAAGACTTCCTTGTGATCATTTCCCCATTCATTTCCTTCATCATGATATTGCTATGAGATGTTTCTGTGTATTATAAATTCTGTATAAGGAAGAAGTTACTATTTTTAATAGATCTGATAACTTTATTTTTTTACAATACATAGCTTTTATTATTTTTGGTTACATTTATGATTGATCATTTATATAGCATTTACATAAGCCATAACAAAACAGACCATAGTGACCAAAATAGTTACTGCAAAGGAACAAAGTGGCTGTGCTTTTAAAATAGAGGGTGACAACATGACAGTTTCTTACGCTTGGGAACTCACCAGACTATTTCCTCCTTTAGGTATCGAGACTGTGTCCCACGGCTAAACTTGTCTTTCACGTGGGAATTGCTTTTGTCAAGTGTGAAAGGGTAAACAATAGCATTTCCCCATAATGCCAGTTTCATGGAGCCTAAAATGCTTGGAAAACAATTGATAACCTGGAAGTTGTCAGAGTAAAGAAAAGAATAATCATTTATATCTTGAAATGTCACCTATAGCCTGCTTGTATACAGTAGGTCTTTTGTTCATTATTAGTGTGATGGCTTCCAGAAACAATGTGTTCTTGCAAAAGGATCTGGCTCTTTTTTTTTCGCCAAAACATGCGTAAAAAGCAAGCGAAATCATTGGTGACTGCTTAAAAATGGGGCAAGAGTGCTCTTTGGCATTTGCAAGTCTTCAGAAGAATCACAATGCAGAATCCCCCTTTTTACGGGGCTATTTTGTGAGAAGACATTTGATGGCAAGGTGGGCGGTGATGACAGGACGTTATGAATTTTCCATGGCCTTGAGAGCTGGAGCACTATGACTTGTAGCAGCCAGTTGCCAGGCAATACGAATTTGGATCAAAAACCAGAGAGATGTGGCGATTAGCTGTGGTGAATCACAATGATGTGTATCACTGCTGGGGGAATGTCCTGTCAGCCTGGTCTCGACCGGCGCTCGGAGGACCACGCTGTGCAAGGGTGTCCTAACATCCCGATGTGGCTGCCCGTGTTGGGAGGCACAGAGAAACCTCACTGGAAATGTTTGAGGAAAGCGGTTCTTTGTGGCCAGATAAAAACTACTGATGTCACTTTTGATGTCCTCAGATGACTGGAGAATCTCATCAGTTTGGGGAGTTTCTCTACCTTCTGTTGTGTAATATGTTATTTAGGGAGAAAGGTGTGAATTATATTTCTTTTTTGAAAAAAAAAAAAAAGTGTTAAAATTAAAGCTTGTATTTATATTTTTGTACTGATTAATAAACATAAGTGAACAGACAACATAAGCATAACAAAGGGCAAAAAATGAATGGAATGCAAAAGCAAACCCCAAAATGAACAAATTGTAATGTTTTCCCCTTGTTTGCTTTTGGACTTGCAAATTTTCCCTTCTTACTGCCCCAGGGGGCAGCTGAGTGCTCTGACATCAGTGTCCCCTTCTGCCTTATGTGACCCCTCTTTTGCATCCCTGGACCAAGCTCTGCCTACAATGAAGTTCCTCGAGGTAACTGAGAGCAGAGTTTGGGCCAGTAAGGCAGCATTTGGGGCCAGGCACAAGGGCTGGGGACAAGCTCGGAGGTTGCTCTGGGTGCTGAGCCCTGCACTGTGCGTGCTGGAGGCCAGGGCACCCCGTCATTTTTGGGGTGAGCAGAGCGGGGTGTTGGGAACCACCCCCATTGGCTTCACTGTAAAAATGAACAGGAAAAAAACAGGTGGTTTGCAGAAGAGAATAAACCTCAGGTTGACCAAGTCCTTGAAAAATCAGCAGAGAAATTATTGAAAGTATGTGAATGGTGACTTAAGTTTTAAGCAAAAAAAAAAAGAGCTTTTCTTAATATGAAAACCCATCTTTAGTGTATGGCTATAAACAAATTAAAATTAATCACAAATAACTCACAGAATGTGTGACTTGCCTTTGTTTTGTCATCTTGTCCGCCGTCATTTTGGATGTCTGGGCTGGGGTCTCCATCAGAGACTGCTAATAAATGTGAACTGTGGAGCTCTTCTCAGTGTGTGTGTGTGGACACGCATCAGACAGTGACTGTTCACAGACAGTGTTGTGAAAAATGAGAACTGTGCAAAAAATCGAGGTGAGGTATCAGTGAGAAGAGGGCAGTCTCCTTGTCTGCAAGGCAAATATTGTTGACTATGTCATTGTGAAGAATTTACTTTACAGGGTCTCTCATGAGCTTTACTGTTTGGGAAGAGAGAACAAATTGTCTACTACGCTGTAAACAAAAAAATAGCATTGTCTGTGGAAATTACAGACTTGCAGCTCAGAAAACCCCAAACCGGTCATTGCAGGGTCATGACTATGCTGGAACTAATCTCAAGGGCTAAGAGCGTAGCAAAGACATCCTACTTTAAACGTGCTTTTAGTACTACAGGGCTCATGCACTCTGCATAAACTGGTGGTACCCGAGTGCTTAATTTTACAGAATGATTGTGAAGATAGAACTGTCTGATAATCAATCCTTCTGAATGGATAGAGAATAATTTTCCAAACACAGAATGTCAGAAATTCAGCGGATGTTATACTTCCAACTTGGTGTATCAGTATCTACTGCAGTCTAAAAGAATGTATTTGCAAAGAGTTGGCTTCTGCTTTTTTTCATATTTTGTATTGTCTGTTTTACCATGTTAGTAACTGCTCATCCTGGCATTGTCCTTGAAGGGAAGGAGTGCAAATAATTGGTTCTTGCAAGACCGGGGAATTTGAGGGAATCTGCAGAGCATCTGCATCTCTGAGATTGCTCAGGACCTCCCTGGATTCTCGACCACTGCTTTGAAGGGACCAAAATACCGAAAAGGATGATGCTGGAGTTGGAAATGCGACAGAAAGAAGTTGCCATGTAATGTGCATAAACATTGCAAATATCGTGATCTTCGTCAGAAGAGCCCTCGTCTCTGTGCAAAATGGGAAAAGGGGTGGCAAAGGGTTGAAATGACAATGAGAAAAATTCGTTGTTTTGCTTCTTTCAGGGATGACTTTAACATGATGTTTATAGAGTGTTGAAATGCCCTTCTGGGAGGCCCTTGAGCAGAAGCAGAAGAGATGCACTTCCAATATTCGTTGTCACTGACTGTCATGGAAATGTGTTTTATTTTGCTGCATTCGTATGAATGTCGGTAGATAAAAGTAACATGGGAGTGGTGTTACTATGCTGTGTGGCCAGCTATCACTCAGCTTGAGCCTTTGCCACCAGGGTTTCCAGCGTCTGTGGGATGCCAGAGGACCTGGGAACATTTCTCACCAACGCAGTTTTGGCAGGCGGGTTGTGGCGTGGTTTGGCCAGGCCTTGATGCCTTCAGCCAAATATGTGAAACGCAGAAGTGGAAGAATTTATGAAGACTTTGGGACATGTCACGCTTTGCCTTCGTGCTTATGGTTTCTGGATTTAGATGATGTGAGTTTACTGAGTAGGATTTGTAGCTGTACCCTTTGAAGTAAGTAAATGGTAGAGGTCACATTCACGGGTATTGTGGTGTATAGAGCCGTATGGTGCTATCAGTTGTGGAGAGATAATCCTCTACAAGGGTGTCCTGCTAATTGCTAAAAACTTTGGTGTCGCTGTTTGTTGCTTTTGATGATGCAAAACTGAGCTTTCGTAGCAACTAATTGCTTTCTATAAACAAATGTGGTTGGTAGTGGAAATAAGGAAATCTTTTAAACAATGTCATCGTTGGGTCTTCATTGGTCATCGTAACCTTCTATTGCTGAGTAACGGGAATGGTCCGAACACAGGAAACGCTCTTAAGCATACTGGAATGGCAAATAAAATCTGTGGAAAACGAGCTTGGTAGAACAGCCATAGCAATTTCTAACATCAGTAAAATGCTAGTAGGGGAGATAATGAAACCCCCAAGGTTACAAGAATGTAAAACGGAGGTGTTGTTTTGTCTTGTAGCTCAAGAGGCACCAGCCCTGCTGCGGCACCTCACGGATCAGACAGTGAACACCAGCAACTCTGCCATGTTGGAGTGCCAGGTTCGCGGCATCCCCGAGCCCCAGATAACCTGGTTTAAAAACCATGAGGAAATACAGCAAGAATCAGGTGAGAGCTCTGTGTATTTGTTGACCTTTCATAGGCTTTTTATTTTCCTGTCTGCCTTAGGTAGGTGTTTGCAGAGCCATTGGCATCAGTGCCTGACACAAGGGAGGGGTATTGCCCGGGTGTTACAGGGAGGCAAGCAGCAGCACGGGCACTTGGGGTTATTCCTTCTCACTCCAAAACCTCAGCCAAGCTGGAGGTGTAGACACAATGGGTGTCTATGGAGTCAGCAGCAAAAATATAGCTCTTAATTTGCATCTTAAAAGAGTCATCTCTGGAGAAACATACTGCTCCCTGTTTACTATAGAGGGAGCCTAAGGATTGAGTGTCTTGGCAGGAGAAAGCCGGTCTTGCATGATGTGTGTAGGAGTACCCGAGGGAGTCGGTGGTCAGACATGCAAAGTCTTTTCTTGATTCACAACCTAGCCATCAGACCAAATTCATATTTGGGATGTCCAAAAGAAAAATGTATCTGCTGACAGCAGAGAAATCCAGGTCTTACACAGCAGAAAGGAACAACTGCCCAGGTGGCATGCTGCAGCTACAGGAAAAATCCTGGGACATGTTTACTGCTGTGTCTGGAACGTAACTTGAAAGATGAGCTAAAGATCCATGTTCAGCTCTGCTGGCACCACAGTCACAGAAGTGTTCCTTGGAGATTTCAGATGATTATGGGGAAAAAACAAAACCTTTCACATGGGAATTCATCTGTATTCACATCAGAATACAATGAGCTAGTGCTACAGGCTCAGCAAAAGTGTTCAAGGAGGTTTGGTCTGTAGCAGCTTGAATCCTAGGTGTAGTCTTCAATAACAACATTTGAGAAAGTTTGTGTTTATGGTTCTGTCCTGCGTTATTGGAAATTACTATAGCATGAATAAAAGCAATGGGGAAAACCTCTGAGGATTTCTCCAAGTGAATTGTAAGCCTGTGCAGACTTGCGGCCCAGGCACTAAGCCTAATCGAGAGCCAGATTCCAGGAAGCTTTACAGTGACCACTGTAATCGTAATGTGCATTATTAACACTATCTTTTGACTGGATGTTACATGTCCAGCTTGGGTGTAATGCAGCACATAAAGTTAGGAGCCAGGAAGATGTCTCTAGAGGGTAGGTCAGAGCATTTTAGTTAGGTGCCTGAAATAGACGGTGGGAATACATTTTGAGGGGACAGTACTGATGGAGCCAAACACACAAGTGTGTACTTGACTGCACATTTCCTGGCCGTGCGGAGCCTTGGGGGCAGTCCTGAGGCCAAATCTGCTCCCTGCCTCTTCCTTGCTTGCTGGCGTATTGCCCAGGCTGGCAACTGGGTTGGCCTAGCTGGAAAAAACAAGATACTGAAAACTGCAGGTAATTCGTGTGTTTTAGGGTACGCCTCATGGGACTTCTTTTTGCACTAGCTGGGGGTCCTTCTGCAAAGGGGTCCATCGTTCCATGCCAAATGGGAAAGTGAGATTTGGAGCAAGTCTGCTGCCTATAAGACCAGTGTGGATGAATGGAGCTGGGTCTTGGAAGTGGTCTAAGTCTGAGTTGCTTTAGGGGCAGACCTATGCCTGTAAGTGCAGTAATCAAACCACCCATTTTCCAAAAGCCGAAGAACTCATCTGGATCAAAGTCTAAGTGCAGTGCTAATCAATATACGCAGTACCAAGTGCTCCCAAAACCATTCCGTTAGGCTGAGCTTTTTCACTCACGCAAGTGCTTTGTAAACACCAATTTCCAAAAGATTCCCAAAACATCCAAGTATATTTGGCTTTCCTGCAGATAACACTGTGCTGTGCAGTCTGTGGCTCAGATTTCTTTTGAGAAGAACTTGAAGCAGATATTATTACACAAGGGCCTGTTTTTGTTTATATCCTGGCTCCCTCTCATTGCAAAATATTTCACTTCACAGGAATAATTTTAGGGCCTGGAAGCCGAATGCTGTTTATTGAAAGAGTAAAGGAGGAGGATGAAGGACTTTACCAGTGTATAGCCACTAACTTAAAAGGGTCCGTGGAGAGTGCAGCATATGTCACCGTACAAGGTAAAACATGACGTTAAACGAGAAGAGCAAGCTTGCCAGAGTGATGTTCCAACTCAGGCTGAAAAGATGGGGGTGTGACTTGGGGCTCATGTGGAGATCTCTGAAAGGAGCAATTTGAAGGAAGTCCTAGCAACGGAAGCGTACCAGGTTGGAAAGGAAGCTTAGCAGGAAATGCTAACTCAGAGCGTGTTTACACTGACCTAAAAAGAAGAATTGCTTCAACCCAACAAAGATCAGGTCAGGGTAGAAGACAAATGTAAATTTAGTATTGTCAAAACAAACAAAAAACAGAATAAGGAACATTTTCCTACCCACTCATTTTCCCATTTCGGGTTAATTCCATGGAAATTAGAGGCCTGGGATATTTTCATTTGTTTATTTTCAATGTAAATTGAACTGCCAAATTGGCTGAGAAGATTTTAGCCTAGCGATAGCTACACATGCATTTTTCAAAGGTAGTTGTGTTAAGAAGTAGGTATGATCTAGTTCATAGAATCATAAGAATCATAGAATGGTTTGAGTTGGAAGGGGCCCTAAATATCATCTAGTTCCCTGCCATGGGCAGAGACGCCTCCCACTAGAACAGGTTGCTCAAAGCTCCGTCCAGCCTGGCCTTGAACACTTCCAGGGGTGAGGCAGTTACTTCTGTAACCATTAGTTGAGTTATTTTACTATTCATTTAAACATCCAGCATTATTCTGCCTTCTGCCAAGCTTGACTCAGGCCTGTGGCAGTGACTTCAATCAAGTAATTTTACACTGCGTATAAATAAAGCTTGTTCAGTGACTTTTCAGTTTCACTGAACACCCTTTTGGTTCATGTGTTATAAGAGAAGTACTTGACATTCTGTGTAAGACAGTGCCATGTATGAACTGAATTTGACATAACCTGTCTTACTGATCTCATTTGTTAAGTAAACAGTCTTAAATCCATTTAGTTTCTCTTTATAGAAGAATTTGATTACCACCAGGTCTTGACTACCACCAGGTCTCTCAGGCAGGGATCATCTCTTTGTGTATGTCCTTATACAAGTGCTAAATGTATCTGAGTACTACTGACTATTTGGATACTACAGCAAAAGACAATTGATTTACTGCAATGAGTGTGTTAGCACTGGTGATCATTGATTATACAGTAATGGTTTTGCTGTAAAAGATTAGGAATAAGTATATGTACATATGGGCTGGCCTAACTGGTGTAACCAAGGAGTTAAAACCACATATCTTCTTATGAGTAATGCTAAAGGTTTTTATGGCTGCTATAATAGCTAAAAGAATAACTTGTACCTAAGTGCTTACTGTCCAATGCATCCCGTTAATTGGTAGTCCTGGACAATGTAATTCATTATCGTATTGATTTTTAACAACATTGTAGCTTGGCTATTTATTACAGCCACAAGCATTCTGTCAGATGGCTTCTAGGAAGTTCTATCTCCTAGTCCACAATCCAGAGGAGAGAAAAGAGAGCAGTGAGGAAGGCTTCTTCTCTGGTTACATGTCCTGAGCAACCCCTGGCAACCCTCTTTTGTGAGTCCTGTGGGAACCCTTAAATAAGCAGGAGATGAAGACTACCATTATTAAAATTTATAGCTTTGATATTGGATGAGAAGAAGAAAGAGAGTTTGTCTCACCTACTATGATCAAACCAAATGCTTTCCCACCCTTTCTTTTCCCAGTACATGAAGGGACATCACTGGAGGTTTTTTCATTCATTCCTACACTCATGTGGAACGTCTGCCCCTCTCCCAGAGAACAGCAGCTTCTCACCCCAACCCTGAGAATGGAGGGACAAGATGAGGGTTTAAGCATGAGCCTCTCACTAGGCTTTTCCACTTGCTTGTCTTTCTGAGAAATACAGTCCCTGCAATTGCTGATGTGAGTGCCAAAGCCTTCCCTCTGTCCCAGCGGCTCTGGAGCGCGGGGTTGCAGATCAAAGGGAGCAGAGCAAAGCCTCGTGTTGGTGGCCGTGTTTAGCAGATTGGAAGAGTAGTTCGTGAATGAGTCAGGAAGGAAACAGTCTGCTCTCTTTATTTCCTCCAAAAAAACATTCTTATACTCACAGATAAAACAATGTGTTATTTTTGTATCTGAGATGGATGAATGGATGGTGGAATCAAAGGGATGTCTTTAAATAATTGCAACCCGTGTTTGGTTTGGAAGCCGTGCTCGTCAGGCTGTCTGAGGAGGAGAGGGGCTGTGTTTGTGGACATGTCAGAGCAAACTGTCCGCTTGCTCTTGGCTGAGGAACTGAAGAGGCAGCAGATCTGCAAGGATGGAATGGAAACAGCAAATGGCTGCTAGAGCACCCAGCGGGCAGAGGGGAGTGTGTCCCTAAAAGCCTGGGGACACAAGCTCCTGGGCACAGCGGAAACACAGGCTGCCTTGAGCAGCTCTCCTTCAGGTGGTCACTTTGCTTGCAGAGTGGATGACCTGCCATGAAAGCCTTGCCCTACTTCTCCTACTGGCGAGCCTCACACTCCCTCTCAGTGAGGGCCGGCAAAACAGCTAGCTGCAGAGGTGCTGCACCATTTGAAGGGGATGTGTTGATGCAAGAAGGAGCATCTTCTACAGGTCAGGCTCACTGAAATCCCGGCACATAACCAGCAGATGAATACAGCAAATGCACTGTCTTGAAGCTGATGCTTGATAACCTAATGTGATCCCTACAGATGAAAATGAAAGCATTGCATTTATGAAGCATTCACCGAACTATTCTGACACTAGGAAAATGGTGTTTGCTATTTAAATAACTCTGGTTTGCTACCTGTCTACCATTATGACTTAATATCTCAAAAAGTTGTTGGGTCACACTGACTCTGAAGTCATCAGGAATGTTTCCATGAACTGGAGTTCCCTCAGCTACTGAATGACGTTCAGCCTGGGCTGTGTGTGTGACTTTAAGAGAAAAGGTGAACATCAGGGGACATTTCAACTTCTTTTTCCTCAGAGGACCACCAAAGGGGGTTGGAAGGGAGTCCTTGAGGTCCCTAGTTCAACCTCAACTCAAACCAGGATTATCATCAAACCAGGATTATCACCAACACTATAACACATCACAGTCCGTGATGGCTTTGACTAGGTTGTGAAAAACTCCAAGGTTGGAAATTCCTCAGCATCTCTGAGCAGCCACCCCTGAGCTGCACTGCCATGATCATGGGATCACAAAGACTCAGCAGGGTAGATCACACTGGTGTAGGGGTGAGGGATTCTTTGGGTGCAGCAGAGTGGTATTGGTGTACCAGGCATTGCTTTTCCCCTGACTGACACCTGACACAGAGCTGCACCTCAGTGTTTAGAGCTGAAATCCTAATGGCAGAGCCCATGCCAGCCCAAGGCTTGAACTCTTGCCTGGAGGGATCAGTGCGTTAGTCCAGGATCTCATCCCAGCATGTCTGCACGGTCCTGGTGGCTCCTGTTGCTGCTGAGAGAGAAAAACTGCTGCCGGTGGCACTTCTTCACTTGCCCCTTCCTTGCCCCTCTGCAGCATTGACGAGGGGTCTTTTGGAGGGGCTCTGGGGCAGGAAGGGGGCTGCTGCTTTCTGCAGTGTGTCAGGCACATGGGGCAGAGCTGCATGTGGGGAAAGTCTGTGTCTGATGAGGCGGCTGGTGAGTAAATGTCTGGCAGGGGTATAAGTAGGAGCCAGAAATCTTGGGCTACTGTTCAGTGAGATGGATTTAGTCCTGCTTACAGCCTTTCCAAACTCTGCTAATCCTAAACCCTCTTCTGAGTGTTCCTGCCTGTTCTGCCTCAAATCAAACCTTTTCCTACCCAGTGGAGAGGCACTCAGCCAGCTCTGGCTGCAAAGCTTTTAGCAAGACTAGGAATTTGGCATTTGATAACCCAGTCCAATGTGGGATAAATGCTTTCTGGTTGCCTAAATCCTCTCAAACATTTCAAGGACAGCACCTTCGCATCTCTTACTTCTGGACAGCATACGGTAGCGGTTAGGGAGTTGCTGCCTTCCACCCCAGGACTGGCTGTACTGCGCCTCACGGGTTTTCTGAGTCCTGCCATATGGAGCAGCAGCAACAAATGAACCTTCAGCCCCTCCAGGTTTTGCTGAATAAATGTCAAAAATTATTACTCACCATCTGTGCGGGTGCTGCTCAGAAGCAAGAGGAGAGGATCCATATGTAAAGAGAAAGCCTGACACTAGAGAATAGGCATCCTGCATTGGGCTATAGCGTTTACACCATTACTATGTCCAATATCTAAATCAAGCCTTTAAAAAAGATACTTGTGGAAAAATTAAAACTCTTGATATCTTGGAGAAATAGCTACTTTATATCTCCGTTTGTAGTTGCAGTTGTATTTTTCTTCAGTGAGCTTTATTCTCAAAGCTCCAGAACGGACATGCCAGGGGAATCTTAGATATAGGGCATGAACACAAATCTTATTATCACCTTTAGAGAGGCAAGATACTATGCAAGTTAAGCTACAGCTACGGGAAGCAATTCAACCCCTGAACAAAGCTCTGTAGCCTTGCCTAAAACCAGACAGCACATCCCTCTGGATTACCCGGTAAGCTCATCAGTGAGACATCAACCATAAGGAGTAAAACTGAGCTGCCCAGTGTCTGAAACTGCTGCAAGCACAGTTGACAAAACTACTGTGAAATCATGTTCAGAATTACTCCTTCTTGTCCTTTCATTTTTTTTCTCTCTGGAGGGTGTATCAGAAAAAGAAGCAGAGCAGGAGAGTTGTGGGCTTTTTTTTCTTGCGTTTGCTACTGATCAGATGGAAAACATATTGTGGGAAGTGTGGTATTTTGACACGATCACAGGATTTGCAAAACAGACTGCTCTGAAACCATTTTATGAGTCCCTGAATAGCAGTCTGAAGTGAATTTTATTTTGGCTTTTTTTTTAAATATCTGTCAGTGGGCTCTAATACTCTCCAGATTTCTAACGTTCATGTTTTCTTGCTGCTCCATTTTCAGTTGTTGTTGTTTTTGTTTTTCACTTTCTGTGCTTAATCTGTTCCCTGATTTGGAGAGCTCTTCGAGCTCCCAGACTGCTGGGTTCTGCAATGTGCTGCTGGGAAAGGAGGGCGTCCTGTGTCCCCTTGGGGACCCTGGCTCTGTGCTGCTGTGTGACTGGCAGGAAATCTGAGGGCGCAGAGCCTGCTGAGGACCAGCAGTTTGGAGGGAGCACTAGGCCCTACCCCTCAGGCTTCTGCCTGGTGGGGATGGGACTCGAGACCCCCCCTAACAAGCTCATATGAGCTGACCTCACAGGACCAGATTCATCCAGGCCATGAGAACAGGAGTTCATAGACTTTTTCTGGCTGCACCACAAACCTCCAAGGGACCTCAATGAGGTCTTTAGTGAGGCTGGTGGGTTTGCAGCATGGATGGGAAAGAGGTGTGGGCTGCAGGGCTCAGCCACCAGCATGGAAGAACTTGCTGAGCTGGGGCAGAGCCAGCACCGTGCCCAAGGAAAGGCATCAAATGTGCTGGACAGCAAAATTCAAGCAGCAGCAGCACCGCAGTGTGTCCCGGGTCATACTTGGATTCATCAGTGTCGACACCAGCACAAGCCCTCCCTGGAACTTCTTCCGTGTGTTAGCAGCAGCTCTCAGTGCCATCCTCCATATCAGTCAGAGCCATCCCCTCTGCACAGCCGGCTCTTCTCCCGAGGCAGCTGGAAAGAGCATTGTTGAGAACTCTGCTCCCCTCTTGGATGTGGGCTTGGCCAGATAGGTTTTGCTCTTGGAGGGGGTGGGGGTGGTGAAGCTGCATGCATAGGCCCACACACATTCTCACACAAAGAAAATCTGGCTAAAAATAACCTGCAGCTGAATTTCTACCTCAGAAGGAAATTATTATCTGACTGGCCATCCTCAACCTGTTTACTTCACCTCCTGCACCCCAAGGAAGAGCTGACTTTTTACTGAAAAACTTATGGATGGATCAAAAGTAATTTTGCTGTGTTCAGTACAGTGGCTTTGTTGGGGAGACCATTTTTTTTACAGGGTCTGTGAGCCAGTCCAAACAGAGATTAATACCCCATTGAAAAGAGGCTGGTCCTTCCTGGTATTTTATTTTAACGGCAAAAAACCATTGCTTTGCAGGTTGTTTTCTAAAATGTGTGCCACTTGATTTTCCCAGGGACATCAGAGAGTTCAAACCTGGAGCTAATAACCCTGTCCTGTACCTGTGTGGCTGCAACTCTCTTTTGGCTCCTGTTGACTCTCTTCATTCGCAAGCTGAAGAGGGTAAGAACTGACAGGGAACTGCAGGCAGCACCTGCCTCTCCTTACCAGCCCTTTGTCTGTGTTAAGAAAATCCTTCCCAGGCCACTGGGATTGCTGAGTCTACCAAAAAAACCCAAAAAACTGGTTCACTTACTGCTCATCTTTGTTCCCTATACAATCACCAGGCTGTTGATGGATGCCCAGAGAACTGTGACTCGCAAGGCTGAGTAAGAGTAAGCCAGAAAGCAAAGCCTGGGTGGGGGCAAGGCTCTGAGACTCGCAAGCATTTGGGTGCCTGACTCCCACCAAAGGCATCCCCATTGCCTTAAAAGCTGTGGGGGTTTTGGCATCTGGATGTCTTTGAAGATCTGAGTGAGTGGGAATGACAAATCTTCACAGAGAGTGCTGGGGTCTGGTCTGCACAGAGTGTCTTGTATAATTACACCACTTCCAAAGTGATATTTTACTGAAGTAGTTTTGGTGGTGCAGACTCTGAAGCCTGATAACATTAACATTAATGCATGATAACATTAACTGCCCCTGCAGCCGACCCTTGTTCTTTTCCAAGGCTGATCATGATGATTTAAAGCCCGTTTCTGCTGACAGCATGTCTGCATTGCATGGTGTGTGCAGGTTAAACAGCAGCAGCTCTCGTAAGCAGAAAACACAATTCCTCAGCAATGCAGAAAGATCTCAGAGCAACTTGCAGGATCAAATGGATTTGAGGGGAAGGAGGTATGGGTGCACGGCAGGATGTGAGGTGAGGAATGGCTGCATGTCCCTGTCTCCCGGACTCCCACACCCGAGTGATGCTGAGCCCCAGCTGCCCTTCTTTGCCCAGCCATGGGGATCAGCCCACAGCTACCATGGTTGAGCATATTCCAGCTGGCCAAGCTCCATGATGATTGCTAAAGGTTGACTGCAGCCTGCCAGAGCATTTTATCTCAACCTGCATTAAGGGCTGCCTGTTATCTTGAGAACTTCTACTGACTGATGGGAAAGCAGGACCAGACCTCCAAACCGGGGTGGTGTGGCAGCAGTCACTCTACCTGCCTTTCTACTGCCACAAACTTCCGTAAGTGATGAGAGTTTTTCTGAGGAAAAAAAACGTAGAGGTCAGACAAAGCTCTGGAGAAACTGTAGTAAAGCAAGTGGGACCAGTTCCAACTGCTCACCAGTAATGATGATTCATAATGTGACTGCAAACCCTAGGAAAAATGTAGGTTTTAAACATAGCAAAGGGTTGCAGATTTTTTAAATTATTTATGATACCAAAACTTGACATTTGTTTGTTACATTGTTAAAAGATAATAAAAATAATCATCACTGCTGTAGAGCAAGGGACTTTAACAAGATGATATGTGAATGCTCCTTTCCAGCTAGTGTTGGTCTATGTTTATGGTCTTCTCTGTGTTTCTATTACAAAACTTTACTCTCAAGGATTCATATCTGGAATTAACTCTAAACTAAATTTCACACACAGATTACATTGCCACAGTAGAAAAAATACTTATATGCTCTCTGAGAGCATTTCCTTAAAGCTTGACTGTTATGCATATGGGAATAAATGATATACTTAATGATTATTCATCATTCAAAATATTGTTTCAAATATCTAGTTGTGCCAAGATGCAGAAAGCTCCCTACACCTTCCCATTCCCCTACTACTTCTTCTGGACTGGGTCCACTTGAAAGCTCTTCTAAAGTGACTGGTACGAGCAGTCTGGTATACACATTTCTAACAAAAAAAAAATGTTCTTTTTGGACCACCACATCCCCTTCTGCTTTTGTCCGTATCCCACTTATCCATGTCCTGTTCAGGGTCAGTAGATGGTTTGGAGTCAGGATTTATCCACCTGCTTTTTCCCCAAGCATCAGTCCAGTCCTTCTTGGGGTTAACTTTCTGGTTATCTGCATAGTGGAAGACAACTAAAACAGGAGCTATTAGCTACTGTCACTTTAGTCTAGCTATGTTTGTAATCAAAGCATACACACCAATATCCTTCTCAAACAATTACCTGGAAATATGTGTATTAGGGACATATTTCCAAGCTGTAGAGGAGAAAAGTTGAAAACCAAGGGAGGCACTTAAAGCAACAACAAAAAGCATATGCAGATATACCTGCGTGTTTGTCTCTGAGCCCGTGTGCCATTTCCTTGAGTTTAGGAAAAGCAGCACAAAGTAGCTTAGTTCAACAGATTTTCCGTAAATTCCATAGCCAAGAAATGAGAGAAAACACTAGACCTTTTCTGTAGAAATGTAAGTGCTTGTATATCAAGAAAAGTCCAGTGGATTACAATGGCAATCTAGGTGCTCTTTGAAGGAAAATATGTTTCAAAATGGATGGACTGCAGAAAACTTTGAGATTTAAGTTCATTTTTTCCTTGTGGTTAATCCATTTGCTCAGTAGGAACTAAAGTTCTGGCAAATTAATTCGAAATTTTCTGTTTGAATCTGGGTGATTATGAATTCCTCCAAACTCAAATAGTTTCAGTAAACTTGTCAGAAATTATACAAAAGAAATAAAAAATTCTGAAAATTTGTAAACAGTTCTGAAATGTATAACGTCTAGTCTCCTGACGACTGGTCTTACACAACTTCTAACCACAATATGACCTATCTTTGCTGGGTATATGGAAAAAATAAACACTGGCAGTTGAGTTCCATCTGTTGCATATGCTCACTTCTTGCTTTGCACAGTCATGATGGAAAGTTATTTTTATCAGCAATGTTTAGTCATTTGCTGAAAATATTTCTCTTGACGGTGCAGAGGGCCTGTATCATAACACCATATGTTAATACAGATCCACATGGATTTCATTGAAGAAACTGCTATGTCACATAGGAGGAAAGCTAGAAGAAGGAGCTTCTTTTACAGAAAAAGTCTTGCAATATATAAGAAAGCCAAACCAAAGCTTAACCAGACTATCTATTGGACTATCCTTGCAGCCCCATGGATAGAATTAACCTAAAGCCCTTTATCCAAACAAGAAGATGCTGACAGATACCCTTATCCTCTTTTCATTTTCCAATATTCTTTGTTTTCTAGCCTTATTCCGCTGAAATGAAGACCAACCATTATCTGTCAATCATAATGGATCCTGACGAAGTCCCCTTAGATGAGCAATGTGAACGTCTACCTTATGATGCCAGCAAGTGGGAAATTGCAAGGGAAAGGCTTAAACTAGGTAATATTGGTACGCTTCATATTGGGTTTGCAGTAATTGATTAAGACGTACATGTAACTACAGGTAAGGAGGAGCTGGATGTGTTTTGGACATGCAGCACAATATATTTCCAGGTTTGGTGTGAGCTACTCCATACCAAGTGCCCTGGTCTGTGACTGTATTACAGTGTTTAGGACTGACTGTGTCTACCTGACGTTCCATACATATATTTGGCTTCTGGCAGGAAAACTAAAATAGAATCATAGAATCATTTAGGTGGGAAAAGACCTTTAAGATCATAAAGTCCAACCGTTAACCTAGCACTGCCAAGTCCACTGCTACACCATGTTCCTAAACACCACATCTGCAGTCTTTTAAATACTTCCAAGAATGGTGACTCAACCACTTCCCTGGGCAGCTTGTTCCTTGGTAACCTTTCAGTGAAGAATTTTTTCCTGACATCCAATCTAAACCTCCCCTGGTGCAACTTGAGGCCATTTCCTCTCATCCTATCACTTTCTACTTGGGAAAAGAGACCAACATCCACCTCACTACAACCTCCTTTCAGGTAGCTGTAGAGAGCAATAACATCTCACCTGCGTCTCCTCCAGGCTAAACAGCCTCAGTTCCCTCCGCTAGTTCTCATAAGACTTATGCTCAAGCCCTTTCACCAGCTTTGTTGCCCCCCTTTGGACCTGCTCCAGCACCTCAATATCTTTCTTGGAGTGGGGAGCCCAAAACTGAACACATGATTCTACGTGCAGCCTCACCAGTACACAGTAAAGAGGCATAATCACTTCTCTGGTGCTGCTGACCTCACCATTTCTAATGCAAGTCAGGATGCCACTGGCCTCCTTGGCCACCTGTGCACACTGCTGGCTCATGCTCAGCCGGCTGTCCATCCACACCCCCAGGTCCCTCTCTGCCTGGCAGTTTTCCAGCCACTCCTCCTCAAGCCTGTAGCGCTGCTGGGGGTTGTTGTGACTAAAGTGCAGGACCCAGCACTTGGCCTTCTTGAACCTCGTACAATTGGCCTTGGCCCATCAATCCAGCCTTTCCAGGTCCCTCTTCAGAGCCTCCCTACCCTCCAGCAGATCTACACTCCTGCCCAGCTTCACGTCATTCACAAGGTTACTGAGGGTGCACTTCATCCTGCTGTCTAGATCATTCATAGAGATATTAACCAGAACTGGCCCCAATACTGAGCCCTGGGGAACACCACTTGTGACTGGCCACCACCACTCTTTGGGCCTGGCCATCCAGCCACTTTTATACCCAGTGAAGTGTACACCCATCCAAGCCATGAGCAGCTAGACTCTTCAGGAGAGTGCTGTGGGAAACAATGGCAAAAGCTTTATTAATGTCCAGGTAGACGACATCCACAGCCTTTCCCTCAGCCACTAACTGGGCCACCTTGTCATAGAAGGAGAATACAGACAAGAATGCTGCATTCTACTTTTTTCAGACTAAGTTACTTAAACCGTCATATAAAAACAGGGTAACCAAAGGCTTCCAGATCAGACCGCTGAATTGGATGCTACTCTCTCAGGACTCAGAAGACTGACCTTTGACATTTACTATAATCTTCCTCCCTTGTAACCTGGTTATGTACTGATTTGGAAAAAAAAGCCTATGCAGAAATGGGTCCTCACAGCCCACCCTATAACTCCTTCCTTGTTTCTCCCTTTCCTCCTCTCTCCAGTACACTCTCCTGGTTTTCCCTCTGTGCTGCAGATTTATAAACATTCTTGTTGGTGCACTGTAAAGTGTGAGAATGTGACACAAGACTCAATAAATAAATAAATATCCGTGGAAACTTTGAACCAACAGCTATCTCCCCTACAGACACTCTAGTGAAAGTCATGGTTTGAGACCGTTCTTTACTTCCTAAGTCTAGTGTGAGGCAGGAGGGCATGGACCAGATTTTGAGGTTAAGGATTCCCCCCAGAAACCACACAGATCAGCCTGTTGCTATAGTGCTGCTTGTACTTTCAGGCATGCACTGCATTTGTACTACAGCAAGGTCTAGAAAATCCCTGCATTTCAGCTAGAAGCTGTAACAGATTCCTTCTGTCCTCTGGGGGCCAGGACAGAGAATGATTAAAACATGCATACAATTAGGATCACACTTAATTTGCCTCTTAGAAGTCACAAGGTGACCAGATGTGAATAAGAGCAGCTGAAACACATTTCTAGTGATTTATAATTGTCATACACAATTCTGGGAATGCTGAAACGTAACCTTGTGCTGGAGCGTCTTCAGTCTTCAAATAGTTTTCTTACAATGATGGACTAAGAGCCTGATGGGCAGACAATGTGATCGCTGTTTCATGCAAAGCTTTTTTTGTTTGTGTAAATCCCATGGAAAGAATCAAGCAGAAATGGAATGTAAACACCAAGGAAAAAACCACATCTTGCAGCGTTGGTGTTTGGAGTCTGGAGGTGAGGAATGATGACCAGAGAATGAGTTAAAAGTGGAAGAACTGGTGTAAACAAATAAAGAATGCTGACAATGAATGAGAACCAGATTCAGAGAAGTTGGGTATGTGCAGTATGCTAGATTAGCTCAGTGCAAGTCCTGCTTACATGGCAGTTGGCTCAGTCTTTGAGTAACCTTGGCAGTCTCTGAGGATTAGTGTCTCACAAACACAAAAAGTGCTTCTATGGTTTTTTAAAAATATTTTTCCTTAAAAATGCAACCCTTTCCAGCATCAGATATGTCTGTTTTTCCCTTTCCACCTACTTATCCTCCAGGACACATATTTATTGTAACTTTTGCAAACAAGTCTCTCCTTTCAGCCCACATCTCCTTTGCTGTGTGTTCCTCCAACACGCATACAGAGAGCCCACGGCTGTGATGCAACACTTATATAACAGGACTCCCCCTTCAGCTGTAAGAGCTACAGACGTTACAGGAAACTTCGTGTGGGCACCACTGAAGTCCGGATAATTAACCTTCACTACAGATTAGTCTGACTGAGAGCAAAATGTCATCTCTTCATTAAATGGAAAAACGCTGGTGCCACAAATTACTGTCGGTGTGGTCGGGGATAACATTGCAGTCCAGCGTGTTAGCTGAGCTATCACACGGTTCTCACCTTACTCTTGGGCTTGACCTTCCTAATCTATGAGAGGTCACACTCTGCTGACGCTGTGGTGCAGGACCCTGAGGGAGTGTTGCCACATGGCTCTGGTGCAATGTCAAACACACGGCTGGGTGGTGGACGGCTTCCTGAGGCCCCGCTCTCTCCTGTCCTCTGCAAGCCCACAGTGCTGGCCCCGAGCGGGGTGTTCTCCTCCACATGCAGAGCTAATGGAAAATACCAAGCTGCGTGTGGGGAAAACCCAGATGACTCAAACTGTGGCAAAGGACCTGAGAAACAAACACGCCTTTGGGCCTCGGCCTTCCTGCAGACATGGAGAGCAGCATCTGCAAGTGTTTTTTGCTGATGCCCCAGTCCAGTAACTCGCATGCTTGAAGGACCCTGGTAAAATGGGACTGGAATGGAAACCTCCTAATCCAAAACTCCTTGACTGAGGGATATGTTCATTTTAATGAGTCCTGAGTTGCCCTGAGCAACCAAAGTCAAGTGCAGAAAATTTAAGCAGAGCATTTTGGTTCTTTGGTCTGGATGTAGGTGCTGCAACACTTCATACTTGATCGTTACCCCTAACACGGCCTGTGTAACTGCATGAAGGCAGTGGCAAGTCAGCTACTCAGATGGTTGGGCAACTTAATGTTCCTTTTTTTAATTGCTCCATCTAATAATTTCATAATCACTTTCTGTGTTAACCACACAAAGTGGTGGTTATACATGTGTCACCCACACAAAGCTGCAAGACCAATCTGTTGGAGTCTTGGACACAACGTACATAATAAACTGTGGAGTTCAGTCCATGCACGCAGCCTTATTCTGTGCTAACATTGAGCATGGTACAAACAATAGCAGAGCCACAAAGACTAATATATCAAGTGTTATTACAGTTTCCCATTAAATCACAACTGTTGTTTAGAGAAGGAAATGTTGTTTTCAGTGTGCATTCTCCTTTATAAAATGTTAGGAGCTAACTAGTATTTTTTCCAAGTGGTGACTAAGTAGGTTATCTTGACGTGGGAAGTGAGTTAGCAGCGATGAAAACAGATTAAAACTATGGATTAAACAAAGGTATGATGGGTTTTATAGGACCTCAAGCTGCAGCTTCATCTTGTAGAAGCTATAAACAGTAATTACGCTAAGGAACTAAGAACATCAATGCACTAAGAAAACTGAGACCTTAGTCTTAATCTTGCTCCCCTTACATATCTGCTGAATGAGGAAGCTGTATGCAATGGCTGAAAAAGGTGACTCTAGGTTTTCAAAAATATACAATAATTCACCTATATTTGTGTCAAACACCTAAGTCCTTTACAAACCAAGGCTCAGTCTGTTGGTGCTTTTCAGCCATGTAGATGAAGTTCTTCATGGTTTTTATTTCCTGTAAAAAATGCAATACTCGCATAACCAGGGAGGAAATAGATTTCTGGGTTGTTTTTTTTTTTTTTTGCTTAACATATTCCAATTCGTGTTTCCATTGCTTTGATAACATATGCTATTTGATTCTACTGACAAACATACTAAGAATTATAGTTTAGACATGTGATACACATATAGAAGGTATTTAATTCAAAACTGACAGCAGCTCTTTTTGTCTGCTTATGAGTGCCTGGATAGGATTCATCTCTCACACAGACATCAACAAAACAGCTGTCCAAGGGAGAGCTAGACAAGCAGATGTCCATCATAGGAAAAGGAAATTGTCCTATGGAGATGACTATGTCACATGTGCATATGTGAGAAATAAATATATGACACATGTTATCCTTTGCTTTGATATGAAAATCTGGCCTTTTTTTTCTGTTTTTCTTCTCTACACCTAAAAGTCTGCTGCTCTACCCTTGCTAACCACTTAAGTGTCTGGGTTCTGCTGAAGGTGAAGCACAAATACAATCTAAAAATAGCTGCCTGGAAATAAAATTTATTGCTAGCTGATATGCTGACAACGTCTCTCTGGTCAAAACTCTACCAGCCATTTGAGAAGGGCAGAGGCAGCCAGTTCTGTCTGTGTGAGCACAGTAAATGTAGATGTAGTCAATATGTCAAAGATGTGGTCAATACTCCCTGCTTCAAATACTAATAATCATGAAGGAGGCTGCGAAGATCATAAGATTGGCATAAAATGTCATGAATTCCAGACAAGTTACAACAGCACACTTGGAATCTTAGATGATTCTGAATATGAAGGAAAAGGACACTCAGCTTCTACTGCTGGAGAATGTTGTTGATGTCCACTGATTTATCTCAAAGACCTCTGGGTGCTTCTCCTGGGGTCTGCTCAGTTGATAGCATGTTGATGTGGCACAAACGTTCACTCACATCGTACCCACCACGAGAAGATCCATCATTTGTCACCCCAAGGCCCCTCTCGCTGAATCCCCCCCAGACCTCGTTTCACAAGTGTAAATGTCTCATTTGCACAGATTTGCAGCTTCTCACAACTCCATGATCTTGACCTCCACAGGCCAACTAGGGAAGAGCATCAGAGGGTTGTGCATGTACTCCAGGGACTGCAGTGCAAAGTTGCTGCTGCCTCTCTGGAATGAAGATAATTCTAAGGCACCTTGCTCGAGAAGGAAGAATTTCATTTGTAAAAATTACCAAAATCTGTGGCAAGTTGCATCTTAGTGTGTGTGCGAGGTTAGTGAGAGGCCCTGTGTTTTTGAGGACATAACTAGTGGTGTCACAGCCTGCTGCAAGGTGCAGTGTACTCAGGGGAAAGAGCAGCAAATCTTTCTCTGGCAGAGCAAGACTGGAAAAAATTGTATCGGAAGCCAGTGTAGCTCCGCTGAATGGTTGCATTCACGTAGCATAATTTTCAGTCATATCGCTTTTTCCCTCTGATGATTCTGCCTTCTGGTTTGTCTGCTTATTCTTAAAAAAAAAACCCCAACATGCCAAAACAATAAACCTAAACCACCTATATGTTGAAAGTATATGTATCTGTGGCTCATTGTAAAGCATTTTTTTTCAATTCATTATGTATGAAGATGTTTGCTGACAAGATTTCTTTCTTACCAGAATGCATGTCTCAAATTTATTTTCTTTACAGGGAAGTCTCTTGGACATGGAGCATTTGGAAAAGTGGTACAAGCATCTGCTTTTGGAATTAAGAAATCACCAACATGCAGGATAGTTGCTGTGAAAATGCTGAAAGGTATCTTGCTGCAAAGATGGGATGTAAAATATGGTACCTTATATGGAATCCCACTTTTAGGATGATTCTCTTGAAAGCAAGAATGTGTGATGTAATACCCCCACCAATAACTCTGAAGCCTCCCAAATATGTACACCAGGTTTCAGGTCCACCACAAGTGAAATGTCAGAACTATGAAATAAAAGTTACATTCACAGTAAAAAGGGGGATAAATTCTTGTAGGATATACAAGAAAGTTTCAGATGCAGTGAAAACTTGATTGTCTATTTTTTTAAAATATGTTTCCACTACTTCAAACGCCAGAATGAATGAAAGAGTCACTTTCGTAGGATCAGAAGGGGCAATTAGATTTCCTGCATGCCCTACATTATACCATTATGCTATACTGACCCTATACTGAACACTGTAAATGAAATCTAGCTGAACCGTAAGGCATCTACCTTGATGTGGAGACACTCAGAAGCTTGTGTATACTCCTTGGTCATTAGTTCCAATGATGGATCATCTCATGGTTAAAAACAGGTGCCTTATGTTTAATTTGCATCTGTCTGACTTCTGTTTCTCATTCTAATCTTCTCGATTAGATTATACAATGTTTTGTTCATGAGGGCCCTTCTATTAAGCTAAAAAGATTGAACAGTTGAAATCTTGGAGTTGTTGTGCAGGTATGTCCTCTCTGAACCCTCTGCGGGCTCATCACGCAGTGCTTAAGAAGCTGACTCCTGGGTTGTATAACGGATTTTCCAGCGCTGTTCATACACCAGCACTCTTCCCAAAGTGAAATCATCTCCCAGCTATTCCCTGCCACTTTCCTCACTGGAGCAGGAAAGACAAAGACCCTCATCAATTTGGAGAGGGCACTTGGGAAGTTGGCAGGCAGGATGATATTCAGTCATAGCCTGTCACATCCATGACTGAATTCCGTAACCTAGAGTCCTGGTGGCATCCCTTCCTATGTATTTAGCTTTCTCAAGCTTATGCTGCATTGCTTATCTGTCTTAGTCTTCGGATCCAGATCCTTTTCAGCATCATTCTTTGCCAGGACACGTCCCCTGTTTTGCCAATAAAGCTTGGATCCTTGATGTTTTCAGCTGGCTCTGTTTCAGGCATAGCTTGAATTCATCCCTCTTACCCAGTGGCTCCCCACAACTGCGTAATTGCTTATCAGTTATCAGGAGATCTGTTACATGTTTCTTCCAGGCCTTGAAGAGGCATGTGTAATGCTCTCAGACTTATGGTCTGTCCCTGCAACACTCAACCTGAAATAGCTTCTTGCTAGCAGTGACCTGGCAGATATATTCTGTGCAGGGTGTGCTCTCAATAAGTTTGTTCTGCAGTAACGTTGAACGCTTTAGCACTGGGTGATACCTGCTACTGTGATATCCAGGATCATCTCCAAGAAGGGAATTTGCAGCTAAGAGGGTTGCAAACCTTTCTTCTCTCTCCTGTTGCAGAAGCATAGAAATATCCTGTTGGCCAATCCCAAATAGACAACTACCTTGCAGCAAGAACATCTGGAAAATGGGAGGAAGCTAAAGCTTTGGTCTCTGTCCAGACTTTCTGCAGCAGTGCGCCAGTAGCCATCTGTGTTGCTGTTTTCAGTGGATGGCCTGTCACTTGGGTCACCACCTGACCCCTGGTTAACCAAGCCATTTTGCCAAAAATGCAGACCTATGTGCTGGCTGAGCCAGCTGCCAGATTCAACATTCCTCTATGTACAGCAGCAGGCTTCCTTTACCAGCCAGGACCATCAAGGGAGCAGGGGTTGCTCCTGGAATAGATGGGAGCAGACAGCAGCTACAAGAAAACTTCATGGTGGGATTTACATGTTTATTTGCAGGGTAGATGTTTGTATCTGAGTTAGTCACACAATTATGCATTTTTGTCAGTAGTGAGAAGAAACATTTCATCCCATCTTAAGGCATGACATATGGTGAGCTGAGGGCTTGTTTACCTCCAGTGACTATGAAAAGAGCCTGTGGTGACTATATCCTCTGTAGGCATCATCACTAATGGGCACCTAAAGTTAGGGGAGATCTGCCCCATTCCTTGTGTCTTCACTAGATTATCCAGGAGCTTCACAGTCATTCATGGGCTTTGTCCTTGCAGAATTCCCATGAGGTGGAGAGAAAGTGCTGACATCTATATAGATGAATTGTTTGTCACCATGCTGATGGCAATTTTTGTGGGGGGGCCATGAAGAAAATCTGTTTCCATTCAGATATTGAAACCAAGCCTCTTAAGATCTAGCTCTAGGTTATTTCCACTGGACTGTTCTTATTCTTGGTGTGAAAGTCTGAACAAGTCTTTTGGTGTCTACACAAAGCAATATGTTTTTCCTTGTTTTCTTACTAAAACAAAATTCCGCAGAAAAAAAATTCTTGGAGGGAATTAAAAGACTCATTCAACACTAAATAGAATCATTTGGGCTCAGTGGTGGGATTTCTTATGTCATTACTATTACTATTCTTATTAATATTGATCATAATTAGCAAGGGCAATGTGCAGTCAGTTAACCAATCAATATTTACTTCCCTGGTCTATCTTAATAATCCAGGCTTCCTCTATAATGAACAGCAACAATCAATCATCACTGAAGGGTGGTTCATCCCTTCCCTACACAGATGGCTAAAGCTGATGGCTGCATCAGCCTCTGGAAATGCTTTACTCTTGCCACTGACTCCTTGAGATTTAATTAGTTCAGGCTAGTACATAACCCTTAGACAGCTGAAGTCAGGTCAGATGAAACATACTCTAGATAGAGTTAATTATAGTCTTGAAATCCCTCTTTATTTGTTCTTTCATTTTTTTGGCTGAAACGACGAAACTATTCATGTGAAAAAAATTTCTCTCCGTTCTAAATATAACAGAGTCTACTGGGAGGAAGCTGAGTGCCTAACTCTTTTTAGGGGTTTTATTGCAAGTAAGAGGATGCTGAGCAGGGAGGAATAGAAAAAGAACATCAACACATAAAGTACATCCAGTAATAGAGGTTATTTCAACAGAGAGTAACAAGAAGTGATAAAGCTCAGCAGGACCATTTTTTTGCCACTTCACATTGGCTTTTTGTTCTGTGCTTACAGAAGGGGCCACAGCAAGCGAGTACAAAGCGCTGATGACTGAGCTGAAAATCCTAATCCACATTGGTCATCATCTCAATATTGTGAATTTGCTGGGAGCTTGCACAAAAAAATGGAGGTAAAAAAATCTGCACTGTACTGAAAATGGGTTTGGATCACGTCCCAATGACAGTCAGCTGGCCATTAGGTTTTTTTTGTCCAGAAGTCAGGTTCTTAACTTGAAATATCAGAGCTCATCCTGTGGTTGGTCAAAAATAGAGAAAGAAATGCTTAAACATTTTCTCTATTTAAACTCTGTTTCAGTATTAACGTGAGAAGTGTGAATTTAGTATTATGCCACATGTTGTCCTTTATATCACTCACTTCATGGCTCAAGCTCAGTTAAACATGAGCTGGAAAGGCTTGGAAAAAGGGATATGAGTTATTGGCCCTGAAGAGAGAATCTTATGTAAAATCCTTCCTGATGTTCCACTAAAAAAATCAAAGGGCCAGTATGAGTGATCGTTTGTTTTAGATATGTCACTTATTTTAGTTCAACAAGCATGTGTGGGCTGCAGGACTCCAGTATGAATGCAGACTGCCCAAGGAGGAAACAGAGAGTCCCCCAGGAGCCGGGTTCATGACCCAGCTTTCAAAAAATTAGGCCCTTCCCTAATTTTGAGAAACAGAGTTGTTTTGCTAATGTGTCCAGTGTCCTTCAAGCAGCCTTCTGCTTGATTAGCATACTGTTGGTTATTCTGGACTCAGGTTATAGTTATGGGCTTGAAAGACTGTTCTCAGAACTGATGCTGCCTTGTATTGCTTCATGCTGCAATTTCCTTTTGCCCAGGGCCTCTGATGGTGATTGTTGAATACTGCAAGTACGGGAATTTGTCAAACTACCTGAAGAGCAAGAGGAATTTTTTCTGCCCTAGCAAGGTGAGGAGGCAAATGCCTCTGGTAGGGTACATCTTACCTAACGTGAGTGTTGGTAATGTAGATGTCAGTCTCTGAGTTGGTCTACTTAGAGTCTCTTCTGCTGAAGGAGAAGAAATGGCTTTTGGGTGCAGGTCACCTTACCTGTTTTAATATTTAATGTGGGGTGTGTTGTGTCAAGAAAGGACTCATTTCTCTGCCCTGACTGTGCAAGGAGCCTGCCGTGAGTAATTTAGATGGAGCCATCCATAGTGAGAGGAAGTGAATCCTGTCCAAAGTGTCCCCACATGCTCTTGCCCCACTGCTGACGAACCCGTTCCTCCTGAGCTTGGGGTCATTTCAGAGGCTGGTGTCAGCGAAGCCAAAGGAAGTGGTTTTGCCCACCAATTTCAGGACCGCTGGGAACGCAACTGAGATAATGCCATTTAAAGCTCATGTTCCAAGACAACCTAATGTTCAGAGATTTCCAAGTAACCTTATTATTGTGTGAGGAGAAGGGCTATCAAGACAAAAAGAGATTAGAGTCTTGTCCTGAAGTCCCAGAGCCCTCTGAATCAACTCCATGGCATGTTTCTTATTACAAACCTGAACCCAAATGTGCCAACTATATTTCTGCTTGTACACTGTCAGCAAAATCCCCCAAAGGATTAAGGGCCCTGAAGTGGGATTTAGGAGCCTGGATCCAGAACGGCAGTCCTCAAATCTCCTGCTCAGCTGTGCCAAAAGCTCAGCAGCATCTCAGGGTTTTTTTTCTGGACATCTTTGTGGGAGGGCACACCTGGGAGGACCTTCCCCTCCCAAGGGCTCTGGTTGAGTCTCTGTTCCCAAGGCTGTCGATGTTGGACTCCACATGAGACACAGCAGCCAATTCCTCCAACCTGAGGTTGCTGGAGTAGAATGCTCAGTGAGGAGCATGGCCGTGCAGGGTCCACACTGCAAAAGTTACTTATATCCCCCCCAGTGAGGAGCTTGCCCAAACCGGGTGCTCCAGCACCCTTGGGAAGGGCACCCACGGGAGTGGGAGAGAGGGAGCCCGGTTCTGCCCCAGTGTGTGTAGGGGAGAGAGATGGTCACAGGGCAAGAGAAAAGGGAAGAAGGGGCAACAGCAGCTGTTTTTCAAACATGAAGTGCTCTTGCTGCTCTTTGGAAGAGCTTACAGCCCCACATCAAACACTGTGGGGGATGCACATGCAGATGCCTTAACCAGCCTGAGACAAAAACCTGACACTTGAGTTTGAGAGGGCCAGGACACCTGCACCATGGGCACATCCTTCTCAGCTCATACTGCCATGCTCTTTCTCTGACTACTAGAGAAAAAAAATGGCCTTTTCAGATGTCTCCTTTCAGGCTGAGATGAACCACAGCCCAGCAGATGTGTCCATTCATGGATCCTGTAAATCCTAACCGTGGCAGAGGTAGCCTGAGAACTGAGTTATCCCAAAATCATGTGTAGGTATTCCTAAGCCACCATGTTTCTGCCCTCTGGGGATGGCAACCTTGGCGGAGGGCAGCCCTGCCACCAACCCCACGTGCCATGGTGGCACTGGATGTGACTGCATATTCCACAGACCATCATTTTCTCCCAGCAGAAGAGCAACACAAGTCTGAGTCGATTCCTCTCCCACTCCCTCCGTCGCTCTGATGCAGCACTTCTTTTCTGTTTGTTTGAAGGACTCCTCTCCGCAAGGAGAGCTAATGAAAGAGAAAAAGGATATTGAGCTGGTGGAAGGCAAAAAACAAAGGCTGGCCAGTGTCACCAGCAGCGAGAGCTTCGCGAGCTCTGGGTTCCAGGAAGATAAAAGTCTGAGTGATGTGGAGGAGGACGAGGAGGGTAGGTATTAATTCCTTCCTGTCCCTACACGGTCTGTGATATTTTTACAACATACTGTGCATCCCTGAAATTTTTTTCCTCATTTATCACCCTAATAAACATCCGTGGGAGACGCTCACAGGGTCATGTCCAAAGGGTAGAAGATTTAAAAAAAGATTATTTCCAGGGTTACTAAATCTGACAGGAAAATGTGTGGTTGTTTCTTCTAACTGCTCCTTATCTTTGGGGAAAACACAGCAGTGTCCAAAGCACGGGGTATAAAGCAAGCACTATTTTTGTTTCCAGTGACAGTGCGTTGACCTTCAAATACTACTCTATGGAGACTGAATTTATGGGAGTAATAGGGTCGGTAAGAGAGATGTAATTAACTGCCTTTTGAGCAATCTGTGTAACAAATTCTGTGTTTCACCTTTGCAGATGCTGATGAGCTCTACAAGTTGCCCCTCACTATGGAGGACCTGATCTCCTACAGCTTTCAAGTGGCCAGAGGCATGGAGTTCCTGTCCTCCAGAAAGGTGAGTTTGGGGCTGGGAATTTTTTCCTTGCAGAAGACGGGATTCAGAGGTGAAATCATGTCTATGTTTTAGTGACACCTTCCTTGGGAGAGCTCCCAAAGGAAGAGCTGTTTTCCTCTTGGCATTATAAATATAATGGTGTGTTTATCCAAGTCCCCGTAGTCCATAAACACAGGATCATGGCTTAAGGCAGTGGGTCAAGCTCATTCATTCAGGGAAGATCTTTTGGGTGTGGTGGGATTTTTTTTTTCTTCTCTTCAACATATATTAGGTAGGGAGCTCCAAATGAATCAGTGCTTTCCCTGCAGATGTGAAAGGGCTTAAAAATTTATCACTTTCTGGATTTGGGAAGTTTGGGGGGTTTTAAGAATTGCCACTGTTCACAGTAAGTTCAAGTAAATCTGGTCAACTTCCCTAAAAATATTAAACTGATCTCTATAATCATCATCATCATCATCTTAAAAAGGATATGGGAGACAGTCAGGAAATTTGTAGGCAGGATTAAGGAAATGCAGTTTGATTGTGAAACTGTTTTATTATAGTGCATTCATCGTGACCTGGCAGCCAGAAACATCCTTTTATCTGAGAACAATGTCGTGAAGATCTGTGATTTTGGCCTCGCAAGAGATATTTATAAGAATCCTGATTATGTGAGAAAAGGAGATGTAAGTCAAGAAGCTATTTACCCAAATGTTTATAACATATCATTTCAAACTGTCCACCAGAATGTTCTGCAGACGTTCACATTTCCTGAACTTTAAAGAGCTCGAAAGCTATCACGGTTTTTATGTGAAGATGAGCTATCCAGATGCATTGCAGCTCTGGAAAGCATTTCTACCTTCAAGCCTAAGTCGTGGACACGCTAACCATTTCACCACTGCCTTGTTAATTACTTTAGCTATGTTTTAGACATGTTTCTTGGCTGGCTCAGAGTAATCCCTTTACTCAGTAAACTCCAAAACAAGGTGTTGAGCTGCCTGGGTGCACCCGCACCAGAGCCAAGCACCGCTTGTGGTGCCTCAGGCAGCTGAGCTGGACTCTGCGCCTCCAGCACCTACTCACTGCTTTTTTTGCTTCTGCTGCAAACAGCAGGCAATAAGGGCCCTGCCAGGGCTGGGCCAGCAAACTGTGTCTGCGCTTGCTGGTACTGTGAGGATTTGGTGTGGGCATTGGGGTCACGCAGAGAGTCTCCTTCTGAAGGTCTCACCCACCTGCCAGCTATTCCCTTGTCCATAAATAGCTTTCAATATTTACAGCTCTACATAGTAGCTGAGAAATGTTTTTCACATAATTTGGGGACTGCTCAGGAGACTGTAACAGGCTGTGCTGAGGGGACTTCAAGGGTTGTCGATACACTCCTGCAAATCAGGCTCTGAAAATTTCCCTGAGAATATCTCTGACACCATCATGGAGTGACTTGCACTTGGATTTGCACTCCCCTGTCTCTAGGATGCCGGGAAGAGATCTGTTTTCCTGCATACGCCTACATCCCTGTAAAGAAAAGGCCTGGTCACTCTGGTCACAGGTTTCCAATGCCTGGTGTTTTGTGCCACACATATTTTAAAAATAGCCTTTTACTCCAGCAGTTTGTTAAGAAAGTGTCTGAATGAGTGTGGGTTTATCTGGACTGCCTGTAAGGAAATCCCACAGGTTCCTGTTTGAATGGTCATTATTTACGTAACAATATATAGTTGATTCATCTAGGATTAAGTTCTTGTAGGCCTTGAAAATAATAGCCAGGTTTGTCCCTTACTCCAGGCTCGACTTCCTCTCAAGTGGATGGCTCCAGAATCCATATTTGATAAAATCTACAATACAAAAAGCGACGTCTGGTCCTACGGGGTCTTGCTGTGGGAGATATTTTCTTTGGGTATGTTAACTCTGCACCCCAGGAGCTGACTCAGTGGTGGGGATTTCACCCTGGAGAAATACATCCATTACCTTCAACGAGGTTTTGCCAGGTCTTTAGTAAGGAAAGACCTAAATCAGGCAGAGGTAGGGTGGGGGGGGTAGAGAGGAGAACTACATGTATCACAGTCCTGTGAACTGGAAATTTTGATGCTTGTAAGGGCACTGAAAGCTGACTTGCCAGGCTGAAAGCCTCAATGGATAGCATAGCTATCTGAGAACTTTACCATCTATGTCTTTGCTATGGGCAAAAAATTCAGCTTCGCTCTTTTCCTTTTAGAAACCCTTGGTAGAGAGGCAGGGCAGCACAGCTGGAGCAGTCACAGCGCTTTTTTTGAAGGCAGAAACCAGGAAAATCAGGCAAACTTTTAAGTGTTTTTATTGACCTTGTGGGATAACAAAGAGCTGTGGGGCTGTGTTGGCAGCTGCTGGGGACCAAGGTGTCGTCTCCCGTGCCACAGATAGCATTCAAGACACCGAGTGCCATGGGCTGGGTGATTCCTCAAAAGCTTCTTACTTTTCTGGTGGGATCTTTGCATGTCTCAGACTGTGTCATCCCCATTTCCAGCCTGAGACCAGGCAGTCCCCCCAGCCCAGGAGGGACCCAGCACCCCCCTCACCCAGGCCGCTGGATGCAGCAGGCGAATGAGCATCTGCACAGATGCCACAGGATGAACTAGAGCATGCAATCAGAAATTAAAACCCAGTGAAGCTTTTTTTTCTTTTTTCTTCCCCCCCTTTCTTTCACGTGGAAAAGGCAGGATACAAGATGTACACAGAGCGGGAAACAACAATGACTGTCAGAATAGAAGAATCTTAATTGGGTTCAACATAGAGGCTGACAAAAGAGGCGAACAGCAGAGGAAACAATACTATACAATTCTCAGGACAATCAATCATTTATTAGTTTAAATACGTGTTGTTGGTCAAGCTGCCAACTCTTGTGATTTTATGGTCAGGCTCATAATACCTGCTATTTTTTTCTTAAAGCCCCAGCTCCTTGAACCTGGCGACTGCCTGATTCTTTGAAAGGTCCTTTTTTTTTCTCTCATTTTGCCTTTTCCTGATATTATTTTCTAAAGAAAAAAAAGACCAACAACGTAATCAGGATGCATCTTAAAAACACTGAAACTAGAAAACTAGTGCAAACGTACTGTGATATGATTTAAAACTGATTTTTTAAAAATTTTATTTTCAGGGTGGTTTGGAGCATGTGGGGTTTGTTAATATTCTACTTTCTAGAATTGGGGATGGTACAAAACAATAGAGAGATCATACCTGGCTTTTCTTGAGGGATAATTTTCAAGTCAAACTCGTGTGTATTTTTGGCATTCAGGCCAGGTAAGCATCACCAGTAGTCCTCTCCCAAGGATCGGGGCTTGGAGAACCAGCAGCAGCAGCTCCTTACCTGTGGCAGCTGGTGTGGGCCAAACCCCACAGGGGTCCCAGCTCTTTGCAGAGATGCTCCACACCCTGAGTGTTTGAGGGGGATGCGTAGGGCCAAGGCTCGGTCACAGGCACCCAGCTCAAGGCATGTGTGACTCAGTTCTCCCAATGTCACTTGCAGGTGCCTCTCCTTACCCTGGAGTCCAAATAGATGAAGATTTCTGCAGCAGACTAAAGGAAGGCACAAGAATGCGAGCCCCGGAGCAAGCGACCGAGGAGATGTAAGATGCCTTTTTCTGCTTGTTTTGTGTTCCACTGCCCTCCTGGGCAGATAATGTACTAGTCTCCACAAAAAAAGCACCCCATCCCAACATAAGAAAAACAACCCAATGCTGTCTCATATTTTCTTGCTGTCATCAGCATCTTCTCACATCCCTCCCCTCCCCTTGGCCCCCTGGCCCTCCTGTGGGGTAGGAGAGGGTGAGGAGAGGACATGGACCAGAGCCCAGCGCACCACCGGGGCTGGGCTCTGAAGGGAGCTGAGTGAGCAGCCCAGAGGAGGAAGGTCATTCATTTCTCTCCAGGTTTTTACCGACGTGCACACAGATAAGTGCTGAAGGAATGTGACATTATTAACGTCGTCTTGACTTAGGAAGCGACAGTGGAGGCTTCCTCGCAAACACTCGGGTGATGAGGGTCCACCCTTTCCCGGAGACGATGTCTTGATGGCAGAGGAAGGTGACGGGGACCCGCAGCTTCCCAGCTCACGTCGCCTGCGGGGTTTGTCTGAGCCCTTCCACCACCACATCAGCTGTTGCTTCCCAGTTCCCTGCCTCCAGCTGCTGCTGCACAGCCAACACCTTTTTGGAGACCTTGGTGGTGGAGGGGTCCAAGTGAGACCTTGAGTTTGCAGCCCCTCAACCCTGGGCACCTGCAGCACAGTGAACGTGCACCCTGTGGCACAAATCATTCAGGAGCTGGAACATATCCAGGGTATTTTACCCTGGAGGCGAAATCAAGTATGTGAGGGTGTCTTCGGTGCCTTTTTGAGTGCTACGTCATGACTCTAAATAGCAACACTTAACAACAAGTTCTGGAAGGAGAAAAAGGAAGCGAGCCAGCCATACCTATCTGGGAGTATTACCCATTGGCTAATTTTATTATCCTAGTGACAGTAGATAAGAGCTTTTTTTCTCTTCCACATATTTTATTGCAGGAAGGAAAGCTTGACTCGACCAATACGAGGAAGTGACACATTTGTATAAGTCATCTTAGGATGCCTTAACCTAAACATTGCCAGTTAATAGATGTTTAATACAAAGGTTTAATGTTTAATTAAGAATAAAAAAAGCAAGTATGACTAGTTGGCTAAATTATTCTTTTGATGTGGTCTTCCCACATGCGGGAAGAAGGCTTTTTTTCTTTTTTCATGGAAAGTTTACTCTTTTAGTAAGAAGCCTTAGTGGTGTTGGAGAGCATCTTTGTAAAATCAGGTAGGCTCAGGAGTTATATCAATGACAAGCTGTCAGATACTGCGCTGCCTTGGATCTAAGTGAGCTGTAACCCCACCATGTCCTCATTTTCCTTTTGTCCTCACAGCTACCAAATCATGCTGGACTGCTGGCGAAGCAATCCCAACGACAGGCCAAGGTTCTCCGAGCTGGTGAAAAAACTAGGCGACCTGCTGCAAGCAAATGTCCAGCAGGTACTAATGTGACAAACGCATGCTGTCACCAAGGTAGGCGTGACTGGCTACTTGGTCCCAGGAATAACACTTCTATTTCTTTTATCTATTTAGGAAGGCAAAGACTACATACCCCTCAATACAATATTTGCAACAGAAAGTGTTTTTCCGCCTGCATCCGATGCTTTGTGCCATGAAAATTTTTCTGTTTCAAGCTCAAATTGTGGAAGCACTGAAAATGTCAGGTGAGATGAGCAAGACTAAGACTGAGTTTGTGGGATATTGTAGCTTGCTGCATAGCCTAGTCTGGACCTGGATAGAAGAAAACAGAGATACCCCACGTGGCCTGAGTGTCCCACCAGCCACCACTGCCAGGATCCTGTTGGGCTGGGATGGTCCCTCAGTGTCCCTGCACAGGACAAGTATCAGGTCATCAGGATTGGGTGCCGTGAAAGGGGCAGTGCCCCAGAGCTGGGGAGGGAGGTTAGGGTGGGGTCTGGTTAACATGTCCTTTTTGTGTAAACTACCTCGATGACAGGCAACTGCTTAAAGAAACAGAGAAATACACAGTGCTTCCTGCTTACGCACTTCACACTCTCACCAAAAATTGTCCTGCTTTTTTTGTCGAACAGATACATAAACACTTTCAAAATAAAACCACCCCAGAGCATAAAGACATTTGAAGAGCTTCCCATCAAGGAAACGCTTGTATTTAATGTAAGTGACTCTTGGGCCAAATGGTATGACATTTATTTCTTTTTATTTGTGTGCCAGATATATCTAGAGTGAATCAAGATGGGAGTGTACTGCTTTGTCAGTTCTACTGATATGTCCAGTGATAGGACAAGGGGCAATGGGTGCAAGCTGGAGCATAGGAGGTTCCACAAAAACATTAGAAAAAACTTTTTCACTGTGAGGGTGACAGAGCACTGGAACAGGCTGCCCAGGGAGGTTGTGGAGTCTCCTTCTCAAGAGACATTCAAAACCTGCCTGGACGCGTTCGTGTGTGATCTACTGTAGGTGATCCTGCTCTGGCAGGGGAGTTGGACTAGATGATCTTTGGAGGTCCCTTCCAACCTCTAACATTCTGTGATTCTATGTGATTCTGTGATATGATGTGCTGGATCAGCTGTGGTTGCAGCATGGTCTTGTCCAATGTCCTACAATTTGGGGACAGTAGAATATTACTGACTGTGCAATGGACTGCAAATGCTCCTTTGCTGATAAGAAATGGCTGGTGCCAGTAGGCCTGCAAGGTACAGCTGCCAAGTTCCCACCTGAGTACCACTGGTGTAGGAAAGCCACTTAAAATCCCTTGGATTTGTGTTTTCATCTAATAGTAGTGCACAAGTGAGAATAGTGAGTCAATTTCCATCAGAGGTTCCTGGTATGAACAAGTCTTGTTATCAGGTGGAGAAGCTGGGGAACTGTCTACTGATGGGGCACACATGCTATCCTGGTGAGCGTGGGCACGGGTGAGAGGTTGGGGGAAGCTTTTAGTGATCCAGTTGTACGCATTAAGTGGCGGAAGGTAGGAAGGGCAATGTGGTGTTTGCACGGTTGAACTAGTGGCTGGCCCGAACCTCACCTTGCAAGCAGACACTTTTATTTTAGCACTCTGTATCTGCATTAACAGCATGTGTTTCCTGCACCCCAAAGTGTGGACAGTTCCAAAAGGCACGATTAAATACCTGGGCACTGCAGCACCTCCAGCAGGACGGAGTTGCTGTGTCCTGAAGATCCCCAAGTATAAACAACCAGATGGATGCCAGAAATCAGACCAAAGATGAATCATGTCTATTGTAAAAATAACTGTCTACAGTTAACACCTAGTAGGATTGCATCTTTCTTTTTTCTTCAAGGATTATCAAGCAGACAGCGGGATGGTGTTGGCTCCAGAAGAACTAAAACGCTTCACATGGACAGGCATCAAGCAGAAACGGATGCTCTTTGGGTCTGTATTTAATGTTCCATTCTTCTCCTTCATGTTTTAGAGGGCAAAGGAGGATTCAAGATTCTTGCACTAAATTAGGCCTAGTGAAAGTAGCTGAGGTGTCCCCGGTCCCTGCAAATGCTCTTGCTGAGGGGCGTCCAGCTCACTTGAGTCCGCAGTCAATCAGCCCCACACCTAATCCTCCATACACCTTCAATGAAACAACCCTCAAGCCCTTCGATGAACATCACCAGTATGATTTATTAGCACTCTGATCCTCAACTTAATGCCAGGCTGGGCAAATGAGTGCCAGAGAGCACTAAGCCAAGGTAGAAGTAGGTAAATATAGGAAACAAGCCCTCAGCAAGCAGGAGGAGGAACGTGAGGCTGTGAATGATTTGCAGTTTTTTCTGCAACTCCCCAAGGGCACCCCAGCTGGGACAAGGCTCCCCATGCTTGTTTTTGCCCTTCTTTTCCATGACTCAGCTAAGCACGGCCCATTTAACACCCATGGGCTCAGGATGCTAAAGTGGCAACTTCACAATAGATGGATGTGAGGGCCTCACTTCTCTTCCTGCCTTTAAGCACTTTAATATACTGGCCACCTTCCTCCACCTAATTCCTGACAGCTGCCCAAGCAGGGACCTAGGGCTGCTCTAAGAAACGCGCTGCACTGACATGAACTCTCCGTAAATGGGAAACGTTTGTTTTCTCAGTGCCGGCAGTGTCTCAGTTCCCAGCCACTGCAAAGCTGGCAGTGTCCACGGCTGGTTTAGGCTCACTGCTCTCAGCCAGCCCCGGGGACTGCCCAGAGCCAACCCATCCTTCATCTCATGCTGGCAGGAGGTCAAGGCCATCCTGCCTGCACTGATACTTGTCAGCGACTTGCAGCTGGGCAGGCGGGGAGGCGTGGTATTGTCTCGATGAACAATTGGAGCTGGCTGAAATGTGCAGTTGGGGCAGAGAGGTCTCGCTTCAAGAAAAATTCCAGTGACTAAGAGGGCGTCGGTTAAACGCACAGAAATGCATGTAGGAGAACGTGCACACTCACATGGCCAAAATACACAGTGTGTGGGATAAATGCGCTGCTGGCAAGAGTCTGCAATGGAGCACTGCTCATGCGTGGCAAAGCCGAGGTGATTCAAGCTGCTCCAGAGAAGTGCTGGAAAACCCTTTCTCCTGCCTTGACCACTCACATTTCAGAAAAGAGGATTGTGAAGAGTTTTACGGCACTTTGATTTTAAAAAGATAGTTTTCCATACTCGCTTTTGAGGAGCCAAGTACTGCAGAGCCTGGAATGCATGTGGATATTACAGGGCTCCAAAGGATGCAATGTTTCCTAGATGTGGTTTAGCCTGTTTGTCCTTTGTGCAAATGTGACATTTCTGAAGGCTGCTGTCGGCCACAGAGATGACGTGACAACTTCCCCAAATGAAATGTGTGAATGTGCCCTTGTGGCCAAGAAGGCCAATGGCGTCCTGGGGTGCATCAAGAAGGTAGCCAGCAGGTTAAGGGAGGTCATACTCCCCCTCTACTCTTGCCATGGTGAGGCCACATCTGAAGTACTGTGTCCAGTTCTGGGCTCCCCGGTCCAAGAACGACAGGGAGTCCAGCACAGGGCAACAAAGACAATCGGAGGACTGGAGCATCTACCGTATAAGGAAAGGCTGAGGGACTTGGGTCTTTTTAGTCTGGAGAAGACTGAGGGGGTCTTATCAATGCTTATAAATACCTAAAAGGGTACGTATCAGGAGGATGGGGCCAGCATTTTTTCAGTGGTGTCCAGTGACAGGAGGTAATGGGCACAGATGAACTTAGGAAGTTCCAACTAAACATGAGGAGGAACTTTACTGTGAGGGTGGCAGAGCACTGGAACAGGCTGCCTAGAGAGGTTGTGGAGTCTCCTCTGGAGATTTTCAAAATCCACCTGGATGCCACCCTGTGCAGCCTGCTTTAGGTGAACCTGCTCTAGCAAGTGAGTTGGACTGGATGATCTCCAGAGGTCTCTTCCAATCCCTGCCATTCTTTGACTCTGAAATGCGTGAAATGCCTTTTTGTTTGCATGGCAGAGATTTCATGGAGTGTGCTCCAGGCATCCCTCTGGAACTACTTTAAAGAGCATTTTCAGCTTCAGAAGGAAAAGGAATGCTTAGATAGGAAAAAAAAAAAACTCAGTGTCTGCTAGAATGTAAATCCCCAGGGAAACAGAACAGTTTGCTGAGAACATGCAAGGTCGTCTGGCCTGCAAGCTAAACAAGTGGTACTGTAGTGCTATGCCAGTAAGCACTCATGTATGTGAATGCACTCAGTGACCCTTTAGTCCATACATCCTGAAAGTGGTAGCTTCTTAGCTAAGCATCCTTTATTTGGGCTAAATCAGAGAGTAAATAATTAAATAAGTACCCCGGAAGTTGTCCTTAACAGAAGATAGGGTAGAGCTTGGTGGGAGTTGACATGCATGAGGTGGTCTACCTAGATACATAGTCCTGCTTCCTCCCTTGCACCTCAAGCATCCTGCTCTCTGGTCCTGCCCACTCTCTCGTCCTGAAATTTCTGCTTGACTTGCCTTGCAGAGAGCTGGTTCGGGTCGCTGGGTTAACAGAACAGCCCCAGAATAGTTTCTGGGCAAGCAGTAGCAGCTCAGTGTGAAGGCAGCTGGTGCCGGTGCCAGGCTGAGAAAGGGGTGACCACCCCCTTCTTGGCAGCAGCTTACAGTTAGATCACCTTCACTGTACTGCCCAATGGCTCCCAAAGCACTTACCACCACTCCGTAAAACTCAACGCTGCAGTTTAGGACACAGAAAAATGGAATTGCACCGAGGTCCTCAGCCAAGGCTCAGGGTGCTTCAAGGCCACGTCCTGCAGGCCAGAGCAGACTGGCCTGCCTTCCCCCAGGGCAGAACAATCAGGATCAGCATGTTTTTTTCCTTCGTTTGAAGCTGGAATTGTGTGTGAGCCAGCCAGCTTTCAGACTAGGGGTACCCCACTGACCCAGGTGAGTCTCCTCTTCCCCATGCTTCCACTGCTGTGGAAGGAAAGGCACCAACATGCAAAACTCACTCTTGGCTTCACTATAGGAAACAGGTATCAGCCCAAACCCTGGTGAGCCACTCAGGCCCAGGTGGTGGCCAGGAGCACAACAAAAACGGTTGTTGCATATCTTGGACTTGCTATTGCCATTGAGATGGAAGTAAGTGATACTGTGAGCAGTATAAAGAGTCTTTCCTAAAAAGTCTTCCTATAAAGTCTTTCCTAATTTGAGTCCTCAGGTAACAGGATTCCAATAGAAGAGTCTGGGGGCAGAGAAAGAGCAACTGTCTGAGCTCTGCTCCTTCGCAAGTGGAAACGATCCCAACTGCAACTCTCTTCTAACTTTGCAGTATTGGTGAAAAAGCCCAACCCAAGTAAGCCAAAATCGTCAGGCTGAAGCAAACCCTTGAGTCAGAGCAAATTGCTAAGCCAGAAAAACAGTGAGGTCTCCCACCACTTGTAAACTGGAACAAGCACCTCAAAAGCCACAGCCAGCCTCTAACCTCACTCCATTCTTGAATCTGTCAGGAAAGCAGCAGCTGTTTCCTCCAACAAATGATCCAAAGAGAAACTCTGTCTAGTTGGCTTTTAAATTTATATTCCTAGAGTGGAAAGAAGATAATCATAGCTAGAGAAGCCTTTCCTGACTGTAAGCTCAGTCTCAAAATGAAGCCTGACTATGGATGCCAGGGCTCTGTGGGAATGTGTGCACAGGTACAGCAGTGCATTCAATGTAAAATTAACAGATGTAGCTCTACTGGTATAAAGGTTTATTAATTAAAGTAGAAGTCAAGTCTAGCTCACTAGAAAACTCAGGATTCAAAAGGCTGATGATGACTGAAAGGATCAAAGCATGATAATTTTAAAGCTCATAACTTCACATGGGCACTCCACTTCTGCCAGCTCCCCATGACAATTACAGTGGAATTATGGAAGCATTTCTCTTTAAACCCATCACAGAAAGTCCACTGCATCTGTGACTAACCTTGTCACAGTTATGGAATTTATCCCCAGGCAATTACTTCTCCATCTGCCAACAGATACAATATAAAAATGTGATGCATCTGCAAAAGGGTTCCTACTCATGAATTCCATCCATCTACAAACAAATGGAACGGAATGGTATTCATGGGAGGACCCTTCGATTTCCTAAGGCAGGATAAAAGACAGAGACCACTCTCCTTAAAAAGCATACTGGCTTGTGATTTAAAGATTCAAGAAACTGAGGCATCTGTGAGAAACTATTACTTCTCCATTTCCTAATCAGGAAAGGCTCTGTGCTACCACAGTTCTGTACTTTACTGAAAGATCCAACAGTGCAAATTAAAATGAAAAGCAAAACCCTGGGCTCCAAAAGCCTCCACAGATGTTCTGTCTGTCTTCTCTGGAATTTAAAACTAGGGCTGCCAACGTTCCTGACCTTATAAATGGAGAGGGGCAGAACATCCATGAACTTATAAAAATACAGGGGAGGGAATCTAATTTTAGGCATTGCGGTCCAACGTATGTTTACATCAGGATTTCACATGCAATCAGCGATGGAAAATGCTCTGGCTTGTCTTTTGTCTACAGATAAACCCCTGGTATCTAAGTTCAATGGTGTGAAAATTCTCTCTGTCTTAACTTTCTTCATTATTGAAAGAGCCCTCTTAAGCACTGGGCTCTCTAAATACGGGTGAGAAACTGCTGCAAAGCAAACAATGTCTTAAAGAGTGGCTAAGTGGCTCAACTGAGAAGACATTAAAGCCTTCTTGTCAAGGGCATCTTATAAAAGGCAGCCTACAGGATAACTGGTCCTTTGTGGGACAGGAAAACTAATTCAAACCAGCAGTTCACGACTGCTGCCAAGAGAAGCCTAAGAGAGGAGATACCCAGACCTTGTGTCCTTCCTCACAAACATCAACGATTTATCTTTAAAATTCATCCCAGCATTAGGCTTTGCGAATGCCTACACTAAGAGCTTTCTGCTTTTGCCCCAAGTCTTGAGACCTTTCCTTACTTCACTCCTGCTAAAAAAATCCACCAATAGGTCCCTTAGGAAGAATATTTATGTGTGGGGACCCTATAGGGAGGCACGGCCCAGCAGCAGCACAGATGCCAGACACTTCACGCTACTTTGCCCTGCAAAGAAGTTTCATTCCCTAGCCCCTGCCACGAATAAGCAATTAGAGCTTGGGCTGAGCAATCAACTACTCCCCATAAGCGCGACAGCTCTAATACTTAAAAGCACCTTAATAGTGATGTTCAGTCCCAGCATCTCTGGTCAGGACGGTACTCGAGGGGGATGTAGGAGGGCTCTTTCAGTCCTCCGTCCCGCTCTCCCATTGAGCAATCCCATCTGCATCGATGTCGTTGCCATCATCTGAGAATAAACAAAGCTGCTTCTTGTAATGTGGCTTTGCTCAAGCCATTGAAACAAATGCCTGTACACATGAAATATGCTAACAGCAAGGCTGCTCTGTTACAGCATGAAAGGTGCCAGCAGGAGCAAGGACTCGGTGCTTTCTGGAATAACCAAGCCAAGAAGTTTCTGCAGTTTCAGCTGCGACCAGCTCAGCGACTCCAAGCGAAGATACACGTGCGGTAACGCGGTGCTGGAGAAAATGAAAGCAAGCCATTCCCCCCCTCCCGACTACAACTCTGTCGTCCTTTACTCTCAGCCCCCTGCTTAAGTGCTTCTAGGTCAAGATTTAAATTTGCATTTAATCCAAAATGGTTCTTCTGAAACGCTGTCAGTTTAAAAGCCCTGCCCCAAATAAGTTTAATTATCCTAAAATTTAAGAAGATCTTAACGATCTGCTTTTCTGCAGACTGCAACAAGTATATACAAAATACAGCAACATACTAATGCTTAGGCCTTGACTTTCCCAAATGCTGAACACCAACAGCTGCCACTAAAATTGCCCAGTGCTTCTGAAAAGCTGGACAGTCATCATTACAGAGAAAACTGCTGTTTGGTCCTTGGCAGCAGGATAATATTATATCTTGTGCTCGCCACCCAGCCTCTGCTTAGACACAGGTGCAGCACTGGTGTCCCACCTGGCAGAGGCAGCTGGCAACCCTTGGAAATAGGTGCCATTTGCACCCTATTGCTGGGGCCTCTGTAGTGCTGGAAAATGAATTATTCCTCAAGAAAAGAAAAACAAGAAGCAGACAATTCTCTACATTTTTTTTTAGGGAAAACTCTATTTTGAGAAACTTGAGGGAAAGCTAATGCTCCAGGGAAGCTCCATTAGCTTGCTGGGGATGGGATGTTTTAGAGCTCTCACTGCTTCAGATGGCAAATGCAGTAAAGAGTCTTACCAGGCAAGCTTTCAAATTTGTGTTGCAAAACATGATTGGCAAGGATAGAGGAGAACTAAGATCAGAGCCAGGGCTGCAATAACAGGGAATACATATCAACTCAGCTGGGACAAGCCTGCTGAAATCGAGTAAATATTCTTGAAGTTTTGCACGTTGTCACTATGCCAACACATACACACTGGAATGAAACCACAAGCTAGATACGTTAAAGCCAAGCTCTGTCCATGAAACCTCCTGGACCTTCTGCACTGATTTTATTTATGGGAATCTGTCTGAAAAGACAGGATGGCTACTAAACTGCATACACTTTAAATCAATTGAGCACTAGAGAGTTTTTAGAGATTAGTTAGAAATGACAAGACAATCTCCTTGGAAAGTTAGAGCAGCTTTTCTATGAAGACAGCTGCATTTCCATGTTACCAGTATGTCTGTCCAGGCATAAAAATGTATGGTTCATTTGCAGCAGACTTTTGTACAGCATTTCAGAAAGGGCATAAGTGTTCTTTCTTCGACAAGTATAAGGATGCACCATCCCCTTTCACTTTTGAATGCAATATTAAAACAAGAGTTGGCCACTTAACACAGTAGCCCTGGTATCTTCCAAATCAGCAATTATTGCCCAATCTCAGCCTCCTGTGGCCCACTGCAAATATCTGTTAACTCAAATACCACATATGATGTGGTTCTGACCTCTCAAAACACAGCTTCTGAGCTGTGAATTTAACTCGCTAACAAACTTAAAAGCAAACAATCTTTTGCATATTCACAAAGAAAAATGTCATTGGATATTCAGGTAAAAGAAATATGCACCACTACTTCCAAGCTAAGTATCTATTCTAGATTTTTCTCGGTCAAGAGATCATCAGTTTTGAGTATCTATTGCACTGTCTCTTGCTGGTAAAGTGTGTTTGATCCTGATCAAAACAAAAGGAAGGTTTAAGAACAGCTTCTTAACTCCAACTGAGCAAAGATGGTTATGGGATGATGCCTCTCAAAGGAAATGTTTGCACAGTGTAAATATATAAATATGCTTTTTGTGCATAAATATTTAAGAAAACTGGACTACAAAGATTACTTTTATATGAACACCCTGTTTCTTTGGATGTGAATAACTCCTATTTTGTCTTGCATTTTCTGTCTTCATATAAAGTATTTGACTGCTACATTCATATAAAATAAAGTTGCTTTTGAAATAATCCGCAGAGTTCAGCCAGACTAGTCCGCTCCGTGTCAAAGCCTGCCGCAGCAGATGATTCATCTCCACAGAGATGTTCAGTTGAGTGCTCTGTGCTGTACAGCGTTTTAAAAACCTGCAGGGACCTCCAAGCCACACTGCAGATAAAACTACACACAAGTGCTGCAAGGAAGCAGAGATGAAAATTTCTCTGGGGATGCAGAAGGCAACGGGATCGCCCTGCAATGCCGCAGGGGTTGCACAGCTACTGCTGCACATGATTAATAAGGGAACTGGAGACTAGAGGAGTGCGTCAACCAAGCTTACTGCAGCTTATATAACAGAATTGCTGACATGCTGCAATTTAAGTGATAATGACTCCACGGTAAGTACACGCAGGGAGTACTGACAACTTCATATATATTGCACAAAACTTCACATTACATAAGTGTGGTCAGGACCGGATGTGTAAAGATTTTACCCCAGGAGTAAATAATCGCACTTTTGCTGGTGAACAACGTAGCAAAATAACCGTGGGAAAAGAAGTTGTCAGGACTGCACCTGCAAATTGACAGAGAAATTAATATGCTTTGTTATTGGGCAAAAAAAGCTCAATAAACATGAAAGAAATTACAGAGTTTTCAAAATCAGGCCTTGTCTAGTAAAGCAGATCGTGACTTGACAGAAGCAGATGGGACTTGACTTGGGAGTTAAGGAAATGTGTATTAGCACGATTCTGGTCAACATCATGTACGTTTTAGGACATGTGGTAAGCACTAAACACATTTTGTGACTCATGATTGCCTAAACTCTGCTTTGCAGACACAGTGAGCACAACAGAACTATGACAGAATGAAATACACCAAAGTTGAAAAGTCCTGTATCCAACTTCACATTGTCAAAATAAGGCCGCGTTATTTCTGGTATTCTTTATTAAAAATACTGCTGTACACATGAAGAATGAAAACAGGATTAAAGATGAGTAACACATATCGGGATCATGACATTAGAACTTAACATACCGGTGCTTTTTAGGGGAAGCAGTTGACACCTGAATTACTGAAACAAGGGCAAATCAAAAATACATAGGTACCCTCAACATAATATTTACAATATAGTAAATACAGCAACAGAATTTAAAACAGGTACAAAAATTAAAATGACCAACATCAGGTGATTTCAAAGGTTGTCCCTTCTGTGCTTTTTAGCTGTAAAAAATAGGAAGGTCAGAATTAAATTTCCCATCTGGGAGGGCACATCCTGGCGGCTCATCTTTTTAAATAGAGATACACAGTTCTTATGAATGGATCAAACTACAACTTCAGGACAACCTTCTAAATGGAATTAAAATGGGGTAGAAAGTCTCTCCCCCAAAAAAACACCCAAGCTGAACTTCAGACTGTTCAAATCATTCCCAAATACAGACCAAATGAAATAAATAGAAAACAAAGCTCTTTTTTTTTTATTTTATGTATTACCTGACACCAAATATTTTCTGGCTGACATTAGGTATGAAAACTTATTAGCTGTCTACCTTTTTATTTTTAAACCAAGTCCTGAGGTTACTAGGGGCTGAAGGAAACTGACATTATGCAAATACACACAGGTTTGCAATTTAGACATGTCTCGCAGAGGGTGGTTTGCTGGTCTAAAAAGGATGAGAATTCAAGCCCTATTTTACCCCTGCCTTATGCTTTCACAAAATATTGGTCCACAAATTAAATTTTCAAAGGTTCCCAAACCCCACAACTGAACAGATGATCCCCTTTCATTTTCAAAGAAAACAACACTGGAAAAAACCTCAGCCCGCTTATAAATTAAGCATTTCATATTTCTTCTAGAATACAAGTACTTCTTTTTTGTACAAAAGAATTACAATATGATTTGTCAAAAAACATATAAAAGACAGCTGCTCTTCCTCAAATACATGAGCTAATGATAAAAGACTGTTTTGCATGTTCACTTTTCAAAGTTCCTGTTCCTTTTACATTAAAAAGAACATTCTGGCAACTGTTTTCATCTGAATATTAAACATTATGTTCCTTTTAAAATTCATTCGATCAAATGCAACAATAATAGATTTTTAAACTCAACAACTGATGCTACCTAATGTGGATTCAACCACATTTTCTAAAATGTGTAAAGCATGTCCCTAGTCTTCAAAGCTTTCGATGTGAAGAGAGTTGCTTTTTTTCTTGATGCAAGTCTCAAGGCGGAGAATCATTTTAAAGCTTATAAAAGTGGACAGAGAAATATTAAAAACTTCTCTGAAAACTACAAATATTGAGAATTATTAAAATTGATGTCAGTAACATCAGTTGCAAGTGCTTAGAGTCTGTCCTGACCTTTTGAGTTTCCACATTTTCTTCATGGTGAGCACCCAGTGCTATTAAAACATTCAGTGCTGGGAAAGCATAGATACAGTCTTCACTACTGCTTTAAGAAAGGAAATTCCTACATATTTGGCAGTCTTCAGTATCAAAGTGTAGGTGTTTAACTAGAAATCCCATGAATACCCAAGTTTGGAGACAACTGCATGTCGAAATATTAGAAAGGTAATTGAGGAGGAAAATTCCAGACTTTTGAGACTGAATTACTTCAGGAATATTCATGTGTTGAGTATTATCAAAAGTAATATTACTTTGGGCTAAGCAGTGACTGCAAAGGCACAGCAGATCATTATCCCTCCAGATTCAGGCTGTAAAACTTGAAAAGCTCTTGATGCCAGACAACTGCTGTGTTTAGTTAATCTTCTTTTAACAGTGTCTTTGTATCTGTATCCAGTGTAGCGTACCATAATAAAGCTGTGGTTCAAAGAACAGAACTTTATACAAAAATTATACTGTAAATAACCTAAAGTAATACACTCCTGAAACTTCAGGCATTTAAACAATTTCTTTAAAAAAAAAAATCTATTAAAAAAATTGCATAAATGTAAATGCTTCTGACTAGCAGGAGAACGTACAAACAGTTTTTAAAAGGCGCTGGTTGTGTTTAGAGCAAGTTTGATATGCTCCTTAAATTATAGATGTTTTCCAATATGCTATTTTCGTCACTTCGCTTAGACAAAGTTCAAATCAAATGACAGGGGACTTTCTTTCCGGTTTTGTCAATTCACTGATGCTTCACTTGACTGGTTTTAAAAAGTTTCATCTTCTCACATTTCTTTGAGTTAACAGTGGGTGGCATACAGAGCTTGCATACAACACACTTTTACAGAGGTTACAAACTGAACGGTCATTAATAGAACACAATTTCTATTATTTACCTGGTCCTTTATGCTATTCTGGGTGCAAATAATATCAAAAATGAATAAATTTTGCTATATCCTCAGTGACAAAAATGTATCCCAGAAATGTCCTTGCAAAGAGTTTCCCTTAAGTATACAATGTGGCAAAACTTCAGAGATCAGAAAAGTCTTAAAAAAATTAAAATTAGTGCATATACAAGTGGAAAAAATAAAAGCAGGAACATCATGCACCTGATGTGTTCCTTAATCTAAAATAAATTCTTCACAGATAAAGCCTCCAATGGCAGCCTTAGCTCTAGGATAAGTGAAACATTCTTCCCTTCAAGTAACAGTGTACCTGACTGAAGTGCAAGCAGCTTTGCTCATCTCCTGTTTGTTTCCCAAATGTGAAATGAGATGACAACAATAATTCAGCTGTAGTGCAATTTACTATTGGTTAAGTTCCTCAGCAATGTCCTGCATGCTTTCAGCAAATACTACAACTGACCATTTGCGGCTGCAATCAGTTCTTGAAAAGTATTTTCAAAGCAGCGTTTTAAATCGCTGTAAGTTACCACAAGTACACTCTTCTCATCTCTGGAAATGAGGCTTATTTTTTCTGGCACACCAGCATCTAACTGTAACAAGAATGCAAAAGATAAAATAAAAGAAGTGTGAAAGAAATGGCAAAACATTTCCCCAATAACAAAAGCAATCAATTTCTTGGCACGCATGTTGTTGTGGCGCAGTTCAAATCTGCTAACGCCACAGAAAGGAAGGATCTGAACTGCACCACAACAAGGTACTTGCCAAAAAATCGAGACATTTTGGTCTTAACCTGATGGACATTCCAGACCTTTGGACTAGGTTACCACTGTTTTTTTTCCCTTTCCATAAAGCTAATATTCCTGCAATGCTCTCTTCCCCTGTGTAGAAAGCCTAGCAAAATTTCCATACAGCTCCTACGAACAAACCCATGTCTGACGTTACATTTGCACAAAAGATCCACAAGCCTCCATGTAGGGTAGGCAGATTACTTCTTGCCCAGCCTAAAACAATAATGGATTGATCAGCCCAATATAGTCTGAAGACTGGTAGGAACTCAAACCTCACATTTTTTGGCAGTACTGTAAAAACTGCGTCCTAAGATGTGTGGTACATTTCATCCCTTACTTGAAAGAAGATTATCTAGTTATAATACATAAACAAATAGATAAATTTGGATTAAAGATTAAAGTCTCTTCCACATTTGTTTTCATATTTTGTTCTGACTTCTCAAATTCAATACAAAGAGAATTGTTATGTTACAATATATACTTTAGAGATGTACCACTAAATCCTAATTTGGAACAGAGGAACATCCTACTTTACTTGCTGAAGTCTCTTCCAACACTGTATCTTATGTTCTCACTTTGCAAGAAATGTTCATCAATTGACATTTGTCAGACCCTCTTACAATGCAACATTTCCATAGCTCTGTTTTAGTCAGTAAATCGATACTTCCAAATACTTGGCACTACAAACTTTCTTGTTCCAAAACAGAAGGTGGGGCAGAGGCAAGTGTGATACAACACTACAGAGACAATCTTTGGAAATACAACCCCAGCAGGATTAAATAAATATATTACAACGTTGTACTGAATGGCAGAAGAACTATTAAACTTGTCACTAAGATGTTCCACTAGCTGGTGTGTGGAACAACACAGCAAGTTAGAAATTTCTTGCATTTGTCTGTGAAAATAATATTCTGAGCATAACCTCAGAACCTTGGAACCTTCCCAGTTTCAAGGTCCTGCTTTGTGAACAGCTTCAGAAGGACAAAAGCAAGTCAATTAGCTTTTAATTCTTATTCAGTAGGATAAAACCAGCAGTCTCTTCCAACACCCAAATATTATCGTGATTAAGCTGTGTTCTCATTAGCATCATACAAGAAAACGGTGCATTATCCTTAATGAATGTATGATATGGGAGATCTGTATTAAGAAAGGCACACAGCTCATTAGAAACATCAATATTTACGGCTTGCTTTCTCTCCTCTTGTGGCAGCACATATCAGTATCTCAGATTAAAAGATCCCAAAATGTCACATGGAAAACAAAGAGGTTTGTGTGTGGTTTTTTTTCTTTTGTGTGTGTGGCGCTTTTTTTTGTTAAACAGACTAATTTGCATTCAAAAAGAATGCTTTTGGAGCGTAGCAGAAAAGCTCAGATAACCACTTTTAGTAAAGCACACTACAAGTTTCAGAAATGCTTTTTAGAGTGTATTTCCAAAGCAGAGTTCCGTAAACCTTACATGATTTGTGTGCTGAGCCCACAACCACAGAAGAGAAGAGCTTCTGTTTCGAAAGGTAAGCCATGAACATTTATAGAACAAGGCATTCTTTGACACCATCTCTTACCTGACCTACGAATTCAGGACTGTCCCCTCTTGCTACAGTACTGTACGGGTCACTGCTTTCAAATCATGATGGCATTTCACTGCCTATTTGAATATCAACATGCTTTCTTTTTGATTTAGCCTCAATCCCTTTAATGTCCTTTTTAAAGTGATTACAGACACCAACCAGAAAGATAAAAAGGAGGTTAAAGAAATGCACAGCAGTGGTCTAATAGGAGATTAAAAGCCTTGACAATTTAGAAGAAGATTTAACTGAAGTTAAGTCAGTTATTACATGTCAAAGGATCTGAATACATTGACATTTTTGCAGAAGAGAAAGTTGGCTATTCAAACGCTAGAACAGAAGATACTCGCTACCGAAACTGTACATTGTCAGTGTCTGCATCACCATTCTCTATGGAGTGAGTGGAATGACTGAGCAGCTACAAACAAAAAAATACACAGAAAAAAAAAGGAAAAAGTAGCATCTTAGTCTCCTATGAATTACTGAAGTTTGGCAAAATCATATAAGTTGAAAGCTGATCTGCCAATAAAAAAAATAAATAAATCAGCTCACATATATTTTTAATTTATGGAACAAGACACATTCTACAACTACTGAGTATCTTGTGGCCTCTCACCCATCTCCTTTTATTAGACACGAGAGTGATCAGCTAAAACTTTGCTAGTGATGCAGCTCTTGGAAAACTGCAAATAGCTTTGTTAAATTGACCTTGGAAAACAAAGGGCTGGAGAGGCAGGGTAAGTTATCAGAAGCAGACTTAAGATTTTAAAGTGTCAGAAGATTTCCAGGACTGTCCTAGATAGTAAGGATTTTGCACAAATTTCTATTGCAGTTTCCCTCCTGTCTCCTACTCTGGTCAGCACAGTTTAGGAATGGATCCCTCTTGCCTTACAATCATTCTCTCTGATAACTGTACCAGCAGAAACCTTCCCCAGTTAAAGGGGTTTTATGGATCCTTTATGCTGTGTTGAAAGACCAGAGTAGCATAAAGGGACCAGCATTGCTTATCCACAGTATTCAGTGCATTCTGGGATGAAAAGTTAATACTGCATCTCATGCTATATTACTGAATTCCAAATTTAATATTAATGTACTAAGTTTATTTAAAATATCCATAAATGTTTGAATATTAGCTTAGTGAATACATTGTTTTCATCCGAAACAGGGGAAGTAACCATCAGTTAAATCAACAGAATTAACCTGCCAATGCCAACTTGTTTTGAAGTGGAGTATTATTTTAAAGAAAGTTAACCCAAACAAATGTTTAAAAGCTAACCCAAGTACAGTGTACCTTGTTAAGACATGAGATAATGTGACTGAGGTCAATCCAAGGAGTACCCGCTTCTGTCACCTGATGGAAAAGGTGATCTCGAAAGAGCTTTAGTAAATACCTGTCTCCAGTTTCTGACCACGTTGGGTCCTTCTGAAACCTGGCGTAAAACAAAGGCTCAGGTTAAAGCTCAGAAAGTTAAGACAAATCAAAACCCACAGATATACGTGTCTCTAAATTATCTTACTGCTCTGCTAAGCTACCTGTTACAATTTACAATTAAATTAGTCTCCTGTGCCTGCCACAAACAGAAGATAACATTTTCAAAGGTTCAGGGCCACAGGAAAGTAACGTAAGAAAGCAAGAGTTATCGTCAGTAAATTTAACATTTAAATGTCAGAAATCGGCATTACAAACATAACTCCATTGCATATGATGGAAAACATACCATGAACACTTTATTTCTGTGTAGTAGTTGATAAAAAAGAAGCTGAAAAATAACTAGCTTAAACCCAGTATCTACACCATTTGCTACAGTTAAAGCAGCCATGGATTTCCTCTAGAACTATTGTCACTCACAAGAAACTGCTAAGAGAAACCATACTAAAAAACAAAGCAACTTGGGCATATCTATTTGAAGTCCTTTCCTCTCCATTGTTGAAAATTTTGGTCCAAGCTGCTTATGTGTCTCAAGGCTTCTTAAATATTCAGTTCTTCAGGGGCAAATATGGAAAAATATTTGGTTTAAATTTATGAAGGAAGAAACCTTGCACTGCAAACTGGGTTTTACATACTCTACACCATGAAAACAAGTATTTCTTACTCTGGCCTCTCATTGATTGTTCCCAATTTTGCTAGAAGCCTAAACAACCTTCCATTTTGCACCTCCTAGAAAACAAGAAAGAGGTTATTAGTTTCTGAAGCAAAATTAAGACATTTATTTGCAAAAGGTATATGGTAGTAATGCAAATGAAGCACTATTAATTGTAATTATTTATTTATTCAAAGAAAAAGGCATAATTTTTTAAGAAATCAAATGCATTATACTGTGTATCTGCAGCTCAATGCTCATTTTAGCACTTCATATTCAAATTACAATGTGGTTATAATGTGGAGATTTAACAACACCTTGCTGCCCCAGCAGGAACTGGATCAGGCGATCTATTTCTCTGTGGAAACATAAGTCTAGTCTCTTGCCAGCCTATACTTATGGGTATGCTAAAAGATAGTAAGTTAAACAAGAAGAATATGTTAATATATATATATGCACACACTTATCAAGACCTGTAGAAGTATATAGTATCATACCTTGTTTCAGGTAAAGATGAGAAGGAACATAATCCACCAGATTTGTCTTTCAGAAAAGTTTTTGTAAGCCACTACTAGTAAATATTTAGCAATAATAGTATCAGACTAACATTCAAACTGCAGTCAATTTCAAATATAATTTTGAAGCAAGTTTTTCCAAAAAAGCTAGAATTTAAGTCTTAAACCAACAAATTCTGAGTCTATCAATGACAAAGATAAAGCAGTGAGAACAAGCTCATACAAAAACCAGAACATTAGAATTACGGATGCTTAGAATACATGCAACTGAGAAATTAATTTCATACATTTTTCTTCATCACTTTGGATACAGTAAGATGACTTGCATCCTAGCTTACATGACACTGTGAAATAATCTTTTGTTTAAGTACAAGCTGCTTAAAGGTGACAGGAAAAAGATTCTCTCTTGATAACGTCTATATTCTCCAGTGGCCCAGCTCTCCAACATTATTCATGCTAAGCTGCATCTCATTCCGTGCATGATCATATTGATTTCAGATGAATTCAGTTTGGAATAGATTCCTGTGCGCAGCTGGGTAAATGAAGTAGGTCAAGGTGATAACAGCTTGACCTCAGAGAACCTATGGCTTGCAAGATTTCTGTTACTACTCCAAAAACACACAGCAGGATAGCTAGTACCACAACAGTACCTACACTTAAGAGGTTTTACGGGGAAGACTTACCTTGTCCAGCTAGCAGAGGTCTATACAACCTCCAAAGAGTTTTTTGGTATGTAGTCAAACAGAGAACAGCCAAAACCACATCTGTGTCAACCCCACTGCCTTGCAGAGCCCCAGTCAATCACGACACAGCAGAGCAACAACAGTGGCGCTATGCCTCCAGGTGGCCTCTCTGCAGGCTTAGTAGCCTACAAGGCACAGAGCTCTTCCACAGAGTGGATTAGAGGACTTGGAGAACTGCAGCTTTGCAGGCTGAGGCATGCAGATGATGGCAATATTAAGGCGAGCAAGGAAAGGGACAGTGTACTGGGATCACTGCTCTGTGAAACATGAGCACCAAAATATTAATGGCTTCAAGACTGCCAAGCTATTAATTACATACAAACTGCTTCCAGCATCAGAAGCCCCTAAGCTACAGATAACCGTGTATTTGGAGAACATGAGAAAAAACATCATACGTGTTAGTCTTGTTCTAATGCTCTGCTTTGGGGCAATAATAAAGAGTGGGTACCAGGCTAGACTTCAGGAATGCCGTCGATCTGACATTAGTGAGGATGTGGTAGTAATAATTATATAGCATGACAGCTAATTAGCAACTGCTATTGAGCACTGCCAGGTGAACAGCTACTGCCAACCTGGAGGCTATGCAACAACTCGGATTTGTAGTGGCTCTGCTTACCTGCCAGTGACAAGCAACTGCTACAACCAACATGACTGAAAACACATATTGCTTAATGCTGATTACAGGACAATCTTAATCTTTGCTACAGGAAAATGTCCACCTTAACATGAAATGATCTTAAACATCTTCAGAGCAGGAGTAGTGGCTGCCTCTGGTACAGTGGGGACCTGTCATCTAAAGCTCCTCTTTCAACGTAGATACTGCTTTGGCTCTTCTACAGCTCTTTGCTTCTGATGAATTTCAATATCTTTCACTAAGTAGGGAAAAATGTTATCCAACAAGCTAGTGGTGAAGAAATTAAGAGAACCAGTGCATCACAATCTTAGTTATTGGTCTAGTGCCTCTTAAAGAAAAAATTCTCAATGAGGGCATATAACGGAAAGGTGTCACGGGACTTGATAAAATCCTTCAAAACAATATCCTATCCCACACATCTTCAGTGTCATGAAAATCTTCTGTAATATATCTCAGCCTTGATAGAAAATCCTGTGATCAGTGGCTTCTGATGAACAGATACTCTTTCTTGTTGAACAAATCTACACTACCGTAGGACAAAGAACATATATATTTCTTAGGTAGCTCTTGACTGAACTCGATTCACTAACGAGACCGTGCCCTCAGCAAGAGATGCACATTTCAGGGAAAGAGAGGACAGCAGCTTCTGCCTCCACGATCTAGCATTCATCTGGAAACGAAAACATATGAACTAAGTAAACGGACATTGGAATCCAAATGTATCTAAGAATTTAAAAGCAACAGACTTTTGGTTGTACATGAAGATGCAGTTAAAGCCCAGCTGAGGACATGCTAATACTACTGGTTCTTGGAGCTTTTGGCCTTTCAATTTCTTGGGCTCAGAGTTATCAAGTCTGCAGGCAGATTACTTATGTTGCTAAACAAACAAGAGGGAAAAAACCAGTAGAAAACATCCCTTTTTAAGGTACAGCTGTAGGAATATTGACCATAAGTCTTCCTGTAGGAATTGCTGAATGATTTACCTTTGCAAGGTCTTCCTCTATAACATCATTTCGCATTTGAGCAGCATCCAACTGAGTATAGAATCGTGCACCAATCATAGGCATGATATCATTTACACTGCGAAGCCTGTTTTGGTCAGTCAGCAAATACCTGTCAAAATATCCACACCCCCAAGAGGATTACTTAAACATGCTGCAAATGCCAGAGAGATCATCCTATTATCATTTTACAACTATTTGACACTGACATCTATTTCATACACAAAGTTAACAATTGGAGCACTTCTTTAAAAAATGTAATATATATTAACAGACAAAACATGTTAACTCACATGTAGACATCCAGTTAGTTATTTATAGAGATGTACTTTTACAGAATTGCATAGTTCGCCCCATTCAAACAGAAAGAACATACTCAAAAAGGGAGAAGATGTGAAGATTGTAAGGCAATTGTTTTTCAAATGAGGGAGGAGGGGCAGAGATTACTACTTTTCCATCTTAGCCTGCAAGAGTAGAAAGGCTGACTATCCTAAAGAACAACACAGAATAACACAAAATAACACAAAGCCAAGAAAAACCAGCACTCAACCTTTCAGTCAAAAAGGCAGTTTGCCTACTTCTCAGCACCCCCTGAAACTGTTAAAATAAGACTAGCATATAGCTATGGTAGATAACAGGCAATGAAGCCCAGTATCAAAGAGAACTTAAAATGCTTGGTTTTGTTTTAGCTCCTGACTCTTTAGTAGTTTTAACAGCCTTTGGTAAAGAAAAGGACATTTATTTCATCAGATATACCATTAAAACACACATTATAACACGAAATTTTGAATTGCACTGACTGTGCAGACTACTTGATGACAGTAGTTCTACCTGTAACTTGCATCTAAAAATATCATTTTACATTTTCCTTTGTATGTTTAAAAAAGTAGCAATTTCCATTAAAAGATTTATAAAGCAAACTTACAAAATCAGATTCTTCAGATCAGAGGAATAGTTGATTGTCACCAGTTCCATTGCTTTCTGCAAATTCTCTCTTTGAATTCCTGATAAAGAATTGCAAGCCAAAGCCAACACAACTTTCCCCAGTGAGATCAGATCTGCTTGCTAACAGGGGAAAAGACACAGAAATAAGATTCTTAGTATAGGTACATATTACCTATGGTACTAGACGGTGATTAAAACGAGACAGTTCAATAACCTTCGAAGAATTTGAGCAGCTAAAATAAGTGTTATTCAAATCATAGTTAAATAAGTTAAATACGACTGTCCAAGGTGTAGTAGTTAAAATGTACAGATGAAAATCTGTCCTGATACCTAGCAATTTTTCTAGGTACTATATCTTTGAGTGCATACAATTTACCTATTTTTAGCTTAAGGATAGTAGCAGAGAGAACTCCTGTGTAGTGAGCAGAAGCTCTGCAAAGAAGTTCTCCTAACCACCCACCTGCTCACTCCTGACAAGTCAAGGAGTTGGTGGCGAACTGAGCAAGTCTTCTCAATACAAGATGCAGAAATATCCATCAAGGATCATTTGTTAAAAGAGAAACCGTATTTGCTGGACTTGTATCTTTTCACAATGGCCATTCAGTATGAATTCCACACTGGATTCCAGCAAACGATGTTTCTGTTTTAACAAAGAGCTCAAAGACTTTCATCTCTGATGGCCAGTGTGAAAAGATATGAACTGCCTGAAATAACCAGAGAGCACAGAGCCTGTATGGCTGACAAATTGAGCAGCATCACATTTTAATAAGAAACTCTTCGCGGTACTAAACTCTCCTTAAAAGTAGAACTGCTTTTAAATGATGAATGCTGCATAGAGGTTGCTCTGCCACAGAAAATTCTGTCAGTTTTAACAGACAGCCATCAGAAATGATTTTAAAAAGCGACACCAGATTTTAGAGCCCACCCCCAAAAACAGGAGCAGACAATGATGTCTGTAGCAAAAGCTGCCCAACTCTTTCCATAGAATTCCAGAGGAATCTTGCTGATGCAGCATCTATACCGAGACATATGTCACCTGGCACAATGGCATTTTAATTGTTTTTTTTCTCTAAAGAAAAGGCTTTCAGCTGCATGCAACTTGGCCTAACTTGAAACACCTGTAGCTCTCCGTGTTGGATGCCTCCTCCATTCTGCATGTAAGAGTCAGCCAGAGATACAAATTCAGTATTTTCCCAAGATTTTTTTTCTTAGAAAATAAGATATTTTTTCAAAAGAAAAAAGGTTAAAGCTAGTAATTATCAACAATGTCCGCTCCACAGTCTAGCTCAAGGCTATGATGTTTAGCAGAGAACACAGTCATAAAAGAAATACACTTTCTGTCATCTCTGCAACAAAGGCTGAAAACTTGGGAGCACTGTAACATTAAGTTTTGCTTAGAATTTGGCAGCTTTAGCAAAGTGCTGTGATCGTGAACATGCCAAACAGCCCCTCACAGCTCTTCCACCCAGAGGGATAACTCTATCTGCTGCCTCTCACTGCAGTAGCTGAGTAGAGCTTTCCCTGCAGCCACGTCGCCCAGGTGCTGAGGGATACACTAGAAAAAACCTTTCCAGGTCTCTCAAGGTCTCTGCTGTTTCCATATCAAGTGCGATTAAGCAGCACAATTTAAACACAACTACGCAACATGGCAGAAGTTAAAAAGCATCGTACTCTTGTAGCTAATGAAGACAGAAACAGGATGTGGCAAACGAGACAGAAAGAAGGACAAAGTGATGGGGAAGGAGATGGGGCTGCCATGTGCTAGGCTCTGTTTCCTAAGGAACCAGGAATTCCTGAGTACCAGCAGTCCTTTGTACTTTGGTAAAGAGAAATGACCCAAAGCAAGAGACTCCATCTTGGTGGGAATCCACTTGCTTCCACCACCAAGTAGTCAGTTTGTGTAGCAGAGGACATTGTTACAGTACTAAATAGAGGAATCTTGCTGATGCAGCATCTATACAGAAATATGTCACCCGGTACAATGGCTTTTCTGAATTTTTTCTCTAAAATACTTAGAAGAAGAAAAATGTAAGTATTTGTACTAACCACAATCTTCCTTCTGCAGTCCCCTACTTTACATGTAATACCTTTCAACTTATATTATTTCATAAGGATGCATCCTACATAAATTCTCTATCATCACACAGCCCTAAAACACTGAAAACACCTTCAGGCAAGACCTTAAGAAAACAGTTTTCCTTCACATAGGTGTTTTCATAATACAGACTGTACTATTTTTTAAAAGTGGTTGAGAAAGAGTCTTACAATGACATCAACCAGGAAATTCTAAAAATAGGCTTCTGGTTTTGAGCATTTGACTTACAACCTTAATTTTTGTTTGTTTTGCAAATTACATCTAATAGAAAAACTGGCAGAGACAATACAACCTCACACACATTTCAAATTACATTCAATGCTGAACTTGTTTTGGTTGGAAGAGTGGCTTGGATTCATCCCACTAGTTTTAGCAACCTAAACAAGTAATCTGACCGATTTAAGGTATCTGTAATTCTGCAAGACAATTCAGACCTTGAGCGAGCTGAATTGCTTTCTGGAAGTGCCTCACTACTCACTGACAGCTGAAACCCTGAAACAACATGTCATTATAATGCCAAATGTTTAAAGTTTTACAAGTGCACAGACAGGGAGTAATTTTCCCATGTGATAGAGGAATCACAGAACATCTCAAGTTGGAAGGCACCCATAAAGACCAGGAAGCCAGATTTCTATTTTAGAAAGGATGGAAGCACCATTCACTGACCAAATCGATTGAAGTAGACAGGGTAGACAATTTTCCAGAAGCTCTGGTACATCATCCTTTCCGTAAGGAAGGAATCCACACATGCCCTAACCTCCCCTCTGAAAAAGTCAGCAGATTCAGCTCTTCTTGCTTCGAGGCAGAGAAAGGTTGAAGGATGCACACAAGAATTACTAGAGCTCCTTGGAGCAGGGACACCACAAGTAAGTGCTGTACTCCTGGAGTAGAAGTTAAGATTAGGTACAACTATTTCGCTGTTTACACTCCATATCGTGCTTTGCACATATCTAAGGATCACACCAGTTCCTTTTGCCACAGACCTGCCAGAAGACTTTTGCTATGGTAACTATCGGCAGTGACTACTAAATCATACTAAGCTGATTCTCAACTCCAAGGAGAAGCTTTACATCTTTTAAGTACAGGCTGCATTTTGTTTTAGAAACATACCTTGCATGCAATTAATGATCATTTAATTAGCAACAAACTTCATAACTGTAACCTGTGCCAACCTCTCTTTTTATCTCCTGAAAGCTTGGCTAGTAAAAATTTTATCACCATCTGGCACATTGACAGAAATATAAAAGAGCATTAAAATAAAACCCAGCCCACAGGAGATAAACTCAGAAATAGACCTCTTCATTGATGTCTCTCTGTTAGCAAATGAATTTCAAATATGTTGATGAGCAATTTAAAAGTTAATTGAATAGGTATCCTTTCCTTCTATATTTTTTTTTAATATTAGAAGGTACATGCTACTCCATCAAATGCCCTGGAGATGCCAGGGCATCTTATACTCTTGGCTTTATCAGCCAGACATGTAAGCTCCTCAAGCAAAACTTGTTTTTGACAAGATGTATTTTCAATAAACTCTTTAAAACTGATACTACTTTCGTTTATCTGTTCCACTGTTTTGCTTGGATCAATATCAGCTTTAATTCTGTGGATTCACTTATCCTTTTAAATTCTGAAATTGCTCTTAGAAGTCCCTCCAAGTTCCTATATCTTTTATTATTTTTTTTTTATTTAAGGTCAACATTAATACTTTAGATGCCTCTTCAGCTAGTTTATTTAAATTTGGGGAGGTGCATGTGAAAGTTACTTTCGTTTGCTAAATTAAAAGTATTTTGAACAAATAAGTTTTATTGATTTAACAAGGGCTGTAAGGCTGTGTTTCCTCTTCATTTCATATGCAGACAACTCACTTTCATTTTATTCCAAATACAAAAATGTTTATTAAACCTTTTTACTGCTTCCTACATCACCATTTACAGTTTTCCCATCTGTATTTCCCAACTGACTGACAAAAGACTTAAGAACAGGGTGGTGGGAAGTGACATGCTGGAATTTATACAGTTTTAATACTTTGTTCCTAACACAAGTGGCTATTTATATGTCCATTTACTTCTTTTTAGCTTCCCTTATTGTCTTTTTTTTAACTCCTAAATGATCATATAAATTAATGTGTTTAACACCGTCTGTGAAGAACAATTGCATTCCTTTGACATAGCTCCTCACTCTTCTGGCTGAACTCCTTCCTATTTAGATTAACACTGGGAAATACCCACAAAGTGACAAATGCTAACAAAGATACACTGAAGACAGCAACAAGGAAATGCATATTAGCTGGGCAGTAAACCAAGAGATAACCTACATTTTTAACAGTCACGGCAGTCTCAGAGGAATTCAGGAACTGTGTCATGGATCGAGAGGAAAATGGACAAGCAGCTGCTGTTATTTTGTAATTTTATCTGGCTAGGGCAAACAAAGGTAGAGGATGATAAATGACTCCTGAATTTCAAGGAATAAACTCAGTCCAGACTCTCTGAAGGAATAAAATGGATAGTGAAAGCCCAGCCCTTCAACTTAGTTGCCAAGTGTTGGGCTGCTACGGTGGTAAACGCTCTGACAGATTCACGTACCTGTAAGACACCAAGTATTTCTAAATTTGTACCTCCAAGTACACTGAACGCTTTGCTTTAAAATTACTTGAATGTCATAATCTCTCAGGAGGATCTCTTTCCCAGCTGCCATTAAAATAAATTTGAAGAAGTACTTAGATTTTAAAAAAATAAACTCATGACATTCAGGCACAGAATCCCTGGCTTACATGTATTCCTATCTTCTTTCAGCTGTTTTCCACTAAATTATTACCAAAAGCCCATTGATATGTAGCTGGGGAAATGAAGCAGGGAGGGATAGGGTATCACAGAATCACAGAATGTCAGGGATTGGAAGGGACCTCGAAAGATCATCAAGTCCAATCCCCCTGCCAGAGCAGGAACGCCTAGATAATGCTACATAGGAACGTGTCCAGGCAGGTCTTGAATGTCTCCAGAGAAGGAGACTCCACAAAATCCTTTGATGTTCTACTCCAAGTACATTGACAATTGCTTAATCATAGCATTTTTATTTTTTTGGAATGCCATGTTCTAGGACATGGTCTCTGACAAGCTAGTTTCTGCCTGGACAAAGTTAAAACATTTCATTTATTACTGAAAGACCCTGAGTGATCAATTTCCTCACAGTGAATAAGCTCAATTAACAAAAATAAATGAAACCCAATTCCCTGCTGCAGCCTTTCACTCCCAGTATGGACAGGGTGTGTGGTGACCGATGAAGCAACATACTTTAGCCCGAGGGGAAGTTAGGGCAAGCGGCACTCCTGTACGCAGCGATGCTCCAGATGACTGTGGAACAGTTTTTGTTAAATCGAAAGAGATTCCTCTTAACTCAGGAATTATGCAGAGTCCACACTTCGTAGAACACCAGGAGAGCACAGAAAAACTAGGAGACTAAAATAAAGATATCCTAGGACCATTCAGGAGTGAGAAGACTTAAGTGTAGATATTTAAAAGATCTCTTACTCTTCTGTGCATAGGTATTCAACACTTAGTTAATTTTGTTAAAAAATATCAAAAGAGAAAGCAGATCATCATCATGGTCAGGCTTCGCAAACAAAGATATGGGAAGGGCTCTACCCACACTTGCTAAAAGCGCTGATGGCCAAAAAGGTCGATGCGGGAGAGGCAAATCCGGTTGCAAAAGGCACAGCGGAAAGTCTCCTGAGGCGGTATTGGCGAGGCACGGTTCTTTCTGCCTTGTCTTTTCTCCTCGAGACTAATTCTACGTGCGTTCTGAGAGGCAGCAGCGTTATAGAAAGCACATCAAAAAACTGCTATTAAACCATAATTTTTTGATCTCTAACACTAAATGTAAGATTTTTTTTCTTCTCCTTCATTTAGGAATTTGTATTTTCAACTATTTTTTGACTTGAGTTTGTTAAATACTAATAGTTCAATCTGCTTAGTGCGTTTGCTGAAATTTGAGAAGATAGCAAAATTAACATTTACATTTCCAAATAACAAACAAATCTGAATAATACATGGCAGAACCAGGATCATAACAGGAATGAAAAAAATAAGAGTCATTTAGAGATAGATATGCTGAACTAGAGTTTAATTAAAATATTTGTCTTCCAAAAGAAATCACACAAGTTTTCAGTACCCCCCACACCAAGTCACCAACATAACTGTGCTCCCGTTGTCTTACCTGAAACTGAGCCATTAATGCCAGTGGATTATTTTGACTGTTGTCAAATGTCAAAACATCAAAGATACCAACGCAGTTAACTCGTAACCTTTAGGAACAAGAAAAGAAAACAAAAAAGCGTCATTAATAGCTAAATCACAGAATGTCAGGGGTTGGAAGGGACCTCAAAAGATCATCTAGTCCAACCCCCCTGCCAGAGCAGGATCACCTACAGCAGAGTGCACAGGAACGTGTCCAGGCAGGTTTTGAATGTCTCCAGAGAAGGAGACTCCACAACCTCCCTGGGCAGCCTGTGCCAGTGCTCTGTCACCCTCACAGTAAAAAAGTTTTTTTAAATATTTTTTGTGGAACCTCCTATGTTCCAGCTTGTACCCATTGCCCCTTGTCCTGTCAGTGGACGCCGCTGAACAGAACCTGACACCGTCCTCCTGACACTCACCCTTGACATATTTAAAAACATGAATGAGGTCACCCCTCAGCCTCCTCTTCTCCAAGCTAAAGAGACCCAGTTCCTTCAGCCTTTCCTCATAAGGGAGATGTTCCACTCCCTTCATCATCTTTGTGGCTCTGTGCTGGACTCTCTCAAGCAGTTCCCTGTCTCTCTTGAGCTGAGGGGCCCAGAACTGGACACAAGATTCCAGATGTGGCCTCACCAGGGCAGAGCAGAGGGGTAGGAGGACCTCTCTCGACCTACTTGCTACTCCCCTTCTAATACACCCCAGGATGCCATTGGCCTTCTTGGCCACGAGGGCACATTGCTGGCTCACGGTCATCCTGACGTCCACCAGAACCCCCAAGTCCCCTTCCCCTGCGCTGCTCTCCAATAGGTCAGTCCCCAATCTATACTGGTACTTGGAATTGTTCTTTCCCACGTGCAAGACTCTACACTTGCCCTTGTTGTATTTCATAAAATTTCTCCCCGCCCAGCCCTCGAGCCTGTCCAGGTCTCTCCGAATGGCAGCACAGCCTTCTGGTGTGTCAGCCACTCCTCCCAGTTTTGTGTCATCAGCAAACTTGCTGACAGTGCTCTCTAATCCCTCATCCAGGTCATTGATAAATATATTGAACAGCACCGTCCCCAGCACTGACCCCTGAGGGACTCCACTAGACACAGGCCTCCAACTAGACTCTGCCACATTGACCTCAACTCTCTGGCTTCTTCCCTTCAACCAGTTAACAACCCACCTCACTACTCAGTCATTCAGACCACACTTCCTCAGTTTAGATATGAGGATGCTGTGGGAGATGGTGTCAAATGCTTTACTGAAACCAAGACAAACCACATCCATGGCATGGCCATCATCTATCCACCTGGTTACATCCTCATAAAAAACTATCAGGTTATTGGTTAGTCAAGTTTTCTTCTGGCATTCATTGAATGCTTTGATATGAAAAAAAAAGTTATCAGTATTCAGCAAGTTACTGTGAAGCAGAAAATACTAATTTTACTATTTGATAAAATGCAACAGATGAGTCTTCAGTTTACAAATAATATATAATTTGTCAGTAGTAAATCTCAACAGTATTTTCAGAATAATACTTTGAGAATAATGTGTGAGGCTTCTCAAAACACGTTTAAAAAGAACTTTTAATAAAGGTTACAAAAGTTTTAGCACATTATTTCATATCAGTTAAAAGTAATAGGACTTTCTCATTAGAATTTGTTAATTCTGTAACAGGTGCACAGTCAGTAGCTACCATAAACACAGATCACAGTAACATCACAAGAGTAAGAGCTTTTACTACCTTGTTTTTCCTGTTACTAGAATCTTGGTTGGATCCATAACTCGGCACGCCAGTCCTGCTGTATGAATGGTCCGTAACGCAGAGCTGAGCTGCACAATATACGCCCATATCAAAGACTCTGGAAGCAATCCAGCATGCTGCCGCGGTAGAGGTCCATCATGCTGACCTAGAAGCAAAACACTGTAAGCATCAATAGAAGGCTACCGCGCAAAATCCATATGAGAAAATTTTGAATTACACAATTAACTCGCGTATTCATTTCATTCAACTCTTAACAGTCCTTGAAAAACACATCTATTATGCTCTAACAGTTGGTTTGGGATCGTTATTTTTTGTTTCATTTAGGTTGAGGGTTTTTGGAAGGACACCATATTTAAAATGCTGGCAATTTGGTATTATTTTTCCTCTCATATTCAGGAAAACCGTGTTGATTTTTAAAGTTTAAGATGAATAAAGACTACAGAAAGAATACTGGTTAGAAATTGCTGAAAGTGGGTGGTACATCAAAATATGCAGGTACTTCAGAAGTAAAAAGGTCGGTATTTTGAAACAACAAGCATGTACCACAATAGCTGCAACAGATTCTGTTTTATTTCCTTTATTGAAGGAAGCCCTTACAAATTAAACATTCTCCATCATCTGATAAGACAAAGAAAAAAAATAACAAGATAGTTTCAAATGACATGGGCAAATGAGACTGGAAGATTTGGTGGCTAAATATCACTGAACACAACTTCACGTATGTTCTGCTGTGACCCAACTCGCTGAGAACGCATCCCTGCGTGTCCCCTGTTCAGTGGGGGCCATATGAAAGCAACACATCACTCTCCTTCTGAAAGGATTTGAAGTCCTTTCAAAAACTAATTCTTCATGAACACACACACACACAAATTCTATGTTGTAAACAGTTTGAGTAATATTGAGCCTGAGATGAAAAAAATAAAGATATAGAGAACAAATGTTATTTTTAGTCATATGTATGTAATAGGAAGAAGTTGCTTCTGTCTGCATGGCCCAACACTGAAGCAGTAGAAGAAAATGCATCCAAATTAAGACAGTATATCTCAGTTTTACAGAATGAGAAGCATTTAATGAGGTAGCCTCAGTATCACTTTTGCTAATTTTGAGACCAATAATATCACCAGTATTCGGTAAAATCATGTAAACATCCAATTCAGTTGTAAACTGACTGCACGCCTCCAAACATTTTTCTTGGGTTTTTTTTCCGTCTGTGTGGAGTTTTGTTTGTTTGTTTTGTTTTTACTTTCTGTGCAGGAGTATATAAACATATGTGCGCTTGCTCAAATTAAGTTTGTGTGTGTACCCTTGCATATGTACACACCAAGATGTGTGAGAGTAGAAAAAAAAAGAAACATCACTGAAAAATTTACTCAGCAATTTTACTGATTTTGAGGTAATGGGCTGGGTTCCCAGCTTTCGGTTCTGAGCTTTGTTTGTTTAAATTTTAGTTCGTTTTTCAGGTTTAGGATGCTTTGGTTTGAAGTATAAAGATTAAGACACTGACTCCTTTAAACAGCAATATGCCTGGCATGTCTGCTGAAGGCTGAATATAATGAGATATTCTTTGGTTTTTTCTGGCCTCTTGATGAATCATTATGCAAATCACTTCCCACAAACCAGCATACCAGAAGCAAACTTTTTTTTCCTCATGATTCTCTTCTCTTCAGCATGACAAAAATTATCATGATATAAAATGATTGAGGAGATACAACCCCCTTTATTAGTCGAGGCTCTTTCTCTAGTTACTACTTGCTATAGAAAATACTTTGTATATGGTAAAAGCAATGTGTGTGATACGTTTAACAGGAATGCGTACAGACACTCTAAGACAGAGTTCCACCTGCATGAAACAAGTATGTCCAGAACAGAAATGTTGCTATAACATCCCAGACAGAGAAAGCCAAAACCTGGGGGGTTATTTTTGTGCATGCAACTTAAAAACAACAGCACTTGCCCTTTGATTTCCAGGTAAAGGCAATGTAACCAAGAGAATATTCAACGTACACTGAAAAGCTGAAAGATCAGAGTTCAACATAGCTTCGCCCTCTCTGTCAGAAAATTTCAGCCAAGCAACATTATTTTACAACTGGGAAGACTTGCTTGAGGCTACAGCCAAATCAAGGCTGCTGCTTTCAGACTGGTTGGCCGCACCCCATGTTCCATACACTAAAAGTACAACCCAAAAACACTGGACGAATCAGTTTTGAAATTCCCTCTTCCTTATCTTACCTGTTCAAAACAAGTAAGATTAAAAGCATTTCAGTTTGCTGCAATGCCTACTATGAAGCACGTGCCATGAGGCCCAGCAGGCCTGCCACAGATGGCACCTGAGCGAGGACCCAAGGACATGAGAACCTAAAAGCTCACTGCTCTCCAGGCAAAACACACAGCTGAAAGCTTCTCAAACAGTGCTGAACACAGTAGGAAACTTCACAAGAATATAAGGAAATGTTACAAAAGCAATTACTCCAAAAAGTGGTTTAGAGGTTTCATGATTAATTTGAAAAGGGCTTCCCACCGCAGGTTGAGGCCACAGCCACACCATGCAAAATTTCAGATTATGTTCTTCCCACCCACTGCAGGGGCAGACTCTTCTCTCCCCCTACTTTCATCTCTCTGAGATGCAGAACACAGATAGTAATGGAGAAGATTAAAAATGTAAGAACTGTCATTCCAAAAACACAGGTCATCCATTATTTTCCCTTGTTGCATTAAGATGAAAATAATTGTCAGCATTTTTAATTTATTTTTATGCTGTGTGATACGATGTTCTTAATGGAACAAGAAGTGCAGCCTTTGCACTGTTGTGCATGTGTATACTTTTTTATTTTTTAAAAGAGCAGTCAAATGAAATTCAGTTCCCCAGAACAAGGATAAAGCCAGGGAAAGTTCTAGGGCAGGAAGGAAGAGCTGGGACCACTGGCAATAGGTCCTACTTCACATCAGGAGCACTGTCAGAAAGCATCTGAGCAAACAGCAATTTTCAGACTTATGAAAAAAATATCAGAAGCCCAATAAAACATTTAACTGCTCGCTAAATTGAACCTCTCAGGCCCGTAAATCAAATCTTTTACATTGAGAACTGTGAATTGTTCAGTGTTTGCTCAATGCTACTGAGTTAAAGCACTGAAAACAAGATAAATGCAGCAGCCATCATTTCTCCCCCTTCCCCAGGTAAACCTGGGCTTCAGCTCTGTATTTCACAATTTTCAATACACAAAAAGGTTCTGAACTGCCAGTGCAGCAATACATTTTGTAAAAAATCTGAGGATACTGAAAATCTGAATTGAAAAAAGTTTCATCTTTCAGCAAAGGTATTTTAGAATCATTTTTAGTCATACATTTTGTCCTCAACAACACCACACTGACTTTCAATATTCATATGTTCTTTTTCCTCATCACAGACTAAGTACACAATGTCTTTTTCAAGGGAAGAAGTAGTTTATGAAAAAACATTCAGCAACTGGGGATGCAAAAAAACTATAAATTCACCAGCAAAGTCCACTTTTGTGCCTTACATACTAATATTAATGTGGCCAATGGAAAACCAGGTTCAGGAAACTTGCCTATCTTCATTAGAAAGTATTTGTTCACTAAAAATCAGAATCTGCGGTGCTGAAAACTACTATTAACAGCATGTACACTACCATTTAATTAGTCAGAGTGTTTTTAATTAAGAGACCAAAGGACATATTAAAGGCATGCTTATCTCTGCCAACCAGAAAAACTCATCAGGACAAAGAAAAAACCTCACTGGCAGCAGTTGATAGCTGTTGTTAATTTGCCAGGATTTTCTAGCTGATTGTTTTAAAAGTATGTACACTCAGTATGTGGTTTAGCATTTAATTATTGAACAGTTAAGAACAACATTTCAGTACTTTGGGGTTAACTTCCTAATTTAAAGAGAACATATTTCTGCAGAGATAAATACATTAACGTACTATAATCTAAAATTGAGAAATATGAAAGTGGATAAAACCCAACAATATCCAGCAGAACAGATTACATGTTTAGACACTTTTGACAGAAATAAGTGTATTGAGGAAATCTGAGGAATGAGAATTGAACAAAAAGGAACTTCTCAAATGCACTCTAAGTAACAAGTCAGACTCTTGATTTTAGAAGTCGTGTAAATTTAGTAAAATGTAACAGAACATTAGATTATCACACTGTACCACCTGAAGAGGATATTTCATTGCATAAAGAACAGAAGCAATAAATTCTACAGCATTAAAAAGTAACAGACATCGGTTTACAGTATTAAAAAGAAAAAGCTGCTATATTTTTTTTCCCCACACACACCAAATTCCTTCCAAAATAGTTGTGTGACAGCGTCTGCAAATAATACAGCAAAAAGAAAAAACCCAAGACTGACCACACTGACATGCAAGATAGCTATGAAAACCATAACCCTCATCTTTTAACTGTCAATGCCTTGTGTTGCCAACTGGAGTGTTCAACATAAATAAGGTTGCATACCTGAAATCAAATTCTCTGAGTTCACTGATCAGGTTCACAGTGTTGTGCCTCCTAAAACCTTTAAAAGCAATTGCACTAATCTGGGCCTCATGCTGCCGAGTACCCAACTTCCATCCATTCCCCTGCTTCTCTTGGGAGTCTCCTCTAGGCAGGCAGACGGCCAAGAAACTCTGTGAGGGGATGGAGAAAGGATCCGTGAAGGCAGGCAATTCTGAGAAATCAAGTTATAGGTATGCAATCTTATTTTTCTCTCTTAAATTGCTCTTTCTACTGAGGACCAGACTAGAAAGTAGCAGTCAACAAAAAAAGAAAGGCCAAAGCAAAGATGTGCAGAAAGATTTAGCAAAATTTGGAAATTTCCAATGACTTATTTTCTAATTTATCTAATTAAAATACTGGAAGAGCAGGTAATGAGAAGCACTACAGGCAGAGCAGAGTTATCTTCCTTACATATCCCTGTAAATTCTGCTGCAACAGCTCATTTTAGTTAAATAATACTTTGGCTTGGTTTAACAGAAACTGATGTCTTATTTCCAACTTCAAAGACCATCTCAGCCTACAGAATGAAGTTGCAGGAGATCAACTAAATGGTCCAGATAGTCCACTAGCCTGCTGCAAAGACACGCTAAAATCAAAACAGTAGATTGCAGTGGATACCTGAGCATATAAACAGAAGTAGCATATTCCACCAGCCTCCAATGATTTGGAGCTCAGAGAATTGCCAAGGTAGTGTCTTTGCAGTTAATAATCCTCAAGTATTTCTCCTCCATGAGTAAGCCCACTTTCCCCTTGAACTCAGGCAAACATCCAAAATAATCTGTTACAAAGTTCCATGGCTTAATTATCTTTACACAGGTTTTGAATTTGCTGCCTGCCTAGTTTCGTTTGTCAATCCCTAGTTTAAGCTTTCTCATATAGAAGCTGTTCCATGCCTTTGATTGTCCCTGTCACCTCCTCTCAGCTTCTTTGCCGTTTTTCCACACTCTTCAAAATGTATAAGGAGGACCGGAGCCTACGAATGCATCCATATCTTGAATACAGTGTCTTCCATTTAATTGTTTACTCTTATTATCTGCAACAATCCATTTCCTATTTACTGCTATTCAGCAAGAGAACAAGATTTTCCTTAATCTACTTAACTATAGTCCCAAACCTATTATTAAGTGGCAACAGCCACAACAGAGACCATTTTGCGCTTATGTTTTAATTTAGTTACGCGCTCTCCCTCGATCACATCGGTTTACATGACATCACCTGCTAGATTATTGCCAAGAGTCCCAGTCATTTAAGATCCTTCTGCAATCCACCACAATTGGCCTTTAACAATCCAAATAATTTGGTATTATCAGCAAACTGTGACAGACCATTATTTATCTTCATTGCAAACAAGTGAATGTGTTAAGAAATACAACTCCCAGCACATATTTTTGTGAGACTCCACCAGTGACCTTCCTTCACTGCTGAAATCAGCTGTTGCCACTTTCTCTGTTTCTTATCTTCTAACCACTTATTACCACGAGGACTTTCTTTTTCACCTCATGATCACTTTGTTTCTTTTAGACACTCTGATGGACTTCATCGAAAATCCAAGATCTTATCTACTGGATCTACCTTCAAAGACCTTTGATAAATTATTAAGACATTACTGCCCTTTATAGGAGCAAAAAATTCTTTTCCAGTGTGACAAAACAATGAGTCCCCAAGAATTTTATTATAGCTTCTATTATTTTATCTAGGACAGACATCATTCATCTATAATACTCCAGAGTGGTATAAAAACATTACAAGGACTGATTTACATGGAAATTGAAAACCATGGATAGGAGACACTTAGAGTCTAGTCCTGCACATAACGGTCATTAATCCAGTAGTATGTGTTCCAGGTATATCCTGCTAAATTAGTTTCACAACAGAATAATTGCATTCTTTGACTTGCCACAGAGTATGACAAATCAAACTAGGGTTTTTTCTGTCTAAGATACTACCATACAAAAACAATGGTTGAACACAAGTTCCAAGCTCACTTCTACTGGTCAGCTCAGTGCCAGCCCTGTGGGAATTACTCAGCAAATAAGGAATTTAGAAGCATTTAAATGTATTCAAACACCACCAATCCATTGTACTCTAATCTATCAGATAGCCGAGTGAAGTTTCCCATGTCAGCCTTTGAAATAGACTCAATTCACAGCTTTTAATTTCATAAGGCAGAAGAAAGAAGGAACCTTAACTTCTGCTTCTTTTTACACACTCACAGCCTAAAGCCATTTAGGGAACATCTACTCGAACAAAAGAAACCAGGCCAGGTCATAGTCCTCTGGTTACCCCTACTGCTGGATCCAATTTCAGAGTTGGTCCTGCCCTGAGCAGGAAGTTGGGCCAAATGAGCTCCCAGGGTATTTTCCCTAAGTCTGCCTGGGACTCCATTCAGCTGTGACCACCTCTCTCTCCCAGCCGGGCACTGGGCTCTACCAACAGCTCAGGCCTGTTGTGCTCCAGACAACACCTGGAGGCAGTTTGTGGGACTACAACGGGTCACAACCTGGTCCTAACAGGCCGTATGATTGGCAGCATATCAGTTTCGTGGGAAAGAGGCTTTTAGCCATGAGTTCTGCTGGGTGACTTGCTGACCATGCTGTGACAGATTTTATTTATGAGTGTAGATGTAGTATTAGTGACTCCTTCGAGGCCACAGTAGAAATCTGGAAAAAAAAAACACCAAAAACCTAGACCTATGATGTGAAGTTTGGTCAGAAAAGAATCTATGTTAGCGGGATTTTTTTAAATCCATTGCTTGTCCTAACTAGTACTTCATGTTCCAAAATATTAAATAAATCACTGTCAATTAGTCCTCATAATATTTTATGAGGGAAAAAAAAATTCTAAATAGAAGGCACCTGAACAGGAAGCATCAAATTGACATAGTATAGGTCTTTTTACAATTTTGGAAACATCCTGTAAGTGTGCAGGTCTATCACTACGTGACACCTGGGAGGTTTCGGTTCCTAATTCCATTTAAACTTATTTCGCTGTCAAAGGGCTGTAATTCCCTTACAAACTGATTTCAGTTTTGCTCAGTAGGCATAAGTCAAATGTGACCAGAAAAGCAATCTGTTTATTGTTATCCTTAACTTCCTACCTTTTAATTCTAGCTGTATTTTCCTGTTGTTTAAAAAAAAAATTACGAATTTTACAAATAGAAAGTGAAGAAGAGTTCTCTGATCCCAGAGATATGAAAGAACTGATTAGCTAAAAAATTAAGCTGAACAACTATTTCTAACCAGCTATTTACTGCTTAAGTATCAGAAATAGTTTAAAGAAGTATTGTATAAGAATATATTTTCCTTACCCCATTTTCTTTTTGTGAAATAGGCATCAGCACTAGGGTCATTGAAGTGTCTGCTCATCATAGTCTCTCCTCCAGCATGAAAATCATATGCAAACACAAGAGCTTAAAAATAGAAACATGTGACAATTACTAATTCAAGCAGATTTAGAAATACAAAACTCTCAACACATCAGTTGGGAAAAAACACAAAAAACTTACAATGTTCCCCAAATGCTTTAGTGGTAAACACTTCACGCAAAGTTACTATATTTGAATGCTGAATTTTTTTCCACATGTCAACCAATACCATGCACTTGGTGTTAACAAGACGAAAACCTAGAAAATAAAAAAACGTGGGTTAGAATGTAATGTTTTGGGGGAGAATTTTTTCCTTTAACATTTCTTCTGAAGTTACTGAAAAGCAACAAGATGCTAAAATATGACTAGTACACTTAGGAATGCCAGTCCTGCCGAGACAATTCAGCTTTTCTCACCATGTATCCTCCGAAGGCAATAGGGCAGGTCATCTTTACTATTTACAGCTTTATAGCATGACGTGATGTACCCAAAGTTGCTTGTTTTCTGTATCCGATTGGGTGGTGGCAGTGGTTCCAAAGGAAAGAGGCTGTGGTAGCTGTCCACTTCCGCAGGAACTGCTGAAATCAGTTTACGCACAGAAGCACAGCGTCAGTTGACTTGGAGAAAGTTATTACAGTAGCAGAGGAGATTAAAATGACTGTCATTAATACGTAAAACCTTTGCACCACCTTTGAAGTGCACATAAAGTTAAAAATACACTTTTTAGTGATTTTTTTTTTTGCTTTAATACGTATATATGTTCTTTAAGAGATTCCACAGAGACAGAATAACTGTTTTCAGGAAAAACAGTTGCACAAAGTCAAATCAACAGAAGAGATGCACAGTTCCATCTGTCATTTTCTCATTTGCTTTAACAATTCACTCTTCTGAATGGCCTTTCTTTGAGGGACTTTTCCTGTACTGATTGATAAATAAGCACCAATTTGCATACAGATTTTATACCACCTTAAAAGTCCCATTTGTATCACAAAAAAGCAAATCTGAATGTATGTGTTCTAACATACTAGTTTATGAAATAGAATCACAGAACGGCCTGGGCTGGAAGGGACCTTAGAGATCATTTTAATCCAACCTCCCTGTTGGGGGCAGGGACGCCACCTCTCGACTAGGACAGAGAGAGGTGCTGAAGGTTTACAAGTCATATTAATAGGCTATCCTTGCAAGAAGAGATATACTTGTTCATTGGGATTAGTAGTAAACTAAAATGCAGGGGGCTTGGGTTTTTTTCTGTATCATTATGATATTAAACACACATTTGGACATTTGGGAAGTAAGGATACTGGAACAAAAACAAACAAATAAAAGCAATCTGCTTAAGTCAAGCTGAACACGATCAACTGTAAATTTTCAAAAATCCAAATTACAGTGAATTGTACATGCCTCCTGTCTGACAACTTGTACAAAGCCTTCTCATATACCAGTCAAATTCAACTCAAAACAAACTACTTCACTAGTTACATACAGCCTTTGAAAATATAAGCATTCTTTAAAGGAACACCAAATATATGCAAAGTAATACAATACTGTTCTTCATGAGGCTTCATAGCCTTAATGATTTTTCCTTTCTCAGCAATTTTAAGTGTCCCCAACCATTAAGGAGTTTCAAAACCAGAAGAAAATTACAGAAGAAAACTAGAACTGAAGAAAAAAATTTCATCTTTCTGAAATATTTTGTATCTGGTTATCCACAGTCCAGGCTGATGATTAAGGCTTCATGTAAAGTTAAAAACAGGTGGTGTTTTTTTTGCAAGACATTGTTAATATAGTTGAATATGCATGGGGACACAGAACAGTATGACACACAGTTTAGTTTACAAGAAACACTTACCAGGAATATCAGCCTGATCAATCTGGGCCATAGTTATTAAGTGTCTGTTGATCAGTTCCTGAAGAATAAACCAAGTTTTGAACATTATAATTCAGCTCATCATTTCTGATAAGTTAACAAAGACAGTACACCGTCTTTGAAGTACCATCTACTTGTACTACAACAGGGAGTTGACGCAAGTGTCTGGGGTAGGGCTGGTGGAAAGAAGACTGATGCCTTTGGGTTTTTTAATTCTCCACAGGGAAAATTAGCTGCACAGATTTTGAGTGGCTATTTCTCTTTTACTAGTAGCAATTTTCTAGTCTCTGCCACGATAAGCAATTTTCTTTTAAATACTCTATCATCTTACCTGTCTGAGCTCATCTGCCATGAAGAATGAAGGTGCATTTGCTTTTGGTTGCATGTAAGCAACGTGAGGTGCAGCTGGATGGTAAATGTGGTAGTTTGGAAATACCTGAAAACAAAACATTTTAGAGCAGCAGTTTAAATTCCTTAAGGACAGCAGAAATAAGGAGTTTTGTCACCCTTTTAGATTGAACTGCTAAGCTAAGTCTTCATGCACAATGCATGTTACAAATATACTGTCAGATATATTACAATTTCCTTATGTGATATTCACTACTAATGATTTCAAGGGGGGGCTGTATGTACGTACATAGCTATTTTAACATTTTTGTAACTGTCTTTTCCCCTCCACTATAAATGTAAGAGTTATTTAACCTCTCTGAAAAAAAAACAAAACACCACAATCTCAATTTTTCATGTTTCCTCATTATGTATGTATCTACGGAGACATACATCAAATGTTTTCTACTGCTGTATAAAAAAACCCCTCAAAACCCTGCATGGAGGTAAATGAAAAATACACTACAATACAAAAATTAGAAGGCCAAATCTTCCTACAGAATAAGGGTTTCAGAGTGTTAAGAGTAGTCACTGCAGTATCAACCAATTCAGCATTTGGAAACTCCACACGTTCCTGTGTCAGGAGCAAACATACCATTCCCGTGAGAGGTGCTGGGGTTGTATCAGTGTAGAAGTACGTTGTTCCACCCACTGTTTCCTTCTGGATCACCTGGCCAGTAGATGGAGGCTGAGAGACAGCGTTAGCGACAGAAGCAGAGGCACTAGTAGGCACCATATAGTTTGCTGGGTTAGGAGTATGACTTCTTCTTCGAGGAGCGGGAGATGTGTGAGGAGTTATTTTGGGGGAATGCAGAGGAGATGATCCTGCTGACAGTGACATTCCTTAAAGAAACACAAAAAGATCCTGGATCAAATCTTTGTCAAAAGAAAAAAAAAGTAAATTTATCAATTTGTAAAAAACCAAACAGCCTTCACTACCAATAATATTCTAAGCAGGTGAGATGTTTAAGGATTGCTACATCTATACGAAGAGTTAAGAGGTAAAACATTAAGAGCAAGATTGAACAAATACGTTTTCCCAAAAAGCTTTGTTTAGTTCAGAGAGAAACAGCTTAGAAACACATGATCTAAATACAGAGAACTGGTTCAAGTAGTAGAAAGGGGAAAACAAATCAAATTAATGCTGGGTCTAGAAGAGGGTTTATTAAACTGGAAAAAGATAAAATATTAATGACTACATGATAAGTGAATGTTTGTGTCAGTTACACGAGCAGTCGATGGAGTTTGCCAAGCTCTAACTCACTTCACCTAATTATGTGTGCCCGTTTTACTAGAAACAGCTCCACAGCTATGAATATCAGAGTTAGACCTCCAGTAACTACAGCACACAAACAATACACAATATGCTACTTTTAATAATCTCAGGGGAGAAATTATCTATTTTCCTATAATTGTTGTACTCAAAAATCATTCTCCAAAAGATCTATTTGATATGCAGAGATAGGTAACTTCTCAGAATGTGAGGTCCATGAGGCATTCATGCTGAGATTTTCAAATTTATTTCAAATGATTTTATTGACTGCTGTTCACTCTCAGTATTATACAGGCAGCTCTCAACTGAAACTTGAAAAGCTCAGCTTCTAAACAAAGCACGCCAGTGGGGAAAATCAAGGGCAATTTCTTCTGCACACATGCTTTTTAGTTACCAAAAACTAGTTAGCTCAAGAGTCATTACACATAGAATTCTAGATACGCTTATTTATAAAAGCTTAGATGTCAAAGAAACCTTCCAGGGTGATGAAGAGATTACTTCAGAAAACTAGTATTACTAGTAGAAGATTCTAGACACCCAACTACACAGATTAAGACAAAATGAAACTTCCGTTGCTCAGTTCAGACCGGGATGGACTTTCTCTTTTTTTAACACTCAAATATATTAGCTCTACTAAATTCTTATTTTTTTTTGAAAGGATATAAGACATACAACTTTCATATTTAATGTTCTATGGACAGATGAGAATTCATCTTTACTTAAGAATTCAGTCAGATGGTACTCAGACTCCTTTAAGCAAGTACTGAGTACTAAAACCAAAATTGACTTTTTTTTTTGCATACACTTTTTAGTTACCAAAATCTACTTTATAGTTATTGTATGCAGAGTTCTCAATATGCATCATCAGTCATGTGTAGGAGTGTTTTTACACTTATGTCTTGTCTCTACAGCAGTCACATTCCTCCTACATTTACTTTTTTCTTTTTTCAAACAAATCACAAAAGCAAATAACAATTTTAGTATTAATAGTTTAACCAGTAGTTGGGAAAAAAATATTTTGAAGCCATATTATACTAAAGATATCAACAGACTATCTAGAACCTTTCAATTAGCTCAAATAATTTACACCAGCATCTCAAATCACTTATTAATTCAGTGCGATTACGTCTTTTGTTCTTGAAAAGTTATAGATCCAACAAAATAAAGAAGATTTTTTTAATGTAAACCATTAGAAAGTCTTATGTCTTTCTCTCTAGCTGGCTATCTTCATTCCTTTATTCTTTTTATAAGATACAAAAATATAAAATACAAGAATAAAAGAATATGAAAATTATAAAAAACATGAAGTCTAGACTTCTCTGGGTGAGAAATTACATTAATACATGTACATGTGTGTGCAGACATATTATAGATAAGTAATATCCAGAAATAAATTGTTGATTAGTGTATTAATGAAATATGAATTATAACAGGCACTTCTAAATATTTCATTTTTAAAGTACTTACTAAAGGTAACATAAGTAGTCTCCTAAAAATCTGTTTATAAATCAACTGTAGAGCTGTAAAATGTTACACATTGTGATAGCACTGGTTTATGCTACCAAAGAAAGTAAACTTCTATTAAGGTAAAATCTGCCTTGAGTGACTAACACTTACATATTTCAATAGCTACTGTATACTGTTACATTTTTAACAAAAAGACTAAAATATGAATGCATTCTTAATCCACTGTGGGAAAGTGCAATTTCAAAGGAAACAATATATTACTATTAAAATTTGAAGGATAGGTAATTAAAACAGCCATAAAAGCGAAGCAGCTCTATATTTTACGTCTATTGATGTTCAAGGGATTCCCCTCATCTATGGAAAGTTATTGCCATGTCTTTTTCACTCTATTCCATTAAAACATCCTATTAACTGAAGTCCTTGAAAGCCTGCAATATCTACCCAGAGAGAAATAACTGGCTTCAAGAAACTTGTGTTTCAATAAAACATTCAGTTGTAGGAACCAGGAAGAAAAAAAAAACAGCAGCCTTCATATATACTGATGAAAAATTAATCGAAGACTTCTCTACTTTAAAATAAAAAGTGTATGCACAAGACACAGTACACTACAAATCTTATCTTAGAAATGAAAATGATGACTTGCAACCATGCTAAAATTATATTGCGACCTTCTACTGAAAGTTTCTCAGAATAAATAAATAAATAAAACCTATCACTAGTGGTTCTTACTGATACAATTTCGATTTCTGCTGTAAGATTTACTTCTCTAAAAATGTATTCCTGTCCAGGAACAGTTGCAAATGTAATCCTTAATGTCATTGCTTGGGTATTAACACAAGATCGAAAGAAAATGAAGACAGTCAGGGTTACACAAATTTCTTCAAACGCCTTTCCAGCCTCACTTAGGTCTGATTTTGGAAGGACATTGAGAGTTCAGTGAAAATCATCCGATGAGCAGAACACACAGGCTTCTCGTTTGCCGATGTACATAGCAAGTTCCAGATATGAAAGAAATGTGACTACAGTTTGGGTTTATGCTACTATAGCAAGTTAAAAGAAATTTGCTGCTAGTGCTGCGGGGCCAAATATCCAAGGTCATAGACTCTAGACTCTGGAGTATTTAATGCAGGTCTGTCAAACAAATAAGAATTAATAACTAGAAGTTGAACAACACATAAAAAAGAAAAAAATAAAAGTTTTTTATATAGTGAAACTGATGTATAGCTAAGTACTGACAGAAGAAATTAAGTGGGTGCCTACACTAAAGCAGGATCTTACCAGTTTCCTTAGTATTTGAGTTAAAACCTTAATATTTAACCACCAAAAAACCCACCTAGAATCAGAGGAAAACAAAGGCAAACGGCTGTATTAAAGGGTGAACATATATTCCTACTGATTCATACTGAAGGAAAAAGATGGTCCTGAGCATATGATGGTAACAATGTGGCGAGTATGGAACCACCTCTCACTGAACTAGACACGCTGTTTTCAATAGCATAATTTACGTAAACACTTACTCACTTACAGGCCTCAGGAAAAAAAAAAAAGTGCTTTGAATAATCTGATTTATTTATATATCTATCATACCAGTGATCCTGACCAAAAAAACCAAACAAACATTTTTAAGCTTTTCCTATGAAATTGTGTAGTGTTCCCCTATATTACAGTGCCAACAGAAGTACTAAGACAAGGACCAAAAGAGCCTGCTTTAAATTGTCCCTCCTGAGACTTATCTACTAGTAAAGGTGACTCCCCAGTCCTCATCTCAGTGAATCTTAACACCCTTCACAAAGAAGTCAAATACCATCTTGAAAGGTAAACTGCAAGGACAAAGAGCTTCTTTCACTTCACATTTATTTACATCTGAAAATCAGTGTCATGGTATAGAACTGTCCCAGTATCATACCAACACAGAAATAGTTCTGGGATTTTAAGGTCATTTCACAACATTCACAGTGACTGTACGTACAGGCTACCTACACATACCTGGAGCTCCTGCTGCTATTCTCATTCTAGGTAGAGGTCATACTTACATATCCCTATTTATTGTTATATTTTCACTTCTTGCATTGTTTTTTATTTTTGAAGTTACATTACGACTAAGGAAAGAGAAGTGGTAGACTTAGAAATTCATTTGAGACAGTGCTCAAAGATACTTTGTGAGATTAACAATAAAGCTTTGTAGCATGCAATGTATTTGAATTAAAAGCTATGTTGTGTTTTGAAACAATTCGTACAGATAAACAGGATCAAAAAAGGACATCAAGCATGAACTTTCATTAAAGACTCAGTGTCTACAGTTTTTGTGATTCAATTAAAGTTTACAACTTAACGAAGCACAATTTCATTAAACTCGTGTATGCAAATCAGCCAGCCTACATCTTTTAAAAAAAAGAGGAATCCAATAAATGTTCCACATACATACTTTCTTACCTTTGCCTACCAATATACTCATCTACAACCAGCTCTAAGGATCATAACACATTCAGAGGTGAAAAACTAAGCATTTACCATTTTCTTACTATAATGTTTTGTACTTCAGAGATATTCTTACGACTACTAGTTACATTCAGAGGAATGTCTAAATGAAGTAAATAATAAAACCAGGCTATCTCAATTACCGTTTTCAAGCGGAATTCTTAAACTCACTGTATGTTTCTTTTTATTGCAAGCTCCCTATCAGGTCATTAGCATTATAGCTGTGCATTTCCAAGTTAATTAAATCTGCTTAATGCCCTAAACAACTTTAGAGTCATAAGTTTTTTGTCCTCAGTTTTATTTGGGATAAAACTAATTTTACAGTCTGTTCACTCTTCTTCCTCTCTTGTATTTATCTGGCATGACTATGGAACTTCCTCAGCAGAACAGCTGCACAACACTTGATACAAGAGGCTGGAACAAGCTCTCAGGGGCCTTAAGGCCACTCAAACCACCTCAGCTGCAAGTGGCCCATTTCCAGCTGTGGTCCTGAGCTCCAAGAACTGCATTCTCGTAGCTCTTCATGACTGGAGATGTGCCAACTGGACACAAGCACACTGCCTTTATGCTCCTGGCTCCTAAGCCTGCAGGTTCAGACCAGCAGCACAAATGGGACCTCTTACATTCTGCACAACCTCAGAGCCTGTATTGGACTAAACACAGGAGCAAAAGCAATTTGCCGTCATGTCCATCAGTGACAAAGGCATCACTCTTCAGCTACTGCCTAGTTTAAGCAAATCCAAGCTAGACAAAGTTTTTCTCTGCTGAGGGCTAGACATCTGTGCTCCCTCAGGTTTAACACAGCACTGACATCTTACCACTTCGATGACATTCGCTAATTTCTTTCGCATGTTTTGCTGTATGTTTTAATAGCGCTATTACTGTGAAATCGCTACACAGAACCGGGTAAGATCAACTTGTTAGCAAACACACTGTGTGAAGATTGTCAACAGCTCACTAAATTCCCCAAACAAACGATAAACAGGATGCATTTATTAGCAAGGGAATGCGGAGGCACAAAAAATAATTATTATATTATCCAGGAGAGCTTAAGGAAAGAAGGTTTGGAGAGAGTGAAGGAGATCTGTTAAAAGCTCTTCAATAGGACATTTTTTTCCAGCTATTTGTGTAAGTCGTATTTTATCTCACTATGTTTTCATGTTCTGTGATTCTGTTAAAGGCTACCGAGACGAAGACTGACTCTGTGCTTGAAAGCATTTACCTAAGTACATACATGTAAAAGTGGGAGTAATCTGCTTCCATGCTACGCCCTAATGGATATGTCAAGCGTGGATACAAGTTATCTATTGAAGAATGTTCAGTTTCACTTGTCATTTTTTCTAGTATTTCTGAAGTACTGTTGATAAGATCGGCAGAACAAATATTTTTCACAATCAATTTTGTCAACAGTTACCTATGAAATACTAGATGACAAAAGTGGGTTTGATTTATACCTACCTTAAGGGAAATCTCAGAAATTAAAGATATGAAAGAACTTAATTCCTTCCATACTTAAGAAGGTGAATTAAACTATGGAGCTTTCAACAAATTATTCTTACTACATTTCCTTATTTCTTATGAAAATTAATTTCCTCCGGTACACTGTAAACTACTAGAAGCAATTTTAATCTCATGCAAACACTTAAATCTCACACATTTCCAGAACATTATTCCACTTAATTCTAATTAAGTGGAAGGAGGCTTACTTGTTTAAAGGAAAATTCTTACAAACTCTTTACCTGGGTTTCATCTGAATTTGTTTTCACTTACTGAAAGCTAACAGATACCAACAATAATTTTTAATGAAAATTTCAAAACGTATTTTAAGTCTTTTTTCATTCTGTTAACCAGTATGACCTAAATGGTGAAGCTTCCTCACACATACTGTTTCTTATTTAAGAGACAAATCTTTTAGAAAAACCACTTCCTAACTCAACTTGAGGTAACCGATGTTTTTGTGGATGTATACTACTGACAGCTAAACCATTTAAATAAAAATAAATATTTATGAGTATTATTTACAAGGGACATTCAGGTTCAGAGAACTCTACACTCAGTAGGGAAACAAACTTCTAGAGATTTTAAGAGCATTCAACCCAGATCCCTACTCCAATTTATATTCTCTTTTTTACTACACAGGAAGAGCAGGGAAACAAGCCAGCTCAGCCTGAAGGTAGCTCTTGTGAATACTCCCCCATCCTTTTCATCTATCAACAACAGTATTTGAACCTAGACAGTTTTCAGCATTGGCATCTGTATTTCTCTGAGCTCAGATTGTTGTATGAACCTCCTTCATCAACAGTGTTACTTATCCTTTCAAATGCTACTTACAGATAGTAAAACAATTGGACTGTGAAGGATCCCTCTGAGATCCCACTGGACACTTTCCAAAAGTGGATCATTTTACTGTATTCTATTTACACCTTTATACACTTCTCAATCCCGGTGACAAGGCTGAGAGGCATATAAACACAACAGCTTTTCCATAAGACCGTACAGCGCAAGATAGTACGGAGCAGACACAGCACTGCAACATTCATTGGGTCAGCAGAGGCATCAATCACTTTGCCAGCCTGTTCCAACAGTTACAACACACGAGCTAGGTGCTGGCTTCTTTCACATTGACACTGAGATTTATTCCATTTTAAAAACTGGTTTAAAACCCCAAATATTTGTGATATTTGCCCCTCTGCCTTTTGGCAGCTACCTAATGCTGCTCGTATGTCACAAGAGATTGTCAAAGGTTTAATGTGTACAGAAACTTGCAAAAGGGTCTGTGATGTGCTATATCCGGATCTGTTCAGTCTATCTTAAAGCTATTTTGCTTTAATAAAAAAAATATAAATACTAGAATGAAGCTAACTTTTTAAGATTGGAAGTCCAAAAGATGCATAAAGAGCTTCAACTTTATGCGTAAAAAAAAAACCCAACAAACCTCACTCAGAATGGTATGACTGCACACAACACATTTCAGTAAGAGTTTTAAACGTGGGAAATAATCATAAATCAGTCTTTAAAATGAGACTACATAAGATAGATAAAATAACACTTAACACTACTTTGCAAGACAAATTATTTTTGAATAAGCTTATCTTCTACTTTCTGTGGTTCACTGAGATTTTTAAGTCCTCATATATACCCATTAACATAGAAAATAATTACAATACAGAAACAGAAAATAATTACATACTCTAGAAAAAAATCAAAAGAACAGATCAATGTGTGGTAATCAGAGTACATAATCACTGTAGACTGCAGCACACTTCTAGACTAGAGGTAGTTTAAATCATCAGGTATTGCTCTGGCAAGAACACCACAGAGCACAGCAGAAGATAACTTAGCACCCATTTTCCCCAGAAACAGCAGAGTAAGTTAGATTGAATTAATTTCAGTACTGCTGTGACTGAACAGATTTCACAGCCTGCAGTGTGATTTCCCTTGTACTGGAAGATAAACTCCAAGTTCTTGCACTTACATACTTGAAGAATGGCTTAAAATTAAGGGCTCAAGTAGGATGTGGCTACATTTACACCTGATAAACCTGAGCACTACCTATACAGGGTTACGTTTGATGTAATTCTGAGTGAAAAGAAGCAGTTGCACTGCAAATCATTACTCTCGACTTACCTGGTGCTAGCCCAGCAGTAGCAGGACTTCCCATGGAGGGGTGAGAGAACAAGGCTTGCGAGAAGGCAGACATACTTGACTGGGATACATTACTCAGCCTGGAGGTTGATCCTCCTTTAGGAATAAACTCACTTGCAGAAGGATTTGGTGTCTGTTTAAAAACAAATGTATATTAAATGTTTATTTTAAATGTGAAGAGATGGACAGTGCCTATTTGTGAGAAAGTATTTTCTAGGCAAGAGTACTGAGCCCAGGGGATATTTTTATGTTACACACAGCTTGCTGACAAGAACAGCGGATACTGGTCTGCACAACAAAAATTTATGTTTTTCTAGCTTGCGTCTGAAGTAGCATTACCAAACTTTCTATGCGAACAGCTGATATACAAGTTCATACAAATGCTTTGCAAAAGGCTTCCCCTCAGTATTACATTATAAAGTTGGAGAACAGCCCTGACCCTGAGAAAGCCTTGCCACTGCTGCACAGATTATTTTGATGTGACTTTACAATTTCCTCTCAAACTAAGTAGAAGTTTCAAATTAAAGTAGTAAAAGTGATTCCTACTAAAAAAGTCATCCCTCCCTCTAGTTCATAAGGGCTTATATGTTCCTTTTTGTCAAGTTAACTTGTTTTAATTACCTATCCATTTACATAGCACCTTTAGTAATGAGGCTAAACCTGGTACCACAGAAACAAATGGCAGCAGAGTAACCATCAAACATTGACTATTAGTACACAGTAGTATATAAAACATATCACACAATCAACTTTTTCTATTAAAATCTGTGCACAGGGAGTTGCAGTTTTCAGGTGGGGTTTTTGGGTTTTTCTGGAGGTAGGGAGGGTTAGAAAAAGAAAATCCTAATTAGAGCTCAAAAGGCAAAAATCTTATTATTGGACAGCCAATTACAAGGGACAGTAGTGGAAGCAAATAGAAATGAAGCCAAGAAACAAAATCAATTAATGCACGAACAATGCTGAAAAGTCTGAAGATTACTAAGTAAACCTAACTTCAAAAGTTAATAATCTTCGAAGTACCTCTCAAAAGTGTCTAAACAAAAGAAACAAAATGAGAAGACAGTAACAACTCCCAATAGGCAGAGGATACTGTTAAGATAATCTGTTTGCTTTTTTAAAGCAAATCATAGTTGATTTGGTTTTAGGAATTTTTAAAACGAGCAAATTTATCAACTGTTAATTAAATTATCAATATTGACTTTTACCAATATGAATAAAGTGACATCAGAGAAGTTAGGTTAGTGCCAAAATAGAAGCATGGTTACAAAACCACTAATTTAGACAGCAAAGTACTTGAAAAGTATCTTTTTCTGTGTTAATTTGGGCTTAATATATGTATTTGAATACTTCAACCAAGTATCATAGTGTTAATGTATTTCAAAGCACTAGAAAGAAAAAGGATTCTAAAAGCTGTAAAATTGAAGAGGACACTCAGGTTTAAAAGCAAATTGGAAGAATATTCCACCTTTAATCACACAAATTTTAACTGCCAACCACCTTGCGATGTTACGTATTACTCGTGTGCATGTGTCTGAATAACCAAATACGTAGACTGATGAGGCAAATCACTTCAATTTACATGGGTAAAAAGCTCATAAGAATCATAAAACTCTTCAGTTACATTTAGTTCAGGAAAACTTGTTAAGGTGTGCACTAATGCAACATTAACAAAGGCTAAGTTCCATTATAGAGACTGAAAACAAGTAACTGATGCATTTAAACTCCAAAGGTAATATTCTGGACTTCTCTAAATTTTAGGTACAGGAATAACTGAGAGAATGGTGTTCCTCTAGACAAAATCTGGCATATAACAACTCAGTCAAATTCACACTCAAAATGGAGAAAATTACAGAGGTGGTAAAGAGCCAAACAGAATTTGTCCAAGTAGCAACAGAGTTGAAAAGTCACCATTAACCAGAACAAGAGCAAGGGACAGAATTTGTAGCATCTTGCTAGAACCACGACATTTCAAAAGAACTATGTTGGAATCGGTTCTGTACTGCTAAAACCAGCCACGACACACGCGCAGCTCTTACCCCACCCGAGTATTGTGCCAGGCAGTACCGGGCATCAAGGGCAGGACACTGCAAAAAAAACTGAAGCGTCCACGTGGAGAGAAAGGCACCTTCTGGGAGATAACCTCAGCCTTTCCTAGAGCAACTGAGAGTCCCCTAAATCCAATCCATGGCTTAACTCTAACCACTTTCACAAGCTGATTCTGTGGCTGCCTACAGAACAGGGCTGCTTTTTATTCCTAAATGCATTCTGCGAGTTTTCATAGACCAGTTTTTGTCTCTAAGAAGTCACCTAAATATCCAAGCTGCTCAAGAGCTCCACTTTAACCGGTAGGTGTTTTAGTTTATCCAAGTGAAATAGTCAAACCCAGGAACTTGCTAGAGCAGTGTGGGTTTACACTTCAGAATTAAACTGCAGTGGATCAAGCCTGACAGAAATTCAGTTTTCGTTCCTTTTTTTGGTATCACAATTCAGGATCAGAATCAAAGTCTGATAATCTTAAGTTGTTTCTATAAAACTTTAGGGAAAGTTTTTTATAAGAGTAAACAGATCAGATTTACACAGCTAAACTATTTATTATAAAAGCCTGTTTAATTTCTCTGTGATATTACAAACATTAAATTTTAATCACAGACTTCCCCATTGGTTAAAAAGTGATTTAAATTTTGGGTTCAGTTTTAAAAGACCTTTCCACATTAAAGCTGTTTTCTAAACGCAGAAAAATACCTGAGCTCCACAGCCACCAGCGAGAATAAACTAATCATAAACTAGTACTACAAAATTTAGTAATTTCTGGTCAAAAACAGTTAAAACTGTCAGAAAATCTGAGGATTAAGCCCCAGGCCACATTTAAACATGAAACATCCACGTGAAGTTGCAGTTCTTAAAACATTTCCAAAAGTACATAAGTGCTCATCTGAAGTCAAACACTATTTTTTCTGCACACACTTTGTCTCCCACAAAATAATAAAAAGTATATCCAAAACATTTTCCTAGCATGCACGTTAGACTAAGTGACTAGATTAGACTAAGCAAGGGAATGCAGTATCACTATTAGTTTTTTAATAATTAATCTTTTCATTATCTTTTCCAAACTTCGGGGACAATCTATTTTGCACTAATAAGCATGCAAATACACCAAAACTAGGAAGCCACATTCTTAATGGATCTCATTTCAAAAAAGTATGATGCTGGTCTGGAAACATATCCTACTTTCACTCTGGCAACTCGTAACACACAGTGTAAATTCCAATGCCAGTTTTACATTCAGATAAATGCTAAGCTTGAAAACCTCTCGAAAAAGGGACTATGCTTTAAAATCCTACAGGGCATTTTTACAGTAAAAAAAATACATTCATTTTTGTAAGAATAAAAATAATCTGTATCTAATTAGCAAAAAACATTTTCTTCATTCTGTATTATATTTAAATTTCCTACAAGCACAGTTTTAAAACAAATTACTCTTCATTAGTCATTAATTCCTCATCACAGAGTAAAGTAATTTATATGTGCAAGTCCAGGCTTAAAATTTTAAGTCTGAGTAGGTCAGGATTGGTAAAAAAAGGTACTGAAGGTTTTTATTAAACCTTGGGAACAATGGAGATGCAAGAAATAGTTAGAGGACATGTAATGAATTACACAATACTGTGATGTTAAAAACAAAAGCAGTGAGTGCACTTTGTAAAGCCCAAACAAGAAATACAAAGCCCATTAGCACTACCTGCACTATGCAACAAACTAAAAACTGTATTCTCACTTTCAAATGGAAATGTATTACAAAAAGGCACATAATCCATTTTTTGAAATAATTTTGTAATGTTTTCAACAAACAGCCTTAAAGAGAAACAGGTACAGATTTGTCAACCATGTCAGATTTTCCTAGAAACCCACCTAAAGTAATTTCCAACTCACACATCTACTATAATTACCACCACTTCTTTTTTCTCTTACCCAGTTTCATCTCAGTCAGCTTAAATCTTATCCCCCTTCTTCCAATATATTAATAAAAATACTGTCAAACTAAAGCAGGAAAGCAACTTTCCTAAGCAGTACTTGAATTAATACCTGCTTCAAGTATTCTTACCAGAATAACCACGGTTCAGCAAAATACCCTATTTTCAGACTCTTTATGTCTGTACTCTCTGAAAGAAAAGAGTCTGTTTTCATTCAGTTTTGCAAAGAAACTTCCAAGGACAGAATACAAAACTGAGTACATCCAGCTTCAAACACAAAACCAATTTCTACACTTCTGCACATCAGATAATACAAAATGTTATAAACGACACACATGAATTTAGTCATGGTACAATTAGCAAGGATGGAACCACAAGAGAAGCAAAAAGTGGAGGGGACTATAAAACAACTTATTTGTGTCACCATTCAGCACAGAGTTTACCTGCCCAGTGGTCTTATGCTTTTAAAGATAAAAAAAGGAAATATAATTAAAATAGAGTGTGGAGTGGAAGAAACAAATATTTTATGGGTACCACCAAAAATACTTAAAAGTTCCATAAAGTAAGGTGCAGATGAAGACCATGGCTGGGAGAGCCGCGCAGCCGTGTGCGGCATTACTGTATGCTGACAAGTCACACGTATCAACAGATTTCTGTAATCCAGAAGCAAAATGAAAATCCCTGTTTCATCTACTACCAATTTCATTACATCGGATTTGTCTTTACACTCCTTGGTGACAAACTCCGAAGGCCCCACTGCTACATTCATTCACAAATGAATTCTTGAAGTGCTATTAAGTACACCTGTAACACAGGGATGCACAAGTTAAGGAGCCTTTGGAAGGTCATGGAGGGATCCCACAGGAATACTGGGAACCACCCCTCTCTCATTTCCAGTTCAGTATCTCACAACACAACACGGAACTGCACAGCAGCACCTCTGTTTCAGTGGCTCTAGCACTATTTCATTAAATCATCTCTGGTCTGACGTTCAACCAAAGCTCAAACCCAGCTACCTAAAGCAAAAAGGAGGCCAATTTCATTTAATTTTGCAAGAACATGCTAATGTACTTACCATGCTACGAACTGGATACAAGCCTTTTTGTTCTCTTTCTATGTTCTCCTTCACCTCCAAGTTCATGCTGATCTGTTTTGACATCCCAAATTGCATAATCTTGTCACGGTTACAGAAAAACACCACTCAAGTGTACCCACACTATAAAGCAGGGCAGCCCTCTACCTATCTATTTTGCCTTAGGTTTCAAACTATCTCTTAGGAATCAAAAACCACACAAAAGTATTGCTTGTTTTCTTATGTGTAGGGGTTTTTTTTGGTGTATTTCAGGGCTTCTTCACTGCTGTTTTTAAATAGGCAGATGTGCCATACAAGGAGTGTCACTTGACGTAGAGAGTGTTGTAACCTCTCCATTTCCAGAGCGATTCCTTATTAACTGTGACATCAACCAAGGACACATTCTGCGATGTCAGAGCAGCCCAGCAGATACTGGAGGTCACCAAAGGCTTCAAATCAATTTTCTTTCCCTCCCACTACTGAATTCGTGCAACACCCTACCTTACTGCAATTCCTGTGACAGGCTGTCACATCACCCGTGCAATAAGCTTTAATAAATGTTAATTCATCAACATAATTAACCACACAGCACTAAAGCTCTCGCAGAAGAGTTAGAGCCAATTTCATCAAAACAGGGTAAAATGTGTTGGCTAAAGATTTAGTTGTTTTTAAGCCAGAACACAGGCTCGGGCAAATAAATCTACCAGCAAAGTTTTGTTACATTTGGCAAGCAGATGTCACTAAAAAGTAAACTTTTAAAAATCTGGAGTGTTTCCACATCTCTGTAACAAAAATCCTTCTAAGTGCTGTAAAAACTGTGAAGTTTTAGAAGTCCATGTTCTTGATGCGAAATATTTAAAAAATTAATTTCTACAATATTTTTTTGGTTCAAGAAAGAAAATCACTCAGTTATTCACGGAATCTACTAACTGATCTGTATAACTAAAAATGTATCTATTCCTGCTATTTCAAGCAAAATTACCATTTGCTATTACAATACATATCACGTGGTGATACAGTAGCTCAGGATATTTCCTGACACGGGGTAGGGCATATCACTATGGAATTAACTTTGGGTTTGGTGGGGTTTCTTAATTTTTATTTGTTCATCTGTTTTGTGAGGTTTTTTGTTTTTTTTTCTTTAAAGCACAACCCAGAACACAATTCACACTGTGGACTTGACTTTTAATGATGCACAGCATTCAAAGAAAATATATCTGGATTATAAACTCATAGTCATGCATGAGAAACAGTTACGATGTTTTACAGTATATGTTGTAAACTATCTTGCCTTTTAAAACAGCCACTTTCTGGACAAAAATCTCTAAACATTGCACCATGGAACAGTGTATTGTCACTTCTTAAATCACCCATTTGGAAGAGTAGACATTCAAATAGATACATGAACTTTGACATCTGCCCAGCACTGCAAGCCCTCAGCAATTCTGAGATTAATTCTGCTTTCTCATCTTAAACCAAAAAATAAGGTCCTCAAACAGATGTGCCTCCATCATAATTTAACCTTTTTGCTTATTGCTTAGCACTTAACATCAGCAAAATTTAGTTTGTGTAACCCATACTCACATCTGCAAAAAATCTCTAAAGAGCCTGTACTTCAAAACATTGAAGTGCAATGCTACCTGCAGATTACATACATAATGAAGCAAGAAAAAGGTCAATACAAAATCTCAGTACGAATCTATCCATTTTTGCGTAGTTTTGTGTACCAATGTTCTCCAGCCATTTTTTGTGCTTTTATCAAGCTTCATTTTAACGGTAACTTAGCAAATGTTCACACTGCAATATAAAGACTTACAGAATGAAAACATCAGGATAAAATTTGGTTTCTCATATACATAAAGCTTTATATAACCTCATAGTAGCACCTGCAGTCTGGTTTTACATGTTTTTGCGTTCTGGTCGGACTCTGCTGTTTCTCTGCAATCCTGCATGTTTCTTCTCAAATTCCATCTCCTATGGCTGGAGCATCCTTCTGTTCTTATATTCACCACATATGCATATACACATTTTCCCAAAGTCCCACATCTCCATGGCAAGCTATCCAATTGCATCGTATAACACAAAACCTTATGCTGTACATAGTTTAAATCAGTGATATAGCTGAGATTCTGGCACAATAAAGGAGCTTGGAATTGCAGCTTTCAAAAGCAACGTGGCTCTGCGGCCAGTCCCAAGTTGTTGGTGCTAACCTCAGAAAGCCAGAGGACCTTAAGTTTCCCCTTGCCACGCTTTCAACACAACTTTGGAGGTCACAGGTACTGAGAAGACAATCATTCCTGGCCAGAAGCTAAAAGTATCACACAACTGGTGCTCCAGCCTCCAGAAACATTAAGTTTTTCTCCTCTGAGTAAATCAACGATAAACCTTGTTGCAACACTGAACAGCAGAGGAAACAATGAAGGATGTAAGTACAAACAGGGTTTATCCTGCCCTTTAACATCCACCTGAAATTCAAAGACCAATGTTCTGATTCTCTCTTCTCAGAGTAACTGCCTACTAGTTTACGCAGGATACACTTAATCTATCAGTCTTCTCTCCCTTGAGAAAAGTTGTGCTTCACAGGCTCCAGCTGCTCCTCTGCAACCTTACCTGGGCCTTCCACCAATGTTTCCTTTACGCCTCATCTTTTCTCCACCAGTGGCTGTGCTGCTTCCCCAGCAGACTTAAGCCCAAGTGTCCCTACACAACACAGCATCAGCTGGCTGCAGCACGCTGCCCCGGACTCCCAATTTCAGATATCAAGTATTGCAAAATGATACGCATGTGGGAGGGCCCTCAGAAAAGCTTTATGGTAGTCATTACATGGCAGAAATTTCACAAAACTAAAAGAAACTCTCCAGGTGTCACAAATTCTAGTTAAAAGTATGTTGTCAGTTTATTCATTTCACTCGGAAAACATCAGAAAGAACATAACCCTCAGACTATAATAACCATCTCTGAAGAATCAAAAGCAGAAGTGCTAAATATAATAATAACAATAAAACACATTTTAAGGAACATGGAGCAGACTCCTCCTAACCTAGAATTATCTTTCAATATCATCCCAAGGACCACTTGTTACTTCTCTACAGAAATGCTCAAATCCAGCTGCATCTCTCCCCTTTTAAGAAGCTGACAAAAATTCAGGAATAAAGTAAAGTAACAGTAAAGTTTAACAAGCAAGTTGAGAAATAGAAACCATCCCAAGACAAAAATTAAGAATTTACACTTTCTGATCATGATCGTTACATCATCAAATTCTGTACTGAGTAAATTTATTTGCATTAAGTGTTAATCATTTTAACAGATTACTTATTTTACCAGTAGAAACCTTCCTCACATGAAAATTAAAATAAAAGGTTATCTTTGTTTGCTCTTAAAATGCATTTAATAATCATTTTTGCTCCTCCTCTACAGACTATAACATAGTCAAGCCAAATACATAACACAGCAATGGATGACGAGAATAAAACATCTCCAAGTCACTCCCCTGGAGAGCCACTATGTCTATTTCGTGAAATAAATGTTTGATGTGATCTCAACCCATACTTGGAGTAACTGCTTCTAACATTTTCCAACATTGAAAATAAAGCATCCAAAATACTAGAAAAGTGACTAGTAAAAAATAATTTTACCTGTAAATTGTTTTCTGTGACTCTGTTCCACCAAACCATATTGATGGGTACTCCTGTTTTACACCTGTCAGCCAGACAGCCGATAGGGTTCTTTGATTTTCTTGCTTTTGATCCCACCGGAACTATCCTTTCATCCAGCATCCCCAGTCGATACTTCCTGGGCTACGAAAAAGAAGGAGAGAAACCAGGCCACTCCTAACAACCCTCATCTAAAGCTACACTAAAATAGGTACGACACTGTGATACCATTTCTGGATTGGTGGAATAGGAAACAATTTGCAAGTAAAATTTATCTGAGACTGTTTCCTTTCAATCCTGAATATTTGGTTATAACAAACACTTCAGAAAAAAAAAAAGAAAAAAAAAGAAAAGAAACTTCAGGGACTATTAATTATTTCTAAGCAAAACTGACCATCACAAGTCAGCCACTGAAATACAAGTATAAACTGAGAAATTGTGTAAAAATGAGGAATTGTTTAAAAAAAAATTAATCCATATTTCTCAAATAGATACCTTCAATCACATCATAATAATGAACACTTCCCGTGGGACTTCTATCAAATAAGATATTAACATTGGCTTTTGTACGCTTTTTAATTTAGATTTGCCAATACTCCTCTCCTGAAGACACGCTTTTAAAAATTATTTACAACTGAGTAGCCAATTGCAAAACTCAAGGAAAAAAAACATCTCTGCTCAAGTTAATATCCAAAAGACTAGCTTCAGCTACTGTCTTAAGTGAAAACAGATAATAAGTACCACGATAAATGCATTGGAAGCTGACAAAATTGATAAAATGAACATGCAGGAAGTACTTGAAACTCAATAGAAGTGTCATTTCTATTACATTAGCAATGATATCTATAAATGAAACTACTTATACAGTACGATATGAAAATTAATTTTTAAAAAAAGCACATTAAAAAAAACCCCAAACATATCTGCTAAAGACCTTCAAATAGATAAAGTACAAAACTTTTCTAAATTCCTCCGTGCTTTCAAATCTATCTAGATAGTAAATACTAGATATACTACTATACTAGATATACTACCTAGATAGTAAATACCTAGACAGTAAATACCACCAAAAGAAATATTTTGGCATCTATGCGTATTTAGACCAGCACCTTTTACACTGATTATACCACCAATTGGACCTTAGTCTGGTTTTCTTTTGCTGTGTTGGTTTGGGATTTTTATGTAAAAATGCAACTATCATCATCTGGATACGGACCACTTCAAATAACCAAAGCTTAACTTATGTTTATTCAGATATCTACTTCATCTGGCACCTTAGAAATCTTAGCAACGTGTACCTTGATATGCACTTTAAGACTTGTTCCTCAGAAAACAAGGCAAGAATCTAACTGGAGAAGATTCCCCACTAACATAGGAACAATTCGTAAAAAAACAGGATGAAACTGCTTCAAAAAAAACCCTAAACGGATTCCCTTGCCTACTTCCCTGAAAACTTTTAGGCTCAAAGCTTTGGAAGAAATAAAAACTAAATAAAGCGAGTAGTACCTCATCTACTTAAAAAAACCCCAAAACCAACAACAAAACATACCCACAACATGGACTATAAACTACAAAGGCAATAAATTCCATGACGATCAAAGTTAACCCCTTCTAATAACAATAAACAAGACTGAATTTTGCCATGCCAATTAGAAATTCACTAAATCGCGTGATGGGTAGCACAAAGTCCTCCTATAGCTCAAATACAAACCTGATCATGGTTAATTTAAGTATCGGTTCTTTATTGGGAGAAACACTCAACTATTTGGCAATTTACCACCTCAGTAATTCAGGAGGACTACTAATACCATAAACCACAAAGCTCTAAGGTCTGAGAAGCCAGACATGCAATGCTGGACTTCAGGTCAAGGTTTGAATGCAGTATTTTCCTTAGCCTCACTACTGGAAATAAGGACATAACAAAGAGTAACACTCTCCCTGGCACCTTTCCCACCTCTCTCCGTGTTCTGCCATGTGCAGAGGGGCACAGTCTGCCCCAGACTACTGGACTGCAACCCAGTGTCTAAACACGTTCCTGCTTGCCGGTGTTTCTTTTAATGCTCCATTACAAAAGGTGATCTATAAATATTTTTTAAAAGGAGACCTAAAAGAAAAAAAGGAACTGAGTTGACATGGAGCGAGGCTACTTCAGTTACAACTGGATTTAGATTCCAGGCAACAGAATGAAATTCCTGTGTACAAGAGTGTGTAGCAACAGGACGAGGGGCAATGGTTTTAAACAGGCAGCATAGAAGACCAGCCTGGCTAAACAGAGACATTTGGCTGAAAATCAAGGGAAAAAAGAAGAGTTTATGGCTTTTGGAAGAAGGGGCAAGCCACTCACAGTGAGTACAAGGATAATGTTAGGTTATGCAGGGAGATAATTAGAAGGTCCAAAGCCCAGCTTGAAATTAATCTGGCCTTCAAAGTAAAGGACGGCAAGAAAAACTTCTATAAATACATTAATAACAAAAGAAAGACCAAGGAGAGCCTCCATCCCCTGCTAAACCCAGGAGGAAATATAGTTACAAAGGATGAGGATAAGGTTGAGGTGCTTAATGCCGCCTTTTTCTCAATCTTTAGTAACAGGAACACCCGTACTGAGGGAAGCCAGCCCCACAAGCCAAGAGATGAGGGCCAGGAGCAAAACATCCCCACCACAATCTAGGAGATGGTCAGGGACCTGCTGCTCCACATTGATATCCACAAATCTATGGGGCCAAATGCGGTACATCCTAGAGTACTGAGAGAGCTGGCAGAGGTGCCCATCAAACCACTGTCCATCATTTATCAGCAGTCCTGGCAGATTGGGGAGGTCCCAGCTGACTGGAAGTCAGCCAATATAACACCCATCTATAAGAGGAGACAGAAGGATGATCTGGGAAACTACAGGCCTGTTAGCCCGACTTCAGTTCCAGGAAAGCTGATGGAGCAGATCATCCTGTGTTCCATTATGCGACACATGCAGGATAACCAGGTGATGAGACCCAGTTAGCATGGGTTTGTGAAGGGCTGGTCCTGTTTAACAACCCTGATCTTCTGTGTCAAGGTGACCCGCTGGTTGGACAAAGGAAAAGCTGTGGATGTTGTCTACCTTGACTTTAGTAAGGCATTTGACACTGTTGCCCACAGCATTCTCCTACAGAAATTGCCTGCTCTTGGCTTGGATGGGCATATGCTTTGCTGGGTGAAAAACTGGTTGGATGGCCGAGTCCAAAGAGTTGTGGTCAACGGAGTTAAATCCAGTTAGTGGCCAGTCACGAGTGCTGTGCCCCAAGGCTCAGTACTGAGGCCACTCTTGTTTAACATTTTCATCAATGATTTGGACAAGGGGATAGAGTGCACCCTCAGTAAGCTTGTAGACGACACCAAGTTGGGTGGAAGCGTCGATCTGCTTGAGTGCAGGGAGGTTCTACAGAGGGATCTAGACAGGCTGGATCATTGAGCTAATTTCACAAGTTTCAATAAGGGCAAATGCCGGGTCCTGCACTTCAGCCACAACAAACCCCAGAAGCACTACAAGCTTGGGGAGGAGTGCCTGGAGAGCTGCCAGGCAGAGAGGGATTTGGGATTGTTAATAGATGGCCAGTTGAGCATGAGCCAGCAGTGTGTCCAGGTGGCCAAGAAGGCCAACGGCATCCTGGCCTGTGTCAGGAATGGTGGTGTCAGCAGAAGCAGGGAGGTGATCATGACCCTCTACTCAGCTTCAGTGAGGCCATGCCTTGAGTACTGTGTCCAGTTTTGGGTCCCTCACTACAAGAGGGACACTGAGGTGCTGGAGAGCGCACAGAGGGAGGCTACCAAGCTGGTAAAAGGATTTGGAATATACGTCCTATGAAGAACGGCTGAAGGATCTGGAGTTGTTTAGCCAGGAGAAGAGGAGATTGAGGGGAGACCTTATCGCTCTCTACAACTACTTGAAAACAGGTTGTAGCGAGGCAGGGGTTGGTCTGTTCTCCCTAGTGGCAAATGATAGGATGAGGGGAAATGGCCTTAACTTGAGTCAGGGGAGGTTCAGGTTGGATATTAGGAAGAATTTCATTACTCAGAGGGTTGTCACACATTGGAACAGGCTGCCCAGGGAGGTGGCTGAGTCATCATCCCTGGAAGTGTTTAAGAGAAGGCGAGATGTTGCCTTGAAGGACATGGTTTAGTGACGTTGATAGGGCTAGGAATAGGTTGGACTCGATCTTGAAGGTCTCTTCCAGCCAAAACTGTTCTACGATTCTATGATTAAACTAAAGCAGGGTAGGTTTAGACTACATATCAGAAAGAAGTTCTGTACAGTGAGGGTGGTGAGACACTGGCACCAGGTTGCCCAGAGAGGTGGTGGAAGCCCCATCCCTGGAGACATTCAGAGTCAGGCTGGATGGAGCTCTGAGCAACCTGATGTAGTTAAAGATGGCCCTACTCACTGCAGGGGGTTGGGCTAGATGACCTTTAAAGGTCCCTTCCAGCCCAACACATTCTGTGATTCTATGAACTGTATTTTAGGCCTTATTAAGGACCATACTAGGGGCCAGGAGGGCAAACAATGATCAATTCTATGCCACAAAGCAACAGAGACAACATGAGTTCTTGGCCTACTGGTATGAAAAAAAACTGAACTAAAAAGCACATGAGTCTAAATTAAAATTTTGCTTTCATTATCTACTACAAAACATCACCCAGGGATTACTAGGTCAAAATTTAAAATTGTTCAGACATTAGAAGGTGGAATATACAATATTAGCGTTTGGAAATAAATTTCGGTTTATTTGCATCAAAATCAATCTGAATTACACTTGTTTTTGACAAGCAAAGTGGCATCTGATTCAGAAATCCAGCCTAACTTTAGAGGAGATCAGAAAACACAGAAAACAGCATCTGCCAAAAGCATCAACAAAAAGGAAAGATCGAATAGATTGAGCAGTTTGAATAAGTGTATCAACTTCACTTCATGCCTGCCTTCTAAACTGAGCAGCAAATAAAGCAGAGATGGAAGAGTGTATCTTGAAACAAGCAAGAACTCCTCAACCACTGCTCATGTCTGAGCTACACTAATGTATCTATCCAAAACACTGACAATGTGGGCAAAAAAATCCAACTTCTTTGGCATAGGGGCAATTTCTCTTGGATGATTAGAAAAGCAACTGCATTTTGCCTTCCCTAAAGTCTTTCTATGAGGTTAAAAGCCTGTTCAGCCATACAGATGAAGGAGTAACTCAACATGCTGAACTTTTTTTTTCTAGGTGAGGGAAGTATTTAAATACTTTATAATCCTTTGGGAAGTATTTCCCAAACTAGGTTCAACTCTCAACATGGTTACAAGTTCCAAATGAGTTGTGAAAGGTCAAAAGAAAAAAGGTTAAACTACAATAAATGAAATGAAATCTAGGCGAATTTTTTTAAAAAAAACCAACAAACACACAAAAAAATCCAATAAAGCCAAATTATTACAAAGCATTACTGAAAGAGTTAAGTTCCTTCAGGGCAAAGAAGTGTGAAGTAGTAATAATTATTGGCTGTGAATGTTTGTGTGAGGCAGGGAACAGTTAACTACGTTTAATTGCTAGCAGCACCTTGGTTCCCCAGGGTAAGAAGGGTAAGCATTTTCAACCATAGCTAATAATTATACTCCTTGCCCTGTAGAATCAATCTGCTGACAGCAATTAATGATAGGAAGCTATTGGTTGGCATGATTAGAGGGAAGGTGTTGTATTGAGAAAGATAAAACCCCAAGGTTTGAGAAACATTACACCTGAACAAAAGAAATCCACTCTAAAAACTAGAAAGACCTTCCTGAGTAGCATCTTTGCATCAGAACACCACTACAGATGAGTAACTTAATTAGCTCACGCTAGAAAATATTCTACAAGTCAGCTCAATTACTTGCTTCCCATTCATTCAACAAGAAGTTTGAGAACTTGCTTAGCAAATCTCTTTTCCTCCTACTATTTGCTGTAAGAGTGTCTTCTCTCCTAGTTCCTCCTGCTTCATGGACAGCGGGCAATGCCACATTTCCTCTTTCTAATCCAGAGTTGGACATACCACTGGTGTAAGATGTTACATTTATTCATCCTAGAGGAAAAAATCTAAACAAGGAAAATTGTACAAAGATACAAACCCTTAAGACTCTTCTGGTCTAATAACTCCCATGCAATAGTTAAGTTTGGCAAAACAAACTAAACAATTTCAGTTTTCTTCTACTGTAGATCTGCAATTGGATTTTTTCAGGATTGCTCACGTTCCAAATTACATTTCTGTTCCTTAAAATGCACTTACCTCTGGTGGGCTTTGAATTTTAGATTTACAATACATTTTCTGGTCCAAAAATGCACAATTAAGTTTGGCGTACAAGCACATGAGCAGGCTATTGCAAATAAGCTACAGTAATGCCATCTATGTGTATGTACTACTGAAGCCAACAGAAATTATATTAAGTCTTCCCTATCACAGGCTAAATTAAGCAGCATTACCTTAAATTACCACAGCTAAAAGGTATCGTAGCATTAGCTAGGGCTCATCTGTTGTACACAGAGTTGACTGTATCTGCATACACAAACAGATAAAAATAAATATTACACTGTCAGACAGGAAAGATCAGGTAAACAACATATCTTCCTTGTACTCTTCCAAAAAAATATGCAATTTTAAGTTTCAGTCTTGACTTGTTTTACAAGACCAGTTTTTTTAACAGAAGTTAGTGGCAACAAGACAATCAGAAAAAGAGGTTAAACACTCAGCTAGGGTGTTAGTCTACTGAAAAGAATCAACTTCTGTTGTATCACGTCTGAAACCTAAAACTAATTCCAAGCCATTGGTATCATCATTGCTATTTTCACCCAACAGCCATAACCCATTAGTTGGAATAAGACAGTACTTGAAACACGCAGCTACAGAATCAACTTCAATACGTTATTGACAGAAAGCTGAATAGTCTGGGCCAAATCCCTACACAGGCACAATCCGCTAAGAAGCGTCTTAAATGCAAATTCAGCTGCGTAACTGGATTTAGTAATAAGTTCTACAAGGTTTTACACCTGAACATTAGATACAGTCACCAAGAGTAGCCTAACAGATTTCCAAGATGGCAACACAAAAAAAGAGAAGTTGTCTTGTCATTACTTCTTAAGCTTTGTGGCCAATAGAGCTACAAACGCTTTCAGAGGGTTTGGGTTTGTTGCTAACCAAGATACTCTCACTTCTTCCTTTTTCATTACAACCTCTTGCTGATAGAGGCAGATGATATTTGTTTTCTATAAGTCAACTTCTCAAGGTTAGAACCAATTGATTATTTTTTTACTTTGATATCCACAAAAAATGAAATAGGAGCTTGGTCAACAGGCTAAAAATAATTAAGTGCATGTTTGGTTGGTTAGTGTTTGTTGTCAGGTGGTGGTTTTTTTTTCTTTTTTTATGAAAAAAAAAAGGAAGAGTATGCTAACATTTAGATACAGTTATAAATGTGAAATTTGTAATGTTATGCACTTATATTATATGCATTTATAGACTAGCTACTCTTCCATCCAGAATTTTTTTTTAATTATTCCTAAAACCCTGGGTTTGGCTGGGGATCAAAATTTTCACTAGTTGTAAAGTATCATCCAGAGACAAAAAAGATTCTACTACCCAAAGAAAACTAGAATGTGCAATTTGGCATGGAATTAGGTCTTATTCCAGAGCAACACATTTGATCACTAAAAGAAAAAAAAAAGGAATTCCTAAAAGAAATTCCTGATTCAACCAAATTTTAGAACACTTTTCACGTGTACCTACTTTTCAGGTGTACCTACTAAAAACTGTATTTCTTGAGTATATGTGCTGAAGATATAATAATCTTGAAGAGTTCAGAAGGAACCACAGAGAACAGATAGATCTTTAGGACAAATCTTTTCTTACCAATTTTGCAGCCTAGCTAGTTTGGATGAGGTATGAATTACCAGTACAGTTAAAATCCAGCACAGATGTAGTTATGCTGACAAAGTTCTTGACAAAAAAAAAAACTAATACCACCTGCTGAAATGAAAAAAGCTGGTGGAAAAGCAAGCTTTTTCCACCACCATTGGAGCAGACAGTTCTAATGGTGTAGCGCAGACTTGCCAGAGTACCATCACCCCAAGACGTACTTTCAAAAACTTCATTGCTAGGAAACACTCAGTGAGGAAACTACAAGTTTTCCAATGTTTTAAAGTCTCTTTTCTAATAGGTCAGATTTTTTTACAGTATTTATAAAAACAGTGGAAAAACAATGCACAGTTAAGAATAAAAAATATGGGCAAAAGAGAACTAAGGACTGATGCAACTTTTACTCTGGTCTTTACAAAGCGTGACTCCTCAAAACCAGTAAGTTTTCTAGCTGCTTTAAATAGCATAGTGTTACCAACAGATGCCTGCACAACTGTTTTGAAGTGTTTCAACTTTACTGTTGATCACTCCTAAAGACTACACACATTCTGGCTTAGAAAGAATCAAATAAGGCTTATAAATACAAGCATCCTGCACATTTGTAGTTAACTGTTTCAGCTTGTAAGCTGCACCTGACAAAGTCTACATGGCTGAGAAGTTACGTTTTAGAAATGAAGAGTGAGGGTAGCATTTAAAGTTTTTAGATGTCTGTAGGTTATAACATACATCTGACCTGCTCAGACACAAAACAATCAAAAGTCTTTTTAATGCAATCTTAAGGTAAGTGCTGTGCTATGTAATCATCTTATCCTGTTCTTTCCCCTCCAAAACTAAGGCCACAAAAGTCTAAGGACACAAAAATAAAGGCAATTCTTCATCAATGTAAAAAATGTTACATATATCTAAAAGAAGTGCTTAAATAAGTTGATTTCTTACTTAACACAGTGAAGACTAATTCATACGTAAAAGTGAGTGTGAGCAATCTCAGGTCACACTTAAAAGTGAAAAAAAATCATACTATATAGTAATTACTAAGATAGCAGGAGCACACAACCAGGTAACAGTTCCAATAACTAACTATTCCAAAGAAAAACGTAAAAGGGGTCAGATGATATTATACCCTTAAAACACATTTTAGACAAAGGTAAACATCACACTACCTGCAAACATTTATAAGTTTTCTCTAACAGTATAGTCTGTCAGTCTGTCTTTCTACATTTCTGCAACAGCTTTTTGGTTTTGTTTGGGTTTTTTTGTATCGACATTACAGTTTATAAAACCATAATGTTTTATTATTGCAGTAGGGGTGTATAATCTCAGAAGAAGAATTTCAGGTTTGAAATATAAATTTAGCCCAGCTACATTATAAGGTCTGCGCAACCAAAATTCTGCACTTTTACAACACAGTCATGTGGCACAGTATTCCATAATGACCCCTCAACCTCTAAGAATGTGATTCATGCTTCTGAGATGGTATTTAGGAGGCTGTGAAACACAGAGAAATGTGTCTCAGCACATTTTTCTTAACGATTAAATACAGCAAGACCAAACAAACATGGCACACGACTTTTCAATGGCCACCACTGACCTATATAAAGATCAAGTATCTCAAGTGTCAAGACAGAGCTGGAGATGGACACCTGGAGAGAAATGTAGCTTCTCAACAGGTTACAAAACCAGATGGAGCATGGGACACTCAAAAAGGAACTAACAATAGTTTAGGTCTTCAGAATTTAGTTTCCACAGAACCTGAAGTTAACTTTGTTTTCTTTGAACATGAGAAGGGAAACTCTTCAAAAAGCTTGTATTTATGCAGACTAGGCTCACAGGCAGTCTTTTGTTTTAAAATAATTTTCTCTGCACATTTGTTACTCCTGATCGAAGTATATGAACTAAAGAACTCTGCTGTCCAGCCTCTCACTTGTAGATCTCCACGAAGAGCACTAAATAGCAGCACCTCTTCTGGTTGAACTTCGGTCCAAATAACCTATCCTATATTCTCCATTCTCATCTAATCTAGAGTCTTCTGGTCCTGGCTCTTACTCACCTAAAACTAATGGAAGGAGTTCTGAAAAACAAAAATTCTTCACACAAAACAGCATTACAATTGTACTGAAAGTTGTTCACTACAGCAGTTGGTTCACTCCTTGCAGACTGTGGACTAACAGTGTTTCTCACCTTAACAGCCCTCCTCTAGATGTGACTGAACAATTTAAAACAAAAAAGAAAATGGAATGGAAATAAACCAATGTTGGGAACTTTTCAGAAGAGTTCAGTTTCATGAGGATTGAAGGTATGAAAAAAACAAAGTAAAATGTAAAAGCAATGCTTTCACTATCCTGTAAGGCTGACTAGTGACAGAGAGGGGAACTCTTTAGCCTGGATTGGTGGCAACAGTCTCAAAACAAATTTAATCAAAGTTTCATCATCTGATGATGAAACTTCTGATCAGTTACGTTGCATAAGATTTTATGAACTGTTTACCAGAACCATCAACATGAATGCAAGGAGTTTTCCAGCCAGATTATTTCACGGTTTAGAGAGGAACATTTTTCTAGATAATAATGGCTAAAGCCAAGTTAGAAAAAAACACCTAAGAAGTTCAAGTTCAGAATGCCACCCTTTTTGTAACAAGCATAACATGTATTTGAAGAAAAACACAAACTGTGATATCATTACTCTCAGGAAAGAGAGTTAGTCTATTGCTAACTAGCTTTTGTTCCATGCTTCACAAATCCTATTTGTGCATTGTAGATTAATACTTACCTGAAAATCTCTTATAGGAAATTCACTTAAGGTTGCTTGTCTTACTGCATGTGGAGTTACAACAACCGGACAGTAAATCCAGAAGGTTTTACAGTTGACAGAACCTCCACCAAGGCTCCATCTACAGAAATACTTAGCTCCTTTGATTTCATTTTAAGTATCCTATAAAAATGTCTTTAAATAGTAATCTTAGCTTTCCTGAAATCTAAAATTGAAATGCAGTTTAATAATTTCTAAACAGAGAAAATAACCTCAAGAACGTTCATAAAAATTCAAAGACTACATTTACTTCTTAAACAAAAAGTAGAGCATCTTTAAACATCAAAATAATCATAAGCAACTTAAATAGCCCAGTCATGCTAACTAGATTCCAAAAAGCTGTCTAATCAAAACACAAGGATATTCAGAACTACAATCACCAAGACCTATCCTTAACATTTTATTGGTATTAAGTATTTAGGTCAGTATAACATGATCAGCAACATCCAGTGACAATAAAGATTAATAAACTTAATTTCCTTGCTTATCACACCTACATATTACATGCTTTTACAGAAACTCTTCACAGTTTTACACAACACAAACACACAGTTTTTACATAGTTGCAGGTAACTTAATAGCTGTTAATATTTAAAATATCGCAACTCTAAATTGTAAAGGAAAGTGATCGGTCTTTATTCACTTACCAAGACTGTATTATATCTGTCCTCCAAGTCAGTGATAAACGAAGGAAAGGCTGGTTTTGCCAGCTAGTTCAGAACAAACAAAACTTTAGCCCTGGGCTCTTTACAAGAAAATGGAAAGTTCTTTTCTTTCAAATAGTAGATGTTGAGAACACCTACCTCTGAGCTAGTCACCAAGGCTCCCTTTAGAGTCTATGAACAGAAGCACGCACTTCTAGAAGGTTCTCTTGTGTTACAGCAGGCATCAAGCACTGGCCTGATCAATCACACTGCTCAAGCTCCAAACAAAACCCAGTTACTGGGGTGGGAGGAAATCATGTAAGCTTTTAAATGCCCAGCACTCAAGCATTTAGTGGTTTTGAGGAAACCACTTAATACAAATCAAACATTGTAGTCAAAAAATACTAAAATACTAAGGAACGATATCCATGGTTATCTGTAATGTATTGTCTGGTAGTAAAAGTCAGTCAGTCACAAAAGCAGGAATAATTTCTCATAATTGCAGACATCAACTTTTATCCATTTCAAAGCAGTCATTGACACCTAGTCTTCTCCAAAATACTTTTCTCAACGTGAGCTGAATGTTCCTTTAAAGTCGCTCATCTCTCTTTGCTGACTATAGAGGGAGCCTGGATGCCTAGATTTTAGACAGCTCAAGTAATATTAGATGAAAAAGTCCCCATTGCTAGTATTACTTAAGCTTTTATACACACATACATTACAAAACAGCAGTCATAATAAACATTATTAATACACAAAAAACAAACCTCTTTCAATTAATGCCAGTTATGTCTGAAATATTAACTGGAAAAAATCGAAGTCAGTCAATTTCACAGATAAATCTCTTGATACTATTTCAGTAGTGAGTGGCTTAATTTAGTGATTTTTTTCTTGAGGAAAAAAAGGACAAAGTCAGAAAAGACTCTACATTAATATTTGAGCTTTGAGTTATTTGAGCTTTACACTCAAACATTAATTGTTTTGTTTTCATTTTGTCCAGTTTAATTAACTTGGAAGCATTTTTTAGAGGCAATGGCCACTCCGGTAATACTTCTGTATGACAGTTCCTTTTCTTCGATGTATGTGGTTTATATACATACGCATGAACTCACATACATATATATATATATATATATAGTTCATGCAGATTGTATTAAAAAGGGAACTTATCCTTATTTTCATTCTTACTGTCCTCAGTAACTGGATAAACAACACGTTTACAGTTGTTTACATCCAACTTCCAGCACACTATACTGGCATTAAGGAAAACAGCAATTCGGAGATCTCATGTAGGTTGGATATATCATAACATTAGAAAATTAACATTCTACAACAGCATTTCATTTCAAGGAACATTAGTCTGATGGGCCAACTACAGTAATTATCTCTAAGCACAACCTTCACCTGCAGGAATGACAGAACTCCCAGTTGCCCCCACACGAACAGAGCTCTATGAGAAGTGACAAGCAGACTGATGCAGCTTGCTTGCCACACAACGTGTTATCAACTACAGGAAAGTTTGGGATGATGTGGCCAATAGAAAAATGAAAATCATGAAAGTCAGCAGTGAAAGTAAAATGTGATAACTGGTTGGGACAAGTTAATGTCCTTTTTGATAAGCCACAGTTCACAAAAATGAGGAGCAACTCTGGCGTAACCAAACGTCTGTCTCTTATTCCAGGCATTGCACTTGTAAAATGGGAAAGAAACCAACATATTGTGTTGGCACAGGTCAAAGGTGTTTAAAGATGCTGTCCAGCCCTTAGCAAAACAAAGATTTCTCAATACAGATTAGAGGAGGAAAATATCCCAAACCTGAGCTTCCTAATAATACCACAGAGTGTCTTTCAAGCTAAATGCATTTCAAACAGAATTATTTTCACATCCTGTACAAAAAAAAAAGGGGGAATTAATGTATTTGGAACTGGCTGCCATGAAGGCATGCAGGTGGCCTGTGTCTCAGTACAATAAAAATAGTTTATTTTCAAATTTAATGTGCCATGTCCTAATTTTCATATTCAAAGTCTTCTTATAAACTCTATTTTACAAGTGCTTGGAATGTTTTTTAATAGTAGCAGCAGTCTGATCTGGTAAAGCAAAAATGAAGTGGTAAGTTCTTATTTATATCAGCAGCAACATATTAAAATAAAGCTAGTAACATTAGAAGAATCATCCTTATTTCACCTAGCACTTCAAGTTATTCCAGATCTTCTCTGTCAACTCATACACAAATATGCTACTTAAGATTTAGCTGCTGCCTACCTTCCTCCTCTGAGACACGCTGAGGGCAGCAAAGTCATTAAACAAGGATGAATTTGGTGAAGTTAGTGGATCTGTAAAAAGAATGCAAACCAACGTGTCATATATCTCTAATACTAAAAAGAAATTTTACATTTTTTAAACTTTTTTTCTGTATGGAAAATATCCTTTTGACAAAATTAAGTTTAGCAATCACCACTAAAAAAATGCAACATCTACTAGATTCTGTGCAATCATTCAATTGAAACTGTGCTCATAAGCAGAATTTAGTAAGTTTAGTTGCTGTTGACACTACTTAATGTCCATCTAACATTTCAAAGCTTTCACCAGCAGTCACCTGAAATCAGTAACCTTCTGTATAACTGTCTTAAAAACAATGATGTGGATCTTGTCCTGTCACTGTTTTGCACAAATTTAAATCAGAAACAAGGGTAGCATAAGCCTACATTCTGTCAGTAGTTTTTTATTGCTTTTTCTTTGTCTCTATGCATCCTACCCAGAGTTAAAGCACCAAAAACTGAATACAAACTACAGATGCAACCTAGAACTCCAAACTGCATGGGTAGAGCTGTCAAATTAGCAGATGAGGGCAGGCTGTAAACATTGATGTTCTGATCAAGTGCTTTCTTCCACATTAATTAATATTCCTTAAAAGGGTAATTTTACAAGCAAAGTACAGCTTGGCAGGGAAACAAAAAGATCTGAGACACAACATGATTTAAACTGGTTTCCAAAAGTCAGTCTGGTTTCTCTCCTTCGCATGCATCACCATCACTATTCAGCCTGGCACACTCAAACCCTGACTGCATTTAAACCTAGAGACCTCCACTGCACTGAATAGCTAATTGTTTGGTGGGAGAAGAGAAGCAGAATTAATCACAAAACCTGCTGGAAATTAACCAGGAGAAAGGGAAAAAAAAAAAAATCCAACACCTATAAAATTTCAACTTTCAAGTAAGTTAATTTTATAGTAGTTACTATCATGCTTAAAAAACTATAACTCTAGTAAGCAGACTAGCTACAGGGTTAGACATGGAAATGCAGTTCTAGAACACCATTTACACAGCAATTTTGAGAAGAAACATACTTTGAATGTATGTCATTGTCAAAAATGAGTAGTAACCTCTCCTTTAAAGAGCTTAGTTTGACAGCTACAGCTGAAATAATCTGCAGTGATTCTGAAAAGCGAATTACAGAAGTTCAATATTCCCTCCACAACAATTTAATGAGTATATAGGCCTGCACTACACAGACATTTTGTTCAGTTAACAACCATGTTCCCTATAGCAGGGGGAAAAAAAAAAAAAAGAGGGAAAGTACTGCTTACAAGACAAAACTGAACTGATGATTTTTAACAGCTATTATGTGACCATTTCACAATACCCATATATTCTAACTTTAAGAATAAAACCCCGTACATTCATTCTACACAATAACTTACTTGAAAAGCACAACAGAAAAGGGATACTATTGCAGAGCAACAAGAAATGCTTAAGCTATCAGTGCTTCAAACTTTCATTTCTCTTGAAGTGACACGACCCATAATGACTTTTTTAGTTTTTCCCCTCTAGAGCAAAGAGAAGGTTGAAAATTTTAATTCAGTGGCACTTCATCTTTGTACTGAAAGTAATCACACAATATACTACTGTTAGAAAATAAGGTTCTACTGCATCTCAAATCAAATGAGAGGACAGGAAAAAAAAAACAACCCTCCCTCAAGCCCGTTTTGCAAAAGTAAACCTCTTAAATTTCCAAACATACTATTACACGCATTACTTTAAAAATACTTACCATGGCCTGCATACTGCTTGGCACTGTCATTGAGAAGGCTAGGGGAGCTGCTGCTATTTGTCATCCTCTGCAAGAATAACACATAAAAGTGTTCATGAAAAAATTAAACTATAAAAGACTGAGGGCATTGGGGCTGACATTTAGAAACTTTTAAGAACAGGCTACGAAATCTGTGCTTACTACCCACTTAGTAAATACTGTAAGCAGACAGTGATTTGTAGTTGACAAAAACATTTAGTAAAACAAAGCACTCTGCACAAGAGCAATGCAAACCAAAAGTGACTGTACATTAAAAGACTATCTTTATGAATTTCTTCTCAATTGGGAGGGTCTACCAAACCTATGGTTCTCTTCCTGTACATTGTCGAAATGTTAGATAAGCCAATTCCTTATCTCCTTTAAACATTCTTTCACACTGTACTCCTGAAACAACTCCTCCCTTTTTCATAAGCTATCATCACACCACGAAACTTTTCCCACAACAAAAAAAAAAAAAAGCTCAAATCGGTATAGCATTTGACAGACTCTTTTTAAAACCAGAAGAACCTTTTGAGACCTTTCAGCAAAATCATGTGATTGTTATAAGCCAACAGGACATCCGAAACTTTCTCAACATTCCTCCTAGGCTCCATCTGCTCCTCCTACATTCCTCTAGAGATATGGGCCAGCAATAAACCAGACTAAGTGAGGTAGTGCTGCTCTAAGAGCTACCACTGCTTTGACAGAGCTCAAAAGTGTCTCTTCTCACTCCTGCTTATTATTTTCTTTGACCAGTCTCCCAACAGGTGGGGGGGGGGGGGGGGGCGGCGCGAAGAGAAGAAAAGCAATGCAAGGTCAGGAAGTGTTCTCCATCACTGAGTGAGGCAACCAGTAATTTGTTAAAATATTCACCGGCATGCTTTTGGCCCACATCCACCAGAAGTCTTCCAGCCAATTTTCAGGCACTATTCAGCAGTGAAAAGGTTTGAGATCCCTTCCAACAGACAGTTTGCATGCAGCCTCTGCTTTACCGGGTGAGTGTACACCGGCACAAACGGGTCCTTTTGTGCCAGTTGGCCCTAAGCATCAAGAAAAGTTTCCAGGCATGTTTAATTCAGTAGTCTAGACACAGACTAAGGCTCAAAACTGGTCACTGGAGTTGCTCTTTGTGCTCACGTTTTTCCACGGCCAATCTTAACATCGGCAAGAAGCTTACTACAATATATTCCAATGCCATTTCATCTAACTCCTGACTAGAAAGATCAACAAAATTTGGTAAAGACAGAGGAGGATCAACTGAAGCCAGAGTGTTATTCAACATGGTAGAACTGTAAACCTACTGCAATTCAAGTTTCTCAACATCTGCAGTTTTTAACTACCACTGATCTCCCCAGAAGTTGCAGGTTTAAGTACATGTATCTAAAAGAACAGGCTCTGTAAAGTAGTAGTAAATGTGGAAGGACAGGCAGAGGACAGGCAGAGGACAGGCAGAGGACAGGCAGAGGACAGGCAGAGGACAGGCAGAGGACAGGCAGAGGACAGGCAGAGGACAGGCAGAGGACAGGCAGAGGACAGGCAGAGGACAGGCAGAGGACAGGCAGAGGACAGGCAGAGGACAGGCAGAGGACAGGCAGAGGACAGGCAGAGGACAGCAGAGGACAGGCAGAGGACAGGCAGAGGACAGGCAGAGGACAGGCAGAGGACAGGCAGAGGACAGGCAGAGGACAGGCAGAGGACAGGCAGAGGACAGGCAGAGGACAGGCAGAGGACAGGCAGAGGACAGGCAGAGGACAGGCAGAGGACAGGCAGAGGACAGGCAGAGGACAGGCAGAGGACAGGCAGAGGACAGGCAGAGGACAGGCAGAGGACAGGCAGAGGACAGGCAGAGGACAGGCAGAGGACAGGCAGAGGACAGGCAGAGGACAGGCAGAGGACAGGCAGAGGACAGGCAGAGGACAGGCAGAGGACAGGCAGAGGACAGGCAGAGGACAGGCAGAGGACAGGCAGAGGACAGGCAGAGGACAGGCAGAGGACAGGCAGAGGACAGGCAGAGGACAGGCAGAGGACAGGCAGAGGACAGGCAGAGGACAGGCAGAGGACAGGCAGAGGACAGGCAGAGGACAGGCAGAGGACAGGCAGAGGACAGGCAGAGGACAGGCAGAGGACAGGCAGAGGACAGGCAGAGGACAGGCAGAGGACAGGCAGAGGACAGGCAGAGGACAGGCAGAGGACAGGCAGAGGACAGGCAGAGGACAGGCAGAGGACAGGCAGAGGACAGGCAGAGGACAGGCAGAGGACAGGCAGAGGACAGGCAGAGGACAGGCAGAGGACAGGCAGAGGACAGGCAGAGGACAGGCAGAGGACAGGCAGAGGACAGGCAGAGGACAGGCAGAGGACAGGCAGAGGACAGGCAGAGGACAGGCAGAGGACAGGCAGAGGACAGGCAGAGGACAGGCAGAGGACAGGCAGAGGACAGGCAGAGGACAGGCAGAGGACAGGCAGAGGACAGGCAGAGGACAGGCAGAGGACAGGCAGAGGACAGGCAGAGGACAGGCAGAGGACAGGCAGAGGACAGGCAGAGGACAGGCAGAGGACAGGCAGAGGACAGGCAGAGGACAGGCAGAGGACAGGCAGAGGACAGGCAGAGGACAGGCAGAGGACAGGCAGAGGACAGGCAGAGGACAGGCAGAGGACAGGCAGAGGACAGGCAGAGGACAGGCAGAGGACAGGCAGAGGACAGGCAGAGGACAGGCAGAGGACAGGCAGAGGACAGGCAGAGGACAGGCAGAGGACAGGCAGAGGACAGGCAGAGGACAGGCAGAGGACAGGCAGAGGACAGGCAGAGGACAGGCAGAGGACAGGCAGAGGACAGGCAGAGGACAGGCAGAGGACAGGCAGAGGACAGGCAGAGGACAGGCAGAGGACAGGCAGAGGACAGGCAGAGGACAGGCAGAGGACAGGCAGAGGACAGGCAGAGGACAGGCAGAGGACAGGCAGAGGACAGGCAGAGGACAGGCAGAGGACAGGCAGAGGACAGGCAGAGGACAGGCAGAGGACAGGCAGAGGACAGGCAGAGGACAGGCAGAGGACAGGCAGAGGACAGGCAGAGGACAGGCAGAGGACAGGCAGAGGACAGGCAGAGGACAGGCAGAGGACAGGCAGAGGACAGGCAGAGGACAGGCAGAGGACAGGCAGAGGACAGGCAGAGGACAGGCAGAGGACAGGCAGAGGACAGGCAGAGGACAGGCAGAGGACAGGCAGAGGACAGGCAGAGGACAGGCAGAGGACAGGCAGAGGACAGGCAGAGGACAGGCAGAGGACAGGCAGAGGACAGGCAGAGGACAGGCAGAGGACAGGCAGAGGACAGGCAGAGGACAGGCAGAGGACAGGCAGAGGACAGGCAGAGGACAGGCAGAGGACAGGCAGAGGACAGGCAGAGGACAGGCAGAGGACAGGCAGAGGACAGGCAGAGGACAGGCAGAGGACAGGCAGAGGACAGGCAGAGGACAGGCAGAGGACAGGCAGAGGACAGGCAGAGGACAGGCAGAGGACAGGCAGAGGACAGGCAGAGGACAGGCAGAGGACAGGCAGAGGACAGGCAGAGGACAGGCAGAGGACAGGCAGAGGACAGGCAGAGGACAGGCAGAGGACAGGCAGAGGACAGGCAGAGGACAGGCAGAGGACAGGCAGAGGACAGGCAGAGGACAGGCAGAGGACAGGCAGAGGACAGGCAGAGGACAGGCAGAGGACAGGCAGAGGACAGGCAGAGGACAGGCAGAGGACAGGCAGAGGACAGGCAGAGGACAGGCAGAGGACAGGCAGAGGACAGGCAGAGGACAGGCAGAGGACAGGCAGAGGACAGGCAGAGGACAGGCAGAGGACAGGCAGAGGACAGGCAGAGGACAGGCAGAGGACAGGCAGAGGACAGGCAGAGGACAGGCAGAGGACAGGCAGAGGACAGGCAGAGGACAGGCAGAGGACAGGCAGAGGACAGGCAGAGGACAGGCAGAGGACAGGCAGAGGACAGGCAGAGGACAGGCAGAGGACAGGCAGAGGACAGGCAGAGGACAGGCAGAGGACAGGCAGAGGACAGGCAGAGGACAGGCAGAGGACAGGCAGAGGACAGGCAGAGGACAGGCAGAGGACAGGCAGAGGACAGGCAGAGGACAGGCAGAGGACAGGCAGAGGACAGGCAGAGGACAGGCAGAGGACAGGCAGAGGACAGGCAGAGGACAGGCAGAGGACAGGCAGAGGACAGGCAGAGGACAGGCAGAGGACAGGCAGAGGACAGGCAGAGGACAGGCAGAGGACAGGCAGAGGACAGGCAGAGGACAGGCAGAGGACAGGCAGAGGACAGGCAGAGGACAGGCAGAGGACAGGCAGAGGACAGGCAGAGGACAGGCAGAGGACAGGCAGAGGACAGGCAGAGGACAGGCAGAGGACAGGCAGAGGACAGGCAGAGGACAGGCAGAGGACAGGCAGAGGACAGGCAAAGGACAGGCAGAGGACAGGCAGAGGACAGGCAGAGGACAGGCAGAGGACAGGCAGAGGACAGGCAGAGGACAGGCAGAGGACAGGCAGAGGACAGGCAGAGGACAGGCAGAGGACAGGCAGAGGACAGGCAGAGGACAGGCAGAGGACAGGCAGAGGAAAAGCACATGCATTATTAGAAAAGTTACTTGAGGAACATTTTGGTAAAGGCTTGGTACAGGCTTGGTACTTCAGCAGCTATCTTTATCTTTCAACACTACCCTCCCAACAACATGCTCAGTCCCTCGATTATTCCCCCATGAATTATTTCCATTATCTGTGTTCCACCGCTACAGCAAGCTTTCTACAATTATTCAGGCTTTGCTGATACAACTCTTTATTCAGTACAAATACGCAGTACTATTTGAAGAACTATAGCACATGCAGATGTCCTAGGACAATGTGTGCAATTTATGTACGCATGTAAATAGTACGTAAACCTTCAGCTTTTTCAAGACTTACAGGAAGATAGCTGTTTGGTGTATGTTCCCTCCTTATTTTGACACCATGTATCTCGTGCTTCTAAACATACTGAACTGACACAATGTAACTTTAACCAAAAGCTCAGTGATCAATAACTATATCTTTACAAAAGGGATGCCTCTAGTGAAACAAAGTTTACTTATTTCTAAAAAACAGGGTAACACCAAGTTAACAATCTTGCCCAAATTCAGGGATACTCATCCTGCTGTGCTCTGTCATCAAAATAAGAGAAAGAATACATCAAAATAAATAGTTTCTGAACTACAGTAGCTCAAATATGCACACGTGATATTCCCTTCTTAAGCAATGCAATCAGTTTTTCCACAAACATTTGAAAAGCATCCTTATTACATATCTTTTCTCAGCATTTGATACAACCACACTGATCCATAAAAGATAAAGTGGTTTAGTAAAAAATTTCCTAAAGGGAGCCTTTCAGATTTGCACAAAAATCTGTTCAGGTATAGATAAAAAACAGTGTTAATGTCTATTTATAAAACACTCAGATTTTCATAATAACTTTAACATAAAAGGTCTGTTGGAACAGGGATAAACACGACATTGAAACCTGGGCTGGTATTAAAGATGGTTAAGCAGAATATGGCTTCAACTTGGAACCAAGCACCTTTACGCCATCAATATTCTACCTCTTCAAGTACAAGAGTTAAACATTCCATCAACAGATCTGCAATGTGGATAGGTGACTGAGATGAAAATCAGTGCTGATAATGATTATTAACAACACAGTGCGTACAAGACACTGTGACAGAACACTCTGCTCAGGATTCTGAAACCACAGTGCAAACAAAGCCTTTGAACATCAGCTGTGCTTTCACAAAGTCAAGTCTTGTTCAAGGTGCAAACATATTCTACATGAACCACGACTGTGAAAAAAACAGGCTTCTCTTGTCTATCTCGGGCAGCTGCTGCTTTAACAACTGCTTGTATGCTGTATCTCGAATGATGTTAAGAAGAACTCCAACTCTCATGAATTTTTCATTTTGCTAACTTTTATTACACATGCACAAACTTCTTACCATAACATTATTCAAGGAAGACCTGCATATAATCAGTAAATTGTTTTAATATTAAAATTTCTACCACACCCAAAAGCATTTAAGTCTTAATGAAGGTTATTTTGGTATCTGACTGTCACCAAGCCAGGCTGAAAATGTCTTGGGGGGGATGGAATTAAAAGAAAACCCAAGTACTATTTTTTATTTGTGTTTTCCGGAAGGCAGTTTTGATTTTAAATAACACTTCTCAATCTCTTCTAATGTTACTAAAGTATTTTTCATACAAATTCACTTCTGAAAAGAATGCAATCACAAGAACCTCAAGCCCAAATGATGAAAGCTCCAGAAAGGTAAGAGCAACCATTAACAGGAGAAGAAAATGAACCGTTCATTGCTCTTAAGCCTGTCAGACAAGGCAAGCACACATGAGAGTTTCAGACTCTTTTAGTACATCCTGATTCTCAACATACAGATGTTAATAGAGAATTACAACTCTGCCATTACGAAATGCCACACCAATGTCACTCAGTTCCATATAAACCCCTTTTCTTTGCCCATCTATTGCTACAATTTCTTGAGGTTCTTTAAGCACTAGTTAGAATTCAACTCGGCTGGCTGGCATACATCCTGCCTCTCTCCCTTTAAAGGCATTAAAAAGTTGTTTCTGTTCGCAGCTAGAGAGAAAGCTACTGCAGGACAAAAAGTTGTCACATTCATGCCTGTCCAAGGATTTAACCTGATCCCTCACCTTAAAATTCTTCCACTGTTGAACTTTCCACCAGTAACAAAACAGAGGCTCTTTAATTTCATGGGAAAATTGAGAAAGTTTTTCAGAATACTGTGGTCATTCCTAAATACTCAAGCAGTGAAGTTACAGGAGAGCAATATGCGCATTCACAAGTTTTCACTCTTTCTTCAAGCATCAGGATTAATCCAAGTAGCTCATCTCCTCTTAGGAAAAGACTGTGTGAAAAGCTATGGTGTCGAAAATGAAATTTTTGTCAAAGTGAATCATTGTCTTCCCTAGATATATGACAGCCTATCATGTACTAACATTTCCTATTCAGAACCACTGCAAGTTAAGTTCTCTTTAAAAAGCTATTATTTTCACACAGACTTTAAGACAACACTGTCAGCAGATCAACAGCATTACTGCAAAGATAATTTCTACATTAGGTTGCTATTTTAATAACAGTTTTGAGGATTAGGTACTTTTCACAGACTCACAGAGGAGCTGAGCTAAGAAGGGACCTCCAGAGGCCAACTGCTCCAGTTTTCCTCAAACAGGGCCACCTAGAGCTGGTTGCCCAGGGCCGCATCCCAACAGCTTTTGAGTACCTCCAAGGACAGAGACTCTACCACTTCCCTGGGCAACCTGTGCCAGTGCTCAGTCACTCTCACAGTGAAAGTGTTTCCTGCATAAGTTTAGACTGGACATTAGAAAAAGAATTTTCACAGAAAGAGTAGTCAGACATTGGAATAGGCTGCCCAGCAAAGTGATTGAGTCACCAACCCTGGATGTGTTTAAAGGTCGTTTAGATGTGGAGTTGGGGGATATGGTTTCGGAGTGAGCTTTGTAGAGTACGGTTAATGGCTGGACTCTATGAACCCAAGCGTCTTTTCCAACTTGAATGATTCTGTGACTCTATGACATTGAGAGGGAATCTTCTACATTGGGCCTCTGGTCCTGTCACTGGACACCACTGAAGGGGGCCTGACTTGGTCCTCTTGGTAGCCTCCTTTCACGTATTTAAGTACATGGATGAGATCTCCCTGAACCTTCTCTTCTCCAGGCTGAAGAGTCCCAGCTCTCTCAGCCTTTCCTAACAGGAGACATGCTCCAGTCCCCTCATCACCTTCCTGGCCCTTCACTGGCCCCCTCTCCAACACGTCCATGTCTCTCATGTACTGAAAAGCCCAGCACTCGAGATGTGACTTCACCAATGACAAGTAGAGGGGAAGGATCACCTGCCTTGACCCGTTAGCAGTGTTTTACCTAACAGCCCAAAACACCATTCACCTTCTTTTCATAGAATCACTGAATCATAGAATGGTCTAGGTTGGTAGGGACCTTAGAGATCATCTAATCCAACCGCCCTGTCACGGGCAGGGATGCCTCTCAGCTAGACCAGGTTACTCAAGGTCTCATTCAACTTGGCCTCAAACACCTCCAGGGAGGAGGCATCCACAACTTCCTTAGACAGTTTATTACAGAGTCTTGCCACTCTCACACTGAAGAATTTTTTCCTAGGATCCAATCTAGATTCATTTTCCTTTAACTTAAACCCATTTCCCCTTGTCCTATCAGTGGACACTCTTGTAAAAAGTCCCTCCCCAGCCTTCCTGTAGGTTCCCTTCAGGTACTGGAAGGCAGTTAGAAGGTTCCCTCAGAGTCTTCTCTTTTCAGGACTGAACAATCCCAGTTCCTTCAGCCTATCCTCATAGCAGAGGTGCTCCAGCCCCTGGATCATCTTTGTGGTCCTCCTCTGAACTCGTTCCAACAGATCTATGTCCCTCTTACGGTGGGGACACCAGAACTGGATGCAGTATTCAAGGTGGGGTCTCACAAGAGCAGAGTAAAGGGGGAGAATCACCTGTCTCAACCTGCTGGCCACACTCCTCTTGATGCATCCCAGGATATGGTTGGCCTTTTGCGCTGCATGAGCGCACTGATGGCTCATGTTGAGCTTCTCATCTATCAGCACTTCCAAGTCCTTCTCTTCAGGGCTACTCTCAACCCACTCTGTCAAGGTCCATCTGGATGGCATCCCTTCCCTCAAGTGAGTCCACCGCCCCACACAGCTTGGTGTCGTCGGTAAACTTGCTGAGGGTGCGCTCAATGCCGTCGTCCCTGTCGCTGACAAAGATGTTGAGCAGCACTGGACCCAGAACAGATCCCTGAGGAACTCCGTTTGCCACTGGCCTCCACGTGGACATTGAGCCATTGACAATTCTTTGAGAGTGCGACCATCCAGCCAGTTCTTTATCCACCAAGTGGTCCATCCACCAAGTTCATGTCTCTCCATATTAGAGACATTTTTCATGTGTCTCAGTACAGCTACCAGGAGGATCTGTTCCCTGATTTTACCTGGCATGGAGTTGAGGCTGACCAGTCTGTAGTTCCCTGGGTTTTCTTTGCTTCTGTTTTTTAAAAAAAATGGGGATTACATTTCCCCTTTTCCAATCTGTAAGAACCTCACCAGACTGCCACAACTTTCTCAAATATGACTTCTCACCACTTCCTTGGTGCAGTATGCAAGGAACAGAAGTGTTACAAGAAATATTCCCACCTTCGGAGGGCATGCACCACCTTGCCTCCACCCTCCAACGTTCAGGTGCAAACCCTGAAATTATAACTATTCTTAAGTTTGTTTTGCTTTCATCTCCCTCCACTGAAGTATATAGCTACAAAACTCTCAGTAAGATAGAGGATGAATAATGCTTTGCTGCACACAATTAGATCTAATTTTACATAGCTTACATTAAAAGACTTATCTTAAGTGAGGAGTTACACTTTCCTCTCCACTTCTTTTCCCCAAAATACCTAAGGGATGGCGATGGCATTTGTTCCCTCTGTCTTAATGTCCCCCATCCTAATCCTGAGAAAATAAGCACCTTCCTCAGGGTCACTCCTGTGCTAAGTGTGTTATCTCAAAATATTGTGTAATATGTCACAAGCTATCCTCTTCATCTTAATACTGTTCTATTGGAACTACGTTTCAGAATATTTCTCTGTAATTTTTAGAATAATGTTAATTGGACTACAAAAGAAATCATCCTGCAAACGAATTAAATTGTCACAACAAAACCAATTATTGTGCAGTTGTCAGATTCTGAGACCTACAAAGGGTGATACCTTTTGCTTTCCTTTCTAAATAATCCAAAAACTTGTCTTTGGCAGTTAGCATATTTGGCACCATCTACAGCAAGTCCCACTCAACTGTTTGAACTAAAGCAACTGGATTTCTTCAGAAAGCATTACGTAAACAAATGCATAATTTTATATTTAAAATAGCACGTCTGTAGTTCCACTCAGTTCTCAACAGTTCAAAACTGAAGACATTTACAAGCTTGTGTGCTGTAAGGAGAGTTTTATTACTCAACTCTTGGCAGATGCAGCATTGGGAACAAAGGTCTTTGTGTTTATTCAGCTGCAAGGCTTTGAAGTGAGCATGGTCTCTACTTCTCAGGCTTTTCAAGAATGCTTAGTATACCAATATTAGCATGGCAAACACAAGCAAGACCAATTCTTCTCCACTGCTTGGCCTTGCCAACCTTAACACTGAAGACTGTTACCCCCTTTTTTATTTTGATTAGAGTGATTAATTGAAAAGCTGTGATTGTTACTCTCTACACAACTTGCAGTCCAATGCAAGCCATGTAGTTACCAATCTTGTCCCATCAAAATAAGAAAAACCGGATTTCTACAAAGTAACACACATGAAGACACCTTCTACTGTTTTATGCTCTTACAACCAAATTGTTCAATTCTAACAGGGCATTAAAAGTTTTAACATCCTGGCAACACCAATGCCAGGGGAACACTGACACCAGCCAACCCAGTGGCACAGGCGGAGCAACTGAGCGAACAGCCAAGCACCAGAGGCATCCCGGCCGGCCAGCTCCTGCCTCCTCACTACTGGGAAAGCCAAAAGCAATGAGCTGCTTCTTGAACCACACCTCTGACTTGGCAGCTGCTGCTACACCAAAAAGCAAAAGAACAGCTTTGACGACCGCATGCAGCATGTGTTGTGCAGGCCCGCTCTGTTATTAGAGAAGGGGAGAACTGAAAATAGGCACTTCAATAAGCTGGAAGCCCATACAGCTAACATAGTATACAAAAGCACATGCAGATTCAGGGAAGAAACAAAACTGCATTATGGGAAAATGCAAACCACTAAGAACAGAAGACTACTAATTAATAGGAAACTAGTTAGTAACAACAGAAGAAGCCAAAGGTGAGCAACAGAAGGTTCGCAAACAGCAAAGACCTGTGAGGCAGGACTGGAAAGATGAAGCAAAGATATATTGTTCAAAACAGAAGAAAGAAGAATTAGAGCCAGGGCCACTTCAAAAATCCTGCCTCTTCTGAACTGTACCAAGGATTTTTTACTCTTTTTTCCCACCCCCCCCCACTACAAACTGACCATTGCCATTAATCACATCTTCACCACTAACCCAACCCCAATGTGATGTTCTACATCTAGTAAAATATTCTTCAAAACATACACGTGAAATCTTGAAGTCAGAAATAATCCGTTCTGTGGAAACGCTGACTGCTAGTCCTCTACATTATTTAAGATAGAAGAAGCACACCCTCCCCAATTCAACACAATACAATTCAATTTTACTTTCCTTCCTTTCGCTGTATACTCAACTCACCATTACACACTGCACATAAAAACATGATGATTGCAAAATTTGGATATAGCTCTGCTTGAGGCTATTTGGCTCTACTACATATGTGTTACAATAACCCCAGTATACCCAATCACATATTCTTCAGCAAATCTCAGTTTTATTTGCACGTGACAAATACATTCTAGAGTTTAACAAGGAAGAGTCAAAAAGACTAACCTATTGAATCCCTGATGATTATGTTTGAATGTACCTAGTGAATAAAGCAGACACTGCAGAAGGATTATCTCATAGTAAAAGAAAACAAGCATTACCCAGAATAGATTTACTATTACTATGTTTGCTAGATTGAGACCAGTTAAGCAGCTCAAATCAAGCTTTCTACAGGTGGTCATTAACTTCATTCCTCACCTTCCAGCTGTACAGGTCAGTTTGAAAAACTGAGGTGTCTAGTTTACCATCACTGTTGCGTTGATTTTTTTTTTTGCTTGACTGCCATCCTTTTTCTTCCCATGCCTCTATAAAACAGATTATTCTTCCATAAGGAAAGCACTCCACAAAGTTGGATGCAATAATCATAACCTGCACAGGAGAGTGTGGTGCCAACCAACAGTCTTCATGAGCAGCATGTGAACAGCATACAGAACTAAGGCATGGAACCACAAGACGAACACCTAATAGTGCTGCTCACTACAGAATCACAGAATGTTAGGGATTGGAAGGGACCTTGAAAGATCATCAGGTCCAATCCCCCTGCCAGAGCAGGAACGCCTAGATACTACACAGACATCACACATCTTGTGTCCTGAGTAAGTCTCACTTAAATTTTGCCTGCTCACAAAATTAAGCCATGTTATAAGGAATATATCTCCATATATAACCTCAAGGCTGTACTGGCAACCTAAGTTTAACATTTTTTAACATCTAACTGTACCTTCCTAGTGTTCTTCTAGCAACGTGTTTATTTGCATGTCTGTGCAATTTCCCAGTCTTAAAAAGAAGTTGAAAAAGTTTCCTCATATTGCATCACTGATGCATCTATTTGTGAACTGCAGAGATCCAAAGATAACTAAGTGCTCATAGATGGAACTAATGTTTTCATCTGCAAAATTGAGAGCTTACAAGGTTTTACAGATTTCTGATGTTTCATGAATGGCAGACCACTAAGTTTTCAGCATCTCCAGTTTGATTCAAGGACCTGGACAGAAACAGGCACTTGGATTTATTCTCTCAACCTCAACTCTGCATTATGTCAACTTGTTTTTTTGTCACAATTTATGTACTTCATTTACGCCATTCCAGTCCCCATTCTGTGAGTGTCCCACCAACACCTCCTCTCTGCTTCAGTCCCTTTGCCTTTCTCTAGTTCCTTATTCAGTTTCTCTAAGCCCAGAGCATAAGTCTTTTTAGCCTTATATATCCCCCTGTTCAAATTAACACAGCTCTCTCTTTCATTAAATACAGACCCACTTCCACGTTGCTTCAGTCTGAAGTGGAAGAAGAGAGGGAAACAAAACAGGATCAGCACTCCTGCTTGGAGTTCAAGTAAGGTCTAGACTAGACTAGAGCTGTAACTGTAAGAATGTACACAAGCTGGAACATGCCAATGCGGACTATATCTTTGGGAAATTATCTAACATCTAGGAAGTTTTGCAAAGGCTTAATCAAGTGACAAAATCTGGGCAAATTTTCAGAGAGCAGAGAAGGTATATCCTTGACAGAATCATCAATCTATCAGATTTAAAGTCTCTGTTCCAAGCCATAAAGCACTAGTATTATTTAAAGTAGAAGTTACTAATATTTTTCCCTTGCCTTGTTCTCCACAGGGCTGAATGACATGGAAAATCACATTCCAAGTGGCCAAACATTGTCAGTATGGACCTAACTTAGAAGCTGAGACACAATCAAAACAGACAGCTTTACCAGTTTTACCTATGCAAACAAGAACTTAAATTACATGATTCAAAAGAGGGAAAAAAATCAATATAAGAATGCTTTTAAAACTGTAGTTTAATGCCTGTAAGAACTTTCTCAACACTAATTAAATCCTTCTTCAGAAGTAATTTTCCTTAGCCTCCAATGGTTAAGAGGCACATCAATTTTTTCTCAAAGAGAAACACAATGTCTTGACTGTAATCTCACAGGCATTAGTAAAGTATTTAAAAATACTACGAGCATTCATGTTAGATGCATGCTTTATTGTCTTTCTAGAAGAAACAGTTATAGTTAAAAATTTGTGTTTAGAAAGGCACCAGTGTTACTGTAGAATACAATTTAAGGACACAAAACCTAACGACTTTGTGCTAAAGAACAGAATTCTATGATGTGATACCAAAATTTTTAGCTTCCAGCTTCAACAGTACACTTCAGGATCTGAGGTTAAAATTTTTCTTTTTAAATCATGCACCGCTGTCAGTAATAAAAAAATTTCATAGTTTTGCAATTCTGTTGAACGAGAAAATCCAGCCTTCTCAAAAACATGCAGTTAAAAAAAGAGAAGAAAAAAAGGGAACACACCTAATTATTTCCCACCTTTTGCTGAGTTACTTTTCAATCCATAATACAGCCACAACTGAGATCAAAGTAAGCTCATAAGGAGAGTTTCCTTGATATAAAAGAAGAGAGTTGTTGTCAGGACTCAGTGTGAATCATTTGACTTGTGCTCTCTTTCATTTACCAAAAACTGGTTTGTTACACCTTTGAGTACAGGGAGAGACCATCTTTTCAGTTTTTAAGAAGCATAACAGTTTGATGGAGTTATTATAGTTCTTCATGTGTTAATTCAACAGATACTCATTTAGGCTTTAAATACGACAGGCTTTTGCTGAAAGCTTTGCATAATACTACCTACACAATGAATTCCACATCATGGGAGTTCCTATGCCAACATTTACAGAACACTATAAATACAACAAAACTTTTCAGAAGATTTAAATGTGAATTCAACAGAAATGAACATCACACCAGAGAGAGAGTTTACAAATTCTGATATTTTTGCCTAATTTACAAGTTTGACAATTCACATTTTACCTCAGTGACTTTTGATCTTTGAAACGTTCCAAAAATTTTATTTTTATACATTTAGTAAAAGGCTATCAAAATAAGCTATGAGCCTAAAAAGATACCTAGGAACAGAGTTAGCACGTGTGGCAAAGCCCAACGCAACCGCTCAGAGAAGTGCCAATAAAAACAGACTAATTTTAAAGCAATGACACTGTTTCATTTCCATTTGCAAGAATAAAGTGAGTATGCACTCCGCACATCCTACAAGATGACACATTCCAGAAGGCTCCATTTTTCCTGCCTCTTGAACACTTTTCCCTCCACAGTATGATGTCAGCCAGAACTAATGAAACACTATATAATTGACTGCTATTACCTGCATCATGGGATACTTTGTTTCAGCGGGATTTCCAAATCCATTAACGCCAATGAAGCTGGTGCTAAAGTAGGAATCTGTGAGACTAGCATCAGCTAACCCACCGCCATCTATTCCAGGAACTAAAAGAAAAAAGAAAAATGTTTCAGAAAAAAACACTTGGTTTACCATGAAACATTAGCTAATCTTTTTTTTTTTTCCCCGTCAGGGGGTAGACTAGGAAAAGTTGGTAATACTCTATTTCAACCTATCTTTAGAGCAAAACAATTAAAAATATTAGTGCACAGAATGAAAAAGACACTTTATGAAACAGGTTGCTAAATGACAGCGTATGCAGCATGAAGTTACAGCACAAATGCAGAAAGCAAAGAAGCTTTGACAGAAATTCTAAGTCTGAACTTTCAAAACAAGAATAATACGGAAAATAATTACATCAGAAAGAAAATAATTAAAAATAACTACAAGACAAGCTTATTTGAAGAAAAACTTATATTCTTCCATATGCATCTTGGAAGTAAATCTGGCGAGTAGAGTTTTTAACTGGATGTACTGATTTTTTTAAATGGTAACACATAGAAAACGTACATTTGAAAATATCTCAAGTCCTTTCACACAGCACAAACATGTTGAAAGCTTCCTTAAGAGCACAAGACTATTTTCATTATCTCATATTCATAAAGTGGCAACAATTTTATAAAATGTGGCCAAAAAAATCTTCTAGACTGAAAGTAAATGTGAAGGATGCAAGAAGAAATTAATCCTCTGCCTAGAAGCAAGGGCTTTGACATACAAGTACAGTATTTTAACCACAAATAAATGAATTCAATACTATGAAACTACAGAGAACAACAAGAAGCAGTCATAATTAACACAGAACACTCAAGCAGGTATTAACAAAACAAACAAAAATAAGAGTTTACAATGGTATACAAGCAGCAGTCCAAATTTAACTTCCGCAAAAATACCCACAACAAATTATAAAGACACTAATCAGTACGGCCAGGCCACTGCAAGCCAACAGGCATGAGTAATTGGTAGCTCCAAGGTAGGAGGGCACACATCCAACTCAGAAGAACATCCTGTACCAAACTATCCGACTTGAACTTCTGGGAGAACTCGCAGCCAGCTGGTGACACCCGGAAACAACTTCCTGATCCTCATCCTCAAAGGAAATAAGATGCAACTTTGTGGCAGAGCTAAAGGAATGCAGATTATAACCCTTCAGGCTTCATCAGAATCGCAATTTTCCCTCCAAAAGAGACCAAACCTGGCAAGTCAGTCCCATGCTGTAGGCACAGGAAAACAGCAAAGACAGAACAGCCTGATGAAATCACAGCAAAGGCTGGAAGAGGGGATCAATGAGCAGCACCCATACTACAGAGGGATGGAAACACTGCCCAGCTGCACTCCCTTAAAACAGATTCTGTATGAACCAGCCAACCAGGGCTAACATCAAAAACACCTCAAATCAAGAGCTGTATGTGAGAGAGATCAAATAAACTGACTACCTCAGCAGCAATGTATATCAGCTTTGCAAATGAAAAGGATTCTTGAAGTATTGCTGCCAAATCTAGAACATCTGTACACTGCAGGTTTCAGAGACACCTAAGGAATTTTAAAGATGTTAATTACTAATAAATTGCAACATGAATTTGTTTTAAAGTTAACTAAGAGAATCAGAAAGTAAAACTCCCTTCACTATCCATGCCCTAGATCCTCCTTCATAATTTCAAAGCAGCAGCCATACAGAAACTTCAGAGCTCCTCTTGCTACAGACCTGACAAAGTTTTGGGGTTTTGTCTGTTAAATGTCTGTCCCTCTTTTGCCTTCAGTTGGGAAATATACATTCAAAAGTCCAGGAAAAGTACTTTATGGTTGAGCTATTGCACTGGGGATAATATTAATGTCTGCAGTAACGCCAATTACCATCTCATCCCACCTGGTACAGCCAGTCTTACCTCACGCTGTGAGGGTTATCATTTTAACACGATTGTTTTCTGGCATCATGAAAAATACTAGGACTCATTCATAGAAGAAAATGAAAAGAGAGTAAATCCATGTCTAATTACGAGTCTAGTTTGCCTCACAATTACTCAGTGTTCACATTGTGATTTTTATTTATTTCAGAAAGGCACTTCCAGTATAGTTTTGTCTGGCTGAATTTCAGCCATTATCACAAACTGTAAAAGACCAAGAAAAATTGTTTAATTTCCAGGAACGATTGTCACTTCAAGGTACACTATATAATTTTCGCCATATATCTGCTATTTCATCTTATACTTCTGCCAGAATCTCCAGATTCTGCCAATTTTTAACAAACTAATACGCAATTCCCTCAGATTACACCACCAGCTTCATAAACCTTTCAGCCTCTGCTGTCAAATTAAGGAATAGACAATTCTTTCTGCTTCTCCCATTGCTTCTCACTACGTCAGAGTCAACGTGAGACACAACATACCTATTTCCCTGTTGGACAGATTCGGTTAAGGTGCAAAATCCTTAAATCTGGAAAGAAGCAAGTGAAAGCTTTTGAGTTTTACCACATTCAGCATCAAAGCAAGCAAAGAGCCCCTCTGCATGAAGAAACCCCAGAGCTGACCTCCAATAGTTCGAGACAGCTGGCACAGATGCTGTTAACCAAATGAAGCACTGGAGCTGGCACAAGTAGCCTTTACTAGGGCACAAATACAGTCCCAGGTTTTCAGCTCCTAGTCTGCCTAAAGCATCCTCAGTGTCAGGTAGTTCAAGCTGCAAACAGGAGCTGAATAAGGCTGAGGACACTGCTGGAATCTTTGATGCTGCTGCCTTCAAGCGGTTTGGATTGGCCAAGCCTAGCAAATACAAGCTGTTCAAACCTACAATTTAGGTTTTCTATTGGCACACCAATATCTAACTCCAAATAGCCAAAGCTACTCCAGAATATTTTCTTTTATCTAGCTGTGTGAAGACCATCTCTCTACTGAAGCACAAAGGTTTGGCCATAGCTCCTTGTGACAGTACTACAAACTGCTGCACTCCAGCACTGATCCACCTTCCCACCACTCAGTTCTACTGGTACCAGAGTAATTTCAGACTGCTTTCAACTATGAGACTTTGTCATCCTCTTTCATGATCTAGAAACACACCTCTAAGGGACCAAGACCACATGAAAACCTATTCCACGTGAACAACCTGAAAAATACCATCAGAAGGTAAACTCACTGGAGCAGAGGACAGTTTTCTTGGCAGCAGCTCATATTTAGAACAGAATGCCCTAGAAGTGGCAAGCACAACTACTGCCTTCAAGAGAAAACTCAATACTAGCTTTCTTGAACCAACTTCCCTACAGTAACAAGCAAGAAAATGAAGACTAGCAGAGAAAACATGCAGCTTACATGTGTATAAAGAAAAAAGTAATTCCTGCATTTCCTGCAGAACCAAAGAAGAGTGTTCACTACACACTCCATCTCTGTTCAAAGAAAGGACATTCAGCTGTTACAGCGATGAAAGCTCAGCAAATACCTCAACAGCCAAGGCAGTTTTACTGTATTTGGCACCTGGCCTTCTCCAAGATAAGTAGAAGGCTCTTATCCTCCTTCTGCCAAACACTTGGCAAATCATAAATTCTCACTTGCTTTTGGAAGACCACGGTAGTTCAGAGCATGAGAGGGGAGGAGGAGAGGGGAGGTGGGGAAGAGATTATCCTAACTAATTCATAGGAGAAGGTCTTCAGAAGCAGGCACACTGCACCACACAAGCAGTGTGGTAATAAATAAAATAAATAGTAGACAGCCAAACTGGAAAGAGGTAGATGATGTTAATTTTAATAATGTTTTTAGTCTCTTGTGTTTCTTAATTTACAAGAGACTCTTCATTCAATTTGTCTGTCCAGATCTTTCTACTACTGCAAGCACATGCTTTTAAACACACTGTACCTGATGCTATTAGAATGACAAATAAAAACCTTCTCAGGTTTATGTCTTTTCTCTTCTACAGCCTTGATTATAACCTTGGGTAAGTAAGTTTAGACAATCATTTTAGGAAAGTCTTGAATTGGCTATTTCTGTCAAAAGAAGATGCCTTTCCATTTTCCAGCTGTACTATCCATGCATTGAAGTTTACATTTTCAATAGACTCTTCCTCAGAGAGAAGCAACAGCTTCCTTATAAAAGCAGAAAGGTTGACTAGGCAGGTGTGAGAAGAAAAGATGGAAGTACAACAGAACAACTAGGAATCAAGCAAGGAAAAATGCTAACATGTTCTGTAAGCACATACATGAAAACAAGAAGCAATTTGGAAATTTCATTAAAGTCAGAAGTCACATTCTGGCAGTTCAGAGAAGAAATTAAATAAAGTATCTTGAGAAATTCAGAAAATGTTTTCTACTTTTCATACACACGTTATCTAATAATTTTTTGCTTGGTGAGTAACGCTGCAGCTTAATGTGACAACTGCAATTAAAAATAAATATCTTCTTATGCAAGTCTCCTGCCACAGGATTTTACCAGGAAGTAGGCTTCCCATCAGGTTCAGCACCAAAGAGGAAAAGAAAAAAAACAAACACAAAAAAACCCCAAACAAAAACAGTTTATACAGAGAGGTAATCTTCACTTAAACTCCAAGCACTCCCACAGCACAGGCACTTTTCACCTCAACACAGCTTGGTAAACTGAATCACAGGCTCCTTGCATATAAAAGACAAGGGTGTTATCTCAGGCAGATATAAAGCAGTAAAATCTTCCATTCCAGGGGAATCTTACAGAGAGATAGCTAACAAGAACAACAGAATTTTTATACAAAGCCTATCTCTGGCAAGACTTGTGTCCTTTTCAGCTCCTACACAGACCGAGGTGTCAGAGAAGCTTATGCTTGTCCTTATTTCTTGATACGAACACATCAGTACAAACCAAAGAATCACGTGCTTCAGGTGCTAGCCTCACTGGTACACTGCTGCAACAATTCATGAGCCTTAAACACACTAGTACTTGTATCTCGGCATCTCTACAGTGCCACTGCTGCCGCAACTTGCTAGGGAAAGTGGATTCTCCTGTGTTTTTACGCCTCTCTCCTTTAATGCAATGCTTTTGAAACGCAGACCAGGAATCGGTGAAATGGAGACAAGAGACAAAGAAAGTGAGTGACACCCCCAGGCATGAAAGGCAAAAGTAAAAGCACACGCCTGGGTTACGACGCCTGACTGAGAGTGCAATCGGAGGGCAGACAGCAAATGAACCAAGTTGGCTGAAAGGCAGAGAGGAAGCAAAATAGTTTGGGAAATGCTGTCTTATTTACAAACACTCCCACTAAGCGACTAGATATTCATGGGCCAGCAAAGGAAAACAGCAATCTTCACCACAATATTAGACTGGACTACTTTTTTTTTTTTTTAATTTATCTTGCATATCATAGAAGCATCTGATAAAGACTCAAAAAAAGGACAGGTGCCATCCTCTTGCCATGCAAAAATGTCTGGACAGAGTTTAGAGCAGCAAAACTCCTTGTCACGGACCCAGTCCAAAAGCACAGTGATAACACAAATTAACATTGATATTTTTTCAAAGGAGTCATCACAACTACTCTGTTATCAGAAGCAGCAGTTCAAAATAATGCAGTTACTTTGTATCATAGCTTTCAGAGATAACTCTCTCCAAAAGCTTCCACAATTCCTAATAAACTGCATCAAATTTTTCAAAAGGCACGTGTTTAAGCTTTTGCTTTTAACAGCCTGCCTGTGCCTAAAGCACACTTTTTTTTATATACCTTGTTGCATAAAACGTGTGCAGACAACCTTAACAGAACATTAGGATGTTTTTCACAGCATTGGGGGAGAATGCATAAAAGAAAGGAAAGGCCTTCCAGCCAGCTGCATCAGCATTAGACCAACTGAAGTTGAGGGAGTCTACCCACAGAATACAGGAATCGCATATCACGTGACCAACCTGACAACAACGCGCACACCACAAGTCTCTACTCTCACTTCTGTTTATTTGTCCTTTGTTTCTAAATCTCTATTCTCAGATTAAAAAAATAAAAAAAAGTCAAGAGGAAAAGGCTGTTAGGAAGTAAATTAAAAAATACAAGTAAATCGTAAGCACAAAATATCTTTGAAGATCAAACAACACAATCACATAACCAGAACTTTAATTCCTGAAAGACTCATGGAACAAGCACACATACACACAGAGCATGATATAATCCAACTCATCTCCAACACACAGTGATTCACCACACCATTTTTCTGGTGGTATAACGCATTACATCTTTACTAGAAAGCAACAGATCAGGAAAACATCAGCCACACCAGCTTACTCTCTAAATCCCTCCACTGACCCCCTTTTCATCAGCTGCCTCACAACCAAGATTATTTTTTCCTGCTGTTGAGGTTCTACAGAAGTGCTTCTGCCTGTGTTTATCACCCCACCCTCACTTACCATTTGTCCACTTTTCCCGCAGGAGTCTAAATTTGCTTCTAGGTGGTTCCTTACACATGGAACTCTTTCTGAGCTGGTCCCCAAGGTCACTATTTTCTGGGCATTCAAATCCTTCCTGAAGGCCCACTCCTACAGTGATACCTACAAAAAATCAGTTATCTAATACCTGCCAGATAGAAACTAAATGGGGATGCTCTGTATCTTAAAAACATTAGCAAAACTTCAAATTATTCATAGATATAGCATACAGACTTAGTTCACATAACCATCTCACACACACTCCTTTTCATCTTCGTCTCTGAAGCAGACAATCAATCACAACAATTACTGCTTTCTTTACATTCTTCAATATCCAACACAGGGTGTGTACTACCAGAAACAAATTACTATCAGTATTCCTCAGGTGTCCATAATTCCTGTGGAATATTTGGATTTTACACGATTTCCCACACAATAAGGAAAACTCAAACAGATATAGTCAGTTTCAAAGCCAAATAATAATGTATTTTTTAAGAAGTTTCACATGCTAAAACTGCCCCTCAAACCCCCATATAACTTTGCAGATTGAGACATTTTTCCTTCCCTCCTTCCTTCTTCCTCAGCTTCCCCCAATAATTTTCCTCCTCATTTCATTTCCACATGAAACACGTAGAAGTGAGAAGAAAATCCATGTCTCTGATTTTATGATTTCTGAAGTTGACATGAGACAAAAAGTGATTTAGTGAAATAAGTCATCTTCATTGTCTCCCATGCATTTCTAACTGGTTACTGCTTTTGCTCCTCAAATCTCATTGTCTGTAACCATCTCCAAACATCCCAAAGGTCTCTTCAATGCTTGGAACTGTCTCCCCCTTTCTTAAAAATATTTAAAACAAAAGAAGATGAAAATTGTATCATCTATCAACTCCTGGAAAAGGCACCAGGAAAATTAAAATGGAAAGCATCTCACTAAATAGAAAAGTGAGGTACACAGCAACTAATACAGGATCACTCAGAAAAAGTACAAATAAGTTTGAAAAAAGAGTTCTGAACCACACACCTTTACTGTAATACCTATTTTCTGTATACAAGTGAAGAAACAAACCCAGAGAAAAGTGAACAGTATGTGACATACTGCAACTACACTTGTATTTAAAACTTTAAGATAGTTGTCTGTTCTATACTTCAAGCTGTGAACAGTGAAATGCTACCAAATATAAGAAAAATCCATATTTAGAATAATCCTGACCATTGTTTCATTGCATTAAGAAGTGTAATCCAACAGATTACCTTTAGTATCTGTTTTGCTCAATAGATTATCTTCCCATTTTTTTTCTCTATCTACTGCTTCATTTTGTTTAGGAACGAACAGACTGAAAAAGACTTAAACACCTTTTAAAAAGCAGAAAAACATAGAAATGTATAGGTCTTTCCACTCCAAGCCTTGCATATTTACGGATTTCACAAAACTTAAGCCATAATGCTCACTAAGCTCACCACCAAGTGACTGTATACAGTGGTAGCCACTCTCCACTCCTGCTATGACCAGTCATACACAAGTGACAGGCTGTGAAAATAGCTGTAATGCTTTTATCAGGGTAACCTGATGTAACCTAAGTCTTGACACCGTTTTCCACCTTCACACGGGCTGGCAATAAAGTCTATTTACAGACAGGCTTTCCCAGCAGCAGAGCGAGACTGCTCAGACGAGTATCACGGGCACCTCACAGAAACACGTATTTCGAGCATGGATTTCCTAAGACTTGGAGAAGGACTTGCTGATAGAGAACCAGATGGAAACTTTGTCACAGGAGGAGAGGGTGAGCTAACCTCTGGCAGGGATGTGGATCTCAGGCAGCAGCAGAAGTAGCAGCACTGTGGCCACAGGCAGCTCCTGCGCCGGCAGCACCCACCCGCTGCTCCTGTTCCTGCTGCTGCCCCCAGGTCTGGAGAGCACCTGGAGCTCCTCGGCTCAGCGCCTGTGCGGTTTGGTCACACTCACAGGAATCAAAGACAAGAGGGAAGCGCGAGCGTTATGTATTTTGTACTCAACGGCAAAAAGCAGGGTGAAGGTTAGCAAATGTTTAGAGCTTATACTTCACAGCCAGCATCTATGAATATATAACAAGAGATCTCTGTGTGAAAGAGCATTGCATCTGTTACACTACCTGAAAGCTAACAAATACAACTGCAGTTGCCTGTGCAACTTCAACTCATCCAATTTATGTATAGAGATGATACATTTTAACACCACGATGACGTTTTTCTCAAGGCTATCCCTCACTCAGCATCAATAAGGGACAGTGCTCCAGGAATGAGCCAGCAGCATGTAGTAAAGCACGCTGCTGGTTTACTGCTTACAGAAATTGGAAAGTGCCAAAGAGAAGATACAAGTGGAGGAATTTTTCATGCTATCATGCCCCCTACCCATCCTTCCCTGGGTTGTTCCTTAAAAATCTACTAATCAGTCCTATCTTTTCCCCCTAAGTGCTAAGCAACAATCATTTCCACGCATCTGCTCCTTCTACAGGCTTTTCAGATTCGGTACTGCCGCCACTGCTGCTCACAGGGCTGACAGGCGGGACATAAGACCATTAGAAAAGCACCATGTGACGATTCTCACAGCTAACAAATCCAGAGGATATGTTTTTCTATTTTTTTCTTCCCTCTTTTTCTTTTCAGTCACAGAAGTCCTCTGTGAAAAAGCTTTATTTTTATTTTTCAAAATCAAACTTTAGACAGCTAATACCAACTATGTTTCCTATTTTGGAGACAGTCAGCTGGCCACCTTATGTATGGAAGGTAAACCACACAGAAGGCTGAGCACTCACAGCTCCAGGGGAAGAAGCAGGAATGGTGCTTTGAACACATGTGCTCCAAATGTCAAGCAGTTTGGGACCAGAGGGCAGCCGTGCTACTTTCTGAGAGCAGGCAAAGCTCATTGGTATGGTCAGTCTCATTTCCCAACATAAAAAGCCACAGAGTCAGGCCAAAGCCACATTTAGCCCGCTACCTCATCTCTGACACTGGACAACAGCGGATGCATGGACAAAAGCATAAGCATGAGGCAAGGATAAAGCAGGATTTCCCAGCAGGCTCTGAGCCATATGCAGGGGAAGATGAGTCTGATTCAGAGATGATGTTTTTTCACATTTAATAATCTCTAGCAGAGTTTTCTCTCAAGAAAATCTGATCACTTCTGGAATCCCTGTCAGATGCTAATATCCAAAACAACTATGGCACTGAATAGCTTAACCACACATTGTGCAAGAAACTGTTCCTGGTTAGCTCTGGGAGATGTCACCTGCTTGTTCCACTTCATATCCTTATATTGAAATACTTCTTCACTGCAATATTTCTTGTATTTTCATTATTCATCTTCTCCTTATCACCAGGCATTTCTATCACCTATGTTGTGAAAAATAAGTTGGTATTTGGGGAGCCTTTGTGATTACCACAGAAAAACCTATAAGTAAATTAATAATCCTGTACTCAGAGCTGGATTAGAGTAACACGCATGTTAGAATGAGGCACTGACCCACTTTTAACAATAAATAGGACTACACAGTTAATTAGTCAATGAGCATTATCTGCTCTGTGCACTGAATGAGGCTGGAGTCCAGTGAGGAAAGAAGAAGAGAGGGTGGCATCCACAGCCACATAACTTAAGACTACCAAATGCTTTTGAATTAGGGAAGACCACTGATGAGACTGCATAGGCAGGTGATTTTTGGCAATTCCCCATTTCATGTTCTTAACCTCAGAACTTCATTATTTAATGCAACTTTGTGTATTACTTCCTATATCCATAGAAATAAAACTTTCATTCTATCCATCTGGAAACCACATTTTTAACACCACAGGTGATCAGCAAGGTAAGGATACTTATCAGTACCTATACAGATCGACTCCAGATTTTGACCAACTATTTTCCTTATTTGTTTTACAAATGTATACTAAAAGCAAAGGAGCTTAGAAGCAAGACTGGGCCCACTCCCCAGCCCTTCAACTTTAATCTTTCTCTCCCTCCTTTCCTTACTCTTTTTTTCCTAGGTATTCTCTTTCCTGTTATATCTTCTACCAGTCAAAGCTTCTGTCTCCTATAACTTCAATGGGGATGGCTTTCCCAGCAGGTAATAACTGGTAACACCACTGAGCTTGTCCATTCCTGGTGCCCTCACACATCACAACGGGTGCAATGCATGCAGAGAGCTCGACATAGTTTTAAACATCTGACATTTTCCATAGAAGCAAGTTTCTCAAATAACTGCTCATCAGTATTGAGCACACACAAATTCCGAGGGTTTTTTAGCATAGGTTTAGGGCTTAGGTAAATTTTGGAACTCTTTCTTGTAAGTGCAGCCTTCACATAGGAGCTTTGACGCTCAGGTCAAATTATGCACCCTCTCCCCAAGCCCGAATTCCTTAGTTTAACAGATTTTAGTGATTTCCTTTAGCACAGGGAAAAAGTGTATTTCATGTCTATCTCTGTGCAAAAGAAAAATGAACAAAGACCAACTTATCGCTCTTTAATCTCTCCAAAATTTCTCCAGCTGTAAAATAAAAAAAAAAAAGGCAAGAAAGACTTCAGCTTGAACAACTGAAGTTTGGCAAAACGATCAAAGGCTGAAAATAGTATCTTTTAATAGACAGCATTAAGCAATTTTATATTGTAGGCTCCATCTGAAAGGGTAGACATGACAGTGCTGTATTAATGTAAGACACTGACAAGCTACTGACTACAGAGATAATACGGCTCAGTAGCACAAGCTCACCACAGCTGGCAACACAGCAGTTGCAGGTTCCTGAGACACATATCAGCACTAAAAACCTACATATATGATGTTCAGCATGGTTGCATCTTAATTTCATAAAAAAATGTGGTTGCGACCATTTAGTAGTCAAGCCATTTAATGTAAACAAATGCCAGGTTTATGACGGAAATCAATAATGCAACCAAGCTTAATACACTCATTTAACGGGGCACGATTTTTCCGAAGGAGCATCTTTTCCTAGCTGCCAAGTGCTGCTTTACCTACAAAACGAATTGTTATTAAAACCAGTTTACCGCAAACACCATCTAACTACTGGACCACACATCAGGAAAATGCACAACCAACCAGTAACAGCAATGCTGTTCTGCATGGCACACAGGCAGTCTGAACTCTCACCATTTCAGAAGGGACTGTATAGCAAGGCTGAAGAAGCCTTGGGAAAAAAAAAAAAATCAGAAGCAATTTCTGCTCACAGTAGCAGATCCCGCAGCTATACAGTTACTTCATAAATTATTTTATATTATATTATAATTTTAATATCGTAATGTAATATTTTTGCTAGAACATTTAAAACTTTCGATGGCCGAAACTCGGCACAGGTTTATTCGGAGAAGCCCATAAGAGGGTCCTGCTCCGGAAAGCGCTGCCTCCCTGCGACCACCCTCCCTCCCAGCCTGGCTTTGGGCAGGGACGTCCAGCGAACCTGCACCGAGCCTAGCGCTGAAGTGACCGACGGGCAGTCACCCTCCGCCCCCCCCACCCCTCCAAATAAAAGCCAGCCGGGGCAAGGAGAGCACCCTCCCACACACACACACTTGCTCCACTCCTTCCGTCCCACCAGCACCGGCCGGCTCCCCTCGACAGCCCCGTCTCGCCCGCCTGGGACCACCCGGCCCAGCACCGGCCAAACCCGGGGCGGGGAGGCCGGGAGGGCGGCCCGGGGACCCTCTCCGCCACCATGGCTGTTGTTATTTGTTTCCGGTAGCACCACAGCGTGTCGGGGAGCAGGAACAACGCGCCGCCCGCCCGCCCCCCACCCACCCGTCCCCGCCGCCCCCGCCCCCCCCCACCCCCGGGCCGCCCCGCCGCACTCACTCGCCAGCCGCGGGCCATCCAGCCCCCCGCCGCCGCCGCCGCCGCCTCCGCTGCCGCCTCCCGCCCCCAGCTCAGCTTTCTTAGGCCCCACCACCGCCGCCGCCGCCGGGCCCGGGCTGGCCCCGTGCGGCGGGTAGCCAGGCCCGGCGGCGGCGGCGGCGGCGGCCGGGGGGATGCCGAGCGGGAGCCCACCGAGGGGAGCGGCGGGCCCCGGGCCGGCGGGGGCGGCGCCGGGTTCCTCATGTAGGAACTGGCACTCCTCGCCGTAGAAGCAGGTCTTGTCCTTGGCGTAGTAACGGCAGAACTTCAGCTTCACGGCGCCGCCGCCACAGCCGGCCCCCGCCCCACCGGCCGCCGGCCCCGCCACGCCGACCCCCGCCGCCGGCGGCCCCGGCCCCACCACCGGCGACGGCGACGAGCAGGGCAGGCCGCTGCTGTTCATGGCAACCGCCCCGCCGCCGCCGCCGGGGTCGCCACCATGGGGAAGGAGGGCGGGAGGGAGGGGGCGGGGAGGGGGAAGGGGCGCGGGAACCGCCGTCACCCCGGGCTCCGGCTCCGGAAGGGGGAGGAGGGGGCGACTCCGCGCCTCTTAAAGGGGCCGCGCGGCCCGCGGCGGGGGCGGCGGCGCCTCCTCCTCCTCAGTGGTCCCGGCGCTCGGGGTTGTTTATGCCATTTTCCTCTTCCTGAGCGGGCGCGCTTGCGCCGGCGCGGGGCATGCTGGGTAGCGCCGCCGGGCCGGAGCTGGGGATGGGGCTGAGGCTCTGCCCGCTGCGGGCGGGAACGCCCGGGAGAGAGGCAGACGGGAACCGCAGAGCTTCGGGCGGCCGAGGGCGGTGTGCGGCGAGACGAGGCGGGCCGGCGCGGAGCGAGCCCACCCGGGTTCGGGCGAGCGGGCGTTAACTGCCCGGTGGCGCGCGGCGGCGGCAGGCAGCCCTCGGGCCGGGCGGGTGCGCCCGTTTCGAAGGGAGTAACGGCCGGTGCTCTCGCGCCTCCCTCGCGGGCGCTCGGGGCAGAGCCCGAGGCTGCCGCCGCTCTGCCCCAGCCCCGGCTCCCCCTGCGCCCGGCTGCGGCTTTGTGGTTCTGGGTGCGGGTCACGGTACCGGCAGCGTCTCAGCCGATTCCCCCCTTTCAAGAAAAAAAAAAAAAAAGTCCTGGACATTTTTGCTGCTCAACACCCCCGTTCGCTTTTCCGTAACGGGAGCGCAGCCGGAGGGATTCTCCCTCTCCGCGTATCAAACCGGGTGCGCTCGCCGTTTTTAGGGGGATGTTTTAAGTGTTTTCTGCTGAGCGTGGAGAATTTTGTTATGTGGATTTTCAGTGACTCACTTGCAAAGCTACACAAGATTTTTTATATATATATTTTGTTTTCCCCCTCAGTCAGATTGTTGGCATAGCTTGTGGTGCGATCGCTGAAATGATACATACATAGTCGAAAAAAACATCGTGTGCTAAAAGTACACAACATTATTTTGGTTAAAAGAGCACTATAGCATTACAATCGCTTTTTGTCTATCATAGTCTCCTGTGTTATCAAAAACAGAAAGTCAGGGCCTGCCTCCAAGATGCTTTGACACTGCGAAAAGATATTTTAAAAAATGAGTGAGCTTTTAAATGTCACATTGGAATAAATCACTTTCTTCCTCAGATAAAGTCTTTAAAGACTTCAAGAAGTAAGCATGCCATAAGCTGAAATCTCAAGACAAACGTTTCTGCAGTTGGAAGTGTGTCCTCTCCAAGCTTATGAACCAGTTGAGAAAGGAAAGGTGGTCACTGCAAAAAAAAAAGTTGGACAGAAAACTAAAGAGCAAGGCTACAAGAGTCAGGATTCAGGTTCTGGACCTGTAATCCAAGAAGACAAGATGAAAGTATCATCTCTTTGTCATTCTCCAACAATTTTCAGCCTTTTGCTTCCTTTCAGCTGGATGGCAAAGAGCTCACAACTGTGTTCCTGCACATTTAGAAAAGTAGGTAAAAGGGTGGAAAGGCCCTGTTGGTTTCTCCATTAAAATCTGTGTGTAGGAGCTCAGAGAAACCACAGCAGATTCCACAGGGAAGAGAGTCCTCATAAACACCTCAACCATGGGAAATGTTTCAGTCCTGACTTGCACCTTCTCAGACAAACAAAATGGGTTTACTTTAGTACACGGACCAGAGGGCGGTCCCAGCTGCTTTAGCTGCGGTACCCACAGCACTTCTTGGTTGTGTGTCACTCAGCCCCCTGACATTAGAATCGCTCCATGATTCTATGATAGGGTTATGCCCCTGAGGAGTGAAACCAAGGGCTTCCTTGCACCATGAGCTGTTGCGGGTACATACAGGCGTCTGCGGGTGGATCTTCCCTCAGTTGCTGCAGTGGGAAAAGGGAGAGTCAGGGAGTGCATTGTTTTCTGTCCCTTTATCCTGCTCATCCATGCCCTGGGACGATGCCAGCACAGGACAGAGGTCTCAAGCAGATGAGGCCTTTGAGGCACAAGGGTTCATAGAGGAGAATGGGAGATAGAAGATGTCGTTGAACTCACACCAGGTGTGGGGGAAGAGAGGAAGCCAATATCACCTGCTGGAGTCCACTTACCAGCAGTCTATCACCCCTTATTCCAGGCATGATGTCCCCTGGAAAAACATCCCTTCTCTCCAGAAAGGTCAGACTGAGTAGACAAGTTATATGTGCATGTGAGGAGTTTGAAAGGGGCTGCAGAAAGATGTTAATAAAGGAAGAAGAAAAATCTCAGCTTTCACCTAGAGCTTTCCCAAGCTCTGTGGATCTTTTATCTGGAGCTTTAGTACTGTGGATTTAGTGGTATCAAGTTATCTTACAAGAGATTTTGTGATACACCTAGGGTAATGCCTTTTCTGGGTAAACTGGTTGAACATGAAATGAATTCTTCCAAGCAAAGACCAGTTACGTAGCCACTCCCATCACCGAAGTGTATTCTAACCTGTGTTTTCCACCTTGTGAATCTGCTTTTCCCACAGCTCTTTTGCTGATCCATGCATGTGTCTAATATTACATATAGACAGTGAGGTTAGGAACAAGGACACAGATGTGCTTGTGTATACATGACCCACATTTTTTCTGTCTGCATGCTGTAGCTCAGGTTGAAAACATTCCCACTGCATGCAGGAAGAGCTGAGATAGCGGACTGGGCAGCTGAGATAGCAGGACTGATCCTGACAGCCAGAGTACCCAGACTGCAACAAGACGTGCAGCACAGTGCCAAGGATGTTTGGGTTTTCTCCCTCTAAAATTGGTGTAAGTGCTGTACCTGAGCCACTAAGGATCAACCCATCTCGTGTTTTCTACATTCTCTTGGCCAACAAAACACAGTGATAATGGGAAGAGGCTCAAGATGGCATGAGCCTCTTTTTGTGGCTCTGGCAAACTCTCACCTCTCCCGTCTCTTCAGTTCTCTTAACTATATATAAGGACTTGGCCTGAAAGCTGACCTGCAGCTATAGTGTTGATATGGGAGCCTGACACCTTCTTATTAATCAAAACCGTGCATTCCTCTCTGGAATTTTTTTTTTATTGCCTGTTTCTGCTGGTCAGCCGGAGTGCTGAGGAGTCCTGCTGGCCATTCACTATCTGCTTGAACTTTCTCCACTGCCTTGTGCAGTACACAGAGATTTACCGTGCATTCCTGAAGAGCAGTGTTTGATGATATAATTTTTTTTTTCACAAAACTAGATCCCCAGTTAGTTGAAGCTGGCACATATATGGAGAGTGCTGCCATCCCTCTCCTGGGCACACACATAGGTTTACTTTGGATGAAATGCAGGGAGCAAGACGAAGGAGAAACAGATAAATGCCCCTGGGTCTTGTCCCACTTTGTAGTTGTCGTAACTGTGGCATGCTTTTCGACCCAGAAATAGAAAAATACTGCTGTATGCACGCATGCAGCCATAGCCAAGTGATGGGGTTATTTATGAGCTCTGACAGAAAGGCAGAACCAAACGTTATGAGATGAAAAATAAGGCAAGGATGGGGGGAAGAGGAGAAAAAAAGGAAATCTTTGAGAGGGAAAGCCCTGCCAAGAGCTTTTTTCTCCAGCCAAATCATGTCACAAGTGCCAAATAGCTCTCGCCTAACATTCGAACCAGTGTTGAGAAAACCATGTCTGCTATTGAAAGTGACAGGTTCTCTTTGTGTTGACCCAAAATTAACATGTTTAGTAAATCATGGAAACAGATCCCGAAGTGCAGGCTGGCATCAGATAATGCAAATGCATAACAATACTTTTTGAGGGATAGCGTTATTTTAGCTGTGTTTTTTTTCTAAGGCATGGGAAGACACATTTTGTAACTGGGAATCCTGTTAAACCAACCAAGTAGTTGGAAAAAGTAATGTCTGAATACTGTTTTTTTTTCAACAGTACTATTTTGTCTATTAAAAGATATTATCTCTACTTACAAAACTGGCCTTGCTTAATATTACTGAGACAGATCAAAGGAAATACTTCTAAAATTGTTTTCACATAATCTGAATTTAACCTTTAAAGTCTATCATTATAGTACATCATTAAGAGGAAAAAGCTAGCAAGATTTCCAAACATATAATCGTGGTCAGCGTCCTTAGTAATATTAGACAAGAATTTAGCATTTGCTCTTTGTTTTTTTTAAGGAAGAGTGATAAAGTCTGATGTTTCAGGATATGCACCAATTGCTGTCTGAAATCTAAGGGAAATTGCCACTCTTGAGAAGATTATTCCACAAAACTAGTGTTTTCTAAATCTTCCTTTGAAGTGTTTAAGAATGACTAATATGGCAGTCAGGATATCGGACTGAATGGACCAAACTGCTGTGGCAATACCCATGGATCCCTAACTAGATACTAACAGTATCTGGAATCATAGAATCATAGAATGGCCTAGGTTGGAAGGGACCTTAGAGATCATCTAATCCAACCTCTCTGTCATGGGCAGGGACACCTCTCTACTAGATCAGGCTACTCAAGGCTCTGTCCAACTTGGTCTTGAACATCTCCAGGCAGGGGGCAGCCACAACTTCTCTGAGCAATTTATTCCAAAGTCTTGCCACCTTCATCTAATCTATTCTCCTTCAACTAAATCTATTCTCTCTAAATCTATTCTCCTTCAACTTAAACCCATTTCCCCTTGTCCTATCAGTGGACACTCTTGTAAAAAGTCCCTCCCCAGCCTTCCTGTAGGTTCCCTTCAGGTATTGGAAGGCAGCTATTAGGTCCCCCCGAAGTCTTCTCTTTTCAAGACTGAACAATCCCAGCTCCCGCAGCCTGTCCTCGTAGCAGAGGTGCTCCAACCCCTGGGTCATCTTTGTGACCCTCCTCTGAACACGCTCCAACAGATCTATGTCTCTTTTATGGTGGGGACACCAGAACTGGATGCAGTATTCGAGGTGGGGTCTCACAAGAGCAGAGTAAATGGGGACAATCACCTCTCTTGACCTGCTGGCCACACTCCTCTCGATACATCTCAGGATACGGTTGGCCTTCTGGGCTGCATGAGCGCACTGCCGGCTCATGTTGAGCTTCTCATCAATCAACACCTCCAAATCCTTCTCTTCAGGGCTATTGTCAACCCACTCTGTGCCCAGTTTGTATTTGTGCCTAGGATTGGCCCGACCCAGGTGAAGGACCTTGCATTTTGACTTGTTGAAGCTCATGCAGTTTGCACTGGCCCATTTCTTGAGACTGTCAAGGTCCCTCTGGATGGCATCTCTTCCCTCAAGTGAGTCCACGGCACCACACAGCTTGGTGTCATCAGCAAACTTGCTGAGGGTGCACTGAATGCTGTCCCCCATATCGCTGACAAAGATGTTGAACAGCACTGGACCCAGAACAGAGCCCTGAGGAACACTGCTTGTCACTGGTCTCCATGTGGACTTTGAGCCATTGACCACAAGTCTTTGAGTGCGACCCTCCAGCCAGTTCTTTATCCACCGAGTGGTCCATCTGTCAAATCCGTGTCTCTACATTTTAGAGACAAGGATGTCATGTGGGACAGTGTCAAACGCCTCACACAAATCCAGGAAAATGACATCCGTTGCTTTTCCCATGTCAGCCAGCACTGTAGCTTTGTCGTAGAAGGCAAATACATTAGTCAGGCAAGACTTTCCCCTAGTGAAGCCATGTTGGCTGTCACCAACCACTTGATTATTTTTTATGTGCCTTAGTACAGCTACCAGGAGAATCCGTTCCACGATTTTATCTGGCACAAAGGTAAGGCTGACTGGTCTGTAGTTCCCCGGGTTGTCTTTAGTTCCTTTTTTAAAAATGAGGGTTATGTTCCCCCTTTTCCAATCTGTGGGAACCTCACCAGACTGCCAGGACCTCTCAAATATGATGGCTAGTTGCCATTATATTGGAAGAAACCAAATGTTGGTCTTAACCAGACTTCCATTCACATGCAAACAGAAGTTCATTCCGACTCGGTGAAGTTTTGAATTCAAATCAAGTAGCAAGTCGAGAGTTGACCTAGAAGTGCTCCTGCTAACACCTACATTAATGGTGTATGCTAACACCTATGTTAACAATGTATGGGGCGAGTTCTAGCCCTAAGCCAGAGTTCATATTCATACAAGCACTAAAATGCAAGTGTAGTTTCACTGTGCTGACAATTCAGTGATACGGTTTGGCTAGAGACTTTCTTACCATGTGGCTGCTTGCCTTGGAGCTGGCTTTATCTAACTGTTGCAGTGAAGGCCAACTGCGATGTGACATAACTTGGATAAAACAGTTGGTAACCGAAGCTGTTCTCCTGTGGGGGGAAAAAACCCACTCACTCAGAAGAATGCTTTACTGTCGTGTACATATGTATGACACATTTGTGGAACCTTCTCCACACTTGGTCCATCATCTTTAGGAATAAGTTAATATCCTGGATTTTATATATTTATTTTGACTTCATCCTTTAAATATGAACTGTCCTAGCTGATGGTATCTTTCACAGAATATTTTGATCTGGAAACATCCCATGTATATTAAGACTTCTAATACCAGATCAGCTGGATCACAGGCAACAGATTCTTATGATTAAGACAGTTTAATGTTAGTTTTTCCTTGTCTGAACCACCACTTTGCTCACTTGCCAATTCAAAAGATTCAAAAGGATGAGCACCTACTTTTTTAGTATATGTGTAAGCGTTTGAACAGGCTGTTGCTATGCCATGCAACTGCCCATGAGTAGTAGGTGGCTGGGGTATACTTCTCGTAGTTTAAGAACAGAAGCATAAACTGTTTACTCCCTTGTTTCAAAGGGCAAAACCTGTAGGTAAATGTTGCGTTGAAAGGAATACAAGAAAGACGTGGACTTACTGGGGTGAGTGCAGTGAAGAGCCATGAAGATGATAAGGGATTGGGGTGTCTGACATACGAGGAAGGGGTGAAAGGACTGGAGAAGAAAAGGCTTATGGGGATCTTATCAATGTGTTTGAATATCTAATGAGGGAGCCAGACTCAATTCTGTGCTACCCAGTGACAGCAGAAGGGGCAGAGAGAATAGACTGAAGCAGAGGGTTCACTCTGAATATCAGGACAGACTTTTTTACTGTGAGGGTAGTTGAGTGCTGAATAGATTGCCTGGAGAATTTGCAGACGTTCCATCCCTGGAGATGTTTAAAACCCTACTGGGTGTGGTGTGGTGCAACCTGTGCTAGCTGACTGTGCTTTGAGCACAGTGCTAGACTAGGCGATCTCTAGAGGTGTCTTACAACCTCATGCATGCTGGGACTGTGCACCAGTGAGGGCTGTGAAAGAAAAAAAAGAAAACCTAACCTGCCAGTCAGGAAGGCTTGTTGCCAGCACAGCATTTCCCTGTTTGCAATGACTTCTCTAAGTCCTGTGAAATCCTACACTTCCTTTCCCAGTTTTTGCATCCTTGCAAATACATTCCTCCCTGGTTATCATATAATTTCCACTCCTTCTTTTGCACTGTGTCACTTACAAACTTGTCTCCAGCACCAAGGTACAATGCTATTGCCTCAGTCGGTATTTCTAAGACAGTCTTGTGAAAGATCATGTGCTCATCTTCACTGACAATGTGGCCTCGATGCCATTTCCCTCATTGCCCCTGCAATTAGCTTTGGGATATTTTCTGTGACTACTTTTACCTATGATATGCCCGTCTAGTTCTGGTCCATTTGCATTTTTATTTAATCTTCCCTAAAGCAAAAGAAGCTATTTACCAGGTAACAATAAAAAATAAAAAAAAATCTAGATGCCATCTCTGGCAGGTTTCTAAGAAGACCTTACTGACACTGATTTTTTTTTGCTTAGGGATTCTCTTTATCCAGGTTCTGTACAATTGCAGAATGGATGCTTAGTCCCTAGCAAGTAAAAATATAACAGCTGAATGAATAATAATAATCTCTAAGCATATCCTGGGGGATATGATCCAATTTATCCCTAAGAACTGGATTCAGAAGGCTGCAAAGAACAACTGGAAGCTGGGGAGTCCTGCCTGCCCCTCTCTGGTGTCCTGCCCTGGTACAAAGCAGGAGGCCTCACTGGGGCAAACGACTTCAGCCACATCCAGCTCATTCAACACTTTACACCTCAGCGATCAGGAGGTAATGAGGAGACAGGTCCAGGAGTGCTGTGCTCCAAAAGAAAGAGTGAAGGGAGACAGGCTGAGGGCAGAGGGACCGTTTCTCTAGAGGACTGCATTTGAGGGCGAACCTGGAAGCCTTTATTTTTATCCCCTAGACAAGTCATCTGCGAAATGTCTTCAGAGCAGCTGTAGCTCGGTTTGAATCTTCCTGCAGACAGTGCTAGTTCCCTGTTCCCCCTGGAGTAAACAGAGCCCCGTGCTGCAAACTCGCTCCCCACCCAGGTGGCAGCCCCCTCAGCCCCCAGCGGTGACCGCAGCAGGTCCTCTGTCACCAGCAGACCAAGCGCTCACCCAGCATAGGAAACCTCCAACCGCCTACCACAACAGATGGGAAAGGGTATTCCCAGGGTGTCACGCAAACTTCATTTGGATTTTTTTCAAAATCTTTAGCTTGGCCGTGATGCTTGCTCTTCCCCTCATCGATACTGAAAGAAATTATGCAGGCTGCTAGTGCCTGAAAGCAGAAATTATAACTACTTCAAAAATAAGAATTGAGGTGAGACAGCAAAAAGTCAGCTGCACTGAGTTTACCAGAGAAAATGTGTTTTTGTAGAAGTGTGAGCAAAGAGCAAAAGAACCAGGCGAGGACTGAGCAGCCAGAGCAGAGGCAGCTGCTTGGCTTGGCGGAGGCATCCCCCAACAGAAGGAAGATGCTCCCCGACCCCCAGAGAGGCCCCTTTCTCCCCATCCCACAGCCGTTTCCTTCAGGCTCAAGTCTCGGGCCCTCACTTTTGAAGAAGTGGTTTCACTGTGGGCAGTGACGTGCACCCTTAAAGCAACCACCTGCACGGCTCAGTTTCACTCACGGGGCTGGGGGACTGCAGGGCATCGCCAGCCATGGCAGCCGGCTGCTCCCGTGGCTGCCCCACTGGCAGCCTGTTTCAGGTAGCAGGTAAGGTCTCCTCATGCCACTTCTCAGACCCTTTTCGCTCCATTTTCTGGTCTCTCACTGCATCCCTTCACATCTTTCCTTCTCCTTTGAGTTCTTATCCGTTCATTTCCTCCCGCATCTTTTTCTGGCCCACCTTTCTTCTCTCTTCCAGGGATGCTCTTCTCCCTTTCATCACAATTGTCTTTCCCAGCCCAGCTGGCTTTTGCTCTCACTGCACCTGATACATTTCATGCTCCAGGCAAAAGAGTATTTAAACATACTGACTTTTTTGTTTTCTTTTTTTCCTGATGCAAATATGTTTCCTGGTGTTAATGTTAGCTTGACCCGATCACTTTAAAGATAAATAATCTGTGAATCATATATCTTGGTAGAGTGAAATATAACGACTTGTCTGTATTTTATCAGGTTTTGTTGTTGTTGTTCAATGTTCTAAAGAGAAGAAAGCACGATATTAACATCTAGAAAGTACCTTTGTTTTGTTAAAGAGTTTTTGATTTTAAAGCTTGATTTCCACTACTGAAAATCATTCCAGCATTAAACTGTTGAGAGAAAAGGAGATAACACTTGCTTCTATCTCAAATGCCTGAAACTACTTTTTGTCTAGCTCTAAGATAAATGACTTGCACCTATCAAACATGATCTTGCTGGCTTAAAATACAGGACTGAAACAAAAAGAGAATGTGTTTTTTTCTGATTGATGCAGTTCTGATGCAAGCTGAGAAAAGTTATTTAACAATACACTGTCCATTTTCAGCTCCATATAGAGGGATAATATTTACTTCAAAGAACAATTGTTAGATATTATTCATTCATGGTTGAAAGTCTACATGAGCTATTTGAAGAGAAGGTGGAGTAAAAATGAAAATGAGTGTTTTATGATCTCCTGCTTTGCATGGCTGCTGATGCTACTACTAAGCAAACCCTGTCACAGAGGGGTTTCTTTCTTTTCTTCTTGACTGAGCTTTACTCACCTTGCATGCTGCTTAACAAAGTAAATAAAAATCATTAGCATTTGGGATGGGATGATGCCCAAAGGTCCCTGCGAGGGATAGACTTTGGTGGAGCTAAGAGACAGCTCTGCAAAGAAAAAGCAAAAGGTGTGAGAGCCCCAAGGTGTGAATTTCCTCCAGGAGGACTGGTGTTCTTTCTGTTGAGATATTACTTAGTCAAAGCAAGGTACAGAGGGAGGCAGTGATACTTTTTGTAAGGCTAGCTGTCCTAGAGGAAAAAAATCAAATGCTTTTGGACGTACAAACCAGCTAAGGTTTGAGGGACCAGAGGTAGAGCTGAAAACAGAAATCCTGAGAATCACTAGCTCCATATGTCTGTCTCTAGCAGATCCCTCTTTAAAAGCAATTTTGATGTAAGAGATGTTAAGCATTTAATGAATTATATGTGATTTCTTAAAAATGTGTATGTTCCCTTTAAAAATCTATCTATTGTGTAGAGATAAGACCTACCAATAAATTGTGCAAATGACAGATGGTATCCATATGATGAACTAGAGTTATCAGAAACTGCAACATCCAACCAGCAAAGAAAAGCTAAACTGTAATAACACCTAGACATGAATCACAATGTCTGTAGGCTTAAGGCACCAGGTCTGTCACTAGATTACAGTCTCAGAACTGCAAAAGTTGCAGGAAGGAAAAAGCATCTTGCCAGTGTTATTTGCTGGAAATAAACACTCCCAAGCAGCAAGAACTTTAGAAAACAATATATGCAATACAATATATATGTAAATACAACTATATACATTAAAAGCAGTATTCTAGTTCCTCATCTTCTTAACATTTTCTGGTCATCCCAAGCAAAAGCTTGTGGTTAAGGAGAATATTATCTAGCATACAATTAGCCTTTTATTAGTGTGTGAAGTGGGAGGGTGGATGAAGCCTGGGAACTGAAGCAGTATCATAGAATCAAAATGGTTTGGGTTGGAAGGGACCTTCAAGATCATCTAGTTCCAACCCCCCTGCCATGGGCAGGGACACCTCCCACTAGACCAGGTTGCTCGAAGCCCCGTCCAGCCTGGCCTTGAACACTTCCAGGGATGAGGCATCCACAACTTCTCTGGGCAACATGTTCCAGTGACTCACCACCCTCATAGTGAAGAATTTCTTCCTTATATCTAATCTAAAACTAAATCTGTCCTCTTTCAGTTTAAAGCCATTACTCCTTGTCCTATGGCTACATGCCCTTCTTGTAGTGGTTTCATGCTTTGCAGATTGGAGAATTTTGTGAAGAACAGAGGCTTTTGGTGACCTTTCTCGTTGGGGAAGTTTTCCGTCAACAACCACTCTTGCTCCTTTTGTTTTTGTTGCACTCTCTGTTACTAAGAGCTATTCATGGGGTTACCCGCAGTTTCAGAACACCTGAGAGAAATGGAGCTCTAAGATGCTAAGATCTCCATGTGGCTGCCAAATGAGAAGAAATTTTATATGAGCAAGGACTGCAAATTGAGGCCCAAATGGGCTGTAGAATAGATTATGGTGTGTTTGATTTCCCAAAACCTATAGGACAATACTGTTGAAAAAAACTCTGACAGAATAGACGGGTGTCCATAGCACTCTTGTGGTGGAGACCCAGGAAAATACAGGGTGAACTGGTGCACTTCTGTTTTTTAAGAATCCCAGAAATATTCAGGACCCAGATCCCTGTAGGATCTCCCAGCAATACACCAGCTTCTCTCCAACAAACCAGCTGACAAACATTCCAGAGCAAGTTCAGGCACCGAGCCCTGCCACTGGCAAGAAGCTGAAATCAATGAGCACCCCAGGGGGAATCAAGTTTGATCCTGACTACAGTGTCTTTCCCAAAACATGCAAAAACCTGGCTGGAAGCCAGCTGTGAGTGCTGGATAAGACCAGTATATGGTCTGCTTACTCAGGAAAACAGTTGTGCCCAGCAGAATGTATTTTCCTGGTCATCCATCACCATGTATTTCATGGATCAGAAGATAAGATATCGCTTCTGAAGTGAAGATTCCTGAAAGTGAAAAAAAAAAAAAATGCACAGGAAAAGGGTTAAATTCCAATGAAAGTAAATGCAACTTAAAACTATGGGTTGTTTATTTCTTTTGAGGCTTTGCCCCATTTGCTTCCCCCCCTTTTCCCCAGAAAACTCCTCAAATTGCCTGTATTTCAAATTACTGAGAACTTGGAAGATGCCTAGAGCGTAGCGCGACTGCCAGCCCTCCACCACCCACCTCTGCCCAGCGGCAAGTGCTGCTGTGACTGCTCAGCAGAGGTAGGTTCATGAGTGGAGCAGAGCTGTGGGCATCCTGCCCTTCTGCAGCGTCCCCTTTGAGATTCCTTCCAACAATGACCCCAAAATAATATGGCACAGAGCAGCTCTCATTCACAGCTTTCTGAAAACGTAGCTTTCAGAGGACCTGAAATTTCATGGCATAAACTCACCCACATTTCATTTTCTACTCTGTTAGCTGAGAAGCTGTTTTGGGTCATTGGATTGAGTTGGGTTTTCTGCAAATCTTCATTGAGATGTTTGCTGTGAAAGGTAGGAATGAAAAGGTCCAGGAAAGAGTAGTGGAAATTAAATTGAAGAATAAAATATTTACAGAGAAAAAATGTGGAAGAGTGGGAGTGAATAACCAATAAAGGCAGAAAGAAATTTCAGTTTAGTAATACTAGAAAAGGGCAAGGACTGTTTATTACCAGTGAGCACACACTTCTAAAAGGAAAAGAGAGACTAAAAAGATCAGTTCAGAGCTAATAAGCAGCAGCATTTCTCAAACGGGCAGGAAGACCTTATTTGCTATATGGCTTAACCCTGTTAAGAGAAATACATTTAAGAAGATGATATAGGACTCTAAAGAGAAACGCGATGCAAATGGCTTGCTTAAGGAATCTGTAGCCCTTCAAACAGAAATAATACCCTAAAAATTGCTGGTTTGTTTGAGACTGTTCTCTTCTATATATTCCATGAGAACAAAGATGATAACAAAGGTAGACAGCTGGGTAAACATTGTGTTGCCTATATCCCATCCAAAAGAAGGAACAGGTCCCTAATTTTTCTAAGATACTTCCTCAAAAACTGCTGAAAAATCTGAACAGGGGACTCAGACAGAAAAGCTACCTTATCACGTGGATATTACCTCTGTTATTGTTGAAAAAATAAGGCATTATTTACTCCTTTCTTTGTAGTTGAGGCTTAATCATGTAGATAAGGTTTCTGATAGGTGAGATACAGGGGCTGGTTTGAAAAGTATTTATTGCTACAACATGCTTTTTAAGGAGTATGTGTGTTTGTACAACTGCTTGGGAATTGCAAATTTTTTTAACTCTAACCTCATAACAATACAAATAACAACAACTAGGGGGTTTCTGTTCATTTTTACTAAATTTGATACGAAACACCAACTAGCACTTTTATCAAATACCTTGGATTAATTTTTATCTTCATATTTTGTAGCCAAACCATTCTCTCTCACTATCCCTCCTTCTGTCCATCATTTGCCCATAAACAATTCAGGCCTTTTGTGTTCCTTTCTCACCCCCTTTTCCAGGAGAGGAAGGACAACATACTATAGTCAGTTGTGAAAATGGTTTTCATTTTAAAGGGAAGTTTTGCAATACTAGGATGACAAGTAGTATCATTTCATTATCTACCATCTTCTGTTCTCATTTCTCTTTTGGGCAGATCCTTTTCTCTTTGTTGGTGAGTTGCCAAGAATCTCATACCTTTATGTTTAGGTATTTAAATAAAGTAGACCTTGCTTGTAAGAGGTTAGTAATTCCACTGATACCAATAGAAGTGCTAGAGTGTGTCAAGTAATGGGACTGGACTACTTAAACACAGAGCAGTTTAAAAAAATAATAAAAAAAAAGGAGTTAAATCAAACTTACTTATGTCATTAGAGGAGATGTATCTGTTTGCTTTGCTTCAGGGTTGTCTATCCTGCTTTTTAATGGCACAAATGTGCCTTTCCTATGAGCAGACATCCTCTAGAGAACAGACAAGAAAAAAGACAGCCCACTATCACTTTTTGATTCATGGAAGATCTCTTGAGTGGCATCACACCAGTACCTCTTTGCCCACAGAATTGTCCCTTTGTTCACAAAAATCACAGAAAGCTTCAGGTGAGAAAGGACCTTTGGAGGTTGTCTGGTCCAACCCCCTACCTGAGCGGGGCCACTTAGAGCCAGCTGCCCAGGACCCTGTACAGGTAGCTTTTGAATATGTCTGAGGGTGGAGACCATCTCCTCTCCAGACAACCTGTATCAATGCTCGGTCACGCACATGATGAGGAGATTTGTGCCCATGGCCTCTGGGCCTGTCATTGGGCACCACTGAACAGAGCCTTGCTCCATCCTCCTTGCACTCTCCCTCCAGGTATTTATATCCACCGATAAGATCACCCTGAGCCTTACCTTCTCCAGGCTGAGCAGTCCCAGCTCTCTCAGCCTTTCTTCATAGGCAAGATGCTCCAGCCCCTTAATGGTCTTTGTGGCCCTTCACTGGACTTTCTCCAGTACATCCACATCTCTCTTATACTGAGGACTCTACAACTTGGGCACAGGACTGCAGGTGTGTCCTTGGCAGTGCTGAGGACAGGGGAAGGACCTCTCCCTGCTGGCAAAACACCTCCTATTCTGGCCCATGATGCCATTATTTACTATACTTAGTGGGGTGGAAAGGTCTGGGCGATGTGGAAGCCAAGAAGACTCTCCCTTGAGAGGACAGAAGATGTGGGCAAAAAGCAGAACACTGTAGGTTCTTTCTCAGAAAGGGAAGTTGCCATGGTAGCTGAGGTTCACTGTCTTTTCAGCCACTTTTTAACTGCTTCCCAAAAAGGGGTGTCCTAAGCAGTCCCTGTTATTCCTTGTAAACTGGATCACGTGTGGCTGGAATGGCCCAAGCTGTGAGTAGAGCAGGGCTTTTAGTGAGCTCCCGGTGAGCACCAGCCCGAGCTGAGAAGGCATCATGGGGTCGCAGTCCAGAGGACCTGTGGAAGGGCTGTCATTCATTCAGCCAGTCCCGTGCAAAGCAGGCAAAAACGAACAGTAACAGGCAAAATAACAGTTCAGCTGTTTGAGCAGTGCCTTTATCTCAGACTCGCAGGGAAGGTAGATGAAAAGTTATCTTAGTGAGATGAAAGGCAAATAAAGGTTTGAGTACAGCCCTGCAGTCCTTCCTCACCCAAGCCCAGGTAAACAAAAAACAGAAGAGGCCAGACAGAGAGATAAAACAGAGCTAAATATCTTGCTTGCCTCAGCCTTCAACATTTGCTTCGTGCTAAGGAGATTTTTAATTTTTTTCAGATAAAAAACATGACTTACTGGCATAGACTGAGAATTCAAAAAGGTGATTTCAAAACAAATCTATAAATTAGGGAGCAACATAATGCTAGGGCCAATTCATATTTAGCAAAGAAGCCTGCAACAGCTAAAGGCTGCTCATGAATGTGCACAATCCCTCACCAACAGTAAATCTCATGTACTCATATGATTAGAAAGTCTGAAAAGTGATAGAAATATGTAAGTAAGTCTACCTGGATTTTTACTTGTTCAGCATGAATTCTGAAATCACATATGAATCTCAGCATGATTTGGCTATCAGTCTGCAGAAAAGTCAGTGGCAAAAGCAGTCAATAAAATTGAGTATGTAAGAGTATCATCTGATGAACGTGCCTGCGCTTCATGTCATCATAAGCTTATTTTTACTACATAGGGCACTGAAGCAAACATATCTGTAAGCAATCAGTAAAAAAAGAGGCGTAGCTCTGCTGATTCCCAGCTACCTGTTTTGTTGAAGAAGGCTTTGTTTGGTTTTCTGACAGAATATAAAGTACATTCCCAGGGCGATTCCTGATCTGAAATCTTCAGCCACCTCAATTATTCTGTCTTAAAATCTCTGCATAATTTATAAACTGGCTGCAGTGAGCTATAGGCAGGGCTGCTGACTGTCCTCTGAGAAGAAAGGTACTACCACTGAAAGGCATAACTGTATTCAAAAGATGAAGTTTGCTAAAATCTGTACCAAAAATATGTTTGGACAAAACAAGACAGAGGACGAATTCTTGAAAACAGCAGCCAAGTCATTACAGATTAAAAAAAAAAAAAAAAAAAAAAACAAAACCAAAAACACAAACACCCCAAACATGGAAGAGTGAATTTCTTGCAGCTGTTTTCATCTGGGACCTGAAAATGGAGGGTTGAAGAAGATATGAGAAAAATTAAAAATATAGAAAATTAGTTTGTGGGCAGAGTCTTCCCTGCTGCATGTGGCAAACTATCTTAGAGTAATTTGGTCTTGGCAGTGATGTTCCTGAGGTAGATTGAGCAAACTTCCTTCTTTCTCATACATTGAAAGGAGATCTTTTAGATTCATGCATAGATTAAATTTGGAAGAACAAAGGAATTGAACTCCTTAGGCAGTGTAGTTTTACTACAGAAGCTGACATAAAGTGAATAAGTTATCAAGCTGCAGAACCCTATGCTGGCACTTGGCACTGGATGAATTAGAAATGGTTATTCACTGTGACAACAAATTCTAGTTTAAAATCACTTCAGGAGGAATGCTTTTGAGACCACTATAATAAATAGGATATATTCCATTATGTTCTGCTGAGCAGGAAGTTTTTACTGTATATGCATGAGTTGCTCTTGTGTGAAAAATGTCTTTTTTAATTTATTTTATTTTTCCAAAATGACGGACTTGAGTCAGAATCCTATCCGAGCCATGCAAGGATAGCCATGGGATCTTCCCAGAAAGGGTCAGTATTTTTAACCTTTCTGTCTTTTTGAATAGAAAATCAGAAAAAGTGTGCTGGAGACCCTGTGGAAGAAAAAATAGTAATAATAATTTTAAAAAAGGTAGCTACGTGTCATCAGCAATTTAATTGATCTGTGAAAGCATTTACGAGGATGTTTTTGCTCCACATTTCATTTCCTAAGAATAAACAACTCCAGGGCAGCTCCTTCATGAGAGAACAGGACCCAGAACTGGTCGAGTTAGTTACCAGCCGGGAAACTACCCTCGCACTTCAAAGCACCGGGTGTGTGTCTGTGTGTGTGTGTGTGTGTGTGTGTGTGTCTGTGTCTGTGTCTCTGTGTGTTTGCCGAGCTGTGTGTCTGTGTCTGTGTGTGTGTGTGTGTGTGTGTCTCTGTCTGTGCCTCTGTGTCTCTGTGTGTGTCTGTCTGTGTGTCTCTGTGTATCTCTAGGTGTGTGTCTCTCTGTGTCTGTGCCTCTGTGTCTCTGTGTGTGTCTGTCTGTGTGTCTCTGTGTATCTCTAGGTGTCTGTGTCTCTGTGTCTCTCTGTGTCTGTGTGTGTGTGTCTGTGTGTGTCTCTGTGTACCTCTATATGTGTGTGTGTCTCTGAGCGTCTCTGTCTGTGTGTGTGTGTCTCGGTATATCTCTGTGTCTGTGTCTCTGTGTCTGTGTGTGTCTCTGTGTAACTCTGTGTCTGTGTGTGTGTCTGTCTGTGTCTCTGTGTGTCTCTGTGTATCTCTATGTGTCTGTGTCTCTGTGTGTGTCCGTGGGTGCGAAGTGAGCGCTGTCCCCGCGCTGTGACACCACCTCCGCGGGAGCACCGGGCGCGGGCGGGCGGCTCCCCCTGGCGGCCGCCACCCGTCCGTCCCCCGCCCCGGGCACTCCTTTCTCCCGGGCACCCAGGACTTCGGCCTCCTTCTCTTCCCGGGCACCCCTCTCGACTCGGGCAGCCCTCCCCGACCCCTGTGCATAATATGAGTGTTGTTTCTCACTGTTAGTTTCTGACTCGATGCACAGAGCCGAATTACGCGCTTTCCCAAACCGCACGGCCTCCCCTGCTTCCCTCTTCTCACTGTTTTCCTGCTCAGTGATTCGACTCTGGTCAGTCTTGGTTCCCTTCCACTAGATCCTCATGAAGAGCTACCACACTGCATAGGCTTCTTTTTTTTTTTCTCCATCTCGAACCTCAATCATGCTTGAACACGACTGTCAATAATTAAATCAGTTCACGTGATGTTTTTTGTAATTAACTTGTAAGACCAGAAAAATGACTGGTCCTGACCCCATCCAGTGTTACAACAGCTCAGCACAATTAGCATGAGCTGCAACAGAGGCATCTTGTCACCCACCTTGCTTGTTAAACCTTGTTCTAACACGGCTATTGTTCTGCAACACAGAGCAACACCTCTGGTCCCATCATCATATGAGAACGAAATCACAGCCACATTTTTTTTGGAAGGTGAGAGTTATTTAGACTAAAAGGGTGAAGACACCGAGGAAGGAAATGTGCTAGAAGATGGGGAAGGAGAAAGGTTAAGTCTGATGGGAGAGACATAAGATGTGGGTAAAAACGCAGGAATTCATTTAAGATTCAATTCTTTCTACCTATCCTGGCTTCCTCTGATTGTATCATATTTACATTAAGTAAAATTTCACTCCAGGATCCACAGCTTTGAGGGCAAGTTGAGGAAAAGGCAGCCACATGCAAAGGTGTGGGAGTTTTAAAGAGTTAGCGCATGTGTATTAGACTTACACATGTTACTACTTTTACAGATTTGGTTTTGGCAGCGCACAGCTGTAGAAGAGCTATAGCTTTCCTGGAAAAAGAAAAAAAAAAAAAAAAAAGGGTCCTTCTATTTTCCCTCATCAGGAAAAAAATTTTGGAAAGTTGATCCAGAGAGCCTCACACAGGGAAAACACTCAGATGCCAAATAAGAAGCAAAAAATAGTTTGCTTTATGTAAGTCTCCTGAGTTGTAAAGCAGAGTGGAAGATCATTCTATGTCTAGGAAAGGCCTGACTGCAAATACAAAGTACTAAGTACCCTGAGCTAAACACAAATGTATGATGCATCCCTTGGTATGAAGGTGTGAAAGGTTTTCTCATCATTCACAGTGCTCCAATTCCTCAGCAGTTCTCTTTCTGATGCATGCAAACTTTCAGCATATTTTGGAATGGCTTTCCCAGTTTTTCGAGAGCTATTTAGTCATCCTTCATTTAAAAATAAAAGTTTGCAAGCAGTTCCATTAGTTTCAAAACTTTCTTCTTGACACCACTTTTTAACTTGTGCAGGCATTTAGCCATGAATGTACCCACACACCTTGATGAAATCCTGATTCAGTTTACAGCGACGAGAGGTTTGTCTGACTTCAGTGAGAACAAGATTTCCCCTACTGCATTTATTTTTGTATAAGCTCTAAAGAGATAATGAAAATGGAAAGAGGCATAAACAAACATTGTTCAGAGGCACCAATTTATTTCCATTCCAGCTTCAGTACAGTTCAGCAATACACAATATGATTATGCACCCTACATATTTGATATTCCTTACACAATGCTTCTAGTCTCTGCAATTCCTGCTCCAGGCTTTGGGGAGGGTGACTGGCATGCAGACCGTAACAGCAGTCCCTGAACAGGCCAATTAGAAGCTGAAATATCAAGGCAGTGAATCAGAGCATTACCGTTCTCTCGGTATATCTTGATTCTGCTGCTTCTGAAAGGCTCATTCATGCTCTCATTTTCTATTTTGTCAATGTAATGTATTTCTCTGAGACCTACGAAGCTTAGGGCACTCCACGTCATGTAAATACTTCCGACTACTAAATTGCTCAGTTTTTCTCACTGAAAAGCAGTTGGGATTATCTTGGATACAAAATATCCTTCCTTATGCTGAAAACCTTCCTGAATTTCACAGGAATAAAGGCAGAGGACAGCAGTGAAAAGTTCTAGCAGTTAACAGGACAAGGAGTCCTATTTTCTGCTAAGGTGCTCACTTCTTCCTCTTCCAGCATGTGCTTCCACACAGAGTCCTTTACAGATGCAGTTGCATCTTGTTTGCATGTCTCGTTCACAGCCTGGTTACTACATCTGCCTGCTTCTGTCTAACTCTTAGCTGCAAATCTTTTACCTTTTGGTGTTTAAATACATCTTACCCTTTCCTACCACAGCATTAGGCATCCTGCAAACAAGGCGGTGTGAGCGAAGTGGAGTTATGCCAGGGATAAATTGGCTCAGTGTGTACAATCAGAGGGTAAAACTATTTGCAGATCAGAAAGCTGAAGCCTGTCAGATGGCCTCTCATTTGAAAAGGATGAAAGGTAAAGTGGCCAACAAACAAGCAGAAGTGGAGAAAACTGAGCAGAGAAGGACTTGGTGAAAGGCTAGTGGGAGGGTTGGAAACCTGGGTTGCATCAATGGGGAGGAATTCAGCATGCTTAGTGGATATACCTAATGCATACCTGCCTTTCAGCTACTCTGGCACTCATGGTCTCAAGAAAGTGCCAACATTATCTTTATAGCCAGGGAAGGAGATACATGTCTCCACAAAGTAGTCCTGTTCACTTTTTTTAGGGATCATGGATGGGATCTTCCTCAGAGATCTGCAAAAGCAGACCATTGCCTGTGTAGACTGTGGGAAGGTGGCACCCAAAATGAAGTGTTTGTTAGGTGCCTGAATGGGAAGGAGTCAGTCTTAATCCACATTTGCCAGGAGGGCTGGGAAGAGATTCTTGAAGTGTTGCCAGCTTAGATCTCAGGCAGCTCCAGAAGGCACACATGTCAAAGAGGAGAGGGCAGCAACTCATATTCATTCTTCCTTCTTCCAGTTTTGCTCTTTCCGTCACCTGCAGAAACAGTATTATTACTTTCGTACTTCTAACATTTCTTGATATATTTGCCTTTTTTCCTCCTTTCAACTCTGCACCTTGCTTTATGTCCAATCATCTCAGGAGCTGAGGGAAAAAAAAACAAAACAACGAACAAACCACATTTCACCCAGCCAGTTGTGCAGTCTTACTTGTATTTTTCTTGTTTATGTGCAATGGTGGGGGCATGGTTATTTTATAGTTCCTTTAAGGCTAAAAGGTGACTTTTCAAGCTACCCAAAGCTTTTCAAGCTTTTCCAGTCTCTGCAGAAAGGCCCATGTGAAGCATTCTGTAGAGATGATGCCTTTGAGGCATCAAAAGATTTCCCACGCAACTCCTTATGCATAAGGAGAAATGCCATTTGTTACTCCTTCCAGGACTGGGAGCTGACAAGAGAGCTGCTCTGGCTGTATAGGCTCCTGGGGCATAACAGAGAAGGGGCGATATGGAGGAAGGAGAAAGCCATAGGCCCACACTTCCTTACCCTTCACTTTCTGCTTTCCTCAGAATAGTGGGAACTGCTGCCTTGTTTGCTTTCCAGAGGTCAAAGAGCACAAGGCTGTGAATGGCAGCTCAAGGGAAGAAGCATCTAACCTGGACCTCACTTGCAAGCTGCTGGGGTGCACAAATCCACACCAGGAAGGCCGAGTGTCCAATATGTAAGATCAAACACAGCCTGTCCTGGAGAAAAAGCAAAGGGAAGACTAGATCTTGAGTTCAAGGGTGAGCTGAGTAGGGGCTCTAAAGGCGAGCTGAAGGACTTCGTTCTGCCACTGCAAATTGGAGGACTTTTTTTTGCTATTGCTCTGAGCAGGAGTGAGGGATGCTGGAGGAGTATTTCTGGCCTGGTCACTTCCTTAGTGCCAATGGGAGGGATGGTGCATGATCATCCTCCAGCTCACAACAGGCAAACGCTGACCTGTGGTTGCAGGGTTTGGTGCTGCAAGGCCCTTCCAGGCACACTGATGTGAGATGGAGACTGTGTTTTACAATATGGTGTCTAAAGGAACCTCCATAATAAATGGACACTTTTGTCTTTAGACATTTTCTGCAATATTACGGGACATATTTCTTAAGTGTGATGTATCTGTGCTCTTGAAAGGTTCTCCGAATCATGCTTCCACTCAGCTTCAATGCACAAAAGCAGAGTTTGCGAGTGCACAAAATATATTTGCATATTCATTTCTTTTAAAGAAATGTATTGGGTCAGGCTGAGGTGGAGCTAATCTTCCTACAGCAGCTCTCTCGGTGCTGTGTTTTTGGAGTGGTAGCTGGAAGGGTGTTGATAGCACCCCAGTGTTTTGGCTACTGCTGAGCAGAGCTCACACAGCACCCAGGCTCTGGTTTTCCAACGTTCCCCCAACAGCAGGCTGGGGGTAGGCAACATCTTGGGAGGGGACGCAGCTGGACCAGCTGACCCAAACTGACCAAAGGGCTATTCCATACCATATGACATCAGCTCAGATATAAAGCGAGAAGGAAGAGGGAAGTGGGGGGACATTCCCTATTTGTGTTTGTCCTCTGGAGCAACCGCTACACTTCCTGGGAAAGCGGCTGGACATTACCTGCTGATGGGAAGTAGAGAATAATCTTTGTTTGGCTTTGCTTCCGCACGCAGCCTTTGCTATTGTTACATTAAACTGCTTTTATCTTTACCCACGGGTCTCTTGTTACATCTTCCCTCTCCCCTGTCCATCTGAAAAAGGGGAGTGATAGAGCAGCTTTGGTGAGCTCCTGGCCTCTAGTCAGGGCCAAACCACCACAAGAAAAAAGATGTAATCTTTCTACAGTTTTGTATTTTATTTTTACTAAAATTATTAACCCTGAGCAGAGATCTAGACATGGTTAAATTTGTTTTCTATTTCTGTTTTACAGTTCTTGTTATGACAGCAGTTACTTTCACTTCTGCAATGAATCAAAATACATCTGAGATTATGTGTGTGTTTATCATCCAGAAGGATGAAGGCTCAAGAACACCAGAGACATGGTTATCTCCAAAGGTAGTCTAACAGAGAATAAGTTACTTGTAAAGTATTCCTGTCTATTCTAGAAATACCTACGCAAAGCTTACAAACCCCTAAACCTTTAGGCTGTGAGCATGCCACAGTCGAAATAACCAAGGTTAGGCCAAATATAGCTACCAGAAGGTTAGAGGGAAATACGTATCACAACTCACATTTGAAACTGTAAATAGATATGTACCAGTTTTCTCTAAAACTAAGTTTTAATTACTGCCTTGATGCTGTCTCACATCAGCATGCCTGAATATTGCTGAATATTGCTGGAAATGTATCAATGTTAAAAAGTATGTGCCCTGAAGAAGGGATTGCCAAGGCCGTGGTGTGAATTGGTGGCCTGCCGCGATGTGTGTGTGTGTGTGTGTGTGTGTGCGCTACAGCTGCCGGGACTGGTGGCGAAGCTGCACCACCTGCTATTCCCACCTCCCATAAATCCCTGACTGGTCTAAACCTTGACTGAGACACCAAAACTGAGTAAAGAATCAAATAGTATTATTTTTTTTTTTTACTTCTCTTCTGACTTGGAATGGTGGAAGACTGAGAAGAAGTGGTGTGCAACTAAATTATAAAGCAGCTGAGACCTGTGATTAAAATATTTCCTGGGGATTCTTGTTTCAAGTTAGTCTTATGAAATATTTTTCATTCCTGGACAAATAAATCAATAATTCAGATAACAAGTGAAGGTGTACCAGTTGATGCTGTTCTATCCTTGTATCAGGCAAAGCAAAATACGGCTCTTATCTCTAGATACTTCTCAGATCAAGGAAAGGGACAAGGATGGAGCAAAGAACAAAAAGAACCAACAGGCCAAACACAGTGCAGGACAGAGGATGGAATGAACTCTGTCCTTTCATAAATTACACCAGATAAATTTCATTCACTAAAATAAGGTAGACATTTAGAGCTATTCTTCAGATGGAGCTATTTCTTTGCCACCTTTTGCTGCGTCTAAGTTTAGAGATTTATTAATCCGTTGGTGGCTTTCAGAATGACTGTAGAATATTCTCTTTCTGTTTCTGATTCTCCTTTAGCCATACGCAATGGTGAGGAAATGAAAGGTGTTGAAGATGCCCAGCTCAAATGTTTTGTCTGTTGTAAAGCCCGCAAGGAGCTGAGGAGCAATCTAGACAGATGATGCAGTGACAAGAAATGGGATGCCAAAAAAAAAAGATATTCTGGCCCTGCCTTTGCACTGAAGTCGCAAACAGAAAGATTATATTATAGTGCTGTATCTTCCTATAGTTCTATATGAATGGAAACAAAAATGAGAGTAAAGAATAGCCTGTATCACTAAAGGAAATTGTCATATTTCTGGCTAAAATTGTTCTGTGATATGTGTCTAGAGAACGGAATTAAATCATTCAAGTGAATCTTACAGTGTTTCCTCCTGCAGTAGAATTTAACATCCTCTTGAGCAATTTCAACAGTAGAAATCAAAAAAGAATAATAAACAAAATGAAAATATGGTGAAGGTGTTACTTCAGTATAGTTTATATTCATACTTGGGCATTATAAGGCATTACTAGTTCATGAAATCTTTTCCAGGAGAGCATCCTTTAAAAATATTTGAATGCAGAAAACCAAATAAAGCTAATTGCTGATAAAGACGTAACAAACTGTCCTCTTACATTGAAGATTTCTAACATTCTGGAAGACCTTGGGTGTTATTTGAGTTCTGAAGGAACAGAGAACATCTATGAACCAACTAAAAATGTGGAAGTCAATGTGTTTGAAGATATTGAATTAAGAGTGATAATGAACATTTCAGAGATCATTTCATGCTTTTGGTTCTTTAAAGAGAGCAAAGCTTGTAAACCTTCATTGGACTCGGAGAATCGGTAAGTCACAGCATGTACTAGATCAAAGATCCTTTAAAGAGGTCATTTCTTTTAGGATGCAAATAGAATATTTTCTGTGACTATGCTTGCATTTAATTTCATGTAATGCATTATCTTTTTTAATCTGATCTTTCTTAACTGTTGTCACCCAACAGCACACTGCTGATTGGCATCTAGGCACATATACACATATGAATCTTAAAGCCAAGAACAGTTTGAAGTAAGGTAGTTCTTTTAATTTGTACAGCATCATGCATGGGGATCTCCAGGGACTTTCTGACATTGATCAATTTGAGTTTTACAATCAAATAAACTGAGGCACGAGGAGTTATGTGACTTGTTAGGGTCGTGCTGCAGGTCAGGAACAACAACAGCAACATCATCCTAATTCTCACAGCCAAACCTGGACTGGAACCTGAAACAGGATTATTGCCTCTCCCTGCAAAACGTGAGGGATAAAACTGTAGGCCAAGCACTTCCCTGTGGACTTCCCCAGCTGTCCTAAGCTCAGAAAGTCCATCCTTCCCAGTGCTTAGCATTCAGCATGTGATACCTGTGGTTTTAAGTTCCTATGTGCTGCTTCTGTAGGAAGATACGTGATGAAAACACTTCAAGTTGAAGGGTGCTATGTAAATAATGAGTACCAGTATCTCTGCAGGGTTTTTGCAAGAGCTAAAGAGCTAACATTTTGTTGTGTGTGCTGCATAATACCTTCTAGATAACAAATACAACTTTACTTTCTGTTTTATAGATATGTTACGTCTTTGGCTTTTTCCCATATAAAAGAAGCACAAGCTGGGAAGTACATCCTCTCGGTCATAAGTAAAAGCAGCAATTACACAGTAGTTGTGCCTGTTCTCATTCGAAGTAAGTGTATCTCAGAGGAAAGGGGTCACCCCATCACTTCTGTCATAGCACTTCTGTCATGGCTTTTTCTTGCGTAATTCTTTGGGCAGCAAGAGGCACCACTGAGCAAAGGGGCAAGACCAGGTCCTTTTTCTCAGTGCCAGCCTTTACTTCTTTATTGGGTTTTAGGGTAAAACACATCAGTACTGCAGCTGCTTGGTACAGAGATGCCCAAGAAGATGAGATTTTAGCTGCTGTTAAATATCCATGACAGCACATGTGAGGCGTGACTTTTTGAATGGCTCATGGTGGAAGCAGATTGGATTGAATTTTCTCGAGGATCACAAAAGAAACATCACTGATGTGAAGGCAACAGCTGCAACAAAACTCACGTTTCTGTTTTGAAGTAGGGGTGTTCAAAAATATCTTTTTTTAAAAAAAGCCCCAAGTTGACATGATTTTTTTTAACAAAAGAGAAATGCTACATTATTTTGTCTAGAAAGGGCAAAATTTAAAGATAGAATTAAGAAATGCAAAAAGAAATTTCAAAGAAAATAGGCAGACCATCATTCTAAGCAGCTGAAAGTCTGGGAAACCCTTCTAGAGAAAGATTTAATAACAAACATCATTACTTGCCTGGTTTTTAATAAACTGTGACTAATCAATGTTTTTTATTCCCTTTTTATTTGTTTTTAAATTATTTCTTCTCTTTGTCTTTTTTTTCTCTCTCAAGTGTCAGAAGTGTCACCTCCAGTCTCTCCTTGTTCTATTTGAATGCCTATTGCATGTCTCAATTATGATTTTAACAGCTTCAGTGAGGGAACAGGGTATTAAATCTTTAATTAAAAATTACCTTCTCTATCAATTAGGCATTAAAGGTAAAAAATGTTATTACATGTGCAAGCAAGAGTAGTTCGAAACAGTCTTGATAAAGATCTTTTCCATATCAATTGCATTCTCTTTGCTCCTGTGAATCTAATATCATAATTACATCTCTCATAAAATCCTCCAGGCTAGATATGAATCCTTCAGCTGAGATGTGAATCATTATAGGTGAAAAAAAGAAACAACCAACTCCACAACCTTCCAGGCCCAGCTTATAAGAGATAAATGAAAAAAATAAATTAAAAAGCCAGAAGTATTGGTTTCACCTTGCAGGCAATGGAAGTTTGACTGTGAAGAAAATTTCACTCTTCTGTGTGGAATCTGATTTTATTGTCAGATGACCTAAAACCAGACTCAGTGCTCTTCATTTTGAGTCAGATCTTCAGCAGTTTTAATACATTAAATTTTTGTGCTTAGTCCAAGTCTGCACCTGACTAGTTCAGGGGACTGGGGCATGTCTAGGAACCTTTTTCCCTGGGGTTACAGATACAGGGCAGAGAAGTCTGTGTGTTATCAGAAATCATTATCACTTGTTTTTTCCTTCCTGTATTTGATGTGACTGAGTATTATGCAATGGTCCCATTTCATGCAGGGATTTTGAAAGGTGTCTGTGCTCCTGCCCAGTGCAATGAATGGCAACCATAGTAAATCACCACCTTTCAGTATCAGTTTCAGGATTATCCTCTGGTGTGTGGAGACAGACCTTTGTCACGAGAAGCTGTGCATTTACCAATCAAGGATGAAAAGCTCATGAGACCAACCCACAACATCCCTAGAGCAGAATCGTTTTCTATTCCCGCAATGTTGACACCTCCTGGAACAAATTACAACTCTGTAACTTCATGTACCATGAAATGAGTAAAACACAGTTTCAGAATGATTCCAGCATCCTTAAACATTTGCATGTTTTTTAACAGAGAAACCAGGCAAACCCTATTTCAGAAAAAGAGAAAAATCAAATGCAATTGAGTGTGTATCTGAGAGCTACCCCCAGCCCTCTATGGAATGGATATTTTGCAAAACACCTGAAAAGAGGTATGGTGTATGCTTATACAAATGTTGAATATCTTGACTTCCCAGTATGCCTTGTGAGTTGAGGAGATAACTGAAGAAGAGCTTTTAGGTCAGAATTTTTGGAGATGGACTCTGCCTGATTGCACACTCACGTGCTGGTTGAAAACCTGTGTCTGCATGATCCACTTTTGGAGTGATGCAACACATTTTTCTTAGAAATTTTGGCTGTTGTGTTCTTTTGGAAACTTTCAGCTCTGGGCTTGAAAAAAGTATTCCAGATGTCACAAGAGTAAATCAAAGATATCTCCTTTCCTTCTTGTTTTTCACATATTTTGGAAATGTAAGTCATAGAATTATAGCATGCTTTGGGATAGAAGAGACATTTAGAGGTCATCTAGTCCAACCACCCCCGCAGTGACCAGGTACATCTTCAATTAGATCCTTCTGCTTCCTCTGTGGGTAACCTGTTCCAGTGTTTCACCACTCTCATGGTAAAAAATTTCATACTTAGATCTAAATCTACCCTCTTTTAGTTTATCCCTCACCCTATCACAACAAGTCCTGCTAAAAGGATTGTCCCCATCTTTCCTACAGGCCTCTTTTAAGTGTTGAAAGGCCACAATAAGGTCTCCCAGGAGCCTTCTCCAGGCTGAACAATCCCAACTCTCTCAACCTGTCTTCATAGGTGAGGTGTTCGAGACCTCTGATCATTTTTGTGACCCTCCTCTGGACCCACTCCAATAGTCCATGTCTTTCTTCTGCTGAGGACTCCAGGTGGGGCCTCATCAGAGTGGAATAGAGGGGGAGAATCACCTCCTTTGACCTGCTGGCCAAACTTCTTTTGATGTAGCCCAGGATGCAATTGGCTTTCTGGGCTTCAAGCACACATTGCTGATTCATGTTCAGTTTGTCATCCACCAACACTCCCAAGTCCTTTTCTGCAGGGTTGGTCTCAATCCACTTGCCATCCAGCCTGTATTTTTGCTTGGGATTGCCCCAACTCAGGTGCAGGACCAGGCACTTGGCTTTGTTGAACCTCATGAGGTTCATGTAGGCCCACTTCTCCAGCTTATCCAGGTCCCTCTGGAGGATATACCATCCCAAGGTTGTGTCAACTGCATCATTCAGCTTGGTGGTCTGCAAGCTTGCAGAGGGTGCACTTGATCCCACTATGCCATTGATGAAGATATTAAACAGCACTGGTCCCGATATGAGCTCCTGAGGAATATGACTTTTCACAAGTCTTCATCTGGACATTGAGCCGTTGACTACAACCCTCTCAATGTGGCCATCCAGCTAATTCCTTATCCTCTGAACAGCCCATTCATCAAATACATATCTCTCTGAATTAGAGAGGAGGATGTTGTGGAGGACCATATCAAAGGCCTTACACAAGTCCAGACAGATAACATATGTAACCCTTCCCTTGTCCACTGCTGCAGTCACTCCATTGTAGAAGGACACAAGGTTGGTCAGGCGAGACTTGCCCTTGCTGAAGCCACACTGGCTGTCTCAAATCCCCTCCCTGTCCTCCACGTGCCTTAGCAGAGCTTCTAGGAGGATCTGTTCTGCGATCTTCTGAGAGACAAAGGTGTGGCTGAAGATCAGTAGTTCCCAGGGTCCTCTTTTCTACCTTTTTTTTTAAAATGGGTGCAATGTTTACCTTTTTCCAGTCACCAGAGATTTCACCTGAAGCATTAAAGCTGGAAAGATGTTACAAGGGATTGTAATTTTCTGAGCTAAATGATTTTTTCCCCCACTCTATTACTATATAAAGATGATTCTATTAACGATGAGAATAATGCCTTTCTCTGCAACACGGCAGTTTAGGATCTGGGTCTCACAATGGCTGCTAGATTTGCAGCAGCTCCCACCACCAGGAATTCAGAGATGTGGTGTGAAAGCTCAACCTCTATGATTTCATTCTTGTCCAAATTTTAATCACAGTGCTACCTGTTTATGAGCCAGTTTGAGCGTATTCAGGTCATTTCAGCTCATATTTCTACCTAGGCTGTGGCATTTTTTATTTTCTTATCTTCACCTTTCCTAGTTCCTTTTCATTCAGCTCTGTAAGGCCCAGTTTTCCCACTATTGTTTTCATATTCTCATGGCTTGGAGATTTATCAGATTTATTTGCTTGAGCTTAACCAAATGAGTCAATGAATAATTGTGCTTGTAATTGCAGTTGCCCTGATAAAACGCATGAAGTAACCGGGGAAATAGATGGCATACAGAAGTTACAGCATGTGTTATTTCGAACTTATATATGGTGCTGTGCAGTTAACGACCTGGGCAGAGAATGCACCAGCCTCTTTACAATAGGTAACTTCCTTCTAAGGTTTACTTATATGTGAGCTGGATCCTGCCACTGAAGTTAGTTGCACTGCTTATCTGAGTACACTTTTCAGGCTGAGCTACTGGTTTGTGATCACTGCCTCAAATCTAACAGTTAACACGATCACTCTGTTACGTGTTTAAAACCTAATTCTAATAGCTCTTTGTAGTCTCTGTAAAAAAGTGTCTTGCCCTTCTACATTTGCTGAAAGTCTCTTAACTTTTTTCTTCATGCTTTTAGGACTGTGTTGCACAGAAATGTTCATCAAAATAATTACATAATTATATATTCATACATAAGTCTTTATATATTCATACATAAACTCAGGGTTGGTTGGGTTTTTTTAAAATAAACTTGACCTGAGCTATGCTCTGTGCTGAACTATGTACTACAGGTATCTTGTAAATTATGACAAAGTTTGGTTTGAGACATCTAAATCCGTCAAATTTACTAATTTCATCACTGATGAGTAATTTTCCCAAATTCTAATTATCATTAAAATGTAATAATGGGTGTCTATAAAATGTTAGCAGAAAGAAATGTTGGCCTAACTGACTCTTTTTCTGGGCAAAGCGACAGTTGTTTCAGTGACTATGTTTTGATTTTGTAGATTTAAATGAAAAACAAGCAGCACCTTTACCTGAACTATTTCTTAAAGTTGGGGAACCATTGCTGATCAGATGCAGAGCTGTTCACCATAATTATAAATTTGGAATAAAATTATGTTTTGAAAACAAAGAGGTTGAGGAGGTAAGAAGACAGCTTATTTTCAAATAGGTAACATTGGACGCTATCAGCTGATTAAACAGAAATCTCTGTTGAAAACTAGGATCACCGGGTTGAAGGATTAGAATATCAAGCAGATCACTCAGCAATTCGGATCCAGTACATGTTCACTTCAGCGGCAGGAAGAAGCGATAGTGGACATTACACCTGTTCTTCTACTGTTCATCCAAATCAAACTGCTTTGGTTACAGTTTTAGGTAAGTCCAAGCCCTGATATTAATTTTATCCTTCAGTTGGTTGTTTTGCTCTCTTCTCCACATGGCAGTTATTTTCTTGCAGGTGTGCGGTGTAAGCTTATAGCTCTTTCTCTAAGGAAAAAGTCAGGAATTACTCACAGTCTAGAAGAGTCAAAAGATTCATCTGAACTGGGTCATTCTGGTGCTTGAAGAAAATCAACCTTTTCTTTATATTGCTTTTCAAATAGTTCCTATTAAAAGACAGGGGTTTAGAAGTGAAATGAAGTGGTGCTGTTTAGAGACCTAGCCCACATGATTGTTTCAATGGTACCTCTAGAAACATATAGTGGGGTTCATCTTGTTATGGTAGGTGACTCTCAGCCAGTGTGATGCAAAGCTGAAGTGGCTTTTTGTGGGGAAAAACTTCTTCACCGAAAGGGTGATGAAGCATTGGAATGGGTTGCTGAGGGAGGTGGTAGAGTCACCATCCCTGGACGTGTTTAAAAAACGGCTGGATGTGGCACTTCAGGAGATGGTTTAGTGTTAGGGTGGTGTAGGGCTGTAGGTTGGACTTAATGATTTGAGGTCCTTTCCAACCTTTATGATTTTATGATTCTATGATACAAAGCTAAAGGGTCCCCATGGGACTATGACTTGGGCTTTCTGGGCAGCGGGGAGTAGTGTAGTTGTGTAGCCTTCTTTGTGCCACTAACTCCGATGCAGGCAGCTGCTGAGCAGATGCCAACAGCTAGAGGTAAGGCACCACAGAAAACACCATTTCTGGAGCTGGACAAGAATATAAAAAGCATGACCTGCCCTGTGTGTTCAGCTGTCAATGCTCTATGTATTAGTTTGGCCAGAGTCCTGAATGACTGATGACTGATTTTTAATAATGTGAGACAGAAATGTCCTGCTGTGACTCCACTATGGATTTTGAAAAGCTGTAGCCATGGTGTCAGTCTCCTCCTCACCACTTGCTCCCACTGCATCTCCCTTTCACCCACGTACCCCACCTTTGCTGCACCTTTGGAGATGGGGAGGTAAGGCAGAGAGCCCCTGTTACTTTGTGTGGTGCCTTCAGGTGCTCATTTCTCTCACATAAAAAAAAAATCAGATACAAAATTTGTACGAGGCCTGGCCTGGGTCTGACGGGAAGGAATCAAACAGCTGGAAGGTTCTTGGCAGTAGGCTTTTCTCAAAACCCAAAACAAAGGAGAAATTATTATTTCCTCTTATGGTGAGGGAGTGCCTGACAAGTGGCTGTTTGAGTTTGTCAAGTTTTTTAGGGGAAAGTAAATCCCGGGAAGCATTTTAGCTCCAAAGACTGGGGAACTGGTAGCAGAATTAAAAAAATAAATCTTCTGAGTTAATGGAGAACGTAAACCTGGGGAGACGATGAATGGCAAGTGCTGAAAGAGCTGGCAAACTGCCATGCAGACATGCTGCTGCAGCCGTGATGGATCTGAAGGAAAACCTGAAACTAGAGAGACATGTGCTCCACAACTCCTACCTCCTACCATCTCCTACCACATCTCCTACCATGCTCCACATGGTTGTTCTCCACATCTCCTACCTTCCAGGCACTGAAGGGAACCATCCTCCTAACACCAAGCTATGGAAGGCCTGAAAATTTAAAAAAGTCAAAAACATACCAAAGGAAGCTTCATTCTACTTAAGCAACATGTTGATTTAAAAGACAGTGGTGTTGAAATTAGTCCAGAACCGCCTCAATTGCAAACCTTGTTTCTCAGCTGGAAATAATATACAAATAGGCATAAGTCTGGAAATAAGGCACAAAAAAGAAAGCTGTAGTTTAGACTGTGCTGCTGGAGTAGGCACTGGGAGTAGTTTTCTGACTAATGTGCCTGGAGTTGGAGTCTCTAGCCCTGAGAACAAGACCCTCTGAAACACTTGCCACACATTTTACCTTAGATGTCTAGACGTAAACTCAGAGTTTACAACACCTAGGTTAGGAATGGTAGGAAGTGAGAAAATTTACCCCAATCTCTTCAGAAATTACTTTCCCAGTGCAATATCTTCTTTTCAACTTCTGCCTACCACTGAGCAGGAAGTTCTCTCATCATTTACAATAGCTGAGTACGATACCAGGGTGTTTTTTCTATACACATCTTCTTAGTAAAAAGGAAAGTAGGGGTGAGGGGATTGTTCACAGGTAGGGCAAGATCCTGTTCTTTCACAGTACTGGTCCCCAGTTCAGAAATAGCAGCTTCTTGGATCCATAAACTGTCAGGTGTAAGTATGTGCCACAGTAACAAGGATATTTGGGTCACAGTCCCTGGAACACCGTATTTCTGAGTGGGGTATTTTTCAACTGGAGTACAACAAGTTGTGATGATTGTCTGTACCCTTCTTATGCCAACAAAACTTCTGAGGGCTCATTGGCTTAGCTAATGAAAAAATCCATCTGTTTACTTGCACGGTGGGTTAAAGTGGGGGGATGCTGTCATGCCTAGCTAACAGCCGTGTTTCTCTCTCCAGGGTTATAGAGACATTGTGTGCTTCTGACCACACCAGCCTTTAGTCTAATGTGTTAGTGACAACCACTGTTGGTGTGACTTTGTGCTAGCATTCCAGATTCTATTTCAGCTATCAGTGGTATAGCTACAGACTTCTCTCTGTTGTCCATGCCATAGAGCAGCCGTTTCTGAAACAATCAGTGTCCTACTTTTAAACCATCACCGTGCATGAGTCAGCACCTACAGCTACACTGGGAATGGTCACGATGCAACTTAACGAAGAGAAAACTGCTTTGGTTGGCACATACTGCATTGCCTGGGGAAGCCTGGCTAGCGTAACTACATTGATGGGTGGTCTTTTAGTCTCTAACAACATCTTTCAGCCAGATATCTCTGGTTTGCTCTTCATGAATTGATACTTCACTAGCCTATCCCACCCTGAGTAGCTGGCCAGGTCAGGCAGAGTGATCGGGCCACTTTAAATCATAAAGAGATCATGCCAACAACCGCAGCTGCAAGACTCTCTGTTTCTGCAGTTCTTACGCTCAGTTTCCAGTAGTGCTGACTGAAGAATTTTTAGCGCTATGCTATCTTGATTCAGGAATATGCAAGCTGTTTTGCAACACTTTTTAGGTTTAAAGCAACAAATAAACAAATGTGATAAATACAGAGATTTGAAAGCTTTGATTCCAGTCTCAAGAATTTCATCTCACCTCTCTGTCATTACTGAATAATCATGTTCACTGTTTCTCTGGCATAAATACACTTAAACCTGCCAAAAAAATGATAAGCCAAAAAAATAATGTGCTATTTTCTTTCTCCTTCAAGAAAGAAACTACTTTTTCTGCGATGTTTTCCAGAGGAATGTCGTACCCTGCTCCAAGGTCCTTGTATGCACTCTGGAGAAAGCCTTTACTCTTGGCTGCTTGTGTTGTTAACAGTACACACAGAGATGACATTCTGCCTGGAAGGATGAGGTCCAAAAGATCATTCAGAAATGAAGGTCCAATTTATAAAATCAATAAGCCTTTTAAAATGAAAAAGTAGGAGAACAATCGTGAAAGAAATTGCTTCTTGTTTTAAAATACCTTTTATTTTGTGGTTGATATGGGAGTTTCCAGATAGTATTTTTTTAACCAGTAAGCTAGACACAGATAAAATGTGCCAAGAAGAATATAGTGTTACAACCAGAAGAAAAACACTCAAAAGGAAAAACATAGTTCAGCAATATTTCTACAGTGCAGGTTTTCACCACGCGACTGATTAAACACTGCCACAAGTTTCCCAGGGATGGAAGAGTCTACCACCTTGGAGATACACAACTGGACACAACTCTGAGCAACCTCATATAGTTAGACCTGCTCTGAGCCAGAGATGGACTAGACATCACCAGAGGTCTCTCGCAGTGTATATGGTTCTGTGATTTTTACAAAGCTGATCCTAGCCCCACTGATGTCTTTAGAACAGCCTTCTCCCATATGTGTCTGCTCTTCAGTGTCTTTGGGTGGGATTTGTTTCACATGATGAGACATCTAGCTCCAGCAATTACTTTGGTTCCTTCAGCACTCAGTGTCAAGAAACAGAAGCAGTTAAGTACACTTTGTTATCTTCTTTTTTTAGTGTGGGATACATCTGGACATGCCTGTCTCATTCTACTACGTTTATCAGAGGTCCAAGCAGATTAAGTGGGTCACTGAACTTCAGATAGCTCCGTTAGGTGAAACTAATCCCACCCTAGAAGGGCAAGTACCAGCAGCTTATGGTTGATGCACATCTTCAAAATTTCATATTGCTGTTGTCTTGCATCAAATATATCTAGTTTAGACGGAGAAATAAAAGAGCAGCTACAAGATTCATTTGCAAAATCTTCAACTCATTTGAGGGAAGGAGAAACAACTACTATCAACATCTGATTATACTGGTGGTGCTGCCTTGTTTTGCTCCACTTTAGAGGAAAGCCAGGAGGCACTACTGTTAACACCTGGAACACCCACCTAAACCAGACAGATGGCAACAATGTTCACCCCATAGCGCTGCAGAGCTGATTGCTGGAGTGGTTTGGAAAGAATTGCTGGACTGTTTTGGAAAGGCTCTAGTCTAATCAAACATGCAGCTTCAGCAGGCACAGATCATTTGTCTGCAGCTGAACACCATGACATCATTTCAAAGTATTTTGCAGCATTATTTTCTCTAGATTAAGAAAATGGCTTTTGTGATGTAACATGGTGTTTGTTTATTTTTTCGCTTGTAATAACTAAGATGAAAAACATACAGGTGTCAAGCTTCCTTCATTAAGCGGTCTAGCCTTTGCAATATAATATCAAATTTTTGTTTTTTCCAGAAAAGGGATTTATAAATATAACTGACTCTAAAGAAGAGTTTGAAATTGGTGAGGAAGATTTTTGCTTTGAAGTTAACTTTACAGCGTATCCCGCCGTTAGATGCATGTGGCTATTTTCCAAAAAAGCATTTCCATGTAAACAAAGTTACAGTGTGGATGGACACAGGTACCTGAATATTTTGAATTAATGTGATATAATAATGTTTCCTCTTTATATCTCATTCAAACTCCTTACTGTCCATGTTTTGTGTTCTCTTTGTGGTTTTAAAACATGGATGGGCTGTGTGATGAAGCTGTGTGGACAAAAGGCACCCAAACATTTTGTCTTTCAACAGCAGCTCATGTAGATAGTTCCTAGAATCACAGTATTCTCCATGTTATAATAAATCCTTTGGTAAGTTATGCATCTAGCAACCCTTTAGTTTATATGCATTTTGACATTCCCTTTCCCTCTAACATAATTTCTCAGTTACAGATCCATTGCGGTTTTCATACTGTTCTACACATTCATACAAGTTCTACACGTTCCCCTTCTGTCACCCCATTCTTGATGATGTTCCCAGTGTCTTTCAAACTGCTCAAATCAAATCCAAGGCTCTGGAGTTTCCCAGGCCACTGTTAGATCTGTTCAGCTATGCCTGTGCCTCAGAAACATACCGTTCTGCTCATTACCCAGGTCATGTATTCTTCCACTGCTGCAAAACATGTTTTGAATAAACCTGTTAGTTATCTACCTTTTCTGTTATTTCCTACAATGAAGTTCTGGCATGGATCCTACTTAAGGCTAATGTTTTCTCCATTGCCTAGGCTTTCTAATTTCTTGATAACATTATCTAATTTCCTTCAGAGTTTCTTTCATAGTAGTCTCATGACTTTCAAGGTAACAGCTCTTATTCACCTCGATGAAAAGAAAGTCAAGCTGCTCCTTTAAAGTCTTAGCTTTAAAACCAAGCAAGACTTAGGCAGGAGCTAATGCAGCTGCACTGTTTTCTTCTTATATTGCTAAAGCCTTTCTTAGCATCTGCATAAAACTGTGTCACAGCCATGGTTACACGGTTTATGATTTCTTTCCTTGGTATTTTGGTACCCTGGATTTTATCTGTTGGCTTGTCATGTCATCTTTGCAACAGACTGGCCTTTTCATCTGCATCAGCATGTTGGAGTTAGACCTTCATGAGGTTTAGAGACAGCTCAGTTCAGATTAGTAAATTGTCATCTCCTGGCAATGGCCACAGGAACTCTGTCCCTGCTGATAAAGTGAGGGCTGCCAGCAAACTTTAATAGAGTTGGGTGGGTGTTGGCAATTAATCTTCAATGCCTGACGTGGACTAGGCAGATCTGTTCCTTGTAGTCAAGGCTGATTTTGGAAATGAGGTCTCGTGGGACAGCCATGAGCATTTGCTCGTCCTTGTCCAATAGGTACCTCCCTCCAGCTGATAATGTCGAGCTGATTTGCTTTGCAGCTGGAATGGACTACTTCTCACTGCTTGTAAGAGCAGGGGAGTCAGTTTTGCTTGGATGACTGACAGCTTGTGCAAATTCAATCCAGGTAAGAAGAAGGTGCATGGACTGGACCAAGAGTAACAATTATGAGAACTCTTGAGGTAGCTTAGGTAACCCTCCTTTATTGGTGAGGTGCACCTCTGTGTGACCTGGGATTTATGAGTCACTTCTGACAGCCTTTGCAGCACAGAGGGAGCGGTTGCTGAGTGCTGATCACCACCTGCCGGGTTGCCATCAGCCCTGCATGGCCACGGCCACGGCCACGGCCACCTCACCACCCCAAGCATTGCTGGAGCTTGGCACAGAGGCTGCTTCAGACAGATCAGCCATCTATCTGACTATGCTGTTAATTTATTATTTTTAAGTGCCTTTTATGTAGTTATACTTTACCTTAACTTATGATTCTCTTTATTTTATGAAAAAAATACATTAATTTGGTGATTGTTTGATCTAACAAGTACATTCTCCTGTCTATCCAGTTTTGGTTGTATACTAGCATTGGATGGACACATCTTGCCTGAGAAAAAAAGGGTTGAGTTAGATACTTCATTCAGTTTGAAGTTAGATACTTCATTCAGTTTGAAGCAAGGGGTAGGGCCGTCAGTAGATTCTGCCTGCAAGTTGTAGCACTGCAGATTTCAATGTGATTTTGAAGCAAAAAGGTTTCTGAAACAAAACTAAAAAGGTCATCCTGTACCTTAATATATTGTGAGCCTAACTTTGCGTATTTAACTTCTGCATAATCCCCACTCCAAACACTTCTACTTTATTCCTTTCGTATCCTTTTTCATTGCCTGTTTCTCTTTTCTTGATTTCTGCCATTTCCTTATCAAATTATTCCTCCTGATTACAGAGAATATTAAATTTTATTAATGAACTCTGTCTCCTTCTTTAGCTTTTAATTTCAGGTCTCAAGGATTCATCTCTCCTGTCATTGCCTTTATGTGTTTTCAGACATTCCTTTAGAATTTCCATTTTCTATTTGCTTTTGTTGTCTCTCTGGTTTAGAACACTGTTGATTTTCACTTCCCTCCTAAGAGCAAATGAGTTTTCATAGAGAAACGACCTCTGTTACATTTATAATATTTATTTCACATTCTCTTATATTTTCAGGTATCAAAGACACTCTTTTAAAAATATTTCCACAGTATTTCATTAGGGTTTAATCCTTCAGACCTAGGATTTCAAAAGCAAGGCAGCTTAAAAGGGATCTGATTTTTAAAAGTCCCTGAGTTCAGGAACATCTTTAAGGCCATTTCAGATGAAGACATTCGAAAGTCAATAACTATATGGAGGTGTTGCCTTAGTCGAAAGGCAAAATTGCCAGTGACTTCAACATGAGTTTTCTTGCTTTAGAATTGGAGGTGATACTTGGTCTCTTGGTTCATTTGTATGTATCTTGCTGAATGAGAAACACCTTGATTTTAGTTAACTAGATTTCTTCTTCCAAGCTCATTACTGCTTTCCCTTACTTTGCAAACTACTGGTATATGCTGTCTTTCTTCTGTCTGCTTCAAATTCCCTGATATGCCTGCTTGTCTTGACCACTAAATTAGAACTGGGGGCCTCCTACTCAGTTTTTCTTGAGCAGCCAGCTAAAACATCTGCCCCAAAATTCCAGCAACTAAACCTAAGAAGAGATTTTCTTAAGTGCTCTTCTAATGTTGATTAACTGCAATAGCTGCCATTAAAACGACAATCATTCTGACAACAATAACCTAGTCAAAAGGACAGAAACAGGATGCCATCTCTGTGAATTGATATATTCCCTTCTCCCTGCCTCATCCCATGTCCCATAAACCAGTGACTCAACAGGTGAGTCGCTCAGAAATATCAAAATCTCTGCAGTTCTCCATTATTAGCTTCTGCCCAGGAACTTGTTAGACCCCTCCCTCACCATTTCCATTGTCACAAGCCATTTTCCACATGGTTTGGGTCTTGGTTTGCTGCTGTTGCCGTAGAGGTTAGTGGAAGGCTGGCCTTCCTCCTACAGAAATATCTGGGTGGTTGGTGCTTTGTCTCAGTGACAATGAACTTCTGATGGTGATCTCATTTCTGAGTTTCCATCAGATCTTTCCATTTGGAAAGCTTTATCTCGTACGATCCTACCTGTCATTATTATTTCCTAATACTGCTTATCATATCAGCTAGAAACTCCCATCAAAATCCTTTGGTGAGTAGAGAGTTTGGTCCTTTGCTGGTCTTAGCATCTGTGCCAGGATGTGTTATATACCTCATCTTCCAATGGATTGGTAACAAAATCAGAGCTTCACAGCCCAGATGCCGTCCAGGAACTATAAGGAAAATTGTGGAATAAAATCACTAATGCAGGAAAACAATATCCTCTCATCAAGACAGTAACATATCGGGATTTATATTCTCTAACCAAACATAATTTCATCTGTGTTCCTCATTAGAAGATGTTGAATTGTTTCAAACATATATGCAAGTCTTGACTACATTTAAGTCTTTTTCAAGTCAGTCTTTTGTCCTTTTTCCTCCTTTTCTTTGTTCTACAGCTTTTTTTCAAAGTTCTGCAACCATCAGCACCAGCCTGGAATATATGTATTTTATGCCGAAAATGATGATGTGATTGCAACAAAAAAATTCACTCTGTACGTAAGAAGTAAGTGAGAAAACAGTCCCTGTGAAAACTTGGCAAAGTCCGGGATTTTGCCAGTGATACAAATGGTGCTAACATGTTATAAGAATGGTGCTAATATGGTGTTAATATGTTGTCCCTTGGTATTTCCTGTTTCATGTATGTAGAGCTATTCTTAAAAATTGAAGTGCAAAAATATGATTCTCTTCACACTGCACTACACTACTGAAATCCAGGCACTGGGTCAGAGAAGGATGCCGTCTGCTTGTGGATCATATTTCTATGTTGGTCAGGGATGCAGAACAGAGGAAGGAGGAGGAAGTTATTAATTTTCTATTCTTCCCTTTAGTCTGCCATAAACAGAGATGACAGAATATGAGAAATTAGTCATGTACTGAGAAAATTAATACTTCTTAAGACTATCACAAACTCCGTGACATACAATGACTATATTCTAACTCTACAGAGCTGGAATATATGTGACTGCTGTAGAGACCACAGGAGATACACGGTGAGAGGAAACACTCGTCCTCATTAGGGATTACCTTTCTATGGAGTGCTTATGTTGTTTTTTATCTAATGGCATTTGCTGTTAGTCCGGAGGCCCTTTACTGCATGACACATATGTTAGACCTGCAACCCCCCTCGTGTGCCCCTGCCCATGATTTGCACACGCACACAGTCTTGCCTGATGCTCTCCATTATCCCAATTCTGCCACGTGACTGCAACATCTTACCCTTGCTCTGGGTCAGGGATCATTATTTGTTATACGTTATTTATAAAGGGATCCTCTGTGCACATTTTGTACAATCTGGCCACCCAGAACTGGAGTTTCGGGGGAGTGTTAGGGCCAAATGTTTGCTCTGAGTCAGAAAAGCAGAAATTGAGATTCCTAATTTTGGCTCTGCGCCTGTTTTGGTCTGGCCGTGCCTGTAGAGAGAAGTGGTTGCTCTCCCCTTGCCTTGCCCACACTGGTGTCCCCCAGAACCAGGGCACGGGGCTGGAGGAGGGAGGAGGACTGAGGGCTGCCTCCAGCGCTTGCAACAACTTGCAGGTGGGTTATTTTGAAAACACAGAAGCACATCTTGATCTCAGCAGATGTAGCATTGCCACATCAACGTCAAGATTTTGGTCACTGAGGTGCTGACAGAAACTGTCTTGTGTTATCTCGTTGCAGGAAAGCCTGAGGTAACAATGCAGTTGCTGTTCAAGCAGATCTCCTGCGTCGCCCACAGTTACCCTGCTTCCTCCTGGGTTTGGAGGAACTGTTCCCAACTCAACTCATCCAAGTAAATAATTTTCCCTCTTCCTGGTTCATTGGAAAGAGTGTATCTGATCTATCCTTGGTTAAATGAAGACTGACCTGCAAGAAACTAAGTGTAAAATGCACCCTCGACCTTGACATGGAGACATGGTGGCCCGCTCCAGGGGAACCGGGTCACCAAAGCTAGGGAAAGTTGGCAGTTTTTTTACTGGCATCAGATGAAGTCTGTAAAGATCTGTATCTCAGGCTCTTTTACACTGAAATAAACCCCACTGGGTCTATGTCAACAGTTAGATAGTTAACAGCACCGCAGCTAAGTTTTTCACTTGGCCTGTCAGGTGGCATTCAGGGAATGCACTGCTTAGTGTGGGCTTGATTAGGTGGTTAATACAGCTGTTATGGTGACCTGTTTCCAAAGCCGATAAAGTCAGTGAGAGTGCTTCCAGTAAAGTTAGTGAAAGTGTTTCCATTTCCTCTATTTATTTAGGGCAGTGAGTCAGGCCCTAAAATTTTAAGAGTTGCTGAAACAGCTGGTTTAAGAGCTCTGCAGTTTTTATTTTAGATATGCCAAAGAACTAATAATCCCACAGTGCAGAAGACTACTGGATCAAGTTACCTTTTGGAAAATTGTGGATAAAACTCTTCATATTTTATCTAGATATTAAAAAAAAAAAAATCTATTTTCTCACCCATACCTTTGAAAAGCCTTCTTAACATTTGTTTGTGTAGAAATGGAAGAGGAAAGAAAGCATCCAGCTAGTGAGTTTAAAATACTCCTTAAAACAGCTTTCTGGAAAGAAAATGATGTGATATTTCTTTTCTCAGGAAATTCCACGTGTAGAAGCTGGTACTATGTGTACAGCTGAAAAGATTTGGTGTATTTTCTTACTTCCTCACTCATTTGCTTCTGTGCACAGTAAATTAGGCAGTAAGTTGATAAATGATAGGAAGCTAAAAATCAAAATTATCTCTGTGTGGGCTTCCTTTCCCTCGAATATCATGTTCCTTCTTTCTATATATCAGGTCTTAAATAAGTGATTAATACAGGGTAGATGCTCTCCATCTTGACTGAAAAAAAAAACTTCATGGCTGAAGTCATATAATTGCAGGGAAAGGAGTTAGAACATTTACTGTGGGTTTGTTTTGTATTTATTGTTTCAGTAGTGGCTCATCTGGAGCTGCTCAGTGGTTTGAGTGTTTGAGATAAAGGTGAAACTGGTGGGAAGAGATGCAGTCGCAGAGGGTCGTGTCAGCTGTGGGACTGGAGATTCTGGAGGTCGGAGGGTGCAGATGCTCTGCCAGGGCAGTTGTGGATAGTGAGAGCAAGCCCAGCGTAGGAGGTGGGGAGCCCAGTTCACCCACCACTGACCCTGCTATGTCCATCACCAGAAAATAAGACTGGCAACTGCTCTTAAGCGTCAGTCTAACAGTGACAAATAGAAAACAAGCCCATCTATCCTTCCCTCCCTTCCAACATAGAGGTAAGACATGTTTTGAAGCGTCCTATCTTTTCCCCTGGAAAATGTCACTGTGAGTCAAAACCAGAAGTTGGTCTGCTTCTTTTTCAGCTGTACAGAAGAAATCACTGAGGGGATTCACAACTTCTTGCCAGAGAGGAGATCCCTGGGGTCATGGGTTTCAAGCAGTACTTTAGATGTAAAGGAGACAGCAACAACCTTCTCCGTGGAGTGCTGTGCAAATAATTCTGCTGGTTCAGCCTGCGAAAAGAGTTTCATTAACCTGTCAGGTACCAGAAGCCAGTACTTTAGCACAGGTTTTTTCAATTAAAGCTGCATGACAGCATTTTTTTGCCTGTAAGCTTGTCTGTATCTATAAATGGCTGACTGTACAATGATATTGAAGGTAAAACACAAGCACTGTGTGTATACAGTGTCGGAAAAGGTGGGTTAGTGGGAGACGTGTCTCTTTACTCTAGTCCAAAAGCAAGGACCTCCCTCAATAAAATGAAGAGAAATTTCACATGAAGATGGAACCATGGCAGTGTTGGGGTCTGGTTTTTTATTTCCTTGGTAATCCCTACCTGAAACCTGGAGGCATCATGTCTGGGAAGAGCTGAAGCCACTTCGGTAGCTAGTGGCAGGTGTTGACTCTTGTCCCTCTCCAGGAGATCACTGTGGTGCTGCCAGAAAAGCCCATGGGAGCTTCTATCACCTCATGGAGGTCATTGAATGCATGAGCCAACAGAACAACTCAAGGGAAAATCCCTCTCTGGATAGTAGGAGCCAGTACCAGGGGAGAGAACTTCTTAAACTGCTGTAGGCAAGCAACAGAAGACTAAGTCCCAGTTTGGGGACCACTGTGCAGGCCCTGTTCTTGTAGGGGACATGAGGCATTCTACATTGAATGTGAAAGTCAAGATGATTATTTGCCCATGCACTTTATGCCTGTAGCACCATCCATCTCACAGAGCAAAATTTTTCAGTTATAGGGAACATGCTGCAGCACCTGGAAGGTGTTTTGAAACATCCATATATTTGCAGTATTGTAGAGATTTTCATTGTTATCAACAAACAAGTTGTTTGGTTCTTTTAACTACAGCTGAGAAAAGCTGTGACAATTGGTAGAGTCTGAGCACTTGTGTTGAAATTACAGTAGAAAGTAACCATAATACTTATGCTCTTAGAAACTACCGGAATATGAGGAAAGATCTCACGCAACATCTACCTAGCCATCAACACTTTATAGTAGGGTCTGGACTTCTTAAGGTAGTTCCTGGCTGAGCAGCAGAGCAATGCTCCGAGCAGGGTGTGTACAGTCCACCCAGCACCTCACGTTCTCTGCCTGGGTGGAGGCACACGGAGAGAAGAGGGAGACACAACAAGAAAAGGAACTGCTTCCTTCTGTCCATGCTCACAAAGTCCAATCCACGGATCACACCAACACCTCCGTGCACTTAGATTTATGAATTGGTGTAGCATTTTCGTGGAATGAAAACAGATGTCAGAGTTGCCCAACACTTAACGCCTCCTGCCTAGCTCCTGGTTTTGCATGTGGCTCCATCTCATTCCCCACACAGAGGAGGCTCAGTCGTGAGGGGACTGGGAGATTGATCAAGCTACCGGGGGTTTTCCTTAGAGCTTTAGCTGTACACATAAGCTCTGATTTAGTAGTAATATATATCTCTTAAAGTTTCAGGTGCTGTTTCTTCCCACCCGGGCAATGCTGTGTCCTACGTCTCTGTTGGATTTTTCCTCCTGTTGATCGCTTTTTTGTTTGTGTTCGTTTTTCACAAATACAAAAAGGTAAAACCAAACATAAATACCTCCCCCTTCTTCTTTTCTTCCTACCAGACTGTTTCTTCTTCTCTAAGACTTTTTCTACTTTTTTTTTCTTCCAAAGAAATTTAGATATGAAAGCCAGTTGCAAATGATACAGATGGTAGGCTCATTGGATAATGAGTACATCTATATTGACTTCCGAGAATTTGAATATGATCTCAAATGGGAATTTCCCAGGGAAAATCTTGAATTTGGTGAGCGGTCCACAGCGTGAATCACAATGTTTGTGTAGTAGCCTGCGCTGTACCAACTGCAAATAATATTGGTATATTGTTTCTTGTAGGACAGGTCCTCGGCTCTGGAGCTTTTGGGAAAGTGGTGAATGCAACAGCTTATGGAATTAGAGCTGCAGGAGATTCAGTCCAGGTCGCAGTCAAAATGTTAAAAGGTACAATAAACTCTGAGTGCCTTTCACAAGCAGTGATGTATTCTGGCAGCTCCACAGCAGAAATGGTGTTGGAAGAAATCCCTTTGTTATATACAGAATTTTAGCAGCTGCATCTCACAAATGCTTGGTTTCAATATCCTTTCAAAATGCTTTTAAAACTCTGTTTTGGTTTAGAAATGTATGGCTAAAGTGTCTTCTCCCTGCAGTGTGTTACATTTTGTCCTGCACAGCACAGATCTGCATTGTGTGGGAAATTATGGAGACACTCTGCTCTAAATAGGACGAATGTAAATTCACAGTGCAGGTTAGCCTGCTGTGATCACATCAGTGACTCTGTGAACATTGGAGTAAGATCCCTTTTCCTGTAGTGCTGTTTAGCCCTTGTACTCCCTTCGCATGTTGAGTCTGACCTAGCTTGTTTGCAAAACTTCCAGCATGTCTTCCTGTAGTTTTTTTCTTCTTGACAACCCAAATTAATTTCTTTCCATCCCTCCTTATGGGCCAGGCTTCTAAAACTTCTGATCCTCCTTGCTGCTATGCTCTGGCCTCTCTCCAAACTGCCCTTGACCTCTTACAAACCCGTGTCCAGAAACAAACCTTGCTGGCAACAAGCAGAGGAGGAGAGCTGCCTCACCGGGTCCCAAGTACCACAACTCTATTGATATGAGCTTCATGTCAGCACCAGCACCCTGCTCACATGTGTGTCCACACAGACTCTTTCTGCCAGCACTGCCGTCCAGTTCTTCATCCTCTATTGGCACATGTGCATCAGCTTTGCACTTCCTTGGTCCACTGCTTTGAGGTTGTCTTTATAGGGGTTCAACTTGATCATTTTGGTTCATGTCTCAAATTCACTGAGATCACAAAGACCAAATACTTGCCGAAAAACAAGCCTAAAGCTATTACAGAAACACAGAGTGGCCTTCTCAGCTATTGAACTGCAACTTGTGTGTGACATATGCCTATTAAGACTTTTTTTTCTCTTAGCATTTCTCTCCAGTAGGGTCAGTTGCCATTTTCTCTGTTCTTGTGAAGACCTTAATATACAACTGTCATTCCATGCCAGTCCAAGAATGACAAATATTAAACATTCTGTGGCTGCTTTCCCAAGCATTCAAATGATACACATGCACATTTTCTTTTCGCCTTTAGCTAAATCTTTTTATCCTGCACAACAATTTTTTAGGGTGTTCCCAGATATACTGTCAGTCCAGTGAATTTGAAATCAAGACTTGTATGTGACAAACCTTCACAATCATTTATATTTCTATTTCTTTGCTAGAGATTTCCAAATCTGTGTTATTACTTCTACAGAAAAACCTGATGTTTCCGAAAAGGATGCTCTAATGTCTGAGCTGAAAATGATGACTCATATTGGAAGCCATGAAAATATTGTCAACCTGCTCGGAGCTTGTACTGTGTCAGGTAATGCAACTGTGGAAAGGTGCCAGTTAAAACCTTCAGACTAATGGGTACTTCCGAACAGAAAAGAAGTACCAAAAACTGATAGTTGAAAAAAGTGTTAAAAGCATCCAAACCATAAATAATCATTTATTAGTAGTGATGCAGTTTCCCTCCTCACCCCTAAATCTTGTCTTTACCCAACTAATTTTGCTGTTCCACACTGGCACAGAATCAGATGAACTGAAAGCAAAGTTAAGGCCATGCACGAAGAAATTGGTCTTTTCTAATTCTGCTTGCATGAAGTGATCCAACAGCGCTTCTCTAGAAGAGGTTTTCCTGTTACAGTAGTGATGACACTGAACTGGGTGTAAAGTACTTTTGTATGCACATGATTCTGTTCACATAAAAAATGTCTTTTTTAAAAAAAAATCATATTGCTCACAAAACAGTGAAGTTGTAGAAAGAAATGGAAAAATCACCAACTTTTATTAAGTTGGAAAAAGCAAAGAGAACATTTAACTCTTGTCTCCCCAATTTGCATCAATAGTAATAGTGTCATGCGAAGACATTTGAGGCATAAAAGGAAAGCAATAGGTTGCTGGTGGTGGCTATAGCTGATTTGAAACTATACAGGCTGCCACTGCCTTCTGGAAAATTTGGCAAGATGTGCTGGTGTGGGCAGGAGACCTGCTGGGAAGACTTGCTTAGTCTGGGCAGGTGTGTCAGGGACACTTGCAGCCAAGTCAGGGACGTGTAATGAATTCCTGCTTTCAGAAGCACTTACATGACTCTCAAGACTTTCACATCTATCCTCTGAAAGACTTCACAGGTTTTTCATAGTGTGCCCTACTTTGCTTGACAGGGCTCTTCTGGCAGAAATGTTCATAAATTCTTATTTGATCTGATCCAGGTGTGGTGATGCCAGTGTAAGACTTTGCAGAGATGAGGGGTGACCACTCTGGGCTCTCCTTGGGCCATGCACTCTCCTCCTGCTGACTTGTCACGGCTTTCCTCTGAGCCTGCCTGGTCAGGAATTTGAAATGCTGCATCTTTATTGTCTGTGCTGTCCTCCTCAGTTGCTAATGGGTATGAGAAAAGATCTTTGTACCTTCATAAGGATTTGCAGTCCACCATGGGAGATGCACCAAGGGGAAGAATCAGCTACACAGACTTTCCAAAGGAATGTTACAGTCAGTAATCACCACCAGTAAATGTTACCTACCTGTTAGTACAAGTTATCTACCCTAGAGGGGAAGATGCTTGGGGTGTTTAACACAGATTAATCCTGGAAGAAGGTGTGGCATAATTAGGGCTTTAATGGAGAGAGTGGTATCAATAGCAGGAGGCATTTACATTTGCAAATATTTCAGGACCAATCTACTTGATATTTGAATATTGTTGCTATGGTGACCTTCTGAACTACTTGAGGAGCAAGAGAGAAAAGTTTCACTGGACACTGACCGATATTTTTAAACAGCACAACTTCAGCTTTTACCACAATATCCATTTGGACCAAAATTCCAGGTAAAGCATTCAGCAACAGTTTAATACTTTGTAAAGCTACTGTCTCTTTTTTTAAGCTGCATTCTCAGCTGTGCTATAAGGTGGTGAAATTATTGAATTCTTGAGACTATGCCTTCGTATACTTTAATAAGCAATGCCTTGGGAAGAACTGAATTTTCATTTTCTTATGATGATATTCTCACCGGACTGCAAAAGACAAGCAATCTCTTGTTTTTCTTTCCACTTTTGAGAAGATTCATGTCTGTACCCAGATTTTTAACAGCAATAGCAAGTCACTGCAAAACATTTTATGTGTGGAAAATCATGTGATCCACTCTGTGTAAGTTTTGAAAATGTGTCACCCACTCCAGGAAGGGAACTCATCTGAAGCACAGTGTGAACACAGCTGTATGCAGAGAGGATGAATTTGAAATCACACACAGAAGTCAAAACATCGATGTGATCTCTGGGTCAAATGGGATGGTGCTGTATTCTGAGGAAGGTAAGAGATTAACTGCTTTTATCTCTAGTAATTCTGTTATTATTTATCATCATTTGTCATTTATTATATTATTGATCTAACAAGACTAGATTTAGTGACAGGAGGCCCCTTTCCATCTTTTGCCTCGCTTCCCTCCTATCAGAAATTTTGTGGGAGAAAGATTCAACAATACTTAACACCAGAGGCTTATGTTTCTGGTCATGCTGTACATAATACTTGAGTATGAAAATACCCTTGCCTTTATTTTGTGTCTTAGCAAAGGATGCAAAGGAAGAATGCTTTTTGTGATGTTGTTCTTAGTAGGAGCATACGAAAATCCTTATAACAGTCAGTAGAATTAATCGGAGAGTGAGGAAGCCCACGGAAAACTCATACCTGTGGTTATTTTTACAGACAAAATTAAGTATGCCAGTAGATATATGGATGAAGAAGAGGATTTTAATGTGCTCACTTTTGAAGACCTTCTTTGCTTCTCTTATCAAGTTGCCAAAGGAATGGAGTTTCTGGAGTCCAAAATGGTATGGCGAAGGGTAACATTGTTTAGATAGAAAAGACAGCAAAAATACATCAGTCTATAAAAGGCAGACAGGAATGGAGCCACACAGTGGTAGGCTTGGACTATACCTCCTTCTATGGCTTTGTGGCACAGCCTGGGTGGCAATAGTAAACGTACCCTTCAGTAATAAGTGACTTCATGCTTCTGCCTGCTCTGACCCCGTCTCTGGCCACAATCAACCCAGGGTCTTCCAGCATACTCGTTCTCCAAACTGTTTAGGCGGAAGGAGGCAGCAATTCAGAGAGCTCTCTCTGAGGCAAGGGAATGATCTCCTTCTGATACCAAATGCTGAAGAGAATCAACCCTTCCTTTCTTTCTAAGTGCATTCACAGGGACCTCGCTGCCCGGAATATACTAGTGACTCATGGAAAAGTAGTGAAAATATGTGACTTCGGCCTTGCCAGAGATGTAATGAATGACTCCAACTACGTTGTCAGGGGCAATGTAAGTTCCTCAGTGCTCTCTATTTTTCGTACCATTGTAAGAACAATAAAGTACTAATAAAACAAACCTTTTAATTTTCAAATTCCTTGTTAGCTCTCAAGATATCTGTACAGACAGTACAGAAATCTCACTTTTCCCTGTCCTTGGCAAATTCAGATTCTTAGTTTATAATTAACCTAGCCAAGCTAGTATGGTAAATTACATGGTACTCATGTCCTTCCCAGAGCACACTGAGGTCCATCAATGGAAAATACTGGGAAATGGAAGTGCTGGGGAAGTGTTGGAGAAGACCCTGGGATGAACTTATCACTCTCTACAACTGCCTGAAGGGAGGGTGTAGTCAAGTGGTTGTTGGGCTCTTCTCCCAGGCAACCAGTGACAGGACGAGAGGGCACGGCCTGAAACTGCATCAGGGGAGGTTTAGGTTGGATCTCAGGAAGCACTTCCTCACGGAGAGGGTCATCAGCCATTGGAATGCACTGCCCAGGGAAGTGGTGGAGTCACCGTCCCTGGAGGTGTTTAAGGAGAGGCTGGATGTGGCACTTAGTGCCATGGTCTGGCCGATGTGGTGGTGTTGGGACATAGGCTGGACTTGATGATCTCAGAGGTCTTTTCTAGCCCAAATAATTCTGTGATTCTATGATTTTGTGAATGGTTTACTGTTCTGGACAATAAAAGTATAGGGACAATAGCACATGTGTGAGATACATCCTGGCTATAAGAAGAAGTACAGAGTAGACAAGCTCTGTCTGAGCTACTCACTCTGGAAGAAGGGTCTTCCAGAGCTGCGCTCATCTCCTCCTTAAATAGTTATCTGAAATGAAGGATATTAATTGGCCTCTTAGAAGTGCCTATTTCTCTCTTTAGGGAAAATTTAAAGGGACTACTAAGAGCTTTTCACACAGCAAATGTGAATTGGTCCTGCTCAAGCAGTCAGAACTACAGTGAGACTTCTAGAAAGCCTGTGTCACAGCATGACCTGGCCTCCTTTCCCCCTGTCTGTACAGGCTCGTTTACCAGTTAAGTGGATGGCTCCTGAAAGCTTATTTGAGAGGACGTACACAATGAAGAGTGATGTCTGGTCTTATGGAATATTACTATGGGAAATATTCTCTTTGGGTATGTTCAAGCAACAGAAGAGCAACAGAAGAGCACTGCTTGGTTTTGGCAACTTCTGAATTGTCATGTATTCTGCAATATTTTCCACAGGTGTAAATCCCTACCCAGGTATTCAGGTTGATACAAACTTCTACAAATTAATACAAAGTGGATTTAAAATGGACCGACCGTATTATGCTACAAAAGATATGTAAGTATATTTCCTGAATGTTGCACAACATGGGAATTTGTATTTACCAGGTCATTTTTTCTATGATCTTTTATGTATTATACACTGTACCTTGCTCAAAAAAAATAAATTTCAAACAGTGAGACACTCCTCTGTGTCTAACTCTGAAAAGGCTGCTTGATCCTGCAGGTTTTGTCCTAAAGCAGCAGCAATTGACACTAAAGCTTATATGTATTTGAAAGAACTGATCTATCACCTCTATTTAATTGTGCCTTTCTTTCCCAGGAAACTTCTTGTTTGCAGATCACAGACTTTTTTTTACTTTTTTTTCTTTTTGCAAAAGCTATATTACCATATTCATTTTGGGTATAAACTAAATCTTTGGTGATTTTTTTCTGAACTTTAATGTTGGGGGTTTTTTTTTGTTGTTTGGTTGGGTTTTTTTAATTGAGTTTCAGCATGTTTTATCCAGTTTCAGGAGGCTAGGGATCCTCTTAAAGGGAAATCCCACTGTGCTCTCTGCACTTGATTTTCAGCCTGTACCCCTGTGCCCGAGTAGATTCTCCCTAGAGGTGGACCCCAGGGGACAAGAGAAGAGGTGATGGAGAGCTACAAGACCCAGAGTAGGGAGGAAAGGGAAGGACTTTGGGTTGTCTGAGTTCTTTCAGCAGATATTTCATAGGTGGTCTAGGAACTCAGTGCCTTGATACAGCACTATGCAGTTCACATCCTCTCCATGTGAAAACTGATGACATTAAAGATACAGGTAAATCTGACTAATTGACCAGTGGAAGATTGCTATGTGAATTAAGAACATCAGGGAATCTATTGACCTAGTAAGCTTTCAAGGGACTTTAGCAGATAGGTGGTGCTTTGGTCCCTGATGAAACTGCAAAACCTCTAAGGTGGCTTTTAAATTTCAGAAAGATTTTTTGTAATGTCAGATTACATAAAAAGACTTGATGTGAAAAGTGTCCTCAAGACAGAGTCCATAAGGAGCAGGTTCAGGCCCAGAGATAGATAGGAACTGTCTCCCTCTCATTTTCTGTGTGGAAGCTGGAGAACAAGTTTATCATGCCAGTGTTGTGCCCAAATCACAGAATCATAGAATGCTAAGAGAAGGATTTTCCTAAGGACTCTGGTAAAAAAGTCATGTTCTTCATTTCACCCTTTGTCCCCATCTCTCTGTATCTTTTCCTCTAAAGCGACACACTAAATCTGACCTCTTTCTATAAAATCGTTCTGGTGTCCTGTGATTCCCATCCAAATTCTGCACTTCCATGTAGTCAGTCAAAGTCCAGCAGATAACATCTTTTCTCTACCACCTCTTTGCTCCTGCAGATATTGTGTGATGCAGTCCTGTTGGGCCCTTGACTTTAGAAAAAGACCCTCTTTTTCTTGGCTGGTTTCTTCTCTTGTCTCTCAGTTGGCTGAAGCAGAAGGAGCAGTAAGTAAACATAGAAAGAAGAAAAAGACTTCTCTTACGTTTTAATTTTTTTTAGCCCTGAATGAACTGAGAAATAGTCTTCTGGATTCTATTCAAGTGTGGCATCGAATTACAGAGCTATTCTGCATGGATCTATGTGAGCATTTGAGGAACTTTTCTTTCTGGCATCAGAAGGAATCCTGTTCTCCCTGACACAGATTTCTTGCCTTCCACTGCCAGCACCAGGGCTCTGGAAGGCTGAAATCTCTCAGCCTGTGGTATGGGAATGTGCTTCCTCTGTGCAGGAGCCAGTGCAGTTGGCTTCAGCAATGCTGACAGCTGCCATGGGAGGGGAGCTGAGCCTGGGCCACCTGCCAGGGATCTCATGGGGGGCCACCATAGGTATGTGGTGTCACATCCTCACAGATGGAGAGCTGTGTGTCATTCCCAAAGGTCAAAATAATAAAAAATACAAGGCAGTCGTATTCCATTCTTAATATCCTCAAGGAGGATAAGCAACTCCTTTCTAAACTACCAATTCCTACCTGGGTATCCACTCTGGGCTAGACACTACCGACCAGTCACTGTCCCTGAGAACCTTTTAGGATGTGGGGAGCTATGAATGACTTCTTCCATTGCAAGCCTTTGGCCTCTCTGCAGGCTGTTAGCCCAGCAGAAGTTGCTGGGCATAGAGACAATCTGATGAGCAACTTCACAGCATTGTACTTAGAAAAAAACCCCTTCTTTGTAGTCCAGCACCCTTCCTCAACCCAGCTCATTTTGTCTGGATAAGATCTATCTGACTTAGGCAGTTGTCTGGACTCCCTCTGCAGTCAGTGGGAAGGGTAGATGTGAGTGTGATTCTCTCTCAAAAGGAGATGGGCTCTACCTTAACAAGTGTCTACGTCACACGGAGAAGACTAGTTTTCCAAGTGCAATATCTTCTATTTCCTCTTGCCAATTTAGGTTTACCAGAATATGAAGAAAAATGTTTCTACACACAATTCCAGCATCAAAACTAAGACACGTGTAAGCAGGGATGAGGAATCTCCGCTATCCCTGACTGTGCTCCAGCATGAAGACTCTCAGGTTGAAAAATAATCTGGGTTATGAATTTGATCTCAATATTTTCATAAACTTCGTATAGCGTAAATGCTTTATACCACCACTAAGAAAATAAATGTTACCAACTGTTGCTCTATGCACATTTCTTATGGGCCAGTCCCTATTTGTGTTACTTTGAGGAGAAGATACAATTCATTTCTCTGAATTCAGCAAACACATCTGTCACAAGACAGAAACAATGGTCTTTGTGCTGTCTCTCCACACCTGGATATCTCTTTTCCTGGTTTTATGTAAATAGCGTCCAATCAATGCCTTGAATTCGGACTGTTCTTTCCATATTGCAAGCAAACACAAGCAAATCCATGAATCAATGTTCACAAGCATGGACTATGCATCTAAAGAGAAGTGATGTGATTTCCAGAAGTGCTACTCACTTCTTCATCTCCAGATGTCAGTGACTGTTGGGAAAAAAAAAAGACCATCGGAGTAGCCAGCTTTAGATGTCTAAATTTTAAAATATCAGCCTTGTGTTACAAGGAACTATAAATCTGAGTACGTGTAACTGTCTTGTCCTGAACATTTCAACTGCTGTGAAGTTCCCAACAGGTGTCCAGTTCAGGTGAGTTTGATTCATCAAGATTTAAGCACCCGTGTGGTCTCTAGTTATCCAGACTACATTATGCACCTACTGATGAGAGACAAGCACTTGCAATGAGTGATTCCTTTCTACCTAAAACAAGCATCTAAAATAAGCAGGATATTTGGAGATGAACATCTGCCTCCCTGGTCTAGGAAATGCCAGCGGCAGTCTCCAACAGGAAATCTGACTTTGACTGAATTATAGCTAATTCCTTTCTTTGGGCTTTGTGTGTTTTAATATCAAATAAAAATGTTACTTTTGAAGAAATTATCTTCTGTAGCAATTTAGGAGTGTAATATCATCACTCCCGATTCCCAGAAGTCAGCCTGGATGTATGAACCCTGCTGCAATAAAATGAGAGTATGTCTCTTTAACTTCCTCCCAGACTCCCAGGACAATAACCAGAGGCTTGATGGGTTTTTAATATACATAAAAAAGACACGTTATTTTCATTATGAGGTTTGGGGATTTGTAAATGTGGCTTTCATAATGATTAACAGGATGCATTTGTCTACATCATAGTGAATCAAGATGAGAATATACTGGTTAATAATTTTCTTCTCTTTTGCATTTTACAAGTTGCTAACTGCAGTTAGAATTTCCAGTGGCAAGTGCTATAAATGAGTAACTGTTTGGGTAGAATTTACTATCACATAAATTGAGCTGCTCTTTACTAACATCGTCTGAAAATAATCAATGATGTAATATGGGAATTATGTTTTGTATATTTTTGTTAACGTTGTTGAATTAGCAAGGGATCATTGATTTTTTTAATCAGATATAAACTGCTGAAGAATAAGTTGAAAATATAAAGATAGTAATAAAAATTTAACATTATATTTTCTGGAAAATAAATATGACTTTTAACATACTCACAACACAATTTCAAAGAGTTTAGCAACAAGATGTCACTGTTCGGCACTGTTAGCATACAGCCAGCACTGGATGGAAAAGGGGAGTTCAATGTCTTGTGCAGACAGTTTTCAGCCTTCAGAGCTAGAGGAGCTTAATGCTGAATGGGTTGCATCCAAGCCTAGCTGGCCCTGGAAGCCAAGCAGATGTGAACTTGGCTCAATAGAGGAGCAGATGGGAATCCCATGTGCTTTAAAACATGTGTGAAATGTTTTTCTACAAGATTAAAAAAGGAATGGGCAGAGGTCACCTGGCCCCATCTTCACCACTGAGTTAAAGCTCAGGAATATAACGGCAGACAGAGAACCCTGGAGCTAACATAAATTCCATGTGGCGCACACGTGAAAGGGAGCTCAGGCAACATGGCAGAAAGAGATGGAACAAAGCTACATGAGGTATTCAGTGAAAAATAATGTCTTCTAGGAGGACATTTCCCTTCCAGAATAATTCCAACCGAACTTAGCAAAGTGCTGGTCTGTTCCTGAGATTTGTGCAGAGCCACACCCAGTGCTATTTAAGGAGCAGTTTCATGATTCTTGAAGGAAAATGCCCACATTTCTCTTGCTAGGATCCAGACCCCTAATCTGTGCCTCCAGGAGCAGGTTCTCTGGAGGAAGTGTTCACAGAATCACAGAATTGCCAGAATTGGAAGGGACCTCGAGAGATCATCTAGTCCAACCCCCTTGCTAAAGCAGGATTCCCTAGAGTACATTACACAGGATTGCACCCAGGAGATTCCACAACCTCCCTTGGTAGCCTGTTCCAGTGGTCCGTCACCCTCACAGTAAAGAAGTTCTTCCACACATTTAGATGAAATTTCCTGTGGTCCAGCTTCTCCCCGTTGCCTCTTGTCCTGTCGTTGGGCACCACTGAAAAGAGTCTGATTCCATCCTCCCTGCACCCACTCTTCAGGTATCTGCAGACATTTATAAGGTCTCCTCTCAACCTTCCCCCAACTAAATAGTTCCAGCTCTCTCAATCTTTTCTTGTAAGAGAGATGGTCCAGTTGCCCAATCATCTTTGTTGCCCTCCTCTGGACTGCTCCAGTAATTCCCTGTCTTTCCTGAACAGGGGACCCCAGAACTGGACACAGTATTTCAGATGTGACTTCACCAGGGTAGAGCAGAGGGGAAGGATGACCTCTCTTGACCTACTGGCCACACTCTTCTTAATGCAGCCCAGGATACCATCGACCTTCTTGGCAACAAGGGCACATTGCTGGCTCATAGGTAACTCATTGTCTGCCAGGGACTCCAAGATCCTTCTCCTCAGGACTGCTTTCCAGAACATCTACCGCTAACCTCTATTGGTGCATGGGGTTGTTCCTCCCCAGGTGCAGGACCCTACATTTGCCTTTGTTGAACTTCATTAGGTTCCTCTCTGCCCAACATTCCATCCTGTCCAGGTCTCCCTGAATAGCAACAAGGCCTTGTTGTGTGTCAGTGTCGTGGTTCAAGCCGACTGACCAGCAGGGAAAGACATAGGAACAACACGGTCACTCCCCCACTACTGGGAGTGAGGAGGAGAGCCCGGAAAGAGCTGCAGGCAGAGTCTCGTGGAGTTGAGATAAAAACAGTTTGTTTTAATGATGAAACATAAATGATAGCAATAACAGCGAAACAACAGTAGTGTTTAACCAGATATCGTATAACAAGAGTAATACGTAACGTGGATGTCTCACCGACACAGGGCCAGCTCTCAGAAGGAGAGGTGGAAAAAGTGAGAAACCCTGCCCTGGCCAGCTCCCTCTATACACCCCGATCATGATGTCATGATGGTATCCAGTATCCCCTTGGCTAGTGGCTAGTTTGGTTCAGCTACCCCGCTATGCCCAGTTCCCAGCCTCCAGCGAAAATTAACCTTATCCTAACTGAACCCAGTACAGTCAGTCACGCCTGCAATTTTGTATTACCAGCAAACTTGCTGAGGATATACTCTGTCCTCTCATCTAGGTCATTGATGAACATGTTGAATAAAATCAAACCCAGTACTGACCTCTGGGGAACACCACCAGTTAGAGGCCTCCAACTCAACCCTGCTCCATTGATCACAACCCTCTGGGCTCTGTTACTCAATCAGCTCTCAATCCACCTCATTGTCCACTCATCTAACCCACACTTCCTGAGTTTCCTAATGAGGATGTTATGGGAGACAGTGTCAAAAGCCTTGCCGAAGTAAAGGCAGATGACAACTACTGCTGTCCCCTCATCTAACCAGACAGTTATGGCATCATAAAAGGCTATCAAGTAGGTTAAGCATTATTTCCCCTTGATGAATCCATGTTGACCTCTCCCAGTAACTTTCTTCTCTTCCATGTGTTTTGAGATGAAATCCAGGACAATTTGTTCCATCACCTTTCCAGGGACAGAGGTGAGACTGACTGGTCTGTAGTTCCCTGGGTCATCCTTTTTGCCCTTTTTGAAGACTGGAGTGATGTTGGCTTTCCTCCAGTCCTCAGGTACCTCTCCTGTTCTCCATGATCTTTCAAATATGATGGAGAGTGACATAGCAATAACACTTGTCAGCTCTCTCAGCACCCATGGGTGCATCCCATCAGGGCCCATGGATTTATGGATGTCAATTTGGCTCAGCGGTCTCTAAAAATTAATTACAAAAGCTTGCATCAAGGCTGATTCTCAGTAGATCGCAGTGAGGGAGCTGCTCTGCCACATAAGAAACCCTAACCCAAGATTGGATCATCTACAAGTGATTTAGCACCGGGTACCCCACAATCATGTGGTATGTGATGCAGGAGAGGCGGCACTATGCCCGTTCCCTCTTCAGGTCCTGAAGGTCTAAACTGGAGGCATTAGTTTAGGCAGAGATTGACAAAGATTCAGTAATCATTTACCAAGAAAAAGAGGAACAGAAGAGGTTGAAGTCAGTTAAAAGCAACGACTGACAAAGGCCACTGCACTCCTCTTGTCAGCATTAGCAAAAAGAGCAAGAAGGAAATGCGTGACAACCCAAACTGAAGGACAAGATGCTTTGAGGAATCCGTCCTAATTTTCTTTTCCCTGCCGAAGCACATCTCGGAGCCTGCAGTCAGGCCCCGAGGAGCTCTCCCCGCAGCATGGGTTGGCCCCGGGATGGCCCCGGAACGCCGCGGTCCCCGTCCCGCCGCCGGGGCTGGCACTAGGTGGAGCTCCGCGACCGCCTGTCGGGCGGCCTGACGCTGAGGCGAGCGGTGAAGAGGGGACGAGGAGCTGGGCTGGTGCTTAGTAGAAGGGCTTGTGCCAGCCGCGGTGTCTGGAGCAGAGCTACAGGAGCCCCGGGGGAGCAGGGATGGCGATGATGCTGCCACAGTCAAAATCTCGTAGTACTGACGGGATTAGCCAGGTACCAGTGCGAACCAGTCAGCCTTCTTCCGCAGGGTGTCTCCCAAACAATCATGCCCGTGTGCCACAGGGAGCAAACACGGAAAAAAAAAAAAAAAAAAAAGCCCTTCTCTTTCCAGTTCAAGAGAAACTGGAAGTGCTTCTCCAACACGTCTAATTCTTGGGTTTATGGTATCTGGGATGGAGCCTCTGAGGTCCCTCTGGAAGAAGCTCGAGCTAATCGTGTGTTGAATCATTAGAGGCGAGCAGAAGTGACCTTGTCATGCAAGCTAGCAGTGTTTTTCAGCCCACATGTTGATGGAGGGGTCTGTGAAAGCAGATGCAGAAATCCAAGACTACATTTACTGCAGAGCTATTCGTAGATGGGCTATTTTTTAGGAAGCCATGCTTCTGCTGGAAAATATTTTTGGGGTGCCGAAATTAAAGCAAGCTGAAGATGACTGGATTAGGGCATTTCTCATGTAGCTGAGCACCCCAGATTTTAGCCCCCTTCTCCCAGACACTGAACTAGATCAAGTACTCAGTGGCACAAGGCTCCCTCTTCCCAGCTAAATGCACTGCTGGCTAGTGAGTCCTCCCTCCTCCCCTCCCCCACCAATGGCTAATTAATTAGTCCATGCAAACTAAAACAGCTTTTTAAAAAGGCACAAAAAGACCCAGACAGACCTGTGGTTGAGGAGACCACAAATCGCTTCAGAGAGACGTGAGACCTGAGCCCAGCTACTTTTTAACCTTGGTGAGCATCCCAGCACTGTAGGGAAGGAGTGTCTTCCAGCCAGGCCATCTGAGACCTGGGTTGGATTCATGCTTTCTGTCGTGCTTTCCAGGGGCAAGATACACAAGGATACTGCTCAGGTCAGGGATCCTGCTTTACAGGTCACTGCCACATTAAAATCTAGAGGTTTAAGGTTGTGATGAAAAATTGATAGAGCAACCTGAAAGGAGGTTGTAGTCAGGTGGGGGTCAGGCTCTTCTCCCGGGCAACCAGTGACATGACGAGGGGCATGGCCTGAAGCTGCATCAGGGGAGGTTTAGGTTGGATCTCAGGAAGCACTTCCTCATGGAGAGGGTGATCAGGCACTGGAATGCACTGCCCAGGGAAGCAGTGGAGTCACCATCCCTGGAGGTGTTTAAGGAAAGGTTGGATGTGGCACTTAGTGCCATGGTCTGGCCGATGTGGTGGTGTTGGGACATAGGTTGGACTTGATGATCTCAGAGGTCTTTTCCAGCCCCAAAAATTCTGTGATTCTGTGAACACCCCTAGCAGAAGTATAGGTGCATTGGTGTACAGCCTGGATCAAATCTCAGCAGAGAAGAAATTCTGAAGACCTATGTTCTGAAGAGAAGTGGAAAAGTGATGGTGGTCCTGAGACCACCTCCACACAGGCACATGAAGACTGGAGTGGGATTCATTTTGTTTAGATAATGCTTAATTGGGATTAAAACACATGTGACAGTGACCTGACAGTGACCTAGACCTCCTGCCACATGCTACTTACACCTACTCTTGGTCCTTTTCACCTCAGTTAAGCTTTGGCACTTAGCTGTGGCTGCTCATATGTGCCCAGAGGTGCCTGTTCCCAGCTGCACTAGGGTTCCGCTCCCTTCATGCCCTATGCCACAGGGACAACACTGTCTTCCAGTTGAATACAGCCCAGAAGTTACTTACAACGACAGGCCTCAGAGCTGGATTGGAGGCTTCAGATCCTAAAAAAGAAGGAGGTCCCTCGCTCTCATTTCCACCATATTTCTCCAGGAGAAGTGGCTACCTACCTGATGTGGACTGGGATCTCCTTTGGAAAGGTCTCTTACGACTGGGAAAGAATAACCCCATGTGTCAGTACAGGTTGGGGACTGACCTGTTGGAGAGCAGAGTAGGGGAAAGGGACTTGCGAGTCCTGGTGGACAGCAGGATGACCGTGAGCCAGAAATGTGCCCTCATGGCCAAGAAGGCAAATGGCATCCTGGGGTGTATTAGAAGCGGAGTAGCAAGGAAGTCGAGAGGGGTCCTCCTGCCCCTCTACTCTGCCCTGGTGAGGCCACATCTGGAATATTGTGTTTAGTTCTGGGCCCCTCAGCTCAAGAGAGACAGGAAACTGCTTGAGAGAGTCCAGCACAGAGCCACAAAGATGATGAAGGGAGTGGAACATCTCCCTTATGAGGAAAGGCTGAAGGAGTTGGGTCTCTTTAGCTTGGAGAAGAGGAGGCTGAGAGGTAATCTCGTTCATGTTTATAAATATGTCAAGGGGGGAGTGTCAGGAGGATGGAGCCAGGCTCTTTTCAGTGATGTGCAATGACAGGACAAGGGTCAATGGATACAAGCTGGAACATAGGAGGTTCCACAAAAACATTAGAAAAAACCTTTTCACAGTGAAGGTGACAGAGCACTGAAACAGGCTGCCCAGGGAGGTTGTGGAGTCTCCTTCTCTGGAGACATTCAAAACCTACCTGGACGCGTTCGTGTGTGACCTACTGTAGGTGATCCTGCTCTGGCAGGGAGGTTGGACTAGATGATCTTTGGAGGTCCCTTCCAACCCCTGACATTCTGTCATTCTGTGATTCTGTGACTGGGGATGCCCTGGGTGTGGAGGGACAGTGGAGCTAAAGGCAGAGCCGGTGAGCGATCCCTGCGGCCAGAGGATGGCAGTGTGGGCCACAACCAGGAGCCTGAGCCTCACGTCTGGGCCTGGCACTAGCTTTCCCTCCTTTCGGGGCCTCTTTTCAGATCAGAAAAAAAATGGAGAGGGACTCTTCTTCCCTCCCAGGAACTAGAAGAAGACAGCTGGTGGCAATTTAGCAGTGGTGGAGAGCAGTCGGGCACCAGTTTCTCCTCGAAGCCAAAAAGACCAGGGTTTTGTTTGTTTTGGAGGAAACAGGTTTGCCCGTTGAGGAAGACAAGTCTTCTCCTGCCTTCTTACAAGCCCAGAATAAATGCAAGTCCCATGTGGGAGCCTCAGGCTGCTAGCTGCCAGGCTAAGGAAGCACTTGGCACCTGATCCCACATTACCTAGCATGAAATATTATCCACAAAACACGATGGACCTGCAGGGACATGTACAGTTACAGCCTTTGAAACCTTCGACCTCACAAACAACCAATCATCTGTGCAGGCCAGAGTCACCCCATGCCTTTGCTGATGGAACAGATTTGCTGGATTGGGCTGGCCGTGAAGCACAGGCTGAGGGACACAGTGGTGTGGAGCAGCCACCCCAGAGCATATTGCCATGGAAGGCCCTGGAGGGGAGATAATGCAGCAGGACCCGCACTGCCGAGACGTGTGGGAGGACACGGCTATGGGGTGTGCATCCCCACCCTGCCAAGGTTAAACTTCAAAGCTGGGAGATGTAGGAAATGAATCAGTGAGGGAGGCCCTGAGGACATCAGCCTTTATATTGCCCCTGGGGCCTGGAGGGGATAGCCCGGGGCCTCACTGGTGGCAAACCTGTGTAAACCATTTTGCAGGTGGAATTTGGCGTTTTGTTTGGCGTGGGAGTCAACATGTGCGTTACTGGCGCTGTCCTGCCAGCTAGGCAAAGGTTTGCAGTGTCAGCAGGAGTGGCGTGGCTCTGAGCAAGGGTTTTGGGGCCGGGGGGCACCCCTGCCTCGGGGCCCCCAGCCCGGCCCGGCTGTGACGCACTGCGTGAGGGCTGCACTGCATCCTCCTCGCTGAGCGCCGCCGGGATCGGAGAAGATAACACCGGCCCTGCGTGCTCCGGGGACCGTCCATATGAGGGCGGGGGGGTTGTCCTCGGGGGGCTGGGGGCGATAAGAGCCGAGCCGTGGGCTCCTTCCCCGGGAGCGGGCCTGCCGCCGCCCTCCGGGACCGCGCCGTCGGGGCCGCCCCGCTGTTGCGCCCCGCCGGGTGACTCACGGCTCCCGTGACCGGATCAGGCCCCGGCTTCTCCAGGCGGGACAAACCAGCAGGGTCCGGGCACAAACGCTCTGCAGACGTCTGTGTCTTCCCCACTGCTGTTTAAAAAAAAAAGAAGAAGCAAAAAAAAACCCAAAACAATCCAGGCAAGGCTGGATTTCGCAGTCCAGCAGAGGTGTCCCGGGGAGGATGGCGTGCACCAGTGCCTTCCCAGGGAGCAGAGCAATGCTCAGCCCATGTAAACAGGGTCAGGGAGCGCAGCGAGGATCAGCCTTTAGTTCCCCCCCGGACACAATTCCAGCAGGGTCTTGCCACCGGTCTGTGGCTGCGTGAAACCTCTGGTGGATAAATTGGCTTTTTCTTCACACTTTTCTGCTTGCTTTCCTCTTTCCCAGAGGGGAGCCGGGGTGATGACGAACTCAGGTCCAACAACACCTATGTGAAGGGGCAGCGCTGGCCGGGGAAGCGGGGGCAGCCCGCGGCGAGTGCTGGTGCGGGGCGGCGGAGCCGGTGCTCGCAGGGTTGCGGTGCCCGAGTCCAGCATAAGGTGCCACCTCCCCTCCCCCGGCTGTGTTTCCTTCCCAGCAACGCGAATCCGCTCGGGAGTGAATGTTTAGCGTCTAACCCGCTCCTAGAGGCATGTGCTTAAACAAGCCGAGTATCAACCCCACGATAAAAGTATTGGGTTATTCTGCAACGTAATCTACATCAAAGCCTCGGGGGCTGCCGGCTTGAAAAGATCCAAGATGTTTTCTGAGTCCTTATCATGTCTGTGCTTAGGGGGAGTCATAAATTCCACAGGTCGGACTAACTAACACACGATTCCTCCTTCTCTTCCCTCTCCTCAGCCACCAAAGGGTTTTCAAGCAGGCTTTTTTTTTTTTTTTTAACCTTGCAAACAAAGCTCCCAGTTCCGTGTCGTTAAGGAGGTGGAAGAAAAGACCACCCCCCTCCACCCCGAGCTTCTCCTAAGTGACAGAAAAATAAAATCTTTAAATCACTGAACGGTTAGAAATCAAGAAGGTGAATCCGCTTCCCTTCAAGGGTCCCAGTAAGCGGGAGGAGGATCGCTGGGGCTGCGCAGCGCTCGGCCCTTCCCGAGGCTTACAGGGAGGTCTCTATGCTGCGGGTCCCGTTACCCCCCAAGTCAGCCCCAGCTCCGGAACCCGAGGAGAGTTGTCCACTCCAGACCGGGGGACCAGACGCTGCCACCCCGGGGCCGAGAGCCCGGCAGCGAGCAGCGACGCCGCGCTCCCGGCGTTTCTCAAGCAATCATGCTGCTGATCTGACTCCCCCCAGGGCAGGCAGATCTTCTCAGAAATTAGTTTTTTAGCCTTAAAAAAAAAAAAAATTTCAGCTCGACAAGACCTTCTCAGAAAATATTTTTTCAGCTCAAAAAGTAAGGCTGAAGGAGAAAGGCGGGGAGCCAGGCGTCTACCTGGGCTGGAGCCCCGGGTGAAACAGTTCTTCGGTGAAACCACAGTGGTCAGCATGGAGGTAAAAAAAATTAAACACTGAAATAAAAAGAAAATTAAAAAAAAAAGAAGAAAAAAAAAAAAGTCCATGCAAATGGTGTCCCTGTTCAAGTACTTGTCAACTTGAGAGGCGTTAGGTGGCATTTCCCCGCTCAGGATCTAACGAAATATTAAAAAAAAAAAAAAAAAAACAGAAGGAAGGAAATAGAGAGAGATCAGGGCTTCGTCCGCGCTCCGGGATGCGCTCCCGGGGTCTCCACTCCTCTCCCGGGGCTGTGGCTCTGGGCAGGAGCTGGCGGAAAGCCCCGAGAAGGAGCCAGGGAAGGAGCGGGCAGCTGCCGGGGTTGGCTCGGGAAATCCTTGGTCGCCGCTTCCAGGATCACAGGGAGAGAAGGACTGAAACCCAGATGAGAGTTCCTCTCCCCAGCTCTCTCGGGAAGCCTCGATCGCTGGGGAGCGAGAAGGGGGAACAAATCCCGACTCATTCGCAACGAAAAGAAGCCCGACCAACCCCCAGGCACCTAGGCTGAGGTGCGCGCGGCTCGGGGGTCCTCCTATTTTAAGACAAGAGGGTCTGGGGACAGAGCGTTCCCCGCCACAGCCGCCCGGGACAGCTCTGTGGCAGCGGGAGATGCTCCGGAGTATTCCTCTGCGGGGACCACTGGCCTCGTCCACCTCTCGCCGACCGCCCCGGGTAGGACACGACGTGCAGAGCCCGGCCTCTCCAGTCCTCCGCATGCTCGAGAGGCAGCTGGGATCGCTGTCCGACTGGCAAAGGCAGAGCCTGTTCGGGAAAGAGGAGAGCGGTGCGCTCGCTACGAAGCCGGGCAGGCTCGGTGCTGCCTCGGAGCCTTGTCCTGCTCTTTCCGCGGAGCCCCGGGGTTTTCATTTGTTCTCATTCCCGCTGCCGGCGGCCCCCAGCACACCCAACTCGGGCTGTCGACGAGTCTCACCCAAAGCGCTGCCACCTGCCTGCTAGGGATTCATGGATGGAGCTTTAGACACCGAACCGGACTGGTTCGGGGTTTGTCAGGGTTTTGGTGCGTTTTAATAGAACACGTTCGGAGTTTTGTCATTTTAATGACCCTTTCCTCCGTTTATGGCATCATCAAATTCACATCCGCATAGATCGGCTGTGTTGGTGCTTATCGAGAGAGGCGATTACACTCAAGGGAGGCAGCATTTCTTTTCCAGCGTTATATCTCACTCTCCTGCTCAGAGAGCGCCGGGGGCTGCAAGCCTCGCTCTCTCTTCCCGTTGCCACACCGGTGGAGCGGGAGTAAGGCCTGATGGTGGGAATGAGCGGCAGAGAGAGAAACTCCCTCTGGAGAGCAGCGGCTGGCAGGCATCCCCGCGTCTCTGTCGTTGTGCTGCTGTTACCGTAGGATCGCAAGGGTCCGTCAGCGACAGTGTGCAAACGACAGGTGATGGTGTGGGGACAGATACTGAAGGTGCAGGCTGTGTGCAGGGTGTGGGTACCCCTTTCCTCGCAGCGGCTCCGAGGCGGCTGTCAAGGGTCTCTTCCCCAGGAGTGATACTCCCTCCTTCCTCCTTTGAGCGCCCCTGACAAGAGACTCTCAAGAATACTTTGAGACACGTCGCTGAATTTGTCCCACCCGAGTTAAAGCACAGCTCCGTGGCAGCCCCACGCAGAGCACCAAAGGGCCCGGTGGAAGGCCCGTGGAAGGAGAATGATGTTTTCCATGAGTGCGGATCAGGAGATCTGCGTCTGCACAGCTGAAATCCTCCCTCGGCTGCAAAACACCCCGTTCTTAGGGACCTAGGGAGGGATACTCCCCGGTTTGCAGAACAATCACCCATGGTGAAGGAAAAATACCCCTCGGGCATGGCCACTCGGATCTCCTCACGGAAGCTCCGGGTCACGCGTGGTGGGGCACAGCCTGGGGCCCGTGGGGAAGCCCCGGCAGGACGCAGCCGCAGCCGCCCCGACCGCCTGGGAGAGCCGGGGGGGACGGTCGGTGCTGCTCTGCGTCGGTGAACCGCGCTGGGAAAACGGGGGGACGCTGTGGTTCGCATCCTTTTTTTTTTTTTTTTTTTTTTTTTTTTTAATTCTCGGCAGGTGAAAGGTTTTATCGCTATGTCATGGGAAAAGATGCGAATATGCAAAGGTTGTCTGGCATTGTCCCCTCTCAGGGTGAAAAGTTAAAGCATAAAAGCGGCGGGGGGAAGCTGAGAGGGGGTCACCTCTTCAAAGGGGGCTGGCTGGGCTGGGAGAGCCGGCTGCCGCCCGCCTGGGAGCCGCCCTTCTAGGGCCAGCATTTTCTGCAGGTTTCCAAGGCGTCGGGGTGGGGAAAAAAAGCGAGTGTGCATGGAGGGCCAGGTCTCTGAGTTACCCGTGGGCTCGGCCGTGCTACAGCGAGGCAACGGCCCCTCGGGGTGTCAGGCTCCGGGAGGAGGCAGATGGTTCCTCCGGTGGGGGGACACTATCCCCTGGCTCAATAGCTGGGCCCCTGCGGGCGGAGGAATGCTTCGGCCTCGCTCCAGCGGAGGGTACGAGGGTAGGCAGAGGGTGTTTTAGGCGAAGACACCCCTAGCCCTCGTCTCTTCCCGGCACCAGGCTCAGGCTGGGAAGGAGAGCCTGGGCAGCGCCTGACCTCGAAGCTCTGCAGATACACGAGCCGGGGGCAAGGAGGCAGCGCCCTCGAAGTGGGGGAGGGGGGGGTGGTGGTGGTGGGAAATTCGCCTCTTACCTCTCCTTCATCGCCCGTGACCGACTGGGAGCGGTTGGGAAGCGCGTTAGAAAAAGCAGTAGGCCGTCGCGCTGGGGTTTGTTGCTTAAAACAACCAAGACAAAATGGCTTTGTGGATTTTTAATCAAAACTCTGTCTTCCTCCGCCCCTTCCCCCCTCCAGCCCCAAGCACGGAGAAGAGCTGGTTAAAGTGCTGCCTACAGATCGGTCGCGATACACGGCTCCCATATTCCCACCCTCGCCCTTAGATCTCCCTCTCTGTCTTTTGCAAGTCTCTTGATTTCATCCTTTGAACCTGTGATTGGAGGTTAAAGTGCACCAGGTTGCAATGGAAGGAGGAAGCTCTTAAACAATAAAGGCTTGAATATTTAGCTGTGATCAGGTCGCTGCCCTCTCCTTATCTTTTTAAATGCAAATCGTCTTTTAGGGGTAGTAGCTATATACCCAGCGCCTCTCCACGTCACCTGCCTTTGGTGTGTCTGGGCCATTACTAATAGAGCCTTGTAAACAATCGTTAATCATGTAAGTGCTGCCGGCCATTGGATTCGGACCGGGAGCCGCCGGGAGCGCGGAGCGCAGCGCGGGGCCGCGGCCCCTCCGCCTGCCCCCTCCCCGCCCCGGGCAGCCCGTCCCCAGGCAGCAGACGAGCCGCTTGCGAGAGCCCCGAGCAGCAGCATGCGGAGAGCCGCCACCGGGGCCCCGCCAGCATGTACGTGAGCTACCTCCTGGAGAAGGACGGGCCCATGTACCCCGGCCCGGTGCGACACTCGGGGGGGCTCAACCTGGCGGCGCAGAACTTCGTGGGCGCCCCGCAGTACGCGGACTACGGCGGCTACCATGTGAACCTCGACAGCGCCCAGTCCCCCGGCCCGGCCTGGCCGGCTCCCTATGCCGCCCCGATCCGCGACGACTGGGCCGCCTACGGCCAAGGGACGCCGCCGGCCGCCGGCCCCGTCCACAGCCTCAACGGCGGTTCCCCCGCCACCGCCATGGCCTACAGCCCCGCCGACTACCACCACCACCACCCGCACGCCCACCACCACGCCGGCCCCGCGCCCCACTGCTCCGCCGGGGTCATGCAGCCCCTCAGCACCGCCAACGCCGTCGCCGCCGCCGCTGCCCCCCCCGAGCCGCTCTCCCCCGGCGGGCAGCGCCGCGGCCTCTGCGAGTGGATGAGGAAACCGGCGCAGCCCCCGCTCAGCAGCCAGGGTAAGCGTGAGTTTCGCGGAGGGAGGCAGGCGGGGGGCTGCCCCCGACGGCCGCTCCCCCGGGGCGACGCCGGCTCCCGATGCGCCGGAGGGGAGGACACCTCGAAACAAACCGGCTCGACGGCCGATCCTCGGAAGAACGAGGGCCGCCGGGCTCGGCCGACAGCCCCGTCCACAATACCGAGTCCTGCCCCGCCGCGGCACCGAGCAGACAGCGGGCAGAGTGTCTCCGAGCCGGGGAGCAGCCGCCACCGGCCCCGGAGAGCTGGTGCCTCGGGGTGCGCTCCGGAGGGTCAGGGACGAATGGCCCGGGAACCCGAGGAAACGCTCGCTCTTCCTCCCGTTGCTCCGCTCGTACGCTTATAGCCACTTAGAAGATTTTTATAACCAATTATAGTCATATAAATCATCGACCAGTGTCACTCCGCATTTGTTTCTGAGTGACTGGGCGCCTACCCTTTATTAAGGTCTCCGTGTCGTGGTGGCGGCTGCCCGCCGACCCCTGCGGGCTGTGCCCCCGGCCGGGCCGGGCCGATGGTGCCGGGAAGTTCGAGGGCGCGCCCCCCGCCCTATCCCGGGTCCCCCGACGGCGGGAGGCCGGCCGCGGCGAGCAGGACGGGGCAGGCCATGGCCGGCGCCGTGCTCCCTTGTGATGTTAATACCCCCTAGATCCTCTCTTTTATATCACCCCCTGCATCTGCCAAGGGAGATGCGTGTCCCCACGCTTTGATATACACCTTCCACGACTGTTGTCTCCTCTTTTCCCTTTTCTTTTTTTTTTTTTCCTTTAAAATTATTTATATATAATGGCCGGAGGCAAAAAAAAAAAAAAAAAAAAAAAGTGGCGACTTCCGCAGCGAATAATGACTTCTGGAATTCCTCTCTCATCCCTTGCCTTGCACGACCGACGGCAGGGCCGGCGAGGCTCCCCCGAGCAGCGTGGGGTGGGGGTCCCGACCACGCCCGCAGCCGCCGCACTTCGGGAGAAGCCCCGGTGCCCCGGTGCCGACCGCTGGCACCGGCTACGCCCCGGGTGGCGATGGCGGTGGAGCTCTCCCAGGCCCGTCGCGCTTCCCACAGCAGCCCGTGGTGTTCCCACAGTTTGGGCTTGTGCGGTGGTGGCCGATCCCTTGTCTCCATTCAAATTCTGCCTTTGGAGCCAGTGTTTATGTTAATGTGCAGGGCTGGGGGGATGAAAGCGCCTGCCGCCATTTGTTCAGTAGTGGTAATTCAAACAGAATGTGGCTGTCATTAAGGCTTTGAGAAGGGTTTTTCTTTGATAAGATCTCCTTGTCCTGCATTGTTTGGAATTGTGTTCCCTATTCACTGACTCTGGGGAGTTTTCTCTGATCAGGCTTGTATCTTTCCAGGGTGCTTTTGTTGTGGTTTGCAGAGAGTTTACCTGAACAAAGTCAGCCTGCTGGCCGTTAAGCACCTTGGGGGCAGAGACTCCCGGCCTCGGCTCCCTGGGGAACGGGAGGGCCGGGGACACAACCAGTTGAACAAGAAACCTTCGGGAGAAAGGAGGTCAGCGGCTGCGGCGATGCACACTCGCAGGCCGCTTGCTGACATTCGTCTTCGGGTTTCGTTGGGTTTGGGAGGGTTTTATCCGAGTGCTAAAGTTGCATGTCGTGCTTCAAGGGTCATCGAGAAGTCGCTTTAGCCGCTGCCCCGACGCCAGCTGCTGGGATAGAGGTGGGGGGATCCGGGCCGGAGCCCGGCCGGGCTCCGGGGGGCCCTCGACGGCGGCTTCCGTTTCCTCCGCTTAAATCCGCGTTTCTCGTTTAGAATCGAAGCCGCTGTGCCCTGAACGGGGCTTTTCTTTCTTTTCTCTGTTTCATTCTCTTTGTAAAAAGTTTGTTTCCGTTAGGGTAAACCAAGCAAAATCGAAAGCCAACGACAAGTGCACAATAAAGATGTCCCGAGCGCAAGGCACGGGCGTGCTGCGGGGCTGGGGCTGGCAGCCGGGGCTGAGAGCCCGCTCTTGTCTGGCCCTTAGGACTGGCATGCCGGGCGGTTCTGCCCCGTGTCCTCCAGGAACTGTGGAACTGCTCCTCTCCCCTCTGCTCGCTGTGCTCAGTGAAACCCCGGGCAGGGAGAGGCGATCAGGAAGCCGGGGAGTCCTGATCCTGCCAAGAGGGGACCCGCCTTTTCCCTCGGGCCCTTTGGTTTTAGCTTTCCCAACCCCGGCTTTGTTCTCCGCAGTTAAAACCAGGACGAAAGACAAATACCGCGTCGTGTACACCGACCACCAGCGGCTGGAGCTGGAGAAGGAGTTTCACTATAGCCGCTACATCACTATCAGGAGGAAAGCGGAGCTAGCCTCCAACCTGGGCCTGTCGGAGAGGCAGGTCTGTCCCACGGGTGATGCTCCCCACACCTGCCGTGTGTGGTCGCGTTGCGCGGGGGCTGGGATGTGCGGGGACCGGGCTGCGCGGCGCCGGGATGCGCTCCCGGTGCGCCCCCCCGGGGAGCCACCCCCCTCACTCTCTTCTTCCCCCGTCTCCCGGCAGGTGAAAATCTGGTTCCAGAACAGGAGGGCGAAGGAGAGGAAGATCAACAAGAAGAAGCTGCAGCAGGCGCAGCCCGGCGGCGCGGAGCCCCTCAGCCCCGGCGCTCCGCTACAGGGTCCCACGGCGGGGGGAGCAGTCGCCGGACTGGGCCCCACCGCCGCCCCCCAGTGACAGCGGCCGGTGGACGGCGGCGCAGGGACTGCTGGAGGGCACGGCCGCGGCGGGGCCGGGCCGGCCCGGGGCTGTGCTGGGGGGGGACACGGTGGGAGCGGTGTCTCCGCACTCCGCCTATGCACTACACCGCCCCGCGGGGCCGGCTGTGTGTACAGATGTACAGTTGTATGTGTCTCGTCGTCCGGGGGAAGCCTGGTCATCGCTTTATTAATATTATTATTATTATGTTTGGGTGGGTTTTTTGTTTTGTTTTGTTTTTTTTTTTACCCTGGAGTTTATTAGATAAAAAGGAGGGCGGTACCTGCCAGTCAACCCCCTCCCAATGAATCTCAGGGATCGGTCCGAAAGACCTTAGAAATGTTGTTGAGATAACGATTAATTTTATCAGGAAAAAAGGAATTAAAGCACATTTTTTTATTTTATATTTTATTTTATTTTATTCTTGTAACCGCAAATATGCAAAATGTTCATCCTGCCCTAAGGGCCAGAGCAGACAAGATAAGGCACTGTTTAAATGTTCAGAAGTGAATTGCTTAATGTTAGGCACTTGTAAAAGAGCCCATAAATCTGGTGCTGATAGTCATCCAGCCAGATTTATCAGCCGAGGTGCAGAGAAATTGGAAGAATGAAGCCTGCTCTGAATAAGCCTGCTCTTACCCGTACTTGCAATGTCCCGTGGGTTAAATTATGTGCTGTTTCCCTCCTCCGTATGATTTTTGGCTTGTTTGGAATTTTTATCCAACTGGTTTTCTAAAGTCTCCTTGGTTTTATCAGCTTTACACAGACTTCTTCACAGCCCCTCCAGGAACAGAAGTTCTCAAAAGAGCCTTGTGCTGTGCCAGAGCCCACCTTGCACCAACTGTGGCCCATTACCATGTACTTGTTAGATGGTGGGCACCAGGACAGAGATGCCAAATGATTCACCTAGCCAGAGATGAAAACAAGAAAATTCCATGTGATTTGGCCAGATCACCCTGACTGTTCACTGCATCTACTTAGAGCCAGGAGAAATCCCACTAAGAATTGAGGCTGTGCAGCCACGCTGGGTTGGCCACGCTGCAAACAATTCCCGGGACTGGGTGTAGGGCCAGCTCATGTGGGCCTGGGCCCCAGCAGGGGTGGCAGCATTATCTGGTCCCAAATACATTATGTGGATTTCTGACTTCCCCAGCATTTAGCCCCGTGTTGTTCTGGTTTTCTCAACAAATTCATTTACAATATTCTGTTGGTTTTCTTTGGGCCACTTTGGTTTCTTTCCTTGCTGACTCTTTTCTCATTTTTTTACTGAAAGCCAAAGCCGAATGCCAGCAGGATCTTCAGGACTGCATGTAGAGGATCGGTTTGCCAGGGCCTGGCCCCAGAGACAAGATAGTTCTTTCACCTTGGAAGAGCTTGGGGAAATGGTGAGCACCAACCCCAAAGCCTCTGTGCTGAGTTTTGGCTACTTATATCTCAGCAGCTTGCTGGGCCAGGAGCTGGAAGCTGGCTGGCAGGCCACCATGCAAACCTGATCCAGGGCTCCTGCACCTGGAGGAAGACCATGGTGAAAGGCAGCACCTTCCGCACAGCAACCCTGCTTGATTTTCTGCCTTGTTCATAGTCTCTGAAGTGGGTCTGGCCAGGAGACATGGGTGCAGCACGCAGGCAGTTACACTCATTTCACCTGGGCTTGACACATATCACGTCCTACTGGGTCCAATGTCCATGGTTCACTCTGGACAAGAGAAGGAAAAGAGCCAGACCCATCCTTCTTTGCCTCTAAAATGTCCTTGGATTTTTCTGTAGGAGCTGCTTTCCTGTGGACACCTAAAGCTGAGCAGCACCCAAACTGAGGGGCTCGGCTCTCCAGCACTGGTCTTAAACGACAGGAGAGCACTTGTGCCAGGAATGGCCAAGTTAAAAAGCCCTTGCAGGCACTACAGGCCACTCCTTCCTCTGTGCTCTCCCCAAGGAGGCACAAAGGCTCTTAGAGGACAGTGGCCACGCTGACAGCTGTAGCACAGGCAGCCCTGGGTGGTGCCATCGCTTCGAGGATGCCCTCTGATGCTCGGGACCAACCCCGCAGCATTGATCCCCGGCCCGGCTGCTGCCCAAGTTGCTCCACGTTGCTGCGATACGCCTGTCAATAAACCCTGTTTGGATTGTGGAGCAGAGCGCAAGGTTTGTTTGTTTAGTGGTTAGAGGTTCAAAAGTCGGCATTGTCCCACTGCAAACGAGCACAAGTTTTTTCTCCCTAAGGAAAAGCTGGCTGCAGCAGGAGGGAGGGAGAGATATCAGTGGGCCCTTTTATTTGCTTCCAGGAATAATTAATGGCAGCATGAAAAAAGATGACCACGGTGTTATGAAAGGCCATCAACAAGTAAATTAATCACAGAGGATCTGGGGATGTAAGAGGTGCTGCTTGGTGGGGTTTTGCTGGCATTCCTCCATGCCTGTGGGGCTGGGTTGGCATGGGACTGGCAGAACCCAGGTCTTCTCACCGCAGTGGTGACACGCAGCCAACTCTAGCAGCAGCCCAGGCATGACAACACTTGGGACAGTCCCTGTAATATGTCAGCAGTGTGCTCCTGGTTGTTTTTAATGCCGGAAGTATCAAAATTTATCTTTCTTGCTTGTAGGAGTTTTGAGAAACGAAGTTGCTCCCGTTGAGGTGAACTACTTGATGTCCACGAAAATTTAATGTCTCCAAAAAGTTCATTAGAGACATATAAACAAGCTTGACACATTTTAAACACCCCCATTCCAGACCTCTTCCCCTCTTTGCTAGTGAATATTTACTTTCTGAGCTCTCCTCAGATTCTCAATGATGTCAGGGCAGAATTCAGATTTATAAGTATAAAAAGGAACTGACCAAGCAAATTATATCCACACCCAATTTCAAACATTTCCCCCCTCCTATCCCAAAACAAACCACCAACCTTCCGACTTCCTTTATATTCCTTGTGCACTATAAAGGAGTGCAAAAAAGCACAAACTGTATATCATGTTTGTTTGGCGGGATATTTGCAGGCACCTGGATCAGGCTAGAGGTTAGACGGTGACATTGAACCAGAACCACCATTTGGGAGAGGTGAGCTGCTTGTGGTGACCCCTCCCCACTCAACTCACAAGTGTTTTCACCCCTCACAGAGCTCTCCACTCTCCTGCAGCAGTGAGCAGAGAAGACCTGGTGGGGTACAATGAGTCGGAACTGCTGGACCTTGCCTGCCTGGCAGGGACTGGAGTGAGTGTCCTTGAAAAGCCTGTGCCCAGGCTGGGTAAAATCCGGGAAATCAGAAGGCTTAATGCCAAAATTGCAGGAGGTAGTCCCCTATTCTCCCTATCTTGACACTTTTTCCTGCTCCTATCCCCATACGATAGCAAAGCACTTCTCTAGGCTTAGATCTTAGCCAAATATGTGAGTTTCTCAAGAAAGCTCTTCAGTTTGGGGCAAGAAATGACCATATCTGTCATAGCTCACCATGGGGAGAACAGTAAGGTCCTTAGAGGACTCAGACAGCATCTAAAGTAAGTGTCTGCTCTTTGCTGATCTTAACTATCTTTTAGGGGCACGTTATGTGCCCCCAGCCTGGTAGCTGAGCACTCTGGGTCTGCAGTATGAAGAGAGAAAGATTTTGTGCTGATTTTGGCAGGTGTCTCTGCCTCTCTATCAGCAGCTGGAGTGGAACCAGAAACCATGGGGTTTACAATTCTGTTTACAATCCAGCTCTGCTGGATGCAATGCTTCATAGCCAGAATTCATGACCAAATACTTGCCCTGGGTCCCACCTGGGTAATGGGTCTGTGTGCTGAAGTTAAGAGCAGTTACAGCTGAAAGCAAAAGCTGATGCCAGAGAAGCAGCACTGGAGGCCTTCCAGGAGTAAACAGCTTCTAAATGGTAAGGAAAGTCAGCAGGATATGAGTCTACCAAAGGCATGTCCCGCTGCATAGGTAGCTTGTCAAGGAAACAAGTCTACCTTGGCATGAGAGGGCATGGGATGGATGGTCTGATGCAGCAGAGGACAAATGCCAGGGTGGTGCATGCTAGGAAACTCCCTAGCAAAACAGCTCTGGTTTCTGGGCAAAAGCCACGGCAGAAATGCGTCAGGTACCTCCGGGAACCGGTGGGGTCAGACTCTCCTGGAGGCCTTAGAAGCCCTCTGGGCTTTGCTCCACATGAGCTCCTGGATGAGCAGGTTGTTCCCCTTTTCCTCGATGATGAGGAGGGGCAGCTTCCTTCTCATCTGCGTGTTCTGCCGTGCTGTGCCTCAGGTGAACACAGGCAGCTTCTTGTAATTAATGTCTCACATTCTTCAATGCCCCCAGTTCCATTCTCAGCTTCTGGCACTTTCAGAAGTCAAACCTAACTTCTTTGAAAGCGGGAGGCAGACACTCACTTGCAAAAGGGCAGGAAAAATTTGTGCTCTTCACTTAAACAAAGAGTTTGCTGCCAGGAGTCTGGAGTCAAAGACCCAGGAATCCCTTTCCAGCCCAGTATTTCTATATTGAGGTATCATCTATTTTGGGAAGGCACCCACTGGATGCCTCAGAAGATATTTTCAAAGTATGGAAAGTACAGGAAATGAGAGGTTGAAAACTCACAGATTATTCTTATTTAATGCTTATGTGGATGTCTAGATACAGATCCGAGACATTCAGCAGGCCCCAGTCCAATTAACCATTAGCAAAATGGCAGATAACAGGAATAATTTTCTTCTTGTTCCTAATTTCCTCTAATTATAGTAATATCTAACCTAACATTATCTATCTATAATAGATAAACTATCTAATGCAACATCCAAGTTCAAAGTAGAGGTTTTGATTCAATACCTCAAATTAGTAAAAGTACATAATTCCCTTTCTTAAAGGTCTTGTGCGCCTCAGAGAATTACTGAATGTTTTGGAATGGAAAGGACCTTTAAAGGTCATCTAGTTCAAATCCCCTGAACTAAATCAGGTCACTCAGAGCCCCGTCAAACCTCACCTTGAATGGTTTCACGGATGGGGCTTCTACTACTTCTCTGGGGAACTTCTTCCAGTGTTTCACCACCCTCATTGACGAAAATTTCTTCCTTATATCCAGTTTGAATCTACCCTCCTTTAGTTTAAGCTTCTAACTGCTCATTTACAACCTGCTGATCCCTAACACTTGACCTGGGCTGAAGACAACTAGACAAATGCCAAATATAACATCTGACCTCATTATCTGCTTCCCAGAGCTCCTGCACCCAGCTGTAATAGGCAGGGTTGGGGAGAAAGCGCTTCTTACAGTGCTCTGCCAAAAGGAGACAACAAGCCAAACAGAGCACATGGACCTTTCCTGCTCTCAGCATTCTTCTTCCCTTAGTCAGCCAGGTATTTTCTGGCAGCTGTCGCAAGCTCTTGTAGTTTTGCTTTTGAGTCAGATCCTGTTCTCCTGACATGCCTTGTTGCCTTCCACGGAGTCACAGCCTGTCCTTGATAACTTGAGCCAAAGACTGTTGTGAGAAGAAAGCTGTCTTATCTCTGACATTCTTTGGAAAGGGATGCTTCTCGTTACAGAATGTCCCTTCCTCTGTAGACGAATAAGACCAATTTCAGCCCTAGAAACCAAGATTGCTTGTGGTCTATTTGTTTTATGCTGAGCTCTGGTCATGCAGACAGAAAAATCTCTCAGGGCTGCAAGACTTGCTTGGTCTCTTACCTCCCATAGCAACTGCAGAAAGGCCAGTTAGAGTGCCCAACAAGGACTTGCTTGTTATCAAGGTCTTGGAGAACATCCTGCTGCAAAACTCAAGTGTTGGAAACTAGGAGCATGAGTCAGGGTTCTCCATGATCAGACAGATCTCAGGATTTTTGAGATCACAATTGTGCATTTAGGCATCTCAAGCGGAAGACTGGCAAGACATGGACACCAGAGGATTTCTAAGCCTCAAAAGGCATTAAAGCTCCTAGACCGAGCAGGAGCCAAGGGTACTAGCATCCAAGATTTTTCTTCCTTTTTCTACAGTTTGAAAATGAGCCAGTTCCTCTTATAGATATTGTCAGAAGTGCTATAAAGAGCTGTATAACAGCTAATGACTAAGATGCCTTTAAAGATAACTTAAGCTTTCAACTACATTTTAGGGAAATTCCAGGTCTTACCTAATCTGGGGATTTAATTTTTTGTTACCTGTAAAATTTAAAAACACAAAAGGGAGTTTACTTAACTCTTGGTGAGAATAACCTCCTATCAGCAATATCAAAGAATATTTATTCTGATTTAAAATAAAAATATGCTGCTTTATGAATCATAAATTGCAATATTATTTAAAAATCAAATTACCCATTTTTCAGATATATAGTAAATGCAGTATGCTATTTCTCTGGCAATAATATTCATATCTTAGATCTTCGAGCCTCATCAAGATGTTTCATGCATCTATAGATGTAGAAATAACCACAGTGAGCTGAAAAGGGGTCTCTAAAAAACATCTTGCGCAACTACTCCCAAGAATGTAGTGACTCAGAAGAAGAAGAGACTTTCTCTTATCAGAAGTGTATTTGTTCCTCCAGGACTTCCATCTAGAAACGTGATCCTCTTTCTGCTCCCAGTAATGACAGACTGCTCTTCCAAAGCCAGAGTAATGCTATGGGCCTCTCTTTGATTCTCAGTCACTTCCTCTCCAAGCTCCCATCGCAGCTCCAGAGATGTTTTCCACCCTTGGCTTGGCCTCTGCTGACAGCGGTAAAACATGCCCTACGTTATCTCTTTGCCTGTGGGCACATGCTCCTGAACTGAGGCAGGGAAACAGCCTCGACACTGGTCCAGCGAAAGCAGCTGCCTGAGCAGGGGCAGTCGGAGCTGACACGGTGAGGGTTCAGCAGCCCCAGCAAAGTCCATGGTGGTCCAGGGGCTGGGGGGATTCAGCCTTCTTGCAACAGCATCCCTTTTCAATCATCCTACCATGGGTGTCAGAGAAACCACCTTCTTCCCCTCTTGGCCTAGGAAAGTGATTCTGTATCCCCCACAGGCTGGGAGCTGCCATCACACAGGTATCCTGGTGCTGGCCCCTTGTACATAAGACAGCAAAATTCAAGTGTAGAATGAGAAAAAAAAAAGACAAAACATAATTTCCCTGTCTCAGAGACGAAGAGTGAGGCCACTTACGTCACAGGCAGGGGAAGAGCTGGGGCTGCAATGCCAAGTCTCCCTGGGCACAGGAGGCTGCCTGGCTCCTGTGAGGTTCACAGGTTCACAGATTGGTGGAATCACAGAATGTTAGGGGTTGGAAGGGACCTCAGAAGATCATCTAGTCCAACTACCCCACCAAAGCAGGATCACCTAGAATAGGTCACACAGGAACATGACTGGGTGGGTTTTGAAAGCCTTCACAGAAGGAGACTCCACAACTTTCCTGGGCATCCTGTGCCAGTGCTCTGTCACTCTCACAGTGAAAAAGTTTTTCCTTATGTTTACGTGGAACCTCTTATGCTCCAGCTTGTACACGTTGCCCCTTGTCCTATTTCAGTACTGCGAGTGACAAATGCATATTTATTATGCTGACGGTCTGTGTTCAGGTGGAAGTTTGAAGTGCTAATTTTTTTCACTTGGCCTTCGTCCAGACTTGTAGCATGGCCGCAAATGTGCTGTGTGCTGCTTCTAGATGGCTGCAGGTATCTGACCCACCTGCCAGTGACTTTTGTTTCTGACTGTGGTGTTGGGCAGTTTATGTGTTAGGTTCCTGTGGGTGATGGGAAGCCTAAGATGGTCTGTGATGTCCTCTGAGGTCCAGAGCAAAGTGAGACACTGCTGAGAGGGACATAAGTAAATCCACCACAGCAGCTTGCAGATACCACAAGAAAAGACAGGAAAGAGTGACAGCCCAGCAGCCACTGCTCCTTCCCAGCCAGGTCCCTCACAGTGTGCCACCGTGCTACTCCCTTCCCTGGCCACCCAGTCTGCCTAGCTCATGGATTCCTTCCTGACAGCCCAGGGGAAAGCAAAGGCTGGTGTGAACTGTTAGGAGCACATCAGCACAAACTGATGATTCATGCTGGAGGAATCAGCAGTGTGGCTTTAACTGACTTAAATTGTTTTAAGAAACAGTTTAATCTCACTCTGTGTATTTTTCCTTTGTGAACATCAGGATCTACGTACTTTGTTTTGGAAAAGACATGGGACTTCTTTCTCCCAAATCAGCACATGCTTTGAGCCCTACAGCAATGCTCTTCAAATTCGAACCAGTCCTGTTTTAGCTGCTCTCTGGCTGGCTCCTGCGTGTTCACTGCTCTGGCATCCTGCAGGATCAAAACCCTAGAGCTGATTGCTTGTTTCACAAAGTCAAACTCAACGACGTGGCATTTCTTCACTCTTGTGCAAAATTTCTGAAGTCATCCAGAACCTGCTTAGATGACAGAAACCTCCCTTGCTGCTCTCAAGATGCCCACTTGATGAGTCACAGAAGCAAAAATCAGGCTGCATTCCTAGATGTGCCTTAATTCAGAAGTGCCAAGAAATACTCCTGGGCACTGCAGCTCAATCAGCTGTGTTGGTAAATGGTCAGCATGGTTCACAGGTGGCTCTTGGCTTGGGCCAGCTATTGCTTGCCCAAGGAACTGGGCATGGTTTAAAAGTTAGTGCAAGCAAGGGACTGTTGCCAGGACGTGATTTGGCTGCAATCAACCTGTTCTAGAGGGTATCAGAGAAGTCATCCACATATGGGCCATCTGGTGACAGCTAGCCTCAGTGCTGAGGAGCGATCTGGAGCACACTCGACTTACGGGTGTAGCTGTAGTCTCAGATTTCTAAGTGGCACTGAAACCACATAAGCCAGTTCAGGGAAGGCATTCCTTCTTGGGTTTTTTTGGTTAAAAGTCCTGGACACCTGGTGATGTGAACACACTTAGTGAGAAATCCTAGAGGATCTACTCCTTTCTGTTTACTTCCTCAGAAGGAAGGCAAACACAGCAGATCAGGATCAGTGCTCCAGCTGTGTTGAACTTACAGTTTCTGCTCTTATTGCCAAGAAACTGCCCAGGATTGAGCCTGTGCAGTTGGTAGGGCTGAATGGCTGGGACAAGGACAGCTGCCAGCACTCATCTGTCAAGTCCAACACACTGGCATGCTGACAAGAGCGACTTGAGTCTTTGGCTTCCAGCAGGGAATTGCTACCGGTTTCTGCACAGCCCAAAGCACTCTCACTGCAGCATCTCTGTGCTGTGGGGCTGGAATGGACTTAAGACACCATCCCCATGCACCTGTTTTTTTGCATTAGGAAGGTCACAGCTGGTCACTCCCAATCTGCAGAAGAATCCAGCTGTGGTCTCTGTTCCACCTTGTGCTGCTCAGCAAGTGCCTTAGAAGCTCACAGCCTGCATTGCCCAGCCCTCCTCTACTTTGTCATTCACCTGTCCCCTTCTGCTGCTCCACCTGCTTCTCTGCAACTGGCATTTGAGTGGATTCTGGTAGGAGTCAAGGGAAACTGAGTCAAAGGGAGGAAGTGAGGGGAGGAGGGAAGGAAAGTGACTTGGACAAAGAGACAAAGTGTATCCTCAGCAAGTTTGCCAATGATACAAAACTGGGAGGAACGGCCAACACGCCAGAGGACTGTGCTGCCATCCAGCGTGACCTGGGCAGGCTGGGGATCTGGGCAGGGAGAAACCTAATAAAATTCAATAAGGGCAAGTGTAAAATCCTGCATCTGGGGAAGAATAATCCCACATATCAGTACAGGTTGGGGGCTGACTTGTTGGAGAGCAGCTCTGGGGAGAAAGACCTGGGAGTCCTGATAGACAACAGGCTGACCATGAGCCAGCAATGTGCCCTCATGGCCAAGAAGGCCAATGGTGTCCTGGGCTACATTAAGAAGAGTGTGTCCAGTTGGTCAAGGGAGGTTGTTGTCCTCCTCTAGTCTGCACTGGTGAGGCCTCACCTGGAGTACTACGTCCAGTTCTGGGCTCCCCATTTCAAGAAGGACAAGGAACTACTGGAGAAAGTCCAGCACAGAGCCACTAAGGTGATGAGGGGACTGGACCACCTACCATATGAGGAAAGGCTGAGCAAGCTGGGTCTGTTTAACCTGGAGAGACTGAGGGGGGATCTCATCAATGCTTATAAATATCTAAAGGATGAGTGCCAGGAAGATGGGGCCAGACTCTTCCCAGTAGTAACTGCTGACAGGACAAGGGGTAATGATCACAAACTGGAAAACAGGAGGTTCAACCCAAACACAAGGAAATACTTCTTTACTGTGAGAGTGACAGAGCACTGGAACAGGCTGCCCAGAGAAGTGTGGAGTCTTCATTTCTGAGACTTTCAAAACCCACCTGGATGTGTTCCTGTGTGATCTACTCTAGGTGAACCTGCTCTAGCAGAGGAATTGGACTAGATGATCCTCAGAGGTCCCTTCCAACCCCTAACATTCTCTAATTCTGGGCAAGGCAAGGCAAGGCAAGGCAAGGCAAGGCAAGGCAAGGCAAGGCAAGGCCGGCAGGTGGCAGCGTTACCGCGGGAGGCGACGGTGGAGCCCCAGCCCCCCCGCGGCAGGTCCCTGCCGGCCCTTCCACCGCGGAGCCCCGCACCCCGCCGGGGCTGGAAGCGCAGCCAGGGGTGGTTATTTTCTATGGGGGACTTTCACCCGGCTCCGGCTGCCGTCTGACAGGCCCGACGTACTGCGTTGAACTACTGCCTGCTTATCAACACCTCTCCTGCAAAGGGGAAAGGCGGGAATGAGAGCTGGCAGGAAGAAATGTGTTACCTCCTCGGGACTACGTTATTGTCTTGATCTGACCTCCTGAGAGGGGTTGCCTCAACTGGCACATCCTCCCTTCCTTCCCTGAGCTTGTGCCACCGGGAATCAGCACGAGGAGTTTTGAAACCATTCAGGGTCCATTTCCCACCGAGCAGCACAGCAGCACCTAGCAGAATTTCACGACCTCCTCCCTCTGTAGCTTTTTGCCTTTCCTGAAATACTTGTGGCTGCTGCAATACAAGACATCAGTCGTCGCTGTCGTGTAAAACACAGCTCCATGGAGTGGAACCAGCAAATGTGTATGGCACCATCTGGAGAGCCCTGGTGGCACTAAAGAAAAAAATTGTATGCCCTACATAAACCATGCTTGAATGGCTGAACAAATCCCTCCTCCTCCTCACTTCTCTGTCCTCAGATCTCCACACACATTATACCCCTGCTATCCTTCTTCACAGCTGCTATCCAAGACACTGATCCAAAGTCTATTCAAATCAGTCTTGTCGGCTGCAGTTAGCTTTGGACCATGGCCTAGATCTCCTTTGCTGGCTCTTGGCTTTATGCCTCTTCCTTGCCCTCACTTGGAACAGTCTCTGTCTGTCTGAAGGCTCTCTTTTATCAAATTTCTCTTAGTCCCATTTCATTCAGGATGCCTCTCTATGCTGGATAAGTGACAGCTTCAAAGAGCATATTGAGATGTAGCAGGGACTAAGAGATGGTGGAAGATGGAGAGATTACCAGAGAAAAGGGGTATGTCCTGGAGTGTCAGCAGGAAAATAAAAGTGTCCAACAGCCTGGGTGTGTTGGGCCTTAAAAGAGAACTTAAGCAAGGCAAGGAAGGTCTTTAGCAGGACAAGGCAGGAGTCTACAGTGAGGAGAGCGTTGAACTGCTACATGCTCTGAATGAATGAATGTATTACCCCAGTTTCAGACAGGGAAGTATTGGTGTGGGGAAGTGAAGGTGATGGCAAGTGAACTCCTTAAAAACAAAGCTGGAGCGTTTTCAGGTGCCCATCTCATGCAGCCTTAGTTGCATTGACTGAAGTCATAGCATTGCTGACAGGGCAGCACCCAACCAGCTTCTCAGGCTGCCTAGTGGGGAGACTTACAGACTCACCACGTAATTTCTTCCGTCTCTTCTCATTGTTCTTCACTTTTCTTGCTGTAAGGAAGGGTCCCAAGGCTCCATTCACGTTTCTTCTTGTCATTGCAGCTCTCACACAATGGGCACAAACAGCTCTCTCCTCTCATCTTTGGAGCCATGTCCTTGTTTTTAAAACAATGTATTTTGTCTCAGTCAGCTCTGATGGTCAAATTTAAATATAAGTTCCTCAGAAAAAAAGGCTTTTTTTTTTTTTTTTCATAGCACTCTGCAATGTAAGATAAGCTCTGTGGTTCTTTTCAAACCTGAATATAAATAGAATATCAGAAATGCAGCATCGTGATTATACACACAAATGCTTGGAAAACAGAACTTGCAAGAATCAAGTTTGTCTGAGCAGCCCTCAGTTTCTTCTCATACACATGGACTTGACACCCACTCTTGAGTACTGCAGTCACAAATTTTCCCTCCTTCAGGATCACTGTGCAGAGGCTGCACCACTGGAGGGAACTCGGGGCTGCACAGTGAACACCCTCCTTCCCCAGTCTCACTTTCGACAAGGAGCTCTGAAAGTACCTGAGACTTCCACCCATCTCTTATTCTCTCTTTTGAATTCACCTCTAAGCAGAAGTCTATTCAGGCCAGACACATGACTAAGATCCAGCAGAGGAATTAAGAGGGGTTAAAGGAACAGAAGTGCCCCACAAGTACTTCACAAGCTTTTGGGTAGAATCACCTCCCACCATTTATGCTCCCTCTCCCCACTCTTCTTGTGGCTGTGGCTCCATGGGTCACTCTCCTCTGCCTCCCTGCTTGCCTTTTTCCTGGCCTCCAGATCCTGCAGGAGCACCCAGACCCTACTTTGTGTCCAAGCTGGTGCAGACACAAGTAGGATCAGTTGTTTCCAAAAATGAAAGAGATGTCACATTTTGCAGGATGCTAAGTGTTTTACTGGATCAGTGAGCTGAGTTGTCTCATTTAGCTGCTACGTGTGTGCTACAGAAACAGCAGGCAGCGAAGGAGTGCTAGAACTTAGGGTTAAAGTGACATGCCACTGCACTTTCAGACTGGGATGTCACAGCTTTCTGGCTCATTCCCATCCATTGGTACTTCCCAGCTCTGCCCTTGCCTGGCAGTTACTCCATCTGCATCATTGCTTTCTGCCCCATTCGTCGTTCTGTGCTCTCCTGAAGGAGAGAAGGCACTTGAAAGCAAACACTCCCATGTCAGGAAGTGCTGTATCTCCAGTTGCTCTCTCCCCGGATGGCTTTTAGCTCTTGCTGTATCCTTCTCCATCTCCCACTCCAGGCTCCATAACCAGGTACAGAGCTGGGCTGGCATCGCACAAACATGCAGAAGAAACACCATATCTTCCTCAATTTCAAGCTGGCATAGCCTGCAGGTGCCAGTTTGTCTCTTCCTTGGTCCTGACCTTAACCTGTAAAAGTTCCCCCTCTTCTAAGCCTTCCTTTCCCCCCTGTCTCCCCAGTGTTTGCAGATCTACAACCAGTGAAGAACGAAGCTCTGATGTTATCTAGTGATCACATCTGGATAAGATGTGTGGAGACTAAGATTTCCAACAAGCTGTTGCTGCTCCCAGCCCTCTGTCATTTGATCACTGGGACTCCACTGAGAGGGCAGGATTTTTCATATCTTCCACAACTGGCACTGACATGTAGCTTACCTCACTTCTTATGGCCAGGTTAAGAGAATGGAATAAAAGCAGGCATATGAGCAAATGGGACTTTGCTGGAGCAGGACATAAATCTGCCACCCCAAATAGTTTTTTATCTCCCACATCTCTGCAGTTTTCCTGACAATTTCCAATGCCCGCATCTAAACCAATTGGGATGATTTTTCTCAGGAATTGTGAGACAACTCTGTGAGATATTTTGCCAAAAAATAACTTTATTTAGATCCATGGTAAAGCTGAACTGTGGGTACGTGATCTGCAATGACTAGGGGCAGTTTGAACAAATCCTACATCTAACACCAGTTAGAATAAACACCAGTGTGGAGAAACTGCAAGAAATGGAAATCTCTGCTGAACTCCCAACACTTTCCCTTAGTGAATGGACCAGGAGGAATGTGGAGATGTGTGAGTAAATCCCATCGCATCGCAAAGGGGACTTCACGGAATCACACTGACTTGAGCTTCCACAGGAAAAGTGCAAACTGCAATTAACAGCTAAGTAAAACACACAAAACACCTGGTTTCTGTATCATGACCTGTTCCCTAGAAGCAAAACAGCATTCCCAGCTAATGAGCTCATTGACATCATAATCCTGTGCCTGTTGAGGTCTTGCCACTACTTCAGTTACCTTTTCCTTCCCCCTTCTCCATTAATGCCTCCTTCTGGCTTCTCCCCATAACAAACCGAACTGTTCCAGCCACCACTTGCCTTTCTGGGGACCTCTCCTGCTTTTAGTGGCAGCTCATCCTTCTGCGTGTCCACTCATTCATGGTGCTGCCTTCCATCACTGCTTTGAGGACTGTTCCCCTACCTGCCTCATAGGCGCACTCGTCTCCAGATTCTGCTTTTTGAGCTCTGAGGAAACTGCTCTTGCAGATATCTCTAAAAAGTCTCTAATAAACCAGAAGATGATTAGAAAATTCATTTTCTTCTCAAAATTTTGGCCTTTGGCTTCTTGGCAGACTGTTTTAAAAATAAGGGAAATAGACTATCTTCTTGCTCATAGGACAAGAAACCATAGGCTTTAACTCCAACAAATGAAATTGGTTGAATGTTAGGAAAATGCACTCATGGTAGGAATAATTGATGCACTGAAACAGGAGATGATTAGGAAATCTGCAGCTTTGCACGCCTTAGTGAAGAGGACAGAGCAACATGTCTGAGGTAATCCTTCTTGGGCAGAAAGATAAAGTAGAAGCCCCATTGGTTCTAGTTTTATTTCTCTTTTTGCTCCTTCAGGGATGATCCTGAAGAATCTTGTTCATTTCCATGTGAAGGTCATGCAGGTCTATGCATTAGAGTCCTTTTCTCTGCCTTCACCTCCTCCTGATCTCATGCACAGCTCAAAATGCTGCCTCGCACACCTGCCATGAGATGCACCTCCTTCTGTCTGAAGTCAAACTGTCTTGCTGCGGTCTATGGGATGAATATGACCAAACCATTGATCATGTGACAGGAGAGGGTGAAACTATGAGCAGGTTTCCAACCACAACTCCTGCAACCAGCTGTGACTTTAACAACTATCTTTACCACATTGATTCGAGGGTAAAGGATTTGATGCCTTCAAAGGACAGTGGGGTTGTCCCTCATCCCCCTTTTTGCAGTTTTCATTCTTGCGATAAAAATTCGTAGTAGACTGAAAAAAGCCAACAAGACTTACCAGTCTGCCAGCTTATCTCATGCAATGTCACCTCACGCAGTCTCACCCTTAGCCAAATACTGACTCACCAGCAAGGGGTTAGCAATGGAAAAAGAGAGGGCATACCAGATGACAGAGCAGCCCTCACTGCTGGAAGCTTGGCAGAGAGTGAGAGACACATATTCTGAATCAGAGGGAGCTGAGAAGTTGTGCTGAAGTGTAGCTAAAAGCCAGGATGCGAGGAGACTGCTTCGCTACTGCTTGCTACAGAGAGAAACAGCTTCTTCTCCAGGAGGGGTTGTGCTCGAAACATGACTCTGGAACCCTATGATACCGCACCCAGCTAAGGCTGCCAACAGGTAACTGTTTGCTTTCCTCTGGAGACAGGGTTTGAGCCCAGGGAAGTGGTGTTCAAACACAGGTCTCCGCACAGTCCAGGACTGGTACCCGTCCCCTAGTTCCACCTCGGTCCTGAGAGAGCTTGGTCTCCTGGCACATGCTGCCAAGTGCCCTCTGTTTTCTCTGAAGGGAGCTCACTTTCCTGGTTCTGGCTTCTTCTCACACCAGTGAAGTTGCTAAACTCTGCCTACCTCTGCTCAGTGCTTTGACGTCTGCAGAGAATGTCCAAAACAGGTGTAGCTGAATATACAATGGCGCATGCTGCCTTTACTCAGACATAATACCAGCATGCTACCAGTCACTCATGGAGACAACTCTTCTCCACTACTCACTATCAAATCTAGCCCTGAAAGCAAAGTCACAAACCATCACATCCTCTGCTTTCCATGCCTGATGAATGTGTTTTGAATCTTAAGCACACTGTGTCAATGCTTTTCTCCCCCTGGGTCTGGGTCAAGAGACAGGGAGGACACGAAGCTGGTTAGCTCACTCGGTTAGAGCGTGGTGCTGATACCACCAAGGTCGTGGATTCGATCCCCATTTGGTCCCCATGTGTTGACTGATCTAGTTGAAAGGCGTCCCTGCCCATGACAGGGAGGCTGGATTAAATGATCTCCAAGGTCCCTTCCAGCCTAGGCCATTTCATGATTCTATGAAGCTGCCACTGGTACCGGTTCATCATATCCAGACCAGGTCTCTCACGAAACAAAGCCCAGCAGCCCCCTCTTTGGCAATGCTTTCAAAGTGGGATGCTCCAAACCTGCTTGAGATGCTTCTGTTCTTGGCCTGTTGGTCCAGCTCATCTTTATATCTCAACTTTCTTCCCTCCTGATGTATTTTTTTGCATCTTCTGTGAAGAATGTTTCGCCAGGGCAGTTGCCCCTTTTGCCCAGTGGATCCTGATGGATGGAGACAGGCATGTGAGTTTCTGTGGACACAGGGTCACTCTTAAAGGGACCTTGGTCAGAAGCAAAATGACTGTATCCTCTCTTCCTTCCATTGCTGCTGATGCTCAGAGCAGATTGCTCCTGGAACAAACCCTGATATGAAGCAGCAAGTGCATAAGGCTTAATAGTAGAGGACACACATGTTTGAGTTTCCTGCTCTATGAACAAGACTGCCCAGACCTGACTCATCACTGAGGCACGCTGGGGAGAGAGAGGGACTCAGCTCATTTCCTCTGCATTTTATTTGTCCCTGCATATGTTGTGATTGAGGAAGCCCTTAGAAACAGAGAAGCTGTATATCAGTATAGTAAGTGGTGGGAAGAGAGAAGAAGGAGAAAAGCAGAGACTGGAAGAAGCCTCCGTGCACTTTCTACTTTGCTCCACAATCTTTTATGCTCGCAGCTAAAGCACTACTGCAACATGTCAATGCTGTCAAGGTGCACGGAAAGGTATTGTAAAGGGTGCTGGAAGTGATAAATGAAGGTAAGTAGTAGATAAATGAAAGTAGGTAATGTTCACTACTCACATGAGTACTCCAGTGTTTCCACATTTCATTGTCCTCCTTAGATGCTAAACCAGACCGTCATAAAAATGCCCTTGAAGACCTGGCCATTCTTATCCCTGCTCTGGGTAGAAGAAAGCGAGGGTGCAACTGCCCTTCTGAGTCACAGTTTACTGGAAGCCATGTGTGTTCATGTATGTGTGTATGGGTTGCCCACGCTTACATGAAAACCTCTCATAAGAACAACCATGCAAGTGACCAGGAGTGAAGGAAGCTCAAAGACGTTTCTTTCTACTCCCAAAGTAACCCTTGAAACACCACACCTAACTCCCAGCCAGCTGTGACCTGTGCAGAGGCCAGATTGTAAGACGCATTGCCCATCCAACAGACCTTGCTTTGATGATCACTGCAGCACTGGCATCCCATCCCTGGTTGAACTTCAAACAATCAAAGCCTTACTGAGCAATGTTCCTTCTCTCAGCCTGCAACGTCTCTCCTCAGCCGTGGTCATGACAGCAGCAGGAACCGCAGCATAGCAGGCTTCAGTGTTGGACTGGAAAGACTTTCACACCATAGGTTAAATCACTGCTTTCAGAATTGATTTATGGGCATAATTATTCATACATGGAGGGGATTTCAGGCAAATATATGCATTTGTAGCAGAGGAGGCAAGCACAGTCTCCCAGTCCTACCTTTCATATGGCTGTCCCTGCAGGATGCTGGGACATGGTCTTCTATGTGGGAGGTAAAGCAGGGATTAGCACAAGGAGTGTGTGAACTCCTGTTTATCTTCCCCAGCCCCAACCAAAGCACGATGCTAGCATGGCCCCAGCAGAGACTACTGGGTGCAGTTTCTCAGACAGCAGCAGACCAACAACAATTTTGTGGCAGAATCTGTCCTACGTGCACCAGCATCCCCCAGCTCCTGGCCAGGGTTCGCCTAGCTGAGTACCGTTCAGACTGAGGTGCTTGGCCGTGCTTGGAGATGGAAGAAGGCATTACATATTCCCTGCCTTCATGTAATAACAGCCAATATCTTAGTAGCACAGAAGCAGAGAAGAAAGCCTTTGCCGTGGTGTTGGGGGATGTATCTCAGCAAAGCAGGAGCACTGAAGGTGTTGCCTGTGCAAAGCTGCATCAAGACCTTCAGCCTCACTGTTGTCCCCTGGGGCCCTGAACGTTACTCATTTTTTCTTTAAAATAATTAAGACTGAATACATATGATTCTTGGGGACATACACCTCCCACATATGCCTAAAGACCTTGAGTATTGCCCAAGAAGGAAATAAAAAGACTTCTTACACTTTTCATCTCTTGACTACTTTTAAAGGTCAGGATTTTTTAGAACGTCTTGAAGAAACCCTATCCTAATGTTTAAAGGTTATTAAATACAAATTGTGAACTATTTAACAACAAAAATTATGAACTCTGTTGCGAGTTAGGGCTGGGCCGTCCACTAACGCAGACAGACGCTCTCTAACCCCCTCTTCCTCCCCCTAAACGGGAAGAGAAAAGGGAATGAGGCAGAGAGAGACTTACGGGTTAGGGAAGAAAAACTAGAACAGCTTTAATGAAAATAATGGAAATAATGGTGAAAAGATACAAGTAAAGAACTGTATACAACTATAGATAGTAGCCCGATATCAAACCCGACTCCCTCCCCCGATAGAAATCCCCACTGGTGCTGCAGAGCAGGAGGCGCTGGGGAAGCCCCAGGCTCAGCGGCGGCAGGGAGCTGGATACAGGGAGCTGGATTCGTGAACTCAGGATCCGGATCAAAATCAGGAGGTCAGATGGAGTCCTCTCTGGACACCGGCCATTGCAGAAAAGGCAAAACGAAGGGCGAGGAAGCAAAAAAGGGCCGAAACTCTCGTGATCGCTCAATTTATACTAGATATGACGTATATGGGATGGAATACTCTTGTTGGTCACCTGTCCTGTCTATTACCCCCCAGAGGTGCAATCTTTTACTTCCTTGTGCCCGCCTCTTACTACCCGGCACCCCCAGCGTGGCACACAAGAGCCAGCAGTGGCCTTGGTCACTACAGGAATACGTATCAGCAAGAGCCTTTCCGCACACCAGTCCCAGGCAGTAACTGTAAACATCAGGTGTTATCACTGCCAGTAGCACACACTGTCTGCAGAAACATGCTGCTGACTTCAGAACGTGCAGCCTTTTAGAAGACAATAAACTGGAAAGTAAAAATCACTGAACAGGACTGGGATTTTAGCTAAACTCGGGACAAACTCCTATAAAAATACGAGTGGATGTCTCCTAGGAAAAATGGTTATGTCTGGACAACTATTTTGTTGAGATGACATGACATGAGAACTTTAGCAGCCTTATAAATCTCCATGTCCGCCCTATTTTTCTCCAGCATGGTGCAGGGCTGCCTGCTCTGTCAGGTGAAAGTTACCATAGACCTTTACCTTTACAAGGTTCCACAGCTGTCTTGATTCAATGAATGCTGCTTTTCCATTGATAGAGTTATAAAAAGGATGAATATATATATACAAATCCTAAACCCACAAACTGTATCAATTCTGTGAAGAAAAAGACTTTATTCATTAAAACTAAGCCATACAGTTCCAGTTCTACTTCCACTCAGAAAAACAGTTGTCACTGTGGTCAAACAATTAATATAAATTCTGCAACTTCTCCATTTTTACAGCAGTGCATGGAGAAAATTGAAACTCAGTGTATTATTCTAGAGAAAGGACTGGCAACATTTAAGCCACTGTGTATCCTGTTTACCCAGGGTAATGCGCTGTATGAATCTAAGCAAAAAATCGTGGCATTTCGTGCAACAGACAGCCTTTCTGCAGCTAGATCTACTTTTATAATGGCTCCCGAATTGCAATTTCACTGCCAGGCATTATAAAAGATACATAGAAATCGTTGCACTGCATGTTACCAGTGACGGGTTGATACTGACAAATAGAGATGAGAAATGCTGGTTTAAAAATGGCTTTGTGACCTTCAAAAGTTTGAGAAATATTACTTTAATTAATACGGTGCTTTCCTTCTTAAGCAGAACAGCTTTATTTGAATTTTGCTTATATAATCATTAGTAAAATTCTCATGCATTGTCTGCATTTTGATGAATAAGGATATACAGGCTCGGACGATAAATTCCTCAGGCAATTCGCACGAAAAATGTCCCTGAGTGCACACACATCTTAATGCCCTCAAAGGAAAGCAAAGCAATAGACGACATACACCTTCAGGCTCAAGTCTTCACCTTATTGTTAAAAGTTTCATGTAAGAAGGAAACAAAATTAATAAGAGCTGTGGTAAGCTACCTCCTCTCCCCCTTGCTTTCAGCTGAGGGACTGAGAACATCCTCTGGACAGGGTGGGACAGACCCTCCTCCTCCTCCTCCTCTTCCTCCCATGGCATTCCCGGATCCGCAGCGCGGGAGGGACCCTGGCGGTCCCCGAGGGATGCTCGATGAGTTGCTGCTGTTGGGAGCACGTTTGGAACCTCCAAGTCGAGGAGACGAGCCAGATCAGCCTAACCCACAGCAAACTCGGGCAGCTCCTGCTTCCTTCCAGCCTCGATTTTCTGATTCAAGTATGGGCGCAATTTTTTTCCCCTTCAGTTGAATTTCTGAGGGGCTTTGAAGCGGTCGCTGGAACGGCTCGTATCCCTCATACGAAATGGCTGTTCCCGCCGCTGTCGTGACGCTGAAGGCGTTTTTGGCAACAGGAGAGAGGCGGCTGAAGAGAAGGCCGGTGGGTCCGGGGCGGCGGAGCCCTGTCTGCCCGGCTGCCCGCAGGGAGCCGCTCCAGCCAGAGGAGTCAGGTTCTCTCCCCTGCACACTGGGCCGGGCCAAAAAAATTGACACCTGGGAAAAGGCACCGGTTCTTTGCAACACCTCGAGAGGCAGCCGGCCTCCAGCCTCCTCGGGGATGTGAAGCCAGATCTGCAGAGAAACACCACGCCGCATGCCACGCCGAGCTCGGATTTTGTGCTGCAGAGAGGTTTCTTCTTTCCACGGCAGAGCCTGAACTTGTGGGAGAGGTCGAAGAGAGGCAAGAGCTTTTTCCCAAAGGAAAATATCCCTATTCCCCACATCCAGACACGTCCCGCTCTCGCCTCGCAGCCCGAATTGTCTCTGCTCGCTGTCCGAAGATCACCAGCTGATTTTCTGACGCATCTCTGGGCTTGCACCTACCCCTCGGGGGGGCGAGCGCACTCCTGCGCTCCGTGGAGCCCCCGCCGTCTGCCTCGGAGCCCCGACGGCGGCGGAGCCCCGGGCCGCAGCTCATAATCTCCGGCAGCTGCTGGCGGAGCCCGGAGGAGGATTTGGTTACTTGGGCTGGTCATCGGGAGCTGGTCATTGGGGGAGACAATTCCTGCCCGCAGGATATTCGGGCTTCTTTTTTTATAACTTTTTCTTTTTCCCTCAAAGGCAAATTTAAATGAAGTAACCCAAGTTTTAGTTTCCAAATAAGTGAATAATAGTCCTGGCGGAGTCCTCGGTTGAGCCGATGCCCCGGGGTTTCTGGAAGGGACGGAGACGGCGGGGTGCCAGCCCCAGGAAGGTCTGGGATGCTCGGCTCCGCGTCCAAGCTTGTGCAGCGCCGAGCGAGGAGGGACCTGCGCCCCGACCGGGCAGCCGACCGCGGGAAGGCGGCGTACGCTCGCTTCTCCTCCGGTTTCCAGACCGCTCCCCGCATCCGAGGCTGCACACACTGTGGCCGCCCGACACCCGCCTTCCCCAGGGGAAAGCTGCCCCGTAGGGCCCGGTGCAGGTCGAGGTACCCGAGAATCCATCCCGTCAGTCCACTGCGGGGTCCCACGGCCCTTCTTTGCTACAGCTTTCATTTCATTCTCGCAGGACGAGAGTTTCGGAGCGGAGGCACCGGGTCTCCTTGGGGGAAGGCGGGCGAGGGTCGGCCACGGCACGGCGCCGGGAAGCCAGCGCAAGGCTCTTGGCTCTTTCCCCAGTCCCATCCTCTTCCTCGGCCCAGGACGTGAGTCTCTCTGCGGCTCACCGAGAGTCCTGTTGCCTTCTCGAGGTGAGACTGGGGGCGAGTAGGTCCCTGGAGGTCCCCGAGGACAGGTTCCCGGGGGGGCACGGTTGAAGATCCTCTTTGCCCTGGAGCTCCGCGGAGGACACCACACAGTCTTGCTCGGGGTCATTGCTGTTACCCGCCCCTCTCTTTTTGTCCTCTTCCTTCTTCCACTTCATCCGCCGGTTCTGGAACCAGATCTTGATGTGTCTCTCGGTCAAGTTCAGCATGACAGCCAGCTCCACTCGCCGCGGCCTGGAGATGTACTTGTTGAAGAGAAACTCCTTCTCCAGCTCCAGCAGCTGCGCCCGGGTGTACGCCGTCCGCGTCCGCTTATTCTCCTCCGGCTCCACCACGTAGGACCCTCCTGGAGAGAAAAAAAAGTCAGCCCCGGTCCGCCTGGCCGTCCCCTCGGGTTGCGGGGCTTCACGTCCCCGCACCTACACGTGGCGCCGCGGACACGCAGGGGGGAAGCAAGTGGGGTGATGGAGGGGCCTCGGGGAGACCCCTCGGCCGGGCACAGGGGTGCTGGTGGTGTTTGTCAGGACTGCTGCTCTTTTATTTTATAATAATTAATATTTTTTTAAAAAAAATAATAATTTAGTCCAGGTTTTCAGGGAGGCGCCATCCCTCAAGCCAGAGGAGACGCTCAAGCGCTACCGTGTCGCTGAAACCTCCGCCGGTGTCCCGCATCCAGGACCCGGCAATTACTCAGATTCGAGTACAAAAAAAAACCAAATACACACACACACACAAAAATATCCCCCCCCCCGCCAACCAGAACAAAAACCGGAAAAAATCCCAAACCTCCAAACAAATAATACCACCCTCAAAAAAAAAAATCAAACACACCACACCAAAATAAAGCAATAATGCAAAAAAACCCACCAAACTTCGTGTGTGTCGCACATGCACAAGTAAACAAACAAATCTTAATTTTAAAAAAATACAGCTAAAATAACTTATTTTCCCGGCAAACGAGCCGGAGGAGAAGGCAGCCCGCCAGCATAGGGCCCACAGGCAGGGCGAGCGGGCGGGCAGCTCTCCTCGACGAGGCTTCCCCACGGGCAACCGGTGGCACAGGCTCCCAAGAAGGTGGGGAGAAATCTCACGAAACGGGAGTTTGGGGATTTCTCCACCGAGCAGCCCTGGGCCGGCGGAGGCTTCGGCCCTTTCTCGGCAGCTAGGACCCCCGCCGGAGGCAACGAGGCGGCTGCCAGGCCGAGAACGGGACCAGAGTCAGGAGAAGGACCGCAGCCCCTCCGTTTCCCCAGGTTGGTTAAACCAGGGATTTCACTTTCTCGGAAACAGCAACGGCAGAGAAATCGCCATTCCGAGCGCGGCCGCAGCCGTCCTGCGTGGCCATCGGGCCGCGGGTAGTACCGGCGGCTTCAAAGAAAGGGGCCGAGGATGGGCACCGAAACTCACGGACGCTACTGCCAGTACCGGGAGCCACGTTCGGAGTCTTCTGTAGGGAACAGTGGTTTAAACAGCCGGACTGAAACAGCCATTTCAAGAGAGCTACGCGGGTTCTCCCGCCTCTCATCTTCCTGTTCCCATAATTCCACACGGAAAAAGTGTAGAGATATAAACCAAGGTATAAAACTTATGTATAGAAATATGAAAAATATTAAAATAGAGGTATATATAAAAACATATTTATAAACACAAACGTATCTACATATACTTATGTGTATATATATTAATATATATACATAACTGTATACGCATAAAAATGTTTGTAAAAATAAATCTATATGCACACACGTATGCGTGTGTATGGGTCTGGAAAAAAAATTTCTTTCGTTATGGTGAAGTAAACTCGTGCTACTGGGAAGGCAGAACACCCGGGGTCTGTCGGAGGGCCACGGCCGGCCGGGCCCGGGGTCTCACCTCGCCCTGCTCCCCGCCATGCCTTTTCTGCCGAACGAAGTGAGCCCCGGGAGATGGCCAGTAGACCCTGGGCTGGCAACCCCCGGGGGCGACGGAGCCCCGCAGGGCCGGCGGCATCGGGCCGTGCTCCTTCGCGGCCTCTCCGGGTGCCCTTCGCCGGCAACAACAGCCCCAAGCCCCGAAGAATCCATTGGTTTCCCATAAATAAACAAAAAAAATGCCTGGGTTATATAGTTTGCAATACATAGGGTATACTGGGGTTTGGTTACGAGCATTATGTCGGTGCCTTTCGCTGTCCGGGCGTGCGGCGCGCACCGGCGGCAGGAGAGCCGGGGTCTGCGGGTGCTTCCACACTCAGGGCATGCAACGTGTAAAGCTGCAGCACAGCCCTTGCCTGGACTTCCCAGGAAAGCTGGGAAGAACAGGGAAGAGTTTATGGCTTTTATGGGAAAAGTTTCGTTTCGGTGCTAGTTTTGTCATTCCACAGGTAAAGGAGACACGAAAAAAAGGATAGTTCTAGAGTTTAGTTATATAAATATTCATCTCTCTCCCTTGTTAGTTTTTTTTTTTAATTCCCGAAATTGATTAAACCCAAGGAAAATGATCTAATTTTCTCTCCACCACCAGCACCCCTCCTTCCGGAGCAATCTCTGCCGCCGAGTTTGCGGTGGGGGGCAGCGCTCCCCTCCCTTGTCCTGCGGATGCGCTTCCATGGGGACTGGAGACCTCCTTCCTCCCCCCCGGTTTGCCCCTTGAATTCCCAAATTATTTTACTGTGATTTTAATACTCCAGTCCTTTTTTTTTTTTTTTTTTTTTAACTGTCTATTTGAACAAAGCCATTAATGTAATATTTGCCGTAGAGGTGTGACAAAGGTGCAGGACACGATAACATTGTGCAGGCAAAGACAGAAATATTGTTGGGCAGCGGAACTTTCTGCTTAGATAGTTTCTTCCCCTCGCTGGCAGCTCTGTTTCATTTGTGCATTGTTTCCCCTGCCCTGGGTTTTCACTTGGGTAGGTGTGATTATGGATAACACCCACCGGGGAAGCAGAAGGGGGTGGGATAGAGGGGCTGGGCAGGGAGATGCATTCTGCCGCCTGGGTACAGGGGAGAGCCAGCGGAGAGGGGCAAGGAGCCTGCCCCGGGGTGTCAGGGGCTTCTCCGCGGCTACAGGGTCCGCGCAGGGACACGCGGCAGCCGTGCCGTGCCCTGCCCTCCCAGCCCTGGCCGCCGCTTCCCGCCCGCTCCACCCGCGGTTGTCTCCGTGCCTCCGACTTCGGCCCACCGCGGAGCCCCACTGAGCGGAAAGGTAGCTGCGCCCGGAAGGCGTTTGCACGTCGCCCCGACTTGGCGTCAATTAGTTAACTGGTGAAAAATAATTCGTTAATAATTGCTCAAGGCTCGATAGCACCGAACTCACCGGCGGGCACCGGAGGACCGTCTCCCACCCTGGAGTTCAACCCGACGGTAGCAGCCCCACAGCAGTGGGTCTTTGAGGGGCTGGCAGGAGAGAAGGAGCGTCGTGGGAAAGCGACCCTCGAAGACCTCTCCACACTATACCCGAGCGGCGGGAGCAGGACTGGTTCAGGGGAGTGTTCCTGCCGGCCGAGAGGGAGAGAAGCGGGGCGGCAGAAGCAGAAGGAGGCGGCGGGGCTTACCGGTCCACTGTCCCTTCCAGGAGTGCGATTTGGTAGACTTCATCCAGGCGAAAGGCACCTGCACTCGGGGCTCCTCTATCGCCCCTGTGTCCACCCCGTCTGTGAAAGGCAGCGTGTCCTGGTGGGAAGTAGGAAGATGAGGGTGTTGGTTGTGATGGTGATGAAGGTGGGAGACCCCGGCATCCTCTGTGATGGGGGGCACCTCGTAAGGTGAAATGTCTGGTGGGCTGCCTTGCTCGAGAGCCCCTAAGGCGCTGGGGTAAGGAATCTGCTGCTGCCTGCCCATGTAGAGGCAGGCTGGGGGGCTGGGGTTGTAATCCTGCGCCTGGGCTCTCTGAAATGCACACGACTCCTTGTAGAGCTGCGCCGAGGCGTAATACTGCTCTTCGGTGTTCATGGCGAGCGAGGCCGGGGGCGGGGGGGAAGTTGTCTCGCAGCTTACGGACATATAGGGCTGCTCCCGCTCCCGGTGCCCGGGATGCCTCTTTGACAGCTCGCCGCCCCGTCGGGCCCCGCCGCCCTGCTCAGCTCCCGCTGCGTCCCCATAGGCGCCGCTCCCCCCACGTGAGCCCTCCCGCAGCCCTCCTGGGCGGGGCACGACCCATAAGAGGCCACCTCGGGTGGCCCCGGCCATGCAACCCCCTTTCCCTTAGCCGGACAGTCCCTGGGACATTCCCCCCACCCCGACTCTGCCGCGGGGTTTTGAGGAGAGGACTCCTGTGGCGGGGGACTTATGGGGCCAGGGAGCGGGCCGGGGATTGCCCCGACGTGCGGGGCGCTTCCGGAGGGATGGCCGCTAAACCCACCTTTTACCTCTCCGCCCCGCTTGCTCAGGGGCCACCCAGCCCTCAGCTCCCTCGGGTATGACTCGAAAAGAGAAATTCTCGGGCTGGAGGGAGTGGGGACCCGGCTTCTGGAGGGGTTTGGCATCAGGGCGCTTTTGGCTGGGCGATCATTTCGGCCAGGTATGCAGGTGTCTGGGGACGGGCAGGGTACACTGGGGGGTCGCTGCCTCGGTGGGACCCGTGTGCCGGAGTCCCGGGAGACGGCAAGGACCGATTTTTCTGTCCGCTCCCCCACTGCCCGGGGGGATGCAGCCGGTGAAGACCACAATGCTATCACCAGAGTGAGCGATAGGCAGCGGATTGTTTGTCCAAGGGCTAAATTTGGGTGCCTTCCCCGCGGCTTGGGCTGCAATGTGTTGACCCTCGGAGATAATCTGCTCCGGGCTGGTGCCGGTTGACTTGGTGACGAGGCTATGAGGAGGCGGAAAGCTACCGAAAGGGACAAAGATCATTTCCCTGCTCTCGGCCCGACCGCCGCTCTTGCCGACTTGGGGGCAGGCACGTTTGCTACTTGCCCGAACTACCTTTTCTCACTGCCTCTTATCTTGGCACATTTCCCCGGTGCCGGCGCTCCGGTCGCCTCCGTCGAGGCGTGCACCCGCGGCTCCGACTAGGGCGGCCTCTGGAAGCAGCGCGGCCGGCCGGGTGCGGCCGGCTCGGGTCGGCTCGGCTAAGCCCGGCCTGGCTCGGTTTGGGCGGTGTCGATGCATCCCCTGAGCTGGAGGGGTAGGAGTCTCCCGGTACCTCGCTCCCACGCCCTGTTCCGTGGGATCATAAACTCGCCCAGTCCATTACACTTAAAATTACTTTCCGCCCTGAACCCACGCGGGTCTCCCGTCACTTAGAAAGCACACTGAGCCTTTGATTCAATATTGAGCCATTAAGCGATTGCTTTCCCAAGCCATTTAACAGCAGCTCTTATGGATAAATAAACAAAAAAGGCTGTAAACCAATTATAGTACGGATAGTGAAAAAGTATTTTATTAGCGGGAATTACCGATAGACATCGCTGCTGCTCGGCCTCCATCCGCCCGGCGCCCTCCCTCTCCATCTCCTGGCATGCCGGGAGCCCTGTCCGGGGGTCGCACCCGTGTCCGACCGTGGAACGGGGATGCTCTGAACTAGGGGAGCTCCTTTAGTGGCAATGTCGTCCCCCCGCCCCGCTCAGAACTCACACGCCCGAGATGCTTCCCCCGAGCGTGTCCTTTGATCCGGAGACTTCTTGTGCACAGACACCCCCCCCCCAGCACCCCCAGCCCCTTCCCCAGAGATCTGCTCCCCGGAGCGTTTACAGCTCCGGCTTTTCCACGGGGAACCGGCGAGGACAAACAAACGCGAAGCCATAAAACCCAGAGCAAATTGATTCATCTCCAGGGAGGACCATTACCCGGTGTCTTAATGCAGTCATCTCTCTATAACGAACGTTTCCAAATAGAGCAAACACTTCCCCCTCTAAAGCAAATGAATTTCGTATAATTTAGAGCTAATTCTCTTTCATTCTGCCTCCGTGAGCAGGCGATAAAGGCACGCTTTGCCATGCTAACAACAGCGTGGCGAGCTGCAGTGCAGGAAAAGGGGCCCGCTGGGTATCCCGGCATTGGGGATGCCGGGCGGGCCCCGAGAGGTGGGTGATTTGGGCAGCTGGGGGGGCCACGAGGTGGGGGGTTAAGTCCGGCCGAAGCCCGAGCCCAGGGATCACCACTACCTGCCTCCTCTGCCTGGGATGCAGTCACTGAGATCTGGCTGAAGAGCCCCTCTACAGATGTGGGTTCCCAGGTGAAGTCTCTGAGCTACGAGAAGGTCTCATCGCAGTGTCCGCTCGGTGGGAAATGGATGACGGAGGAGGCGGGTGAGAGTGATGGGAATGGTCCCGTTTGCCACAGAACCGGGCTCTGCAGACGCTGCTGTGCCGACTTGAGGCAAAGGTCCAGTCATTGCATGCTCTTCCCCTAAATGACTTCCACATGCATCACCTTGGGTAGTTGCAGCTGGGTGTGCACATGAAATACCACACCCAAACTCCCAGAATTTTCTGTTCCAGGGATTTCCCGACCCATGTGGATGTTATAGTCCTCAGCTGACTCTTCCACATCTTGAGTCTCTCCTGAAACCTTCTGTAAACGTTTTGCCTCCCATCATCTTACAGCACAGTGTTCCCTAGATTAAGTGTTGTTGTGTGGGGGACACTGCCATCCTCTGCTGACCTTGTACCTGGCTGCATTTAATCAATCCTAATTCTCCAACCAGAAGAGCCTTAATATGGGTAGGCACAATGCAAAAAACTGAAAGATATGGCATTGCCTCTTCAGGTCCTATGTGGAGTCTGTGAGGCCGGCAGCACCTGAACAATTTGCATAGTGACCCCAGGGATTCCTGCACACACATCTGTAATTTCCCAGCTGATAACTTCACCTGTCCTGACTCCTCAAGGCTGTGGTTTTGGCAGACTCGGAGTGACAAGAAACTTAGTCATCCTCAGTCTGTAGGTAACCGTGCAAAGAAAAGATGGCTAATACAAACACATTCCCACTGGTAAAGGTACAATAGAGTTTTAACCGTTAATGCAGTATTGTACCTGCTGAGAATAACCCCAGTAGATCCAGGTTGATTCTTCTAATGGCAATTTACTCCTTTGTGGTGACTTTTCTGGACTACTCATTGCTCTCATTAAAGTTGCTGTGAGCATTTACTTAGAAGTTAAATCTTTATCAAAAGTTTGCAACTCCGAGAGATTAAAAAAAAAAAAAAAAGAATCCTCGACTCCGTATCAGTAATTGTAGGGTGATGGCAAAAGCAGCAATGTTAAGTAGAACAGGCAGATTGTAATTATCCTCAACACAAGTGCAGGAAGCTAGATATTTGAGCACCAGTAACAAATGTTTCAGGTACTCATCTGTTGCTGTCCTACGGTAAGATCACACAATAACTACACTGCAATACTTGAATTACCATATTAGATTCAAGTATGTTTTAAGGATTTGTTAAGACCTGATCCTATTCCTCTAGCCTGATATTTGCCTGACAGACAAGAGGTTGTCTGCACAGTTAACTTTTATTCTGTGTGAAGCCTAAAACTTTACAATGTAAAACAAATGTGTCTGAGGGACCACAGGTTTGGAAAACCAAGACATATACCTAATGTTGTACCTATATGGTTTTAAAATGTATGCCAACATATACAACACATTTCTTGAAATTCAACAGCATTTTCAATGCTATTACTTCTAAATGATTAATTTAGGAGTTTAACGTGTGTCACTACATTTTGAAAGTCTTGTCCGTTTCTTCCCCACTTACGTCTGACATACATCATTGCAGGCTGCTGAAATCAGTGACATGTAAAACCATCTGGACACGGTGTTAAATTTTTTCCCTCAGAAGGGTGGCAGGAGCATTTTGTTTGCCTTTCAATGCAAATGATTTGTGAACTCCTACTCAGTTAGTTCCCTTCCCTGTTATGATTGATCGTTGTTTCGTCATTTCTCCCACCTCCCTGTCTATCTAGAGTATAAAATAGTAAGGAGGATAGTTCAGTCACACTTCCTTACAGGAATCTGATTTGATTTTCAATATCTATGTAAAAATTAATCCTTTGTGCTCAAACACTTTTCTGCAATCCACATTTGGAGAGAAAAAGAAGTATTGAAGTAGAACATATTCAAAATAATTTATTTTTCACTTCCAGCCATGTTCAAGCCAACACAAGAAAATTGTATCCATGGCAAGGGCTGTCGGTGAGGAAGAAGTTGGCTGAGAAACAGAGCTTTCCCAGGGATTGATTTTTAACACCTCCCCCCCACTCCGCCTCTGGCTGTATCTAACAGAAAGGTAACCTTTCACAAAGCTGGTTAATAATCAATAACCATGTGAAAACAAAGCTGTCTTTCGCTCTTAGCACTAACGATAAAACAAGACCGCAAACTATTCCACCTGCCTTAAGTAACACTGGTTCATCAACTTTTTTATTGTTATTATTTTTATTATTTTTTTTTGCAAGAAGCTTTTTCGGTTTCTGGGTGATCCTGAGTTCGCACACAGCAACTTCAGTTTGCTCTTCCCACTACGCATCAGCTTCTTCACACCATACGTGTGGGCCACATCTTGAACTGTAGGAAGATGTGTTTACGTAAGACATTTTGAATAAGATCTTGTCCAGCAAATACGCAGGAAAGTTACCTTGGGAGAGGCTGAGAGTAGGATAAGGTCATACACGCATGGCCTCATTTTACACCCTTTAATTTTTTTTCCATCCTCCCCGACATTCACAACTTTGGTTTCTGGAAGGAAGAGTGTTTATCATCAGGGAAACATAATTTAATTGACTTCTAAGAAGAGTTGAGGAATTACTTTAAAATATTGGAAACCTTTCAACTCAAACCACAGCAGTTTCACATTATCTGCCCCAGAGAACTTTCTGTTTTCCACTTCATGTTTCTTGCACCAGATAGGAGAAGAAAAAGAATCTGTCTATAGATATATTCAGATAGTTACAGGTAGAGGAATTCAGGGCTGTAACCCAGAGAGAACTCCTCCTTACATCCTTTGCTTGATTTTTCCCCTGGGCTCTGTGGGGGAGGACAGATTTCAGGTTCAGCCAGAACCTGGCCGAGCAGGTGGCACCTGGCAGTTCTCACCATAGACCTCCCCTCTTGTTTGTCCACTGTAACTTTACCGGACTTCAACCATTTGGGCTGAAATTTTCCATTGTGTATCTCCCGCTCTCACCAAACATGTGAGGAAACTTTCCTTAAAATTGTTTGGACTGGTAGGAAAGTGAAGTTGGGGAGTGGTGACACAGTGGAGCTGACTGTATGGGGAGGGTGTGGAGTCGCTGCCTCTGCAAGTCTCAAAACAAGAGCAGTAGATGTATGGCTGATCATGATCTGGAGCAGAGGACTTGAGTAGCTGAAATGTGGAGACAGCAACCCTACACAGAGGTTTCCTTCTCCATTTTCTTTGCTGCTCTGTTTCTTTGCTGAGTTTAAGCATGTTAGAAGTCCTGCTGGGATGTTGTCCCACAGTAATGTTGCTCCAGACCAATCTCTGTGCAAAGCTGCCTACTCTGAACTGCTACACATCACACAGGCTCCACAGATACATCTTAAAACTTAGGAGCTAAGCCCTTTATAACTTTTTCTACAGTGAGCAGATCCCTGCCCTGGGCTTCAGGGCTGAATGAGAGCTCATTGCATCACAGTCAAAAAGTTGGGAGATGTTCCCAACACTCCATCCTCCATCCCTGGACAGCATGGAGGAGGAAGGTGATTTATACATAGCACATATAAAGTGGTCATCCTTCAGAGTAAAGAGGTTGAACGTCTAAGTTTGGGCATGTTTTTAGCACAACTCTGAGTGAGGCCTGAGAATATACCAGCCTGATCTTTTCCCTCTCCCCTAGCCCACGGGGAGAAATGTGGGTGTAGGAGCCGGGAGAGAGAGAGGGTGTACTCTCACAAGTGCTCTGCCCGGGTCGGAAGCAGGACCTGAGCTGCTCTGTCTGCTCCAGCAGGTCTGACCAAAGGGAAATAATGTAACCTCGATGAATCTCTTCCGTTGAACTTCCCAAGAAGTGTTTCCAGCTGTGACTGCCTTGCTTTTCTGGGTGACTGATCTGAAGCATCTTGAGATACTCCCAGGAGAAGAGGAAGCCTTTACGAAATCTGGTTGTGAACATCCAACCCCACAAGAACTGGGCTCTGAAAGTGTCTTGAATTCCTCCCACTGCTGTCCACACAGGCTTTTTCTATGCCAGTGTATCCAGTAGCACCTCTGAGCACTTCAACTAGACACTAAGAATTAGTAGAAGATCTTTAACTTAATCCCACTTGGTATAATGTGGATTTCAGAAGGTACTTACATGATTATGCAATGATCAAAATCCATCTGAAAATCAGAGCATCAGATTTCATTTTCCCCACTGTAAACTGGTACCACATCAACCCAGGAAGTGCTGTGAACCTCTTAGATCCCACAGAGGGAAGTGCTAGTGAGGAGTCCATGAGGAAACCCCCTGCCCTGTCCTCTGAGCATGGGTGTAGTACAATCTGCAGTGAATAGGTTTTGGACTCAAGGACCTCAGGAGGGAAAAGTAGAACAAATGCAGAATTGGTTTAACTGGGCTTTGTCTACAACATGTTGTAAACAAGAGAAGCGTCCTGGAAAGAAACAGGAGAGAAACAGGCAGAAGGCAAAATTCAATCTTATAGAGCATGTAGACAGCGGCACCAGCTGAAGCTGTTCTGTCAACTTCCTTGCTTGTGTTTCCTTGCCTGTGTAATACATGGCAATGGGCCTGATTCCTATGTTCATCCAACAAGGGAAGAGAAATACATCTACACCTTACATGTCCAATCAGTTATTAACACATATTCATATGATCATAGAATCATAGAATTGTCAGGGTTGGAAAGGACCTTAAAGATCATCTAGTTCCAACCCCCCTGCCATGGGCAGGGACATCCCCCACTAGATCAGGCTGCTCAGAGCCCCATCCAACCTGGCCTTAAGAACTTCCAGAGATGGGGCTTCCACCACCTCTCTGGGCAACCTGTGCCAGTGTCTCACCACCGTCATGGTGAAGAACTTCTTCCTAACATTCAATCTGAATCGATCCATCTCCAGTTTTAATCCATTCCCCCTAGTCCTATCACTGCTCACCATCCTAAAATGTCCCTCACCAGCTTTCTTGAAGGCCCGCTTGAGATACTGGAAGGCCACACTAAGGTCTCCTTGGGGCCGCCTTTTTTTCCCAAACTGAACATCCCCAACTCTCTCAGTCTGTCTTCACAGGAGAGGTGCTCCAGCCCTCTGATCATCTTCGTGGACCTTCTCTGGACATGCTCCAGTATGTTCATATATTTCTTGTGCTGTGGGCTCCAGAACTGGACGCAGTACTCCAGGAGAGGTCTCACGAGAGTGGAGTAGAGGGTAAGAATCACCACCCCCGACCTGCTGGCCATGCACCTCTTGATGCAGTCCAGGACACGATTGGCTTTCTGGGCTGCAAGGGTGCACTGACGGCTCATGTTGAGCTTCTCGTCCACCAGTACCCCCAAGTACTTTTCTTCAGGGCTGTTCTCAAGCCAATCACTGCACAGCCTGTATCGGTGCTTGGGATTGCCCCAACCCAGATAGAGGACCTTGCACTTGGTCTTGTTGAACTTCATGAGGTTGGCCTGGGCCCACCTCTCCAGCCTGTCAAGGTCCCTCTGGATGGCATCCCTACTGTCCAGAGTGTCAGCCGCTCCACAGAGCTTGGTGTCATCGGCAAACTTGCTGAGGGTGCACTCAATGCCACTGTCCGTGTCACTGACGAAGATGTTAAACAAGACTGGTCCCAGTCCTGATCCCTGAGAGACTCCACTTGTAACTGGCTTCCACTCGGACATTGAATTATAAATATTTAAATAAACATATATTTTTAAAATTAAGAGACATCCGCCCTCTGAAAAAAACACAATTTTCTCACAGACAATTCACAAACATGAAAGTAAGTAGAATCAATTAAATAATAGAGAATGCTCATTTGCTCAGCTGTAATGACCACTGTTTTCCTTGTACATATAAAATAAGCTAAATATGTGTTGTACAGTATAATATCTATTAGCTTCCTTATTTATTCAAGTGTAATTTAGTCAAGCTAAGGATCCATGTAGCCTTGAATATTTTCATTTATCTAGAACACTCCTTGCTCCTCTTTCTTGCCCCTTGCCTTGTCTTCCCTTCCTCTGCTCTTTCACTTGCTTTCTCTTTCACTTTCTCTTTCTCCATCATAATCTTAATGATATTTCCATCTGTTCTCAGTCTCTTCTTTACGTATTTATTCCTTCGTCTTTGTGCACTATTTCTGTTCAGTTTTTATATATTTGTGCCTGTATAATGTTTGCAAGTTAAGTTCAGCTCGAGTTTGAAAAGCTGCAATTTAACCCCACAATTACATAGCAGACCAGAAAAAAAAATTAACATCTTTATGGCGTGATGATGAACACACATAACAGGTATAAATTTGCACATTTAACTGAAAGCTCAACTAGATTTTAACTATGCAGGTGGATTTTGTTGCTCCTTACCTGCACATTGGAAAGCATATTGTCAGAGCTTGAAATGATTTTATGTACTTAAACACCACCTGATTTAATGCATCAGCTGACAAGGACAAAGACATTGATTAAATGTCCTGCCCCAGGTGTCCAGAAGGCTGGAAGAGGCTCCTCAGAACAACCAGTGAAACTCCACCCAGTAATCATTAACTCAGTGTTTGGTCCAAGCTCTAGGAATAACAGGAGGCTTTAAAAAGCGGTAGTCAGAAAACACTTGATGTGATTTAGGAGGCTTATTGGTCTTATCCATTAAGAGAGAGCAGAATGGGAAGAGTTTCTCCTGCCCAGTAAGGAATTCACTGGGCCTTTGGTTCCTGGAAAGTTACTTCTGGACTTGGCACTTAGCAAGCCAATAGAGATTTCAAGGGAGAACAGTGGACACAGAAGTGCTTGTCAGGGGATTGTAGGACAGTCGAGCTGTAGTGGTATGGAAAGACAGAAAGAAGAAGAAATTCCAGTTGGGTTACTCTCAGTTCATTTGGATTTGTAAAAGCCCTGGGCTGTCCTGTGCTGACTCTTGACACAGGTGGTGTCTGCACTGCCAAAGAACTGATTAATACTTGAGCCAACAGCGAGAGGCTCTGCTGGGTTTTAAACTTTAAAATCATAGAATAATAGAATGTTCAGGGTTGGAATGGACCTTGAAAGTTCATCTAGTTCAACACCCCTGCCAGAGCAGGATCCCCTAGGGCAGGCCACACAGGAACCCCAGGCAGATTTTGAATGTCTCCAGAGAAGGAGACTCCACAACATCTCTGGGCAGCCTGTACCAGTGCTCTGTCACCCTCACAGTAAAGAAATTTTTCCTCATGTTGAGATGGAACTTCCTGTGTTCTGACTCAAACCCATTATTCCTTGTTCTATTATTGGGCACTACTGAGAAGAGATTGTCCCTTTCCCCTTGATATCTACCTCTCAGATATTTGTATATGTTAATAAGATCTCCTCTCAGCTGTCTCCTTTCAAGGCTAAACAGCTCCAGTTCTCTCAGCCTCTCTTCATAAGAGAGATGTTCAAGTCCCTTGATCATCCTCGTAGCTCTCCGCTGGACTCTCTCCAGTAGGTCCCTGTCTCTCTTGAACTAGAGAGCCCAAAACTGGACACAGTATTCCAGGTGTGGTCTCACCAGGGCAGAGTAGAGGGAGAGGAGAACCTTCCTAGACCAAATGTCACTTAGTGGGCTTCAACAGAGCCCACTAGCCACTGACTTTCAAGACAGGCATGATCAGTAGATCTTTTTATTTAAGGCTGTTCTCCTACATTGCCTCTACAACAGTTTTTCACAGCAAATAAAATTCATATGGTGTGCAGAAACCTTAGCAAGAGTAATTTCATCATAGCAACTGAAGGAAGTGAGACACTATATTTTAGAAAAGAAGCTTTCAGAAGCCCCACAGCCATCAGGGCTACGTGGCCCTCACATCAGTTCAACCTCAGAGTAACTCACAGTCCAAAGACCCAGAGGCAGACAAAGGCTCAGGGGAAGGAAGGAACTTGACCCAAGAAAAAACTCCCATGAAAGACTCCAGGTTTCCCATCCTTGGCTGATGTCCTATGAAGAGACCATTGCTTCCCCCCGATGTGGTTAGGAAACCTCCAGTTGAATAAATGATTACTACAATTGCCAAAATCAGCCTCTTAAACTAAATGATCCTCTTGTGAACCTCAAATGAAATCAACTACTTTAGTACTCAACTTCTTTGTGCAGCAGCACCATTAATATCGTTGTCTAATTTATGGAGTAGCCAGGTTCTGGTTAACAGTGTAAAAAGGGGTAAGACGGCAATTAGTGATCTATTTTCTATGCACATTGGAGCAGAAACTTGTGTATAAAGGAAGTTCTTCTTGAAGGCGCAGCATACTAAAAAGCTTTCACCTAAAATTATACAGGCTGACAAACAATATAAAAAAGTATATTGCCCAATAAACAAATAACGTATCAGTCATTTATACAAAACCATATTACTTTGACTCTTCAAGCTTGAAACGATTGTGTATTTTTCCCCATTAAAATATTATGATGGTCTATACATAAATTGTTTTAAATTCAGATTTGATATCACTGTGTTTTCAAAGCCTGGATGGACTTAACACTTTTCCTGAGGTGAAGCATTAGCTCTAGGTGGATGTGAAAACAGCCTCAAGGATTTCTTTCCCTTCTGGAGCTATGATGTGTGGAAAAGCAACCTCTGGGGCCCTGTTGCTCTTGTGGGAGCTAAGTGAGAGTCATGAAAGGGACACTGAAGGAAACAATCTCTTCTGGAGGCAAAGCCACGCTGCAAACAAGCTCTGTGCCCTTTCCTGAGGTTTCACCTGAGCTCATCATGCCTTTTTAATTGCAGTGAGCTTAGACAGTCTGTGAGCCCAAAGGGAAGAAGGGTCCAAATGAGAATTGAGCAAAGCAAAAGTGCCTGTTCTCTCTCTCGACATCCAATGGCTTACACTGGCACCATGTGCTGCTTCCCACCTCAGCCAATCCTCTTAAACCAGGCCCTGGCACAGGTCCTTCTGCCTCCATGTCCCTGCCTCACCAGCATCTCTTATTTTTGCCCAAGGCTGTGTGTGTTCACACCATATTGCTGCAAAGATTTTAGTCTTTCCTTGGTGATGTTCCCACCACCAAGGACTGGGTTGGGTCCTGAGGAGCATGCTGGCTGCAGACTGTAGAGACATTTATTTTTTTTCCATGAGTTTTTTCCTGTTCAACAGGACCAGGTAGTACCTGAACTGTGCTTAGGAAAGGCAAAGGGCTTCTGATAATCACTGGCTTGACATGGCATCAGACAGACAGACACAATGTGTTTAGCGCCTGAGCCTTTGCCCGCCACAAAGGGGTTAATTAACTCAGTCTTGGACATCTGTAGTTATGTGAGCAAAATCCCTCCTGCCTGTCTTGTTTTTTTGACTTGGTATTATTTGCTAATAAAGGGACCTGGACAGCAGACTTGTGCTTCAGTGCTTGGAGAGAAGGAAGAGTCAGGAAGTTGTGCCCAAAGTCCTTAATCCATTTCTAAACATCATCATTATCGCAGCAATAGCCTGATATGAACATGACGTGTACGATGCATATTCTCCTGTTTCCTACTCTGCACACCTGGGTGAGGTGCATATGAGGGTGTATCAGGCCTCTCTCGTGTCCCTGGCGCACCTACTTTTCATGGCACAGACACTTGGGACAGTGCCTGGAGCCTGAGCTATGCCAGCTGCTCTGCACTGTCTTGAGGGAACTGAGCAAAAATCCTATCTGCTCCTTGCAGAGGTTATGCCATGCCCAGGCAGCATTACCTGTCCTGCCATCAGAAGAGAGCATTTTCCTGGCATCCGCTGACCAAAGGTTCTACCCTCTTGCTGCTGGCATATATTCAACCTCTATTAAATGTCTCTTTGTTAGGCCGCTTTTGGTCAGGATGTCACTCTCATGCATTCGGAATGGAGGCAAAGAGGGGTCTCACAAGCTAATGCTGAGCTCAGCTGTCCTTAGAGAACATTTATGCACTTGGTGTCAGGTCAGACGAGTTCCCTGTAAGACGTGGCTGTTCCACAAGTTTGCTACAAGCTTCCCTTCATGACCCGCAAAAGCTTGGAGGAGGATCCTCTTTGCAAGGGATGTGTTTGCGTGCTACAGGAGATGCCTGTAGCCTGTTCTGTGAAAATCAGCTGTTGTTTCAGACCCTCACTTAGGTCACTGCCCCTGAGTAAACCACTCTATTCATTACATGGCAAACATCCCTATCCTCAGAGCTCACAGCTAATATTGCACTGGGTAGCGATCGATCTGAGGCAGCCTGGGACAGCCAGATCCCAGCTGATAGCAACTTCTCAGCAACTTTGATTTCTGTCACCAGCGTGTGAGAGTCTATCTCCGTGCTACAAGATGCTTCTGCAAGATGCAATTCGCTGTCTGCACTAGCTGTCTGGCACCCAAACAGTCGTCCACAGCTGGGCAGAGCATGCAAACCACCACCTGAGTGGGTGTTCCCACTGTGCTAGGATTGAACTCCTTCTGGAAGTGCTGCTGCGTTACGGGATGAAAGAAACCAGGGCAGAGCTTACCTGTGTCCTTCTGCAACAGCCAGGCAGCCAGCAGGCAGTGCAAATCTCAAAGCACAGATTCAGCCATAAATCTCCGTCAGGAGAGGGTAGATGTGAGCAATGTGCAGTCTTAAGCATGTCTCAGCTAAAAAGGAAGGGAAAGAATATTTCTGTTTCCAGGGCTGAGGAAGACAGAGCTATTTCTTGCCTCAGGAAACAATACAGGAGTTCACAGGTTGTCTGAAGTCAGACAGGCCACCAAGGAATCTGGGGTCCTCCCAAAGACATTTCCCCCAGCCCTGGCACCTTCAATATTCATGTGACCAAGCACACAAGAGAAGGTCTCCTTCCATAGACTTCCTTGCAGCTCTTCTGCACGGACATAAGAAACACCAACTGACATGCACAAATACCAGGCACGTGTCCATTCTGCAGTGGAAAGGTATCTCTGGAGCAAGCTGATGCATCAGACTTTGCTCCTGGACTTCTTTGAAGAAAGATTTTTTTTTGTTATTGGTTATTTGGATTTTTTTCCCAAGCAGAAAAAGAACCTGGACCAGGAGCCTACTGTGACCAGCCAGGTCATATCCTGTGCCTGTTGTCTCTGGGAGGCACTATCAACCCAAGGCCTTAGGATGAAGAACAGTCTCAGCCTTTACTTCTCACGTACAGAAATTCCCTTGCACCCATGCAGCAGACAACAAGCAGAGGGCTCTTGTGTTCTCACTCAGGCATAGCATGGTCTGATTCCCTAGTACTTGGCAGGAAAGCACAACCAGCAGCCTCTTGCTTCTCATATTGGTGTGCAGATCCTAGCCTCAGCATTGCCAAGGGCAAAGGCTGCCTCAGCCTGGGATGTCAGAGCTGGATGAAATCTCTGGGTTGCTCCCAGCAAGGAGCAGTGTGTCCAAAATGCAAATTCCACAAATTTCTGGAGTGCAGAATCATACCCAGAGGCCACTTGGATAACTTCTGGTAAATCTGGCTGGGGAGATTGAGACTCTCTGCTCTGTCCTTCTGGCAAGGATGCTGGAGAAACACGTCCTTAAATACCCCAATATGTCAGTAAACAGCTGATGACATTGGAGTTGCAATAACAGTGGTCACTGTTGATATTTCCAGATCCTAAGACAAGTAAATGATGTACTGTCAGTGATTTTTCAGTTAAAGGCAGTCAAGGAGAGTCATTTCAACAGGTGAAAATACACAAATTGTTATAGTGGAAGCCTCTCAAATAAAACTGAAGTCCTGGACTTCAGGTGCAAGAGTCCTTTGAAGTGCTGTGATATGCTAAAAGGTACAATTTTCCAAATCTCACAATTTCATAAACAAGCTACGGACTAGGGTGTTTAACTCATGACAGCCTGGTAAGATGACAAAATTAGAAAGTAGTCCTGACCACAAAATTTTGAAGGTTATAGTTCTTTAGAAAATGTTTATTTCTTTTCAGCGAAAATAAAACCCCAAGCTCTCAGGTCTTTAATCAAGAAGTATTGAGTATGAGATTCTCATTTTTTCCAGTGAAAACTGAAAACATCTTTCGGAACAATGAATTACTTTCCTGAAACCAGAGGCAAATATATTCTCAAAAAAAACCCTAACCAGAACTCTGTTTTCAATTGAACAACAGTTTTGCCAGAGTATTTTGAGGAAGCCTTTGTGACCTGATCATGAGAATCTCCGTCATCCCTGTCTGAGTACTGTGAGTTGCCTTACACCCTGTTTAGACCCAACTGGCATCATTCTGAAAAACAGTAACTGATCTATTTTAGTGCACAGAAATGATTTTGCTTTGAAACACCAGAAGGAGAAAAAAAAGCTAAACTAAAAATTTAGATGCCAGAAGACTTCTTTCACTAGTCATGACACAATGCCTTCTGTTGTATCATTTTGCTCTCCAGAATCACATTCAAAGTTTACGTGCAGATACTGTTTTAAGAGAGAAGCACAAATATATTTGATTTTTTCCTATTCTTTTTTTGCTACGGACATGTCAAGTTTATTAAAACTGCATTATCTTTCTTTCCAACTTGGGCAGGACTAATCATGCTGACAGTTCCTGAGTTTTTTGGCAGTGGTGGGATTGTGAGGCAGTGAGTGACACTGACATGTTAGCTTTCCTCTCCACTTTTGAGAAAGTGTGTTGGGCTGTATATGCTGGGTTGCTTCCGTTCTTCTGTCACTTTGAAAATGTCTTCTCCTGAAAATATCATTACCTTTTCCCCAAAAAGGCAGCACCTACAGCTCTGAATTTGTAGGTGTTCTTTGTTCCTGGAAACGTCATGTAATGAAGCTTTGAAACAGGAAAAAAAAAAAAGTAGAATAATCTAGGCAAAACTCTGCAGTTTTTGAGTTCAAGCTATTCAGAGAAAGTGTTGGGACTTCATGGTTTCCCAAATCATTTGAAGCTCAACATCTTCAGTGGGGAGATTCCGATCTGTGCTGTGCATCTAGGTGACAGTGGAAGAGAAGAAACTCTTCACTGCATGTAGGTCACCACAGGCCTTCCATGTCTTCAGTAACACTTCAGAAGATGCTTTGGCCCGGAAGAGTCACTCTGAGTACATAAGTTTCCTGTACAGTCAATGGAGAGAGGAAGATTCTCAAGGATGATTCTCAATGAACTGTCTAGTTCTGTTCAGAAACATTAGGGAGTCTTGCTAGCTCAGTGGAATAGGCAACAGCTCACATCCGTGGAGTGGGAAGTTGCTTGGGCTGTACCATGAAGGAATAGCAGAGATATGTTAGCACAGACACGTTCTCAGTGTTTGAAGAAGAATTCAGTACACCATATAGTCTTTGAAGAGGGGTGACTGGTTGCAGTACTTACCAAGGATGATGGAGACCTGGCCTGCATGAAAGGGAACAAACTCCCACGTTCTTTCTTGCGGAGAGTGCCAAACCACAAGCCAGGAACAAGTGAGAATGAACTTTCCTTCCTGTCAAACACCTTGAGTGGGCCATTGCTCAAGCTGCCGTCTGTGAGCTGGAGCAAAAACCCCTTCACTGACCAACAAAAAAGCAGCTCAGAGCTCAGGTTAGTATTTGGTATGTTGAGGGCTTTTTCTCAGATGTCCTTGTCAGCTTTCTCCACAAGTCCTCTTGGCCTCTCACCTGCAGCAAAAATGACAAGAAGGGATTGTGACCGCAGTGGCCACCATTACTGCAACTCCACTGTCATCAGCTGTTTACTGACATATTGGGGTATTTAAGGACGTGTTTCTCCAGCATCCTTGCCAGAAGGACAGAGCAGAGAGTCTCAATCTCCCCAGCCAGATTTACCAGAAGTTATCCAAGTGGCCTCTGGGTATGATTCTGCACTCCAGAAATTCGTGGAATCTGCATTTTGGACACACTGCTTCTTGCTGGGAGCAACCCAGAGATTTCATCCAGCTCTGACATCTCAGACTGAGGCAGCCTTTGCCCTTGGCAATGCTGAGGCTAGGATCTGCACACCAATATGAGAAGCAACAGGCTGCTGGCAGTGCTTTCCTGTCATGATGTGAGCTCCCAGTTCTCACTGCTGTTTTTGCATAGTAACTGCTTCTAGTTGTGCATCCCAGGAGCTTTACATATGTGAGATTACAGAGACTGAAAGGAGACGCTGCTCTGCTTGGCTACCCACGGCTCTTGCGTGCTGTGCAAACAGGCACGTATACCTAAAGAGCTGCCTTATGCTCAGAGTGATTCTGAGGGAAGAGGGTTCAGGGCAGTGTAACCATCAAATTGTTGGTTATTGCCACTATGCCAGACACCCAAAACAACACTAGTGGTCCCCCAAGGCTTGCAGATGCTTCTCTTTTAAAGTGTTACAAGTTTGAAGCACTGTAACATTGTGATCCTGCCAGAGAAAAGACAGCAACCATTAAGCAGAATTTCTTGGTCCTGAGGTTTGGCAATGGGGAAAGGATATAACTTCTATTCCCAGGTTTCAATACAATTTCTCCAGTAAAGCCCAGCAAGGTTTAACATAGGTCTGTCTTTTCCTATGTCTGTGGAGCACATTTACTCCTTGCATAGCATCACTAGAAGAAAACCACACAAGAATATTTCACTAAACAAATGGCAGACAGGATCACTCCAGAGAGTGATCCCAAGCCAAGCCACTGTACTCTGGGGGGGGTTCGAGGAAGAGTTGGTACAATCTGTCTCCTGGTTGAACAGCCCTTCCCACACCCAGGACCCGCAGAGTCCCTCCAGACTGGCAGGAGTCTTTTTAAATTGCACCCTCAAGAGGGGATGGGAGCAGCAATTTGGAGGAGGGAACTGCCTGTAGCTGCATGGACAAGAACACTTGAGAATCCAAACCAGGTTGTCTGAGATTCAGCTGCTCAAACTAGATCATCTTTTGAGGTCCCTTCCAATCCCTAACATTCTGTTATTCTGTGAAACATAGGTGCTATGTAAGCTGCATTGGGATACACTGTCTGGTCTCCAGTTGCTGCTTCGCAATGGGGCAGTCCCTCACAGGACCTGTGTTGTCTTCCTAGCCATACGTGGATGTCTTGGATATCTTAGACATCTAAGCCCCAAAAATAAAGATGTAGATAACTAAGTGCCTTCCCTACTGCCTCTGAAATGCTTTGGTTGTTACTATGTCCTGTTCTTAGGATGAAGATATTTATATGTTATTCAAGCCGACAGTTCCTTGTCCTTCCTGCAGCCCAGTAGAAAGCATTCAAATGAAACACAAATCCTTTGAAAACATCCAGGTTGCTCACAGTAACCATATTGTCATCATGTGGTAATGCAAAAACTTGTTTTAAATCAATGACAACCCTCACATTGGAGCTCTAACAGTAATACTAGTTCATAAAATAGCTGTTGTTTCATGCAGAGAAGGGCCATAAATCATGCTATGAACATGTTCCAGAGCTGGAAATACCAACATTAGGTTCTTATATGTTACTATTTTATGATTTATATTACAGAGAAGACTTCCAGTCTCTTGCTACTCTTAGTGCTGTACAAGCCCTAAGGTTCTGTATTGTAAGTGGGACAAAAGTTGTGGGAGAGGCAATCTCTTTAATCAACCGGATGGAAACCTTGAGAGGAAACGGACAGGCTTTCTTGAACACAATCTGTTCTTCACACTTCTGTACCAGGTTTGAAATGGCTTTTTCTGCCTCCCAGCTCTGCACATTTTCCCAGTCGCATTCCTTGCCATTTCTCCTTTGGCACTTGCGTATGGACCTAAGTCCATTCACAAGATCCAGCTTTCCCAACCCATTCAGAGTAAAGCGTATGTCAGGCACAAATTTGGGGTGAGATGTGGAGTAAGGCAAGGAGAAAATTCAAATTCACACCATCTCTCAGCATAGACCTAAGAGTTCTTTTGCCTGCAACGTGGACCAACCTCAAGAGCACTGAGGGCTGATGGAGCCATTCAGTGCCTGGATTGGGTGAGTACACCCAGGACCAAGTATGGGAATGTGCAGCCTGTGAGCCACTATTCAAAGTAGGCTCCTGGCTTTGCTTTGGCCAGTACTTTACCTGCCGGTGTAGACGTATCTAGAGGGGCTTAACGGTACAGTGCAGTACTGACTTCACATCTCCATGAGATATTTTTTCCTTCCATAGCTATCTGGATGACACTTCAGCAATGTTGTACTGTAGACCTGGAAGCATCATAATCGTAATTATCTCACGTCCATTCACAAGTGTTATCACTACCCTGGCAGGTTTGGCTGAAGCTGCTATTAGCTGTTTTCCTACTTGGTAGTAAATTTCAAATGATAGACATTATGTCTGGTAGCATTATGTATCTGTTGAGTTTAATCTCCTTACCTCTTTCCTTTGGACCTTAAACATGCTTTATTATATCAAATAGCAATTAACATTCCTCAGAGGCGAAGGTAGCTACATGGCGTGTTTACTGAGGCAGCCAGCTGTCGCCACTTGGCAAGCAACTTTTATCATAACCTGCTTGAATTTAACATATATCAGCATTTATCAGTCCAGACTTTGTCAGTTTTATAAACGAAAAGTGAGGGATAATAAATCATTTGGTGCCCAGGTGATACTGCATGTATAAGAAAGCATATTTACCAGGCAGGGTGCATTCAACCAACAAAAGGCATCTAAGGTTTTGTTATTTGATCTGTATTGAATATAGCCTCGATGTCTTTTTTTTTTGGTGCACAATCCACTTCTGAAAGCTCTGGTGAGATGTGTACTGGATGGTTCGATTTGTTTTCTTCTAGGCTTGCTGCTTCAGCCTTCACCCCTGCTCAGTGAACATTTCCACTGACTTCGGTTGAAGTGCATTTGACTCAGCATCCATAGCATAATTACTAAGTCTCCTTGCTTACAGGGGATGGAGAAGAAAGCTGGGAGGAGAAATACACTGAGGTTCGACAAGCCTCCATTCTTAGATGCCTTAAACAAAAAGAATTGCTCTATTAAGTTGCAATCATGTTTTACCCCAGCCTCAGTAGACGTCTTCTGAATCTTCTGGCAGGTGATAGCTGTACCACAAAATCAAATGTGTCAGTATCTGTTGTGTGACCTTGAGGGCAAGTGGCAGGTTGCTGTTCACATCCATACAACTAAACTCTGTAGTGGGTGATTCATCCATAGCACCTACCGGGAACAGTTCTGTGCTACTCCTGAGCCATGTCCAGACTAGCTGACAAGGCATGAAACTACCAGTGTGCTGCATCCTTAGACAATGCAGGTGACTGCAGGATAGCGGCCAAACATATTGGGGATAACTTAGGTCATGCATCACTGATCTTCCTTTCGGCAAGATGGAAGGGGGGACATGTTTCGCAGTGAGTGATTGAACACAGTCTGGAAGATGAGGCCAACACAGTCTATGGCAGTATAGGAAGTCCTCTAGAGCATCATTTCCACTTCATCATTATATCCGCAGTCCATAATGACAATGGAAACGCAGTCTCAGAGAGTGTTTACACTTGTATGTCAAAGGGGAATTGGAGCATTTGAGGTTCAGGAACAAACTTTCACCCACAATGTAGTGTGTCCTCCAGCCAAAGGGAGGACAGACAGCAAGGACTGTAAGGCATTAGCCATCAGAGAGGGTCATTAAGATCATACTTGTACTGTTTAATAAAAAAGGGCCAGGGAGTGGTATCGGGTAGAAGTCAGATGGCACCGAATGTCTCGTTGCCCACGCTGCAGTGTGATAACCTCTCCCTTTGCAGGGAGCTGAGTGGAGAGGCATCATGGGTTTGAGCCTGGCACAGTTTTTTGGGAAGCAGGGGGAGAACTGTGAGTGATGAATCCTGTGAAACACTGAGAGTCTCTCCCATCCCCGGTTAGGAGTTGGATCTGCCTTTGGCCAGGGCCAGGCCAATCAGTGTCTCTTCGGTCAAGGTGTTTAAGAGGCAAACCCATTATTCTCTTTCTCTTTTGGTTTTATCTTGTCTTGATCTGTCTGTCTTTGTGTTGGGGAGGGTTTTTTTCTGCTGAAGGGGGAGGTGAGAGGTGAATAAAGGAACGTAGTCCTGGGAAAATGATAGGGGAGAAGGGTTCTGGAGGAGGAGAGGGGGAAGGCCACTGGAGCGGGACCTCTCCCTGGAGCCCTGCGGTGGTTGAGATGGCAGGAAGGTGATTTCCTGCTTGTTGAGGGGATCAACAGCAGCGAGGATGTCCAGGATGCATTAGTACATGAAGAGCCCCATGTGAGATAGGAGAGAGATGAGTATCAAGCAAGAAATGTTCCCAAAGTGATTCGTGGCCCTAATGGACTCACAAGGAGGAAGAGGATTGCCTCCTGAGAGTCGTGCATGGCATGAAGGAGAGACTGCGAGGAGCTCTATTTCTCAAGGAGGAGCTGCCATGGACCATGAGTAATGGCCAGATGGACCAAAACCCTGACTCCCTGCCCCCCTTTGCACCGATGGAGGGGAGGAGGGATCCGCTGGACTCTTGTGAGCTGAGACTGCTGATGACCATAGTCGCCTCCAGAAAGACAGCTTGTCGCAAGGAGACTGCCGCAATGCAGACAGAGGTACTGCCCCGAACCGTGGAGGTTCAGGTCTCCGGCTGCAGGGAGTGCCAGAGCCTGCTACTGCCGGGGGAGGGAATCACAAAATCACAGAATGTTAGAGGTTGGAAGGGACCTCAAAGGTCAACTAGTCCAACCCCCCTGCCAGAGCAGGACCACCTACAGCAGAGTGCACAGGAATGTGTCCAGGCGGGTTTTGAATGTCTCCAAAGAAGGAGGTTCCACAACCTCTCTGGGCAGCCTGTTCCAGTGCTCGGTCACCCTCACAGTGAAAAAGTTTTTTCCCATATTTTTATGGAACCTCCTATGTTCCAGCTTCCACCCATTGCCCCTTGTCCTGTCAATGGAAGCCACTGAAAAGAGCCTGGCTCCCTCCTCCTGACGCTCCCCCTTGAAATATTTAGAAACATTAATGAGGTCACCCCTCAGCCTCCTCTTCTCCAAGCTAAAAAGACCCAGATCTTTCAGCCTTTCCTCATAAGGGAGATGTTCCACTCCCTTCACCATCTTTGTGGTTCTACGCTGGACTCTCTCAAGCAGTTCCCTGTCCTTCTTGAGCTGAGGGGCCCAGAACTGGACACAATATTACAGATGTGGCCTCACCAGGGCAGAGCAGAGGGGCAGGAGGATCTCTTTCGACCTACTTGCTACTCCCCTTCCAATACACCCCAGGATGCCATTGGCCTTCTTGGCCACGAGGGCACATTGCTGGCTCATGGTCATCCTGCTGTCCACTAGAACCCCCAGGTCCCTTTCCCCTGCGCTGCTCTCCAGCAGGTCAGTCCCCAACCTACACTGGCACATGGGGTTATTCTTTCCCAGGTGCAAAACTCTACACTTGCCCTTGTTGAACTTCATAAGATTTCTCCCTGCCCACCCCTCCAGCCTGTCCAGGTCTCTCTGAATGGCAGCACAGCCTTCTGGTGTGTCAACCACTCCTCCCAATTTTGTATCATCAGCAAACTTGCTGACAACATTCTCTAGTCCCTCGTCCAGGTCATTGATAAATATATTAAACAGCACCTGCCCGAGCACTGACCCCTGAGGGACCCCACTAGACACAGGCATCCAACCGGACTCTGCCCCATTGACCACAACTCTCTGGCTTCTTCCCTTCAACCAATTAGCAACCCACCTCACTACTTGGTCATCCAGACCACACTTCCTCAGTTTACCTATGTCAAAGGCCTTGCTGATATCCAGATAGAACACATCCACTGCATGGCCACCATCCATCCACCTGGTTATGTCTTCATAAAAGGCTATCAGGTTGGTCAAACATGACTTCCCCTTGGCAAAGCCATGCTGACTGCTCCTAATAACCCTCTTATCCTTGATATGCCTAGAGACAGCGTCAAGGATAACCAGGTGGATGGAAGCCAGCATTCCACCTGCATGAGATGTGAGCAGGTACAAGATCTGCTCGGCATGGTCGCGGAACTGAAGGAGGAGTTTGAGAGGCTGAGGTCCATCAGGTAGTGTGAAAAGGAGATCGACTGGCGGAGTAACTCCCCAGTATGCCAGTCAGAAAGGCTTGGGGGATACCCCTCAAAAGGGGATGGATCCTCTGCCCTCTCAGGCAGAGGGGGAAAGCCCAAGATAGCCCCTGCCCTGTTGCTGTCAGGCAGAGGTAGGGGACCAAAAAGATGACGAGGGTTGGAAGTGAGTTCCTGTTCAGCATCATGGGCAACCCTCCTCCCTGCCTACCTTGCTTCCTCAGGTGCTCCTCCATAATAGGTTTGAGACCCTCGATCTTGTAGAAGAGGTAGGTGAGGATGCAGTGCAAGGCCTGCCTACAAGGTCACATGGGAAGAGGGAGTTGACTCCACACCTCAAGACTGCTTCTGATAAGAAAGAAAGAAGGGTGATTGTAGTAGGAAATCCACTTCTGAGAGGAACAGAGGGCCCAATATGCAGAGTTGACCCTCATCATAGGAAAGTGTGTAGTTTACCTGGAGCCCGGATCAGGGATATCACCAGGGCACTCCCCAACCTGGTGCACCCAGCTACTACCCACTGCTGGTCTTCCAGACAGATGGGGAGGAAGCTGCTTCCCACAGCTTGAGGGGAATGAAGAAAGATTTCAAGGCCTTGGGACGGATGGTGAAAGGGTCTGGGGCTCAAGTGATCTTCTCGTCACTTCTTCCATCTTTGAGTGACGACGTGGGATGGAATAGGAAAATTCAGTCCGCAAATGAATGGTTTCAAGACTGGTGCTACAGGCAGAGCTTTGGATTCTTTGATAACGGCTGGTTTTATAAGACACCAGTCCAGTCAGTGACATGCGGGAAAGGTTTATCTCGAAGGGGTAAAAGGATACCGGGACAGGAGTTAGCTGGGCTCATTTGGAAGGCTTTAAACTAGATTAGAAGGGGGATGGGGTTGTAGCTGGGCTTGCCTCAGTGGGGCAGCACTCTAGAATTGATGAAGATTGGGTGGCCTCCTATAACCCTAGGATGAAATCAGTGTGTTCAGCTCGTTCCCTGAAATGCCTGTACACCAACGCGGGCACCATGGGGAATAAGCAGGAAGAGTTAGAATCCTGTGTTCTACGGGGAGGTTATGATCTGGTGGCAATTGCAGACACATGGTGGGACAGCTCACAAGGCTGGATTATAGTCATGGATTGCTATGTCCTTTTCAGGAAAGACAGGCCAGCCAGGCGAGGTGCTGGAGTCGATCTTTATGTGAGAGAGCAGCTACAATGTACTGAGTACTGTCCAGGGACAGGTGATGAGCGAGTTGAGAGTCTATGGGTCAGAATTAAGGGGCAGGCTGGCAGGGGAGATACTGTTGTGTGTGTCTATTACAGGCCACCAGATCAAGGTGAGGAAGTTGATGAGGCCTTCTACAGGCAGCTGAGAGCAGCCTCACAGTCGCAGGTCCTGGTTGTCTTGGGGGATTTTAACTGCCCTGATGTTTCCTGGAAGGACTACAGCCAGCCAGCCACAGTCCAGGAGGTTCCTCCAGTGCATTGAAGATAACTTCCTCATGTAAATGGTGAATGAGCCAACTAGGAGAGGTGTACTGCTGGATCTCATCCTCACTAACAAGGAGGGTCTGGTCGAAGTGGTAAAGGTTGAGGGCTGCCTTGGTTGCAGTGACCATCAGATGGTGGAGTTCAGGATCTTGTGTGGTAGGACCAGAACAGCAAGTAGAATTGCAACCCTGGACTTAGCAGGGCAAACTTTGACCTTTTCAAGCAATTGCTAGGGGAAATCCCATGGGCAAGGCTGCTTGAAGGTAAAGGGGTCCAAGATGGTTGATTTGCATTCAGGGACTGCTTCTTCAAAGCTCAAGATCAGAGTATCCCGACACGGAGGAAGTCAAGGAAGGGAGCCAGGAGACCTGAGTGGCTAAATAGGGAACTGCTGGGTAAGCTCAAGTGCAAGAGGAGAGTTTATGGGTCATGGAAGGAAGGGCTGACCACTTGGGAAGAATATAAGGCTGCTGTTAGAGGATGTAGGAAGGCAACTAGGTTAGCTAAGGCCTCCTTAGAATCAAACCTGGCGAGAGGGGTCAAGGACAGCAGAAAGAGCTTTTTCAAATACATGGCAGATAAAACTAACACCAGAGGCAATGTAGGCCCACTGATGAATGAGGTGGGTGCCCTGGTGACAGAAGATACAGAGAAGGCAGAATTACTGAATGCCTTCTTTGTTTCTGCCTACTCTGCCGGAGGCTGTCCTGAGGAGCCCTGTTCCCCTGAGACCCCAGATGACTTCAAGTCAATGGAGGAGTTTGCCTTAGTCAATGAGGACTGGGTTAGAGACCAGTTAAGAAATCTGGACATCCATAAATCCATGGGTCCAGATGGGATACACCCTCGGGTGCTGAGGGAGCTGGTGGAAGTCATTGCTGGACCACTCTCCATCATCTTTGCCAAGTCTTGGGAAATGGGAGAGGTACCTGAGGACTGGAGGAATGTCACTCCAGTCTTCAAAAAGGGCAAGAAGGAGGACCTGGGTAATTACAGACCAGTCAGCCTCACCTCCAGCCCTGGGAAAGTGATGGAACACGTTATCCTGGGTGCCATCACTAGACATATCAAGGATAAGAGGGTAATTAGGGGCAGTCAACATGGCTTTACCAAGGGGAAGTCATGCTTGAGCAGCCTCATAGCCTTTTATGAGGAAATAACTAGGTGGACGGATGATGGCAGAGCGGTGGATGTGGTCTACCTTGACTTCAGTAAAGCATTTGACACAGTCTTCCACAGCATCCTCACAGCTAAACTGAAGAAGTGTGGGCTGGATGATTGAGTAATGAGGTGGACTGCGGACTGGCTGAAGGACAGAAGCTACAGAGTCGTAGTCCGTGGGGCGGAGTCTAGCTGGAGGCTGGTATCTAGTGCAATGCCTCAAGGGTCAGTACTGGGGCAAATATTATTCAACATATTCATCAATGGTTTAGATGAGGGAATTGAGTGTACTATCAGCAAGTTTGCTGATGACACTAAACTGGGAGGAGTGGCTGACACACCAGAAGGCTGTGCTGCCATCCAGCGAGACCTGGACAGACTGGAGAGTTGGGCAGGGTATAACCTGATGAAATACAACAAGGGAAAGTGTAGGGTCCTACATCTGGGCAGGAACAACCCCAGGTTCCAGTATAAGTTGGGGAACAACATGTTAGAGAGCCGTGTAGGGGAAAGGGACCTGGTGGACAGCAGGATGACCATGAGCCAGCAATGTGCCCTTGTGGCCAGGAAGGCCAATGGCATCCTGGGGTGTGTTAGAAGGGAGGTGGTTAGTAGATCGAGAGAGGTTCTCCTTCCCCTCTACTCTGCCCTGGTGAGACCCCATCTGGAATATTGTGTCCAGTTCTGGGCCCCTCAGCTCAAGAAGGACAGGGAACTGCTGGAGAGAGTTCAGCACAGAACAACTAAGATGATTAAGGGAGTGGAGCATCTCCCTTATGAGGAAAGACTGAGGGAGCTGGGTCTCTTTAGTTTGGAGGAGACTAAGGGGTGACCTTATTAGTGTTTATAAATATATAAAGGGTGAGTGTCACGAGGGTGGAGCCAGGCTCTTCTCGGTGGACAAGGTGTAATGAAATCAAGCTCTTCTCGAGGACAAGGTGTAATGAAATCAAGCTGGAACACACACAAGAGGTTCCACTTAAATTTGAGAAGAAGCTTCTTTTCAGTGAGGGTGACAGAACAGTGGAACAGGCTGCCCAGGGAGGTTGTGGAGTCTCCTTCTCTGGAGGCATTCAAAACCTGCCTGGACGCCTCCCTGTGTAACGTCATCTAGGTGTTCCTGCTTTGGCAGGGGGATTGGACTAGATCTTTTGAGGTCCCTTCCAATCCCTAGCATACTGTGATACTATGAGGAGGTATCTGGGAAGATGAGAGGGATGATGGGAGGGAGGATTATATTTAAGATTGGGTTGTATTTATTTCTGTCTTACTCTCACTATTCTATTCCAAGAATGGTGGTGGTAAATTAAATCTGTTTTTTTCTCACCAAGTCTCTCTAGTTTTTTATCCGTCATCTTAAACCATAAATTATGACCCATCCTGTCCTTAATCTCAATCCCTGAGCCCTTTCAAATTGAGTTTTTCTCCCTCCACAACCCTGTGGAGGTGGGGATGAGGAGAGGAGTGGTGAGCTGGAGACCATGTCGTTCTTTGTTCCCATCCTAGGCAGTCAGCTTGAACCACTACAAGAGGTCCATCTGTAACAGCAACAGCAAGGGAGGTAACACCTAAGCAGTGTGGCCAAGCAGAGATCCGGTGCTCAGGTTTTCCCTAACCTGTATTTAGCAGTTTATATCATGCTGCTGAGTTAACATTTACAAGAAGGTACTGATCAGCCTTAAAGAGCTCTTTGCTATGACAGTGTCAGTCTTTTGAGTCTATTGTAGTCATGAAAACCCTTGTATTAACATACCTGGAGCCACCTGCTTCACAGGATAAGTACAGGCTGGTTCACCCAAGAGCTGGGAGACTTTCCATGATCTTCCCACAACACATCGCAGGAGACAAATGTTTCACAGATGGTTCTGTTTGTTGTGCCAGTCTCTGAAGGTCCCAATGCAAAGACCTGTGAGCTATGCTCTCACAGGGACAGCAGCTGGCACGTGCAAAAAGAGAGGACATAGTAATGTTTTGGACTGTACAGTGAATATTCTTGTATCAGGTGGGGAAAACACGAACACATAAACTTGTTCTCAGATATGTAGGTTAATTGCAACATAAACATAGCCACGGCCAGAATACAGAGTAAAGTATTCACCTTCTTTTTGGTTGAGATACAGATCTCTTACAACTTATTTATATTTCCCTTTCCTCAACATAGATTTGTAGCAGATCTTTTATGTCAAGCTCTTCCAAAGCCTGTATAAGATAAGTAATTCATTGGTTACATAATTATAAAATCTTTAGATTGCACCAGTTTTATGTCCTTTGACAACTGTCCACTCATTCTCTTTTTCAAAACAGAAGTTATAATTTCCAAGGTTGGTTCCTTCCAAATCTTCCTTCCTTGGAAGGACCTATGAAATTTTTAATTACAAGCAGCAGCTTACCATTCATTCTCTCACAGCAACATGCAAAGCTACTGGGAGATAGCAACACTAGGAGACCACTGGTCTCAGGAACTTCCTCGTGCATCTCCCGTCAAAACGTGCTCTCAATGTCAGTGTCACTCCCATCATTCTCTGAGACAGCAGCACAAATATAGTGGAGTTGAAAAATGAATAAAGAATAGGAGTTATGATTGTGATGAAGAGTTAGAGGTACGGATGAAGTTTTTACACATGACACAGAATTCAAATAGCCTGAAGAACTGTGTTCATGGATGCTGTGGGATGAGCTAATTGCTGTACAGAGAGTTTACAGTTTTCTTAAAATGGGAGTGAACTCAAGGGCTGTACAGTATGTCTGTGTCAACATGGCTACATCACAGGAATGGTTTTGTGAAAAATCAAAAGACCAAGAGAAAAGGTAGAATATTTTGCTTCATGGCACAGTCTAAAAATCAACTTGCAACCGCTGCATCAGTGAAGAAAAGATCAGATATCATAGCTACTTTTTAAATCACATTTCCAAGTGAGGAAAAGGCTACTGGAGCCAAGGGTAAGTCAGGGGATAAGTAAGGAGAAGGAATTGTGAGTGGCACTTCTGGCTGAACACAAAAACCTCTAACAAAGGTATTTGCTCAAAAGATATAGAATGAGAGAGGTTGGAACCTCCTACCTGTGATGACCAAATGGACTCGTCACTAAGACTTCTGTTCCCCTACCTTGTTCTGTGATAAAAAAAAAAAAACACACAAAAAAAAAAACCAACCAAAAAATATAATCAGGGAATTAATTTATTTGCTTTTTCTTCTGCCCTGCTTTTCAGCTGTAAACAGTGTTACACCCAGGATTTCTCCCTCCCAGAGGAAGAAAGGACAGAAAAGTCAGGCTCAGGAATGCAGACAGATGTGCCTCTGTTCCTCTCCTGCTCTCCCCATTGGAGGCACAGTCAGTGACCATGGTAGGACACACTCCTGACAGAGAAGCTTACTTCTGAGGGCCTCCTAAGCTACAGAAAACTTTAAAGGTCTGATTCCCTACAATTTTTTTGGCTAGTGGGTTATGACAATTGTAAAAATATGACATTTCTGTAACATATAATTCCAAATTCTCTGATGATGGTAAATGATACTCTGAAACTTGTGGAGGTAGTGTGCTGTTACCTGGACTTGTAGATTTTCCTCCACATCACCACCACCACTACATTTGCCAAGGCTGGTAAGTCCACTTGTACTTGTTCTAACCCAGAAGCTCATACATGTATGAATGTGTGTGGGTTCCTACATCTCACAGACATCTGAAGCTCATATATTTGAACATAGCATGATAATTTCTTAAAACTTTCTTATAATTTGAAAGTATGGAGCTGCTGGAAGTGCATCCTACGCCCACTAGAGAGTGTCAGGTGCTCCTAGACCCTGCTGAAGTCTGGTACTCTGTTGCACTGCCTAGGTATGAGAGATGTGTCCCCCATCACCCTCTCACTGCCAGGGTAACCTCCCCCATCCAATACCAAGTTGTGATGGGTTTATTTTCACTTGGTCTTTGCAACGCCTTGATATCTCTGTACATCTCCATCTGTCTTCATGACAGTGGAGCGTTCTGACAGTGGAGTGTTCTTGCGTTTGCATTCCCTACAGTAATAAGAAATGACAACTCTTGTACTACTGTCGCCATTTTCCAATTTAAACAGTCTATATATGTGATATTGCCCACCTTTGTAGCCAACCAGTGCTTCATTACTTTGATGTCACACGCACCTGTATGTCCATAAAGGGATGGTGATTCAAGAGAGATAGACTATCAATATTAATCCAACATTAAGTCTTCAAAGATAAAACAACTTCAGGATAATGCATAAAATTTTCAGACATGCTAAGCGTTGTCCTCTCTCGGCTTTCGAAAGAATGAAGAAGAAATGTGCTGCTGCTTTCTATAGCAGCCAATTGAAAATAAGACTGGAAAAGGTGACACAACACTTTTGTAAGGTAGAGCTTAAATTAAAAAATTAATATGCTACAGATTCATTGCTTTTGTTCTTTTAAAGCTGTTTAGCTTATTTAAACTCAGGTCAATATACAGACAAATAGGGTGGTTCAGTCTGGAGAAAAAAAGGCCCCAAGGAGACCCTAGTGTGGTCTTCCGGTATCTTAAGAGGGCCTACAAGAAAGCTGGTGAGGGACTTTTAGGATGTCAGGTAGTGATAGGACTAGAAGGAACGGATTAAAGCTATAGACGGATCAATTCAGATTGAACGTTAGGAAGAAGTTCTTCACCATGACAGTGGTGAGACACTGGAACAGGTTGCCCAGAGAGGTGGTGGAAGCCCCATCCCTGGAAGCTTTTAAGGCCAGGCTGGATGGGGCTCTGAGCAGCCTGATCTAGCAGGAGATATCCCTGTCCATGGCGGAGGAGTTGGAACTAGATGATCTTTAAGATCCCTTCCAACCCTGGCAATTCTATAAATATATTTGGAAATGAAATTACAATACATAGTTGGTAAAATGTTTAAATTTAGGTTGTGGGAAGGAGGAAATTAAATTATTGTCTGAATGTGACTAGAGTTTGACAGCTAGAGTGGTGTTTGGGGCACACTTAAGACCCATGGTTATTTCAGTCTTCTGCTGTTGCAGACCTCAAAAATCCCCAAAATTACCTGAGAAGCAACCCTGCTGAAGGCTCACTAGAACGGACTCACAAAAGCTTTGGATGATACCAGTGGGAATTTCCCCTCTGGACTCCTGCTAACATACTGGAAGCAATGGAAATGTTCCCCTTATCCCAAGTACTCATTTCAGAAAACTTCACTTTGTATTTTCCCGTTGTTTATACTAGATCAGGTAACCAGCTCTGGAGTGTTACTGGTTTTAAGGATAGGTAGGATAGAGGTTCAACAGAAGTTAGTAATGCTCAGCCACAACATAGTGTCTTGCCTTGAGGGCGGCCTTTATGGTGATGCCGAATCCTGACTTCATTGTGATTTAAGTAGTAATGCTAGGCATGTTTGAGTTCTCTGGAGACATTTCCTATGCATGCTGAAGAAATGAGGGGTAACAGTTCCTACCAGGCTGCCAGCTGGCCCAGGCAGCTCCTGGCCTGCTCCAGAGACTGTTCTAGATTCATGCAGGGCCAAACCACAACTCTAAAGCAGCCTGCTCTGACTGGCAGCCATCAGAGAGACCTTCATGAGCTCTGGAGAGATGCTCCTGTCTCTTCCAAGTCCTCCTGAGCCGCCTGCCTAACAGCTCAACCCTTAAGCCTCCCCTGGACTTTGCTGTCTTGCCACAAGAAGTTTGTCTTCCGTATTATTCCCGCGGAGGCACAAAGGGGGTTGAGCGCAGGGGAGGCTCCGCCGCCCGCCCCCGGCGCCGCCAGGGGTCGCTGCGGCCCCACGGTTGGCAGCGCCGCTCGGAGCCACCACCCGACGGGGCGGACGGGGGGTGAGCGGGGAGGACGGGGCATCGCCGTCGCGGAGAAGGCAGAGGGAGCTTGCCCCCTTCTGGGGGGGCGATGCCTGCTAGGGAGGTGGTGCCGGTGTCGCTGGGGAAGGGCCGGATTGCGGCAGCCCCACTGTCACCTCGCCTGGTCACACCATGCTCCCCTCCCCCGCTACCTCCACACCGTTGTGCTGCCCGGGAACCGGCTGCTGACATCCCACCCCGCTTTTTTCCTTTCGGAGCTGTGTGCCACGTCTCTGATTTGCCCGGGGGGGCGGGACGAGAGCACCCCCGGCCCTGCCTAAGGAACCCCGAAGGAGGGGAACACACCCG